>OV702292.1:61759138-63118513 GCA_916181665.1 Avena sativa
CTTGAGCTTGATGTAGAAGATCTTGTCACCTTCAAGATGGAACACCTTTCTTGATTGCACTTGCTTGATGAAGTCTTGAGACATGCTCCCCCATACACCATGGGGAAGCCTCTTCTTCGAACTTGTCTTCATCATTCTCTTGAGCTTGCACATCAAATCTTGACGATGTCTTGAAGAAAGCCATGAGGAACTCCATCATCTTCTTCTTCTTCTACTTGATTCCAATAGGCACAAAGCCCTTGGACAATGCTTCTTCTTTTTCATCCTTGAAACCAACACATGGTCCAAGCGATGCCAATGGACAAACCTACAAGTGAGACTCAATTTGCACATTAGTCCATAGGGGTTGTCATTAATTACCAAAACCACACATGGGGGCATACATGCCCTTTCACAATGAAACATTGTTCACTAGTATTACATCCCTTAGAGTGGTACAACAAAAACACAGCAGGTCCAAGACATGACTATAGCTTACAACTCGACTCTTTACAGAAGATCTAAATAACACTCTAGGTTAAAGAGAGAGAAAAAAACTTCTTACAAAGAAGAACCAGAAATAATAACTCAGAACTATCTAGCTAATAAGACTAGCATCTAAACTATCTAGCTTGCAATTGTTGCTAATGCAATGCTCTATAGAAGTAGGTTTTATGGCTAGAGTATCTACTCCTATCTAATCAGGATCTTCGTCTTCACTTCGGTTGATGTATATGTTAACTTCATTGACTTTATTGAAGGACTTGAGCTGCCGATGATGGTTTCTTGAGCAGAAATTGATGTTGACGTCGTCTTCAATGACTTAGAATCTAGCAAGGGTTAAGAAGGTACGGTTGAGTACGAGCATACTCAGCAAGTTCACTAAAAAGGAGTGTATGATGCACTATATCTACAGCCACAGATCATAGGTCGTAGGCAATGCAGGTTTTCGTAAACATTTCTTCAAAGGTTGCTTTTATTCTAAAAACTATGTCCGATAGCCTTCACAGGTTAACCATAACTTTCATGGAGTTCCTTTCCTACTGTGTTCGTAGCTCCTTCCCGGAACAGGGAGTAACATGTCATAGTTCTTACACTTTACAGAGGTGCGTTACTTTACCCATGAGAGGCCAAATCCTTGTTGCACAACCGGGCAGCTTATTCCCGTCCACAATTCCTTGATGTGGGGCCCAGTAGATGATCCAAGCCAATCACTTCTCTCTTTGTACCCCGCATGCCCAATGGATTGCACGTTAGGCCTAGGATAAAACTTGTTTCTAATGACAGCCTAAGGCGTACAATCCTCATAAATACCAGAAGTCGTGGGATGTTGAGGGATCCCACCCGTATGTTGCCAACCCTCATAGAGGAGTTACAACCACGACCTGGTCATCTGTTGGCATGCGAAAGGAAGAAGATACAACTGACTTCTCTGTCCCATTCCAAATCTCCTGGTTAACGCGTAATATACGGCGCTAGAATCACTAGCGACACTAGTTGTTAAGTCCTAGATATAATGTTCCTTTACCACTGGAACCGTATCAGTAGATTATTACCATTTAGTAAATAATCCATAGTCATATTATTATGAAAATAGTGTTTTCGGACCTTTTTGAAATGCAGGTGATGATAACATTTGAGTTACAAGCATTTGATAGAATAACCAAAGGACATGAGAAAGTGTGAACGGTTATCAACGAAAAATTCCAGAGCTTTCCCTGGATATGCATACGACTGAAGATCCTATGTCACCAGTAAGTTTTCCAGCAATCACTCAAATATGTGTTCATCTGTACTTTATTGTGTCTTTTTGCAATACTGAGGTATTTCTCCTTTTCAGCTTGCTGACCTCCCCGAGTCGGAGCTTTCTCCTCTTGAGGGATATCCTCCTGAGCTCTCTCAGGATGATGGAGAACTGATTGCACTGCCAAATGCGCTTACTCGAAAGCGTAAGACTCCGACAGTGTCTATCGGCACAAAATAAGTGCCTGTTGTGAAGAGGTGACTTACTTCACAGGGTCTTTATACTTTATTGCTCATTCTTTCTGAAGTGTAACGATCTTTGTTCTATTACCTCTTTAGAGGTAAACAGCTCACCAAGGGCAAAGGGAAAGGCGCCTCGTCGAAGCCCCTGTGCTAGTCAAAGTTGAATTTGACTTCTCCTGCCACAACGCCTCCAACTCCTACCCCACAACCTTCTATAACACTGTAGGTTACTCCGTCTCCAAGTGTTGCAGAAGACCCGGCTCAGCATTCTGAGCCAGTGAACCTTGGTTCACAGACCGACGTCACCATGGGTGACTCGGCACCTGATAAGGGTGAACACGTAAAGGGTAATGATCCCTCGGCAGAAGTTTTCGCTGATAACCTTCTCAGCAATCCGGGTATCACCAAACTTGGCATTACTCGGAAAACTGCAGACGAGATACAAAAATTGGCTCAACAATGTCTGGAGAGCCGGAACATCACCGCCGAGGAAGAGGCACAAGAAGCCAAGGACGTCAAGTACTCCGAGCTTCTTGACCAAGTTCGCATTCGCGACGAGAAGCTGAAGGCCGGCGTGGCTCCGCCACCGCTAATAATCCCGCTGACTCTTGCCGAGAAAGTTACCACTAAGGTGAACATGAGTCTAAGGAAGCTTACTCATGAACAATATGTAAGATGGAATTCCAACTCACTTTTTTTTACTTTATTTGATATCATATCCTTTAGCCCCCAAGCATGAAGTTGGATAGACAATCCGGATTTATGCTTTCATAGGATGCCAAAGAACGAACTAGTGTAGCCCCCAAGGCTCGTGCTGATATTAGTTAAAATATTAGCCCAGTCTTTAGTAGACTTCTGACTCTGGGTATTATTCCGACTTACAGAAAGCTAATGCTTATAATCAGGAATTACTGAAGAATATTTGCAATAAGCGGAGAGATATCAGAGCTCTCCGTCTTGAAAATGCTCAATTGAAGATATCCAAGGATGAGGCTGAAGGTAATCATTTTAATCCTTGTCCTTGTTATTATTGCTTCCATAGTCGAATGCTTAACCGACTGTTTTCTTTCATTTACAGAACTGGTCAAACAGTCATGTAAAATGATTGAAGAGGACGAGAACTTCAAAACCATGGAGGTGGAGAACACTGACTTACGGCGGGAGCTAAATGAGCTTAAAGCGGATCATGAAAGCAACATTGCTAGGATTCTTGAATCCTCTTCCATAGCCATCGAAGAACGTGATCGAAAGATCGCAATCCAGGATCAGAAAATCTCGGATCTCAATGATGAGTTGTTTAGAGAAAAGGACATCACCCAAGCTCTCCAGGATGAACTCCAGAGTCTCCGAGCAGAGAAGACCAAAGTTGATGATTCCATCTTCAGTAATTTTCCTATCTCCGACTTTAGTTCTTTCCGATTCCTAAGAAATTGGATATATTTATGACTTTGATTTTGTATATGCAGGTCCTTTAAACATACTGGATTCTTCCTCCACTGAGTCTCGCACCAGCCGGCTTACAGAAGTCGGTGATTTGCTTCATGATTTCCGCCAATCATTGGAGGATATTGGCGAAGTTCTCAAAGTTCTGGATATGAATGCAATGTCCGCCTTTGAGGTGCGAGATAAGGCAAAGGAGATGTGATACGTCCAAAACGTATCTACTTTCCCGAACACTTTTGCTATTGTTTCTCCTCTAAACTTGTGTGATTTGGATGCAACTAATGCGAACTGACGATGTTTTCAGCAGAGTTGCCTTGGTGTCTACTTTTTGTGCAGAAAACCAACTATCAGGAAAAATCCCGGAAAATATGCCAAAAATCCTATTTCACCCGAAGACTCCAGGAGCCAGAATACGAGACGGAGAAGAGCCAGGGGTGGCCACACCACCTGGTGGCGCGGGCCAGGCCAGGCCGCACCAGGGGGTGGTGTGGGCCCCCTAGGCACCCCCTCGGCCTCTCTCTTCGCCTATAAGGAGCCTTCTGACCTAAAAACTCCGGGGGGTTCGACGTTTTTCCAGAAGGAGTTCCGCTCCGCCGCCACCACCAGATTCCACGAAACAGCACCAGAAACTCCGTTCTGGCACCCTGCCGGGACGGGGAATTGGAGGAGATCATCGCCATCATCATCACCATTGCTTCTCCATCGACCATCCATGTTTTCCCCATATATGAGTGAGTAATCCCCCGCTGTAGGCTATGGGGATGGTAGGGATTGGATGGGATCGTTCATGTAATGGCATCAGATTGTTAGGGCATGGTGCCTAGTATCTTTTATTAGTGCTTTATGACTTTGTTGCGACTTGTTATGCTTAATGCTTGTCACTAGGGCCCGAGTGCCATGATTTCAGATCTGAACGTATTATTGATTCATTATGATAGTATTGTTCTTGGTCTTATCTACAAGTTGTATACACACGTCATTGTCCGGAACCTATGGCCCTGAAGTGATAGAAATCGGGATAACCGGAAGGGAAAGGCTTTGATATGAGTATCACATGTGTTCACGGAGTGTTAATGCTTTGCTCCGGTGCTCTATTAAAAGGAGCACCTTAATTGCTAGTAGTTCCCTAGAGGCCCCGCTGCAAACGGGCTGGCAGGACAAAAGATGTTGTGCAAGTTCTCATTGCGAGCACGTATGACTATATATGGAACACATGCCTAGGATTGTCTAGTACTTGGATGCTTTATCTTATTTATCTGCAATTGCCCTATGTTCTGATTGCTATGTGGATTGTCTTGTCCATGCAACGCCCGTCCATCCATCCCTATGCCTACCGCACTCGAATCCCACTGTTTACTGCTTTTGTTACTACTGTCTTTGCTTTACTACTGCTGCTGCTTTACTATTCCTACTACAAAACTGTTGCTACTGATAAACTACTATGAGCAAGATTGTTTCCAGGTGTAGCTGAATTGACAACTCAGTTGCTAAGGCTTATAAATATTCTTTGGATCCCCTTGTGTCGAATCAATAAATTGGGTTTCACTTCCCTCGAAAATACTGCGATACACCCCCTATACTTGTGGGTCATCAAGACTATTTTCTGGCGCCGTTGCCAGGGAGCATAGCTTTATTTATCAAGTTCACTTGGATTCTCTATTGTTCGCTGCTATCCATCCATCATGGGTAAGTCTTGTGATGGAAAGGTTCCTATTTTACCATCCACTACAAGAAGAGGTACGGTTATGAACACCTTTGTTGCTCTTGATTCACCGTCTGTTATAAGTAAGCTTGTTACACCACCACATACACATGCTACACACACTGCTACTACTGCTGAATCTGAAACTTTTGATGCTTATGATGCTGCTTCTACTATGCTTGATAAGAGTGGTTCATTAGGTCCTTTCCTAGATGCTACGATTGCTAGAACTATAGCTGGAAATACCGAAACTCCTAATGAAGACACTACCACACCTGTTAGCTCACCTGAGTCTAGTGAGAGTTATGATATCGAAGAAGATTATGTTGAGATGACCGATGAGTTTATTAAATAATGTAAGAATACCCATGATAGGAGCGCTGCTAAGAGTCTCCTTGAGAGGCGTACTATTAGACCCAAATTATCTCCTGCTGCTAAGTTTGCTGCTTCTCCCATAAACATTATAGATGAAGATTATGATTTCTCTCTCGATCTATCTTACATAGCTATTGTCGAGAAAGAACCTTTTTGTGGGACTAAGAATGAAAGTGCGGTAGCACATATGAATGAACTTTCTACCATGAGTGACTTGTTTTCTGATGATATTAAGATGCATACTTACTTTGTTGCTAATATTTTTCCCTTTTCACTGAAAGGAGAAGCTAAAACTTGGTTTAGTAATTTACCTCCTAGATCTATTGATAGCCCTGAGTGCTTGATTGGTACTTTCCTGCAGAAATATTTTCCTCCCAGTGCTAGACATGCTATTTTGTAGGAACTTTTTGATTTTAAACAGGGAGAAAAAGAGGTATTGCCTGAATCTTGGGCAAGGTTTTGTGCTTTGATTCATGCACAGGCTGGAAGTCCATTACCTAAGAATGAGCTTCTTGATATATTTTATAATGGACTAACCGAGGAATCTAGGACATACCTAGATAGTTGTGTTGATTGTGTTTTCAGGAATAGGACTCCTAAGGAAGCTGAGGAATTAATGGCTAAAATAAGCAAGAATTATGAAGATTGGACTCCTCCTAAACAAGCTATACCTGAAGTAATTGTACCTGAACCATCTATTCTGGTGCCTATTCCAACATCAAACAAGAGGGGAGTTATTGAATTAAATGATGAAGTGATGAAGGAAGCTAAGAAATGTCTTAAGGAGAAGGGAATTAAAGTTGCAGATGTCAAGAATTTACCTCCTATAGAAGAATTATGTAAGCCTATTCCCTACTCATCCACTATTGAGGTACACTCTCTCCAACACTTTGATGAAGGTGATATCCCTTACTCTAAACCTCCTGATCAATGCTTAGAAGAATTCGATATCTTTATTGTTAAGCAAGATAACTTTAATAAAAGGGTGCAAAATCATCTAATGGAAAACACTAGAGCTATTGTTGAGTTGAAAGATATTGTAGAAAGAACCTCTAATGATGTTAAAATGATTGTTAAGCACTTTCAAATGGTTCAAACTCAAATAGATCAACTCGTTAAAGTGCAAAACGACTTGCTAGTTAATGCTGCTAAAGAAAAACATGCTTATGAAATTAGAACTAGAAGTGGTGCTGCTACCCAGGATCCTCTATATCCTGAAGGGCATCCCAAAAGAATTGAGCAGGATTCTCAACAAGCTGAAAATAGTGGTTCTACTCGTAAGAAAAGGAAAAAAGAAACATAAAACTGTTGTAGAACCCTCTGAACCTGCTATAGATCCTAATAGTATATCTATCTCTGATGCTGAAACTGAAAGTGGTAATGAAGAAAATGAAGTTCCCAATGAAGAAAAAGTTGAAAAAACCTGAAAACCACACTAAGAATACTAAATACACCAAAGAAGATTTTATTTCTAAGAAACATGGTAGTGGAAGAGAACCTTGGGTCCAAAAACCTATGCCTTTCCCTGATAAGAAACACAAGTCAAAGGAAGATGAACATTATAATAAGTTTTGTGAGTGGATGAAGCCTTTATTCTTGCAAATTCCTTTGACTGATGCTATTAAACTGCCTCCTTACTAAAAGTATATGAAGGACATTGTCTCGAATAAAAGAAAGATCCCTAATGAAGAAATTTCTACTTTGCTTGCTAATTATTCCTTCAATGGTAAGGTTCCTAAGAAACTTGGAGACCCAGGGATCCCAACTATCCCTTGTTTTATTAAGAACAATTATGTTAGAACTGCTTTGTGTGATTTGGGAGCTAGAGTTAGTGTTATGCCTTTCTCTCTCTATAAGAGGCTTCAACTTGAAAAATTAATACCAACTGATATATCTTTGCAAATGGCTGATAAATCTACCACCATTACTGTGGGTATATGTGAGGATGTACCTGTTCAGGTGGCTCACAATTGCTTGATATTAACTGATTTTGTTGTGCTTGAAATGCCCGGAGATGATAATATGTCTATTATTCTTGGGAGACCTTTTCTTAATACTGCAGGAGCTGTTATTAATTGTAATCAAGGAAAGGTGACATTCAATGTTAATGACAAGGAACATACTGTCTATTTCCCCAAGAAGATTGAAAGGACTTAGGGTTTGAATTCAATTGAAAATGTTGAAGGCATTCAAGTTGGAGAAATATATTGTCCCATACCAGGAGAAAAATTTGAAACTATTATGATTGGGACCATTGTTATCAAGGTTGAGGTAACATAATCATTAGTGGGGTACAAAGTTTTGTCTCATATGCAATTGTTTTGGTAACAAGACCTGATCAACCTTGTTAACAAAAGGATTCCATTGAGCAAAACAATGTTTTCATTATGATTATCTTTGTTAATTTCTATCCTTTGCATTTTAGTTTTTGCTTTCGTTTAGCTTTCTTTTTGTTGTTAGTTGCTTGCATGTTAGAACTTCTGTAGTTCTAGCCTTGTTTTGTCCTTGCATCATGTTTCCAAAAAATAAAAAAATCTATCTGTTAGAAAAATCATTCTTCTATTTCTGAAAAATGCCCCAAAATAAAGTGTCTCGAAAAATTCCAGAAAATTCATATTAAATTTTTACGTGAAAAAGGGGCAGAGGAGTACCTGGGAGGTACCAGGGGGGCTCACCAGGTAGGCACACCACATGGTGGTGCGGCCAGCCTTGGGTGGCTCCATGCCCTGGTGTGGGCCACCCCTGGCCCCCCCACTAACTCTCTCACCTGCCACTTTCTTCTCTCTCCCGAGTAAGCTCCAGTTCATTGCTCAAAATCGCGTTCTTGCTGTGCTTGCTCTCGATTTTTTCGATCTCCTTGCTCAGCCCATCTTTCTTGCTGAAATTTGGAGCAATTGTTCCCTGGTATGTGACTCCTCTCCTTGTCCAAGTAGATTTGTATTTAGTGGTTTATATGTTGAGTATTTTGCTGCTATAGGTGACTGGTTATGAGAGCTTGTAAGCTTGTTTGATGCTTAGAGATATAGTTTTGATGCATGTTTAGGCCTCTTGCAAGTCCCTATGAGTAGAATCCTTCTTTATATTTACTTTGCAATCACTTGTTTGATAGGTGTTTAAATTTCAGAATACCAAGCATGAACAACCATACTTTTGGAGAGATATTTGAGAGTGATGCACCTAGGAGGTCGAGGCCCTCAAGAACAGCCTCTCAAGCTAGGCCGTCATACAATGAAGATCTCATTGCAACTCGCATTGGCGGTGAAAGGGATGATGGGGATGCTCACCCATCCTCTTTTCCTTGTTTTACTTTCTTGCAAGCTGCAGGTATTCTTGATGATTTCTTGCTACTGATTGAGAGGGTTGGTTTGACCTCATATATGCAAGATGAGAGTGCACAATACGCTATGCTCACCAAAACTTTTGTTGAGAGCTTCACGTTTACTAACACACCCTATCGGTCTACTGTCTCTTTTAAAATCTATGATCTGCCCTTCACCATGCCTTTGGAGAGATTTTGCAGTATTGTAGGTGTGCGTATGACAGGGACCGTGAAGAAAATTCAAGGGTGACCCGCTGATTTGTTGGAGCTTTACCGAGGGGTGACCAATGATGATGACCGTGTGGCGTTGCGCGGAAAGATAAGAAATATCCAACTCCCTGCTGTTAGATACTTTGCATATTATCTTGCTACTAGTGTACTTGGTAGGGAGAACACAAGTAATATCTCCAACTATCATTTAGCATTCCTTGCCACTGCGCTTAACAATGACACTCGGTACAATCTTGGCTCGCTTATTGCTCGCCGCTTAGCTGCTAGGGGGGCTATCTATGGGGGCGTCATTGCCTCGCGTATAGTCAATGCATTTGGTATTTTAGTGGTTCCCTATGATGCTATGTTGGCACCACAGAGGCTTGACCTTGTTGCTATGAAAGCTCATCACTTTGTCACTGCTACTTCTGATTTGGACAGTCTAGTATATAGGATGCTTTTCACTGACAGGGATGAAAGGGAGATCCTTTTGCCACAACCTTCTTTGTTTAGTGTTCACAGGAGACTGTGGTCACGCTCCAAGGAGGAGGTGGACGAGCAGCTTCGCTTGCTGGGTTTCCACGAGCAGCACCAGGAGGATGGGCCCTCCTATGATTACTCCGTGCATTACGGAGGGATGTACTCGAGTTCGGACCAGGATGAGGGGACCTCTAAGTCGTACCAGGGTGACACTTCATCTTGGCCAGCTTGGGATTGATACCCACTTAGGCCAAAAGCCTAAGCTTGGGGGGAGGTACGCCGACACCGCACTCATCTCCATATCATGTTGCGTCGGTACTTTGTATATTCATGTTTTCATTCTCTTTTTAGTTTTCGTTCTTCTTTGCTTTTGCTTTCTAAAAACACAAAAAGACCAAAAACATTTATGTTGTTTCTCTTTGGTTTGCTTTTCCCTTTTTTGCTTTGTTTGAACTATTCGAAAAACCCAAAAAGATTTTGCTTTGCTTGTTTTTCTCTTTTGGTTCTTGCTTAAAAATCAAAAACACCAAAAATATTTGTCGTTCTTCTTTGGTTTTTGCGATTTTGCTACAAGGTTCGGCAGTCCTCAGTGGATATTGGTTTCATATTATTATTCAAGCCACACAAGTGAAGAGCAATAATGAGGATCAATGACTACTTGAGGCGTGGTAAGAGGCTGGTAACGAACTCTATTTGTTTTCATTTTTGTACATATACTCATCACTGTGGGCTTGCTTAGTCCGTTCAAGTAGGGTGTATGTTATCTTTGGATGCTTAGTAGTTCTTGCTTTCTTATGATTAGCTCCAGCTCGCTAATAGTTTGTAGCATGTCTTATGAATGTTTGCTTGCATTGCTCTATTCATAAATTGGTATGACACCGTGGTATCCTCCTCTGAATGTTTCATTTGAATTGACTTGGCACATGCTCACACATGCACATGACTGTAATAATTAGTTGAGCCTCGATGAATTATTTTGACTTGAAGATCTTGAATCACTTTCATGCCATGAGTAGTCCTGTTTTGTTGCAAGCATGATAATGACAGCTATTGCTCTCTCGTTTGTCGCTCCCTTACTATTGCTAGCCTTCACTTCCACTGAGTGTTTTACTCATGTTTCCAACTCCCTAAACCAAATATTTCCAAAGTGTCCACCATACCTACCTATTACAATCATTTGCTACTCCCGTGCATATTCATTATGCCTTGTTTTCTTCCGAATAAAATGTTTGCTTGTTATGGGAAAATTAGTTAGTAAAGCTCTCACGAACTTGATGGCACACTTTATTTCCTGCACTTAATAAACCTGAACCATTGTGAACTCTCCATGAAAGTTATATGCTTGCAAATTATAGGCTAGGGATTAGCAGAACCGTGTTGTCACGGGGAACGCTTTCAACACTTGTAAATATATACCCAGTTGATACCTTGCTCTTTTGTTTGCGGATGTCGTCGGTGTGAAATAAAAGGGGAGCTTGTAAGTCCATGGAGTTATGTATATGTGTTAGAGAAACGCCTGGGCCGCTGGTCTAATCCATGCTGACATGGTGGAAACCTGCAGCGTAACCATAATGATATCTATGAAGCATTCTTATTATAAAAAAAGAGATAGCTATTGAGAAAAAGAAAAAAAAAGAGTTTTATGAAAAGAGGAAAGAGAGAAAAAAGCACCATTTTCCCATGGTAAATAAGAAGATTGCTGAGATACTCATTGTCTGCTTGCCTTGTCATTTTGATATGGGGATTCTTCCGTATCATCAGGCAAGGGGTACCCCGTTGGCGGTTCTCAATGACACGCACATACTTACGATGACAAGAACTTACCGGTAACTAAAGTTGAGTAGCATGAGGAGCGACCCTCGTACTCAAGGGACTTGGGATTTTCAGTTTATAGTCTGTCAAGCATATAACTCAGATTGGACCTCACTTTCACCTTAACCACATTAAAGATGCTTATGATAGGGGCAATGAGAGCTCAAAGCTAACGAGTACCATACTTTCAGCATTTGGAAGCCTTTCAAATTATTCAAAACCCTTTCTTCTACTTGTTGAGTCTCCACATATTCTTTGAGCACCTTCTTGAGAGCATAGTTGTCATTCTTTGTGTTTGCTCCATTACTTGATTATTTGTGCTACGACTTTGATGCTTGTATCCTTGATATCTTTACTTCTAGTCATCACTTGAACTTCAGAGGTACCTTGATATTCGTAATCAAAGGGCAAGCGAGATACCACTCTATCATACCTTTTTATGAGCGTTGTAATGTTGCTTATGTTTGTGCTTCATGCTACTTATTATTCTTGAGTTGGAATCTCTTCATAGCTTGCAATGACTATTAAGTAGACTCAGTTGCATACTCTTTATTATGAACTGTCTAAGTAGTTGATCACATTGCTGAGAATATTTACATCATATGAAGCAAATGTGTTCGTGAAAGTTCCTTTATCGCACTCAGTTTTCAACTAAATTGCTGGAGGACAAGCAATAAGCTAAGCTTGGGGGGAGTTGATACGTCCAAAACGTATCTACTTTCCCGAACACTTTTGCTATTGTTTCTCCTCTAAACTTGTGTGATTTGGATGCAACTAATGCGAACTGACGCTGTTTTCAGCAGAATTGCCTTGGTTTCTACTTTTTGTGCAGAAAACCAACTATTAGGAAAAATCCCGGAAAATATGCCAAAAATCCTATTTCACGCGAAGACTCCAGGAGCCAGAATACGAGACGGAGAAGAGCCAGGGGGTGGCCACACCACCTGGTGGCACGGGCCAGGCCAGGCCGCGCCAGGGGGTGGTGTGGGACCCCCAGGCACCCCCTCGGCCTCTCTCTTCTCCTATTAGGAGCCTTCTGACCTAAAAACTTCGGGGGGTTCGATGTTTTTCAAGAAGGAGTTCCGCTCCGCCGCCACCACCAGATTCCATGAAACAACACCAGAAACTCCGTTCTGGCACCCTGCCGGGACGGGGAATTGGAGGAGATCATCGCCATCATCATCACCATCGCTTATCAGTCGACCATCCATGTTTCCCCCATCTATGAGTGAGTAATCCCCCGCTATAGGCTATGGGGATGGTAGGGATTGGATGAGATCGTTCATGTAATGGCATCAGATTGTTAGGGCATGGTGCCTAGTATCTTTTATTAGTGCTTTATGACTTTGTTGCAACTTGTTGTGCTTAATGCTTGTCACTAGGGCCTGAGTGCCATGATTTTAGATCTGAACATGTTATTGATTCATTATGATAGTATTGTTGATGGTCTTATCTGCAAGTTGTATACACACGTTGTTGTCCGGAACCTATGGCCCCGAAGTGACAGAAATCGGGATAACCGGAAGGGAATGGCTTTGATGTGAGGATCACATGTGTTCATGGAGTGTTAATGCTTTGCTCTGGTGCTCTATTAAAAGGAGCACCTTAATTGCCAGTAGTTCCCTTGAGGCCCCGCTGCAAACAGGCTGGCAGGACAGAAGATGTTGTGCAAGTTCTCATTGCGAGCACGTATGACTATATATGGAACACATGCCTAGGATTATCTAGTACTTGGATGCTTTATCTTCTTTATCTGCAATTGCCCTATGTTCTGATTGCTATGTGAATTGTCTTGTCCATGCAACGCCCGTCCATCCATCCCTATGCCTACCGCACTCGAATCCCACTGTTTATTGCTTTTGTTACTGCTGTCTTTACTTTACTACTGCTAGTACTTTGCTATTCCTACTACAAAACTGTTGCTACTGATAAACTGCTGTGAGCAAGATTGTTTCCAGGTGCAGCTGAATTGACAACTCATTTGTTAAGGCTTATAAATATTCTTTGGCTCCCCTTGTGTCGAATCAATAAATTGGGTTTCACTTCCCTCAAAAATACTGCGATACACCCCCTATACTTGTGGGTCATCAAGATGCCCCATCTTATCCAAGATTGGAACATGTCCTATGCGCGGACTACAGTATAGAGTTCCCTTACCATAGTTATGAGCCACCATGGAAGCATGGAAATCTGGCAAGTAACCAGGGGTTATTAAACTATGGATGAAGACGTATAGGAACAAGACATCAAGGCCATCATGGACTCCCGCACCAGTTATGGATGTCAGATGACCCACAAGTATAGGGGGTGTATCGCAGTATTTTTGAGGGAAGTGAAACCCAATTTATTGATTCGACACAAGGGGAGCCAAAGAATATTTATAAGCCTTAACAACTGAGTTGTCAATTCAGATGCACCTGGAAACAATCTTGCTCACAGCAGTTTATCAGTAGTAACAATTTTGTAGTAGGAATAGCAAAGTACCAGCAGTAGTAAAGTAAAGACAACAGTAACAAAAGCAGTAAACAGTGGGATTCGAGTGCGGTAGGCATAGGGATGGATGGACGGGCGTTGCATGGACAAGACAATTAACATAGCAATCAGAACATAGGGCAATTGTAGATAAAGAAGATAAAGCATCCAAGTACTAGATAATCCTAGGCATGTGTTCTATATATAGTCATACGTGCTCGCAATGAGAACTTGCACAACATCTTCTGTCCTGCCAGCCCGTTTGCAGCGGGGCCTCAAGGGAACTACTGGCAATTAAGGTGCTCCTTTTAATAGAGCACCGGAGCAAAGCAATAACACTCCGTGAACACATGTGATCCTCACATCAAAGCCATTCCCTCCGGTTATCCCGATTTTTGTCACTTCAGGGCCATTGGTTCCGGATAACGTGTGTAAACAACTTGCAGATAAGACCATAAACAATACTATCACAATGAATCAATAACATGTTCAGATCTGAAATCATGGCACTCGGGCCCTAGTGACAAGCATTAAGCACAACAAGTCGCAACAAAGTCATAAAGCACTAATAAAAGATACTAGGCACCATGCCCTAACAATCTGATGCCATTACATGAACGATCTCATCCAATCCCTACGATCCCCATATCCTATAGCGGGGGATTACTCACTCATAGATGGGGGAAACATGGATTGTCGATGGAGAAGCAATGGTGATGATGATGGCGATGATCTCCTCCAATTCCTCGTCCCGACAGGGTGCCAGAACGGAGTTTCTGGTGCTGTTTCATGGAATCTGGTGGTGGCGGCGGAGCGGAACTCCTTCTGGAAAAACGTCGAACCCCCCAGAGTTTTTAGGTCAGAAGGCTTCTTATAGGCGAAGAGGGAGACCGAGGGGGTGCCCGGGGGGCCCACACCATGCCCTGGCGCGGCCAGGCCCAGCCCGCGCCTGGGGGTGTGTGGCCAGCCCCTGGCCCTCCTCCATCTCGTATTTTGGCTCCGTGAGTCGTCTGAAAAAATAGGCACTTTGGCTTTTGTCCCGTCCAATTCCGAGAATGTTCATTTTCTGACTTTCCTGGAACGAAAAACAGCAGAAAACAGGCAGCTGGCACTGTGGCTCTTGTTAATAGGTTAGTCCAAGAAATCATATGAAAAGTACTCCAAAGTGTGGACAAAACACAAGAAAGTGGATAAAACCAAGCATGGAACATAAAAAATTATAGATACATTTCCAATGTATCAACATCCCCAAGCTTAACTCCTGCTCGTCCTCGAGTAGGTAAGTGATAAAAAAGAAAGAATAATTTTTTAGGTGACATGCACCATCATAAACTTGATCAAAGTAGTTGTAAAACATTCAAAGCTGGGATCATAGTACTTCAATCATAACATGAAAGACAAAGTTCTAGCAATAAAACAAAGAAACTATGATGCAACATGAAAGGCCACAAACAAAAGATTCATGAATAACAATGCTTTGCAAGACGTTTGTTTGTTTCACATAAAGAAAACAAAGCATAATAGTATTCAGCTTGTCCCTCATAGAGTAGCAAATATAAATGCATAGGACACCTTCAAAGTTCATAAGAGTGACTAGATACAAATAGTTTAAAACAAGCAATATCAAAGTATGCATCAATCAACTAGTCTTGGGACAATGCACATAGAACTAAGAATGGACACTATGCTCTCAAAGTAGGTGCATAAAGATAGAAGGCAGAGACTCAATATAATGGTGGAACAAAGGCCTTTTTATAAAAGGAGGTAGGGATTCAAGTTTCATAAAGAGCTTCCAAAAATTATGGTACTTATAGCTTTCAGCTCTCATTGCCCCCTATCATAAGCATCTTGAAGTGATTAAGGTTAAAGTGAACAAACTATGGTGTACATGCTTGACGAAGTATAAGTTAGAAATCTCATGTCCCTTGTATACGAGGGCCGCTCCTCATGCTACTCAAGTTTAGTCACCGGTAGGTTCTTGTCATTGTAAGTACGTGTGTATCATAGAGAACCGCCAACGGGGTACCCCTTGCCCGATGATAAGGAAGAATCCCCATATCAAAATGACAAGCCAAGCAGACAACGAGCATCTCAGCAATCTTCTTATTTACCATGGGAATATGGTGCTTTTTTCTCTCTTTCCTCTTTTCATAATCTCATTTTTTTTCTCTTTTCTCTTTTTATCAATACAGGACTCTTTTTTTATAAGAAGAATGCTTCATAGACAACTCATTATGGTTACGTTGCAGGTTTCCACCATGTCAGCATGGATTAGACCAGCGGCTCAGGCGTTTCTCTAACACATATACATAACTCCATGGACTTACAAGCTCCCCTTTCATTTCACACCGACGACATCCATACACAAAAGAGCATGATATCAACTAGGTACAAGTACCCGTGCAATGTTGAAAGCATTCCCCATAACAACATGGTCCTGCTAATCCCCAACAAATAAGTGCAAGCATATACAACATAGACGACAAAATGGTTCAAGTCTATTAAGGGCAATAAAAGTAAAGTGTGCCATCAAGTTTGTGAGAGCTTTAATCACTAGTTTTCTCATAACAAGTTTAATTCGGAAGGTAAACAAAAGCATGAATATACTTGGAATAGCATAAGCTAGTAGGTAGGTATGGTGGACTCTTTAGAATAACTTGGTTTAAGGAGTTGGATGCATGAGTGGAACTCATACTTGGTTGTGGAGGCTAGCAAAAGACTGGGAGCGACAAACTAAGAGAGCAATAATGGCCATAATCATGTAGAGCGACAAAACATCATTGATCAAAGCATAAAGTGATACTACAAGTTGAAAACTAAAAGATCATAAAGGCTTATGGTGACTTGGGATAGTCATAACATGGTGTGAGCATGCGCCAAGTTAACCCAAATAAAGCATCAAAGGAGAATACCACAATACTATGCTTTAATATGCTAAAATAACGCATGATTCATCCAAGGCACATTAAGCAATCTCAATTGTTTATAACAAGTCATGCTACAGCAAAGAATACTAATCATAAAGCCAAAACAATATCAAGCATGGCATGTCAAAGCATAGGCCAAAGTCAAAAACAAGCTCTCTTTACCACTTAAGCATGAACTTTTCCTACTCTTTTCCAATCCAAACCAAACTATTCGAACACCAATGTATGAAAGAGGAGGTCCAACCAATTTATTAAGCAAACTAAGAAAACCAAGCAAACGAAAAACCAAAACAAAAACGAAAAATAAGACGCTCCAAGAACAACACAACTGTGCATGAAACAATAAAAATGAAGTGTTTGGAAGAAACCTGGAATTTTTTTATTGATGAAGAAGGGGATGCCCTGGGCATCCCCAAGCTTTGACGCTTGTACTTCTTGGATATTTCTTGGGGTGACACGCATGGCATCCCCAAGCTTGAGCTTTAGTCCATCCTTCATCTCATTACTCATTCCTTCCATACACCTGAAATTTTTCTTCATACAAAACTTCACACAATCTTTATTAGCAACATTAGCGCATTCAAGATAATAAGTCTTTAGGTTCAGTTCCAACACCAATAAAACTTCCATTAGAACACTAGCTACTGTAGCACTTCCCTCAAAAAGCTCAATTCCCCAAAAGAACTCAAAAGGAACCAACAAGAAGCAAATGCAAATAATGGCAGAAATCTGTCAAAACAGACCAGCAGGTAAAGCCAATTTTTTTTGAAGACCTTCTGTTGCTCAAATCAAAAAGTGTTGAACTAACAAAAGTTAGATAACAACCTGGGGCAGAAGCACAAAATTCCTGCCTCAAAAAGACATTCAGAGATTTTACACGAATATTTACGGTGAAGCACAGAAATCTGTTTCGGCACAGCAATTTTCCCAATCATTACTTCTCTCTCATTAGAGGTTATTCTTGGCACAAAAAGCAAATAAAAAGGATAAGGAGCGGTTATTACTGAAGTAATAACTTCTAAGGCTCATCTAAAACTTTTGGGTTATCTCCCAATAAGTACTTTTCTTTAACGCCTTTAAGTTAGGCATAAGCAAAAACATAAAATGGATAGAATAGAAGTAAGCGGAGATAATCATAGTGAAAAAATTGTTTTGTTCAATGAAATCCTTTTGTTAACATGGTTGATCAGGTCTTGTTACCAAAACAATTTCATATGAGACAAGACTTTGTATTCCACTAATGATTATGTTACCTCAACCTTGATAGCAATGGTCCCAATCATAATAGTTTCAAATTTTTCTCTTGATATGGGACAATATATTTCTCCAACTTGAAGGCCCTCAACATGTTCAATTAAATTCAAACCGTAAGTCCTTTCAATCTTCTTGGGGAAATAGACAGTATGTTCCTTGTCATTAACATTGAAGGTCACCTTCCCTTGATTACAATTAATAACAACTCCTGCAGTATTTAAGAAAAGGTCTCCCAAGAATAATAGACATATTATCATCTTCAGGCATGATAGTTTGAGAGGATGCTCACATAAGAAATATGAGTTGAAGTAAAAGAGAGCATCAAGAAGCAGATTCAAAACACATTTAAGTCTAACCCACTTCCTATGCATAGGAATCTTGTATGCAAATAAATTCGCAAAGAACAAAGTGACAGACATAGGAAGATAAAACAAGAGTAACTTCAAAACTTTCAGGACATAGAGAGGTGTTTCAATGCCATGAAAACTTCTACAACCATATTTTCCTCTCTCATAATAATTTTCAGTAGCATCATGAATAAACTCAACAATATAACTATCACATAAAGCTTGCTTTTCATGATCTATAAGCACTAGAGCTTTATTATAAACATTTTCAAGAGAATCCTCAGGAACATAACATTCATCCTCCTTTAGTAAGCATGGAGGACAATCAAATAATGTTAAGGGATAAAGAGTTACTCTCATTAGAAGGTAGGCATGGGTAGCTAATCCATTCTTCCTCCTTTTGTTCATCACTCTCCTCCTCTTTTTCATCTAATGAGATTTCAGGTTCATCAATTTCTTCTTCCATAGAATCGTGCAAGGCATTAGTTTCTTCCATTTGTGGAAAGCATCTATTAATATATTCAAGAATATAGCCATTTTCATCCTTGTAATTATCAAAGCAAAATTTAAGTATGCCATAAACCTCATATTTTTAAGGTGAATCATCAATATTTTCAAGCAAACTAGCAAGTTCAAAAGCACCCTTCCAAGCAATAAATTCTTCAATTTGTTCCACATCATAAAAGTCATAATTTCCTTTAACATAAGAAGATATGGTAACATTTTAATTATACTCACATTGAAAAGGGAGGTGTTTGTACCTCCTACAGCAACAAGATTTATCCAAGCAATAAGTAACATTATAAGTAGAGCACACGTTTCTAGCAATGGTAGACAATTTATCAATTTGTACCCATAAGTGTTTCCCTTTTTGTGACAAGCGGTGTTCCTTATAATAATATTTTTGATCTTCTGTGAACCCACCTTGCCAATAAGATTCAGTTTCAAAGAAACCAACCATTGACAACAAGCATGATAAGGCAAGACAATAACAGACCAACGAAAATAACAACTAGAGTAGGAACTACTTTTTTTTGTATTTTTGATAAAGAAACAACCAGACAAGGCGAAAATAAACTAAGCTTGAACAATAGTGATTCCAAGTGGACTTGATAAATAAAGCTATGCTTCCTGGCAACGGCGCCAGAAAATAGTCTTAATGACCCACACGTATAGGGGTGTATCACAGTATTTTCGAGGGAAGTGAAACCCAATTTATTGATTCGACACAAGGGGAGCCAAAGAATATTTATAAGCCTTAACAACTGAGTTGTCAATTCAGCTGCACCTGGAAACAATCTTGCTCACAACAGTTTATCAGTAGCAACAGTTTTGTAGTAGGAATAGCAAAGTACCAGCAGTAGTAAAGTAAAGACATCAGTAACAAAAGCAGTAAACAGTGGGATTCGAGTGCGGTAGGCATAGGGATGGATGGACGGGCGTTGCATGGACAAGACAATTCACATAGCAATCAGAACATAGGGCAATTGCAGATAAAGAAGATAAAACATCCAAGTACTAGATAATCCTAGGCATGTGTTCCATATATAGTCATACGTGCTCGCAATGAGAACTTGCACAACATCTTCTGTCCTGCCAGCCTGTTTGCAGTGGGGCCTCAAGGGAACTACTGGCAATTAAGGTGCTCCTTTTAATAGAGCACCGGAGCAAAGCAATAACACTCCGTGAACACATGTGATCCAGCCATTCCCTCCGGTTATCCCGATTTCTGTCACTTTAGGGCCATTGGTTCCGGACAACAACGTGTGTAAACAACTTGCAGATAAGACCATAAATAATACTATCATAATGAATCAATAACATGTTCAGATCTGAAATCACGGCACTCGGGCCCTAGTGACAAGCATTAAGCACAACAGGTCGCATCAAAGTCATAAAGCACTAGTAAAAGATACTAGGCACCATGCCCTAACAATCTGGTGCCATTACATGAACGATCTCATCCAATCCCTACCATCCCCATAGCCTACAGCGGGGGATTACTCACTCATAGTTGGGGGAAACATGGATTGACGATGGAGAAGTGATGGTGATTATGATGGTGATGATCTCCTCCAATTCCCCGTCCCGGCAGGGTGCCAGAACGGAGTTTCTGGTGCTGTTTCATGGAATCTGGTGGTGGCGGCGGAGCGGAACTCCTTCTGGAAAAACATCGACCCCCCATAGTTTTTAGGTCAGAAGGCTTCTTATAGGCGAAGAGGGAGACCGAGGGGGTGCCTGGGGGGCCCACACCATGCCCTGGCGTGGCTAGGCCTAGCCCGTGCCTGGGGGGTGTGGCCAGCCCCTAGCCCTTCTCTGTCTCGTATTCTGGCTCCGTGAGTCTTCCGGAAAAATAGGCACTTTGGCTTTTGTCCCGTCCAATTCCGAGAATATTCATTTTCTGACTTTCCTGGAACCAAAAACAGCAGAAAACAGGCAGCTGGCACTGTGGCTCTTGTTAATAGGTTAGTCTAAGAAATCATATGAAAAGTACTCCAAAGTGTGGACAAAACACAAGAAAGTGGATAAAACCAAGCATGGAACATCAAAAATTATAGATACATTTGCAATGTATCAATGTCATGTAGCTGATCTGACTAGCTACGACACTCTTTTCTTCACTCGCGTGGAAACTGTTGGAGATATGCCCTAGAGGCAATAATAAATATAGTTATTATTATATCTTTGTGTTTATGATAAATGTTTATATTCATGCTATAATAGTATTAACAAGGAAACATTAATACTTGTGTGAATTGTAAACTTAAATTGAAGTCCCTAGTATAGCCTCTATACTTCACTAGCTTGTTGGTTAATAGATGATTGTGGTTTCCCTATCATGAACATTGAGATGTTATTAACAACAAGATCATATCGTTAGGAGAATGATATGGTGGACATACTCCTATAGATAAGCGTAGCATAAAGATCAAGTCATTTCAATAGTTCAATTGCTATATGCTTTCTGATACATAGTAACCTAATTCCTTCGACCATGAGATCATGCATATCACCTTTACTGGATGGATGCTTTGATGTCATCAAACACCACACCGTAACAGGGTGGCTATAAAGGTGGTATTGAGTGTTCGGAAAGTATTGGTTGAAACACATGGATCAAGAGTGGGATTTGTCCATCCATATGACGGATAGATATTCTCTGGGCCCTCTCGGTGAAATGTCATCCAATTAGCTTGCAAGCATGTGACTGGGTCACAAGGGATCACATATCACGGGAACGAGAAAAGAGTACTTATCAGTAACGAGGTTGAACTAGGTATGCAGAGATACCGAAGATCATAACCTCGGATAAGTAACATATCGTGAGACAAAGGGAAATTGGTATCATATGTAAGTGGTTCATTCGATCGCAAAGTAATCGTAGAAATATGTGGGAGCCATATGAATTTCCAGATTCCTCTATTGGTTATTGTTCGGAGAAGTGTCTCGATCATGTCCGCATAATTCACGAACCGTAGGGAGACACACTTAAGGATTCGACGTTGTTTGAGTAGTTATGGTATTATGAGAAAGAGACCGAATGTTGTTCGGAGTCTCGGATGGGATCCGGGATATCACGAGGTGATCCGGAATGGTCCGGAGAATAAGATTCATATAAGGAAAGTCCCGTTTCGGAGTTGGGGAATGGTTCCGGTGTTTTCATCGGGAACATTCTAGAAGGTCCCGGAATGTCCGGCACTCCGGGGGGGAAGGGGTACATGAATGTGTCATTGCATGTTGGAATGATTGCATCATGTACTAAGTGTTCTCGCTGTCCGAAATAAAGGGTTAATTCAAATCCTAATTTGAAAAGTCAAACGGCTAGTTTGAAAGTCAAACGGCAGTTTTGGGAAGTGGGAAAAGAGGAGGAGAGGTGGAGGCCGAGTTGGAGGAGGGTTCCTCCCCTTGGCCGGCGCACCTCCCTAGGCCGAGTTGGGGAGGAACTCCTCCCCTTGGCCGGCCAGCCCTCCCACCTATATAAGGAGGGGCAGGGCTCCCCTCCTAGACAACACAAGTTTCCTATCCTCTAAACTAAACCCTAGATCTAGACCCCGGTTTAGAGCTATTCGGTTTAGAGCCTTCTAATTGGTTTAGAGCCCTCTAATTGGTGTGTCTAATTACTAGACCACTAATAGCCTCTCTCATAAGCTCCACCATACTCGCACCGGCTTAAGGCGAAGCCCTGCGGGATCTCCCCTCTACCTCCGGTACCACGCCGTTGTGCTGCCGGAATCGCGAGGAGAGTGCTACAACCTCCGCTGCCTGCTGGAACAAGGGAGAGGAAGGTCTTCGTCGAGTACCGAACGTGTGACCGACTGCGGGAGCGCTGCTGGAACGTGGCGCTGGAAGGATCGTCTACGCGATCTTGAGATCGGAAAGAGTACGACTACATCACCCACGAGAATCTGCTCTCGTTAAACACTTTGGAATCTTCGAGGGTGAGTTATTCCATCGACTCGTTGCTACAATCTAGTAGATAGATCTTGGCTTGTTTGTTTGTATGCGATAGAAAATTTTTGTTTTCCATGCTGCGAACCCCTACAGTGGTATCAGAGCCGTGTCTATATGTAGATCTGTTGCACGAGTAGAACACAATGGTCATTGTGGGCGTTGATGCTTTTATTGTAGATTGCTTTTTGTGTACTTTGCATCTTGCGGTATGTTGGGATGAAGCGGCCCGGGCTAACCTTACATGACATCGTTCATGAGACTTGCTCCACGCTTAACATGCAACTTGTATTGCATAAGTGGCTTTGCGGGTGCCTGTTTCTCCTAGCATAGTAAAGATCCAATTTACAACGGGTAATCAACAATGCTAGTATCAATGTTGTGGTTCTTGTTCGTAGGTTAGAACGACACTTATGGAAAGCCCCAAACCACGTAAAATATGCAAAGAAAGTAGAAGCGTCTAACTTTGTTTTGCAGGGGTGTGCAGTGATGTGATATGGCCATGATTGTGATTATATTTGATGTATGCAATGTTCCTTATTGTAAGTTGGCAACCGGCAGGAGCCATATGGTTGTCTTTAATTTCTGTTAAGACCTGCGTGTCTATTCAAAATAGTTGTAATAGTTGAAGCTGGTGGACGACAACCATGAAGAAGCGTCATTGACCTTGATGCTATGCCGGTGATGATGGAGATCATATTCGTGCTTGAAGATGGAGATCGGAAGCACAAAGAAGAAAGGCCATATCATATCACATATTATGAATTGCATGTGATGTTAATCCTTTATGCATCTTGTATTGCTTAGTAGACGACGGTAGCATTATAAGATGATCCCTCATGCACGTAAATTTCAAGTTCTAAAGTGTTCACCCTTAGTATGCACCGTTGCCAAAGCTTGTTGCTTCGAAGCACCACGTGATGATCGGGTGTCTTTGATTCCGCGGGTGAATACAACGTAAGCAAGCCAGATTTGCTTATGCGGTAGCTAAGGTTTGATCTTGACGAGCCTAGCATGTACAGACATGGCCTCAGGAACACGGATCGCCGAAAGGCAAAGCATGAATCATATAGTAGATATGATGAACATGATGATTGTTCGCCATTAAAACTATATCGACTCTCGTGATGATCGGTGTTGATATAGTAGATTTGGTTCGTGTGATCACTAAAACAATGTGAGGGATGTTGTTTTGAGTGGGAGTTCACCTAGTTTAATTTCATTAATTAATTTGAACTCAATTTGTCATAAACTTAGTCTAAACTATTGCAAATATGTTGTAGATCAATGGCAGCCCCTACCATCAATTTTAATGCGTTCCTAGAGAAAGAAAAGTTGAAAAACAATGGAAGCAACTTCGCGGATTGGTTCCGCAATTTGAGGATTGTCCTCACAGCTGGTAATTTGACCTATGTGCTGGATGCACCGCTAGGTGACCCACCTGCAGCTGATGCTACCGATGAAGTAAAGAATGTTTACCTCGCTCGGAAGAATCAGTACTCCATAGTTCAGTGTGCTATCTTGTATGGTTTAGAATCGGAGCTTTAGAAAAGGTTTGAAGAGTCAGATCCATATGATATTGTCGAGGATCTCAAATTAATTTTGAGACTCATGCGGCAATTGAAAGCTATGAAGCTTCTGAAAAGTTCTTTAACTGCAAGATGGAAGAGGGTAGCTCCGTCAGTGAGCATGTGCTTAAAATGTCTGGGCACGCGAATAAACTTCAAAGCTTGGGTATAGTGATTCCTAATACTTTGGGAGTTTACCGCATCCTCCAATCACTACCACCAAGTTACAAGAACTTTGTGATGAACTACAACATGCAGAACATGAACAAAGAGTTGCCAGAACTATTTGCTATGTTAAAATCTGCAGAAGTGGAGATCAAGAAAGAGCACCAAGTGTTGATGGTCAATAAGACCACCAAATTCAAGAAAGGCAAGTCTAAGCAAAAGGGACACTTCAAGAAGGGTGGTAAGAAAGTTACCATGCCAACGAAGAAGACCAAGGCTGGACCTAAGCCTGAAACTGAGTGCTTTTACTGCAAGGGAGAAGGTCACTGGAAGCGGAATTGCCCAAAGTACTTGGCGGATTTGAAGAACGGCAACATCAAGAAGAAAGGTATATTTGATATACATGTTATTGATGTGTATCTCACTAGTATTCGTAGTAGTGCCTGGGTATTTGATACTGGTTCGGTTGCTCATATTTGTAACTCGAAACAGGAGCTGCAGAATAAACGGAAGCTAGCGAAGAACGAGGTGTCGATGCGTGTGGGAAACGGATCAAAGGTTGATGTGATCGCGGTCGGCACGCTACCTCTTCATCTACCATCGGGATTAGTTTTATACTTAAATAATTGTTATTTGGTGCCTGCGTTGAGCATGAACATTATATCAGGATCTTGTTTATTGCGAGACGGTTACTTGTTTAAATCAGAGAATAATGGTTGTTCGATTTATATGAGTAATATGTTTTACGCACATGCACCTTTGATAGATGGTCTATTCTTATTGAATCTCGATAGTAGAAATACACATCTTAATAACATTGAAGCTAAACGTTTGAAATCAAGCGATAATTCGACCTATATGTGGCACTGTCGTCTTGGTCACATTGGAGTGAAGCGTATGAAGAAACTCCATTCCGATGGACTTCTTGAATCACTTGATTTTGAATCACTTGAAAGATGCGAGGCATGTCTGATGGGTAAAATGACTAAGACTCCATTTTCTGGTATAATGGAGCGAGCTACAGACTTATTGGAAATCATACATACCGATGTGTGTGGTCCAATGAGTGTAGCATCGCGCAGTGGTTATCGTTATGTTCTTACCTTCACGGATGACTTGAGTAGATATGGGTATATCTATTTCATGAAACATAAGTCCGAAACTTTCGAGAAGTTTAAGGAGTTTCAAAGTGAGGTAGAGAATCAACGTAACAAGAAGATTAAATTTCTACGTTCTGATCGTGGAGGTGAATATCTAAGTTACGAGTTTGGCGAGCATTTAAAGAAGTGCGGAATACTTTCACAATTGACACCGCCGGGAACACCACAGCGTAATGGTGTGTCTGAACGTCGTAATCGAACTCTCTTAGATATGGTTCGTTCTATGATGTCACTTACAGATTTACCGCTAACATTTTGGGGTTATGCATTAGAAACAGCCGCATTCACTTTAAATAGGGCACCATCTAAATCCGTTGAAACGACACCGTATGAATTATGGTTTGGGAAGAAACCTAAATTGTCGTTCCTTAAAGTTTGGGGATGCGAAGCCTATGTAAAGAAGTTACAGCCGGACAAGCTTGAACCCAAAGCGGAAAAATGCGTCTTCATAGGATACCCGAAGGAAACTATTGGGTATACCTTCTATCATAGATCCGAAGGCAAAATCTTCGTTGCCAAGAATGGATCCTTTCTAGAGAAGGAATTTCTCTCGAAAGAAGTGACTGGAAGGAAAGTAGAACTCGACGAGGTTGTCGAACCTTCTCTCGAAATTGCGAGTAGCGCAGCACCGGAAGAAGTTCCTGTGGTGCCTGCACCAATAAGAGAGGAAGCTAATGATAGTGATCATGAAACCTCGGTTGAAGTTGCTACAGAGCCTCGGAGGTCAACGAGAACTCGTACCACTCCAGATTGGTATGATTCCGTTATGAATGTCATGTTGGTGGACAACACCGATGACCCCGAGACATATGAGGAAGCGATGATGAGCCCAGATTCCAATAAATGGCAAGAAGCCATGAAATCCGAGATTGGATCCATGTACGAAAACCAAGTATGGACTTTGGTGGACTTACCGGATGGCCGGAAGGCTGTCGAGAACAAATGGATTTTCAAGAAGAAAACAGATGCTGATGGTAATGTTACTGTCTATAAAGCTCGACTTGTCGCAAAAGGGTTTCGACAAATTCAAGGAGTTGACTACGATGAGACTTTCTCACCGGTAGCGAAGCTAAAGTCTGTGAGGATTATGTTAGCAATCGCTGCATATTATGATTATGAGATATGGCAGATGGATGTCAAAACAGCATTCCTCAATGGAGACATTGATGAAGAGTTGTATATGATACAACCCAAAGGTTTTGTCGATCCTAAAGACGCTAACAAGGTATGCAAGCTTCAACGGTCCATCTATGGATTGAAGCGGGCATCCCGAAGTTGGAATCAACGTTTTGATAAGGTAATCAAAAGTTTTGGTTTTATACAAACTTATGGAGAAGCTTGTATTTACAAGAAAGTGAGTGGGAGCTCTGTAGCATTCTTAATACTGTATGTGGATGACATATTGTTGATTGGGAATGATGTAGACCTTCTTAATAGTGTCAAAGAGTATTTGAATAATAGTTTTTCAATGAAGGATCTTGGCGAAGCAGCTTACATATTAGGCATAAAGATTTATAGAGATAGATCGAAACGCCAAATATCATTGTCACAAAGTACATATTTGGACAAAGTTCTAAAGAGGTTTGGAATGGAAGATAGCAAGAAAGGGTTCTTGCCCATGTTGCCCAATACGACCTTGAGTAAAACTCAAAGTCCGACATCGGCAGAAGATAGAGAAAGGATGAGTAAGACTCCCTATGCCTCAGCCATAGGATCTCTAATGTATGCCATGCTATGTACAAGACCCGACATTGCATATGCTGTTAGTTTAACTAGCAGATATCAAAGTGATCCAGGAGTGGATCATTGGACAGCGGTCAAAAACATCCTTAAGTACTTGAGAAGAACTAAGGATATGGTTCTTTCTTATGGAGGTGATGAACAGCTCGTTGTTAATGGTTACACCGATGCTAGTTGGAACACTGATCCGGATGATTCTAAATCACAATCTGGATACGTATTTATTTTGAATGGTGCAGCAGTTAGCTGGAGGAGTGCAAAGCAAAGCGTTGTGGCGAGATCTTCAACTGAATCGGAATACATGGCTGCTTCGGAGGCTTCACAAGAAGCGATATGGATGAAAGAGTTCATTACAGAGCTGGGTGTGGTTCCTAGTGCGCTGGACCCAATGTCTATCTACTGTGATAACATGGGCGCCATAGCCAATGCGCAAGAACCAAGGTCACACAAGAAGCTGAAGCATATCAAGCTACGTTTTCACGCTATTCGAGAACATATCCAGGATGGGGATATAAAGATTTGCAAAGTACACACAGATCTGAATGTGGCGGATCCGTTGACTAAACCTCTCCCGAGGGCAAAACATGACCAACACCAAACTGCCATGGGTGTTCGGTATATTACCATGTAATCTAGATTAGATGACTCTAGTGCAAGTGGGAGACTGTTGGAGATATGCCCTAGAGGCAATAATAAATATAGTTATTATTATATCTTTGTGTTTATGATAAATGTTTATATTCATGCTATAATAGTATTAACAAGGAAACATTAATACTTGTGTGAATTGTAAACTTAAATTGAAGTCCCTAGTATAGCCTCTATACTTCACTAGCTTGTTGGTTAATAGATGATTGTGGTTTCCCTATCATGAACATTGAGATGTTATTAACAACAAGATCATATCGTTAGGAGAATGATATGGTGGACATACTCCTATAGATAAGCGTAGCATAAAGATCAAGTCATTTCAATAGTTCAATTGCTATATGCTTTCTGATACATAGTAACCTAATTCCTTCGACCATGAGATCATGCATATCACCTTTACTGGATGGATGCTTTGATGTCATCAAACACCACACCGTAACAGGGTGGCTATAAAGGTGGTATTGAGTGTTCGGAAAGTATTGGTTGAAACACATGGATCAAGAGTGGGATTTGTCCATCCATATGACGGATAGATATTCTCTGGGCCCTCTCGGTGAAATGTCATCCAATTAGCTTGCAAGCATGTGACTGGGTCACAAGGGATCACATATCACGGGAACGAGAAAAGAGTACTTATCAGTAACGAGGTTGAACTAGGTATGCAGAGATACCGAAGATCATAACCTCGGATAAGTAACATATCGTGAGACAAAGGGAAATTGGTATCATATGTAAGTGGTTCATTCGATCGCAAAGTAATCGTAGAAATATGTGGGAGCCATATGAATTTCCAGATTCCTCTATTGGTTATTGTTCGGAGAAGTGTCTCGATCATGTCCGCATAATTCACGAACCGTAGGGAGACACACTTAAGGATTCGACGTTGTTTGAGTAGTTATGGTATTATGAGAAAGAGACCGAATGTTGTTCGGAGTCTCGGATGGGATCCGGGATATCACGAGGTGATCCGGAATGGTCCGGAGAATAAGATTCATATAAGGAAAGTCCCGTTTCGGAGTTGGGGAATGGTTCCGGTGTTTTCATCGGGAACATTCTAGAAGGTCCCGGAATGTCCGGCACTCCGGGGGGGAAGGGGTACATGAATGTGTCATTGCATGTTGGAATGATTGCATCATGTACTAAGTGTTCTCGCTGTCCGAAATAAAGGGTTAATTCAAATCCTAATTTGAAAAGTCAAACGGCTAGTTTGAAAGTCAAACGGCAGTTTTGGGAAGTGGGAAAAGAGGAGGAGAGGTGGAGGCCGAGTTGGAGGAGGGTTCCTCCCCTTGGCCGGCGCACCTCCCTAGGCCGAGTTGGGGAGGAACTCCTCCCCTTGGCCGGCCAGCCCTCCCACCTATATAAGGAGGGGCAGGGCTCCCCTCCTAGACAACACAAGTTTCCTATCCTCTAAACTAAACCCTAGATCTAGACCCCGGTTTAGAGCTATTCGGTTTAGAGCCTTCTAATTGGTTTAGAGCCCTCTAATTGGTGTGTCTAATTACTAGACCACTAATAGCCTCTCTCATAAGCTCCACCATACTCGCACCGGCTTAAGGCGAAGCCCTGCGGGATCTCCCCTCTACCTCCGGTACCACGCCGTTGTGCTGCCGGAATCGCGAGGAGAGTGCTACAACCTCCGCTGCCTGCTGGAACAAGGGAGAGGAAGGTCTTCGTCGAGTACCGAACGTGTGACCGACTGCGGGAGCGCTGCTGGAACGTGGCGCTGGAAGGATCGTCTACGCGATCTTGAGATCGGAAAGAGTACGACTACATCACCCACGAGAATCTGCTCTCGTTAAACACTTTGGAATCTTCGAGGGTGAGTTATTCCATCGACTCGTTGCTACAATCTAGTAGATAGATCTTGGCTTGTTTGTTTGTATGCGATAGAAAATTTTTGTTTTCCATGCTGCGAACCCCTACAGAAACGCCTCCTCCGCCTGCCGAAGAAATAGCCGAAGTTTCCGATGACGAGCAAACTATATCCGATTTGCATGTCTCGGAAAGATATCAAGGCGAAGGCGATGTCTCTAGTGAGCCGGCAACTCCTACCTCTCCTCTTGCATCGTAAAGTTCCAGAAAAAACAATGTGTTATTCTGAAACAATCATATTTGTAATAAGTAGTATAATATTTTTGCTAGTGCTAAGATGTGCAAAAACTGATGCTTCTATTCAACACTTTTGGCTTTATTTTGACGTGCCTGAATTTTTTTGCATAAGCACTTTTTGTTTTGTCTATACTTATCGTTGATCTGGCTTTCCGCCTCGTCCCTTTCGTGCGCTGGACAACCTTCAACATGAAAACTTTGTCGAGCAATGGAGCGCAATTGCTAAACCAGTTTAAACTCGAAAACAAAGCCAGCTTCCAGTACCAACAATTCACTACTCGGAAAATGTCCGTATCCGATAATAAGATAAAGAACCCAAGTATAGACTAAAAAATTTAGATTTATACCCGAAGATAGAATTTTTAGAATTTAAAATCTTAACCAGAACAAACATGAGCATAAAGTACTTTCAAGTATTCTGTGATTTTCGATTGCGACATGATCATTCGAAAATAAGATGGTAATATAAAACTTCTCAGAAAAAATTGAGGCAACCAATACTTTATTTATCATTGAACATGTACACATATATGATTACAAAGAAAGAAATTTTAAGAACAAAAGGGACGTAGCTGAGAAATATTCCACGGTCTGTCTAATTTTTTCGGGTATGTACTGCCTCCAACTCTCTTTCTCTTCTTAGTAGCAGGTCTTTTCTTTGACTAGCCGCATATCAGTTAGATAGTAAGAACCATTGTGCAATACTTGGCTAACTAAAAAAGGCCCTTCCCATACTGGGGAAAGTTTGTGCTTTCTTTTCTGTACAAGCCAGAGAACCAAATCAACTTTATTGAAAGACCGGTTTCTGACTCTCTGGCTATGATACTTGCGTAACTTCTGTTGATTAAATCGAGATCATTTTGTCAAGAAATTTCGGCATCCTCTTCAATATACGCAGCAACTTGGGGAGAAGTATGAATTAAATCACTAGGAAGAACAGCTTCTGCACCATCAACCAAGAAGAAAGGTATGTATCCGGTTAACCTATCCGGAGTTGTTCTCAAGCTCCATATTACAGACGGTAATTCATCTGCCCAAGCCCCCGCAGCACGACGAAGTGGTGCTTCGAGTCTTGGTTTAAGGCCTTGTAGGATTAAACCATTTGCTAATTCAACTTGTCCATTAGCTTGTGGATGTGCGACTGACGCAATGTCAAGCCGGATATTTTGTTCATCGCAAAATTCGGCAAGCTCTCCCATAGAAAAATTGCTCCCGTTGTCCATGATAATACTATGCGGATAACCGTATCAGATATAACATCCTCGACAAATCTTTTGGCTGTTGATCCATCACAACTTGTGACGGGTTTAGCCTCAATCCATTTTGTGAACTTATCCACCATCACTAAGAGGTGAGTAAATCCACTTGGAGCCTGTTTAAACGGTCCTACCTTGTCAATCCCCTAGACCGTGAAGGGCCATGTTATAAGTATTGTTCGCAGCTGATCAGCTGGAACATGAGCTTGTTTGGCGTACTTTTGGCAGCCTTTGCACGTCTTGACCAGTCGTTCGGCATCTTCCTTGGCTGTAAGCCAGAAAAATCCGTGTCTGAAAGCTTTTGCCACTAAATATTTGGCTGCAGCATGATGACCGTATTCGCCTTCATGGATTTCCCTTAGGATTTGCACTCCTTTTTCTGGAGATACACATCGTTGAAATACCCCAGACACACTCCGCTTATAGAGCTCACCACTTATTATAGGTTTTTGCTCGTCGGACGATCTACCGGCTCAGAACCTCGTCTTCGGGTAATTTTCCATCTACCAAGTAGTCAAGGTAGGGTTGAGTCCAGCTGGGAATCACAGCCAGAACTGCTACTAAAGGTGAGTCGGATTTGGTCGGATATGTTGGAAATATGCCCTAGAGACAAATAGTTATAACGACTATTATCATATTTCGTATAGTTTATGATTAAGTTTTATATCATGCTATAACTGTATTGAGTGGAAACATCAATACATGTGTGATATATGAACAACCAGGGGTTCCCAGTGAAACTCTAGTCACTGGTTCATTGGTCAACAGATGATCAAGTTTCCTGATCATGTGGCATTTATGTCAGTTGGAAATGGAGTCAACTCATTCTAAGAATGAGATGATGAACCAATACCCATCCTAAACATCGTGACCCGATCATGTCACGAAGTTCAAGTTACGATGATTAGAAATGGATCCTCGTAGACTATTCCTTAGACCGTGAGGCTATATCAATCACTGTCTCCCGAGAGTGCTTTGATAACATCAAGTGCCACTTGGTAATACAGTGGTTATAAAGGTGTGTTCAGGTACTCATAGGAAACCGTTGAGGCAATATATGTCAAGAGCAGGATTTGTCCGTCCACGTGACGGAAAGATACTCAAGGGCCCACTCGGAGAAGTAATATCCAATAGCTGCACAGCGTGTGATTTGATCACAGGGATATCACTTGTCGGAACGAGTCAAGTAGCATTGTTAGGTAACGAGATTGAACACGACATGGTGATGTCATTGATTAGATCTCGGGCAATGCAAGTATCGAGAGACAAAGGGAATAAGACACGACTGTCCCGGTTCAGACAACGAAAAATCTTCATGGAATGCACATGGGTCACATGGCCATCCAGGTCCCTCTATCGATCATTGGTGCAGGATTGTCCCGACCATGTCTGGAGTGTTCCCGAACCGTGGGGTATCATGCTTAAGGGCTTGATGATGCTTAGAGAGTGTTTATAGGATCGGAAGAATCGCCGAAGAATAGTAGAGAGAAAACCGGAAGGGTTTCAGTAAGTCCGGAGGATGTCCGGAGTGGAAGTGGAAGTGTTCCATAGCCACAGAGGTTGAATAATATGTGAATGAATATTAAATATTGATTTAATCATTTATTCATAATTATTTAATAAAAGAGAAAATCAATTTAAATGGTCAAAGGCTTAATAGGCCAAATTTCGGAGGGAAATGGCCCATTAGGGAAAAGGCAAGAGGGAGAAGGGCCAGGAGGGAAGGCCAGCGCCCTAGTGGGCCAGCCCCCCCGCATGGGGCCCATGGGGTGGCCGGCGCGCCACCCCCTCCCCCTCTCCTCCTCCTTTAGTCCCACCCCAGGACTTTGAGAGAGGTAGTACCTCCCCTCCCCCTATATATAGTAGGGGTATTTGGCCAGATAAATACACCCAATAATCAATAAAGGTCTTCTCACTTTTGGGAAGACCTCCAGTTGATATTCTCTCTCTCTCTCTCTCTCTCTCTCTCTCTCTCTCTCTCTCCCATGACCATGGTCCCAAGTCTGGATTGCACGAACGAGAGACGTCTTCACCGTGGAGCGCCGTCGCGCTGTGGGATTCAGATCCAGGAGCTCTACTTCCGCAACTGCTGCTGGATCGGGGAAGCGGGAGTCATCGTCAGGCACTGGACGTGTGTAACTCCCCACGAGGTGTCACACTTGAGGCACTCAAGTCATTGAGCCACAGGAGCGCAAGGACTTCATCACGACCTTGAGGTCGGCTTCGGCTCATCTACATCAACCACGCTCTCCTGAGCGTTGACAAGGCTTTTCAGTCTTCAAGGGTAAGTTTGTGAAAAGCCCCTCCCGTTACTGTATTACTAATAGATAGGTCCTGGCAGCATCAGGGGTTCAGGGGCGTAGGGTAAAATTTTATTGTTTTCATGCGCGGAACCCCTACAGTGGTATCAGAGCTAGATCTATGCGTAGTAATGCTAGTACGAGTAGAACCCACAAGATGTAGCGTGTGGGCGTTGATCTTTTAGTTGTTACCCTCCCACGCGTTCATTCGCGAGACTGGTCCACGCTTGACATACGGCTTGTACCGTATAAAGTGGCTTAGGGGGGTGTTGATACATTGCAAATGTATCTATAATTTTTGATGTTCCATGCTTGTTTTATCTACTTTCTTGTGTTTTGTTCCAACTTTGGAGTACTTTTCATATGATTTCTTGGACTAACCTATTAACAAGATGCCATAGTGCCAGTTGCCTGTTTTCTGCTGTTTTTGGTTCCACGAAGTCAGAAAATGAATATTCTCGGAATTGGACGGGACAAAAGCCAAAGTTACTATTTTCCCGGAAGACTCACGGAGCCACAAGGAGAGTCGGAGAGGGGCCACAGGGTGGCCACACCCCCCTTGGCGCGGGCCAGCCTAGGCCGCGCCAGGGCATGGTGTGGGCCCCCTGGCTGGCCACCGACCTTGCCTCCTTCGCCTATATATTCCTCCCAAGGCAAAAACCCTAGAGAAAAAAATCAGAAATCCACGAAAAGTTCCGCAGCGCCGCCGCCACCGAAGGGGAGATTCGGGGGACAGAAAGTCTCTATTCTGGCACCCTGCCGGGACGTGGAAGTGCCCCCGGAGCCATCTGCATCGATCTCCACCGCCATCTCCATCACCGTTACTGATTCCCATGATGATGAGGGAGTAGTTCTTCCTCGAGGCTAAGGGTTCTACCGGTAGCTATGTGTTCATATCTCTCTCTATGCATGATCATATTGTGATCATGAGCTTTGTAATCAAGTAGATCTACCTTTCTACTCAAGTGCTTTAATAGATCTCTGCTCTCCCCATGTGTGTGAAAGTGACAGCGTGCACACCATTGTGGCACTTAGGCTAGAGATTTCAAATACTTGTTATGAGTTATATTTGGAGTTGGATGTCTTTATGAAATTGTGGTGTTTGTTGGAACCATCTAGAGCTCAAGGTGACAGTGTGGGGTTATCTAGATGGGAAAGACTTACTTTGAGGTGTGCTGTTATAGCCCTACCATCGATTAGAGTGTCCAACCGAATAGTAGTTAAGAGTAGTATCATAAAGAGAAGATATTTATATGAGGGTGTTCTTTAGTCTTTTCCACGCCATCAAGCTATTTTCTATCACCATTACCACTTATAATTATCCATACCACTTGTATTTCACTATCTCTTCCCCGAACTAGTGCACCTATACACCTGACAAGTGTATTGGGTGTGTTGGGGACACAAGAGACTTCTTGTATCTTGATTGCAGGGTTGCTGGAGAGGGGATACCTTTGACCACTTCCTCCCTGAGTTCAATAAACCTTGGGTGATCCACTTAAGGGAAACTTGCTGCTATTCTACAAACCTCTGCACTTGGAGGCCCAACAACTGTCTACAAGAATAGAAGTGTGTAGACATCAGGTGTCTGTCTCTCTCGCATTAGTTGGTATGCCATTTGCAATGGAGGGCCCCGAAAGGGGTGTAGTAGAGACAACTACTTGATCAGCGTTGTGCTGAAAGTTCGTAGGTAAGAACGGTTCTTCTGCGAAAGCCCATTCAGCCACGTAAAACATGCAAAGATAAAGTAGAGGCGTCTAACTTTGTTTTGCAGGGGGCCGTTGCTTTGTTATATGGTTGTGGCAAAGTTAAATTGATTACCTTTTGTTTCGTAGTAGTAGATAGTCACGGAGGTGACAGACCACCATGCCGAAATAACACCGGTACCCTATTGTCTACGGCGCCGGAACCCTGGTGTCAGAATCCGGTGACAACGGATGGAGATCACAACGTGAAGGACCATATCACATCGCATTTACATTTAATGTTATTGTTTGTATATCTTATTGTGTGCTAGTATTAGATACTCGACAGTAGCCTAATAAGATGATCCCTGTTAAAATTACCAACGATTGTGTTCCCCCTTAGTGTGCACCACCAAGAAAGTTCTTCGGTATGAGGCGATCCATGGTACAGGCATGGGTGTCAGACATATCTATGTTCGCATACAGTGGGTGTAAGCCATGTTGCACAACGAATACACTAAGGTTGAGTTGGCGAGCCTAGCATGCCATAGAAGCATGGCCTTGGAACACGGACGGTCAAAAGATCGAGCACGAGTCGCATGAATGATGTGACCGACGTTTAGCGTCCACCCTTGAACCCACATTGATGGTCGTTATGATCAGGGGAGATGTGGCTGATAGGAGTCGTGTTATCACTAGGAACCCTTATGGGGATAGGTGTTTCTGAGTGGAGTTATTATTAACTCATTTAATTATAAACTTAGTCTAAATTCCTTTTGCAATTATGAATGTAGAAAAGTTCTCTCCGATGCCACCTTTCCTGTTGACAATTGATTGGTAAGAAGGAGAGAAGCTTAGATTAGATGGATCAAACTTCTCTATATGGGTTGCGCGTCTCCATGTTCTCCTTAGCGAGAATGACGTGGTCGACTACATACTCGACGGGATGGATTTGGATCAGCCCATTGACCTAGAGACCCCAGAGCATCGGGAAGACCGCTATCTTCGTCGGGAGATGGCCTCCTTTATTTCAGTTACAATGCGTTTCGAAATGGTGGACGAGTTGTGGCCTTTCGTGGGTGATGTCAACCCTCGTACAGTTATGCTACAGCTTAGGACACATTTCGTGGAACAAGCACGCATATGGGAGCATGAGCTGATGGGAGACTTCCTCTCCATTAAGATGGAGGATAACTCATCACTTGACGACCACTTGGAGCGCATGCATGATGTGTACATGAGGCCTGCATATTTCCTGGATAGCTGGATGACGGGCTCTTTTGCAAATGGTGTTGTGCTGCGGTCGCTGCCACCAAGCTACCAAGCACAAGTCAGGACTTGCATTATGAGAGGCGACGCGGAATCAATGGAGTTCCAACAGTTCGTAACACATCTTAGGAATGTGTTGGTTGAAAGAAATGTTGTTGTGGTCATCAATGACAAAGGTATATATTTGATATACAATTTTATAAATGTTATAAGCTTGCAAACACATTTGCAGTGTTAAGTATATTTGATACTTGTTTTGTTTTACTGAAAACAGGTCCTTCTGCATGAGAGGTGCTTGCTGGAGAGGAGGTGACGTTGCGTGTTGATGGCAAGCATGATGATGATGGCCGATGACGCTCTCCCTCGACATTTATCATTTAGTTTATGTTTAGGATGATTATTGTAATCAATAGATCGTGAATCTCTTTAGTGTGTCTCACACTTTGTGAGACGGTTATTCATATCAGTTTGTAACAAACAGTTGTTCTACTATTATGAATGATTTATATTTGTGTTCATATCTTGTTTGATTATATGTGAATTATCCTTGTTATTTGAAACTAATTAATAATGTATGAACATTTGTAAAATATTGAAATGCCTTAAATACCCAACTTAATGATATTTCATTAATGAATGAAACCACTGATTTAAATTCAAAGTTATGTGATAATATGTGAAAGTCATTTGATTTCTTGTCACATATAAATCATGCCAAAGTTTGGCAAAATAACGTGACCATCGTGTATTACTTGAATACAAAGTGTTTTAATGAATTGTTAAAAGTAAATACATATTCGATGTATTGTGTTTTAACAAAATGGTAATTATCATTAAATGATTGTTTAAAAGTGTAAAGAAGTTTACCAAAGGAAACATGAATATGAAACTATTTGATTTGATCAAATTGTTTCATCAAACAAAGGGTATTAAAGATAAAAGAGAATCTAATTACTATGATTTGATCAATAGTAATGAAATTCAACTTTATAAGAATGGCATAAAAGAAATTGTGGAATGCAATGCGTTTGAAATGTCAAAATGCAAAGCATCACAATGTGATATTAGATATCAAAATGGGTGAATAGATGGCACCAAATAAATCGTTGTAGTGTAGATGTAGAGACCATTAGTTAGAAATAGTTAGCACTCAATTAGAATATATTGTGAACCATAAGAATTCGTGAAAGCGACTCCATATCTAGTATGGATCGTCGTGGATGTTTTGGGGTTATTCAATATAACCAAAACAATAGCGAATGGGTCCTTGTAGAGTATTCATTTGAAACTTTGAATATGAAATCCATAGCTAAAACCAAAAGAGAAGCAAAACATGTATTGCTTGGATTTTGGTGCATTCTTGAGGAAGTTCACATTCAGTGATACTTCTCAATTATGGAGTAATTGGAAGATAGTGCAAAATGCGATGAGGATTCAAATCCCTGCATCCGAGTGTTGAGAAGTGCAATGGACAATGTTCCTGAACAATTCTCTTCACAAAAGGAAAGAATCAATGATATTGATCATTGTGTTTTCCCCGCTAGTGTTTTCACTACATGAAGTAGGATTCAAAATGTAATTCATATCTTCTATGAAGACATTTATGAATCATGTTTCATGATTACCAGAATATGACATACCTATGAACTACCAAGGAAATAATGGTAAACTAGAATTATGAGAAAACCTAGAAGGAAAATTCCCTTGAGATTAGAAAGAAATTCATTGCTGAATCTCACAAGTAAAAGGGGTTACTTGAATTTTCCCAAATGACTGCAAAGCCATAGTGGAAAAGGGGTGAATAAAAAAAGCACAATTTGTCAAGTATTGGACAAATTCAAATGAATTTGATTCAAATGTGCTAAATGTCTAGTGGATTTAAAACTAGTAAAAGTACTAGTATCTCATAATAAAACTCCAAGTTTGATATTTGATCAAAGGATTTTGAAAATGTTCAAAATAGTGAGTGGATATGCAATTTGCATAAAATTGAGTGGGAGCTATGAAAGTCTTCCTAAAACAATATGTGAATGACATATTTTTGAGTGGGAGCAATATAAGTCTCAAACCCGAATATGTTAGGAACATATTTTGACTGGGAGCTTATATAGTGATTCTTAAAGTGTGTTAAGAATAAAAGCGCAAGTATTTATAAATAATGATTTATAAGGTGTAGAAGTTGATAATAAGTGTATTATGATATTATGTAGTATTCCTTAAGGGATTCTGAAAAGGGTTTCAGAATAGAAGTTCATTAAGGAACTGGTCCTTAATAACTCAAATTAGGAATAGTATTAAGTTTAACATCAATGGTTGAAAGAAAGAAAAGGATGATCATCATCCACTATGTTAAGACATAGGTTCTATCTTAGAAAATCGTGATGATAACTTAACATAATATGTGATCCAATAAGGAACGTTTGAAAGTGATTAAGTTCGAATCACAAAACGTTGAGCTAAGTTTGTCCGTAGTGTCTAATAGAGAACTGTAGACATGTTTTACAAATCCATAAAGGATGACATATCTTAAAGCATAAATGGTTATGTTATAAGGAAATATGTTGGAAACTCCCGTAATACTGATTAGAGTCAAGTAGGAAGCAAGGTGAACAAAACATCGAAAGTTGCACAGAGTGCACTAGTGTTTCGATGAATACATTTATAATAATAGATAAGGGTACCATCTAAAGGGTTGTATAATGTTATGGCGGGGCTAGTTCGCTTTTAACGTAGAATGATGTGTCCCAGTGCACAATGCCCATGAGAAAGCCCTCAAGGTTGACTAAAGTCACTGTAGGCTCCTGGAATCAGGGCTCGTTCTGCTGCCATAGCGACTATGCATACACACAGATGTTATCATGTGATGATTGTTGGAAATATGCCCTAGAGACAAATAGTAGTAAGGACTATTATCATATTTCATATAGTTTATGATTAAGTTTTATATCATGTTATAACTGTATTGAGTGGAAACATCAATACACGTGTGATATACAAACAAACCAGGGGTTCCCAGTGAAACTCTAGTCACTGGTTCATTGGTCAACAGATGATCATGTTTCCTGATCATGTGGCATTTATGCCAGTTGGAAATGAGGTCATCTCATTCTGAGAATGAGATGATGAACCAATACCCAACCTAAACATCGTGATTCGATCATGTCACGAAGTTCAAGTTATGATGATTAGAAATGGATCCTCGTAGACTATTCCTTAGACCGTGAGGCTATATCAATCACTGTCTCCCGAGAATGCTTAGATAGCATCGAACGCCATCTGGTAAAACGGTGGTTATAAAGGTGTGTTCAGGTATTCGGAGGAAACCGTAGAGGCAATATATGTCAAGAGCAGGATTTGTCCGTCCATGTGACGGGAAGATACTCAAGGGCCCACTCGGAGAGGTTATATCCAATAGTTGCGCAGCGTGTGATTAGATCACGGGGATATCACTTGTCAGAACGAGTCAAATAGCATTGTTCAGTAACGAGATTGAACCCGACATGAAGATGTCATTTATCAGGTCTCGGGCAATGCAAGTATCAATGACAAAGGGAATAAGACGCGACTGTCCCGGTTCAAACGACGAAAGATCTTCGTGGAACACACAGGGGTCACATGGCCATCCAGGTCCCTCTATTGATCATTGGTGCGGGAGTGTCCCGACCATGTCTGGAGTGTTCCAGAACCGTAGGGTATCACGCTTAAGGGCTTGATGATTCTTATAGAGTGTTTATGGGATCGGTAGAATCACCGAAGAAAAGAAGGGAGAAAACCGGAAGGGTTTCGGTAAGTCCGGATGATGTCCGGAGTGGAGGTGGAAGGTGTTCCATGGCTACGGAGATTAGATAATGTGTGAATGAATGTTAAATATTGATTTAGTCATTTATTCATAATTATTTAATAAAGAGAAAATAAATTAAAAGGTCAAATGGCTTAATGGGCCAATTTTCGGAGGGAGAAGGTCCATGAGGGAAAGGAGAGAGGGAGAAGGACCAAAGGGGGGTGGCCGGCTGGGCCTTGCCCCCCCCCCACAGGGCCCACTAGGGCTGGCTGGCGGCCTCCCCTCCCCCTCCTCTCCTTTAGTCCCACCCCAGGACTTGAGGGGAGGTAGTACCTCCCCTCCCCCTATATATAGTGGGGTATATTGGCCTAGAAAATATACCCAATAATCAATAAAGGTCTCCCCACTTTTGGGAGGACCTCCAATTGATATTTTCTCTCTCCCCCTCTCTTTCTCGTGACCGTGGTCCCAAGTCTGGACTGCGCGAGCGAGAGACATCTTCACCGTGGAGCGCTGTCGCGCTGCGGGATTCGGATCCGGGAGCTCTACTTCCGCAACTGATGCTGGATCGGGGAAGCGGGAGTCATCGTCAGGCATCGGACGTGTGTAACTCCCACGAGGTGTCACACTTGAGGCACTCAAGTCGTTGGAGCCAGAAGGAGCGCAAGGACTTCATCACGACCTTGAGGTCTGCTTCGGCTCGTCTACATCAACCATGCTCTCCTGAGCGTTGACAACGCTTTTTGGTCTTCAAGGGTAAGTTCACGAAAAGCCCCTCCCGTTACTGTATTACTAATAGATAGGTCCTGGCAGCTTCAGGGGTTCAGGGGCGTGAGTAAAATTTTATTGTTTTCATACGCGGAACCCCTACAGTGGTATCAGAGCTAGATCTATGCGTAGTAATGTTAGTACGGGTAGAACACACGAGATGTAGCGTGTGGGCGTTGATCTTTTAGTTGTTACCCTCCCACGTGTACTTGTGTATACCATAGCAATGCTTGATGAAGCGGCCCCCAACCGACTTTACGCGTTCATTCACGAGACTGGTCCACGCTTGACATACGGCTTGTACCGTATAAAGTGGCTTAGGGGGGTGTCTGTCTCTCTCGCATTAGTTGGTATACCATTTGCAATGGAGGGCCCCGAAAGGGGTGTAGTATAGACAACTACTTGATCAACATTGTGCTGAAAGTTCGTAGGTAAGAACGGTTCTTGTGCGAAAGCCCATTCAGCCACGTAAAACATGCAAAGATAAAGTAGAAGCGCCTAACTTTGTTTTGCAGGGGGGCATTGCTTTGTGATATGGTTGTGGCAAAGGTAAATTAATTACCTTTTGTTGCATAGTAGTAGATAGTCACGAAGGTGACGAACTACCACGCTGGAGTGACACCGGTACCTTGGTGTCTATGGCGCCGGAACCTTGGCACCGGTACCCGGTGACGACGGATGGAGATCACGACGTGAAGGACCATATCACATAGCATTTACATTCAATGTTATTGTCTGTATGTCTTATTGTGTGCTAGTATTAGATACTCGACGGTAGCCTAATAAGAAGATCCCTATTAAAATAACCAACGATTGTGTTCCCCCTTAGTGTGCACCACCAAGAAAGTTCTTCGGTATGAGGCGATCCAGGGTGACAGGCCTGGGTGTCATACATATATACGTTCACATATAGTGGGTGTAAGCCATGTTGCACAGCGAATAGACTAAGGTTCAGTTGGCAAGCCTAGCACGCTAGAGAAGCGTGGCCTCGGAACGCGGATGGTCGAAAGATCGAGCATGAGTCGCATTAATGATGTGACCGACGTTTAGCGTCCACCCTTGAACCCACATTGATGGCCGTGACGATCGGGGGAGATGTGGCTGATAGGGGTCGTGTTATCACTAGGAACCCTCACTGGGGATAGGTGTTTCTGAGTGGAGTTATTATTAACTCATTTAATTATAAACTTAGTCTAAATTCCTTTTGCAATTATAAATGTAGAAAATGGTTTCTGCCGAGATTACCTTTCCTATCGACGATTGGTTAAAAGGAGAGAAGCTCAAGTTAGATGGATCCAACTTTTCTGCATGGGTCATATGCCTATTTGATCTCCTTGGGGAGAACGATGTAGCTGACTACATGACCTACGAGATGTTTTTGGAGCCACCCTATTCTCATGAGACCCAGGAGCAGCGGGATCTGTGTTGTCGTCGTCGTGTGATGGCCACATTTATATCAGTGACCATGCGCCTCAGAATGGAGGATGGGCTATGGCCAATGGTGGGGAGTCTCAAGCCCCGAATGGTCATGGCACATCTAAGGGCACATTTCGTGGAACAAGTGCGCATGTGGGAGTATGAGCTGATGGGGGACTTCCTCTCCATAAAGATGGAGGAGGGCTCCTCACTGGATGAGCACTTATTGCGCCTCTATGATGCTTATATGAGTCTGGCATACTACCTGGACAACTGGTACTCAAGCTCATTTGCGATGGGAGTTATGCTTCGGTCGCTTCCTCCAAGCTTCCAAGCACAAGTCAGGATCTGCGTTATGGGAGGCGACACAGAAACACTAGATTTCCTTGAGTTCATACCACATTTCAGAAATGTGATAGATGAACCCTACGTCGCTGGAGTTGTCAACGACGAAGGTATATATTTGATATACGGTTTTATAAATGTTATAATCTTGCAAACACATTTGCAGTGTTAAGTATATCTGATACTTGTTCTGTTTTGGTGAAAACAGGTCCTTCTGCATAGAGGTGCTTGCTGGAGAGGAGGTGACGTTGCGTGTTGATGGCGAGCATGATGATGATGGCCGACGACACTCTCCCTCGACATTTATCACTTAGTTTGTGTTTTAGGATGATTATTGTAATCGAGAGATTTGAACTTCTTTAGTGTGTCTCACACTTCGTGAGATGGTTATTCATATGAGTTTGTAACAAACAGTTGTTCCACTTTTATGAATGATTTCTATTCGTGTTCATATCTTGTTTGATTACTTGTAAATTATCCTTATTATTTGGAACTAATTCATAATGTATGAACATTTGTAAAATATTAAAATGCCTTGTTTAAAATACCCAATTTAATGATATTTCATTAATGAATGAAACCATTGTTTAAATTCAAAGTTATGTGATAATATGTGAAAGTAATTTGATTTCTTTTCACATATAAATCATGCCTAAGTTCGGCGAAATAACTTGAACACCATGTATTACTTGAATACAAAGTGTTCAATGAATTGTTAAAAGTATATACATATCCGATGTATTATGTTTTAACGAAAATGGTAATTATCATTAAATAATTGTTTAAATGTGTAAAGTAAGTTTACCAAAGGAAACATGAATATGAAACTATTTGATTTGATCAAAGTGTTTCATCAACAAAGGGTATAAATATAAAAGAGAATCTAATTACTATGATTTGATCAATAGTAATAAAATTCAACTTTATAAGAATGGCATGAAAGAAATTGTGGAATGCAAAGTGTTTTGAAACATCGAAATACAAAGCATCACAAAGTGATATTGGATATCAAAAGGGGGTTGAATAGAAGGCACCAAATAAATCGTTGTAGTATATATGTAGAGACCATTAGTTAGAAATAGTTAGCACTCAATGAGTTTACAGTGAACCATTAGAATTCGTGAAAGTTTTGGGGTTATTCGATATAACCAAAACAATAGCGAATAAGTCCTTGTAGTATATTCATTGGAAACTTTGAATACGAAACCCATAGCTCAAACCAAAAGGAAAGCAAGATTCGTATTGCTTGGATTTTGGTACATTCTAGAGAAAGCTCACTTCAGTGATATTTCTCAATTATGGAGCAAATGGAAATTAGTGTAAAACACGATGAGGATTCAAAACCCTGCATCAGAGTGTTGAGAAGCGCAACGGACATCATTCCTGAATGATTCTCTTCACAGAAGGAAAGAACCAATGATTTCGATCATTGTGTTTTTCCCTCCACTATTGTTTTTCACTATATGAAGTAGGATTCAAAATGTAAATCCATATCTGTATGGAAATATTTATGAATCACTTGTCATAATTTTTGGAATATGACATACCTACGAACTACAAAGGAAATGATGGTAAACTATAATTATGAGAAATCCTAATAGCAAAATTCCCTTGAGATTAGAAAGCGATTCATTGCTGAATCTCACAAGTAAAGGGGTTACTTGGAATTTTCCCAAATGACTGCAAAGCCATAATAGGAAAAAGGGGTGAATGACAAAAGCACAATTTGTCAAGCATTGAACAAATTCAAACGAATTTGATTCAAGTGTGCTAAATGTCTAGTGGATTTAAAACTAGTAAACTACTAGTATCTCATAGTAAATCTCCAAGTTTGATATTTGATCAAAGGATTTTGAAATTGTTCAAAAATAGTAAGGAGTTATGCAATTTGCATAAAATTGAGTGGGAGCTATGAAAGTCTTCCTAAAACAATATGTGATTGACATATTTTAAGTGGGAGAAATATGAGTCTCAGATTCAAATATGTAGGAACATTGTTTGAGTAAGAGTACCGACTCGTACCCAAATATGTTAGCAACATAGTTTGAGTGGGAGCTTATAGGAGTAATTCTTAAGTATGTTAAGGATGAAAGCGCAAATACTTATAAATAATGATATATAAGATGTAGAAGTTGATAATAGATGTATTATGATATTATGTAGCATTCCTTAAGGGATTCTGAAAGCTGTTTCAGAATAGAACTTAATTAAGGAACTAGTCCTTAATGATTCAAATTAGGAATAACATTACGTTTAAACATCAATGGTTAAAAGAAAGAAATGGATGACCATCATCCACTATGTTAATACATAGGTTCTATCTTAGTAAACCAGGATGATAACTTAGCATAATATGTAATCCAATTAAGGAACGTTTGAAAGTGATCAAGTTCGAATCACAGAACGTTGAGCTAAGTTTGTCTGCAGTGTCTAGTAGAGAACTGTAGACATATTTTCCAAATCCATAAAGGATGACATATCTTAAAAGCATAAAGAGTTATGTTATAAGGGAATATGTTGGAAACTCCTCTAGATACCAATTAAAGTCAAGTAGGAAGCGAGGTGAACAAAAACATTGAAAGTTGCACCGAGTGCACTAGTGTTTTGATGAATACATTTATAATAATAGATAAGGGTACCATCTAAAGTGTTGTATAATGTTATGGTGGGGCTAGTTCGCTTTTAACGTAGAATGATGTGTCCCAGGGCACAGTGCCCATGAGAAAGCCCTCGAGGTTGATCTAACGTCACTGTAGGCTCCTGGAATCAGGCCTCGTTCTGCTGCCATGACAACGATGCATACACACAGATGCTATCATGTGATGATAAAATATTAATGTCAATCAAAGTGACATTAGTAAGTTGCAAAGGATCTGGGACTGTAAAGTACAGAACCAAGACTCAACCTCTTCCATGAGCAAGCATGTTCTAGGTACCGGTTATATGGTGCCAATAATTAAGAACAAATGCAGCTAGTGTATTTGTACTCTAGTGCAAGTGGGAGACTATTGGAAATATGCCCTAGAGACAAATAGTAGTAAGGACTATTATCATATTTCATATAGTTTATGATTAAGTTTTATATCATGCTATAACTGTATTGAGTGGAAACATCAATACACATGTGATATACAAACAAACCAGGGGTTCCTAGTGAAACTCTAGTCACTGGTTCATTGGTCAACAAATGATCATGTTTCCTAATCATGTGGCATTTATGCCAGTTGGAAATGAGGTCATCTCATTTTGAGAATGAGATGATGAACCAATACCCAACCTAAACATCGTGATTCGATCATGTCACGAAGTTCAAGTTACGATGATTAGAAATGGATCCTCGTAGACTATTCCTTAGACCGTGAGGCTATATCAATCATTGTCTCCCGAGAATGCTTAGATAACATCAAACACCATCTGGTAAAATGGTGGTTATAAAGGTGTGTTCAGGTATTCGGAGGAAACCGTAGAGGTAATATATGTCAAGGGAGGGATTTGTCCGTCCATGTGACGGGAAGATACTCAAGGGCCCACTCGGAGAGGTTATATCCAATAGCTGCGCAGTGTGTGATTAGATCACGGGGATATCACTTGTCAGAACGAGTCAAATAGCATTGTTCAGTAACGAGATTGAACCCGACATGAAGATGTCATTGATCAGGTCTCGGGCAATGCAAGTATCGAATGACAAAGGGAATAAGACGCAGCTGTCCCGGTTCAAACGATGAAAGATCTTCGTGGAACGCACAGGGGTCACATGGCCATCCAGGTCCCTCTGTTGATCATTGGTGCGGGAGTGTCTCGACCATGTCTAGAGTGTTCCTGAACCATAGGGTATCATGCTTAAGGGCTTGATGATGCTTAGAGAGTATTTATGGGATCGGTAGAATCACCGAAGAAAAGAAGGGAGAAAACCGGAAGGGTTTCGGTAAGTCCGGAGGATGTCCGAAGTGGAGGTGGAAGGTGTTCCATGGCCACGGAGATTATATAATGTGTGAATGAATGTTAAATATTGATTTAATCATTTATTCATAATTTTTTAATAAAGAGAAAATAAATTAAAAGGTTAAAAGGCTTAATGGGCCAATTTCCGGAGGGAGAAGGCCCATTAGGGAAAGGAGAGAGGGAGAAGGACCAAAGGGGGGTGGACGGTTGGGCCTTTCCCCCCTCGCGGGGCCCACTAGGGCTGGCCGGCGGCCTCCCCTCCCTCTCCTCTCCTTTAGTCCCACCCCAGGACTTGAGGGGAGGTAGTACCTCCCCTCCCCCTATATATAGTAGGGTATATTGGCCTAGAAAATACACCCAATAATCAATAAAGGTCTCCCCTCTTTTGGGAGGACCTCCAATTGATATTTTCTCTCTCCCCCTCTCTCTCTCGTGACTGTGGTCCCAAGTCTGGAATGCGCGAGCGAGAGACATCTTCACCGCGGAGCGCCGTCGCGCTGCGGGATTCGGATCTGGGAGCTCTACTTCCGCAACTGCTGCTGGATCGGGGAAGCGGGAGTCATCGTTAGGCACTGGACGTGTGACACTCCCACGAGGTGTCACACTTGAGGCACTCAAGTCATTGGAGCCAGAAGGAGCGCAAGGACTTCATCACGACCTTGAGGTCGGCTTCGGCTCGTCTACATCAACCACACTCTCCTGAGTGTTGACAACGCTTTTTGGTCTTCAAGGGTAAGTTCGCGAAAAGCCCCTCTCGTTACTCTGTTACTAATAGATAGGTCCTAGCAGCTTCAGGGGATCAGGGGTGTAGAGTAAAATTTTATTGTTTTCATACGCGGAACCCCTACAATGATAAGTATTAGTGTCAATCAAGGTGACATTAGTAAGTTGCAAAGGATTTGGGACTGTAAAGTATAGGCCCAAGACTCAACCTCTTCCATGAGAAAGCATGTTCAGGGTACCGGTTATGGTGCCAATGATTAAGAACAAATGGAGCTAGTGTATTTGTACTCTAGTGCAAGTGGGAGACTGTTGGAAATATGCCCTAGAGACAAATAGTTATAAGGACTATTATCATATTTCGTATAGTTTATGATTAAGTTTTATATCATGCTATAACTATATTGAGTGGAAACATCAATACACGTGTGATATATGAACAACCAGGGGTTCCCAGTGAAACTCTAATCACTAGTTCATTGGTCAACAGATGATCAAGTTTCCTGATCATGTGGCATTTATGTCAGTTGGAAATGGAGTCAACTCATTCTGTGAATGAGATGATGAACCATTACCCAACCTAAACATGGTGACTCGATCATATCATGAAGTTCAAGTTACGATGATTAGAAATGGATCCTCGTAGACTATTCCTTAGACCGTGAGTCTATATTAATCACCATCTCCCGAGAGTGCTTTGATAGCATCAAGCGCCACTTGGTAATACAGTGGATATAAAGGTGTGTTCAGGTACTCGGAGGAAACCGTTGAGGCAATATATGTCAAGAGCGGGATTTGTCCGTCCACGTGACGGAAAGATACTCAAGGGCCCACTCGGAGAAGTAATATCCAATAGCTGCGCAACGTGTGATTTGATCACAGGGATATCACTTGTTAGAATGAGTCAAGTAGCATTGTTCGGTAACGAGATTGAACATGACATGGTGATGTCATTGATTAGATCTTGGGCAATGCAAGTATCGAGAGACAAAGGGAGTAAGACACGTCTGTCCTGGTTCAAACAACAAAAAATCTTCGTGGAAGCATAGGGGTCACATGGCCATCCAGGTCCCTCTGTCGATCGTTGGTGCGGGATTGTCCCGAACATGTCTAGAGTGTTCCCGAACCGTGGGGTATCATGCTTAAGGGCTTATGATGCTTAGAGAGTGTTTATAGGATCAGAAGAATCGCCAAAGAATAGCATAGAGAAAACCGGAAGGGTTTCGGTAAGTCCGGAGGATGTCCGGAGTGGAACTGGAAGTGTTCCATAGCCACGGAGGTTGAATAATATGTGAATGAATATTAAATATTGATTTAATCATTTATTCATAATTATTTAATAAAAGAGAAAATCAATTTAAATGGTCAAAGGCTTAATGGGCCAAATTCCGGAGGGAAAGGGCCCATTAGGGAAAAGGCAAGAGGGAGAAGGGCCAGGAGGGGAGGCCGGCGCCCTAGTGGGCCAGCCCCCCCTGCCCGTGCGGGGCCCATGGGGTGGCTGGCGCGCCACCCCCTCCCCCTCTCCTCCTCCTTTAGTCCCACCCGGGACTTTGAGGGAGGTAGTACCTCCCCTCCCCCTATATATAGTGGGGCTATTTGGCCAGATAAATACACCCAATAATCAATAAAGGTCTTCTCACTTTTGGGAGGACCTCCAGTTGATATTCTCTCTCTCCCGTGACCGTGGTCCCAAGTCTGGACTGCGCGAACGAGAGACGTCTTCACCGCGGAGCACCGTCATGCTGCGGGATTCGGATTCAGGAGCTCTACTTCTGCAACTGCTGCTGGATCGGGGAAGCGGGAGTCATCGTCAGGCACCGGACGTGTGTAACTCCCCGCGGGGTGTCACACTTGAGGCACTCAAGTCGTTGAGCCACAAGAGCGCAAGGACTTCATCACGACCTTGAGGTTGGCTTCGGCTCGTCTACATCAACCACACTCTCTTCAGAGTTGACAAGGCTTTTCGGTCTTCAAGGGTAATTTCTTGAAAATCCTCTCCCGTTACTGTATTACTAATAGATAGGTCCCGGCAGCATCAGGGGTTCAGGGGCGTAGGGTAAATTTTTATTGTTTTCATGCGCGGAACCCCTACAGGATATTCCTCATCAACTCCTTTTATAGAGGGAACTTTGAGGTGATCTAAAAAAGTGCCATCCGGGACCTTCTTCCGGGTAGAGCCTATACGAGATAATGCATATGCTTTCTCATTTTCTGTGCGAGGGATGTGTTGAACTTCAAACCCTTCGAACGCTTTATCTAGTTCATCCACAACAGCGCTATATGCTGCCATGTGTTTATTTGCATTACAAATATCCGACACTTGTTGAGCAACAAGATCCAAATCTCCATAACACATTAGTCATTGGATGCCGATATCCTTAGCAATCCAGATTCCATGCAGCAGTGCTTCATATTCGGCAATGTTATTTATTGCCGTGAAGTGGATATGCAACACATAGAAAAGTCTATCTCCTTGGGCGACTTGAGCACCACGCCAGCCCCGAGCCCCCGAGCGCTTTAGGTCCTTCAAAATGCAAGGTCCAGTATTCCGACTCTGGGAGGGTCATACTTTCCACGGTCTTTGTCCAATCAGTGACAAAGACAGTGAGGATTTGGGATTTGATTGTTGTACGAGGTTTGTACTCAATGTCGAAAGCTGAAAGCTCTATTCCCCATTTTGTGACACGTCTTGTAGCATCGCTGTTGTTGATTATGTCTATCATGGGAGTTGTGCTCACCACTATAATCTGATGCTCTTGAAAGTAATGGCGTAGCTTCCGAGATGAAAAGAACACACCGTAAGCCAGCTTTTGATAATGTCGACACCGCTGTTTTGATTCAGTTAGGACTTCACTGAGGTAGTAAGTCGGACGCTGCACCAGGTGTTCCTGTTTTTACTCTGGTCTTTCCACAACCATGACAACACTGAAGACTCTGTTTGTCGCAGCGAGATAGAGCAACATCGGTTCGCGAGGTTCCAGTGCTGCAAGGATAGGAGCAGACGAGAGTACTGCTTTCAGGTCTTGTAGTGCAGCTTCAGCTTCATTAGTCTAGACGAACTTTTTGGTATTTTTTAGGAGCTTGTAGAGTGGTGTGACTCTTTCACCGAGTCGGCTTACAAACCGACTGACTGCAGCAATGCACCCAGTTAGTCTTTGAACGTCCTTTAGGTGAGTTGTTTGGAAATATTGAGTATAGCCTTGATTTTGTCGCGGTTCACCTCTATGGCTCTTTGCGACATGATGAAACCTAACAATTTTCCGGCTGGTATTCCAAAGAAACACTTCTTCAGATTAAGCATTATGTTGTATTTGCATATATTGGCGAATGTTTCCTCCAAGTTGGAAATTAAAGTTTCCTTCTTTTTGGACATCGCCGCTATATCGTCCACATATGCATGTACATTGCGTCCGATTTGATTGTGGAGGCAACGCTTCATAGTGCGCTGGTACATAGCTCCTGCGTTCTTGAGCCCAAAGGGCATCGTAATGAAACAGAAGGTTCTGAAGGGGGTTATGAATGAAGTTTTGACTTTGTCCGATTCCTTCATCCGGATTTGGTGATAACTGGAATATGCATCGATAAAACATAGGATTTCCGAGCCTACTGTAGAATTGATAACATGATCAATTCTAGGCAGAGCGTACGGATCTTTGGGACAAGCCTTGTTCAAGGCAGTATAATCAACACACATCCTTAAATCAGTGGTGTCCTTTTTAGGGACCATTATAGGATTGGTCGACCACTAAGTGTGGATGACCTCTTCTATTAATCCGGCTAACTCGAGCCGGGCAAGTTCCTTAGCTATTGCTTTTCAGTTTTCATCTCCGAAACGTCGTAGGGACTGTTTGACGGGTTTATCATTTGGCTGTACATTTAGAGAGTGCTCGACAAGTTCCCTAGGTACTCCGGTCATGTCAGATGGCTGCCATGCAAAGATGTCTTGATTTGCTTAGAGGAACTTGACGAGTGCTCTTTCCTATGCGCTATCTAAACCTACACCTATCTGGGTCACCTTGGAAGGGTCATCATCCTTCAACGACGTTGTCTTTGTCTCCTCCGATGCCTTGAACTCCGGAGTCGGCTTTGTAACCTCCTTCTTTGTTGCGGGCATCTCGGACGGGTCGATGGTCTTCTTGATCTCCTGGTACTCCTGAGCGTGCAACACGGCTTCAGCAAAGGCGACATTTTCGTCCTTGCACTCTCGCGCTTTCTTCAGGTCTCCCCTGATGGTGATCACACCGTTGGGACCTGGAATTTTCATCATATTATAAATGTAACACGGACGAGCCATGAAATCCTAGTAAGCCGGCCGTCCAAATATAGCATGGTATGTGCTCTTGAACGGGACCACTTCGAAGGAAAGTGCTTATGTCCGATAGTTCTTTGGAGTTCCAAAGGTAACATCCAAAGTGATCTCTCCTAGGGAATTTGCTTGTCTTCTTGGGACAATTCCATGAAAGATCACAGAGCTATGATTCAGTTGAGTTTCCGAGATCCTCATCCGACGCAATGTTTCGACGTAGAGAATGTTGATGTTGTTGCCGCTGTCCATGAGAATCTTGGAGAAACCATAGTCGTCAATAAGTGGATTGACGACTAAGGCGTATTTTCCTCGCCTATGCAACTTAGGCAGATGATCATCACGGTCAAAGGTGATTGTCACTTCCGACCAGTCCAAGAATTGTGGGATAGCCCGAATAGTTGCATTGAGCTCATGCAAAACTGCTTTCTTGACCTTAACTGGTTGAGACCCAAGGAAAGTGACATAAGTGTCTTTCTTCATTGGGAAGTTCTTCTTTCCATCCGACTTGGGATTTTTAGGCTCTGCTTCCTCCATGTCGGAATCTTCCTTGGTCTCCTTTTATTTTTCGGGATTCTTCTTTCCGTTCTTCCGCTTAGCCCTGTAGCCAGCGGAATTGTCTTCTTGATGTCGTCATTGAAACGACACTCGGCATTTGTGTGGGACGAGCCCCTGTTGGCATCTAAGTGATGCCAACACAGATTGTTGGCATTGTCGGCCCAAGAGTAGGTTTTTCTAGGTTGCTGGTCTCCTCTACCTTGCACCCTTGACGTCCCACGACCGTGTCCATGGCTGCCTCTGCGCCCTCCTCGTCCTCCAGACCTGAAAGTAGCAGTGACAACCGTTGTTTCCGCGTTGGGCTTTTCCTCCGAGGCATTCTTGCGCTTCTGAGCTTGTTGCTTTGGCTGTTTTGCCGACTGTGGTACAACCAGGACGTTTAGTAGTCCTTCTGCATCATCGTTGACATCTGCATACTTGCTTGCTGTTTCTATCATCTCCCAGATCGGTGACCTTGTCGCACTTAAAACGGTGACGCAGCGAACCAATTGGGAGTCCTACAATGCAAGCTTCAATCGCAGTTGGATCGTTTACTCCTTCAGAGGAGTTCTTGGTGTCAATCCATCATCTGAGGTAATCTCAGCAAGTTTCTCTAGCTTTCTGGGTGCAACGCTATAGGTCTCCTACCGTATAGGGCCTTCGATATGTGCCTTCGAAATTCTGAAAGAACCCACTTTGAATGTCATACCAGTTGTGGATGATGTTCTCTGGAAGTTCATTGAGCCATTATCGTGCCATCTTCCTCAGCATAAGCGGGAGATACCGGGTCACGACTAGGCCATTTTTGCCTTTGGTGATGCAGCAAGCCTGGAAAAAATCCTAGAGCCAAGTATCCGGCCGAGCCACACCGTTATAGGGCTGGATGTGTCTTGAGATAGCGAATCCTTCCGGGAATCTTGTTTCTCGGATGACTGGTCCAAAGCATTTTGGACCCACATAGACGTTTTCTGACTCGTAGCACCACGCCTCTATGTTGGAGTTAATCCAGTGTCTTGCGTCACTTGGTGACAAAGAATGCCGTCTTGGTTGTTCGTTGTGGCTGCGGTGCCTTGGAGCTGGACTTCTGCTTCTACCACCACCTCCTCCACCACGATGCCCTCCTTGGCCTCCTCAAGAGCCACTGTGATGGATGTTTGGTGGAGAGGGTGGTGCAGGTGGATTATTTCTGGCTAAGCGCCGGCCTCCGTCTAGAGCGTCATTATTCCGGTTCCGGGGAGTGTCTTAACTACGACGAGCCCCCTGCCAGCTTGACTCGGCACGATGTCCGTCGTTCCTTCGCCCTGTTGTTTCCCCCATTGTGATGGGGTTCAACCAGACGGCTAGTGTGTCTAGGAGGTGGCATCCTTTGTCAGTCCTCCTCCCAATGTTGCTCTTTGTCGTCTTCCCTATGATTGTTCGACTCTCGCCGAGGAGGGTGTCTTGGAACTAGTGCCACAACTGTGTCTCGCTCTGCGGCTGGAGCAACATTACTCTAGTCACGTGTGGTTCTATGTCATTGCCCTGAAGATCCGGTTCTTGAGTAGTTGTCTTCCCGATGGTCGGGACGGTGATGCTGCTCCGGGTCCCGTCAGGGCCTAATATCATCCCAGGCTGGATCCGTGCGACATTGGTAGGATTTATAGACCAATTTTCTGCTCTCGGACTTCACGACCTACTGTTTCTCCAGACCCTTGGTAAGTAGCTTTATGCCTAACCGGACTTGATCTGGGTTTTGGTTGTTCGCCAGGATATCTCGAGTTGTAGCAGTATTTTCCACTGGTGTTGAATACACCAGATCTCCCTTGCTGTCAAGCCGAGGTGCTCCCGGGTCTCCCTCAAAGAGGATCTTGTGGACCTCCGGATATTTTTCATCCCGCACATGGCCTTTCTAGGTCTTCTGGTGTTGCCGAGAGATGAACTGCTTTGCAGTCGCAATGCGCTTCTTCTCTTCCTTGATGTTGTTAGCTTCATCCAGGAGTACTTGACGACGCGCTTCTAGGGCTTGGGCCCTTTCTTCCAATTCTTCAGGTGTAAGCTCTGCATCAACAGGGATTGGCATTGTTAACGCATCTCTGATGAGTTTACGAGCACTAGCAGTAATCACGTATCCATCAACCGGAGTTTCCTTCGGCTCATCTGGGATTAGGGCTCCATCCGAGTCTTACTCGTAATCTTTGGCAACCACTTCCTCTGCTGGAGGATCTTTTGCCGGAGTCTTGTTCTTGTTCTTCTTCTTTGCCTTCTTGGCAGTGCCGGTAGCAAAGACAGCTTTGGGTCCATTTCCTGGAGTCAAGATCTGATCAGTACTTTCGGACATCTGGGCGTCGGGTGATACATTGCAAATGTATCTATAATTTTTGATGTTCCATGCTTGGTTTTATCTACTTTCTTATGTTTTGTTCCAGCTTTGGAGTACTTTTCATATGATTTCTTGGACTAACCTATTAACAAGAGCCACAGTGCCAGCTGCCTGTTTTCTGTTGTTTTTGGTTCCAGGAAAGTCAGAAAATGAATATTCTCGGAATTGGACGGGACAAAAGCCAAAGTCAGTTTTTCACCGAGGGATACACGGAGCGAGAATACGAGAGGGAGAGGGGCTGGGGCCCAACAACACCACCTGGCCGCGCGGCCAGGCTTGGCCCGCACCAGGGGGTGGTCTGGCCACCCCAGACACCCCCTCGGCCTCCCCTTTCGACTATAAGATGCCTCTGATACAGAAACCCTAAGGACCCAATCAAAATTCCATGAACGAGTCTATAGCCGCCGTCGTCTCCATCCCTAGATCGGGAGGGATCTGAAGCTCTTCCCGACACCCTACCGGAGAGGGGAATTCACCATGGAGGCCTTCTTCATCATCATGCAAGCCTCTGGTGTGATGTGTGAGTAGTTCATCTTTGGACTACGGGTCCATGTAGTAGCTAGATGGCTGGTTCTCCTCCTTTGTGCTATCATGTTTAGACCTTGTGAGCTCTGTTCATGATCAAGATCATCTATTTGCAATTCTACATGTTGTGTTTGCGGGGATCCGATGGATATTGAGATGTTATTTCAGATTGATTATTGATTCTATCATGTCTTTGTTATTTGTGATCTTGCATGCTTTCCGTTGTTAGTAGCTATCTTAGCCAAATAGATGCTAGCAACTCCAAGAGTTAGTATTTATGCTTGATAGTGGGTTCATGCCTCTGGTAATATGGGGAAGTGACAGAAATCTCTAAGGTACTAGATGTGCTGTTGCTACTAGGGAGAAAACAACAATCCTTTGTTCATAGAACAATCGTATTGTTTACTTTACACGCAATTCGTAATGCAATAATCTTTTGCTTGCAACTTAATACTGGAGGGGGTTCGGATGATAACCTAAAGGTGGATTATTAGTCATAGATGTAGTTGGATGGCGGTCTATGTATAATGTTGTAATTCCCAACCCAATCTCAAAGGAGTCAAGATGAGTAGTATATGATTGTATGATTTCTCGATGTTTGTCAATTGCCCCGCTGTAATTTGTTCACCCAACATGTTATCTATCTTAAGGAGAGCCACCTCTAGTGAACTATGGACCCCGGTCCTTTCTTTTACTATCAATCTACAATCAACTGTTTACTGCTTTGTGTTTACTTTCTCCCATTTGATATGTTTAATCCTTTGTTTTTAGCAAAACCGATGAGATTGACAACCTCATCGCTAGTTGGGGACAAAGTTTTGTGGTTGTGTTGTGCAGGTCTCCACGTTGCTGCTGGCACTGGTAGTGCGCCCTGCCAAGGCTCAGCTAGCAACACCTTTGGGGTGTTTTCTTGCTCCTACTGGATTGATAACCTTGGTTTCATAACTGAGGGAAACTTGCTGTTGTGCTCATCATACCTTCCTCTTGGGGTTCCCCAACGACCTCGATATATTTTGGGCCATCATCGGGATTAGCTCCGAGATCCATATCATCCCACGCTTTGGGAGAGTTTTCCCCGGATCCTTCATCCATGGCTTCTCCTTCTCCTGCAGCTTTGGAATTGTACTCTTCTTCATACTCCACGAAGAACTTTCAAAAATCCGCCGACGTCATTGAATCATCCGAAGATGTCGGTAAGTCGGTATTTGTTCTGATCGCCTCCAGCACCGAGTCTTTGTTGTCTCCAGCATCGGCATAGCCGGATCCAAATCCAACATATCTGACAAAGTGCGACACGTGCGTCCTGAGGTAGTTGCGGCTTTCCTCGTGGGCTTCCTCGAAACGTCTGATGGTCTCGAGAACCTCATCCATGCTTGTGCCTTGTAGCATTATACGCCTCAACGTGTGCCTCAGGAAAGGTTGATCTGTCCCGGTGCTGGAAGAGCCGGAACCAGAGTTGTTGTCTTGCTCCTCTTGGATTTCAACCTCAACGGGAAGGTCGATCTGGGATTCGACCTCACTAGGAAGATCCACTCTAGATCCGATGTTTACCGTAAAATCCGCTTCAGGCTTAGCTTTCTCCACTATCTCCGCATTAGGTGCGGGCTGGGTGGGATTGGGGTTTTCCGGGATCCGGAACTCTGCCGCCTCCGCGGACAAAGTGGACCCAAAAGCTTCTTCAACCTCTATCGTCACTACTGGGGTGGGTGGGGCAGGTTCAGCAAAACTGATGTAAACATCGATCTCACAAAAAGACATGATGGTGTAGGCAGTCAAGGCCTCCCTAGCTGGAATCCAGGTCTCGTCGAGAACGGTGAGAGGGACGTCACTGGTATAGAGGATGCGGCCGATGGTGATTGTCTCGCCAATTCCGATTCTTGCAGATTTTGCTCAGAACACAGATCTGAAGCTCACTTGCCCCACGGTGGGCGCCAACTTTCGTCAGATTGATGACAAGTACGCCATGAGGGGGTCCTCAAGGCATGCAGAAGAGAGGGGTGTGAGACGTACGGTCTTCCGGGACGGTGAGCACACAAGTTTACCCAGGTTCGAATCCACCGGCTTTGGACAGATCCTACTCCTGCTAGCAATCCAGTAATACGGCAGAGCCGGAATATGGGTTACAAGGGTTTTGCCTGTGCGAGTTGAGATTGTAGACTATTGTGGGGTTGCCCGAAAGGCTGGTCCCTAGGTCGGCTTATATAGATATCTAGCCTAGGTTTTATAGGAGAGACCTATCCGGCTACGACTAAGAGTCGGTTACAGAGTACATCTTGAACTACAAGTAACACTACATGCCTATGTCGGTAAGTCTTCTAGGCCTTCCCGTAGCCGGACTAGACTCCGTCTCATCACCCTAACTGGGCCGCCCATGAAGCAAAGCTCTAACCCGAAGTGGGCCATCCTGGTCAGTGAGGCACAGTGAGGATATCCGAAAAGTATATCCCTAACAGGATTCTTTTCTTGGGTGACCTTTTTTCTCCCAGGACGAATTTTACCTTACCTCTAATCCTTTATGGGTCTCCTTAGAGATCCACCTCTCTCGTATATCAACAGATCCAACCTACTTGATGCGCTACTCGATTCAAGGTAAGGGAAAGCCTCTAAACCTCATGGCTCGTTTGTGGGATAGTTTCCAGACCTCCTCCATCGAATCCGATGATCATGAAGCTCAAGGCCTAAGCCCGAAGGACAAGCGATACACATATGATTCTGACGATGATTCTGAAGACGAGGAGTTCCAGATCTTCATGGAGCAACCGGACTACTTGGCAATGGTGAAGCCCGAAGACGAGGAAGAAGCCAAGAACCCCATGGGAAGGGATGCACAGAGTCGCTCAAGCTCATCTCCGCCAACTACTCATCACCAAAGCATAAGAAGTCTAACAACCCCACTACAGGAACCTATCAGTAGACTATGACCCACACATCAACAACAAATAAGATCACCATGAACACACGCATGAGTGTGAAGCCGCAAGAGGATTGGGAGTTCAAACTTCTAGATGTACCGTGGGTGTGCACGTCCCGGACAATGAACACCGTCTCAATAAGATATAGAAGTACCAGAAAGAAGAACTCGTCCATACAGATATCATGAGCAAAGTCGCTGATGGGATGTTTATCTTGCATTCGGATCTACAGAAGTGTCTCCAACACATATCTTCCCTAGAGAGGACAAACAAGAATCTTCGAGCGGCACTGTCCAACAAGACCTCCCAACCATGAAGCACGCCATGATATCAAATAATCGCAAGGGATTATTTGATCCACCCGGCTTGACACCAAGATTGGGGGGATCTATGAGAACCTTGTAATCTATCTTACGATTTTAGCATGTTTACTTTTCTTGCACGCATGGTTAGGTTTAAATTTCCAAATTTGCATTAGTTACATCAACTTCGAGTTCCCTTTGTTCAAGAGAAGAATTATATCCGTTGAGTTATGAGATTTTATGATAATTCAAGTTTTGTTTGATTCATGATTATTATATTAGATGATTGAACTAGGTTGAGTGTTATGATACTTGTACAACTGTCATAATTTTAGGGACTTCCACACCTATATAACTATTGGTTAAGTTATGAGAAGAAGAGTTCTGGTAGCATATTATGATTAAGGGTTTTCAAAAGCCATTGAAGTAGTGAGCATGATCAAATAGCTTGCTGAAAAGAAGAAGAGAAAAAGAGATCAAGGAAAAATATAGACATTCAAGTATAGAAAAATAAAAAGAAAGCAGCTATCAAAAAGAATCAAGCATATAAAAAGAGAGGAAGAATAAAAAGAAAATGATCATGAATCTTCACTATTAGACTTAGAACTACAAATCTCAAAACTCCGTGATTATATGATATGTTAAATCACTAGTAGCTTCTTATAATTTCATTAATACTAGAAAAAGGGTGTGGAAGCCTCTAAGTTATGTAATGTGTAAGGGTATGGTAATACCCTCGATGTATCTTTACATTCGATGTTGTATTCTTGTTTCAATTTTTGCCTCATTTATTGTAACATCCTGTGTCTCATGAACATGATGATCTTGTCCATAAGACACCATCTTGCTAGGGGACGAGCAAGACCCTAGCTTGGGGGAGTTGATGCATGATGACCCACAAGTATAGGGGGTGTATCGTAGTATTTTCTATAAGTAAGAGTGTCAAACCCAACGAGGAGCAGAAGATGTTGATAAGTGGTTTGGATCAAGAATTCTATGTAAATACTTAGCAAACCGATTTTAGGGATTTTTGATAATGCAGATAAATAAAGTGTAAGTAAATAAAAGACAATAATAATAATTGGAGCAAGTGTCCCAATCCTTTCTTTAGCAACGGACAAGCCGGTTGTATTACTTAAGATGACCAAACATTCTCAAGGACACATGGGAACATTGTCAAGTGCTTTTGTTTCATATAGTTGATTAATCTTATTTAGTTGGATAAGTGTTGTGTGGGTGAACCTATGCTAATGTACTGACCTTCCTACGACTAATACATACTTGTGATTATACCCCTTGCAAGCATCCGCAACTACAAGAAAGTAATTAATATAAAAACCTAACCACAGCCTTAAACTTTGAGATCCTACACTCCCTTGTGCAAAGGTTTCCTAACGGGGGTTCAGGTTTCTGTCAATCCAACAACCCCATGATTAGTAGCCAAATACACAATGCATTCCCTAGGCCCATAAAGGTGAAGTATCATGTAGTCGACGTTCACATGACACCACTAGAAGAATAATAGCACAACTTAAATATCAAACCATTGAATCTTTCTCAACACAATTCCACTACTAACAACATGACTTCTCCCATGTCCTCAAGAACTAAACAAACTACTCACGAGACATCATATGGATCAAGATCAGAGATGAAATATTGATAAGTAACAATCTGAACATGAACAATAATTCAATGGTTCCACTCAATAGCATCAAATACAACAAGTAATCAATACCAGGAAAGTTTCCCCTAAGAAATATGCAAGATTCAACCCAATTGTTACAGCGGTATGGAGTGGTGGTGATGGTGCTGGTGGAGATGATGGTGGAGATGATGATGATCCCGATGAGTTCTAGCTTGATGATGGTGTTGATGGCAACGATCTCCCCTCTTCGAGAAGGAATTTCCCCGGCAGATTTCTGCCTGCCGGAGAGCTCTTTCTCTCTCTGTAGTTTTCGCCCCACAGAGGTGGCGGAACTTTTCTGTGGTTGCTCCCCAAGTCTTAGGGTTTCGTGGGGAATACATACGCCAAAGGGAGATGCTGGAGGTGGGCCAGGGTGGCCACACCACCTGGTGGTTGATGCGTTGCAAACGTATCTATAATTTTGGATGTTCCATGCTTGTTTTTTCTCTACTTTTTTATGTTTTGTCCACACTTTGGAGTATTTTTACACATTTCCTGGAACTAACCTATTAACAAGATGCCATAGTGCTAGTTGCCTGTTTTCTGCTGTTTTTGGTTCTAGAAAAGTCAGAAAATGAATATGCTCGGAATTGGACAGGATAAAAGCCAAAGTCAATATTTCACCGAGGGGAACACAGAGCCAAAAGACGAGACGGAGGAGGGCCTCGAGGGGGCCACACCTCCTGGCCACGCGGCCAGGCCTGGCCCGCGCCTGGGGGGTGCAGCCACCTCGAGTACCCCCTCGGCCTCCCCTCTCGCCTATAAGAAGCCTCCGATACAGAAACCCTAAGGACCCGATCAAAATTCCACGAAAGAGTCTGTAGCCGCCGTCATCTCCATCCCTAGATCGGGAGGGATCTTAAGCTCTTCCCGGCACCCTGCGAGAGGGGAGAATTCACCCTGGAGGCCTTCTTCATCACCATGCAAGCCTCCGGTGTGATGCGTGAGTAGTTCATCCTTGGACTGCGGGTCCATGTAGTAGATAGATGGTTGGTTCTCCTCCTTTGTGCTACCATGTTTAGATCTTGTGAGCTCCGTTCATGATCAAGATCATCTTTTTGTAATCCTACATGTTTGTGTTTACGGGGATCCGATGGATATTGAGATGCTATTTCAGATTGATTATTGATTCTATCATGTCTTTGTTATTTGTGATCTTGCAATGCTCTTCGTTGTTAGTAGCTATCTTGGCCAAGTAGATGCTAGAAACTCCAAGAGGGAGTATTTATGCTTGATAGTGGGTTCATGCCTCTAGTAATCTGGGGAAGTGACAAAAATCTCTAAGGTACTAGATGTATTGTTGCTTTTTTGAGGAATAGATGTGTTGTTGCTACTAGGGAGAAAACAACAATCCTTTGTTCATAGAACAATCGTATTGTTTACTTTACACACTTTGCTTAATGTAATTATCTATTGCTTGCAACTTAATACTGGAGGGGGTTCAGATGATAACCTGAAGGTGGATTATTAGTCATAGATGTAGTTGGATTACAATCTATGTATAATGTTGTAATGCCCAATCAAATCTCATAGGAGTCAAGATGATTAGTATATGCATGTATGCTTTCTCGATGTTTGTCAATTGCCCCGCTATAATTTGTTCACCCAACATGTCATCTATCTTAAGGAGAATCACCACTAGTGAACTATGGACCCCGGACCATTCTTTTACCATGAATCTACAACTATTTACTGTTTTCTGTTTACTTTATGCAAGCTATTACTATCTTCCACACAATACGTTTAATCCTTTGTTTTCAGCAAAACCGGTGAGATTGACAACCTCACTGCAAGTTGGGCGCAAAGTTCTATGGTGGTGTTGTGCAGGATTCCAAGTTGGAAACAACACCTTGGAGGTGTTTACTTTCTCCTACTGGTTCGATAACCTTGGTTTTATAACTGAGAGAAAACTTGTTGTTGTGCTCATCATACCTTCCTCTTGGGGTTCCCCAACAAGCTCGAATATATTTTGAGCCATCAGTCATCCCAAAAATAATGCCTCAAATCATAAAAGAATTTCCTTCTTTGCTGGGCTGTAAAAGTTGGAGGCAAATACTTGGAAACAATAAAGTTAGCATAATTAGCATACCAAGGACTCTCTCTTGAGCTTACCCCTATTGCAGCCAACTGTTCATTTGGAAAACTATCATTAACATGCATAGGATCAAAAGAAATGTTTTCCAATCGAGATAAATTATCAGCAACAGGATTTTTAGCACCTTTCCTATCTATAATATGTAGATCAAACTCTTGTAAAAGCAAAACCCATCTAATAAGCCTAGGCTTAGCATCTTTATTTGTCATAAGGTACTTAATATCAGCATGATTAGTATGAATGGTAACTTTTGAATCAACAATATAAGGTCTAAACTTATCACAAGCAAAGATAACAACTAAGAACTCTTTTCAATAGTAGCATGGTTCTTTTGAGCAGCGTCAAGAGTCTTACTAGCATAATGGATAACATTCAACTTTTTATCTATTCGTTTCCCAAGAATAGCACCTACAGCAAAATCACTAGCATTGCACATAATTTCAAAGGGTAAATTCCAATCAGGTGGTTGGACAATAGGAGCAGTAGTTAAAGCTTTCTTTAGAGTTTCAAAAGCTTCCTTCCAATCATCATCAAAAACAAAAGGTACATCTTTTGGAGAAGATTAGTAAGAGGTTTTGATATCTTGGAGAAATCTTTAATAAACCTTCTATAGAAACCAGCATGACCAAGGATACTACGAATACCTTTGACGTCTCTAGGGTAGGGCATTTTCTCAATTGCTTCAACTTTGGCTCTATCAACTTCGATGCCTCTTTCAGAAATTTTATGTCCAAGGACAATTCCTTCATTAACCATGAAGTGACATTTCTCCCAATTAAGAACAAGATTAGTTTCTTCGCATCTCTGCAAAACTTTATCAAGGTTGTGTAGACAATTATCAAAAGAAGTTCCATAGACAGAAAAATCGTCCATGAATACTTCCACAATTTCCTCACAAAAACCATGAAAGATAGCAGACATGCATCTTTGAAAAGTAGCAGGAGCATTACACAAACCAAAAGGCATACACCTATAAGTATAGGTTCCATAAGGACACGTAAAAGTAGTTTTTTCTTGATCTTGTTGTTTAACAACAATTTGACAGAACCTAGAGTATCCATCAAGAAAGCAAAAATGAGTCTTTTTAGACAACCTTTCTAACATTTGATCAATAAAAGGCAGTGGGTAATGATCTTCCTTAGTAACTTTGTTAACCTTTCTGAAGTCAATGCACATCCTATAACTAACTACTACTCTTTGGGGGATAAGCTCATTATTCTCATTAGGCACAACAGTAATTCCTCCTTTCTTAGGGACACAATGAACATGACTGACCCATTGACTATCAGCAATGGGATAAATAATACCACCATCAAGCAGTTTTAATACCTCATTTCTTACCACTTCCTTCATCTTAGGATTTAAACGACATTGATGTTCTACCACTCGTTTTGCATCGGGTTCTATATTGATAGCATGTTGACATATAGTAGGAGAAATCCCCTTTAAATCATCAAGGGTATAACCCATAACTCCTCGGTGTTTCTTCAATACTTCTAATAATCTTTCCTCTTCCTTTCTTAAAAGTTTAGAACTAACAATAACAGGATATATTTTCTTATCATCAATGTAAGCATATTTAAGATCGTCAGGTAAAGGTTTCAGATCGAAAACTGGATCCTTTTTAGGTGGTAATGTGGTACCCAAATCTTCCACAGGTAAGTTATGCTTAACCATCTTAGGTTGACGAAGGAGAATCTCGTCAATCTCATTTCTTTCTTCCATGAAGATCTCACTTTCGTGGTCTTGCATAAATTGCTGCAAAGCATTGTTAGCAGCAAGAGAAATAGAAGCAAGTTGTTCAACTCTAAAATCCTCATTGGGAAATTCTTCATAAGGAACTTTACCAAATTTCGAAAAATTAAACTCATAAGATTCTCCATCAAATTTAGTTAAAATTTTCTCCCTCTTATAGTCTATAATGGCTCCACAAGTGTTCAAGAAAGGTCTACTAAAAATAATAGGATAGGTTTTACTAGCAGCTGAACCAAGTACTAGAAAATCACCAGGATATTTAATCACCACAAAGAACTTCCACATATCTTACAATACCAATTGGAGAGATGGTCTCTCTATTGGCAAGGTGAATAACCACATCAATTTCTTCTAGTTCGTAGGGACCAATTTCATGCATAATTTCTTTGTAAAGCTCATAAGGAATAGCACTTGAACTTGCACCAATATCACATAAACCATAATAGCAATGATCACCAATTCTAACAGAAAGCACAGGGACACTAGCTTTTCTAGTTCTACTAGGATGTGAAACAATATTAGAAGCATCCTCACAAAAGATAATGTGTCCATCTTCTACACTTTTAGTGACAAGGTCTTTCACAATTGCTACTACAGGTTCAACGTTTATTTGTTCATCGGGTTTTACAGCTCTCATTGTACTTTTGTTATCCACACTAGTTATCATAGAATGCTCCTTTACCTTATCTGGGAAAGATATTTTCTCAATATAAGGTTCAGGTAAAATACGATCAATGGTACAAACTTCAATACTTCTAGTGGGAACAAAATCAACAATATCTTTATATGGTGCATGATACTTGTTCCATTCCTTTTTGGGAATTTCAATATAAGAGGCAAAAGCCTTAAAATAGTTTGCAATAACTTGAGAATGAAGACCATAAGCATTACTATTATTATGAAAGTCATCAGTTCCCATAAAAGATTTAATGCATTCATAATCATAATTTATACCTAACTTTCTTCCTTTATCATTCTCCCATGCTTCAGCATTGTCTTGAATACGGTCTAGAAGATCCCATTTAGCTTCTTCTTCCATACGTGTAAATGATCTAGCACAAGAAGCATCCAGTAGATCCTTATCATGAAGAGAAAGCCTTGCATAAAAGTTATTGATAATAATATTGTTAGGTAGCTCATGAATAGGACATTTGAGCATTAGTAATTTTAATCTCCCCGAAGCTTGAGTTGTACTCTCTCCATCACGGGGACAAAAGTTATATATTTGATTCCGATCTTTATGAATCTCACTAGGAGGATAAAATTTGGAATAAAAGAGAGGTACTATTTCCTCCCATTCAAGAGATTGACCATTCTTTAGTAGCTTATACCATTCCTCAACTCTTCCTTTCAATGATAACACGAATAACTTCTTCTTGACTTGATCTATTGTAATACCTGCACACTTAAACAATCCGCATAATTCATGTATAAAAAGCAAATGATCACCGGGATGGACAGTTCTGAAGGGTTTCGCAGCATAGTAAATCAAAATTTTCTACGGAAGCGAACAGAGGGAAAGCCAAGATCTAATCTAGGAGATGCAAACAACGAGAGAGATTGGATTAGATCTTCATACCCTTGAAGATTCGCACAGCGGAACGTTCGTCGGAACATGGGTGATGTAGTCGTACTCGCTTCTCCTCCTCGCAATCCGATCCGATCTAGCACCACAAGTGGCGGTGCCTCCGTGAGATGCACACGTGCAGCACCTCGACGTCTCCTCCTTCCTCGGACCAGCAAGTATGGTGGAGATATGGATTGGATCTACAACATGACGGCGTGGTGTATATGGTGGAGAATTTCTGCAGCAGGGCTTCGCCTACAAATAGTCGGGAGGGAGAGAGGAAGGCAGCAGGGCTACTAGGGTTTGGAGGAAGGTGTAGGTTGGGGGGAGGGGGCGCACCAGCCCTCTATATATAGAGGGGATGGGTGCGGCCAGCCCTTGCCCATCCTCCAAGCCTATCTCTAGTTTAAACGATTTAAACTTATCCCTTATCTAGAAACCCTATCTCTAGTTTAAACGAGTTTAAACTTATCTAGGATCGGCTGGGCCCTATGGGGCCTTGTGCCCCTGGCCCAATGCGGCCAGGACACTCCCTCATAGGCCCATGCCCCCTCCCGGAAGGTGGGGCCACGTTGGTCCCCTTCCGGAAGGTTCTAGAAGCTTCCGGTACAATACCGATTAATCCGGAACAATTCCGAACTCCAAAAACTGCACTGCCTTATATGAATCTTATTCTCCGGACCATTCCGGAACATCTCGTGATATCCCGGATCCCATCCGAGACTCCGAACAAAAATTCATAAACCAATTATCCAATCTATCCTAGCGTCGAGACACGTTAAGTGTGTGACCCTGCGGGTTAGAGAATATGCAGACATGATCTTCTATCAATAATCAACAGCGGGGTCTGGGCACCCATATTGACTCCCACACATTCATCGATGATCATATCGGATGAACCACGATGCCATGATTCAATCAATCCCATATATATTCCCTTCGTCTCGCGATATTTTACTTGCCCGAGATTCGATCGTCGGTATCGTCATACCTAGTTCAATCTCGTTCACAGCAAGTACTTTACTCGTTCTGTAATCCAATATCACTTTGTGATCAACTCCTTAACCACATGCTTGCAAGCGGTGTTGATATCGATTACCGAGTGGGCCCGAAGTATATCTCTCCGACTTGGGAGGGACAAATTCCATCTCGATACATACAACCCAACAGATACTTTCCGATCACCTGAGAGACACCTTTATGATCACCCTCTCATAGGATGACGTTTGATGACCTCAAAGCTTTCTTCCGATACCAGGGAGTTGTATTATCTCATGGTCTAAGGAATACAATATTTGACATAAGAAAAGCTTCGCAATGACGAACACGATGACACGATCTAATTGCTTCGCTTAGTTTGGGTCTATCCACCACATCATTCTCCAATGATATGATCTCATTATCAATTGACAACTCATGTCTATGGTTAGGAAACCTTAACCATCATTGATCAATGAGCTAGTCCATAGAGGCATACTAGGGACACAGTGTTGTTCACAAACCACACAAGTATTAATGTTTCCGCTTAATACAATTCTAGCATGGAATGTAAACTTTATCATGAACAAGAATTATAATAATAACATCTTTATTATTGCCTCTAGGGCATAATTCCAACAAGTTCCATCTCCAAAATAGTAGCTATCCATAACACGATCAACAATTTTTGTAGGCATTTTAAAAGTATCATTTTCAGCAGGTGGTGGTTCATCTACTACCTTAGCAGTGGTAGTAGCATTACGAAATAGGAAACTAAGTGAACTATCCATATTGAAAATAAAGTAACAAACAGAAGTAAACAATACTCACAGTAGAAGTTTCCTTTACCCGTTCCACTCTTCAATAGCGCTTCACTCCCCGACAACGGTGCCAGAAAATAGTCTTGATGACCCACAAGTATAGGGGGTGTATCGCAGTATTTTCGATAAGTAAGAGTGTCGAACCCAACAAGGAGCATAAGGTGTTGACAAGTGGTTTGGATTAGGAATTCTCTGTAAATACTTAGTAAACGGATTTTTAGGGGTTTTTGATAATGCAGATAAATAAAGTGTGAGTAAATAAAAGACAATAATAATAATTGGAGAAAGTGGCCCAATCCTTTCTTTAGCAATGGTCAAGCCGGTTGTATTACTTAAGATGACTAAACATTCTCAAGGACACATGGGAATATCATCAAGTGCTTTCGCTTCATATAGTTGATTAATCTTCTTTAGTTGGATAAGTGTTGTGTGGGTGAACCTATGCTAATGTACTGACCTTCCTAGGACTAATACATACTTGTGATTATACCCCTTGCAAGCATCCGCAACTACAAGAAAGTAATTAAGTAAAAACCTAACCACGGTCTTAAACTTTGAGATCCTACACTCCCTTGTGCAAAGGTTTCCTAACGGGGGTTCAGGTTTCTGTCACTCCGGCAACCCCACGATTAGTAGCCAAATACACAATGCATTCCCCTAGGCCTATAAAGGTGAAGTATCATGTAGTAGACGTTCACATGACACCACTAGAAGAATAACACCACAACTTAAATATCAAACCATTGAATCTTTCTCAACACAATTCCACTATTAACAACATGACTTCTCCCATGTCCTCAAGAACTAAACGAACTAATCACGAGACATCATATGGATCAAGATCAGAGATGAAATAATGATAAGTAAGAATTTGAACATGAACAATAATTCAATGGTTCCACTCAATAGCATCAACTACAATAAGTAATCAATATCGGGAAAGTTTCCCCTAAGAACTATGCAAGATTTAACCCAATTGTTACATCGATATGGAGTGGTGGTGATGGTGCTGGTGGAGATGATGGTGGAGATGATGGTCATTTGCTCTTACCTCAACAAGGGAAGCACCAGCCTTCTCTTTTTCTTCTTGTTCCCGATCGATCGGTCATAGACATCAAATAGCTTCCGCGCAAATGGAAATTTCATTGATAAGACCTTCTCAATTGTAGCAGCATCGACCACACGGCCTAACATGGCCTTTCCCGTAGGAACATCCACAATAGATCCAGTGCGCTTGACAAGCATTAAGTCTGCAATCATGAGTTACAATCCTTTATGCCACATCAAAATCCTGCTCAAGCCTGAGCCTTAACCTATGATTTATGGGCCATCAGTAGGCCATTCAAGCATATTGAGTGGTGTAGATATGAGCGCGAATCTGAGTTCGCTTTTCTATTATGTGTAATTACTTCGGAACTTGAGTCTGATTCTATTTTTCTATTGGAGCCCCACTTCATATCTAGAATTTTATTTACTAGCCCTTTATATTCTAATGTGTCAATCGTTTCAAAAGCTTCCTGTCGAACCGGCTCCTATTTCAATCCGTGCTGGACCGATCGATATACCAATAATAAAGTCTCCAGTCAATTGGTGGGGGAATTCGTGCCTACTCAGCATTTCACGAGTTATGAAAATGCAAGAAAGGATACTAAATCTCGTCGTTAACTGAATTCAAAATCTTTCTACTCTGAATAAACAAATGATTCAAAATAAAGTAAAGGTAGGCGGGGAATAACCTTATTTGATCATAAAATTCCACTTTTCGAAGATCTCTTCCCTCTCTTCGAGATCGAACATCAATTGCAACGATTCGATAGACAGCTTATTGTACACTTGGATACAGGATCCTTTACACGTAAGACCTATTGCTCATGCGATTTGGGATCCTCATTTTGGTCAACCCGCTGTGGAAGCCTTTACTCGAGGAGGCTGGTCTAGTTAATATCGCCTAGAATAGATTTCTTTTTTATTCGAGTGTCAGGAAGGGATCCTGGTTATTCACTCTATTTTTAAGTATTATTAAGTAAGCCATATACAATGCGTAGGACTACCCCCCATTTTCAAATTTCGAATTTAAAATACTTTATTTAATTGATTTTTAATCTCTTTCATTGATATAAAGAAATCGATACGATCCACGTCATAATCCATATTGGATTCCCTAATTTATTAAAGAAAAAAGGAGGCGAAACTCAACAAAAAGGAAAAGGGAACTCGACTGACTATCATGAGCGAAGTGAGGGATTTCCTTCTGATTGGATCCCTTAGGAGAGTTGCTCCTGCTACTCAGCCTAGAGCCTTGAGTATTATACAAGGACGTGTTGTAGGCTTTTGATTCCATTATGAAAGTACGCTGTACTGGACTTGCACCCCTAGTTACGCAGAAGTGCAAGCACAGAAGCACGAAGAAAGGAGTACCATTTGTGTGGATCTTGTAAGCTTCGGTATTCTCAAGCATTAATCATAGTTGTGCCCACTAGAATCAAAATCTTTAGTTGGATCGCTACCATGTGGGGAGGAGCCTTGGAATGGTCTTAACTGAATATTTAGAAAAAAAAGAAGGAAAAGATTCCATAGAGAAAGTAATTGTTTAAAATTCTTTTATTTAGAATTGGAACATTTCCGCGGGTACTTTTTTATTTTTTAGAAACTAAAGTTCTTTTTCGAAAGATGTCGCGATATTGCTCTATGGAAGCGGGTGGGATGCTTTTTAGAAGTTCGATGAAGTCTAGCTTGATGACGGTGTTGATGGTGACGATCTCCCCTCTCCGGGAAAGAATTTCCCCGGTAGATTTCTGCCTGCCGGAGAGCTCTTTCTCTCTCTGTAGTTTCCGCCCCGCAAAGGCGGCGGAAATTTTCTGTGGTCACTCCCCGAGTCTTACGGTTTCGTGGGGAATATACACACCAAAGGGCGATGCTGGAGGTGGGTCAGGATGGCCACACCACCTGGTGGCGCGGCCAGGGCTGGCCCGCGCCAGGGGTGGTGTGGCCCCCTGTGGCCCATCTCCACTCCTCCTTCTGGCTTCCTTCGTCTTCTGGAAAAATAGGAGTTTCCGTATATTTTCAGCGATTTTCCGATCTTCGCCAATTTTACACCCGGACAATGCCTTTTCCATCATAATCCTGACTTTAGTGGTTCATCCTCCAAAAGTCATCAACCATGCATAGAAAGATGAAATAACATAAGTATCATCTCTTAATATGAAATATATCAATGAATAACAGTAAATTATGATATAGAATAGTGATGCAAAATGGACGTATCAATGCATCTAAAATTGAAGCATGTTTACCTCTTGTTTTTGCATAAATAGAGTAGGGATTTTCGTATTTCACTACGCCTACTCGCGGTATTTTGTTCTTGTTTCAACAGGATCCCAAATCATGGAGTCATAGATGAACATATCAATTAGAGCTGTCATATTGTGTAATTATATGATATTTCTAAGTGATAAAAGTCATTTATGAATTTACCTTCACACCTGGAAGAATAACAAACAGGGAGGAGGCATCAGCACCGATAATGACCATTGGTACGGGCGGAGCCCGCCCATACCGGACGCCATCAGGACTGCCTCGTCAAATAGTTTCTCCTGGCGAAGACGAGAGAGAGAGCCGACATTCACAACCATCAGAAACCATGAAACACCACATCTGAAAGGCATCTAAAGGAGGAACTTGGCTGGGGGGAAATCCCAGTTGCTTCGCGGATCATTGGAGGAAAACGCATCATCCCCTTCACCGTCTACCGCTGCATCTTCATCACCACCATTACTCCATCTTTCATCTATTAGATATCTTTGTAATTCCAGATCCAATTGTGGTTTGCATTAGATCTACATCCATACTTTAATCCATCCATTTGATTATGATGATGTTGTTGATTGCTTCCATGAGTGAGTAGTTCCTTTGTTCTTGGGGAGATGGAGAAACACTAGCACCACTATGAACTTGCAATAAAGATGATCTATTCTTGTGTCCATATGACTTGCTTGTCTATGATATAATTATGACTTGTGTTTGATTTCTCTCTTTATATGATATGTCAAGTCGACCACATATCATTTGCCTTCGGGACTAAGGGGGGGAAGAAACCCTTTGGACGTGTTGTGGAAGCGTACCCGAAGTGCCCTGTGACAGATTGGCGCCGATTCATAACCCATATGGTCAAAGGGGGATTATGAGGGACTCCCTAAGATAATTACAATATCCATGGGGAACCCTTAATTGCAGTGGCATGTATGGGTGATTGCTCTCAGGCATTGCAGTGGTTATTTAGAGGTGACCTCACACTTGGCTCAACAAAGTGGCTTCCTACGAGGCTTGCATGAACATCTTACTATGGGGCTCTCTCCACACATATCATGACATAAGAAGTATGTTATCTTGATTACATATGATAATAGTACTATGCTAGTGGTGTATCCTACACCCCCGAGAATGTTTTAGCCCTATTGAGTTCAACCATGCTTTAATATAATCTTGTTACTTGTTTCCTTTTATTTGTTTTAATTACTTTTTCTGCAAACAACCATCAACAATTCAAACACCCTTTACTTGGAATCAAAGACAACTTACAAGTATTCTTTGGTAAATAGTAATGAGGGGCGTAAAGACCTTTACCAATAGCTCTCTATGTGTTTGATATCTTTACTTAGAAACTAGCTACAATTGATCTATGCACTTGCATTCATCAATGTCTCTGACTGACTTGCCATTGTCATTTTGGGGTTATGCACTAGAAACCGTTGCATTCACTTTAAATCGGGCACCATCTAAATCCGTTGAAACGACACCATATGAATTGTGGTTTGGAAAAAAACCTAAGCTGGCATTTCTTAAAGTTTGGGGATGTGATGTTTATGTGAAGAAACTTCAGCCTGATAAACTTGAACCCAAAGCGTAAAATGCATCTTCATAGGATACCATAAAGAAACAATTGGGTATTCCTTCTATCACAGATCCAAGGGAAAGGTTTTGTTGCCAAGAATGGATCCTTTGTAGAAAAAGAGTTTCTCGCAAAAAACGTGGGTAGTTGGAAGGTAGAACTCGAAGAGGTTATTGAACCTTCTCTTCATGAAACGGCGAATGTCGCAACGCCGGAAATTGTTCCAGAGTTGACTTCACCGAATGAAGAAGGAACTAATGATCATGATCATGAAACTCCAAAAGAAGATACAATCAAACCTCGTAGGTCAAGTAGGAAACGTGCAGCTCCTGAACTACACGGAAATCCTGTTATGAATTTTATGGTTGATGAAATTGATGACCCTACGACGTATGAAGAAGCGATGATGAGCCTGGATTCCAACAAATGGCTAGAAGTCATGAAATCCGAGATGGAATCCATGAACGAAAACCAAGTTTGGACCTTGGTGGACTTACCTCACGACCGAAAGGCTGTTGAGAATAAATGGATTTTCAAAAGCAAAACTGATGGTGATGGTAATGTGACCATCAATAAAGATCGAATTGTCGCAAAGGGGTTTCGAAAAATTCAAGGAGTTGACTACGATGAGACATTCTCTCATGTAGCAATGTTAAAGTCGGTTAGGATTATGTTAGCAATTGCTGCATATTTCGATTATGAGATATGGAAGATGGATGTCAAGACTACGTTCCTCAATGGTAATATTGAAGAAGAGTTGTATATGATACAACCAAAGGGTTTTGTCGAACCTAAGGATGCTGACAATGTATGCAAACTTCAGCGATCCATCTATGGACTGAAGCAAGCAACCCAGAGTTGGAATCTCCACTTTGATGAGGTGATCAAAGAGTTTGGATTTGTCCAAACTTATGGAGAGGCTTGTATTTACAAGAAAGTGAGTGGTAGCAATGTGGCATTTCTGATATTATATGTGGATGACATATTACTAATTGGAAATGATATAGATCTTTTAAACAGTATTAAAAGTTATCTAAACAGCAAATTTTCAATGAAGGACCTTGGTGAAGCATCATATATATTAGGCATTAAGATCTATAGAGATAGATCAAGGCACCTAATAGGTCTATCACAGAGTACATACCTTGATAAGATTTTAAAGAAGTTTAAAATGGACGAAAGTAAGAAGGGGTTCTTACCTATGTTACAAAGCAAGACATTGAGTAAGACTCTAATTTCGGCTACGACAGAAGAAACAGAGATAATGCATAAGATCCCCTATCCTTCAACCATAGACTTTGTAATGTACGCCATTCTATATATAAGACCGGATGTGGCACATGCTATTAGTTTGACTAGTAGGTACCAATCTGATCCAGGTTCGGCACACTGGATAGCGGTCAAGAATATCCTTAAGTACTTAAAAAACTAAGGAAATGTTTCTTGTATACGGAGGTGAAGAAGAGCTGGTCGCTAATTGTTATGTCGACGCTAGCTTTTACACCGATCCGGATGACTCTAAGTCTCAATCCGAATACGTATTTCTCATGAATGGAGCAACAGTTAGTTGGAGTAGCTCCAAACAACCTGTGGTGATAAGATCAACAACGGAGGCGGAATATATTGTTGCTTCAGAAGCACCGCAGGAAGCGGTTTGGATGAAGGAGTTCATAACTAAACTAGGTGTGGTTCCTAGTGCATTGGACCCAATGGTGATATATTGTGACAACAATGGAGCCATAGCCAACGCCAAGGAACCAAGGTCTCACAAGTTTTGCAAGCATATTAAGCGTAGTTTTCACTCCATCCGCGAGCATGTCAAGGATGGAGATATAAAGATTCATAAAGTACACACGGATCTCAATGTAGCAGATACATTGACTAAAGTTCTCCCTAGGGCAAAACATGATCAACACCAGAACTCCATGGGTGTTAGATTTATCACTATGTACCTAGATTATTGTCTCTAGTGCAAGTGGGAGACTGAAAGGAATATGCCCAAGTGGCAATAATAAAGTTGTTATTATATGTATTCCAAGTATATGATAGATGTTTATTTTGCATGCTATAATTGTATTAATTTGGAAACGTTAATACATGTGTGTTTAATAAACAAATAGAAGGTTCCTAGTTATGCCTCTCTTATAAACTAGCTCGTTGATTAACATGATGATCAAGGTTTCCTGATCATGGACATTGGATGTTGTTAATAACAAGGTCACAATATTAGTGGAATGATATGATGAACATTCATCTGAAGTATAGCATTATGATCAAATTCATTGTGTTTATATTGCTATAATATCATACGAAGTAATCCTAGTGCTTAGACCATGATATCATGTCAATCACTAACACTGGAAGAGTATCTTCATAACATCAAACGTCACACCATGACAGGGTGACTATAAAGGTGGGTTCAGTGCTACGAAGTTGTTATGTAGAGGCTCATGGATCAAGAGTGGGATTTGTCCATCCCTATGACTAAAAGATATAATCTGGGCCCTCTCGGTGATATCACATTAAGATAGCTTGCAAGCAAGTGATGTGATCACTAGAATATTATATCACGGGAACGAGAAAAGAGTGCATGTCGGCAAAAAGATCAAACTAGGTATGGAGATAACGATGATCGAATCTCGGACATAAAATATATCGCGAGACAAAGGGATTTAGTTACTAGTGTTAAAGGTTCTCACGATCACAAAACTCATTGTTGAATGTGTGGGAGTCTGTATGGATCTCTAGGTCCCGCTACTGATTATTGATCGGAGAGGGGTCTCGATCATGTATGCATTATTCGTGAACCGTAGGGTGATACACTGGGATACCAACACCATTTGGAGCAAATGTGTTCCGGACGAAAGAATTGCAAAGCACTGGAATTATTTCAATGGACACCAGAATTGTTTTGGGTGAAATTGCTGAAATTGGTTATGCATGTGATATTGAAATATTGCAGGGGGTTTTATGTGAATGTTTGTTAATTAAAGTAATTAACAAAATTCTGAATAAAATAAATAAAAGAGCTTTATTAAATGAGAGTTGCATTAAATTTGGTGGAAATTTAATGCATGTGAGTGGAATTTTGGGTGGAGCCATTTTAATGTGAGTGGAGAATCCACCACATGAATGGAGGAAGAGGTGGGGGCACCTCTCTTGGCCTCCGGCCATGGGGAGGGGCTGCCCCCTCTCCTCCCTCACAAAGCACACCTCCTCATGAATGATCTCTCTTCCCCTCTAAATTTATTCCCACATGGTCTCGGATTAGCGAGATACATGTTCCTGATGGCATTTCGTCTGCAAGGAGTTGCTGCTTCCGCTGCATCGCTGGGACGAGGAGGTGGAAGTTGTTCAGTGGCCTAAACGTGTGTGCGATAACGGATGCGCTGCTGAGTTGTGGCGCTGGACTTCTTGTCGATCCTGAGATCGGCAAGCGTTCGACTATATCATCCACGAGTTCAACCTCGTTACACTTTGTCAGTCTACAAGGGTATGTTCTCTATGGATGTATATCCACCCGTAGCATGTATCTAGTAGATAGATCTTGGTGCTTAGTAGTTCCCATTGTAGGAATTTTTTGTTTTTTATGCTGCGAACCCAACATATAGGGGATACAAATTTGTAACTTCAGTTTAAATATGAGCTCAATTCGAGTTACAGAACTCTGTCGAGAATTTTTTATTAAAAAGTGTTGGTGCAGGAATTTTCTACTCCATATGTTTATCAACTTTATATCATCCAAATGGGTTCAACTTGGTACTTTATTAAAAACTTCAGAAAAAAACTTAAAAATGACTCTTTTAAACTTTAGCAAGAGTGCATAAAAATAAATAACCGGGTTGCCTCCCGAAAACGTTTTATTTATAGCCATATAGCTAGTATTTACTTACTTGTTTAGGTGATATGGAGATCATGTGGTAGCTTGTACCTTGGTTCTATCTCCTTCCTTAGGAAGTGTTCCACACAATTTTTGTGTGGGAACTTAAACTTTGCATTCCCTTTTTTGAATCAATGATTGCTCCTGTAGTTCTCAAAAAGGTCTTCCAAATATTATAGGACTAGATGTTTTACTCCCCATGTCCATGATGACAAAATCAACAGGAACAAAAGTAATATGTAACTCAACCATGACATTAGTTACTTTTCCTAAAGCATGTTTAGTTGAATCATCATCAAGTAAAAGGTCTATTGAGCATTTTCCATAGTTTTAAGTTCAAATAATTCATATAAATATTTTGACAAAACTGAGACACTAGATCATAGATATAATATAGCATGATGAATCTCTTTACCAATAGTAATTAATATCTTGGGGAGACAAGAATCCCCAAGGTTTGGTAACATAGCTTCATTATTGTATCTTTCTATCTTTTTTTATGACATAGTTCGCAATATATGAGCCAAATCCTGCTCCATTTTTATCAATTAAGGACATTTAAGAGAATCATTGCACATGTTTTGGTAAGTTATATGATCCTATGAATTAATCTTATCAGGAAGTGTAATCAGGTCTGTAGACATATATATACTGATAAGTACTCCCTTCATATACATTTATAAGATATTTTGGGAAACTAATTTAGCTTCCTAAATTAACAGGAATAATTATCCATAAGAGAGTTGATTGAGTGCTCCAAATAATCAGTGGAAGAGCTAGAGAATATAGGATCAGGGTGCCTACGGAGGAAAAACTATTTTTTATGGTTGCACATGTGGTCAAAATTTAGTGTTTTACAAAGAAAAATAATTCTACCAAGTGTCATGTGCACCCCATGGATACAAGTGGATCCGCCGCTGCAAACAATTCCTCCTTGTCGTATTTGCCATGAAATAAGAGTTTATATTAGAGTTAGTTCACTTCATAATCTAAATTTGGTGAAGGGAATAACATATCTACTACGTAGTTTTTTGTCAGTAAGCCGAGAACCATTTTTATGCTTATTTGAGGTAGATATATTGAAAATAGATGTTAGCAACATGTATACTCATTAATACTACATGTGTTTCAACATATATGATGTTCCATTGCTAACTGCCAAGCCATTATACACCACAATGCTAAATACCATTATTCTTATGTAACACTTCGTGAAGCAGACGACTTTCCATCAAAGACGATGCATGGAACTCTATGTGTTCAATTAGGACTGATTCTGTACCGGTGTTCTGTTCCAGGGTTGTGGGATTTTGAGGTTTATAAGAGCACTAGATGCAGGCTATCAGGTGTGTTTATCAAACGCTAGATAATATTTTCTAAGGTGTCAATGCTACAGATTAATTAGCAAACGCGGATCCTATGCATATGCATACCATATCTAAACTGTTGGTACCATGCATGTCTCATCGCCTTTGTTACCACAGGCAACAGAATTAGGCTCAGATTTATTTGACAAACCAAAAGGTATACAATCAGTTAGTTTTTCTAGCGTTTATAGATTCAGTTAGTTTTTCTTATCTTAACTATTTTTCCTATGTTCTTCCGTATTAACTCTTGAGCGGAAAATAATAAGGCATTAACACTTTTCCTAGAGTGGGATAGATCTTCACACGTGGATGGAGCTAGAACAAACGGATGGACGTGAGTCGAACAAGAATGATGCTAAATTGATTTGACATATGAAAGGATGAAGGTAGACAAATTTATTGTTCAATTTTCCTACTTCTGAGGTATTAGATGTAACTTTTGCTTATGCTACATTTGGGTGTTTTTGGAGAGGTGCATAAAGGATGCACACTACTGGCACGTACCTAAGTATGACTGCAGTATATGTGCCTTACACCAGCTAGAAAGAGACCCGAGGCCTCGAACTCCATGTGTAAAGATGCTCTTATTTATACACATTTATAAAAGATCCATGTAGATGATGATTTTTTCTCTTGAGCTGGACAACAGTGAGGAAATGTTCTTTTCAATATACCTTTATTTTTTCAACTGTGCCATGGCTGTTATGAAAATTTTCAAGTAATAAAAGAGGCATACACAAGAAAAAAAAAGTTAATACCATTCTATTGAGATCATTTGTTAATGGGGCATAAGTTACGCGGGATTTTTCTTATCTCAGGATACGATGTAGGGATACTCATTTTGTACAGGCTTGCAGCTTTGCATTTTATCATGTTGCAAGTGATCCAATAAAAAAATTATCAATTAATGGTTGTACGTAATGTATTGTAATCTTTTTACATGTCATCTTACTATGATTTGCTTCAAGTTATAACAAAAGAACATCCGGTCGTTTCGCAAGTGGTTCGTGAATGCTGATGCGGTGACATAGTGAGACTAAGATCAAGATCGTTAAATCTTGATTATTCCAAAAAAATGGGATCAACATTGGTGCATCTATTTTAGTGTGGGAGTACAATTTATCCATGACTCCCAAAATCATAGACAAGGATGTGAAGGCCCCCATGGTGAGTGCTTGGGAGATACCAAATAATATTTTATCTATAAGTTGTTCTTTATAAAAATAGTATGAGAACGTCCATACATCTATCTTGAGGTTAATTTCTCCTGATTATGCATGTTATTATTATGTCCAAAAGTCTTAAAGAGGAACATTCACCCTTCCATGGCCAAGCTTATAGACCACTTCACCCTTCCATGGTTTGAGTTGAAAGTATTCATATTTCTATATGAGACCCAAGATTTTGGAGTACAAGAGTTGCAATTTAAAAAAAATGGATGATTGATCTTTCAAAATTTATAAGGAAAAACCATCCTGTTTGGTATTTCACATACCCAATTCTTAATATATTTACTATAAAAAATATATAACTGCAACGATACATGAGGTTTTAGACTTTGCATGCATGTTCTTGAACATACAACATTAACTATTCTTGAATCCTTCGCAAAACAAACCAATAAATATCTTGATAAGAAAATTTAAATTGTAGTACTTATACTAATATAATTTCAAGCTATTTATCAATGAAGAAACTAACAGAGAGGCATATAGTTTTAGACATGCGCAAGTTGGTACAAGACAATTGATCTAGCTGTCACGGGAATTACATGTTATCTTGGTCGGTGCCTCGCAAATCCATGAATAGCTCTATAATATTGTTTAAGAAAAAACATTTTTTATATATTTTATAACAAATGTTTCTTTTTTGTACTTTACAATAAGGAAGGTATTTAGGAGAAAATCGTCTTTGAATAATTCACAATAAAACATAGAATTTTGAATATTCTAAAAGGATGATGCCCTCGCATTTGCGAGGGCCACCTTACTAGTTGTTAGGAAAAGCATAGTCTGGCGCTGGAATTTAGGGTCTTAATTACTCCGAAAATTTCGTGAAGGGATTGCCTTTTTTATATATTTTTATTAGGGTGTGCATCGAATGTTTACACTAATCTACGATATATTTTCTCGACGGTAGTCCACTTCATTCTTGAAGTATTTTCAATAGTATTTTGGAAATAATTTAACTTATTTTTTTATGGGCTGAAACTGCACAAGCCTTGCTCACTCGCTCTGATCTTTCCTCGACTCTGAATCCCAGTCGAACTACTATTATTTAGTGGTGCATATTTGGAAAAGTTGATCCCGCATTGGTGAACGTACATTTCAGAACGTATTAAGCAGTTCTCTGAAGATATTCTTGCAAGCACGCAGCAGTAATGACTCACTGTTAACACAGCCATGCGAGAACGAACAGAGGAGAGGAGCCCTGCCCGCTCAGACCCAGTTCTTGACGTAGCTGCTGTAGTGGTTGAAGTTCTGCTCGTCGTTGTAGCGGTCCCACAGCATGACGCCGCCGTAGTTGTCCACCTTCTGCACGATCGGGATCATGATCTCCCACACCGGCTTGCGCTCGATGTAGCACGCGTCCGTGTACGCCGCCGTCAGGCCCAGGAAGATCTTGCTGCCCGGGTACGCCGCCGCCCACTGGTCCCACGCGTCCTCGATAAACGCCGTGCAGTGCGGGTAGTCGTAGAACCTCACGTGGATGCGCTCGAAGAGTCCCGTCGCCAGCGCACGCCCCGCGCGCCCGTCCGGCGGGAACGCGCACCGCGGCGTCGCCGTCAGCCGCACCGCCGGCTTGCTAGCCAGATCCCTGGCCAGCGCATCGTAGTGATCTTCACCGCCGACACCGCCGGGCTCGAGGAAGAAGTCGATGCCGTCGAGCCGCGCGTCGCCGAACGGGCGGGGCACGTCCTCGCGGTCGCCGCCGAGGTAGGAGTACCAGAGATGGTCGGCGAGGTCGAGCACCGACTGGTTGGTCGGGAGCCCGTAGGCGCCGCCGATGGAGAGGAACACAGGGATGCCCAGGGACTGGCAGTGCTTGATGTCGTCGCCCACGCCGGCGAGCGGGTGGCCGGACAGGTCGAGGCTGTACTTCCCGTGGCCGTACACGTTGAGGAAGCACATGTTGACCGTGGTGTAGATGCCGTGGAAGTTGCAGGCATCTCCGAGAGTGCCCTCGTCCGCGTGCCGGCCCCAGAAGACGGTCATCTGGCCGGTCTTCTCCGCTGCAGCGGCCGGGCAGACGAGGAAGCTTGCCACGGAGAGAACCGCGGCCAGGGCTAGGAGGAGAGAGGTCGGCCTCGCCATTGATGGTTTCTCGTCTACTTTTTCCTTGCTACTACTTGCGTATTGGTCTCGAAGTGAAACTCTGAGTACTGAACTAGCTGGAGATTGTGCCATATATATATAGAGAGAGATGGATTATATTAGTGAGAGACGATCGAGATCGATGTAGAAATGTTAGCTATAGGTGACTTTTAATTCCTTCATGTGTGCCGCGCCAAGAAGCAAGCAAAGCTAGCTGGATGGCCGGCGTTCACGAGGAAATTCTTCCATATATGGATGGCGCACTGAGTTAGATCGAGCTGGTAGGAGGAGGATAACATGGACTATGCAAATAAAGCGGAACTGAAAAGTACACCGAGAAGGGTTACGAGGAGGAGAAACGAAGCACAACTGCATATACCAGGATTAATGCTAACGACGCAAACAAGCCAACAAGCCAACGTGGGTAGGTCCAGGCATGTATGTTCACTAGTAAAAAATGGGCCTTTGGTTCGGGCCATGGCCGGAACTAATGGTCCGAACCAGACGGCCCGAGGAGGCCGAGACACTATGTCCCGGTCCGTAAGAAACCATTAGTCCCGGTTTGTATTGAGATACAAACCGGGACTAATGGGTCTAGGCCGGCGCGCGTGCTCCTGGCAGAACCTTTAGTCCCGGTTTGTATCTCAAACCGGGACTAATGACCTGGCCTTATATATATGCATCCAGCCCTCTATTCTCTCCTGTTTTTTTCTATGTGTGAGGTGGGTATAACTTTGTGCTAACTTTTTTTCTTCATATGCACTAGAGGTGTTCGGTGAAATGCCTATTAGAGCGATGCCACTTGAGTTTACACAAGACAAAATATGATATGAGGTGTCAGAGCGATACTTGAGTTTAATCGGTGTAATAAATAACTCATTCATTTTCTTTGCCGGGTAGGGTTTAGAACCAGTTCAAGAGTGCGGTTACGGTGACTTTACTGAGAAGCTGACGTTTAAGCCGGTCTCGGTAAGTAGTAGGCGCATTTCTTTACTTCTAGTTTCAATACAATTATGATGCATGATTATTATTTTGATTGAATTCTATTCTCGTAAAGTGCGCGAGGCAGCCACCGAAGACGAATCTATGTGGATTCTACGTTTGCAAGTTCATTCGTACGTTTACCAGTGAGCTGAATGATTATAGAGTCGATGTAAGCAATACATTTATAACATTATTTTTATTACCGTCACTTTTTGTTATGATGATTGATATTCATATTGATCTCATTTTCTTATATAGTTCGAGAAAATGCGGGATCAGCTCCTACCACAGCAACGCGTAGTATCAATTGCTGAAGAACTGGCAGGATTCTTGATGAACGAGATGATAGATGACGCCGGAGAATTTAGTGTGAATAGGCGCCGATGATCTCCGACCGTGTAATTGAATAGACGGGCTCTAGTCCCAATAATTGTGATCTCCATGTATAACTATCATGTATATATTTGTATGCTCGATCTTAAGAGAAGTTATCTTATGTATGTACGAACATGTACGGTATGTGGTAGCGTAGAAAACTATTTTGAAATAAAAAAAAGAATACAAATTAAATTCTCTGCCGCGACAGAGAACCATTTGTCCCGGTTCGTAATACGAACCGGGACTAATGGGGGGCACCCAGCGCCCACAGAGACAGCCACGTGGATGTCCATTAGTCCCGGCTGGTAAGAGGGCCGGGACTAATGGGTGGGCCTTTAGTCCCGCCCCTCCAGTCCCGGTTACCAGGGTCGGGACTAAAGCCCCTTACGGGCCGGGACTGGAGGCCCGTTTTCCACTAGTGGTTTGTACCTACTTTGCTTAGGGATGCACGTTAGAATGCTGAGGTAATCTCAATGGGGAGACGATGTTTCTGTCAATATAAAGTTGTGCATTTAATCCCTCCGTTCCAAAATATAAGATGTTTTAGCTTAAAAACATCTTATATTTTGAAACGGTGGCAGTATTTTGTACACAACGTTTCTCAAAAAGGAATGTACTAAATGTGATAAGACTAGTATTTTTTTTAAATTGTCCTCCCTGATTAAAATATCAATCGAAACTACTGAAATTTGGGTAATCTGTTGGTAACAAGATTCAGGTCAAATTAAAAAAAAATCTTAAATTTTGTTTATAATTGGATAAATTTTGGAGGATTTTTTCTCTTCTTTCTAAATTTGTGAAATTTTGTAGATTTCAGTTTGTCCCGATTTTTTGATCAAAACAAAATCCAAAACCCTTGTCGATATAAAGTTGGTAGCAAATCAAAGAATTCTCCGACCCTCCTACTGACACATGCTTCTTTCCATAGTCATTAACGAACGAAGAAATTACACACAAAAAAACAGAGGTCTATAGACAAGTCGATCTACCTCATGGATCAATCAGGCAGCACATGATCTAATACATGCAGCCAAGAAGATAAAGGGGATCTAGAGGTATCACAACACGATAGAATCGAACAAAAGATGAATGTTTTACCTGCCGTGCTGGATCGATCGGGAGAAAGTTTGCCATCGGTTAGCTATCGTCCTCTCCTCTTTCCTCTCCTCTCCTCTCCTCGCCAAAGACAAAAGTCTAAGTCGGTCGCACACGAAGCCGCATGCGGTAGCTCCATCCCTATTGGTATTTATAGACGAGTAGCCTACGGGTTTAGAAAATTTCGAAACTTGGCGTCCCATTTTCCTCTGAACCAGTTTGCCGCTATTTTTGTCAACCTCGCTCGCGAAAAGGAAGCGCATAAGACGTGATTAATCATTTGCTATGATAGCGAGGACAACCCCGTTAAAATAGGAAGTGCCCAATCACATCGTTGATTGGGGAGAGGATTTACAACCTGTTACTGATGTGTGATTTGTGAGAGAATTATCTTATTTATGGTAGGGAGCATTTTGCGGGCAAATTCTCACCGGAGTTATAGCAACTACCAGAAGATGCCAAGACACCACGCACAAATCATGTTACCTACAATTTTTTTTACAAACATCTTGCGATTCACTTTCACTTACAGTATACGTTTTACAAATCTAATGCTACCCAATAGTTGGTTGGGTACATGGTTTCAGTTAACATTTCACAAATTGTTACAGTTCACATTCTAGAATCTTGGACCTGAGCCAACACAACACACCTACACACCTAGCTACATCAGGTAACATCAGTTTGAAGAATAAAGAAACCATGGTGGCCAATGCTCCCTCCTACCAAGCTCCAGCCCCAATTCATCCTTGCTGATGCTGTCGCCGCATGCATTCACTTCTTACATACACCAGCGCCACGACCATCTGCCAGCTACTCCAGCATCACGCCGCAATACCACGGGTTGAACAAGGCTCGGTGATCCATCATCTGCACGACAACCAACAAAGAAAGGTTCACCTCCATTCCCAGGAAAAGAAATTTATTACTCAGAAGTGATACACATGGATAGTTAAATCAGTTAGGATGAAATACACACGAAATGTACATATATTTTACATCCATGAATAAATACTATTCCTGCTAACAACTTGGTTGAGCTCGGCCAGGAAACAACTTGATCTTCATTTCTCCACATGTGCAACTTTAAAAATCAAGGAAAATACATGCAGTATCAATCAGCCGCTCAAGTAGCAATTAAGAAACACTGGTTCTACTAGGTATCTCCAGAAAATAGGTAACAGCACATGAACGCCATCCATCCCAAGTTTTCTTCCTCACCACAGTGAGACATCATCCAATCAACAAAGCGTATCCATAGGTTTGAAATGTCTTCCCAAAGAAAACTTGTACACATATTGGCTAGCCAAGACCCAAACAAGATAGTTAATCCAAGTATACAACCAAATCCCATTCCACTCTAGCACAAAACATCATAGTTGGAACTCCTATAAACTCACAAGATTAACTCAAGTAATTACTATGCCTCATTGGGGAAGAATAATTGTGGAAATACTCTCTTGTCTAAAATAATCAAATAATTAACTTACAAGTATCATTCCTGAAAATAGATTCAACATAAAAAATTGAGTCATAAGTCATGTAAATCAACAGTGACAAGACGATGGGAAGCATAATAACTAAATTTAATCATAGGAAACAAGCTTAATATAGCTAGTATCCCAGGAAACAAGATTGAAGCATGAACAATATCAAAAATCACAGATCATGCTTCCAAGCAATAAACTAGCATCTCAACATACATGAATTAGATGCATCAGAGAGTTGTCCTCGTAATAGTGATTTAATAACATTTTGACAACAGTAATCGGAAGCGATAAAATCTATGTTATCCCTGCTGCTGGCTGTCAGTCCATATTGTGGTGCCCAATGCTAGTGAGCTTCCTTTTCCTCGGGTTTGAAGTAAGAGGTCCAAAAAATTACCCAATATTCTGTGTGTCGTGCCAATAAGAAATCAAAGCTAGCTGGATGGGCAGCATTCATGAGAAAATTCTTCCATACACTACAGGAAAATTTGTCGTTGTCGTGCGTCACCCGTTTGCCGTGGGCTCGTACACGGCAGATATTTCTTTGTCATGAGAGGCCACTACGAGACGCACCACAAAGAAGCATGGCACGGTAAACTCCCAGAGGGCACACGACAAAGAAAACTGTCGTCGGATTGATGACAAGTACACCATGAGGGGATCCTCGAGGCGTGTGGAAGAGAGGGGTGTGAGACGTACGGTATTCCGGGACGGTGAGCACACAAGTTTACCCAGGTTCGAATCCTCCGGCTTTGGACGGATCCTACTCCTGCTAGCAATCTAGTAATACGGCAGAGCCGGAATATGGGTTACAAGGGTTTCGCCTGTGCGAGTTGAGATTGTCTGGTGCCCTAAAGGCTCTCTCTAGGACGGCTTATATAGATATCCAGCCTAGGGTTTACATGAGAGATCTATCCAGCTACGACTAAGAGTCGGTTACAGAGTACATCTTGAACTACAAGTAACACTATGGGCCTATGTCGGTAAGTCTTCTGGGCCTTCTCGTAGTCGGACTGGATTCCGTCTCTTCTCTCTTACTGGGTCGCCCGTGAAGCAAAGCTCTAACCCGAAGTGGGCCACCCTGGTCAGTGAGGTACAGTGAGGATACCCGGAAAGTATATCCCCAACAGCAGCCCCGGAGGCCTCCAAGATCCAAAGTCGGATTCATCATCGTCTAGCTTGATCTTCGGCTTGCAGAATCTTGAAGGGTTCCTGAAACTTTAAAAGAAAAAGATACGATCCAGGTCTCAAAATGAGTTGGACCTACAAATACGTTATTCGGGTTTCCAGCTTGAATTTCAAACTAAGCCGGAACTTGGTCTCTGACGTTATCTGACACCAGTCATGGTCAAGTCACGTCACGAACAGACATTTCCTGTCAGCACGACCGTTGGTGGGTCCGCCTTTTGCGGAACCGAGGCGTCGTTTCAATGTGTGCATGGAGATCGAGGCGACGCAATCATCGCGCGGCGGGTTTCCTAGTTCTTTCCACGACGTGTGGCACGTTTACTGTAGCGTTTACACGAATCTTGACGTGGCCGGCAGTTATAAGTGGTGAGGATCCTTTTCCCCATCTCCTTCACAAGTTCCTTGCACTGTTTCCTTCTCCCCTACTTCTCCCACGAACCCAGAGCTCCTCTGCTCCCCAAAAATCTCCAGTCGCCCATCCAAGGTCATCGCCGCACCGGCAAAATGGCTTCTGCATCATCTTCCGGCACGGTGGTGATGGCAGCAGTGGCGGAGAAGGAGAGCAATCGCGGGGTTTCGATCCCGTGCGTCCTCGACCACGCCAAGCTCCGTGGCGTGGAAGAAGAAGGGCTCCTCCGCGCCGACGACTGGCGGAGCGGCTTCGGCGAAACCATCCCCAACCCTTGCGATGGCGAGCGAGTGGACTTCGGCACTCACCTTGAAAGAGGTCTAAGTTTTCCTCCCTTAGTTTTCTTTTCCGAGGTTATCGATCACTACAGAGTTCATCTCCATCATCTTCCCCCGAACTCCATCTTAGAGATGGGCGCGCATGCATCTTTGTGCGAGGGGTATCTCAGCATTAGTCCGAGCCTTACTCTTTTCCGGTACTACTTCCATGTCCGGAGAAATTCCATCACTGCCGGTAATCCTTATATTACCAGTACTTTTAGTTTTTCGGTTAGGCGAGAGCGCGTCTATCCTCGGATTATGGCCAGTGAGTCGGTCAAGCAATGGCCGTCCAGTTTCTTCTACCACAAGGATATTCCCGCTCCCGGCAAGGCTACTGCTTTGTCGGCTTTCATCGATGGAGCCGCCACGCCCCAAAAATCCTGGGATGAGGTTTCTCCGACTCTCGGTGACGATCTGCTTCTCGCCAAGAGGCGGATCGAGTATTTGATGAAACACAAGGGCCTGAGAGGGTCCGACTTAGTCCAATGCTGGGTGGCACGCCGGATCTAGCCTCTCCAACATCATGGAGATCGACTGATGCACTCCATCACGTCGTCTAAGAAAGATACGCTCCGAATCAGTCCCAAGGCCTACATGTAAAAGGACTATATATGTCAAATCAAATGGCTGATAAAGGAGCGGATTGAGAGGAAAATTCCGGAGCTGTCTCTGGACATGCACACGGCAAAAAAAACGTTGTGCTTGTAAGCTTCATCAGCAACTCGTTTCATGTGTTCATCTTTATACAATTTTGCAATGCCGAGATACTATCTTCTTTTCATCTTGCCGACCTCCCCGAGTTGGAGCTTGCCGCTATCGAGGGATATCCTCCTGAGTTTTCTCAGGATGAAGGAGAGTTGGTCCCACTGCCGGACATTGTTCCTCGGAAGCGTAAAGATCCGACAGTGGCTATCGGCACAAAGGAGGTGCCTGTTGTGAAGAGGTAACTTTCCTCACAAATTCTGCCTTTGTACTTTGTTTGTTATTCTTTCCGAGATGTAATGTTCTTTGTTCTATTACCTTCTCAGAGCTAAACAGCTCATCAAGGGCAAGGGGAAGGGAGTTACTTCAAAGCCCCTACGCCAGCAGAAGCTAAACTTGGTTTCTCCTGCCGTAGCTCCTCCGACTCCTGCCCCTCAACCTTCTGCAGTGCCGGAGATTAATCCATCTCCGAACGCTATAGAAGATCCGGCTCAAACATTAGAGCCAGTGATCCTTGAGTCGCAAACTGACATCACCATGGGTGACTCAGGTCTTGATAAGGGTGAACCCTTTTTGGGTAATGATCCCTCGGCAGAAATCTTCGCCAACAATCTCCTAAACAATCTGGGACTTGCCAAACTTGGCCTTTCTCGGAAATCTGCGGAGGAAATCCAGCGGCTGGCCCGGCAATGCTTAGAAAGCCGGACCATTACTGCCGAAGAAGAAGAACAAGAAGCGGAGGACGTCAAGTACTCCGAACTTCTTGAACAAGTCCGCCTTCAGACGAGGGACTAAGAGCTGGCGTGCTACCACCTCCACCAGTGATCCCGCTCACCCTTGCCGAGAAGGTTACAGCTGAGGTGAACATGTGTTTGAGCAAGCTCACACATGAACAACATGTAAGTCGGAATTCCAACTCACGTTTTCTTTATGTTGCTTTATATCATATCCTCTAGCCCCCAAGCATGAAGTTGGATAGATTAATCCGGATTTATGCTTTATTAGGGTGCTAAAGAATGAACTAGTGTAGCCCCAAGGCTCGTGCTGATATTAGTTACAATATTAGCCCGAGTCTTTAGTAGACTTCTGACTCTGGGTATTCTGACTTACAGAAAGTTAATTCATATAACCAGGAATTGTTGAAGAATATCTGCAACAAGCGGAGAGAGATCAAAGCTCTCCGGCTTGAAAATGCTCAATTGAAAGTATCCAGGGATGAGGCTGAAGGTAATCATTTCAACACTCAAACCTTGCTTTTTCATTTCATAGTCGAATTATTTGTTCAACTATTGTTCCTTTGACTACAGCACTGGGAAAGCAGTCATGTGCAATGATTGAAGAGGCCGAGAATCTTAAAACCCTGGTAGTGGAAAACAAGGATCTCCACCAAGAGCTGGATAAGCTTAAGGCGGATCATGAGAAGAGCATTGCTCAAATTCTCGAATCCTCCTCCATGGCCACCTAGGAGCGCCATCGTCAGATTGTGCTCCAAGATAAGAAAATCTCAGAACTCAACAATGACTTGTTCAGAGAGAGGGATATCACCGAAGCACTCTGGGCTGAACTCCAGAGTCTTCGAGACGAGAAGACCAAAGTTGACGATGTCATCTTCGGTATGTTTCCATCTTTCTGACTTTTTTGCATCTTTCGACCTTTCGAAGTTGGATTTCTTTCATTAACCATTTTGCATTAGATGCATAGGTCCTCTGAACTTACTGGACTCAGCCTCTGCCGAGTCTCGCACCAGCCGGCTTACACAAGTCGGCGATCTGCTTCATGACTTCCGCCAATCCATCGAGGATATTGGCGAAGTTCTTAAGGTTCCGGATATGCATAGAATGTCTGGCTTTGAAGTGCGAGACTGTTGGGTCCGCAGCATAGAAAACAAATAAATTCCTACGGTGTGAACTACACGCCAAGATCTATCTACTAGGTACAAAGCAACAGGTGGACATACATCCAACGAGAACTTACCCTCGTAGACAATGAGCTTTGTTAACGAGTAGGAACTCGTGGTTGATGTAGTCGTACACTTGCCGATCTCAAGATCGTGAGGAAGTCGGAGCGCCGCAACTCAGTAGCGCATCCGAACTCGCACACACGTTCAAGCCACCGGACAACCTCCACCTCCTCGCTCCAGCGATCCAGCGGAAGCAGCAACTCCTTCCAGACGAAATGCCACCGGGAACATGTATCTCGCTAATCCGAGACCATGGGGAAATAATTCTAGAGGGGGAGAGAGATCCTTCACAAGGAGGTGTAAGGATGAAGGAGGGAATGGGTGGCCTTTTATAGGAGGAGGGGGGTGCCCCCTCTCTCCATGGCCGACGCATGGGGCGGTGACCCCTCACCTACCCCATTCATGTGGTGGTAACCCCTCCACATTAAAATGCCTCTTCACATTCCCTTTTAAAGTCTCCACTTTAAATGCATTAAATTTCTCCAAATTTAATTCTCTCTCATTTAATAAAACTCTTTTTATTAAATTTATTCAGAATTTTGTTAATTACTTTAATTAACAAACATTCACATATAGCCCCTTGCAATATTTCAATATCACATGCAGAACCACCTTCTGCAATTTCACCCGAAACAATTTCCGGATTCTATTGAAACAATTCATGCGCTTTGCAATTCTTTCGTCTGAAACATATGTGCTCCAAAATGGTGTCCGGTAACTCTTAAGTGTGCCACCCTACGGTTCGCGAATAATGCAGACATGATCGAGACCCTTCTCTGATCAATAATCAGCAGCGGGACCTGGAGATCCGTACTGACTCCTACACATTCAACGATGACTCCTGTGATCGTGAGAACCTTTAACGCTTGTAACTAAATCCCTTTGTCTCTCGATATATTACATGTCCGAGATTCGATCATCGGTATCTCCATACCTAGTTTGATCTCGTTACCGACATGCACTCTTTTCTCGTTCCCGTGATATAACATTCTAGTGATCACATCACTTGCTTGCAAGCTATCCTAATGTGATATCACCGAGAGGGCCCAGAGTATATCTATCTGTCATAGGGATTGACAAATTTCACTCTTGATCCATGATCCTCAACATAAAACCTTCATAGCACTGAACCCACCTTTATAGTCACCCTGTTACGGTGTGACGTTTGATGTTATCAAGATACTCTTCCGGTGTTAGCAATTAACATGATCTCATGGTCTAAGGACTAAGACTACTTCGTATGATGTTATAGCAATATAAACATAATGTATTGACCGTAATGCTATACTTCGGATGAATGTTCATCACATTATTCCACCAATGGTGTGACCTTGTTATTAACAACATCCAATGTCCATGATCAGGAAACCTTGATCATCTTGTTAATCAACAAGCTAGTCTATAAGAGAGGCATGACTAGGAACCCTTTTTGTTTATTAAACACACATGTATTGATGTTTCCGAATCAATACATTTCTAGCATGTAAAATAAACATCTATCATATATAAGGAATATATAATAACAACTTTATTATTGCCTCTTAGGGCATATTTCCTTCAGTCTCCCACTTGCACTAGAGACAATAATCTAGTTCACATAGTGATAAATCTAACACCCATGGAGTTCTGGTGTTCATCATGTTTTGCCCTAGGGAGAACTTTAGTCAACGGATCTGCTACATTCAGGTCCGTGTGTACTTTACAAATCTTTATATCTCCATCCTTGACATGCTCGTGGATGGAGTGAAAACGGCGCTTAATATGTTTGGAATTCTTGTGAGACCTTGGTTCCTTTGTGTTGGCTATGGCTCCATTGTTCTCACAATAGATCACCATCGGGTCCAACGCACTGGGAACCACACCCAGTTCTGTAATGAACTCTTTCATCCAAACTGCTTCCTGCGCCGCTTCTGAAGCAGCAACATATTCCGCCTCCGTTGTTGATCCAGCCACCACAGGTTGTTTGGAACTCCTCCAACTAACTGCTGCTCCGTTGAAGAGAAATACGTATCCGGATTGATACTTAGAGTCATCCGGATCGGTGTCAAAGCTAGCATCAACATAACACTTAGCGACTAGCTCTTCTTCACCTCCGTATATGAGAAACATATCCTTAGTTCTTCTCAAGTACTTGAGGATGTTCTTTACCGCTATCCAGTGTTCCGAACCTGGATTAGATTGGTACCTACTAGTCAAACTAATAGCATGTGCCACATCCGATCTTGTACATAGCATGACATACATAATAGAGCCTATGGCCGAGGCATAGGGGATCTTATCCATCATCTCTCTTTCTTCCGTCGTAGCCGGACTTTGAGTCTTACTCAATGTCTTGCCTTGCAACATAGGTAAGAACCCCTTCTTACTTTCGTCCATATTAAACTTCTTTAATATCTTATCAAGGTATGTACTCTGCGATAGCCCAATTAGGCGCCTTGATCTATCTCTATAGATTTTAATGCCTAATATATAGGACGCTTCACCAAGGTCTTTCATCGAAAATTTGCTGTTTAGATAACTTTTAACACTGTTTAAAAGATCTATATCATTTCCAATCAATAATATGTCATCCACATACAATATTAGAAATGCCACATTGCTCCCACTCACTTTCTTGTAAATACAAGCCTCTCCATAAGTTTGGACAAATCCAAACTCTTTGATCACCTCATCAAAGCGGAGATTCCAACTTCGTGATGCTTGCTTCAGTCCATAGATGGATCGCTGAAGTTTGCACACCTTATTAGCATCCTTAGGATTGACAAAACCCTTAGGTTGTATCATATACAACTCTTCTTCAATCTTACCATTGAGGAACACAGTTTTGATATCCATCTGCCATATTTCATAATCGAAATATGCAGCAATTGCTAACATAATCCTAACCGATTTAAGCATCGCTACGGGATAGAATGTCTCATCGTAGTCAACTCCTTGAATTTGTCAAAACCCCTGTGCGACAAGTCGAGCCTTATAGATGGTCACATTACCATCAGCATCAGTTTTCCTTTTGAAAATCCATTTATTCTCAACGGTCTTTCGGTCGTGAGGTAAGTCCACCAAGTTCCAAACTTGGTTCTCGTACATGGATTCCATCTCGGATTTCATGGCTTCTAGCCATTTTTGGAATCCGGGCTCATCATTGCTTCTTCATACGTCGCAGGGTCATCCATTTCATCAACCATGAAATTCACAATAGGATTGACGTACAGTTCAGGAGTTGCACGTGTCCTGCTTGACCTGCGAGGTTCGGTAGTGTCCTCTTTCGGAGTTTCATGATCATTATCATTAGCTCTCTCTTCATCAGGTGAAGTCAACTCCGAAACAACTTCCGGTGCTGCGCCACTCACCATTCCATGAAGAGAAGGTTCAATAACCTCTTTGAGTTCTACCTTCTGACTACTCACACCTTTCGCGAGAAACTCCTTCTCGAGAAAGGATCCATTCTTGGCAACAAAAACCTTGCTCTCGGATCTGTGATAGAAGGTATACCCTATTGTTTCCTTAGGGTATCCTATGAAGACGCATTTTTCCGCTTTGGGTTCGAGTTTATCCGGTTGAAGTTTCTTCACATAAACATCACATCCCCAAACCTTAAGAAATGACAGCTTAGGTTTGTTTTCAAACCATAATTCATACGGTGTCGTTTCAACGGATTTAGATGGTGCCCGATTTAAAGTGAATGCAGATGTTTCCAGTGCATAACCCCAAAATGACAGAGGTAAGTCAGTCAGAGACATCATAGATCGAACCATATCCAATAAGGTACGATTACGACGTTCCGACACACCATTATGTTGTGGTGTTCCGGCATGCATGAGTTGGGAAACTATTCCACACTCTTTCATGTGTGTGCTAAACTCGTAACTTAGATACTCTCCTCCACGGTCAGACCGTAGAAACTTGATCTTTCTATTATGATGATTTTCCACTTCATTCTGAAATTCCTTGAACTTTTCAAAAGTTTCAGACTTGTGTTTCATCAAATAGATATACCCGTATCTACTCAAATCATCCGTGAAAGTAACAAAATAACGATATCCACCTTGCGCCGACACACTCATTGGTCCACACACATCAGTATGTATGATCTCCAACAGATTTGTCGCCCGTTCCATTGAACCGGAAAACGGTGTTCCAGTCATCTTGCCCATAAGGCATGGCTCACATGTATCAAATGATTCAAAATCAAGTGATTCCAAAAGTCCATCAGAATGGAGTTTCTTCATGCGTTTAACGCCAATATGACCTAGACGGCAGTGCCACATATATGTAGACATATCATCATCAAGTTTAATCTTTTTAGCATTAACATTATGAATGTGCGTAATATTACTATCGAGATCCAATAGAAATAAACCATTCAACATAGGTGCATGACCATAAAAGATATCATTCTTATAAATCAAACTACCATTATTCTCAGATTTAAAAGAATGACCACTTTGCATCAAACACGATCCAGATACAATGTTCATGCTCAGTGCAGGCACCAAATAACAATTATTTAGGTTTATAACTAATCCCGATGGCAAATGGAGAGGTAGCGTCCCGACGGCGATCACATCAACTATTGATCCATTGCCGGCCCGCATCCTGACCTCAACCCTTGCTAGTTGTCGCTTGTTCCGTAGCCCCTGAACCGAGTTACATATATTAGCAACCGATCCGGTATCAAATACCCAGGTGCTACTGCGAGTACTAGTCAAGTACACATCAATAACATGTATATCACATATACCTTTGTTTGTCTTACCGACCTTCTTGTCCGCCAAATACTTGGGGCAGTTGCGCTTCCAATGGCCAGTCCCCTTGCAATAGTAGCACTCGATATCAGACTTAGGGCCAGCTTGGGGTTTCTTTTTAGGCGCGGCAACAGATTTGCCGCCCTTCTTTCCCTTCTGCTTGCCTTTCTTGTCCTTCTTGAAACCGGTGGTTTTATTGATCATCAACACTTGATGTTCTTTCCTAATCTCCACTTCTACGGTCTTAAGCATTGACAGAAGCTCGGGAAGAGACTTCTTCATGCCCTACATATTATAGTTCATCAGGAAGCTCTTGTAGCTAGGTGGCAGAGATTGGAGAACACGATGTATGCCTAAGTCAATGGGAATCGTTATTCCCAAGGACACAAGCTTATCGGCGTACCCAGACATTTTGAGTACGTGCTCACTAACGGAGCTGTTTTCCTCCACCATGCAGCTAAAGAACTTTTCTGTAGCATTATAACTCTCTACGGCAGCATGGTATCGAAAATCATTTTCAATTCTCCCATGGTATCAAAGGCATTGCCATTTTCGAAACGCTTTTGAAGTTCTGGCTCTATCCCATACAATATGCCGCAATGAACTAAGTTGTGGTCCTCCTGACGAGTCACATAGACATTCTTTTCCTCGTCAGGGGCATCAGGAGCTGGTGGGGGGCCTAGCGGCGCATATAGCACATATTGCTTTTGTGCAGCAGTGAGGAGAATCCTCAAATTCATAGCCCAGTTGGTGAAGTTGCTACCATTCGTAGCAAGTTTCTCTTTCTCCATGAACACATTGAAATTAAAAGCAGGTGGTGCCATCTACAACAGAATTTGTAAAGTTTATTTAGACTAAGTTTATGATAGATTGAGTTCAACTAATCCAAATTACTAATGAACTCCCACTCAAAAACGACATCCCTCGTGTCCTTTTGGTGATTACATGAACCAAATCCACTATACCAAGTCCGATCATCACGTGAGTTGATATGGCTTCAAAGGCGAGCATCTATATGGGCATCATATCAACCATATGACTCATGCTTAACCGTTCGGTCCGTGTTCCTAGGCCATGTCTGTACATGCTAGGCTCGCCAAGTAACAACCTTAGTATTCACGTGTGTAAAACTGTCTTACACCCGTTCCTATGAAAGCGTAGATTCGAGTACACCCGATCATCACGTGATGTCTCGAAACACGATCCATAGAACGGTGCATACTCAAGGAAGAACACATCTTTATCTTGATATCTAAAAGAGGGATCATCTTATAATGCTATCAAACGCGCCAAACTAGTAGTATAAGATGCTAACATCTAATGTGTAAAGTGAGATGATATGGTTCATGCATTTGATCTCTATCACTTGCATCATGGTATGATCTCTATCATTCCTTTGTGTGTAAGGCCAAGGTCTATGGAACTTACACGTTGAGTGTGTTGTAAGAGTATCCACCATACATCTACTTACAACAATACCATATCAACACACTAGCCCAACAACGATCTAAACTAGATGCCTCTAATTTATCAATTGCAAGTTTTACGTGGCTTAGGGCTTTCGGAGATAGAACCGTTCTTACCTACGAACATGAACCACAATGAGGATAACTAAGTTATTACCAACTCGTTGTAAATCAGATATTGACTATAGTAGGAGAGACAGACACCTGCCAGCCACTTATGCAAAACAAGTTGGATGTCAGTCGTGGAACCGGTCTCATGTACGATGACATGTAAGGTTGGTCCGGGCCGCTTCATCCCACTATGCCACCAATATCCAAAATACATAGAAGATGCAATAACATGATCATCATCGCCCACATATCAACCATATGTGTACTACCCGTGCTAAGCACCTACGCATAGATCAGGCTCTGATACCACTGTTGGGTCCGCAGCATAGAAAACAAAAATTTTCCTACGGTGTGAACTACACGCCAAGATCTATCTACTAGGTACAAAGCAACGGGTGGACATACATCCAACGAGAACTTACCCTCGTAGACAACGAGCTTTGTTAACGAGTAGGAACTCGTGGTTGATGTAGTCGTACACTTGCCGATCTCAAGATCGTGAGGAAGTCCGAGCGCCGCAACTCAGCAGCGCATCCGCACTCGCACACACGTTTAAGCCACCGGACAACCTCCACCTCCTCGCTCCAGCGATCCAGCGGAAGCAGCAACTCCTTCCAGACGAAATGCCACCGGGAACATGTATCTCGCTAATCCGAGACCATGGGAAAATAATTCTAGAGGGGGAGAGAGATCCTTCACAAGGAGTTGTAAGGATGAAGGAGGGAATGGGTGGCCTTTTATAGGAGGAGGGGGGTGCCCCCTCTATCCATGGCCGGCGCATGGGAGGGTGACCCCTCACCTACCCCATTCATGTGGTGGTAACCCCTCCACATGAAAATGCCTCTTCACATTCCCTTTTAAAGTCTCCACTTTAAATGCATTAAATTTCTCCAAATTTAATGCTCTCTCATTTAATAAAACTCTTTTTATTAAATTTATTCAGAATTTTGTTAATTACTTTAATTAACAAACATTCACATATAGCCCCTTGCAATATTTCAATATCACATGCAGAACCACCTTCTGCAATTTCACCCGAAACAATTTCCGGTTTCTATAGAAACAATTCCTGCGCTTTGCAATTCTTTCATCTGAAACATATGTGCTCCAAAATGGTGTCCGGTAACTCTTAAGTGTGCCACCCTATGGTTCGCGAATAATGCATACATGATCGAGACCCTTCTCCGATTAATAATCAGCAGCGGGACCTGGAGATCCGTACTGACTCCTACACATTCAACGATGACTCTTGTGATCGTGAGAACCTTTAACGCTTGTAACTAAATCCCTTTGTCTCTCGATATATTACATGTCCGAGATTCGATCATCGGTATCTCCATACCTAGTTTGATCTCGTTACCGACATGCACTCTTTTCTCGTTCCTGTGGTATAACATTCTAGTGATCACATCACTTGCTTGCAAGCTATCCTAATGTGATATCACCGAGAGGGCCCGGAGTATATCTATCCATCATATGGATTGACAAATTCCACTCTTGATCCATGAGCCTCAACCTAACACCTTCATAGTACTGAACCCATCTTTATAGTCACCCTGTTACGGTGTGACGTTTGATGTTATCAAGATACTCTTCCGGTGTTAGCAATTAACATGATCTCATGGTCTAAGGATAAAGATTACTTCGTATGATGTTATAGCAATATAAACATAATGACTTGATCGTAATGCTATACTTCGGATGAATGTTCATCACATCATTCCACCAATGGTGTGACCTTGTTATTAACAACATCCAATGTCCATGATCAGGAAACCTTGATCATCCTGTTAATCAACAAGCTAGTCTATAAGAGAGGCATGACTAGGAACCCTTTTTGTTTATTAAACACACATGTATTGATGTTTCCGAATCAATACATTTCTAGCATGTAAAATAAACATCTATCATATATAAGGAATATATAATAACAACTTTATTATTGCCTCTCAGGGCATATTTCCTTCAGAGACAAGGCCAAGGAGATGCCGCAGCTTATCTAGGACTGGAACATGTCCTACGCGTGAATCGCAGGGCCGAACACTCTCGCCATGGTTATGAGCCACCATAGAAACATGGAAATCTGGCAAGTAACCAGAGGGTACTGCAAAGTGGCTGAAGACGGACAGGAGCAAGACATCAAGGCTATCATGGACTCCTGCGCTGGATATGGGTGTCACGTAGCTGACTTAACTAGCTACAACACTCATTTCTTCACCCGCGTGAACACGCCACCTCCGCCTGCCGAAGAAACAACAGAAGTTTCTGACGATGAACAAACCGCATCAGATTTGAACATCTCGGAACATTATCAAGGCGAGGCTGATGTATCCGGCGAGCCGGCAGCTCCTACCTCTCCCCTGCATCATAGAGTATCAGAAAAAACAATGTGTTATTCTGAAAACAATTTGGGTCTGTAAATAAGTAGTACGATACTTTTGCTAGTGCCAACTTTTATTTTATCTATTCAGCACTTTTGGCTTTAACATTGTGTGCCTGAAATGTTTGCATAAGCACTTGTGTTTTTTGTCTGCACTTATCGTTTATCTGGCTTTCCGCCTCGCCCCTTTCATGAGCCGGCTAACCTTTAGCACGGAAACTTTGTCGAGCAACGGAACTCAATTGCTAAACCAGTTTAAACTCGGAAACAAAGCCGGCTTTCGATACCAACAATTCACTACTCGGAAAATGCCCGCATCCGGCAATCAGACAAATAACCAAAGCACAGACTATAAAATTTAAACTTATACCCGAAGGTAGCAATTTTAGAATCAGAAATCTAAACCAGAACAAACATGAGCATAGAGTACTTTCAAGTATTCTGGGATTTTTGACTGTGACATGATCATTCTGAAATAAGATGGTAAAAAACTTCTCAGGAAAATTTGAGGCAACCAATACTTTATTTCTTTTTGAACATGTACACATGTATGATTACAAAGAAGGATAAACTAAGAATAAAAGGGACGTAGCTGAGCAATATTACATGGCCTGTCTAATTCTTCTGGATTTGTACTACCTCCAGCTCTCTTTCTCTTTTTAGTAGCATGTCTTTCTTTGATTGGCCGCATATCAGTTAGGTAGTATGAACCATTATGCAATACTCGACTAACCAAAAAAGGCCCTTCCCATACTGGAGAAAGTTTGTGCTTTCTTTGCTGCACAAGCCGGAGAACCAAATCGCCCTTATTGAAAGACCGATTTCTGACTCTCTAGCTATGATACTTGCGTAACTTCCGCTGATAGGCTGTTGATCTCATTTCAGCAACGACGCGAACTTCTTCGACTAAGTCGAGATCATTTTATCGAGAAATCTCGGCATCCTCTTCGATATACGTGGCAACTCTAAGAGAATTGTGGATCAAATCACTAGGAAGAACTACTTCAGCACCATAGACCAAGAAGAAGGGTGTGTATTCGGTTGACCTGTTCGGAGTTGTTCGCAAGCTCCATATTACAGAGGGTAATTCCTCTGCCCAATCCCCCGCAACACGTCTCAGTGGTGCTTTGAGTCTTGGCTTTAGGCCTTGTAGGATTAAACCATTTGCCCTTTCGACTTGTCCATTAGCCTGCGGATGTGCGACTGACGCAATGTCAAGACGGATATTTTGTTTATTGCAGAATTTGGCAAGCTCTCCCATAGAGAAGTTACTCATGTTTTCCATGATAATGCTATGCGGATAACCATATCAAATTATAACATCCTCGACAAATCTTCTGGTTGTTGCTCCATCACAACTAGTGATGGGTTTAGCCTCAATCCATTTGGTGAATTTATCCACCATCACTAAGAGGTGAGTAAATCCACTTGGAGCCCGTTTAAATGGTCCTACCATGTCAAGCCCCCAGAACGCAAAAGGCCATGTTATAGGTATTGTTCGCAGCTGATCAGCCAGAACATGAGCTTGTTTGGCATATTTTTGGCAACCTTTGCAAGTCTTGACCAGCCGTTTGGCATCTGCCTTGGCTGTAAGCCAGAAAAAACTGTGTCGAAAAGCTTTTGCCACTAAAGATTTGGCTGCAGTATGGTGACCACACTCGCCTTCGTAGATTTCTCGTAAGATTTCCACTCCTTCTTTCAGAGATACGCAACGCTGAAAAACACCAAACGCACTTCGCTTATAGAGCTCACCACCAATTATAGTATAGGCTTTTGCTCATCGGACGATCTGCCGGCTCAGAACCTCGTCTTCGGGTAATTTGCCATCTACCAAGTAATCAAGGTAGGGTTGAGTCCAGCTGGGAATTACAGCCAGAACTGCTACTAAAGGTGAGTCAGATTTGGTCAGATATTCCTCGTCTACTCCTTTTATAGAGGGAACTTTGAGGTGCTCTAGAAAAGCGCCATCCGGGACCTGTTTCCGTGTAGAGCCTATTCGATATAATGCATCTGCTTCCTCATTTTCTGCTCGAGGGATGTGTTGAACCTCAAACCCTTCGAACGATTTAGATAAATCATCCACGACAGCTTTATATGCTGCCATGTGCTTGTTTGCATTACAGATATCCGACACTTGTTGAGCAACAAGATCTGAATCTCCATAACACATCAAACGTCGGATGCCGATATCCTTAGCAATCCGGATTCCATGTAGCAGTGCTTCATACTCGGCAATGTTATCTGTCGCCGTGAAGTGGATCTACAACACATATAGAAGTTTATCTCCTTGGGGTGATTTGAGTACCACGCTAGCCCCCGAGCCCCCTCGAGCCTTAGACCCGTCAAAATATAGGGTCCAATATTCCGACTCTGGGAGGGTCATATATCCCTTTTTCTCTGTCTAATCAGCAACAAAGTCAGCAAGGATTTGGGATTTGATTGTTCTTCGAGGTTTATACTCAATGTCGAAAGCTGAAAGCTCTATGCCCCATTTTGCGACGCGTCCTGTAGCCTCGCTGTTATTGATTATATCTCTCATGGGAGCTGTGCTCACCACGGTAATTGGGTGTTCCTGAAAATAATACCGTAACTTACGGGATGCAAAAAACACACCATAAGCTAGCTTTTGATAGTGCAGATACCGCTGCTTCGATTCAGTTAAGACCTCGCTAAGATAGTAAGTCGGACGCTGCACCAGGTGTTCCTGATTTTCCTCTGGTCTCTCCACTACCATGACGACACTGACGACCCTATTTGTCGTAGCGAGATAGAGCAACATCGGTTTCCTTGGTTCCAGTGCTGCAAGGATAGGAGCAGACGAGAGTACTTCTTTCAAGTCATGTAGTGCAGCTTCAGCTTCATCAGTCCAAACGAATTTTTTGGTCTCTTTCAGGAGCTTGTAAAGTGGTGCGGCTCTTTTTCGAGCCGGCTTACAAACCGACTGACTGCAGCAATGCAACTAGTTAGTCTTTGAACGTCCTTTAGGCGAGTTGGCCTGGAAATATTGAGTATAGCCTTGATCTTGTCTCGGTTCACCTCTATGCCTCTTTGAGACACGATGAAACCTAACAATTTTCCGGCTGGGATTCCAAAGAAACATTTCTTCGGATTAAGCATTATGTTATATTTTCGTAGATTGGCGAACGTTTCCTCCAAGTTGGAAATTAGTGTTTCCTTCTTTTTGTACATAACCGCAATGTCATCCACATATGCATGCATGTTGCGTCCGATTTGGTCGTGGAGGCAACGCTGCATAGTGCACTGGTACGTAGCTCCTCCGTTCTTGAGCCCAAAGGGCATCGTAACGAAACAGAAGGTTCCAAAGGAGGTTACGAATGAAGTTTTGATTTTATCCAATTCCTTTATCCGAATTTGGTGATAACCGGAGTATGCGTCGAGAAAACAAAGGAGTTCCGAGCCTGCCATAGAATCGATAACTTGATCAATTCTAGGCAGAGCGAACGGATCTTTGGGACAAGCCTTGTTCAAGGCAGTATAATCAACACACATCCTTAAATCAGTGGTGTCCTTTTTAGGGACCATTACAGGGTTGGCCGACCAATCAGTATGGATGGCCTCTTCTATGAATCCGGCTAACTCGAGTCGGGCTAGTTCCTTAGCTATTGCCTTACGCTTTATGTCGCCAAATCGTCGTAGGGACTGTTTGACGGGTTTAGCATTCAAGTGTACATTTAGAGAGTGCTTAGCAAGTTTCCTAGGTACTCCGGTCATGTCAGATGGCTGTCATGCGAAGATATCTTGATTTGGTTGGAGGAACTTGATGAGCACGCTTTCCTATGTGCTATCTAGGCCTACGCCTATCTGGGTCACCTTGGAGAGGTCATCATCCTTCAACGGTGTCTTCTTCGTCTCTTCTGATGCCTTGAACTCTGGATTCAACTTTGTCACCTCCTTCTTCGTTGCGGGCATCTCAGACGGATCTATGATCTTCTTGATCTCCTGGTACTCCTGGGCGTGCAGCACGGCTTCAGCAAAGGCAGCATTTCCATCCTCGCACTCTCGCGCTTTCTTCGGGTCTCCCCTGATGGTGATCACGCCGTTGGGACCTGGAATTTTCATCATATTGTAAATGTAACACGGACGAGCCATAAAAGCCCAATAAGCCGGACGTCCGAATATAGCGTGGTACGCGCTCTTGAACGGGACCACTTCGAAGGAAAATGCTTTCGTCCAATAGTTCTTTGGAATTCCAAAGGTAACATCCAAAGTGATCTCTCCCAAGGAATTTGCTTGTCTTCCTGGGACAACTCCATGAAAGATCACAGAGCTATGATTCAGCTAGGTCTCTGAGATTCACATCCGGCGTAGCGTTTCGACATACAAAATATTGATGCTGCTACCACCGTCCATGAGAGTCTTGGAGAAACCATAGCCGTCAATAAGTGGATTGATGACTAAGGCGTATTTTTCTTACATGTGCAACTTAGGTGGATGATCAGCACGGTAAAAGGTGATGGCAACTTCTGACCAGTCCAGGTACTAAGGGACAGCCAGAACTATTGCGTTGAGCTCATGCAGAACTGCTTTCATGACCTTAGCTGGTTGAGATCCGAGGAAGGTGACGTAGGTGTCTTTCTTTGTGCGGAAGGTTTACTTCCCCTCCGGCTTGGGATTTGAAGGATCAGCTTCCTCCATGTCGAAATCTTCCTTGGTCTCTTTATCCTTTTTGGGATTCTTCTTTCCCTTCTTCCGCTTAGCCCTGTAGCCAGCGGTATCGTCATTTTTGATGTCGTCATTAAAACGACACTCGACATTTGTGTGAGACGAGCCCCCATTGGCATCTAAATGATGCACACATGGGCTATTGGAAATGTCGGCCCAAGAGTAGGTTTTGCTAGGTTGCTGGTCTCATCTACCTTGGACTCCTGATGTCCCACGACTGCTTCCACGGTCACCGCCATGTCCTCCTCATCCTCTAGACCCGAAAGTAGCAGTAACCACTACCGTTTCCGCATTGGGTTTTTCTTTCGAGGGGTTCTTGCGCTTCTGAGCTTGCTGCTTTGGCTATTTTACCGACTGTGGCACAACTAGGGCGTTCAGTAATCCCTCTACGTCGTTGTCAGCATCTGCATACTTGCTCGCTGTTTCTATCATCTCTCCCGAATCAGTGACCTTATCACACTTCAAGCAATGATGTAGTAAACCAATTGGGAGTCCTGCAATTAAAACTTCAATCGCAGTTTGGTCATTTACTCCTTCACAGGATTTTTTGGTGTCGATCCATCGTTTGAGATAATCTCGGCAAGTTTCTCCGGCTTTCTGGGTGCAATGTTGTAGGTCTCCTACCGTACAGAGCCTCCGGTATGTGCCTTCGAAATTCCGAAAGAACACGCTTTGCATGTCATACCAGTTGTGGATGGTGTTCTCTAGAAGTTCATTGATCCATGATCGTACCGTCTTCCGCAACACAAGTGGGAGATATCGGGTCGTGACCAAGCTATTTCCGCCTTTGGTGATGCAGCAAGCCTGGAAAAAATCCTGGAGCCAAGTATCTGGTCGAGCCACACCGTCGTATGGCTAGATGTGTCTTGAGATAGCAAATCCTTCCGGGAATTTTGTTGCTCTTATGCGTGGTCCGAAGCATTTTGGGCCCACGTATATATCATCATTTTTGTATCGCCGCGCCTCTACGTTGGAGTTTATCCGGTATCTCGCGTCACTTAGAGACAAAGATCGCCGTCCTGAGTGATGGCTATGGCTGCGGTGCCTCGGAGCCGGACTTCGGCTTCTACCACCACCTCCTCCGCCACGACGCCCTCCTTGGCCTCCTTGAGAGCCGTTGTGATGGCTACTTGGTGGAGAGGGTGGGGCAGCTGGATTGTTTCCGGCTAATCGCCAGCCTCCGTCCGGAGCGTCATTATTCCAGTTCTGGGGAGGGTCTTCATTTTGACGAGCCCCCTGTCGGCTTGCCTCGGCACGGTGTCCGTCGTTTCTTCGTCCGTCACTCCCACCATGGTGGGGCTCAGCCGAACGGCTTGTAGGTCTAGGAGGTGGCATTCTTTGACGGTCCTCCTCCCGATGCTTCTCTTTGTCTTCTTCCCTGCGGTCGTTCGACTCTCGCCGGGGAGGATTCGTCGGATAAAGTGCATCAATTGCCTCTTGCTCAGCAGCTGGAGCGACGTTGCGCCAGTCACGTGCAGTTCTGTGATGCTGCCCTGAAGATCCGGTTCTTGAGTAGTTGTCTTCCCGACGGTCGGAACGGTGATGCTGTTCTGGAGCATGTTGGGGTCTTATGTCATTCCAAGCTGGATCCGTGCGACATTGGTCGAATTAGGAGACCAGTTTTCTGCTTTCGGATTTCGAGGCCCTCTACTGCTCCAGACCCTTGGTGAGTAGCTTAATGCCCAATCGAACCTATTCTCGGCCTGGATTATTTGACAGGATATCTCAAGATGCAACAGTGTTTTGCACCGGTGTTGGATACATCAGATCTCCCTTGCTGTCGAGTCGAGGCATCCCTGGGTCTCCTTCAAAGAGAACCTTGTGAACTTCCGGAAATTGATCGTCACGCGTGTGACGTTTCCGGGTCTTCTGATGCTACCGAGATATGTACTTCTCTGTAGTTTCCATGCATTTATTTTCTTCCTCGATGTTTTTGGCTTCATCCAGGAGTACTTGGCGACGTGCTACTAGGGCCTGGGCCCTTTCATCCAGTTCTTCAGCAGTAAGCTCTGCAGCTATAGGGATATGTGTGGTTAATGCAGCATCGATGAGTTTACATGCACCTTCGGTGATCACGTGTCCATCCACTGACTCTTCTTTGGGCTCGTCTAGGATAAGTGCTCCATCCGAGTCTTCCTCATATTCCTCGGCAATCACTTCCTCTGCCGGAAGATCTTTTGTCGGGGTCTTGTTCTTCTTATTCTTCTTCTTTGCCTTCTTGGCAGCACCGGTAGCAAAGACAGCTTTGGGCTCGTTTCCCGGAGTCAAACTTTGATCGGTACTTTTGGCCATTTGGTCCTCGGGATTATCTCCGAGATCCATGTTGTCCTACGCTTTAGGAGAGTTTTCTCCGGATCCTTCATCCATGGCTTCTCCTTCTTCTGCAGCTGTGGAGTTAATCTCCTCTTCATATTCTGTGGAGAACTTCCGGAAATCTGTCGACGTCATGGAATCATCTGAAGATGCCGGTAGGTCGACGCTTGTTCTAATTGCCTCCAGCACCGAGTCTTCGTTGTCCCTAGCATCGGTAGAGCCGGATCCGGATCCAACATATCCGACAAAGTGTTATGCGTGCCTCCTGAGATGGTTGCGGTTTTCTTGGTAGGCTTCGTTGAAACGCCTGATGGTCTCGAGGATTGCATCCATGCTTGTGTTTTCATCATCATGCGTCTCAACGTATATCTTAGGAAAGGCATGTCTGTTCCGGCATCATCAGAGCCGGAATCAGAGTTATCTTCTTGCTCTTCCTGGATTTCAACCTCCACAGGTGGATCGATCTGGCATTCGACCTCGCTAGGGAGATTCACTCTAGATTCGACTTGTACTACTAGATCTGCCTCAAGTTCAGCTTTCTCCACTATCTCCGCAATGGGTGCGGGCTGGGTGGGATTAGGGATTTCTGAGATCCGGAACTCGACCCAGAATTTTCTTCTGCCTCTATCATCACCGCTGGGGTGGGTGGGACAGGTTCAGCGAAACTGATGTAAACATCGATCTCACTGAAAGACATGATGGTGTAGGTGGTCACGGCTTCCCTAGCCGGAATCCAGGTCTCATCGAGAACGATGATAGGGACGTCACTGGCGTAGAGGATGCGACCGACGGTGATAGTCTTGCCGATTCTGATTCTTCTAGATTCCGCTCGGAACGCAGATCCGAAGCTCACTTGCCCCACGGTTGGCGCCAACTGTCGTCGAATTGATGACAAGTACGCCATGAGGGGGTCCTCGAGGCATGTGGAAGAGAGGGGTGTGAGACGTATGGTATTTCGGGATGGTGAGCACACAAGTTTACCCAGGTTCGAATCCGCCGGCTTTGGACGGATCCTACTCCTGCTAGCAATCCAGTAATACGGCAGAGCCGGAATATGGGTTACAAGGGTTTCACCTGTGCAAGTTGAGATTGTCTGGTGCCCTAAAGACTCTTACTTGGACGACTTATATAGATATACGGCCTAGGGTTTACATGAGAGATCTATCCGGCTACGACTAAGAGTCGGTTACAGAGTACATCTTGAACTACAAGTAACACTATGGGCCTATGTCGGTAAGTCTTCTGGGCCTTCCCGTAGACGTACTGGACTCCGTCTCTTCTCTCTGACTGGGTTGCCCGTGAAGCAAAGCTCTAACCCAAAGTGGGCCACCCTGGTCAGTGAGGTATAGTGAGGATACCCAGAAAGTATATCCCTAATAAAAACCAACACGGTAGAGGCGCTACTGAGTGCACGGCAAAGAAAAGCAACACGGCGGAGGCGCAGTAGAATGCATAGCAAAGAAAAAGAGCACGACATAGATTGAAAAGAACACATGACAAAGAAAATACACGACACAATTTAGAGCAGGCCCCACCACTTCGGAGCACTTGACGGTGTCATCGTGACGTCATGACTTTGTCATTTGTCTGAACGTCATGCACGTCATAGTTTTGAATTGGACATTTTTTCTGTGCACAAATTTTTGGCGCCACATCTTTTTATTAACCCGCGATCTTTTCGAGAATTTTTTCATAATTTTAAAACCGCACGAAACAGATAACTACTACTTTGCCATGCGCTTTTACACGGCATTGAGCTCTTTGACATGCGCACCACACGGCAAACATGGAACAGCTCTTTGCCGTGTGTTGGTGCACAACAGAGTATTTTTTTCAATTTTCGACTCCTTTTTCCATCCATTTTCTTTCTAACACACATTGTATTTCTATTTACCCATATTGCATATATGGACACTTGCACACATATCTTAGATCCACACAGATATATTTGCGGGATTCCGGTGCTCCATGGTCTTTCTCCCTCGAAACACCTATCTGTGGGCCCAGGCGGTCCCACCCCTAGATTTCTCCGCACGAGATTCAACCAATGTACTTTTTCCTTGTTTTAGGTTTGGTTAGGTCAAATATAAATGGAAAACCAAGTTTGGAACCATGTGGTACATTCCCCCCGTATACCCGAAACAGGAAATTTCCACCTAGAGTTCGAGAAATCTGCTAAGTGTTTTCGCTCTAATGTGAACTAGGTCACACCGGGGAGCTATGTATTCCATCTACAGGACTTTCACAACACTTTAACACATATCCTAGATCCACATGCAAGTTTTCTAGGTCCACATGCAAGTTTGGGTGGGTTCCCGGAGCCCCGGGGGTCGGAAGCACTAGTGTGTGGGCCCGGGAGGCCTATGCCCTAGATTTCTCCGTACGAGGTTCCACCAATGTACTTTTTCATCGGTTTAGGTTTGTTTAGGCCAAATATACATGGAAAATCAAGTTTGGGACCATGTGGCACATTCTAGCCCCTGGTATACCCGCAACGGGACATTTCCACCTAGAGTTACAGGAATCTGCAAAGTGTTATTGCCCGAATATGAACAAGGTCACACCGGGGAGCTATGTCTTACATCTATGGGACTTACACAACACTTTCACACGTATCCTAGGTCCACATGCAAGTTTCGGTGGGTTCTCGGGCCCCCGGGGGTCAAAAGCACCGGTGTGTGGGCCCGGAAGGTCTACCCCCTAGCTTTCTCCGTACGAGGTTCCACCAATGTACTTTTTCCTTGCGTTAGGTTTGTTTAGGCCAAATATACATGGAAAACCAAGTTTCATGCCATGTGGCACGTTATAGCCCCCGGTATACCCAAAGCGGGACATTTCTACCTAGAGTTCCAGGAATCTGCTAAGTGTTTTCGCCCTAAAGTGAACAAGGTCACACCGGGGAGCTGTGTATTCAATCTATGGGACTGCCAGAACACTTTCACACATATCCTAGGTCCACATGCAAGTTTTCTAGGTCCACATGCAAGTTTGGGTGGGTTCCTAGGGCTTCGAGGGTCGAAAGCACCAGAGTGTGGGACCGGGGGATCTACCCCTAGCTTTCTTCGCACGAGGTTCCACCAATGTACTTTTTTGTTGGTTAAGGTTTGTTTAGGACATAGATATAAGGAAAACCAAGTTTGTGACCATGTGGTTATTGCATGTTTTTCATGTTTATGAAAATCAAGGTCTTAGATATTTGATCTAGAGACTCTGCAAAACAATGCCTTGTTGGGCAGAATGACTAAAACTCCGCATTCTGGTAAAATAGTGATATGCGAAGGGTTGTTGAATTTTATACATATGAAGCATTGTATTTTCAATAGATAGTGGAAATCATTATTTTGTAAACTTCATGTTGAGTTTAAGTAAATATGTGTATTTACTTAATGAAACACAAGTTTGAAATTGTTTGAATTGTTCAAATGATTTCAGAATGAAGTGGATATAAGATTAACAAGAATTCTAAATCTATGTGATTTGATCAAAGTGATTATGAATTCAAGATAATGACAAATTGGCATATAAGGACTTGTGAAAAACTATTTCACAAATTATGATAATTAGAAAAGTTCAAAGTGTATTGAACTATTTGAATATCATAGTCATAATCTATGTAATACATATGATCCAAAATGATCCTATGATTGATTAACGTTAAAAATTAGAGTTAGAGATTGAATTAGTAAACACTCAAAAGTATTAGGAACATCTAAAGATTCACGAAAACAATACCATATAATATATGGCAAGCTCGAGTTTCTAGAGATTTCGATTGTTCGAGATTGTTGCGAATAGTAAGTCTTTGTGGTGCATTTTTAGTAAGACTATGAATGCAAATTCCCAACTAATACCCGAAGAAGACAAAGTTTGTATTGTCCTAGCATGGTACTTCTTTGAGAATTTGTTTTCTTATAGAAGTGTTAGTGGAAGGGTATAAGTGTAAACTAAAGTTTCAACTTATACTTTATAGGATTCAAGAATTTTGTTCTGCCATTTGTATAATTTCATTCTTGATTCACTTGTCCTATTATTGGAATAAGATATACCTACGAACTACAAAGAAAGGTTGATGGACCTAAGTATAAGAAATGACTTAGAGTCATGAAATTAGTAAAGGACTGATCAAAACTGCAAAGTCTTGAAGAGTTTGAAGAAAAAGGTTATAGCTAGTGCAACATGCAGGTGTTGACCAATCAGGAATTGCTAAGCCTTATAGCAGAAAATTCTCGATTTGATGTAAGATCGAAGAATTTTGGATTTGCCAGAATTAGTGAGAAAAGTCTGCAAATTGAGTGGGGACTAAGAAGTTTCCAATTAGAATATGTGGACGATATATTTGAGTGGGAGATGAGTGACATCCTAGAATATAAAATATTGATGATATATTTGAGTGGGAGCGTAACAATGTTCTTGAATATGTAATTGACATATTAGGGAACAATGTGTTTGGTATTAGGAATGATTAGATCATTAGATGGATGAAATTTAACATATATTAAATATAATGGATCTATGTAATTAAATCAGGATGTTTAGTAAACATTAAATGTCAAAACACATGGAGTTTTGAAAGTAGTTCAAAAGGACCTAGTTGAGATTTTGAAAACAGTTCAGAATGGATTCAAGTGATGAATTGGTTCTTACTTGAACAATTAGGAAGTATTGAGTGGTGACTTAGTATCCATGATAGTGGTTAAAGGAAAGAGAGATGCATCGCATCACTTGTGCCTCTACCATAGGTTTTCCAGAAAACCCATGTTATTTATACTTAACATAATGTGACCCAAGTTCTTAATGTAAGAACAAGTTTCTGAGTGATTAAATTAATCACTGAACAAGAGTTAAGTTTAGCGCATAGGAAGAGTGGTTAGGGATCAAAGTTGCAAATATTGTAATTTGATCAAAGTCTGCAAAGATATAGAAGTATTAGGATACTTCAGTATTATCAAGTGTAATTTTGGTTTAAAGATAGTTCGACTTTCAACTAAGTGTGTTTTATAGTTATACATAACATCTTGAAAGTTCTATTGACTGATGGATCGTCATTGTATATACTAGAAAAACAGAAGTCTCACTTTGTCACCAAAATTCTACGACACATTATATGAAAATGGTGTGAATGTCAAAATAGGTGACATTAATGATTTGCAAAATAGGACCTTATGAATTTGGTAAAATATATTTAGGACAGGAAATCCTCCATGAGCAAGCATGATCAATAAATGCATATGAGATATGGTCTATGATTAGTAGCAATGCAGCTAGATTATTTATACTCTAGTGCAAGTGGGAGATTGAAGGAGATATGTCCTAGAGGCAAATAATAAAGGATTTTATTGTCATATCTCATTAGTTCATAATAGTTTTTATATCATGCTATAACTATATCAAGCGGAAACATTGATACACGTGTGATATATAAACAAATCTAGGTCCCTAGTAGCCTCTATTCAATTAGTTCATTGGGCAATTAATGATCAAGGTTTCCTGATCATGGTGTTATTGAAGCCAACTGACAATGAAGTCATATCATCTGGAATGATGTGATAGACATTTCCTACCGCTGATTGTTGCAACACGACCATGTCACTAAGTTCTCGTTGCAATTATCATAAACATAGTTTCCTAATTCTTAGACTCTGAGATCATATTAATCACTATTACCGGAGAATTGCTTTGACTGCATCAACCGTCATTTTCGTGACTGGGTGACCATAAGAGCATCTCCACTCGTTAGTCGTTCCCAGACTGAAATTCGGAGCTAAATAGCGTCGGACAGATTAAGTTTTCGGCCTGGGAACAACCGGTTTTCCAGTCGCGTTCCCAGGCCGAGTTCCCAGGCGAAGCAAAAAGGGCGACATATTCGAATTTTATCGTTCCCGCCAACGAAATCTCGGCCAAAGGTGTTCGACAGAAGTACGCCCGAAAAGGTTCGGTGATCAAATTATTACAGAACAAGACGAAAAACAGGTCGGTGATCAGTCTTCGATGGGGATGCCCTCCTCTGGAGTGTCTAGTGCGATGGGATGGTGTAGGGGTTCGTAGCATGGAAAACAAAAAAATTCTACCGCATGCAAACAAACAAGCCAAGATCTATCTACTAGATTGTAGCAACGAGTCGATAGAGGAACTCACCCTCGAAGATTCCAAAGCGGTTAACGAGAGCAGATTCTCGTGGGTGATGTAGTCATACTCTTGCCGATCTCAAGATCGCGTAGACGATCCTTCCGGCGCTGCGTTCCGGCAGCGCTTCCGCAGTCGGTCACACGTTCGGTACTCGACGAAGACCTTCCTCTCCCTTGTTCCAGCAGACAGCGGAGGTTGTAGCACTCTCCTCGAGATTCCGACAGCGCGACGGCGTGGTACCGGAAGTAGAGGGGAGATCTCGCAGGGCTTCGCCTTAAGCCGGAGCGAGTATGGTGGAGTATGAGAGGGCTCCTCGGCGATCTAGGTTTTAGACACACCAAGGAGGAGGTGCTAGAGCCGGCGACTAGGGTTTGGAGCACCCCAAGTCGGCAGCTAGGGCAACCCTGGGAGGTGGCGGCAGTAGCAGGAGGTGGTGGTGCCAATCTAGGGTTTTGGAGGAGAGGTACTTGTGTGCTAGGAGGGGCAGCCCTGCCCCTCCCTTTATAGGTGGGAGGCGCGGCCAAGGGGAGGGGAGTCCCTCCCCAACTCGGCTTGGAGGTGGGCCGGCGGTTGGAGGAGGGAATCCCTCCCCAACTCGGTTTCCCACTCCTCCTCCTCTTTCCAAAACTTGCCGTTTGACTTTCAAACTAGCCGTTTGACTTTTTCAATTTAGGATTTAAATAAACCCTTTATTTTGGACAACAAAGACACCTAGTACATGATGCAATCATTCCAACTTATAATGACACATTCATGTACCCTTCCCCTTCCCGGAGTGCCGGACATTCCGGAACATTCTAGAACATTCCCGATGAAAACACCGGAACCATTCCCCAACTCCGAAACGGGACTTTCCTTATATGAATCTTATTCTCCGGACCATTCCGGATCTCCTCGTGATATCCCGAATCCCATTCGAGACTCCGAACAACATTCGGACTCTTTCTCATCATTCCATAACTACTCAAACAACGTCGAATCCTTAAGTGTGTCTCCCTACGGTTCGTGAATTATGCGGACATGATCGAGACACTTCTCTGATCAATAACCAATAGAGGAATCTGGAAATTCATATGGTTCCCACATATTTCTACGATTACTTTGCGATCGAATGAACCACTTACATATGATACCGATTTCCCTTTGTCTCACGATATTTTACTTATCCGAGGTTATGATCGTCGGTATCTCTGCATACCTAGTTCAACCTCGTTACTGATAAGTACTCTTTTCTCGTTCCTGTGATATGTGATCCCTTGTGAGCCAGTCACATGCTTGCAAGCTAATTTGGATGACATTCCACCGAGAGGGCCCAGAGTATATCTATCTATCATATGGATGGACAAATCCCACTCTTGATCCATGTGTCTCAACCCATACTTTCCGAACACTCAATGCCACCTTTATAGCCACCCTGTTACGGTGTGGTGTTTGATGTCATCAAAGCATCCTTCCGGTAAAGGTGATATGCATGATCTCATGGTCAAAGGAATTAGGTTACTATGTATCAGAAAGCTTATAGCAAATGAACTATATTAAATGACTTGATCTTTATGCTACGCTTAACTATAGGAGTATGTCCATCACATCATTCTCCTAATGATATGACCCTGTTGTTAATAACATCTCTATGTTCATGATCAGGAAACCATGATCATATATTAACCAACAAGCTAGTTTAACAAGAGGCTTTACTAGGGACTCTTTTATGTTTACAAATCACACAAGTATTAATGTTTCCTTTTAATACAATTATAGCATGGTATATAAACATTTATCATAAGTATGAAGATATGATAATAACCTACTTTATTATTGCCTCTTGGGCATATCTCCAACAGTCTCCCACTTGCACTAGAGTCAATAATCTAGTTTCAAACCTTTGTGTATTCAACACCTATGGCTTTCCGGTGTTGTAAGTACACGTTTGTTAGTGGTCAACTGATCTCCGGATCTGACACTTCCAGGTCCGTGTGTAATTGCATGTCTTTGCGTCTCTACGCATCACTCATTCTCTAATGAGATGGCTTTGTATAAATTTGGTCCTTTGGTGTGACCTTTAGTTCTTTGGGGTTAAAACATGTTGATAATATTGTCGTACAATATATCTTCATAGTATTATCCCGTTGTGAACTACACCTAGTTTGACAACAAACTACTTGACAAAAATGCCCTCATATACTTAGCCTTTTGTTGTAGTATCTGTCACAATGTCTTAACTTTGGAACTCATCCAAATCCATTATGGAACTTACTTTCCATTATATCGTGCCACCCTTAGTTTAGATTGAGATAAACTTAATTTGTACTCTGTGACAAAACCTAGTATCAATGTAGTACTTTTACAATGAACTAACCATCTATTTGTCACTTCTACAAATAATATACTCTTAGTTCTTCCAAAAGATCATAAGAATATCCTTACTATCATCCAATGATCATCTTATGAATCATTCTGGTATATGCTCATAACATTTAGAGCATAGGACATATCTGGATTTGTACATATCATAGTATGATTGATATAAATACTCTTTGTGATTTCATACATCAAGTATCAATCTATACTTGAATCTTTGTTTCACTTACCAAGTGTCAATACACTTGAATATATCATCAATATTGAACTCATTCAATCCTTTCTGTGTGACAAGAAACTTTCTTGTAGTTTCTATATTGAACTCATTCAATACATCATCTATGTACTTTCGGCACAACCATATTAGCGTCTATTGATGCCAAATATTTGGGTTTTGCCTAAGTCTTTCATCGGGATGAAATTCTTAATATGTGTTAATAAAAGATACATCATTTCCAATCAACAATATGTCCTCCACATAATGTATTAGAAATATGTCTTAGCGCTCCCACTTAATTTCTTGCAAACGCAAGCATCTTCATCGTCTCTAATGAACTTTTAAACTCCTTCAACAGTTTCATCACAGTGAAGATTCCAACTCCGCGATGCTCACTTCAACTATTGAAGTTTACATATGCTTTTAGCATCCTTTGAATTAACAAAACCCTATGGACCGTGTTATGCACATGTCCTAGGTAAAAATTCTATTAGAAGAACTTGATTTGTTTATTCAACTACCATATAACAAAATTATATGTAGTGGTTGCTACATTAATCCGTTTAGACTAAATATCACTATGAAAGATCAAATCTTGTCATAGTCAACCTTTGAACATTTTGTGAACTCTTTCCCAACATGTCGACTATTTCATAGATGTGAAAACATCCATGTCTATTTCTTTATAGATCCAAACACAACTGTAAGGTCTTACACCTTTCTCGAGGGTCCTTCAAGTTCAAAACTTGATTTCTCGTGTATGGAACTATCACGGATTTTATGGCTTCAAGCCATTTTACAGAGTCAGGGCCCATCATCGCTTCTTTGCATGTAGTCGGATCATTATTGTCAAATAATGATTTAACTCTCAAATCTTGGTATTTGATTGTTTACCCGACCTACTTGGTTTAATAGGAACTTAGATCTCCGTGACCACAACCTTTGAGGCACGTGAGCCATGAGCATTGTCGCTTCCTCCGGAACACTTTTCGGCGCTGCGCAACTCTGCACATATAGCTAAGGTTCTTTTAACCTTATCAAAGTTCTATTGTCCTCCCACTTAACTTTTCACGAAAAATTCCTTCTTAAAGAAACTTGACGTTCTAAACGACAATCATTTTTGTCTTCGATGTTATGGAGGAACAGTTGTTCGAAATAACATACAAAGATAGGTTCATCCGACTTTGGTTGCAAACATCTTTCTTATGCATAGCATACCAATGTTTAAGAAAGGACAACTTGGGTTTTATCCCAAACCATAAATTTATATGGTGTCATGTCAACGGATTATGATGGAGCTCTTTTCAGTGGAAAAATGGTAGTCTCTAAAGCTTTTAATCTTTAAAATATAATGGCAGTTTTATTAATTACACCTTTGATCTTACCATGTCAAACAAGGTTTTAATTACATATCTCGAACGCTCCATACTCTTATGGTGTTTCGGGAAATGCAAATCCACAGAACGATTCCTTAAATCTTAGGTATTATGCCAAACTTGTAACTCAAATATCTTCCTTTATGATCTTTATCATAAACTATTTATATTCTTATTACAATGATTTTGCACTTCATCTTTGAAAGACTTTGAACTTTTTCAAATGTTTCATACTTCATCCTTATTAAGTAAATATTCATATATTCACTCAAATTTTCGGAGAAAGCATATGAAGTTGAAATCCATCGCTCTTGACTACACATAATGGATTTCGTACAACAATATGTACAAGTTCCAATAAGCTAGTCATTCGTTCCCTTTTGGCCTATGAACGAAGTTTTAATTATCTCTAGAAAGGTTTCACAAACATCATTTGATCAAAATCAAAAGACTCCAAAATTCCATCCACATGGAGTTTCTTCATGTTTTCTTTCCAATATAATTTAAACGGCGATGTCACTTCCGAAGTGATCTTTCAATCAATTTGTCTTTCGACATTTTTAGCACTAGTTTTATGGATGTGATTTCTCCAACGAGATTTGTGACTCATCCATCTTTTATGGATTACGGAAATTATTTGAACAACCCTTTTGTTCTCATAATACCTGATAAAACAAATCCTGAAGGCAAGCTTTGATGTTTAACGAGCAACACAATAACCCTTTATTTGTTCTCGATGAACATCATCACATATTCTTTTGCTAGTTACTTAGGCCATTGTAATTCATGAATTCTGTTGTTTCGTATGACAATTCACACCAACAAATTCAGTATCAAATACTTAAGAACCACATTGTTTAATAAGCAAAGAATACAGCCATAATATGTATATCATCTATATACTTAAACTGAACAATTCTAGTCTTTTCTTTTCTGCCATATATTTAAGAGATTCTCTTTCAGTATTTCCTTTTCTTTTTGAAAGAATCTATCAACATCAATAGTGGAGTCATACATATGACACATAGTCCAAAGGGTGTATAGTTAAATACCAATGTCTTTGGACTTGCACTTTGAAGTAGATCACCATCATCAAATGTTTGGTGTTCTTTCAAATTCCTTTCTTTAGTAATCTCTTGGTGTAGTAAACATTTTACCTACATCAAATATTCACCTTTATCATGGAATCGTCCATGATCAAGCTACTTTTAGCTTATAACGATGAATTACGAGTATAATGTTGCTATCCAAAACCTTTTGGAGGATTAGGACAACAAGTGTCTCCAACCCTTTGCAAATTCTCATCAAAATATGAGAAACATGAACTTTGCCATATTATACTCTATCATGTTGCAACCAAAACTTCGTTTCAGATATCACAATATCTTCCACACATCATGGTTTCTGAAACAACTCTTTCAGATCCTAGATAACCTTGATATTAAGACAATCCTTTGAATATCAAGAATCATGGAGACAAACACGATACTCATCACTAACACTTGGAATTGTCACTCTTGATTTAATACCAATTATTAAACTTCATGGAGTAACCAGAACTTACTGAAAGTTTGCAATAGGACTTTTAAACTTTAGATTAACACTTCAAAACAATACGATACCAGTTCGTAAAGTAACTAACCAGAATTCTATAGTTCTATCATCTCAATTATAACTAAGGGCAAGGTGGTAAACGGATGCCAATGACTACAACAACTATGCAAATTCACTTTGATTTAATTTATGATAAATTGAGTTCGAATTAATAATTAAATTAATCTAGGTGAACTCCCACTCAAAACAACATCCCTCACATTGTTTTAGTGATCACAGGAACCAAATCCACCACATCAAAACCGATCATCACGAGAGTTGATGTAGCTTCAATGGCGAACAATCAACATGTTCATCATATCTACTATATGACTCATGCTTTACCTTTCGGTGATCCGTGTTCCTGAGACCATGTCTGTACATGCTAGGCTCGTCAAGATCAAACCTTAGCTTCCGCATAAGCAAATCTGGCTTGCTTACGTTGTATTCACTTGCGGAATCTAACACACCCGATCATCACGTGGTGCTTCGAAACAACAAGCTTTAGCAACGGTGCATACTAAGGGTGAACACTTTAGAACTTGAAATTTATGTGCATGAGGGATCATCTTATAATGCTACCGTCGTCTACTAAGCAATACAAGATGCATAAAGGATTAACATCACATGCAATTCATAATATGTGATATGATATGGCCTTTCTTCTTTGTGCTTTCGATCTCCATCTTCTAGCACGAACATGATCTCCATCATCACCGGCATTGCATCAAGGTCAATGACGCTTCTCCATGGTTGTCGTCCACCGGCTTCAACTATTACAACTACTTTGAATAGATACGCGGATCTTAACATAAATTAAAGACAACCATATGGCTCCTGCCGGTTGCCAACTTACAATAAGGAACATTGCATACATCAAATATAATCACAATCATGGCCATATCACATCACTGCACACCCCTGCAAAACAAAGTTAGACGCCTCTACTTTCTTTGCATATTTTACGTGGTTTGGGGATTTCAATAAGTGTCGTTCTAACTTACGAACAAGAACCACAACATTGATACTAGTATTGTTAATCACCCGTTGTAAATTGGATCTCCACTATGCTGGGAGAAACAGGCACCCGCAAAGCCACTTATGCAATACAAGTTGCATGTCAAGCGTGGAGCAAGTCTCATGAACGATGTCATGTAAGGTTAGCCCGGGCCGCTTCATCCCAACATCCCGCAAGATGCAAAGTACACAAGAAGCAATCGACAATAAAAGCATCAACGCCCACAATGACCATTGTGTTCTACTCGTGCAACAGATCTACATATAAACACGGCTCTGATACCATTGTAGGGGTTCGTAGCATGGAAAACAAAAAAATTCTACCGCATGCAAACAAACAAGCCAAGATCTATCTACTAGATTGTAGCAACGAGTCGATAGAGGAACTCACCCTCGAAGATTCCAAAGCGGTTAACGAGAGCAGATTCTCGTGGGTGATGTAGTCGTACTCTTGCCGATCTCAAGATCGCGTAGACGATCCTTCCGGCGCTGCGTTCCGGCAGCGCTTCCGCAGTCGGTCACACGTTCGGTACTCGACGAAGACCTTCCTCTCCCTTGTTCCAGCAGGCAGCGGAGGTTGTAGCACTCTCCTCGAGATTCCGGCAGCGCGACGGCGTGGTATCGGAAGTAGAGGGGAGATCTCGCAGGGCTTCGCCTTAAGCCAGAGCGAGTATGGTGGAGTATGAGAGGGCTCCTCGGCGATCTAGGTTTTAGACACACCAAGGAGGAGGTGCTAGAGCCGGCGACTAGGGTTTGGAGCACCCCAAGTCGACGGCTAGGGCAACCCTGGGAGGTGGCGGCAGCAGCAGGAGGTGGTGGTGCTAATCTAGGGTTTTGGAGGAGAGGTACTTGTGTGCTAGGAGGGGCAGCCCTGCCCCTCCCTTTATAGGTGGGAGGCGCGGCCAAGGGGAGGGGAGTCCCTCCCCAACTCGGCTTGGAGGTGGGCCGGCGGTTGGAGGAGGGAATCCCTCCCCAACTCGGTTTCCCACTCCTCCTCCTCTTTCCAAAACTTGTCGTTTGACTTTCAAACTAGCCGTTTGACTTTTTCAATTTAGGATTTAAATAAACCCTTTATTTTGGACAGCAAAGACACCTAGTACATGATGCAATCATTCCAACTTATAATGACACATTCATGTACCCTTCCCCTTCCCGAAGTGCCGGACATTCCAGAACATTCTAGAACATTCCCGATGAAAACACCGGAACCATTCCCCAACTCCGAAACGGGACTTTCCTTATATGAATCTTATTCTCCGGACCATTCCGGATCTCCTCGTGATATCCCGAATCCCATTCGAGACTTCGAACAACATTCGGACTCTTTCTCATCATTCCATAACTACTCAAACAACGTCGAATCCTTAAGTGTGTCTCCCTACGGTTCGTGAATTATGCGGACATGATCGAGACACTTCTCCGATCAATAACCAATAGAGGAATCTGGAAATTCATATGGTTCCCACATATTTCTACGATTACTTTGCGATCAAATGAACCACTTACATATGATACCAATTTCCCTTTGTCTCATGATATTTTACTTATCCGAGGTTATGATCGTCGGTATCTCTGCATACCTAGTTCAACCTCGTTACTGATAAGTACTCTTTTCTCGTTCCTGTGATATGTGATCCCTTGTGAGCCAGTCACATGCTTGCAAGCTAATTTGGATGACATTCCACCGAGAGGGCCCAGAGTATATCTATCTATCATATGGATGGACAAATCCCACTCTTGATCCATGTGTCTCAACCCATACTTTCCGAACACTCAATGCCACCTTTATAGCCACCCTGTTACGGTGTGGTGTTTGATGTCATCAAAGCATCCTTCCGGTAAAGGTGATATGCATGATCTCATGGTCGAAGGAATTAGGTTACTATGTATCAGAAAGCTTATAGCAAATGAACTATATTAAATGACTTGATCTTTATGCTACGCTTAACTATAGGAGTATGTCCATCACATCATTCTCCTAATGATATGACCCTGTTGTTAATAACATCTCTATGTTCATGATCAGGAAACCATGATCATATATTAACCAATAAGCTAGTTTAACAAGAGGCTTTACTAGGGACTCTTTTATGTTTACAAATCACACAAGTATTAATGTTTCCTTTTAATACAATTATAGCATGGTATATAAACATTTATCATAAGTATGAAGATATGATAATAACCTACTTTATTATTGCCTCTTGGGCATATCTCCAACAGATGGGTGTATCAGTGTCGTGGCCATCCGACCGGTTGGAGCAGGTGGAAGCAGAGCTCGGCGAAGCCGGTGCGGTGGAGGCGGTCGATGCAGAGCTTGGCGTGTTGGTAGCGGTGTCCTCCTACAGGATGGCGTTGCGGCGCGCCATGTACCAAGCCTTGATCGGCATGCTCATCGCCGAGGTGTATTCGCCGCCCATGAGGAACTGGAGATCCGTGTTCCTCTTCTTGGTGGCGTAGTTCACTTTGAGGAGGTCGAGCTTGTGGTCTTGGTTCTGAAGGAGTTGCACCCATCTCTCGTTGGCTTTATCCTTCCTCTTCTTAGTATGGGCCTTGGTATCGGTGATGCACTTCTCAATGGAATCCTGGAGACGCTCAGCGGGAGGTTCTGTAGCTTTGAGCATCTTCGCCTACTTCTGGCCAAGCTCCGGCCTTCCTTCGCCGGCAGCAGGGGGAGGAGCCGTCGGGTTGTACACACCATCCTTGGTCTTGGCGAGGCTTACCCGAGTATCTGCCCATTTTTGGCATTTCTCTATCGCGGAAAACACGTGGTGAAACTTGAACTCCGTCTTGGTGTCGTCTCGGTACATGCTGAGTGCACTGAGGAGCTCCAAAGGTAAGGCAAAGTGTGTCAAGATAGGCATAATCAAGTACCTTCGGCTAGAGTTCAGCGAAGTACCTTGCCATCCATGCTTTCACCGCTGACGGGTGTGCGGTCGACCTCCTCGAGAATGTTGTGCCACTTGCTGCACGCCTGCTGGATGAGCCCCCAGTGGTTGGTCATGGCTTTCTCGCCGCGCTCCATGTGAACTTTGATGTACGTCGGGTCACAAAGGTTGCGTTCGTCGAACGCTAGCTTCACACGCTTTCAGTAATTGTCCGAGTTTTGGTTAGCGCTAGTGATGGGATCCATGCTCACCACTTTCCAGGCATCGGCAAGGCAAAGGTCCTCAAGCGTCGTCCACTTGATCCGGGGATTCGACGCCGAGGTGCCCCGCCTTCCTCTTGCCTTTGCCTTTGGCCTTCGCCGGAGCCAGGGCATCCTCCCCGGCTTCCTCCTCAGCCTCCTCGGTCCGGGTCTGCCCGATGAAATCCTGAGAGTCGATGTCGTGCTCGGCGTCGGCCCGAGACTGTTATTCAGTGAAGAAATAGGCATTGCCGGCCGCCGCCGACCCTTCAGAGATCATGCCATGCATGTAGGCTTCGGCCGACATTCCGTCGAACATATTCTAGGCGTCCTCCTCGCCGTAGGTTGCATGCGACGAACTTCCGGCGAACGGCAGAGGACCGTGGCGCATGGCCATCAAAGAAGCACCGTACGCCGGAGAGCTAGAGTAGGGAACGTTGATGTCGACGTTGAAGGCCAGAGGGGGGCGAGGTGCGGGGCAGGAGAAGAGCGTGTTCGGGTTGAACCCGCCATCGAACTCGGGGGAGGAGGAGTACCTCTGCCACGGGTTCGCCTGGCTCTCCTAGAACTTGGACGACAAAATCGGCCAGAAGACGGCCGGTGAGGCGACGCTTGGCTGGCTCCCCCAAACGCCGTTGTACTGTGTACGCGAAAAAACGAGCGCCTTCCCCTCCTTGGCCCTTGTCTCACTGTCTCTACGGTTGTCCGATTCGACATTTCTCTTCCTGGATAGGGCCAGCCACGCGGCGTCGGTGATGTCTTTAGGTCTCGACGCGGGCGCTCTCGGCTTCCTCGTCTTCTTCTCCATCGGTTCGCCGGCGGCGGATCGAGGTTTGACGAAACCCTTTGGCGGCATGACGGGCGGGAGCTCGGCGAACTGGCGGGAGATGTGGGAAAATAGAGAGGGGAGGCGGTAGGGAAGAAGAAAAGAGCGGGAACTCGGTCTTCTCTCACCGACAAGGGTGGCCCACCCATTTTTTCGCTTCATCCAGCGTTCTCAGGGCGTTCCTGGCATCGTGGGGTTGGTCTGGGAACGCCGGATGGAAGTTGGGCTAAATTCGGACGAACCCGTCGTCCTAGGAACACGACTGGGCGAAAAATCGTTGTCTAGACGAAAAAAACGCCCTGAGAACGGCGTCCTGGAACCGAGTGGAGATGCTCTAAAGGTAAATGTTGGATAGTCCGAAGGAGCATGTTGAGTAGGGGTGGGCATCCGGTCATGACCGAAAATCCGGTCTTTGTATTTCGGTCTATTTTAAAATCGGTCTTTAAAAAATTGAAGACTGAAATTTACTTGTCAACTTTACCCGACAAATTCGGGTACCTGATAATTCGGGTTCGGTTTCGGTCAGGACCGTGCGATAGCTATTATCAAATACAAAATTTGGATAATATTTGGTAAAACATTTGGTACCATTTCAGTTGTAATTTAAAAAACAAATACAATTCATACGTTGATATCAATCACTTCGGTCTATTCAGTCATCGTGCACTAATGAACGAATTAACTGAACTAAATTCGGTCGGTAAAATTTTCTATCCAATTTTCTGACCGTCTCGGTCTTTTCAGGGTTCTATTTTCGCTTATCGGTTTTTCTTCCCCTATGCGTCACGCCGCACCGTCGGCGCGACTCACGGCTCGGCCTCTCGCCGGCCGCCACGTACCACCGGATCCGGTCGAATCGAACTTGCTAAAACAAGCAAAAGCGGCGCACTCTCTCGTCACCCGCGCCCGACTTGTGGACCCACCCACACCCCCGGACCCTCGCCGCCGCTGCCGGCGCCACCGCCCGCGATGCTCCGCGCCGCCATCTCGCGCCTCGGCGCCCACCTGCACCGCCAACCCTCCTCGGCCTCCCCTCCCCTCCGCGCCCTCTCCACCGGCCGCGGCAAGCGCTCGTCCCCCACCGCGCCGCCCCCGGAACCCGAAGACGAGGGCCTCATGCGCGGCCTCTTCGTGCTCTCCCGCGATCCCGCGCACCCGCCGCGGCTGCTGGTGGTGCAGCCGCGCCTCCGCCCTGGCACCGTCCTCGACTCCAAGCTCGCCGAGGCCCTCAACCTCGCCAGCTCCCTCGAAGAGGCCCGCGACAGCTTCGACCACGCCGAGTCCGCCGCGAAGCGCACGCCGTCGCACCTCGTCGTCCAGAACCCCGCCTCCCGCGGCCGTAACCACGCAGGTATCCAACTAACCTCTCGGTGCTTACTGCTTAGCTCAAGTGGGAGTGCTTTTTTACTTTGGGGTTGCATTGACAGCTGCATTGATGCTTATAAGAATAGCGTCCCATTCCATGTTTATGTGGCCAGATTCTTTAGATTTGCAGTGTATGTATGAATTAACCTGCTCCGTTAGGCTGCTAAAATTTAGCTTATTGAATGACAAGGGATTATGTGTGTGGTCTGAAGGGAGTGGACTTTTTAATTTTAATAGGAGGAAACACATTTTGCTCTGTTCTTCCACCATTTTTTAAGCTACACTCCGGTAATATGTGCAGGCTGCTGGTCTGATTCATGCCTGCATTGATTTTACTTAGTTTGAATGGGTAATGCTGGTTGCAGTGACTCATAGTTTGGTCCTTAGTTTCTTGAGTGTGTACTTTGTGATGGAACACAATTTGTAAATCTGCTTGATCTCTATTTAATATGTTACGAGGTAAGTGGAACCAGTTGTAGAGCTCAAAGTATTGAGGGTTGAGGTTGCGGGTTCACGGCTCTTCCTGCGTATTATCATTATTACTGTATTGGGTTGTGACTGCAGATCTGATTGCACCAACACTTCCGAAATGTACAATTGTTACTGAAAAAAATTAAGAGTCTTGCCTTCTAGCTTGACATACACAGCCAAGACCAAGAGTATGTGTATCCTGGAGTAGGATTGTTAAGCAAGATCGCCATACGCTTGAGTTATAAAGATTGATGTGTGCACTTGAGTTTGTACTATCATTCGTTTATAGCCTTATAACTCATCTTGAACCATTTTTGCTAGCATTTGAACTTTTTCAGTCCACTTAGGTATTTCATAGCATGTGCGGCTTATTTAGGACTACTAGTGTTTATCTTATCTCACAACTCATCATGCCAGATACGTATTTTGGACCTGGAACTGTGGATAATATCAAGTGCTACCTGAGGGCATTGGACGATAAGGTGCACATAGTGATATCTACTGTTTTCCTCTTCTATGGTTGTTTATATACTGCATGAAAAAATGTCACATATTATGGTATATGTGGTAAAACACTGTGTTCTGTATCTTAAGTACCATTTGTTTTTCTTCAGATCTTAAAGTAGAAGACATATGTGTTCTTTCACTGACCTGGTACTTGCATTGATCCTACCAGGAAGAATTAGATGCAGTATTTGTTAATACGCTCCTCTCTGGGGTCCAACAGAGGAACTTGGAGGCAAGTCTCCTGGGTTGAACTTTTATTTGAAGTTACCAAAAAATGTGTATTCTGACTTCATGATCTATATTTTGATGCTTTATTTGTTTCTTTTGATATTTTGGTTGGTAGGTTGCCTGGGGAAAGCCAGTTTTAGATCGTGTTGGGCTTATAATTGAGATATTCAATGCTCATGCTGAAACAAAGGAAGCAAAGCTACAGGTGCGTATTATCTGGATATTGGACTGCATGTTACTCGGCCTTATACAGGGTCTCTTTATTTGTGTTATATTAATGAAAAGAACTGAATATTGATGTTTAAGTTATTTAACTTGTCTATTGATTTGAACAGTCAGAGTTAGCAGCTCTCATGTACATGAAGACTAGGCTCGTCCGTGTCCGTGGCCCAGGTGGACGACTAGCTTTTGGTGCAAGTGGGGAAGCTGAAGTTGTCAGTGCTCGAGGGTATGCTTACTTTTGATTACATCCAAGTGTCCCACCATGGATAATAATTATTTGTAGATAATCTTGTGATATTTTCTCCTGTGTGGTGCTACTGTATCAAGTGGTATGCATGTTCAGAAGTTGAGTTTTAACATGCGAATTGACAAATTTTGGCCGCTTATACTTCACTTAAGCACTTTATAGTGATCTGCATGTAAAAAGGGACAAACTGTAAAATTCGTTGCAGGAGACTGATGGCATTTTATTACTACGAAGATCAAATCTTGCTTTCAGGAGCTCTTGACTATTGAGGAGTCATAATTTTCCCAATACATACAAGAACGAGAAATTGCGTCCAACGATCCAAATTCACATTGCATTTTGACAATCCTTGTGTGCCAATAATCTAGTGTCATGGAAAGGGACGAGCTTCCCATTGCTAAAATACTTCCTTTTTCCTTTTTGCATGTGGCATGATAACAAAAGATAATTTTGGCCCCTTATCAACTAGCGAATGTACTTGTTTGTATAGTGCCTCGTGTCCTTCAGATTAAAAAGATAGATATTTGAGAGTCTTGTTGGGTAACATAAATATCTCAATCTCTGGATCTGCATAGCTTAGTATGTCAATGCTTCATAGGTCATTAGTTATTTTAATTCTTAAAATATAGATTGTCTTGTACCTTTTTGAAAGCACATGGCAAAATATGATTATCATTGTATAGATGAAACAAGAGCAAATTCATTTATAATGTTTTATTTCTTGTGAGGTAATTTTATCGTATTATTAATTCTTAAATGCTTTTACTTCATCTCTCTTCATGTCTTGCTTGGCATGCAATGCTCATGTCACTTGTGTTCTTTAGGAGAGGAAGTGGCGGACGGGGTTTCATGAGTGGTGCTGGTGAAACAGAACTTCAACTACAGCGCAGGAGGTGCCTAACAGTAGATAGATAACACCGTATCTCCTCTTGCATTCTTGTAACAATTTCTCATTCTGTTTGTTCGACGTCATATCTAGGATCCAAGAACGTCGTCTAAGCTTGTTAGCTCAAATTGAAGACGTACGCCGTACTAGGGCAATACAGCGTTCAAGTCGAAAGAGGCATGGTGGCTCATTTGGTCAAGAGCTCGTAACGATCGCAGTAGTCGGATATACAAATGCTGTATGTGGACCTAATGTGATAGTTTTTTCATTTTCATACTAGATATATGTGTCACGTGATACTCTAGAATAAAACGACGTAACATGCTCAATATGTAAAACATATTTGAGTTTCTATAACCTAAGATCATCCTGAATCTGAGTTCTTTGATGTTTTTTTTTTTGAGATCTCTTTGATGCTATTTTACTAGGGAAAATCTACTCTAGTGAGTGCACTTTCTGAAGCTGATCTGTACAGTGATGATAGGTATGCTGAAACTAACTTCACCATGTACTCAATTTACAGCAGTAATGCTGAGGCAAATCATGTCCCTTTTCCATTGCAGATTATTTGCAACAGTAGATCCTCGATTACGCAGTGTGATTCTTCCATCAGGGTAACATAAGACACTTATCATTCTGCTATAATATGTTGGTACGATTGTGCAGTTTGCACATGTTCAGCACATAACCTTTTATTTGCCAAATCTCAATTCAGGAGAAAAATACTTCTAAGTGATACCGTTGGCTTCATATCAGATTTGCCTATACAGGTATTATTTTTCCTAGATTGCATTTTGACTGAGATTCAGTTCTGACTATGTCAGATAAGATTTGTCATTTTTATGTGCTACAGATTGTGGCAAGTAGCTAAGCAGGTAGTACGATTCAGAGTCCATCCACCTGTTATCTCGACCTTTGCTAGACCCTGCATAACCTTCTCTGTCACGATCTAGGCTCCTAGTGCATAGCCAGGAGGGGATAGTTGCGCTATGTGCATGGTGGAGGGGTGGTTCGTTGGTTTGTTGTTTGATACCAAGTAATACACGCTACTCCATTTTATGGGATGACTCTTACTTGATCCACAAGCAGGATTTTGTTTCTTACCTAACTGACCTGGACCATCTTATTTTTAACAAATTAATCAATCAGATCTATGAGAGTAAATATCCTAACTTTGCAAAGAATATAAGGAGCGTTGGCCACCTGGCTCCAGATAACATTATTACTAAAACCTCCAGAAGTTCCATACATGAATCTGGTTTTAGTTTTTCTTAGGACTCTTTGAACATTAATTGGTTTAATCTCCTTAGTGTTTACCGACACTCTGCATCAGTTCGTATCTTCTCAATTAAAAAAAGGAAAATTGATATGGTCCTATTTTCTCCCTGATTTGTAGATTGTATCCCCCCTTCCAAAATATAAGGTGGCTTAGCCTTTTTCCGAAACACGTGTATCTTGATGCCTTTTAGCACTCATTTTGCTCCGAACCTACACACTAAAAGGCGTCTAGGGACATACGCTTCAGAAAAAAGCTAAAACATCTTATAATTTGAAACGGAGGGAGTACCATTTTTGGAGAACGGAGTAAATTGCAAAAAAAACACCACAATTGAGGAAAAGTTATCAACCCTTCACAAAAAAAAAAAAAAACGGAAAATATGCATTTTGGTGGGTGTTCGATGATTTTTTCCCAATTGTGGTGGTTTTTTGCAATTCACTCATTTTTGGCTCGTCCTTAACCTCTTTACTTTTCCCTGTGCAGCTAGTGGAAGCATTTCATGCTACCCTGGAAGAAGTTACTGAGGCAGACATGTTAGTGGTAGGTTGAGTACTTGAGTTGGCTTGTTTTCAAGTCCATTCTTGAAAGTGGTCAATTGAACATGTCTTATGGATTGTTCTGTTTGCACGCTATCAGCATTTTACTTCAGCCTTGTGCATTTTTACTGTCAATTCTGCTTTAGTTGTATTAGCTGTAATATACAAATTACTGCACAAAGGATAACAGAAGAGGGTTGAAATTACATTTACCTTTGTATGCATTGGTGCAGCATGTGTTGGATTCCAGCGCACCTGATCTTGTGGAGAATCGTTCTACTGTTCTGCAAGTACTGCAGCAGATTGGTGTTTCACAGGAGAAGATCAACAATATGATTGAAGTTTGGAATAAGGTGCCTATCAAGATTTGAGTTGGTTGTAACACTTGATACTCCCTCCATTCACTAATGTAACACCTTTTAGATATTTCAAAGTAGACTAGATTCGGACTAAAATGGATGAACCAACAATAAAACATGTCTAGGTACATCTTTATCGAAAAATGTCTAGATACATACATTTCCAAGAAAAGCTAGAAGGTCTTACATTAGTGAACAGAGGGAGTATTACATATGGTTCCCTGGTTACTTTTGTTTTGTATGCATTGTGATATTTTGTTCGATGGGAAATTTTCAGATTGATCTTGTGGACAATATTTCCTTAACTGATGGGGTTGAAGACAAGATCTTTCTCACTGAAGGCGAAGAGGAGGAAGACTTATTTTCTGAAAATGACACGACATCAGAACAATCCTCTTTTGATTCCTTGGATGATGCAGTGTATTCAGAGTCTTTATCAGAAGAAAGTTGTGAGAATGGCGATGATAAAATGGCATCTGAAGAGTCGTTTGCTGAGCCTGGCAAGATGGAAGCAATGAATTCAGAACTATTACCGAAAGAGTGTTTTGGAGAGTCTAATGGCCCAGAAGCTATAAATACAAGTGGTTGCACTTTGACACAAACAGAATCCACTTGTCACGTGAAAACTTCAGCTGTCACCGGGATAGGATTGCAAGAGTTGCTGCAGTTGATTGATAGGAAACTAAATGAAAAGCAAACGGTTGTGCATAGAAGCTATGGGCCTTTTGATAGAAAATGGAGACCTAGCTCTATGGATGGCGAAAAGGCTGCAGAACAGTAGGTATGTTGTGCTTATTTTTCTGAAGTATTGTTGACCTTAGTAACATGTGATTTGCAAGTTTGCATCCTATAGATATGCGCGTCATTGAATACTTTTCATTATGCAATTGTACATGATGTATTATTTAATCAGCAGAAACCTATTTCGGATAAATAGGACGAGTGGTAATTACTAACCTACACACTAAAAGGGGTCTAGATACACTCCTTTCACAAAGCTAAAACATCTTATATTTTGAAACGGAGGGAACAAATCTTATTTGTAAGATATTAACATCATTGTTATTCTTCTGTCGTCGGTTTGTGATCTCCTTGTTCCTGTGGAAGTTCACAATACACCTTTGTATTTGTCCATTACTCCATTTACTTTTGTAAGGTAGTTTTGGCTTGACTTGCCTTGGTCTCAAACAATTTGATGTTGCTCATCAAGATCTCTTAAGATGTGATACTACTAATAACTTCTAATCATGTTCAAATGAGAATACATTCAAAGAGGAATCTAGTGGTACCATTTTCATATGGCTAAAAATATATTGTTAAAGAAAGTAGTGAAACAAATGTTTTGATTAAACTTAGAATCGACCCCAGAATCATTCTTCATGCAAAACTTGGATTCCTATGAGAGTTATGTGTTTTGAACATAATATAGAGGCAACCTATAAGGAGGCACTACCTAGAGCAGTGCCTTGCCCCCTGGGACCATGTGCTCCGCTATTTATTTTCTAATCTTCACAGGGGCCATGAATGCTCTTTTTTTCCTGAAAATTTAAGTGTACAAAAAGACTTCTGCATGTTCTTATTTTGGGTAAAAAAACATTTTTTTCATTCCAGAGCATGCCTTTCATTTTCCATCACAACCCACCTTTACAATACCTATCACCTATGCAGTCTGGTCATTTGCGGCACTGGATCAAAACGAAACCAGCAAAGAATGTTCTCCATTTACTCTACCTATGGATAACATGTCAAACTCAAATTTATTCTCTCTTAAGAATAACAACAAATGCTGCCACAAAAAAATACAGCAAATGCAACACATGAAAATCATAAAATGAAAGAAAAACACATGGCTATGTTGTTTCTTGTACATATTCACATCAAACTTAGCCGTTTTGTTTCTTGTGGCTCACTTTGAGTTTCAAGTTTGATTTTAGGAGTTACTGCAACAATCTGTAGACTATATATCCATATTTTTTGAAAAAAAAAACAATCGTCCCCATCATGTGCTCTGACTAAATCCGGGTTGCACGTGACTACCACAAGGGTGAGTTGATATGTTGTCTGCTATAAGTTCATACTATTGCATTGGATACTACTCCATATACAGTATTAAGTGCAAACATAGGTTCAGTGGTCTATATCTTGTTGTCAACTTCTGAAGCTGTCTAGTCATGTCAGTTGTGTTTTTAACTCTTGTAGCGTGTGCTGGAAGCTGGAGCAGTGAAATGTCCTTGTGCTTTTCTGACTGTAGAACTGAAGAGATTGAAGTACACTTGGCTGTCCATTTCACACGAAGAAGTCATCGTGACTACAAGTACAGTGTACTTTGACTGACGACTGCTGTCTTATCGTTCATGGCCCAAGAAGCAACATGGGAGTATCCTGTAGTAAGATCTTGCCTATGAGGCTATGATCCAGTCTATGGTCTGTTGCACAGCAGACCAGGAAAGACCGTTGCAGTCTTGGAGATGGAGAAGCTGTGGTCTTGTAACATCACTGCCTGCTTCTCGATAAATAGCACATTATTTTTACTGCTCTATTACAAGATAAAATTTGTAATTGTATCGTGCGTTGGGATTTTGATTTACCCTTGCATTAACACAAAAAATGAACAATGTTCCATGTTAAATGGTTTTACTTGATAAATTTCAGTTGTGTGACAGCAACATGCAAGGAACGTTACTTGGAAAGCAATAATCAATACTTTTGATTATTGGTATTATTGCGGTTCCAACAAGAATTTACAGTCCATTCGTATGATGGTCAGTATAACTGCAATGCTAACTGAACCAAAGAGAATTTACTGCAAGCAATTCATTTGGTATCGGTATTACTGCTGTGCTAACTGGACCAAAAATATTTTAGAAGCAATTCATTCGATGATCGGTAGTACTGCCGTGCTAACTGAACCAAAAACATGAAAGTTTCTTTTTCACTATTTCAGGCATAAGCAAAAGTATAAATCCAACGGCAATACATCACGATTCAACTTCTCACTGACACCACAAAAACAAACTATGCTTAATTGCCTATTATCACCGGAGCCTTCACAGAGTCCACATAGTCCTTGATCACAGGCGGCCACGCCACCATCTCGAACGGGAACACATCGCCAAGGGGCCGCCACTCATCATCATTGAGCCACAGCCTCTCCATCGTCAATGTCTTGAGGTGAAGCGACACCACCCAATCAGCCATGATGAAGAACAGGGTCCCAGTGGCCTCGCAGAACCCACCGAAGCTGACAAGCTTGCAGCCGTGCAGCTGGTCCGCGATCTTGGCCGAGAGCTTCATGTTGTGGAGGTCCCCGACATTGGCCTGGTTCATCAGAGGTCGCAGGGCCACCGGCTCCTCCGGCGTCCACTTCCCGGGCGCTTCAAGCACCCATTTCACTAGGAGCAGCGGCTCCCGGATGGCGAAGAAGCAGAGCCAGCCATCCTCTGTCTTGCCGATCCAGTTATTGCCCGTATACAGGAGCATCCCGGCGTTGGGCACCGTCAGAGCAGAGAGCGTCATCTTGGCCGTGTTGATGGCCATGATGTATTTGTCATCGCACTCCAGCCGGTACACGACGTCGCCGACCACGACGGACGGGCCTTTGTGCGGGACCAACGGCCGCTTCAGCGCGCCGGTTGCAACCTCCCAAGCAGAGGAAGCAGATGAGTAGATGAGGACATAGAAGTTTGGGGAGGTGATGCCGAAGAGCACGACGACGACGCGGAACTCGGCTCCTTGCCCTGGAATGAAAGTGTAGCAGGCCACCTTGTGCCCGACGGTGGGGAGGGGCGGCAGCCGCGCGAAGGACTGTCCAGCGGGTTGCAGACAAGGAGCTTGAGTTCCGTCTGGAACCCGGCGCCGAGCTCGCGCAGGAGGAGGCGGTGGCCGCGGCAGTCGACGAGGATGACGCCGCACGTGGGCGACACGGGGAGGAAGCGGAGGTCGAGGGCGACGCCCGCGGTGGGGACGAACGGCGGAAGCGGGGACGGGCCGTAGTTGCGGAAGAAGCCGAAGTGCCGAGGCGGAGCGGGGAGGCCGCCCGCGCGAGAGACGACGCGCCGCCAGCGCCGGCACACCGCCGCGCAGCGGAAGACGCCCGTCGGGGGCGGCAGCCTGTTGAAGACCTCCAGGAGCATGTCGTCGGGCAGCGCGGCCATTTCGGCGTCTTCGTCGACACGAACCGCCGCCGCCTCCTTTTCCTCCACCCGCAGGCGCGTGCGGCGCGACGAGTCGAAGCGTCCCGGCGGGGAGCGGGAGCGCGCGCGGCGGACGACGACCGCGGATGGCATGGCGGAGAGGCAGGCGCTCGTATAGGCTGGGGCAATCTTGGAATGCCGAGTAGGTGGCGTCGGCAGCGGCGGCGGCGGCGCGCGATGTGGTAGAACAGAGCGGGCGGGAGATGGGGAAGGGAATTGGGGACGTTTGATTTTTAACGGAGGCGAGGAGGCGGCAGCGTCATTTTGGGGCGCGTCGTTTGGGTTTGGGTTTGAGTTTGAGTTTTCGGCCGCGGCGCCTTTTGGGCTGCCTTTTCCCTCGCCTGCCCGCGGTCGCGTACTTTCGCCCAAAATTTGGCAACTGGCCGCGACGAGGTAGTGCTGGGCGCCGCTTCGGTTTGGCTTTTTCGCACGTGCAACTGTGCCCGCTGGGCGACGCGGTATCAGCATTTGCGGGAGCCGGCTTGCGGGCGCGAGGTGCCGAGGCGGGGAAACGGGGCGAAATCAGCGGGAAGTCCATCTGTTCCACTGTTTTTCGCGCCGCACACGGGCGGGGACTTTTGAATTGTTTTGAAATTTGCGATTTTGCGGAGCAGGAACATGGTAGGTGGGACAGAGGCGCTATTTCGGTCCCCGCACGTCAGTGGTGTGGCGTAGGCAGTAGGCACAATTGTGGATTACTACCTCCGATCCAAAGGCTAAAACTTATTTTTTTTTTGAAAAGTCAAATTATATAAAGTTTGATTAAATTATAGAAAAATATCAATATTTATAATATGAAATACATACTCTTTAATACATCATAAAATATATATTCACATGGTATCTATATAATATCATAGTCTTGATAGTTTTTCTAAAAGTGTGGTCAAACTTTCCGTAGCTTGATTTTTTTTTAAATATAAACCTTAAACTTGAATGGAGGTATTATTATTTTCTGGGTTTGTTCTAGATCAAAGGTAAAATGTTCTGCATCTGACGAGGAATTTGGGCTCGAGGCTAGCCAGGGGCGGAGCCAGATTTGACATTGAGGGGGACGAAAATATTTATGATCATTTATACGAATATTTCTCTTGCAGAGGATACAATAATATGTTATTTTATGTTGAAAGAACCGCTTGCACAAAAAACATAACAATACATCAATGACCTCGGCATAGAACTGATATTTATACATAACGCTATATCTTGGGCAATACAAAACAAAAGATCAATTTATATTGGATCAACTTACTTTATCTCTACGAGTATAAAGAGCTTGATAAATTAATTTTTTACGAACGTTTGGACGCGGCTACTAGTTCCCATCTCTCTTGCATTCTCATCTCCTCTAGCGCACTCCAGAATTATGGTTGTGCCATCAAGTAGCAGAGTCAGCTTATTGTCCCATCAGATGTGAATGCAATGACTTTGTTTGTTCATAATTTGACGACTTTTGATTAGTTTGAAAGACAGAAAACCTAAAACATTTATCTAAACATGTTTTGGGTATAGACACATTTATTAAATATCTAAAAAAACTAAGTCAGTTATATCTGGACAGGAGTAATACACTATTACAACACGCTCGATCCCTTCTCCTTTGGCGCACTCTAAATTATGGTTGTGCCATCAAGTGTTGGAAGCAGAGTCAGCGTATTGTCCCATCAGATATGTCAGGACTGTGCGGACTTTATTTTTAGGATCGGACGAGTTTCGATTGACTAGTTTTAAAGACAAAGACAACTAAAACATGGTCAACATATATAGATTATGATGATAATCGACCATGACTCAAGTGACACAGATCCAAAGAGCGCATTAAGATATCGTACATAGATTTAATTTATGCTTAAGTGGCCCTAATCGACTATGACGCTCCCGCAGTCTCCATCATTGACGATGTTGTCTGTGTCGCCGTCAGCCTCCTCCGCGTCGGAATCGATGTCGACATTCTCGGCAGCATTCCTCCTCCTCATAGATTCTTCACGGCGCGCTGCATCGATAACGGTGGAGGTCATACGCCAGGCACTGCCCAGAAGCGTTGCCTCCCTTCGGGGTTGCGCAGATCCGAGTGGATCTCCCGCCGGTGGGTTCCGCATAGCTCAATCAATGCAGCCCGCTCCTTCTTGAACAGCTTTCGCCAGTACGCGCCCGTGCGCGAGTACCATGCCATTGCCCTCTTCCGCTCCGACAGCTGGCGACGGCTCTCCTCAATCTGCCTTGCCAACGCGTTGTCACGCAAGAGCGGCGCGACAGGAACCCCGGCGTAGCTAAGCTCGAAGCCGTCCGAAAGCCTCGTGAACGGCGGCGCGAGTATGTCGTAGTGGGCGAACATCTGAGCCTCGTGCAAGCTGAGTTTGGGCCTCTTCCTCTCCATGGAGATGAAGGAACACGATCTGAGCTTCGGCCCCGAGGTTAAGGGAATAAGGGCAAGGACGTAGGCCTAGCATCGTTGCCACTGCCAATCAGTTCGCAGAACAGACTTCTCACGGATCTCGCGAAGGACATCCTTATCATCCATGCACCCCGATCCAACGACGCCTAACAATCAGGGATCGGGTCTTCTAGAAGCCCAGAGCGGTTGCTGGTTAGCTCTGCGTCCCGATTGTTTGTGGCCAAAGGATGTAGTTGAAAATAATACACATTTCAATGACACTGGTGGATCCATATGTGGTCTCTGAAGAGAACACACATCCAATGACTCTAGTTATGGTTAATGAGAAGAACACACATGCAATGACACCGGTGGATCCATATGTGGTATGTGAAAAGAACACACATGCAATGACTCTGGTTGTTGTTAGTGTTGGGTTTGCAGCATAGAAAACAAAAAAATCCTATGATGAGAACTATACGCCAAGATCTATCTACTAGATACAGAGCAACGGGTGGACATACATCCATGGAGAACTTACCATCGAAGACAACGAGTTTTGTTAACGAGTAGGAACTCGTGGTTGATGTAGTCGTATGCTTGCCGATCTCAAGATCGTGTGGAAGTCTGAGCGCCGCAAATCAGCAGCGCATCCGTCCTTGCACACACGTCCAAGCCACCGGACAACTTCCACCTCCTCGCTCCAGCGAATCAGCGGAAGCAGCAACTCCTTCCAAACGCAAGGCCACCGGGAACATGTATCTCGCTAATCTGAGACCATGGGGGAATATCTAGAGGGGGAGAGAGATCCTTCACGAGGAGGTGTGGTTTGTGAGAGGAGAGAGGGGGCTTTATATAGGAGGGAGGGAGACCCCTCCCCTCCCATAGCCGGCGCATGAGGGGGGGACTCCTCCCCTCCTTCATTCAAGTGGTGAACCTCCACTCACATAAACATGGCCTCCACCCAAAATCCCACTCACATGTATTTAATTTCCACCAAATTAAATGCAACTCTCAATTAATAAAACTCTTTTATTTATTTTATTTAGAATTTTGTTAATTACTTTAATTAACAAACATTCACATAAAACCCCTTGCAACATTTCAATATCACATGCAGAACCACTTTCTGCAATTTCACGCGAAACAATTTCGGTTTCTATCGAAACAATTCCTGTTTCCATCGAAACATTTCCTGCGCTTTGCAAACCTTTTGTCTGAAACATTTGTGCTCCTAAATGGTGTCCGGCAACCCTTAAGTGTGTCACCCTACGGTTCGTGAATAATGCAGACATGATTGAGACTCCTCTCAGATCAATAATAAGAAGCGGGACCTGAAGATCCATACTGACTCCTGCACATTCAACGATGACTTATGTGATCGTGACACCTTTAATGCTAGTAATTTAATCCCTTTGTCTCATGATATAATACATGTCTGAGATTCGATCATCGGTATCCAAATACCTAGTTTGATCTCGTTACCGACATGCATTATTTTCTCGTTCCCATGATATAACATTCTAGTGATCACATCACTTGCTTGCAAGCTATCTTAATGTGATAACATCGAGAGGGCCCAGAGTATATCTATCTGTCATCGGGATTGACAAATTTCACTCTTGATCCATGAGCCTCAACATAAAACCTTCATAGCACTGAACCCACCTTTATAGTCACCCTGTTACGGTGTGACGTTTGATGTTATCAAGATACTCTTCCGGTGTTAGCAATTAACATGATCTCATGGTCTAAGGACTAAGACTACTTCGTATGATGTTATAGCAATATAAACATAATGTCTTGACCGTAATGCTATACTTCGGATGAATGTTCATCACATCATTTTACAAATGTTGTGACCTTGTTATTAACAACATCCAATGTCCATGATCAGGAAACCTTGATCATCTTGTTAATCAACAAGCTAGTCTATAAGAGAGGCATAACTAGGAACCCTTTTTGTTTATTAAACACACATGTATTGATGTTTCCTATCAATACAATTATAGCATGCAAAATAAACATCTATCATATACAAGGAATACATAATAAAAACTTTATTATTGCCTCTCAGGGCATATTTCCTCCAGTCTCCCACTTGCACTAGAGACAACAATCTAGTTTACATAGTGATAAATCTAACACCCATGGAGTTCTGGTGTTGACCATGTTTTGCCCTAGGGAGAACTTTAGTCAACGGATCTACTACATTCAGGTCCGTGTGCACTTTACAAATCTTTATGTCTCCATCCTTGACATGCTCGCGGATGGAGTGAAACCGGCGCTTAATATGCTTGGAATTCTTGTGAGACCTTGGTTCCTTGGCGTTGGCTATGGCTCCATTGTTATCACAATAGATCACCATTGGGTCCAACGCACTAGGAACCACACCTAGTTCCGTTATGAACTTCTTCGTCCAAACCGCTTCCTGCGCTGCTTCTGAAGCAGCAACATATTCCGCCTCCGTCGTTGATCCAGCCACCACAGGTTGTTTGGAACTCCTCCAACTATCTGCTGCTCCGTTCAAGAGAAATACGTATCTGGATGAGACTTAGAGTCATCCGGATCAGTGTCAAAGCTAACATCAACATAACACTTGGCGACTAGCTCTTCTTCACCTCCGTATACAAGAAACATATCCCTAGTTCTTCTCAAGTACTTAAGGATATTCTTGACCACTATCTAGTGTTCCGAACCTAGATTAGATTGGTACCTACTAGTTAAACTAATAGCATGTGCCACATCCGGTCTTGTACATAGCATGGCATACATTATAGAGCCTATGGTTGAGGCATAGGGGATCTTATCCATTATCTCTCTTTCTTCCGCCGTAGCCGTACTTTGAGTCTTACTCAATGCCTTGCCTTGCAACATAGGTAAGAACCCCTTCTTACTTCCGTCCATATTAAACTTCTTTAATATCTTATCAAGGTATGTACTCTGCGATAACCCAATTAGGTGTCTTGATCTATCTCTATAGATTTTAATGCCCAATACATATGAAGCTTCACCAAGGTCCTTCATCGAAAATTTGCTGTTTAGATAACTTTTTACACTGTTTAAAAGATCTATATCAATTCCAATCAATAATATGTCATCCATGTATAATATTAGAAATGCCACATTGCTCCCACTCAATTTCTTGTAAATACAAGCCTCTCCATAAGTTTGGACAAATCCAAAGTCTTTGATCACCTCATCAAAGCGGAGATTCCAACTCTGGGGTGCTTGCTTCAGTCCATAGATGGATTGCTGAAGCTTGCATACCTTATCAGCATCCTTAGGATCGACAAAACCCTTAGGTTGTATCATATACAACTCTTCTTCAATATTACCATTGAGGAACGCAGTTTTGACATCCATCTGCCATATTTCATAATCGAAATATGCAACAATTGCTAACATAATCCTAACCGACTTAAGCATCGATATGGGAGAGAATGTCTCATCGTAGTCAACTCTTTGAATTTGTCGAAACCCCTTTGCGACAAGTCGAGCCTTATAAATGGTCATATTACCATCAACATCAGTTTTTCTTTTGAAAATCCATTTATTCTCAACGGCCTTTCGATCGTGAGGTAAGTCCACCAAGGTCCAAACCTGGTTTTCGTACATGGATTCCATCTCGGATTTCATGGCTTCTAGCCATTTGTTGGAATCAGGGCTCATCATCGCTTCTTCATACGTCGCAGGGTCATCTATTTCATCAATCATGAAATTCATAACAGGATTGACGTACAATTCAGGAGATGTACGTGTCCTGCTTGACTTGCGAGGTTCGGTAGTGTCCTCTTTCGGAGTTTCATGATCAATATCATTAGCTCTCTCCTCATTAGGTGAAGTCAACTCCGAAACAACTTCTGGTGCTACGCTACTCGCCATTTCATGAAGAGAAGGTTCAATAACCTCTTCGAGTTTTACCTTCCGACTACTCACACCTTTCACGAGAAACTCCTTCTCAAGAAAGGATCCATTCTTGGCAACAAAAACCTTGCCCTCGGATCTGTGATAGAAGGTATACCCAATCGTTTCCTTAGGGTATCCTATGAAGACGCACTTTTCCGCTTTGGATTCGAGTTTATCCGGTTGAAGTTTCTTCACATAAACATCGCATCCCCAAACTTTAAGAAATGACAGCTTAGGTTTGTTTCCAAACCATAATTCATACGGTGTCTTTTCAACGGATTTAGATGGTGCCCTATTTAAAGTGAATGCAGCGGTTTCCAGTGCATAACCCCAAAATGACAGTGGCAAGTCTGTCAGAGACATCATAGATCGAACCATATCCAATAAAGTACAATTACGACTTTCTGACACACCATTACCTTGTGGTGTTCCGGCAGGCGTGAGTTGTGAAACTATTCCACAGTCTTTCATATGTGTGCTAAACTCGTAATTAAGATACTCTCCTCCACAGTCGGACCGCAGAAATTTGATCTTTCTGTTACGATGATTTTCCACTTCATTCTGAAATTCCTTGAACTTTTCAAAGGTTTCAGACTTATGTTTCATTAAATAGATATACCCGTATCTACTCAAATCATCCGTGAAAGTAACAAAATAACGATATCCACCTCGCGCCGACACATTCATTGGTCCACACACATCAGTATGTATGATTTCCAATAAATCCGTCGCCCGTTCCATTGAACCGGAAAACAGTGTTCTAGTCATCTTGCCCATAAGGCATGGTCACATGTATCAAATGATTCAAAATCAAGTGATTCCAAAAGTCCATCAGAATGGAGTTTCTTCATGCGTTTAACGCCGATATGACCTAAACGGCAGTGCCACATATATGTAGATATATCATTATCAGGTTTAATCCTTTTAGCATCAATATTATGAATATGCGTAATACTACTATCGAGATCCAACAGAAATAAACCATTCACCACAGGTGCATGACCATAAAAGATATTATTCATATAAATCGAACAACCATTGTTTTTAGACTTAAACAAATAACCATTTTGCATCAAACACGATCCAGATATAATGTTCATGCTTAGTGCAGGCATCAAATAACAATTATTCAGGTTTATAACTAATCCCGATGGCATATGGAGAGGCAGCGTTCCGACGACGATCACATCAACTCTTGATCCATTGCCGACCCGCATCGTGACCTCATCCCTTGCTAGTTGTCGCTTGTTCCGCAGCCCATGAACCGAGTTACATATATTAGCAACCGATCTCGTATAAAATACCCAGGTGCTACTGCGAGTACTAGTCAAGTACACATCAATAACATGTATATCACATATACCTTTGTTTGCCTTACCGGCCTTCTTGTCCGCCAAATACTTGGGGCAGTTGCGCTTCCAATGGCCAGTCCCCTTGCAATAGTAGCACTCGGTATCAGACTTAGGGCCAACTCGGGGTTTCTTTTTAGGCGCGGCAACAGATTTGCCGCCCTTCTTTCCCTTATGCTTGCCTTTCTTGTCCTTCTTGAAACCGGTGGTTTTATTGATCATCAACACTTGATGTTCTTTCCTAATCTCCACTTCTGTAGTCTTAAGCATTGACAGAAGCTCGGGAAGATACTTCTTCATGCCCTACATATTATAGTTCATCACGAAGCTCTTGTAGCTAGGTGGCAGAGATTGGAGAATACGATGTATGCCTAAGTCAATGGGAATCGTTATTCCCAAGGACACAAGCTTATCGGCGTACCCAGACATTTTGAGTACGTGCTCACTAACGGAGCTGTTCTCCTCCATCATGCAGCTAAAGAACTTTTCAGAAGCATTATAACTCTCTACGGCAGCATGGGTATCGAAAATCATTTTCAATTCTTCCATGGTATCAAAGGCATTGCCATTTTCGAAACGCTTTCGAAGTTCTGGCTCTAGCCCATACAGTATGCCGCAATGAACTAAGTTGTGGTCCTCCTGACGAGTTATATAGACGTTCTTTTCCTCGTCAGGGGCATCGGGAGCTGGTGGGGGGCCTAGCGGCGCCTCTAGCACATATTTCTTTTGTGCAGCAGTGAGGAGAATCCTCAAATTCATAGCCCAGTTGGTGAAGTTGCTACCATTTGCAGCAAGCTTCTCTTTCTCCATGAACACATTGAAATTAAAAGCAGGTGGTGCCATCTACAACAGAATTTGTAAAGTATATTTAGACTAAGTTTATGATAGATTGAGTTCAACTAATCCAAATTACTAATGAACTCCCACTCAAAACAGACATCCCTCGTGTTCTTTTGGTGATTACATGAACCAAATCCACTACACCAAGTATTTGCGTGTGTAAAACTGTCTTACACCCGTAGTATGAAAGCTTAGAGTCGAGAACACCCGATCATCACGTGATGCCTCAAAACACGATCCACAAAACGGTGCATACTTAAGGAAGGACACATTTTATCTTGATATCTAAATGAGGGATCATCTTATAATGCTACCAAAAGCGCCAAACTAGCAATATAAGATGCTAACATCTAATGTGTGAAGTGAGATGATATTGTCCATGCATTTGATCTCTATCATTTGCATCGTGGTATGATCTCTATCATTCCTTTGTGTGTAAGGCCAAGGTCTATGGAACTTACACGTTAAGTGAGTTGTAAGAGTATATATCATACATCTACTTACAACAATACCATATCAAGACACTAGCCCAGCAACGATCTAAACTAGACACATCTAATTTATCAATTGCAAGTTTTACGTGGCTTAGGGCTTTCGGAGATAGAACCGGTCTTACCTACGAACATGAACCACAACGAGGATAACCAAGTTATTTGCAACTCGTTGTAAATCAGATATTGACTATAGTAGGAGAGACAGACACCCGCTAGCCACTTATGCAAAACTAGTTGCATGTCAGTCGTGGAACCGATCTCATGTATGATGACATGTAAGGTTGGTCCGGGCCGCTTCATCCCACTATGCCACCAATATCTAAAATACATAGAAGATGCAATAACATGATCATCATCGCCCACATATAAACATATGTGTACTACCCGTGCAAAGTACCTACGCATAGATCAGGCTCTGATACCACTATTGGGTTTGCAGCATAGAAAACAAAAAATTTCCTACGATGAGAACTATACGCCAAGATCTATCTACTAGATATAGAGCAACGGGTGGACATACATCCATGGAGAACTTACCCTCGAAGACAATGAGTTTTGTTAACGAGTAGGAACTTGTGGTTGATGTAGTCGTACGCTTGCCGATCTCAAGATCGTGCGGAAGTCCGAGCGCCGCAAATCAGCAGCGCATCCGTCCTCGCACACACATCCAAGCCACCGGACAACCTCCACCTCCTCGCTCCAGCGAATCAGCGGAAGCAGCAACTCCTTCCAGACGCAAGGCCACCGGGAACATGTATCTTGCTAATCCGAGACCATGGGGGAATATCTAGAGGGGGAGAGAGATCCTTCACGAGGAGGTGTGGTTTGTGAGAGGAGAGAGGGGGGCTTTATATAAGAGGGAGGGAGACCCCTCCCCTCCCATAGCCGGCGCATGAGGGGGGGACTCCTCCCCTCCTTCATTCATGTGGTGAACCTCCACTCACATAAACATGGCCTCCACCCAAAATCTCACTCACATGTATTTAATTTCCACCATGCAACTCTCAATTAATAAAACTCTTTTATTTATTTTATTCAGAATTTTGTTAATTATTTTAATTAACAAACATTCACATAAAACCCTTGCAACATTTCAATATCACATGCAGAACCACTTTCTGCAATTTCACCTGAAACAATTCCGGTTTCTATCGAAACAATTCATGTTTCCATCGAAACATTTCCTGCGCTTTGCAAACCTTTTGTCTGAAACATTTGTGCTCCTAAATGGTGTCCGGCAACCTTTAAGTGTGTCACCCTACGGTTCGTGAACAATGCACACATGATTGAGACTCCTCTCAGATCAATAATCAGAAGTGGGACCTAAAGATCCATACTGACTCCTGCACATTCAACGATGACTTATGTGATCGTGAGAACCTTTAATGCTAGTAATTTAATCCCTTTGTGTCATGATATAATACATGTCTGAGATTCGATCATCGGTATCCAAATACCTAGTTTGATCTCGTTACCGACATGCACTCTTTTCTCGTTCCCATGATATAACATTCTAGTGATCACATCACTTGCTTGCAAGCTATCTTAATGTGATATCACCGAGAGGGCCCAGAGTATATCTATCCGTCATCGGGATTGAAAAAATCCACTCTTGATCCATGAGCCTCAACATAAAACCTTCATAGCACTGAACCCACCTTTATAGTCACCCAGTTATGGTGTGATGTTTGATGTTATCAAGATACTCTTCCGGTGTTAGCAATTAACATGATCTCATGTTCTAAGGACTAAGACTACTTCGTATGATGTTATAGCAATATAAACATAATGACTTGATCGTAATGCTATACTTCGGATGAATGTTCATCACATCATTTCAGAAATGTTGTGACCCTGTTATTAACAACATCCAATGTCCATGATCAAGAAACCTTGATCATCTTGTTAATCAACAAGCTAGTCTATAAGAGAGGCATAACTAGGAACCTTTTTTGTTTATTAAACCCATATGTATTGCCGTTTTCTATCAATAAAATTATAGCATGCAAAATAAACATCTATCATATACAAGGAATACATAATAACAACTTTATTATTGCCTCTCAGGGCATATTTCCTTCAGTTAGTAAAAAGAGCACACATGCAATGACACTGGTGGATCCATGTGTGGTGTCTGAAGAGAACACACATGCAATGACACTGGTGGATCCATATGTGGTATGTGAAAAGAATAGTCATGAAATGACTCCAGTTGTTGTTAGTAAAAAGAACACACATGCAATGACACTGATGGATCCATGTGTGGTCTTTGAAGAGAACACACATGCAATGACTCTGGCTGTTGTTAGTAAAAATAGCACACATGCAATCACACTGGTGGATCCATAGGTGGATTGTGAAAAGAACACACATGCAATGAGTTTGGTTGTTGTTAGTAAAAAGAACACACATGCAATGACACTGGTGGATCCATGTGTGGTCTCTGAAGAGAACACACATGCAATGACTCTAGCTGTGGTTAATGAGAAGAACACACATTTCAATGACATTGGTGGATCCATATGTGGTATGTGAAAAGAACAGTCATGAAATGACTCTAGTTGTTGTTAGTAAAAAGAGCACACATGCAATGACACTGTTGGATCCATGTGCGGTCTGTGAAGAGAACACACATTTCAATGACACTGGTGGATCCATATGTGATATGTGAAAATAATAGTCATGAAATGACTCCAGTTGTTGTTAGTAAAAAGAACGCACATGCAATTACACAGGTGGATCCATGTGTGGTCTCTGAAGAGAAACAACATGCAATGACTCTAGTTGTTGTTAGTAAAAAGAGCACACATGCAATGACACTGCTGGATCCATGTGTGGTCTCTGAAGAGAACACATATTTCAATGACACTGGTGGATCCATATGTGGTATGTGAAAAGAACACACATGCAATGACTCTAGTTGTTGTTAGTAAAAAGAACACACATGCAATGACACTGGTGGATCCATGTAAGGTCTCTGAAGAGAACACACATTTCAATGACACTGGTGGATCCATATGTGGTATGTGAAAAGAACACACATGCAATGACTCTAGTTGTTGTTAGTAAAAAGAGCACACATGCAATAACACTGGTGGATCCATGTGTGGTCTCTGAAGCGAACACACATTTCAATGACATTGGTGGATCCATATGTGGTATGTAAAAATAATAGTCATGAAATGACTCCAGTTGTTGTTAGTAAAAAGAACACACATGCAATGACACTGGTGGATCCATGTGTGGTCTCTAAAGAGAACACACATGCAATGACTCTGGTTGTTGTTAGTAAAAAGAGCACACACGAATTGACACTGGTGGATCCATAGGTGGATTGTGAAAAGAACACACATGCAATGACACTGGTGGATCCATATGTGGTATGTGAAAAGAATACACATGCAATGACTCTAGTTGTTGTTAGTAAAAAGAACAAACATGCAATGACACTGGTGGATCCATGTGTGGTCTCTGAAGAGAACACACATGCAATGACTCTGGCTATTATTAGTAAAAAGAGCACACATGTAATGACACTGGTGGATCCATAGGTGGATTGTGAAAAGAACACACATGCAATGACTCTGGTTGTTGTTAGTGAAAAGAAGACACATGCAATGACACTGGTGGATCCATGTGTGGTCTCTGAAGAGAACACACATGCAATGACTCTAGCTATGGTTAATGAGAAGAACACACATTTCAATGACACTGGTGGATCCATATGTGGTATGTGAAAAGAACACACATATGCAATGTCTACAATTGTTGTTAGTAAAAAGGGCACACATGCAATGATACTGGTGGATCCATGTGTGGTCTCTGAAGAGAACACACATTTCAATGACACTGGTGGATCCATATGTGGTATGTGAAAATAATAGTCATGAAATGACTCCAGTTGTTGTTAATAAAACGAACACACATGCAATGACACTTATGGATCCATGTGTGGTCTCTGAAGAGAACACACATGCAATAACTCTAGCTATGGTTAATGAGAAGAACACACATTTCAATGACTCTGGTTGTTGTTAGTAAAAAGAGCACACATGCAATGACATTGGTGGATGTGTGTGGTCTCTGAAGAGAACACACATTTCAATTACACTAGTGGATCCATATGTGGTATGTGAACAGAACACACATGCAATGACTCAAGTTGTTGTTAGTAAAAAGAACACACATGCAATGAAACTGGTGGATCCATGTGTTGTCTCTGAAGAGAACACACATGCAATGACTCTGGTTGTTGTTAGTAAAAAGAACACACACGCAATGACTGCTTGTTGTTAGTAAAAAGAGCGCACATGAAATGACACTGGTGGATCCATGTGTGGTCTCTGAAGAGAACACACATTTCAATGACACTGGTGGAACCATATGTGGTATGTGAAAAGAACACACATGCAATGATTCCAGTTGTTGTTAATAAAAAGAACACACATGCAATGACACTGGTGGATCCATGTGTGGTCTCTGAAGTGAACACACATGCAATAACTCTAGCTATGGTTAATGAGAAGAACACACATTTCAATGACACTGGTGGATCCATATGTGGTATGTGAAAAGAATAGTCATGAAATGACTCCAGTTGTTGTTAGTAAAAGAGCACACATGCAATGACACTGGTGGATTCATGTGTGGTCTCTGAAGAGAACACACATTTCAATGACACTGGTGGATCCATATGTGGTATGTGAAAATAACACACATGCAATGACTCCAGTTGTTGTTAGTAAAAAGAACACACATGCAATGACACTGGTGGATCCATGTGTGGTCTCTGAAGAGAACACACATTTCAATGACACTGGTGGATCCATATGTGGTATGTGAAAAGAACACACATGCAATGACTCTAGTTGTTGTTAGTAAAAAGAACACACATGCAATGACATTGGTGGATCCATGTGTCGTCTCTAAAGAGAACACACATGCAATAACTCTAGTTGTGGTTAATGAGAAGAACACATATTTCACTGACACTGGTGGATCCATATGTGGTATGTGAAAAGAATAGTCATGAAATGACTCCAGTTGTTGTTAGTAAAAGGAACACACATGCAATGACACTGGTGGATCCATGTGTGGTCTCTGAAGAGAACACACATGCAATGACATTGGTGGATCCATATGTGGTATGTGAAAATAACACACATGTAATGACTCCGGTTGTTGTTAGGAAAAAGAACACACATGCAATGACACTAGTGGATCCATGTGTGGTCTCTGAAGAGAACACACATTTCAATGACACTGGTGGATCCATATGTGGTATGTGAAAAGAACAAACATGCAATGACTCCATTTTTTGTTAGTAAAAAGAACACACATATAATGACACTGGTGGATCCATATGTGGTATGTGAAAAGAACACACATGCAATGACTCCAGTTGTTGTTAGTAAAAAGAACACACATGCAATGACACTGGTGGATCCCTATGTGGTCTCTGAAGAGAATACACATGCAGTAACTCTAGTTGTGGTTAATGAGAAGAACATACATTTCAATGACTCTGGTTGTTGTTAGTAAAAAGAGCACACATGCAATGACATTGGTGGATCCATGTGTGGTCTCTAAAGAGATCACACAATTTAATGACACTGGTGGATCCATATGTGGTATGTGAAAAGAACAGTCATGAAATGACTCCAGTTATGGTTAATGAAAGAATACACATTTCAATGACAATGGTGGTTCCATATGTGGTCTATGAAAAGAACACACATGCAAAGACTCTAGATGTGGTTAATGAGAAGAACACACATGCAATGACATAAGTGGATCCATAGGCGGATTGTGAAAAGAGATTTGCCCTCTCTCTCGGTCACAAATCTCACAAAGGCCCAAACGTGTGGACATCCCAAACGTGTGCTCACTTTGGGTGCTATGCCCTAATTGGATGATACAGATGTCACGCGGATCGTCGCCACCAACCGTTGATCCTATGTGATCCAACGGGCAGGATAACCGCTCCCTTATCCACTTTTTTTATGCATGGTCAATCTGTGCCACCTCTCTATCCGTGCCACCGATACTTCACCTCCATAAACAAGTAAAAATTCATCTATCTAACTAAAATAAATAAAATAAATGATCATATTTCGAAGAAGCCATCGTCTTCATCTTCTGGTTCGTCCTCGTCTTCGTCAACGCCATGGTCCCTGCCATCTCCGCTGTCGGTGTACTCCTCTGACGACTCGACACCGCCCCTTCCTCGAATAAGTGCGCTATCTCCTTGTTGGAGTCCTCCTCCTCCTCTTCATAGTCCCACGGGTCCACGTCACTCTCCTCCGCTTCTGCCTCCAACTGATCGATGAACGCCTCCTCGTTGGCCGAGTTGGACTCGTCCAAATAGCTATCTCCTCTCTTCTTCCTGGTCTTCTTCTCGTTCCTCTTCTTGTCCGTACTCGCCGGTGCAACACGCGCCCCCGTCCTGGCTACTGCTTTGCGCTCGTATGATGCTGCAGGTACCCCACGCTCCTCCTGCGCGGCCGGTACGAGCTTCGACGTTGCGGTGTCCGCGAGTGCCGATGTCAATGGATCCTGGCGCGGTCGGACACGATGTGCTGCCTCAGCAGGTGACTCGCGAGCGCGAACGATGCAGCGAAGAGCCGGGGACGCAGGACGGTCAGTGGACGGCTTGGACCTGCCATTGGCACGACGAGGGGGCATTGTGCCCGAGGTAGTTGCTCTGAATGGTCGATGGAGGGTACACAGAGTAGGGTGCCGATCTAATCAAGGATGAGCAGCGGTTTCGTGCGTCGTGTCCACGCATGCATTTGTCGATTATAAAAAAAGCAATATCTCGCGTACTGAACATAATTTGATCACAACAAAAGTGGCACGGCATATTCTAGACTCGTAAATATCCCGTGCATGCTTGTCACGTGGAGTTCGATAGAGTTTGACGTGCCGACGTGATCGTGCAATAGTTGCGCGCGTCATTGCCCCATCAACACGTGACACACGCACGTGGGATGTGCGCGCCGATTCCCGTGATGACCACCCGGCTCGCACTCCCCTTATTATATACTGGATTTTGGGCGGCGCCGAAGACCATTGAAGTGTCCATCGCAATAAAGACAAGTCCCATCGATTCCCTACCCCTGCCTCCCTAGCTTCTTTGAGAAGGTAGACCATACACGGTGGTCTTGTATAATAGTACTAGTACTACTGGACCACGGCATGTACTCTTTGACTCTTCTCCCACACTAATCACTATCTCCTTCCTCCTGCCGCCGCCACCCTCACCCTGCAAGCCATGGCTCCGCTGAGGAGGGGGAGAGGCCGATCAATGATCCTCGTGGAGAATAGGGAGAGAAATCGCTGCGAGGCACTTCTTGCTCTACCAGCCGCTCAAGCCCACCCTCTCATCGAGGCCCAATCTCCCCCGACAATGGCACCGAATGTTCTAGCAGGCGAGGGCTCCTCCCGGTACGGTCTTCTTGTTCTACTTCTTCTCCATCTCCCTCTCCATCATGATCTTATTCAGCTTCTTCTTGTTTTTCTTCTTCTTCTTGCTCTTCCTCTTCTATGTATTACAGGCCGGCCGTGGAGCCCGAATCCACCATGACGGAGGCGTTGCAGGACCCGTTCGACCCCGTTCCATGTCTCAGCGAGGTAGCAAATCTCCACACTTTTATTTCTCCGAGTTGTGATGTGGATTTCTTAGATCCTATCCGCCCCGCATTGGTTTTTCTTCTTCTTTCGCGAGTTGTATTAGTTTTCATGAATATGACTGGATCTCTTGGTCTTTCCTTAATACCGCTGTTCATCGATTCACTATGGATTTTTTGTGATTAGGATTAGTTTATCGTGGTCATGAATAGATCTCTAGGTCCATTTTTTAACACTGCGGTCAATAGATTCAACGTTTTTTTTTATCTGTATTAGTATTCACCTAGAACCTAGAGTGTAATTATAGAATTCCTATTTCAATTAACATGAATGATGCAGCGATCGAAGGCCGAGTACCGTGACAAGGTGGCCGTGATCAGTTCCAAGATTGTCAACCAACATGAGCTTGCACGCTCCCTCACCCAAGATAATGAGAGCCTACGCAAGCAATTATCTGTGCAGAAGGAGATCTCGCTAGATTTTGCACGTGACGTCATGAGGCTGCAGATAGTGCTCGACCGTAACTTGAACAGGCAAGAATAGGCCATCAACATAATCAACGAGCTCATGGAGGAGAAGAAGAATCTCGTGGAAAGGTGCATTCTCCTGCAGGACGAAGTCAGCGAGGCACTCAGAGGACGCGTCGAGGACACCAAGGCTACCATCTGAACCTACCATGACAGGAACCGTTGTTTGGATGCAGTGAAGGAGATGAAGGAGGACATGAGCAGAGGGATCACCGTACTCGAGGGTGTTCGAAAAGAGAACGAGGAGCTAAGGGCATGTCTGGAGGCGTATCGGAGCAATGCCCAAGTCTGGTTCCCGTTAGCAGGGACACGAATATCAGTTCGTCCTCCACTCCTTTTGTAATGTTTAGGGTTCAGGGAGCAATGCCCAAGTCTGCTTTGCATTATAGGGTACAATAAGAATCCTAGGGCAACTCCTTATCTATCTGGACATGTGTTGGTGTTCATGTTCATGAATGGACACCATGTGCTCTTTCCATTATGTATCTGGACATGGGTTTCTATATTATGAGTTTGCCACTCTCCCACTACTATTTGGTGATATTGGAAAAAACCCACAACACACTAAACTGCAAATAAATCTTATTTGTCTTTGAAATTGAGATTATGACAATGCCACTAGTCGATTCATAAAATGTTGATTAGTCCTAGATTGCTTCTTACTTGAAATTATGACAGTGCCACTAGTCGATTAAGTTAATTATGGAAACTAATCAGCTTGTCCTGGTGAACTGAACAAACCATACTATATATTTTTGTTGCAGGGAAAGAGGCGAAAGATCGACCAGGACCTGACGACCTGGCTAAATGACAAGATAGCAATCCAAAGGGAGAAGCAGAATTCGCAAAAACTGGCCTTTGACCACCTGCGCGCTGAACTCGCGGTCCTTTCTGACAAGTGCCATAAACTGAAGGAGTTAAACGCCGGCTGGGCGAAGCTACATAGTGAAGGTCGCACCTCGGCTAGGAAGCAGACGGAGATCATGAAAGGGATCTTGAAGGAAAATTGTATGGCTACGGACCAACTTCTCCAATCCGTGACGGAGCGCTGGAACCTACAGGTGAAGCACGACATAGTACTGAAGGAGCTGGCCAATCTTAGGGAGGAAAACAAGCAGCTCCGGGTCAGGCTCGCTTGAACACAACATATGTCTATTTAGTATTGAACTACCTGGTTTATCCTCTACAGTGGTGATTTTGTAAGCGTGAACTTAACTCTATGCACGATATGTGTGTTCGTTTGAAATTAGTTTGCTCGAGGATTGAGTTTGGCTTAGTTAAGAAAGTGCAATTGCAAGTCTTACAGTTAACTAGTTTCAGGCATTGGCACAACATAAATTATTCATCTCGAATTTCCTTTATCCTCTATAGTCTGTCCTTGTTCACCCTCGCACGCCTTCTTCAGTTCCTTCAATAGATCCGCAATGCAGTACTCTAGCTTCTTCTTGTCTTCCCTGAGTTGATCCCTCTCCTTTTATGCATTATGAATCAGCAGCCTGTGACTATCCTGAAGCTTCTTTGCAGTTCCAAAAACCAAGCTCCCATCGATTTCGTCAGTTAGCTCTGACTGCAAATTCTCGATTTCTTGTTCCATCTCCTTACTTCGTACCGACAGCTTGTAATTTTTTCAGCTGCATCACTTACATTAGTAAATCTCCCCGACCTTTCCAACTCATACATCTCCCATAACTGTGCCAAACATTTCTTAAATGCATTTGGCCACTCAAGATCCACCCACTCTATTGCTTTACACACCGGGCCAACCTAAACACACACACACTATAGTGTTATGAACATGCACGATACATTTTACTTCATGTCACAGTTGCACATAATGTAAACAAACCTGATTTGTACAGCCCAAAAACCTTATCCCAGTGTTACTGCCTTCGAATGTAACATATCTCCTTAGTTTTAGCCCATGGTCACATGGCACTTCTCCATAGAGATCTAGGCCCTCCCATTCGGAGTCGTAGATCGTCTGTGGTACCTATAGGTAAACGCAAAGCTGAAATCGAACACGATTGCATGCACATATGAAGCTCAGATCGAGAGATTTACCATTGCCTAACCCTAGCCCGAGAAAACAGAGGAACTCACATCGTGGAAGGAATACTCGATGTCGGAGATAAGGCTGTCGCTGCTCGACTGGTCGTCCTCGTCGTTCAAGGACAACATGGCGAATGCATCGTCGCAGGTGACGGCGTCAGCGTCAGCGAGAGAGAGAGAGAGAGAGCAGCCCTTCTACCGCTGCAACAATGACTAAATTGGCATGTTGCAATAGTTTAATGGATACCATGCCCTTTCCCTGGATTACTGTCTCCTGCCTAATATGGATTCTCTTCATACATTCTCATTTCAAATATTAAACCTGCACTCCCTCCATCCCAATTTCATTGCCTAACTAAAACATACTAGTATATTACATCATCTAAAGAAACAAAATCATGTCAACTACAAGGTACTTATGCATCACTCTTTAGTCATGGTTTCACAAAACATTACATTACAACCTCTCAACAAACATAATCACATCATGGTTTCACAAAACATCACATTACAATCTCTCAACAAACATAATCACAGAAACAAGTATATTACATCAACTCAAGAAACAAAATCATGTCGACTACAAGGTACTTACGCATCACTTGTCCTGTCATGGTTTCACAAAACATTACATTACAATCTCTCAACAAACAAAATAACAGAAACAAGTACAGTACATCATCTCAAGGAACATAATCATGTCAACTACAATGTATTTATGCATCACTTGTCCAGTCATGGTTTCACAAAACATTACATTACAATGTCCCAACAAACATAATAACAGAAACAAGTACGACACATCATCTTAAGAAACATAATCATGTCAACTACAATGTACTTATGTCTTATTACAACAACGATGGTTTCAGTGAGTGACATGTCCGAAAATCTCAACAGCTCGCACAACATTATATCACAATCTCTCAACAGACATAATCCTAGAAACACGCTCTTAATACAACAACAGTCAATATTACAAATACAGGCAGGGGAACCCCGCTGTCCATATGACAAGCCTAGGGTAGCAACTCTCATCAGATCTCATCAATGTCGACCACCTCATTCTGTTTAGCCACTATAGGGGCATCTACATCCACTATAACCTGTTCAACAACATCAGAAATGGTACCAAGGAAGAACACCTTCCTGGTTCGCTTATTTTGTCGCATAATCTGCATAAGATCTTTAGTATCCAAAACATCTACGAATTGCTGCTTCTTATGATGCCACCACCGGATTTTTGCCATCTGCTTAGGGCTAATACTGATTTTCTTACCCGATCATCTCTCTCATTTCATCAAGAGTTATATTTTTGGAATCAACAGTGATCTCCACAGTACATGACGAAACTGGCTTATTAACTCCCTCATCAAGTTTTGCCATGTATGAATCCACCTCTATGTATATACTGAACTTATCTAGATCAACATCTATTGGTCTGTATTCTCTAGGAGCAGAAGCTCTGGCAGCAAGATCTCCAGCATCTGCATACATATCATCAATCATCGCTTAAAATTTCACCTTACGATCAGCTGCACAACACTCCCAAACCATCTGAAGCTCATGGGAGTGCTCAATTTGCTGATAGGTATCATTCATGTTGCGCCACACCAATTTCGTCCTCTGTCTAGAACCCCAGGGAATTCTAGCGGCAAGCATATCTACTAGCTGCGAAACAGACACAACCTCTTTGTAATTCACAAGCAGATGCACATCTTGCCCGAACACAACCCTCTCGCAACCAAAATCAAGTTTTGCAGTGTACTGCCGAACATGAACAGTGAACTCATATAGGTCCCTTGTATCAAAGCTGTGCCTAATTTGATTAAAAAGGGGAACTTTTCAGTTCATTCGATTCTATTATGCCATAACTAATCTACTTGCAAGATAAGGCACATATAAGAAAAAATCACCTCTCGCTCTTATCCCGGGTTTTTTTCTTCGAGATCTAGGTGCCGCATCCGCCCACCGGAGCCGAACAATCCACCACCGGCCTTGCTTTTCTCTTCAACCTGCTGCTCGTAGGTACCTTGGGAGCAGAATCCATGCTGGCCTCCTTGCTAACCGGGGCTAAAGACCTCGCCGCTGCTACGCGTTGAGGCCCATACTTGGGCCCCGACAGACCCAAATCAGTCGGCGACGTAGCTACAACCTTCGGCTTGCAAGACATGCTGGACCGCCGCCGTCGGATTCAGTGTCGGGGGAGGGAGAAAAAAGGTCCTCCATTGCCGACAGATTTAGGGTCGGGGAAGGGAAGAAAAGGGACCACCGCCGCCACAGCAAGATTCAGTGTTGAGAGTTAGGAAAGTACAGTAATGGATTTGCCCCTATGACACATGCAGGGTGGCTAAGAAGAGTGACCGGTGAAGAAGGGGCACATAAGGAACTAGTGTAACGGAATATCTTGACTTAACGGGCGCGATTTGAAAATATTGGGTTTGGCCATCATTCACTCGAAAGACCCCTCTCAGCAATTGGCACCCCAACTTTTCGAATCACGGTGATTAAAATCAACTTGGGTACCGCGTTGCCTGGGCGCCCCAACTTTCGGGCCACAAAATGATATTCTCCATGGCGAGACCCACTTTGAACTACTACGAGGCGTCCATGTTTGCCCACCATGGCATCCTCTCTCCTCCACACGTGACGATCCTGGAAGTCTTCGAGCTTAGCCACTATGGGGTCCCGGTGGCGCCGGTTCCGTGCGGTGCCGATTTGGGACGCCGAATTGAGGAGCACTGCCTCGAACTCTTGGAGTGGAAGAGGGCCATGCCCCGGTACACGGCTTCGAGATCCTATTAGGCGAGATTATTCAAGTTGGAGCGTTGGTCGGTGCTTTCCATCTGCCACGAGCACCTCCACGAGGTCCACCCTGACGACCGCAACCACGAAGGGGGTGCAATTTTGGGCGGTTCCGGGGCGCACTATCTCCTCCGCCATCAATGATGCGCTCCGCGTCGGAGTCATCGAGATTTTTGATAGCGGCAGCGGACGTCGGCGATGGTGCGGCTGAGGAAGACGGGGCGGAGAAGGACGGTGCAGCCACGGAAGATGGCGACGAAGAGGACAGTGGAAGCCAGATTATCGACTAGAGTTTCATCTAGTATTTCGCTAGGTTTAATTTGTAGCTCTTGTGTCTCAAATCTATGCATCGATGTTGTTCTTGTTATTCTACCGAATTGTGTGCCATCTCAAAATTATCTACTAACGTAGGACAGCGGACATTTGGGTCGCGATGCTGGGCGCGGTGGTTCGGATAGGCTGGACCACGGCCCCAAAGTGACCGTGGGCCGACCCAAACAGACAGAAACGGACGGTTTCGGTCACGTGTTTGGGTCGGCCCGGTGGAGATGCCCTTAGCCATGTGGGACTACTAAAATATAAACGAAAAGGCAAAAACAGGGGGCTAGCTGGCTGGGCTTGAAGTGGTGACCGGCTGAGCCACCTGCCTCGCGCCGGCCCAACAAGCCAGTAGCAGGCGCAACTGTTAGGGATATACTTTCCGGGTATCCTCACTATGCCTCACTAACCAGGGTGGCCCACTTCGGGTTAGAGCATTGCTTCATGGGTGGCCTAGTCAGGGAGAAGAGATGGAGTCCATTCCGACTACGGGAAGGCCCAGATGACTTACTGACATAGGCCCATAGTGTTACTTGTAGTTCAAGATGTACTTTGTAACCAACTCTTAGTCATAACCGAATAGGTCTCTTTTGTAAACCCTAGGCCGGATATCTATATAAGCCGTCCTAGGGAGAGCCTTTAGGGCACACCACAATAGTTTACAATCTCAACTTGCACAGGCAAAACCCTTGTAACCCATATTCTGGCTCTGCTATATTACTGGATTGCTAGTAGGAGTAGGATCCGTCCAAAGCCGGCGGATTCGAACCTAGGTAAACTTGTGTGCTCACCATTTTGGAATACCGTATGTCACACACCCCTCTCTTCCACACGCCTTGAGGACCCCCTCATGGCGTACTTGTCATCAATCCGACGACAGTTGGCGCCCACCATGGGGCAAGTGAGCTTCAGATCTGTGTTCTGAGCAGAATCAGCGAGACTATCACCGTCGGTCGCATCCTCTATGCCAGTGATGTCCCTCTCATCATTTTCGATGAGACTTGGTGACGAGGGTTTAACTCGCCAATGCCCATTGTTATGGACTTGGGTTTTGGAGAAGGAGGGAACGCTGGAGGCATCAATCGGCTAGCAAGTAAGCACACAGGGATGCAAGGTTTACCTAGATTCAAGCCTCACAGAGGTTCCTACTCGTGCCTGTCTGCTCTTGGAATTATCGAGGGAGTCAAAAGTTACAGGGGTGCGCAGATGCAATCTGGCGAGGCTGTGGAAACTAGGGTTGTGATTGTCCTCCTCGCCGCCCCTCCTAGTCTTTATATAGATAAGCTAGGTCCCAGGTAGCAGGTCGAGTCAGTTATAGATTAGGGTTTGTCCCTTTGAACTTTCTATCTTAAGCTTCGTCTTGCGCTGCAAGCAATCGAAGTTTCCGTGAGTCACCCGAATCCTAAATTGGACCTTGGCAATATCGTGGGCTTATGCCGTATCTGGACCGTATATGCCAAACTCGAGTACCTGTAGGGTATGCCCACGTCACTTGGATTCCGGCTAGGGAGGTTGTGACTGCCTACACCATCATGTCTTTTGGCGAGATCGATGTTTACATCGATTTCGCTGAACCTGCCCCACCCACCCCAGCGGTGATGATAGAGGCAGAAGAAGTTTCTGGATCCCCTCTGTCCGCTGAGGTGGTGGAGTTCTGGATCCTAGAAAACCCTAATCCCACCCAGCTCGCACCTATCATGGAGATAGTGGAGAAAGATGAACCTGAAGCGGATCTTGCGGTGCATTCCGAGTCTAGAGTGGATCTCCCTAGCAAGGTCGAATCCCAGATTGATCTGCCCGCCGAGGTTAAAATCCAGGAGGAGCAAGACAACAACACCGGTTCGGGCTCTTCCGATGCCGGAACAGACCAACCTTTCCTGAGGCACACGTTGAGGCACATGATGATGAAAGATGCAAGCGTGGATGAGGTTCTCGAAACCATCAGAATTTTCGAGGAAGCCCACGAAGAATGCCGCAACTACCTTAGGACGCACGTATCGCACTTCGTCGGATATGTTGGATCTGGATCCGGCTCTGCCGATGCTGGAGACAACGAGGACTCGGTGCTGGAGGCGATCAGAACAAACACCGACTTACCGGCATCTTCGGATGACTCCATGACGTCGACAGATTTCCGAAAGTTCTCCGTGGAGTATGAAGAGGAGCTTAACTCCAAAGCTATAGAAGAAGGAGAAGTCATGGATGAAGGATCCGGAGAAAACTCTCCCAAAGCGCAGGATCACATGGATCTCGGAGCTAATCCCGATGTCCAGATGTCCGAAAGTATCGATTAGAGCTTGACTCCGGGAAACGGACCCAAAGCCGTCTTTGCTACCGGCGCTGCCAAGAAGGCAAAGAAGAAGAACAAGAAGAACAAGACCCTGATGAAAGATCCTCTAGCAGAGGAAGTGGTTGCCGAGGATTACGAAGAAGACTCGGATGGAGCCTTAATCCCATAAGAGCCCAAAGAAGCTTAGGTGGATGGACACGTGGTCACTACTGGTGCCCGTAAACTCATCGATGCTGCATTAACTACACCTATCCCTACAGCTGCAGAACTTACTGTTGCAGAATTGGAAGAAAGGGCTGAAGCCCTAGAAGCGCGTCGCCAAGTACTCCTGGATGAAGCCAAAAACATTGTGGAAGAGAAGAAACACATAGCTACTGTGGAGAAGCTCATCTCTCTACAGCATCTAAAGACCCGGAAAGGCCACGTACAGGCCAACAAATTTTTGGAAGTCCGCAAAGTCCTCTTTGAGGGAGACCCAGGGATGCCTTGGACCAACAACAATGGAGATATGGTGTACCCAACACTAGTACAGAATACCGCCGCGGCCCGAGCTATCCTGGCAAATAATCCAGGCCCAGAGGAGGTTCGGCTTGGCATTAAGCTACTCACCAAGGGTCTGGAGCAACAGAAGGTCGCAAAATCTGGAAGCGGAAAACTGGTCTCTCGATTTGACCAATGCCACACGGATCCGGCCTGGGATGATATCATGCCCCAACGGGTTCCGGAATAGCATTACCGTTCCAACCGCCGGGAAGATAATTACTCAAGAACCAGATCTTCAGGCCAACGGCACAGAACTGCACGTGATTGGAGCAATGTTGCCCTAGCCGCAGGGCGAGATGCAGTTGCAGCATTGTATCCGAGACACCCTCCCCGGCTAGAGTGAAACAATCATAGGGAAGACGGCAAAGAGAAACGTCGGGAGGAGGACCATCAAAGAATGCCACCTCCTAGACATACAAGCCGTCTGGTTGAACCCCACCATGCTGAGGGGAACGACGGACGATGGAACGACGGACATCGTGCCGAGTCAAGCCGGCAGGGGGCTCATCATAATGAAGACCCTCCCTGGAACCGGAATGATGACGCTCCGGATGGAGGCTGGCAATTAGCTAGAAAAAATCCACCTGAACCACCCTCTCCACCAAGTAGCCGCCACAACAGCTCTCAAGGAGGGCGTCGTGGCGGAGGAGGTGGTGGCAGAAGTAGAAGTCTGGCTCCAAGGCACTGCAGCCACAGCCGTCAACCAGGACGGCGGTCTCTGTCACCAAGTGATGTGAGACACCGGATCAACTCTAACATAGAGGCACGACGCTATGAGAACAACGAAATCTATGTGGCTCTAAAATGCTTCGGACCATGCATCAGAGCAACAAGATTCCTGGAAGGATTTGCTATCTCAAGGCACATCCAGCCCTACGATGGTGTAGCTCGGCCAGATACTTGGCTCCAGGATTTTTCTAGGCTTGTTGCATCGCCAAAGGCGGAAATAGCTTGGTCGCAACCAGATATCTCCCACTTATCCTACGGAAGACGGCACGATCCTGGCTCAATGAACTTCCGGAAAACACCATCCACAACTAGTATGACATGCAAAGCGCGTTCTTTCAGAATTTCGAAGGCACATATCGGAGGCCCTATACGGTAGGAGACCTACACCGTTGCACCCAGAAAGCCTAAGAAACTTGCCGAGACTACCTCGGACGTTGGATCGACACGAAGAACTCCTGTGAGGCAGTAGATGACCAAACTGTGATTGAAGCTTTCATTGCAAGACTCCCAATTGGTTTACTACGTCACCGCTTGAAGTGCGACAAGGTCACTGATTTGGGAGAGATGATAGAAACAGCGAGCAAGTATGCAGATGTTGATGACGACACGGAAGGATTACTGAACGTCCTAGCTGTGCCATAGTTGGCAAAACAACCAAAGCAACAAGCTTAGAAGTGCAAGAACACGTCAGAAGAAAATCCCAACGCGGAAACAACGATCATTACTGCTACTTTCGGGTCAAGAGGACGAGTAGGGCACGACGGTGGCCGTGGACGCGGTCATGGGACATCAAGGGTCCAGGGTAGAGGAGACAGGCAACCTGGCAAAACCTACTCGTGGGCCGACATTGCCAATAACCCGTGCGTACATCACTTAGATCCCAACGGGGGCTCATCCCATACAAACACCGAGTGTCGTTTCAATGACGACATCAAGAAAGACAATATCGCTGGCTACAGTGCTAAGCGGAAGAAGGGAAAGAAGAATCCCGAAAAAGAAAAGGAGACCAAGGAAGATTCTGACATGGAGGAAGCAGAGCCTTCAAATCCCAAATCGGATGGAAAGAAGAACTTCTCAACAAAGAAAGACACTTACGTCACTTTCCTTGGGTGTCAACCAGCTAAGGTCAAGAAATCAGTACTGCACGAGCTCAACGCAACTATTCTGGTTGTCCCACAATTTTTGGACTCGTCGGAAGTGGCAATCACCTTTGACTGTGCTGATCATCCGCATAAGTTGCACATGCAAGGAAAATATGCCTTGATCGTCAATCCACTTATTGACGGTTATGGTTTCTCCAAGACTCTCATGGACGGCAGCAGCATCAACATTCTATATGTCGAAACACTATGTCGGATGCGGATCTCGGAGACACAGCTGAATCACAGCTCTGTGATCTTTCACGGAGTTGTCCCAGGAAGACAAGCAAGTTCCCTGGGAGAAATCACTTTGGATGTTACCTTCGGAACTCCAAAGAACTATCGGATGGAAGCACTTTCCTTCGAAGTGGTCCCGTTCAAGAGCGCCTACCATGCTATATTCGGACGGCCGGCTTACTGGGCTTTTATGGCTCGTCCGTGTTACATTTACAATATGATGAAAATTCCAGGTCCCAAAGGCGTGATCACCATCAGGGGAGACCCGAAGAAGGCGCGAGAGTGTGAGGACAGAAATGCCTCCTTTGCTGAAGCTGTGCTGCATGCTTAGGAGTACCAGGAGATCAAGAAGACCATCAACCCATCCGAGATGCCCGCGAGGAAGAAGGAGGTTACAAAGCTGACTCCAGAGTTCAAGGCATCGGAAGAGACGAAGATGACGCCATTGAAGGATGATGACCCCTCCAAGGTGACCCATATAGGTGTAGGCTTAGATAGTGCATACGAAAGGGCGCTCGTCAAGTTCCTCAAAGCAAATCAAGATATCTTCGCATGACAGTCATTTGACATGACCGGAGTACCCAGGGAACTTGCCGAGCACTCTCTAAATGTACACCCAAACGCTAAACCCGTCAAATAGTCCTTACAATGTTTCGGTGATGAAAAGTGAAAAGCAATAGCTAAGGAGCTAGCTCGGCTTGAGTTAGCCGAATTCATAGAAGAGGTCATCCACACTGAGTGGTCGGCCAATCCTGTAATGGTCCCTAAAAAGGACACCACTGAATTAAGGATGTGTGTTGATTATACCACCTTGAACAAGGCTTGTCCCAAAGATCTGTTCGCTCTGCCTAGGATTGATCAAGTTATCGATTCTATGGCAAGCTCAGAATTCCTATGTTTTCTCAACGCATATTCCGGTTATCACCAAATTCGGATGAAGGAATCAGACAAAGTCAAAACTTCATTCATAACTCCTTTTGGAACCTTCTATTTCGTTACGATGCCCTTTGGGCTCAGGAACATAGGAGCTACCTACCAGCACACTATGCAGCGTTGCCTCCACGATCAAATCAGACACAATGTACATGCATATGTGGACGACATTTCGGTGATATCCAAAAAGAAGGAAACCCTAATTTCTGACTTGGATCAAACATTCGCCAATTTACGCAGATACAAAATAATGCTTAATCTGAAGAAGTGCTTCTTTGGAATACCAGCCGGAAAATTGATGGGTTTCATTGTGTCTCAAAGAGGCATAGTGGTGAACCGTGACAAAATCAAGGCTATTCTCAATATTTCCAGGCCAACTTGCCTGAAAGACGTTCAAAGACTAACTGGTTGCATTGCTACAGTAAGTCGGTTTGTAAGCCGGCTCGGTGAGCGAGCCACACCACTCTACAAGCTCCTGAAAAGGACCAAAAAATTCATTTAGACTGATGAAGCTGAAGCTGCACTACAAAACCTGAAAGCAGTACTCTTGTCTGCTCCTATCCTTGCAGCACCGGAACCTCAGGAACCGATGTTGCTCTATCTCGCTGCGACAAATAGGGCCGTGAGTGCTGTCATGGTGGTGGAGAGATCAGAGGAAGAACAGGAACACCTGTTGCAATGTCCGACTTACTACCTCAGTGAGGTCCTAACTGAATCTAAGCAGCGGTATCCACATTATCAAAAGATGGCTTACGGTGTGCTTTTCACATCGCGGAAGTTACGACACTACTTTTAGGAACACCCAATTACCATGGTGAGTACAACTCCCATGAGAGACATAATCAACAATAGCGATGCTACAGGACATGTCGCAAAATGGGGCATAGATCTTTTAGCTTTCGACATTGAGTATAAACCTCGTATAGCAATCAAATCCCAAATTCTGGCTGACTTTGTTGCTGACTGGACAGAGACAATAGAAAATATGACCCTCCCGGAGTCGGAATACTAGACCTTACATTTTGATGGATCTAAGGCGCTCGGGGGCTCGGGGGTTGGCGTGGTGCTCAAATCACCCCAAGGAGATAAACTTTTCTATGTTTTGCAGATCCACTTCATGACAAGAAATAACATTGCTGAGTATGAAGCACTGCTGCATGCAATCTGGATTGCTAAGGATATCGGCATCATACGATTAACGTGCTATGGAGATTTGGATCTTGTTGCCCAACAAGTATCGGATACCTGTAACGCAAACAAACACATGGCAGCATATAGAGTTGTCGTTGATGAGCTATCTAAATCGTTCGAAGGGTTTGAAGTTCAACACATCCCTCGAACAGAAAATGAGGAAGCAGATGCATTATCTCGTATAGGCTCTGCACGGAAAAAGGTCCTGGATGGCACTTTTTTAGAGCACCTCAAAGTTCCTTCAATAAAAGGAGTTGACGAGGAATATCCGACCAAATCCTACTCACCTTTAATAGCAGTTCTGGCTGTATCCAAGCTAGACTCAACCCTACCTTGATTATTTGGTAGACGGAAAATTACCCGAAGACGAGGTTCTGAGCCGGCAGATCATCCAACGAGCAAAATCCTATACCACTATAAGTGATGAGCTCTATAAGAGGAGTGTGTCTAGGGTCTTTCAATGCTATGTATCTCCGGGAGAAGGAGTGGAAATCCTAAGGGAAATCCACAAAGGTGAATGCGGTCATCATGCTGCAGCCAAATCTTTAGTGGCAAAAGCCTTCAGACATGGATTTTTCTGGCTTACAACTAAGGTAGATGATGAACGGCTAGTCAAGACGTGCAAAGGCTGCCAAAAGTACGCCAAACAAGCTCATGTTCCGACTGATCAGCTCTAGACAATACCTATAACATGGCCCTTTGCAATCTGGGGGCTTGACACGGTAGAACCATTTAAACAAGCTCCAAGTGGGTTTACTCACCTCTTAGTGATGGTGGATAAATTCACGAAATGGATTGAGGCTAAACCCGTCACAAGTTGTGATGGAGCAACAACCAGAAGATTTGTCAAGGATGTTATAATCCAATTCGGATATCCGCATAGCATTATTACGGACAACGGGAGTAATTGTTCTATGGGAGAACTTGTCGGATTCTACGATGAACAAAATATCCGGCTTGACATTGCGTCAGTCGCACATCCACAGGCTAATGGACAAGTTGAAAGAGCAAATGGTTTAATCCTACAAGGCCTAAAACCAAGACTCGAAGCACCACTATGTCATGCCATGGGGGCTTGTGCAGAGGAATTACCTTCTATAATATGGAGCTTGAGAATAACTTCGAACAGGTCAACCGGATACACACCTTTCTTCTTGGTCTATGGCGCTGCTTGTCCGCCCAAAATATATTGAGCTCGTTGGGGAACCCCAAGAGGAAGGTATGATGAGCACATCAACAAGTTTTCCCTCAGTTATGAAACCAACTTTGCCCCAACTTACAGTAAGGTTGTCAATCTCACCGGTTTTGCTGAAAACAAAGGGTTAAACGTATTGTGTGGAAGAAAGTAGTAGTTTGCAGAAAGTAAACAGAAAGCAGTAAACAGTTGATTGTAGATTAACGATAAAAGAAAGGACCAGGGTCCATAGTTCACTAGTGGTGGCTCTCCTTAAGATAGATGACATGTTGGGTGAACAAATTATAGTGGGGCAATTTACAAACATCAAGAAAGCAATATGCATATACTAAACATCTAGACTCCTTTGAGATTTGATTGGGCATTACAACATTATACATAGACCGTAATCCAACTACATCTATGACTAATAATCCACCTTGAGGTTATCATCAGAACCCCCTCCAGTATTAAGTTGCAAGCAACAGATAATTGCATTACGCATTGCGTGTAAAGTAAACAATACAATTGTTCTATGAACAAAGGATTGTTGTTTTCTCCCTAGTAGCAACAACACATCTAGTACCTTAGAGATTTCTGTCACTTCCCGAGATTACTAGAGGCATGAACCCACTATCGAGCATAAATACTAACTCTTGGAGTTGCTAGCATCTACTTGGCCAAGATAGCTACTAACAACGGAAAGCATGCAAGATACAAATAACAAAGACATGATAGAATCAATAATCAGTCTGAAATAGCATCTCAATATCCATCGGATCCCCACAAACACAACTTGTATGATTACAAATAGATGATCTTGATCATGAACGGAGCTCACAAGATCTAAACATGATAACACAAAGGATAAGAACCAGCCATCTAGCTACTACATGGACCCATAGTCCAAGGATGAACTACTCACGCATCACACTTGAGGCTTGCATGATGATGAAGAAGCCCTCTAGGCTGAATTCCCCTCTCCGGCAGGGTGCTGGGAAGAGCTTCAGATCCCTCCCGATCTAGGGATGGAGATGATGGTGGCTACAGACTCTTTCGTGGAATTTTGATCGTGTCCTTAGGGTTTCTGTATCGGAGGCATCTTATAGGCGAAAGGAGAGGCCGAGGGGGTGCTAGAGGCGGCCAGACCACCCCCTAGCACGGGCCAGGCTAGGCCGCGCGGCCTAGTGCTGTGGCGGCCCCCTGGCCCCTCTCCGTCTCGTATTCTGGGTCCGTGTGTCCCTCAGTGAAAAACTGACTTTGGCTTTTGTCCCGTCCAATTCCGATAATATTCATTTTCTGACTTTCCTGGAACCAAAAACAATAGAAAACAGGCAGCTGTCACTATGACTCTTGTTAATAGGTGATACATTGCAAATGTATCTATAATTTTTGATGTTCCATGCTTGGTTTTATCTACTTTCTTATGTTTTGTCCAAACTTTGGAGTACTTTTAATATGATTTCTTGGACTAACCTATTAACAAGAGCCACAGTGCTAGCTGCCTGTTTTCTGCTATTTTTGGTTCCAGGAAAGTCATAAAATGAATATTCTTAGAATTGGACGGGACAAAAGCAAAAAATCCTATTTCACCAGAAGACTCTCGGAGCCAGAATATGAGACAGAGTGGGGCTGGGGCCCAAACACACCACCTGGCTGTGCGAGCTGGTCCTGGCCGCTCCAGGGGTGGTCTGGCCGCCCGAGGCACTCCCTCGGTCTCCCTCTTCGCCTATAAGATGCCTTCTGACCTAAAAACTCAGGGGTTCAATGTTTTTCCAGAAGGATTTCCGCTCTACCGCCACCAGCAGATTCCATGAAATAGCACCAGAAACTCCGTTCTGGCACCCTGCCGGGACGGGGAATTGGAGGAGATTATCGCCATCATCATCACCATCGCTTCTCCATCGACCATCCATGTGTTCCCCCATCTATGAGTGAGTAATACCCCGCTATAGGCTATGGGGATGGTAGGGATTGGATGAGATCGTTCATGTATCTTCTATTAGTGCTTTATGACTTTGTTGCGACTTGTTATGCTTAATGCTTGTCACTAGGGCCCGAGTGCCATGATTTCAGATTTGAACATGTTATTGATTCATTATGATAGTATTGTTTATGGTCTTACCTGCAAGTTGTATACACATGTTGTTGTCCGGAACCAATGGCCTCGAAATGACAGAAATCGGGATAACCGGAGGGAATGGCTTTGATGTGAGGATCACATGTGTTCACGGAGTGTTAATGCTTTGCTTCGGTGCTCTATTAAAAGGAGCACCTTAATTGCCAGTAGTTCCCTTGAAGCCCCGCTACAAACGGGCTAGCAGGATAAAAGATGTTGTGCAAGTTCTCATTGCGAGCACGTATGACTATATATGGAACACATGCCTAGGATTATCTAGTACTTGGATGCTTTATCTTATTTATCTGCAATTGCCCTATGTTCTGATTGCTATGTGAATTGTCTTGTCCATGCAACGCCCATCCATCCATCCCTATGCCTACCGCACTTGAATCCTACTGTTACTGCTATTGTTATTGCTGTCTTTACTTTACTACTACTGTTACTTTACTATTCCTACTACAAAACTGTTGCTACTGATAAACTGCTGTGAGCAAGATTGTTTCCAGGTACATCTGAATTGACAACTCAGTTGTTAAGGCTTATAAATATTCTTTGGCTCCCCTTGTGTCGAATCAATAAATTGGGGTTCACTTCCCTCGAAAATACTGCGATACACCCCCTATACTTGTGGGTCATCAATAGGTTAGTCCAATAAAGTGTATAGAAAGTACTCCAAAGTTGGAACAAAACATAAGAAAGTAGATAAAACCAAGCATGGAACATCGAAAATTATGGATACATTAGCAACATATCAACATCCCCAAGCTTAACTCCTGCTCGTCCTCGAGTAGGTAAGTGATAAAAAGAAAGAATAATTTTTGAGGTGATATGCACCATCATAAACTTGATCAAAGTATTTGTAAAACAATGATAGCTGGGATTATAGTACTCCAATCAAAACATGAAAGACAAAGTTGTAACAATAAAACAAAGCAACTATGTTGCAACATGAAAAGGCACAAACAAAAGATTCATGAATAACAATACTTTGCAAGACGTTTGTTTATTTCACATAAATAAAACATAGCATAGTGGCATTCAACTTGTCCCTCATAGAGTAGCAAACATAAATGCATAGGACACCTTCAAAGTTCATAAGAGTGACTAGATACAAATAGTTTAAAACAAGCAATATCAAAGCTATGCATCAATCAACAAGTCTTGGGACAATGCACATAGAACTAAGAATGGCCACTATGCTCTCAAAGTAGGTGCATAAAGATAGAAGGTGGAGACTCAACATAAAAGTAAAAGAAAGGCCTTCATAGAAGGAAGTAGGGATTCAAGTTTCATAAAGAGCTTCCAAAAATTATGGTACTTATTAGCTTTCAGCTCTCATTGCCCCTATCATAAGCATCTTGAAGGTGATTAAGGTTAAAGTGACACAACTAAGAGGCTATGCTTGACAAGTTATAAGCTGAAGTCTCATGCCCCTTACTTACGAAGACCGAACCTCATGCTACACAACTTTAGTCACAAGTAAGCTCTTGTCATTGTAAGTACATATGTATCATAGAGAACCGCCAACGGGGTACCCCTTGCACATGATACAAGAGCTATCCCATAATCAAAATGACAAGGCAAGCAGACAATGAGCATCTCAGCGATCTTTTTATTTGCTATTTGCACAGGTTTTTTATTGAGGATGCTTCATAGAGTGCTCATTATGGTTATGCTACAAGTTTCCACCATGATTAGGCATGGCTTAGGCTAGCGCCCATGCGTTTATCTAACACAAATACAAACTCCATGATCTTACAAGTTCCCCTTTTATTTCACACCGCCGGGATCCATAAGCAAAAGAACATGATATCAACTAGGTACAATGTACAAGTGCAATGTTGAAAGCGTTCCCCATGATACATGGTTCTGCTAACTTCAACTTATAAAGCGCAAGCATATACGCAACAAAGATGGACGCAATGGTTCAAGTTTATTAAGTGCAAGAAAGTAAAGTGTGCCATCAAGTTCATGAGAGCTCTAATCACTAATTTTCACATAACAAGTTTAATTCGGAAGGTAGATAAAAACATGAATATACTTGGAATAGCATACGCTAATAGGTAGGTATGGTGTACTCTTTGGAATAACTTGGTTTTAGGAGTTGGATGCATGAGTGGAACTCATACTTGGTTACGGAGGCTAGCAAAAGACTGGGAGCGACCGACTAAGAGAGCAATAATGGCCATAATCATGCAGAGCAACAAAACATCATTAATCAAAGCATAAAGTGATACTACAAGTTGAAAACTAAAGGATCATAAAGGCTTATGGTGACTTGGGATAGTCATAACATGGTGTGAGCATGCGCCAAGTCAACCCAAATAAAGCATCAAAGGAGAATACCACAATACTATGCTTTAATATGCTAAAACATCGCATGATTCTTCCAAGGCACATTAAGCAATCTCCATTGTTTATAACAAGTCATGCTACAGTAAAGAATACTAAGCATAAATCCAAAACAATATCAAGCATGGCATGACAAAGCATAGGCCACAGTAAAAAATAAGCTCTCTTTACCGCTTAAGCATGAACTTTCCTACTATTTTCTAATCCAAACCAAACTATTTGAAAACCAATGTTTGAAAGAGGGGCTCCAACAAATTTATTCAGCAAACTAAGAAACCAAGCAAACGAAAAAACAAAATGAAAACGAAAAAGAAGACGCTCCAAGAACAACACGACTGTGCATGAAACAATAAAAATGAAGTGTTTGGAAGAAACCTGGGATTTTTATTGATGAAGAAGGGGATGCCTTGGGCATCTCCAAGCTTTGACACTTGTACTTCTTGGATATTTCTTGGGTGACACGCGTGGCATCCCCAAGCTTGAGCTTTAGTCCATTCTTCATCTCATTACTCATTCTTTCCATACACCTGAAATTTTTCCTTCATACAAAGCTTCACACAATCTTTATTAGCAACATTAGTGCACTCAAGATAATAAGTCTTTAGGTTTAGGCCCAACACCAATAATACTTCCATTAAAACACAAGCTACTGTAGCACTTCCCTCAAAAAGATCAATTCCCCAAAAGAACTCAAAAAGGAACCAACAAGAAGCAAATGCAAATAATGGCAGAAATCTGTCAAAACAGACCAGCAGGTAAAGACGAATTTATTCGAAGACCTTCTGTTGCTCAAATCAAACAGTGTTGAACTAACGGAAGTTATATAACAACCTGAGGGAGAAGCAAAAAAATTCACGCCTCAAAAGGACGTACATATATTTTACACAAATTTTTACGGTGATGCACATAAATCTGTTTCAGGACAACAACTTTCCCAATCATTACTTCTCTCTCATTAGAGGTTACTCTTGGCACAAAAAGCAAATAAAAAGGATAAGGAGCGGTTATTACTGAAGTAATAACTTCCAAGACTCATCTAAAACTTTTGGGTTATCTCCCAATAAGTACTTTTCTTTAACACCTTTAAGTTAGGCATAAGAAGCAAGAAAAAGGATCAAGTGTTCTCAAATGAAGAAGCATTAAGATTGATACCAGAAATATCTTCAACAAGGCAAGGTATCTCATCCAAATAATTTCTAGAGGATCCTATCTCAATACTCTTGGGTTCACTATTTTCATCAAACGGGTTTTCAAGAACAATCCAATCAAGATTCTTTTCTATGGCTTCATGCATTGCTACAAGTTTGAAAGCTATTGGTATCTTAATTTCCTCCCCATTAGGTTCGGTTTTGTTCATATTTTCTCATGTATCAATAACATCTACACATGAGCCTAGCATATTAAAACGATCAAACACTTTTCTAGCTTCCTTAGCAACTTCATAGAATTCTTTAAACAAGGTTTCCAGAATAAAATCTCTCTTTTCAGGGTCCTCAATTTCCTTAAGTTTAAGAAACATTACTTGCATTAAGGGGTTCAGGTTAACAAACCTAGCTTCCAACATGTGAACTAAAGAAGCTGCAACAATTTCATGATTTGGAGCAAGCTCTGCAAGGGATCTATCCTCAATATCCTCATGCTTACTAACATGATTAAAGAATTCTTCAATATTATCTGTTCCAATTATAGAGCCATTACCTATTGAAACGTCTTTCAAAGTGAATTTAGGGATCAGCATGGTGAGCTAAGAAAGAGGTTGCAACTATAGAAAGACTTAATTTTTTTTGTGTTTTTAATAAAGAAAGCAAACTAGTAAAACTATTTTTTTGTGTTTTTGATAAATAAACAAGCAAACAAAGCAAAAATAAACTAAGCAAAACAAAAACAACAAAGTAAAGAGATTGGTTATGAGGGACTCCCCTCGTGAAGATGTCCTTGACTCCCCGGCAACGACGCTAGAAAAAGTTGCTTGTTGGCCCAAAATATATCGAGCTCGTTGGGGAACCCCAAGAGGAAGGTATGATGAGCACAACATCAATTCCCTCAGTTATGAAACCAAGGTTATCAATCCAGTAGGAGCAAGGAAATACCCCAAAGGTGTTGCTAGCTGGACTTTGGCACGGCGCACTACCGCGTCAACAGCAACGTGGAGACCTGCACAACACAACCACAGAACTTTGTCCCCAACTTACAGTGAGGTTGTCAGTCTCACCGGTTTTGCTGGAAACAAAGGATTAAACGTATTGTGTGGAATAAAGTAGTAGTTTGTAGAAAGTAAACAGAAAACAGTAAATAGTTGATTGTAGATTAACGATAAAACAAAGGACCGGGGTCCATAGTTCATTAGTGGTGGCTCTCCTTAAGATAGATGACATGTTGGGTGAACAAATTACAGCGGGAAAATTGACAAACATCGAGAAAGCAATATGCATATACTAAACATCTTGACTCCTTTGAGATTTGATTGGGAATTACAACATTATACATAGACAGTAATCCAACTGCATCTATGACTAATAATCCACCTTCAGGTTATCATCCAAACCCCCTCTAGTATTAAGTTGCAAGCAACAGATAATTGCATTATGCATTGCGTGTAAAGTAAACAATACGATTGTTCTATGAACAAAGGATTGTTGTTTTCTCCATAGTAGCAACAACACATCTAGTACCTTAGAGATTTCTGTCACTTCCCCAGATTACTAGAGGCATGAACCCACTATCGAGCATAAATACTAACTCTTGGAGTTGCTAGCATCTACTTGGCCAAGATAGCTACTAACAACGAAAAGCATGTAAGATCACAAATAACAAAGACATGATAGAATCAATAATCAATCTTAAATAGCATCTCAATATCCATTGGATCCTCGCAAACACAACATGTATGATTACAAATAGATGATTTTGATCATGAACGGAGCTCACAAGATCTAAACATGATAGCACAAAGGAGAAGAACCAGCCATCTAGCTACTACATGGACCCGTAGTCCAAGGATGAACTACTCATGCATCACACCGGAGGCTTGCATGATGATGAAGAAGGCCTCCAGGGTGAATTCCCCTCTTTGGCAGGGTGCCGTGAAGAGCTTCAGATCCCTCCCGATCTAGGGATGGAGATGATGGCGGCTACAGACTCTTTCATGAAATTTTGATCGGGTCCTTAGGGTTTCTGTATTGGAGGCATCTTATAGGTGAAATGAGAGGCTGAGGGGGTGCTGGAGGTGGCCAGACCACCCCCTGGCGCGGGCCAGGCTGGGCCGCGTGGCTAGGTGGTGTGGCGGCCCCCTGGCCCCTCTCCGTCTCGTATTATGGCTCCGTGTGTCCCTCGGTGAAAAACTGACTTTGGCTTTTGTCCCGTCCAATTCCAAGAATATTCATTTTCTGACTTTCCTAAAACCAAAAACAGCAGAAAACAGGCAGCTGGCACTGTGGCTCTTGTTAATAGGTTAGTCCAAGAAAGTGTATAGAAAGTACTCCAAAGTTGGAACAAAACATAAGAAAGTAGATAAAACCAAGCATGGAACATCAAAAATTATGGATACTTTAGCAACGTATCAGGCGCAGAAGCAGTTCTTCCTAGCGATTTGATCCACACTTCTCCCCGTGTTGCCGCATATGTTGAAGAGAATGCCGAAATTTCTCGACAAAGTGATCTCGATTTAATCGAAGAAGTTCGCATCGTTGCTGAAATGATATCAACAGCCTATCAGCAGAAGTTGCGCAAGTATCATAGCCAGAGAGTCAGAAACCGGTCTTTTAACAAGGGCGATTTGGTTCTCCGTCTTGTGCAGAAAAGAAAGCACAAACTTTCCCCAATATGGGAAGGGCCCTTTTTAGTTAGGCGAGTATTGCACAATGGTTCTTACTTTCTAACGGATATGCGGCCAGTCAAAGAAAGACCTGCTACTAAGAAGAGAAAGAGAGCTGGAGGCAGTACAAACCCGGAAGAATTAGACAGACCATGGAATATTGCTCAGCTATGTCCCTTTTATTCTTAAAAATATCTTTCTTTGATATCATATATGTGTATATGTTCAATGAGAAATAAAGTATTGGTTGCCTCAATATTTTCTGAGAAGTTTTATATTGCCATCTTATTTCCGAATGATCATGTCACATTCGAAAATCCCAGAATACTTGAAAGTACTTTATGCTCATGTTTGTTCTGGTTAGATTTTTGATTCTAAAAAATGCTACCTTCGGGTATAATCTAAATTTTCTAGCTTGTACTTGGGTTCTTTATCTGATTGCAAGATGCGGGCATTTTCCGAGTAGAGAATTGTTGGTACTGAAAGTTGGCTTTGTTTCCGAGTTTAAACTGATTTAGCAACTGAGCTCCATTGCTCGACAGAGATTCCGTGTGGAAGGTTAGCCGGCTCGCGAAAGGGACGAGGCAGAAAGCCAGATAAACGATAAGTTCAAGAAAAACAAATAAGTGCTTATGTAAACATTCCAGGCATGACAAATATAAAGCCAAAGTGCTAAATAGGAATATCAAATCTTAGCACTAGCAAAAGTATTACACTACTTATTTACAATCTGATTGTTTCAGAATAACATATTGTTTCTTCTGGCACTTTTACAATGCAGGAGGAGAGGTAGGAGCAGCTGGCTCACTGGAGACATCACCCTCGCCCCGATATCTTTCCGAGACGTTCAAATCCAATACGGTTTGTTCGTCGTCGGAAACTTTACTAGTTTCTTCAGTGGGCAGAGGAGGCGTCTCTACGCGAGTGAAGAAAGGAGTGTCGTATCTGGTCAGATCAGCTATACGACACCCATATCCGGCACAAGAGTCCATGATGGCCTTGATATCTTGCTCCTGTTGGGTCCATAGCATAGAAAACAAAAAATTTCCTACGATGAGAACTACACGCCAAGATCTATCTACTAGGTACAGAGCAACGGGTGGACATACATCCATGGAGAACTTACCCTCGAAGACAACGAGCTTTGTTAACGAGTAGGAACTCGTGGTTGATGTAGTCGTACACTTGCCGATCTCAAGATCGTGAGGAAGTCCGAGCGCCGCAACTCAGCAGCGCATCCGCACTCGCACACACGTTCAAGCCACCGGACAACATCCACCTCTTCGCTCCAGCGATCCAGGGGAAGCAGCAACTCCTTCCAGACGAAATGCCACCGGGAACATGTATCTCGCTAATCCAAGACCATGGGGAATAATTCTAGAGGGGGAGAGAGATCCTTCACAAGGAGGTGTGAGGATGAAGGAGGGAATGGGTGGCCTTTTATAGGAGGAGGGGGGTGCCCCCTCTCTCCATGGCTGGCGCATGGGGGGGGGTGACCCCTCACCTCACCCATTCATGTGGTGGTAACTCCTCCACATTAAAATGCCTCTTCACATTCCCTTTTAAAGTCTCCACTTTAAATGCATTAAATTTCTCCAAATTTAATGCTCTCTCATTTAATAAAACTCTTTATATTAAATTTATTCAGAATTTTGTTAATTACTTTAATTAACAAACATTCACATATAGCCCCTTGCAATATTTCAATATCACATGCAGAAACACCTTCTGCAATTTCAGCCAAAACAATTTCCGGTTTCTATTGAAACAATTCCTGCGCTTTGCAATTCTTTCGTCTGAAACATATGTGCTCCAAAATGGTGTCCGGTAACTCTTAAGTGTGCCACCCTATGGTTCGCGAATAATGCAGACATGATCGAGACCCTTCTCCGATCAATAATCAGCAGCGGGACCTGGAGATCCGTACTGAATCCTACACATTCAACGATGACTCCTGTGATCGTGAGAACCTTTAACGCTTGTAACTAAATCCTTTTGTCTCTCGATATATTACATGTCCGAGATTCGATCATCGGTATCTCCATACCTAGTTTGATCTCGTTACCGACATGCACTCTTTTCTCGTTCCCGTGATATAACTTTCTAGTGATCACATCACTTGCTTGCAAGCTATCCTAATGTGATATCATCGAGAGGGCCCAGAGTATATCTATCCGTCATCTGGATTGACAAATTCCACTCTTGATCCATGAGCCTCAACATAACACCTTTGTAGCACTGAACCTATCTTTATAGTCACCCTGTTACGGTGTGACGTTTGATGTTATCAAGATACTCTTCCGGTGTTAGCAATTAACATGATCTCATGGTATAAGGATAAAGATTACTTCGTATGATGTTATAGCAATATAAACATAATGACTTGATCGTAATGCTATACTTCGGATGAATGTTCATCACATCATTCCACCAATGGTGTGACCTTGTTATTAACAACATCCAATGTCCATGATCAGGAAACCTTGATCATCTTGTTAATCAACAAGCTAGTCTATAAGAGAGGCATGACTAGGAACCCTTTTTGTTTATTAAACACACATGTATTGATGTTTCCTATCAATACAATTATAGCATGAAAAATAAACATCTATCATATACAAGGAATACATAATAACAACTTTATTATTGCCTCTCAGGACATATTTCCTTCAGTCTCCCACTTGCACTAGAGACAATAATCTAGTTCACATAGTGATAAATCTAACACCCATGGAGTTCTGGTGTTGATCATGTTTTGCCCTAGGGAGTACTTTAGTCAATGGATCTGCTACATTCAGGTCCGTGTGCACTTTACAAATCTTTATATCTCCATCCTTGACATGCTCGCGGATGGAGTGAAACCGGCGCTTAATATGCTTGGAATTCTTGTGAGACCTTGGTTCCTTTGCGTTGGCTATGGTTCCATTGTTGTCACAATAGATCACCATCGGGTCCAACACACTGGGAACCACACCCAGTTCCGTTATGAACTCCTTCATCCAAACCGCTTCCTGCGCTGCTTCTGAAGCAGCAACATATTCCGCCTCCGTTGTTGATCCAGCCACCACAGGTTGTTTGGAGCTCCTCCAACTAACTGCTGCTCCGTTCAAGAGAAATACGTATCCGGATTGAGAATTAGAGTCATCCGGATCAATGTCAAAGCTAGCATCGACATAACACTTAGCGACTAGCTCTTCTTCACCTCCGTATATAAGAAACATATCCTTAGTTCTTCTCAAGTACTTAAGGATATTCTTGACCGCTATCCAGTGTTCCGAACCTGGATCAGATTGGTACCTACTAGTCAAACTAATAGCATGTGCCACATCCGGTCTTGTACATAGCATGGCATACATTATAGAGCCTATGGCTGAGGCATAGGGGATCTTATCCATCATCTCTCTTTCTTCCGCCGTAGCCAGACTTTGAGTCTTACTCAATGTCTTGCCTTGCAACATAGGTAAGAACCCCTTCTTACTTCCGTCCATATTAAACTTCTTTAATATCTTATCAAGGTATGTACTATGCGATAGCCCAATTAGGCGTCTTGATCTATCTTTATAGATTTTAATGCCTAATATATATGAAGCTTCACCAAGGTCCTTCATCAAAAATTTGTTGTTTAGATAACTTTTAGCACTGTTTAAAAGATCTAAATCATTTCCAATCAATAATATGTCATCCACATATAATATCAGAAATGCCACATTGCTCCCACTCACTTTCTTGTAAATACAAGCCTCTCCATAAGTTTGGACAAATCCAAACTCTTTGATCACCTCATCAAAGCGGAGATTCCAACTCCGGGATGCTTGCTTCAGTCCATAGATGGATCGCTGAAGTTTGCACACCTTATCAGCATCCTTAGGATCGACAAAACCCTTAGGTTGTATCATATACAACTCTTCTTCAATATTACCATTGAGGAACGCAGTTTTGACATCCATCTGCCATATTTCATAATCGAAATATGCAACAATTGCTAACATAATCCTAACCGACTTAAGCATCGCTATGGGAGAGAATGTCTCATCGTAGTCAACTCTTTGAATTTTTCGAAACCCCTTTGCGACAAGTCGAGCCTTATAAATGGTCATATTACCATCAACATCAGTTTTTTTTTTGAAAATCCATTTATTCTCAATGGCCTTTCGATCGTGAGGTAAGTCCACCAAGGTCCAAACCTAGTTTTCGTACATGGATTCCATCTCGGATTTCATGGCTTCTAGCCATTTGTTGGAATCAGGGCTCATCATCGCTTCTTCATACGTCGCAGGGTCATCTATTTCATCAATCATGAAATTTATAACAGGATTGACGTACAGTTCAGGAGCTGCACGTGTCCTGCTTGACCTGCGAGGTTCGGTAGTGTCCTTTTTCGGAGTTTCATGATCAATATCATTAGATCTCTCTTCATTAGGTGAAGTCAACTCCGAAACAACTTCTGGAGCTGCGCTACTCGCCATTTCATGAAGATAAGGTTCAATAACCTCTTCGAGTTCTACCTTTCGACTACTCAACCTTTCGCGAGAAACTCCTTCTCAAGAAAGGATCCATTCTTGGCAACAAAGACCTTGCCCTCGGATCTGTGATAGAAGGTATACCCAATTGTTTCCTTAGGGTATCCTATGAAGACGCATTTTTCCGCTTTGGGTTCGAGTTTATCCGGTTGAAGTTTCTTCACATAAACATCGCATCCCCAAACTTTAAGAAATGACAGCTTAGGTTTGTTTCCAAACCATAATTCATACGGTGTCTTTTCAACGGATTTAGATGGTGCCCTATTTAAAGTGAATGCAGCGGTTTCTAGTGCATAACCCCAAAATGACAGTGGCAAGTCAGTCAGAGACATCATAGATCGAACCATATCCAATAAAGTACGATTATGATGTTCTGACACACCATTACGTCATGGTGTTCCGGCAGGCGTGAGTTGTGAAATTATTCCACAGTCTTTCATATGTGTGCTAAACTCGTAACTAAGATACTCTCCTCCACGGTCGGACCGTAGAAATTTGATCTTTCTATTACGATGATTTTCCACTTCATTCTGAAATTCTTTGAACTTTTCAAAAGTTTCAGACTTGTGTTTCATCAAATAGATATACCCATATCTACTCAAATCACTGTTGGAACAAAATAACAAAAGTTTCAGACTTGTGAAAGTAACAAAATAACGATATCCACCTTGCGCCGACACACTCATTGGTCCACACACATCAGTATGTATGATTTCCAATAAATCTGTCGCCCGTTCCATTGAACCGGAAAACGGCGTTCTAGTCATCTTGCCCATAAGGCATGGCTCACTGTTGGAGATATGCCCAAGAGGCAATAATAAAAGTGGTTATTATTATATATTTGTGTTTATGATGAATGTTTGCATCCCATGCTATAATTGTATTATAAGGAAACACTAATACATGTGTGTTTTGTAAACATAAAAGAGTCCCTAGTAAGCCTCTTGTTGAACTAGCTTGTTGGTTAATTGATGATCATGGTTTCCTGATCATGGACATTGGATGTCATTAATAACAAGGTTATATCATTAGGAGAATGATGTGATGGACGCACACACCCATAGTAAGCATAGCATAAGATCAAGTCATTAAGTTCGTATTGCTATAAGCTTTCAAATGCATAGTAACCTAATCCTTCGACCATGAGGTTATGTTAATCACCATCACCGGATGGGTACTTTGATGACATCAAACAGCGCTTCGTAAATGGGTGGTTATAAAGGTGTCATTGGGTATTATGAAAGTATGTGTTGAAGCGCATGGACCAAGATTGGGATTTGTCCATCCATATGACGGATAGATATGCTCTGGGCCCTCTCGGTGGAATGTCATCTAGTTAGCTTGCAAGCATGTGACTAGGTCACAAGGGATGACATAACATGGAACGAGTAAAGAGTACTTATCAGTAACGAGGTAGAACTAGGTATGGAGATACCAACGATCAAACCTCAGATAAGTAGAATATCGCGTGACAAAGGGAAATGGTTTCGTATGTTAATGGTTCTATCAATCACGAAGTCATCGTTGAGTATGTGGGATCCGTTATGGATCTCCAGATCCCGCTGATGGTTATTGATCGGAGAGGTGTCTCCATCATGTCTCCAGATCCCGCTGATGGTTATTGATCACACTTAAGGTTCGAAGTTGTTTTTAAGTAGATATGGAATGTGCGTTGGAGACCGAATGTTGTTTGGAGTCTCGGATTGGATCCGGGACATCACGAGGAGATCCGGAATTGTCCGGAGAATAAGATTCATATAATGGGGATCATTTTCTGAGTTAGGAAATGTTCCGGAGTGTTTGTATGGGGATTCTAGAAAGTTTCGGAATGTTTCGGAAGGTTCTAGAAGATATTTTGGAGTTTATTTGAAAACCAAGATAAGATAAGGGAAACTTAAGGGATAAGTAAAGGAAACTTGGGGGGGGGGGAGGACTCTCCCCCCAACCCTCCTTGGCGCGCCGGCCCTAAGGGGTGGGCCTAGGGGTGGGAACCCTAGGCCGCACCCCTCCCTCTATATATAGAGGGGTGGAGGCACCACCCCCTGGCCCCTTCCCACTCCAAACCCTAGCCGCCTCTCTTCTCCTCCTTCCATCTGCTCTGGCTTAGGCGAAGCCCTGCAGAATTCTCTACTCCACCACCACCACCACGCCGTCGTGCTGCTGGGATTCCGTGGAGAAGATCTACTACCTCCGCTGCTCGCTGGAACAAGGAGAGGAAGGTCTCCTTCGACTCCACACGTGTGACCGACTCCGGAAGCGCTGCCAGAACGCGGCGCCGGAAGGATCGTCCACACGATCTTGAGATCGGCAAGTGATCGACTACATCAAACCCGAGATCCAATCTCGTAACGCTTTCGGATCTACGAGGGTTAGTACAGATCTATCTTGTTGCACATGTCTAATAGATTATATCTTGGCTTTTATCTAGATTAGATCTGGGTTTTGTTCGTTCTTGCGGTAGAATTTTTTTGTTTTCCATGCTACGAACCCATCAGTGGTATCAGAGCCTTGTCTATGCGTAGATCTGTTGCACGAGTAGAACACAATGGTTTTGTGGGCGTTGGTGCTCGTGTCGTCTTTTGCTTTGTGTACTTTGCATCTTGCGGTATGGTGGGATGAAGCGGCTCGGGCTAACCTTACATGTCATCGCACATGAGACTTGCTCCACGCTTGACGTGTAACTTGCTTTGCACAAGTGGCTTTGCGGGTGTCTGTCTCTCCCACCATAGTATAGATCCAATCTACACTTTGCACTTGATAGCACTTGTATCAACGTTGTGGTTCAGTTTCGTAGGTAAGATCCGTTCTTATTCGAAAGCCCCAAACCACGTAAAACTTGCAAAGAAAATTAGAGGCGTCTAACTTGTTTTTGCAGGGGTTTTGTGATGTGATATGGCCATCATGTGATTGTGATTATATTTGATGTATGCAATGATCCTTATTGTAATATGGCAACCGGCAGGAGCCTAATGGTTGTCTTTAATTCTGTTAAGACCTGCGTGTCTATTCATCTTGTAATAGCTTTATTCCAAGTAGTTGTAATAGTTGCTAGTGATGATGGACAACCATGAGGCGGCGCCACTAACCTTGACGCAATGCTGGTGATGATGGAGATCATGTCCGTGCTTTGGAGATGGAGATCAAAGGCACAAGAAGAAAGGGCCATATCATATCACACTAATTATGAATTGCCTGTGATGTTAATCCTTTATGCATCTTGTATTGCTTAGATCGCGACGGTAGCATTATAAGATGATCCCTCTCACTAAATATCAAGTAATAAAGTGTTCGTCCTTAGTTGCCACCGTTGCTAAGACTCGTCGTTTCGAAGCATCTCGTGATGATCGGATGTGATAGATTCTACGTGTGCATACAACGGGTGCAAGCCAGATTTGCACATGCGGAAACTAAGGTTAATCTTGACGAGCCTAGCATGTACAGACATGGTCTCGGAACACGGAATACCAAAAGGTAGAGCATGAGTCATATAAATGATATGATGAACACAAAGATTGTTCGCCGATGAAACTACATCTTCTCTCGTGAAGATCGGACTTGGTGTAGTGAACTTGGTTCGTGTAATCACTAAGACAATGTGAGGGATGTTGTTTTGAGTGGGAGTTCACCTAAGTTAATTTAAGAATTAAAATTGAACTCAATTTATCATAAACTTAGTCTAAACTACTTGCAAATTTGTTGTAGATTATGGCGAACCTCTCCATCAATTTCAATGCATTCCTAGAGAAAGAAAAGCTTAAGAACAATGGAAGAAACTTCACGGACTGGCTCCGTGGACTGAAGATCGTCCTCAGGACTGGTCAGTTGACCTATGTGCTCGAAGCACCGCTAGGTGACCCACCTGCAGAAGATGCCACCGATGACGTAAAGAATGTTTACGCCACTCGGAAGAATCATTAATCCACAGTTCAGTGTGCCATCCTGTACGGTTTAGAAACGGAGCTTCAGAAGCGCTTTGAGCACCACGACCCGTTCGAGATCATTAAGGAGCTCAAGCTCATTTTTGAGACTCACGCGGCCGTGGAGAGCTATGAGGCCTCCGAAAAGTTCTTTACCTGCAAGATGGAAGAGGGTAGCTCCGTTAGCGAGCACGTGCTCACCATGTCTGGGCACGCAAACAAGCTCCAAGAGTTGGGGATAACGATTCCTAATGAGTTAGGTATTCACCGTGTCCTCCAATCACTGCCACCAAGTTATAAGAACTTTGTGATGAACTACAATATGCACTGCATGAACAAGACATTGCCCGAACTATCGTCCATGCTGAAAACTGCTGAAGTGGAGATCAAGAAGGAGCACCAAGTGTTGATGGTCAATAAGACCACCAATTTCAAGAAACAGGGCAAGCCTAAGATCAAGGGCAACTTCAAGAAGGACGGCAAGAAAGCTGCCGCACCTGCTAAGAAGCCCAAGGCTGGTCCTAAGCCTGAAACTGAGTGCTTCTACTGCAAGGGTGCTGGTCACTGGAAGCGTAACTGCCCCAAGTACCTGGCAGATCTGAAGAACGGCAACATCAAGAAGAAAGGTATATTCGATATACATGTTATTGATGTGTATCTTACTAGTAATCGTAGTAGTGCCTGGGTATTTGATACTGGTTCAGTTGCTCATATTTTTAACTCGAAACAGGAGCTGCGGAATAAATGAAGACTGGCGAGAGACGAGGTGATGATGCGCGTTGGAAATGGCTCCAAGGTTGATGTGATCGCCGTCGGCACACTCCCTCTACATCTACCTTCGGGATTAGTTTTAAATTTAAATAATTGTTATTTGGTGCCTGCGTTAAGCATGGACATTATATCTGGATCTTGTTTATTGCAAGACGGTTACTCTTTTAAGTCCGAGAATAAAGGTTGTTCGATTTATATGAGTAATATCTTTTATGGTAATGCACCTGAGATGAATGGTTTATTCTTACTAAATCTCGATAGTAGTGATACACATGTTCACAACATAGATGCTAAACGAACAAAATTGAATGATAATTCTACATACATGTGGCACTGTCGTCTTGGTCACATTGGAGTGAAGCGTATGAAGAAACTCCATTCCGATGGACTTCTTGAATCACTTGATTTTGAATCACTTGAAAGATGCGAAGCATGTCTAATGGGAAAAATGACTAAGACTCCATTCTCTAGAATAATGGAGCGAGCTACAGACTTATTGGAAATAATACATACCGATGACTTAAGCAGATATGGGTATGTCTACTTTATGAAACATAAGTCCGAAACTTTCGAGAAGTTTAAGGAATTTCAAAGTGAAGTGGAAAATCATCGTAACAAGAAGATTAAGTTTCTGCGTTCTGACCACGGAAGTGAATATCTAAGTTATGAGTTTGACATGCATTTAAAGAAATGTGGAATACTTTCGCAGTTGACACCGCCGGGAACACCACAGCGTAATGGTGTGTCCGAACGTCGTAATCGAACTCTCTTAGATATGGTTTGGTCTATGATGTCTCTTACAGATTTACCGCTATCGTTTTGGGGCTATGCATTAGAGACAGCCGCATTCAATTTAAATAGGGCACCATCTAAATCCATTGAAACGACACCGTATGAATTGTGGTTTGGAAAGAAACCTAAGTTGTCGTTCCTTAAAGTTTGGGGTTGCGAAGCGTATGTAAAAAAGTTACAACCTGATAAGCTTGAACCCAAAGCGGAGAAATGCGTCTTCATAGGATACCCTAAAGAAACAATTGGGTATACCTTCTATCATAGATCCGAAGGCAAAGTTTTCGTTGCCAAGAATGGATCCTTTCTTGAGAAGGAGTTTCTCTCAAAGGAATTGACTGGAAGGAAAGTAGAACTCGACGAGGTTATTGAACCTTCTCTCGGAGTTGAGAGTAGCGCAGCACCAGAAGATGTTTTTGTGCCGCCTGCACCAATTGGAGAGGAAGCTCATGATGGTGATCATGAAACTTCGAACGAAGTTGCTACGGAACCTCGCAGGTCAACAAGGGTTCGTGCCACTCCTGATTGGTATGACTCTGCTTTGAACGTAATGTTGGTGGACAACACTGATGACCCTGCGACGTATGAAGAAGCTATGGTGAGCCCAGATTCCAACAAATGGCTAGAAGCCATGAAATCCGAAATGGGATCCATGTACGAAAACCAAGTATGGACTTTGGTGGACTTACCGGATGGCCGTAAGGCTGTCGAGAACAAATGGATTTTCAAAATAAAAACAGATGCTGATGGTAACGTGACCGTCTATAAAGCTCGACTTGTCGCGAAAGGGTTCCGACAAATTCAAGGAGTTGACTACAATGAGACTTTCTCACCAGTAGCGAAGCTAAAGTCTGTAAGGATTTTGTTAGCAATAGCTGCATATTTCGATTATGAGATTTGGCAGATGGGTCAAAATGGCGTTCCTTAATGGTGACATTGAGGAAGAGTTGTATATGGTACAACCCAAGGGTTTTGTCGATCCTAAAGATGCTGACAAGGTATGCAAACTTCAACGCTCCATTTATGGACTGAAGCAGCATCCCAGAGTTGGAATCAACGTTTTGATAAAGTAATCAAAAACTTTGGATTTATACAAACTTATGGAGAAGCTTGTATTTACAAGAAAGTGAGTGGGAGCTCTGTGGCATTCCTAGTACTATATGTAGATGACATATTGTTGATTGGGAATGATATAGAACTTCTTAATAGTGTCAAAGCCTATTTGAATAATAGTTTTTCAATGAAGGATCTTGGCGAAGCGGCATATATTCTAGGCATCAAGATTTATAGAGATAGATCAAGACGCCTAATAGCGCTTTCACAAAGTACATACTTAGACAAAGTTCTAAAGAAGTTTAGAATGGAAGAGAGCAAGAAAGGGTCCGCGCCCATGTTGTCAGGTAAGACCTTGAGTAAGACTCAAAGTCCAGCTACGGCAGAAGATAGAGAGAAGATGAATAATATTCCCTATGCCTCGACCATAGGTTCTATCATGTATGCCATGCTGTGTACAAGACCGGATATAGCACATGCTGTTAGTTTGACTAGTAGATATCAAAGTGATCCTGGAATGGAGCACTGGACAACGGTCAAGAATATCCTAAAGTACCTAAATAGGACTAAGGATATGGTTCTTTCTTATGGAGGTGATGAAAAGCTTGTTGTAAACAGTTACACTGATGCTAGTTGGAACACCGATCCAGATGACTCGAAGTCACAGTCTGGATACGTATTTATTTTGAATGGTGCTGCAGTAAGCTGGAGGAGTGCCAAGCAAAGCGTTGTGGCAAAATCTTCAACTGAATCGGAATACATAGCTGCTTCGGAGGCTGCACAAGAAGCCATATGGATGAAGGAGTTCATTACTGAACTTGGCGTGGTTCCTAGTGCGTTGGACCCGATGGCCATCTACTATGACAACACAGGTGCCATAGCTAATGCACAGGAGCCAAGGTCACATAGCAAGCTGAAGCACATCAAGCTACGTTTCCATGCTATTCGCGAGTATGTCCGAGATGGTGACATAAAGATTTGCAAAGTACACACTGATCTGAATGTGGCAGATCCGTTGACTAAACCTCTCCCTAGAGCAAAGCATGAACAACACCAGAACGCCATGGGTGTTAGGTATATTACCATGTAATCTAGATTATTGACTCTAGTGCAAGTGGGAGACTGTTGGAGATATGCCCAAGAGGCAATAATAAAAGTGGTTATTATTATATCTTTGTGTTTATGATGAATGTTTGCATCCCATGCTATAATTGTATTATAAGGAAACACTAATACATGTGTGTTTTGTAAACATAAAAGAGTCCCTAGTAAGCCTCTTGTTGAACTAGCTTGTTGGTTAATTGATGATCATGGTTTCTTGATCATGGACATTGGATGTCATTAATAACAAGGTTATATCATTAGGAGAATGATGTGATGGACGCACACACCCATAGTAAGTGTAGCATAAGATCAAGTCATTAAGTTCGTATTGATATAAGCTTTCAAATGCATAGTAACCTAATCCTTCGACCATGAGGTTATGTTAATCACCATCATCGGATGGGTACTTTGATGACATCAACATCATTCTTAAGGAAAGTTGTTCGGAGTCTCGTATTGGAGATCGAAAGTTGTTCGGAGTCTCGGATTGGATCCGGGACATCACGAGGAGATCCGGAATTGTCCGGAGAATAAGATTCATATAATGGGGATCATTTTCTGAGTTAGGAAATGTTCCGGAGTGTTTGTATGGGGATTCTAGAAAGTTTCGGAATGTTCCGGAAGGTTCTAGAAGATATTTTGGAGTTTATTTGAAAACCAAGATAAGATAAGGGAAACTTAAGGGATAAGTAAAGGAAACTTGGGGGGGGGGGGAGGACTCTCCCCCCAACCCTCCTTGGTGCGCCGGCCCTAAGGGGTGGGCCTAGGGGTGGGAACCCTAGGCCGCACCCCTCCCTCTATATATAGAGGGGTGGAGGCGCCACCCCCCGACCCCTTCCCACTCCAAACCCTAGCCGCCTCTCTTCTCCTCCTTCCATCTGCTCTGGCTTAGGCGAAGTCCTGCAGAATTCTCTACTCCACCACCACCACCACGCCGTCGTGCTGCTGGGATTCCGTGGAGAAGATCTACTACCTCTACTGCTCGCTGGAACACGGAGAGGAAGGTATGCTTCGACTCCGCACGTGTGACTGACTGCGGAAGCGCTGCCGGAACGCGGCGCTGGAAGGATCGTCCACACGATCTTGAGATCGGCAAGTGATCGACTACATCAACCCCGAGATCCAATCTCGTAACACTTTCGGATCTACGAGGGTTAGTACAGATCTATCTCGTTGCACATGTCTAATAGATTAGATCTTGGCTTTTATCTAGATTAGATCTGGGTTTTGTTCGTTCTTGCGGTAGAATTTTTTTGTTTTCCATGCTACGAACCCATCACTCACATGTATCAAATGATTCAAAATCAAGTGATTCCAAAAGTCCATCAGAATGGAGTTTCTTCATGCGTTTAACGCCAATATGACCTAGACAGCAGCGCCACATATATATAGATATATCATTATCAAGTTTAATTATTTTAGCATCAACATTATGAATATGCGTAATACTACTATCGAGATCCAACAGAAATAAACCATTCAACACAGGTGCATGACCATAAAAGATATTATTCATATAAATCGAACAACCATTGTTTTCAGACTTAAATGAGTAACCACTTTGCATCAAACACGATCCGGATACAATGTTCATGCTAAGTGCAGGCACCAAATAACAATTATTTAGGTTTATAACTAATCCCGATGGCATATGGAGAGGCAGCGTTCCGACGGCGATCACATCAACTCTTGATCCATTGCCGACCCGCATCGTGACCTCATCCCTTGCTAGTTGTCGCTTGTTCCGCAGCCCTTGAACCGAGTTACATATATTAGCAACCGATCCCGTATCAAATACCCAGGTGCTACTGCGAGTACTAGTCAAGTACACATCAATAACATGTATATCACATATACCTTTGTTTGCCTTGCCGGACTTCTTGTCCGCCAAATACTTGGGGAAGTTGCGCTTCCAATGGCCAGTCCCCTTGCAATAGTAGCACTCGGTGTCAGACTTAGGGCCAGCTCGGGGTTTCTTTTCAGGCGCGGCAACAGACTTGCCACCCTTCTTTCCCTTGTGCTTGCCTTTCTTATCGTTCTTGAAACCGGTGGTCCTATTGATCATCAACACTTGATGTTCTTTCCTAATCTCCACTTCTGCAGTCTTAAGCATTGACAGAAGCTCGGGAAGAGACTTCTTCATGCCCTGCATATTGTAGTTCATCACGAAGCTCTTGTAGCTAGGTGGCAGAGATTGGAGAACACGATGTATGCCTAAGTCAATGGGAATCGTTATTCCCAAGGACGCAAGCTTATCGGCGTACCCAGACATTTTGAGTACGTGCTCACTAACGGAGCTGTTTTCCTCCATCATGCAGCTAAAGAACTTTTTTGTAGCATTATAACTCTCTATGGCAGCATGGGTATCAAAAATCATTTTCAATTCTCCCATGGTATCAAAGGCATTACCATTTTCAAAACGCTTTCGAAGTTCTGGCTCTAGCCCATACAGTATGCCGCAATGAACTAAGTTGTGGTCCTCCTGACGAGTTATATAGACGTTCTTTTCCTCGTCAGGGGCATCAAGAGCTGGTGGGGGGCCTAGCGGCACATCTAGCACATATTTCTTTTGTGCAGCAGTGAGGAGAATCCTCAAATTCATAGCCCAGTTGGTGAAGTTGCTACCATTCGCAGCAAGTTTCTCTTTCTCCATGAACACATTGAAATTAAAAGCAGGTGGTGCCATCTACAACAGAATTTGTAAAGTGTATTTAGACTAAGTTTATGATAGATTGAGTTCAACTAATCCAAATTACTAATGAACTCCCACTCAAAAACGACATCCCTCGTGTCCTTTTGGTGATTACATGAACCAAATCCACTACACCAAGTCCGATCATCACGTGAGTCGGTGTAGCTTCAAAGGCGAGCATCTATATGGGTATCATATCAACTATATGACTCATGCTTAACCTTTCGGTCCGTGTTCCGAGGCCATGTCTGTACATTCTAGGCTCGTCAAGTAAGAACCTTAGTATTTGCGTGTGTAAAACTGTCTTACACCCGTTGTATGAAAGCGTAGAGTTGAGAACACCCGATCATCACGTGATGCCTCAAAACACGATCCACAAAACGGTGCATACTTAAGGAAGAACACATTTTATCTTGATATCTAAATGAGGTATCATCTTATAATGCTACCAAACGTGCCAAACTAGCAATTTAAGATGCTAACATCTAATGTGTGAAGTGAGGTGATATGGTCCATGCATTTGATCTCTATCATTTGCATCGTGGTATGATCTCTATCATTCCTTTGTGTGTAAGGCCAAGGTCTATGGAACTTACATGTTAAGTGAGTTGTAAGAGTATCTATCATACATCTACTTACAACAATACCATATCAAAACACTAGCCCAGCAATGATCTAAACTAGACGCCTCTAATTTATCAATTGCAAGTTTTACGTGGCTTAGGGCTTTTGGAGATAGAACCTGTCTAACCTACGAACATGAACCACAACGAGGATAACTAAGTTATTAGCAACTCGTTGTAAATCAGATATTGACTATAGTAGGAGAGACAGACACCCGCTAGCCACTTATGCAAAACAAGTTGCATGTCAGTCGTGGAACCGGTCTCATGTACGATGACATGTAAGGTTGGTCCGGCCCGCTTCATCCCACTATGCCACCAATATCCAAAGTACATAGAAGATGCAATTACATGATCATCATCACCCACATATAAACATATGTGTACTACCCGTGCAAAGCACCTACGCATAGATCAGGCTCTGATACCACTGTTGGGTCCGCAGCATAGAAAACAAAATTTTTCCTACGACGAGAACTACACGCCAAGGTCTACTAGGTACAGAGCAACAGTTGGACATACATCCATGGAGAACTTACCCTCGAAGACAACGAGCTTTGTTAACGAGTAGGAACTCGTGGTTGATGTAGTCGTACACTTGCCGATCTCAAGATCGTGAGGAAGTCCGAGCGCCGCAACTCAGCAGCGCATTCGCACTCGCACACACGTTCAAGCCACCGGACAACCTCCACCTCCTCGCTCCAGCGATCCAGCGGAAGCAGCAACTCCTTCCAGAAGAAATGCCACCGGGAACATGTATCTCGCTAATCCGAGACCATGGGGAATAATTCTAAAGGGGGAGAGAGATCCTTCACAAGGAGGTGTGAGGATGAAGGAGGGAATGGGTGGCCTTTTATAGGAGGAGGGGGGTGCCCCCTCTCTCCATGGCCGGCGCATGGGGGGTGACCCCTCTCCTCCCCCATTCATGTGGTGGTAACTCCTCCACATTAAAATGCCTCTTCACATTCCCTTTTAAAGTCTCCACTTTAAATGCATTAAATTTCTCCAAATTTAATGCTCTCTCATTTAATAAAACTCTTTATATTAAATTTATTCAGAATTTTGTTAATTACTTTAATTAACAAACATTCACATATAGCCCCTTGCAATATTTCAATATCACATGCAGAAACACCTTCTGCAATTTCACCCGAAACAATTTCCGGTTTCTATTGAAACAATTCCTGCGCTTTGCAATTCTTTCGTCTGAAACATATGTGCTCCAAAATGGTGTCCGGTAACTCTTAAGTGTGCCACCCTACGGTTCGCGAATAATGCAGACATGATCGAGACCCTTCTCCGATCAATAATCAGCAGCGGGACCTGGAGATCCGTACTGACTCCTACACATTCAACGATGACTCCTGTGATCGTGAGAACCTTTAACGCTTGTAACTAAATCCTTTTGTCTCTCGATATATTACATGTCCGAGATTCGATCATCGGTATCTCCATACCTAGTTTGATCTTGTTACCGACATGCACTCTTTTCTCGTTCCCGTGATATAACTTTCTAGTGATCACATCACTTGCTTGCAAGCTATCCTAATGTGATATCACCGAGAGGGCCCAGAGTATATCTATCCGTCATCTGGATTGACAAATTCCACTCTTGATCCATGAGCCTCAACATAACACCTTTGTAGCACTGAACCCATCTTTATAGTCACCCTGTTACGGTGTGACGTTTGATGTTATCAAGATACTCTTCCGGTGTTAGCAATTAACATGATCTCATGGTCTAAGGATAAAGATTACTTCGTATGATGTTATAGAAATATAAACATAATGACTTTATCGTAATGCTATACTTCAGATGAATGTTCATCACATCATTCCACCAATGGCGTGACCTTGTTATTAACAACATCCAATGTCCATGATCAGGAAACCTTGATCATCTTGTTAATCAACAAGCTAGTCTATAAGAGAGGCATGACTAGGAACCCTTTTTGTTTATTAAGCACACATGTATTGATGTTTCCTATCAATACAATTATAGCATGCAAAATAAACATCTATCATATACAAGGAATACATAATAACAACTTTATTATTGCCTCTCAGGGCATATTTCCTTCAGCTCCTGTCTGTCTTCATCCACAGTCGAATACCCTCTGGTCACTTGCCAAATTTGCATGCTTCCATGGTGGCTCATGACCATGGTGAGAGTGTTCTGTGCTGCGGTTCGCGCATAGGACATGTTCTAGTCCTGGATGAGCTGGGGCATCTCCTTAGACTTGTCTCGCACCTCAAAGCCGGACATTCTATTCATGTCCAGAACCTTGAGTACTTCACCAATATCCTCCAAAGATTGGCAGAAATCATGAATCAAATCACCCACTTTTGTAAGCCAGCTAATGCGAGACTTGGTGGATAAGGAACCCAGTAAGTACAGAGGACCTGCGCATAAAATGCAAAGGTTAGAAAGCATATCCGAATTCCAAGATTCGGAAAAAAGCAGAAAGTCAGAAAGTAGGAAACATACCAAAGATGACATCGTCAACTTTGGTCTTCTCTTCCCTAAGACTCTGGAGTTCAGCCTGGAGCGCCTCGGTGATGTCCTTCTCTCCAAATAGCTCATCATTGAGTTCCAAGATTCTCTTATCCTGGATCACGATCCTGCAATCGCATTCTTCGGTGGCCATGGAGGACGATTCAAGGACTTGAGCAATGCTCTTCTCGTGATCCGCCTTGAGATTATTCAGCTCTCGACGTAAATCAGCATTCTCCACTTCCAGGGTATCAAGATTCTCGGCCTCTTCAATCATGGCACATGATTGTTTGACCAGTGCTGTAAGTACAAGAACAACAGTTGAATAAATAATTTGATTGTGAAAGAAAGAGCAAGGTTAAGGACTGAAATGTTTACCTTCAGCCTCATCCCTTGACACCTTTAAGTGAGCATTTTCAAAACGGAGAGCTTTGATCTCTCTCCGCTTGTTGCAGATGTTCTTCAACAATTCCTGGTTATATGAATTAACTTTCTATAAGTCAGAATACCCAGAGTCAGAAGTCTACTAAAAGACTCGGGCTAATATTTTAATTAATATCAGCATGAGCCTTGGGGGCTATACTAGTTCATTCTTTGGCATCCTATGAAAGCATAAATCTAGATTATCTATCCAACTTCACGCTTGGGGGCTAGAGGATATGATATGAAGTAAAGTAAAGAAGATGAGTTGGAAATTCGACTTACAAAATGTTCATGAGTGACCTTTCCCAGGCTCATGTTCACCTCAGTGCTAACCTTCTCGGCGAGGGTCAGCGGGATTACCGGTGGAGGAGGAACCCCGCTGGCTCTCAACCTCTCGTCGCGGAGACGCACTTGCTCAAGAAGTTCGGAGTACTTGACGTCCTTTGCTTCTTGTGCCTCCTCCTTGGCGGTAATGTTCTAGCTTTCCAAGAACTGCTGGGCTAGCTGTTGGATCTCCTCCGCAGATTTCCGAGTAATGCCGAGTCTGGCAAGACCCAGATTGCTGAGGAGGTTTTCAGTGAAGACCTCTACCGAGGGATCATTACCCTTAGAGGGTTCACCCTTATCAAGTTCTAAGCCACCAATGGTGATGTCAGTTTGCGACCCAAAGATCGCTAGCTCTGCTTCTTGAGCTGGATCTTCCGCAACGGGCAGAGATGGAATAATCTCCAGCGCTGTGGAAGGCTGTGGGGCAGGAGTCGGAGGAGCTGCGGGAGAAGTCAAATTCAGCTTTGACTGGCGCAGAGGCTTTGACGGACCTCCCTTCCCCTTGCCCTTGGTGAGCTGTCTAGCTCTAAAGAGGTAACAGAATCAAAATCATTACACTTCGGAAAGAATAATAGATAAAATACAAAAGACCTTGTGAGGAAAGTTGCCTTTTCACAACATGCACTTCCTTTGTGCCGATAGACATTGTCAGAGCCTTACGCTTTCGGGTAAGTGCATCCGGCAGTGGAACCAACTCTTCATCATCTTGAGATAACTTAGGAGGATATCCCTCGATAGGAGCAAGCTCCGACTCGGGGAGGTCGGCAAGCTGAAAAGGAAAAAGTATCTCAGTATTGCAAAAAAGATACAACAAATATGAACACATATTCGAGTTACTGCTGGAAAACTTACTAGTATCACGGGGTTGTCAGCTCTATGCATATCCAAGGATAGATCCGGAATCTTCATCTCGACCCGCTCCTTGATCAGTCACTTGATTTGGCATTCATAGTCCTTATTTGAATAGGCCTTGGAGCAGATCCGAAGAGAGTCCATATTGTTCTTGGTAATAGAATGCATAAGCCGGTCTCCATGATGTTGAAGAGGCTGAATCCGGCGCGCCAGCCAGCAGTGCACTAAGTCGGATCCTTTCAGACCCTTGTGCTTCATCAAATATTCGATCGGCCTCTTTGCAAGAAGAAGATCGTCCGTGAGAGCCGGAGCATCCGTGTCCCAGGACTCTTGGGGCGAAGCAGCACCGTCAACAAAAGCTGGCAAAGCAGTGGCTTTGCCGAGAGCCGGTTTGTCCTTATGATAAAAGAACGTGGATGGCCACTTTTTCACCGACTCGCTAGCTTTAATCCTAGGGTAGACACGTTCTCTCCTAACAGAAATGCTGAGCGTACGGGTAATGTAGGGATTACCAGCGATGATGGAGTTTCTCCGGGTATGAAAATAAAACCGGAAAAGAAGAAGACTCAGCCTAATGCCGAGATACCCCTCGCACAAAGGAGCGTAGGCGCTCATCTCTAAGAGAGAGTTTGGGGGAGATGGTGGAGTTGAACTCCGTAATAATCTATCACCTCAGAAAAGAAATTGAGGAAGGAAAACTCAGACCTCTGTCAAGGTGAGTGCCGAAATGCACTCGCTCGTCGGCGTTGGGGTTGGGGAGGGTTTCTCCATAGCTGCTCGGCCAGTCGCCGGCGTGGAGGAGCCCTTCGTTCTCCATGATGCGGAGCTTGGCATCGTCGAGGACACAGGGGATCCAGACCCCGCGAAAGCTTTCCTTCTCCACCGCCGTCGTCGCTGCTGCCACCGCCACTTCAGAAGATGAGGCTTCAACCATCTTTTGGGCTCCGGTGACCTGGGATGGGCGGCGATGTGGGAGTTAGGGAGGCAGAAGAGCTCCGTTTCGTGGGAGGCGTCGAGAGGAAGGAAGGGGCGCAAGTGCTGGTGAAGAAGAAAGAAGGGAATCCCGACCATTTATATCCTCTAGCTGCGCCAAGATTCGTGTGAATGCAACAGTAAAACATGCCACTCGTCATGGAAGGAGCTGGGTAACCTCCTCGCAAAAATTAAGCTGCATCGATCTCCGCGCACGCATTAAAACGACGCCTCAGTTCCGCGCGAAGCGGACCCACCAACGGTCGTGGTGTTAGGAATGTCTAGCAGTGACGTGACTTGACCTTGACTGATGTCAGGTTACGTCAGAGACCAAGTTCCGACTTAAAGTTTGAATTTCAAGCTGAAAACCCGAATAATGTTGCCCAGCTGCGCCAATGCATCTTCTTCCTACCCTCCTCGAAACCCCACCAATGATCAGTGACTGCCTTTCAAAGAGAATCACAAGTAGAAGTAGGAACATCAAAAGAGATCATGATTAAAGTTGGCATTGCTAGGATGATTGCTTTGAGCAAAGTTTCCTTCCCGCCCTTGACATGGGATGGCCAGACCAACCATTAAAGAATTTCCAGGCCTTGTCTAGAATAGGTTTGAAGGAACCAGTAGGGGAACGACAAAAGCCCGTAAGCATGCCTAGGTAAGTCTCCTGAAGTACCATATTATTAATCCTCAATCGGATCATCACATCCAATTTCACTTGAGTGTCATAATGAAGACCAAAGAACACCAAGATTTATCAATATTGATCTCTTGGCATGAACCTTGACATTATAAGATAAGAGTTTCCTTTAGTGAATACACACATCTTGCATCACTCTGACTGAAAAAATGCTATCATATGCGAAAAGGAGGTGGGAAATAGGTGGGTCATCACGACCGTTATGAACTCCTTGTATGGCTCCACATTCTTCTTACGACAAGCCTTCGGTATAGAGTAAAAGGACTTACAAGATCCCCTTGTCTAATCCCCTCGAGGGAACAACAAGTGAAGTGAGCTCTCCATTGATCCGAACCGCATATCTAACATGACTGACACGTCTGGTTACCGTAGTGACATACATGAGTGACACATCTGGTTACCAAACGTGAACGACTCGGATCCTTATACACGTACAACCCTGTTTCTAACACAAGCATCCCCTCCATACGTACGGTTTGACCGAACTTAAAATACTAGATCTGTTCATTGACCGTCATATATACATGTTCCTATTCTCCAATCTTTTCAGGCGATCGAGGAGCAAAACAAGATTCTCCTAAAAAAAGAGAAATCGATCGACGCCGACGATGGGACGCCCTTTTCTGAATCTAATTCTGGGCAGCTACAAGACCGGGTCCTTCTCGCTGCGCCGCATCAAGACGAGGAGCTTCTTCCACCCAAAGAAGAAGAACGGAAACCCAACGCCGCCGCCGCCGGCGGCGGAAGTCGTGGAGCTTCCTAAACCCACACTGTCCGTCGCTGTTCCCTGTGCCGAGAGGATGACAATGAAGTTCATGCCCCTCGGCAGCAGGATGGACAAGATCGTGAGCATGGACCAGGAAGGCAACGTGCTGATGTACGATGCCTATCAGAAGAAACTGTACGACTGCATGCCCAGGCTCACCGGAGCGCGCATGCGGAGCCCCATCCCAATCACCGTCGGCGATGCCCTCTACCTCATCGAGGCGAGCCCTCGCAAGACCGAGACTACCGATCAGCCCGATCAGCAGCACTTCAGCTTCAAAGCCTTGATCCACGGCGACCCGCCCGATGCCGACGGCGTCCATGCTACTTTGCCAGGGTGGCACTGGCACCCGCTCCCGCCACCTCCCTATGTGGAGGACCCCCGCTACAAACTCAAGCGCGGGCAGGCCTGCGGTCACCCCAGCAGGATCACCTCCTGGGCGGTGGTTGGCGACAGCATCTGGATATCCCAGGAAGACGTCGGCGTCTACGCCTTCGACATGACCACTCGCGAGTGGAGCCGCGACCGCGAGATGCCGCTCCTCGGCCGTGCTGAGCACGTCCCGGAGCACGATCGCCTGTTCGGCTTCCGCTTCAAGTACCATATAAACAACCAGCTGTTCTGCGGCACGAGCCTCGATGGCCGGACGCCGGATACCGTTTGGGAAGAGGAAGCGCCCGAGGAGGTGCACCCTCCCATAGGATCGTTCGGCAATTTAAGGGGGCCGTCGGACTGGCACTCCCACCATCTTGCCAACCTGGGCTCCGGCCTGTTCTGCACGACCAGGTTTAACCGCGACGCCGCGAAGAGATTTGCCGTCTTCACCGGCGTGGAGGTCGACGGGGAGCTCAACATGGTCAAGCATAAATCGCTGCGGTACAACTTGGACAACGAGGAGATGCTACACTGGGTATTTTAGCAGGTTCTTAGCTGTCATGTTTTTGTTTGGAATAAGTTGAACAGAACTAGTCTGCCCAATGACCTTGACCCATCTCATTTGATGTTTTATCGTTATTAGTAATCGTGCACAATTTTAAAGCACATTACGACGCGAATGCATTTTTACACGAACCGGTACCTATTGGAATGAGATCCATCGTTGATTCATGCTGTAAGATTCGTGCCACAATCAAAAATTTAGATTCATTATAGTTTCATCCCAGTATTTTTTAGATTCATTATGGTTTCATCCTGGGCTCGAATCTTACGGCATGAATCAACGGTGAATCTTGTTCCGGTAGGTAAAGGCTCCGGTAAAATTTCCGTGTTGCACATTACAAGTTTACTAGTGATACATGTCCAGGAAGTTCCAATATCTTTATCAACCTCTCGTGCCATTCATAGCAGTAGACAGCATCCCACTTAAGCTGATTTTTTTTCTTTGACGAAACATGTACCACATGAGCTCCCAATTTGCCCAGTTGGCCAAGCTACGCCCATGTTATAGCAGGCCTCTTCATTGTTATAGTAGTTACGTGACCAAGATGGTTGTACACACCTTTGATACGGAACTACTAGATGCCATAGTTCATTTTGCAAGAATTAGTTCAGCTCACCGAGCTTGGTAACAACTAATGTAAAGAGCACAACCATAAGCCTATACATTAGTGAATAATTACAACAATAAGAAAAGGATCATATAATGAACCTTAGCAATTTCCTTGAATATCGCTTACTTAGGTACTGATAATGGACTCTGGCGTTGGCACCAAATTTAGCAAGACACTTCGTTTTCAAGGAGTTGATTGTGGTAAATATATGTTATGCAACATTACCAAATTCAACAAGGCGCACTTTCTTTTCCAAGGTCGTGTTTTAGAGAAAGCTATTCCGCGAGCTTTATTGATTCTCAAGAAAACTTACATCGTTTACTCAGTTTAGGAAATAAAAATCTAGGGGCACCATTGTCCCAAAAAGAATGAACATGATAGTAAAACTATGCATAGCTAGGTCGTGAGCAAGGCTTATGAAAAATTAAAATGACCTTTCTTGCCACAGTCACTATGAATGAAAGGATTTGAACACAAATTGTGTGAGTTGATCACACGTTTTGTTCAAGGGAGGAGTGTTGGGATAAAGATAAATGATAGCATTGGTCACTATTTCCAAACTAGGAAGGGGTTGACACAGGGGGGATCCACCGTTTCCACTCCTTTACAATATAGTGGCTGACATGATGGCAATCCTTATTGCAAGGGTGAAAGAAGATGTCCAAGTGGAAGCACTCATACCACATCTAGTTGATGGGGTGTGTATATATCATATATGATGATGATACGATACTATTCATGGAACACGATCTCGATAAAGCTGTGAACATGAAACTGATATTATGTATCTTTGAGTAATTGTTCGTCTAAAAATTAATTTTCACAAAAATGAGATCTTCTGTTTTGGAAAGGCAAAAGAGGAAGAGAACCAATACAAACAACTATTTGGTTGTGAGAGTGGATCTCTCCATTTTAGATACTTAGGGTGTCCATATTCATTGTAGAAGACTACTTAATAGTAAATAGAAAACGATAGAAGACCGCTTTGAAGGAAAGTTGGGTTGCTGACAAGGAAAGTTTCTCTCATACGGAGATAGACTTCTCCTTATTAATTTCGTTCTTACCAGTTTACCAATATTTATGTTATTGTGTATTGAGAGACCTAAAGGGCCGATGAAACGATTAGACATTTATATGTATCATTCTTTTGTTGAATCGACGAACATAAAAAAGAAATATCGAGTGGCAAAGTGGAATATCATCTGCCGCCCAAAGGACCAAGAAGGTTTGGGGTGGAGGTGCTTGATTTAAAAATAAGCAATTATTAAAAAAATGGCTACATAAACCTTTAAATGAGGAGGGTGTGTAGAAAAATCTCCTACACAGTAAATACCTCCAAAATAAAATACTCTCTTACGTGATAGTGGAACTCACCGACTCACCTTTTTGGAGAGGGCTTATGGGTGTAAAGGAGATCTTCTTTAGTAGATGATCTTTTGTTGTGGGGGGTGGTATGAGGACTCGTTTTGGGGCATATACCTGGTTAGGTGATTCTCCATTAACCCACCAACATCCATACTTATATAACATTGTGCGATGGAAAAACGTTTGCAAATGGTTTGGATGTGAATCCGATGAATATTAAGTTTATATAGAGGATGAGTAACTACGAACAAGTGGAACAGAGCGTTACACTTAGTTCAGCGGTTGATGACGATATACTTATCCCTGGAACAAGATTCTTTTGTTTGGAACTTAACAACTTCTGGATCTTTCCTAGTTAAATTTATGTATGTAGATCTAATGAATGGTCACATTATTAATGGAAGTGGATCACCATTAGGGTACCATTTACCCTCTTTAGTTCAATAAAATGAACTAATAAATTTTGTGACGACATCATAATTTTGAAAAGGTTAGGTTAAAGTTAGTTTATTTTGTTGAACGAAAGAGGGTAGAGGGTACCCCTATTGTTGACCCACTTCCATCACTTGGTCAAGCGGGGTTTCTCCATAAATAATTTTGGAAACTAAAAGTGCCATTGAAGATTAACATCTTTATGTGTTTTGTTTATAAAAATATTTTGTTAACTAAAAAAGTGGAATGGATAAAAGAAAGATGTTTTCTGTGAATCAGAGGAATATATCCCTATTTTATTTATTTCTTGTCCTTTTATTCATCTAGTTTGGAGGATTGTTGAGTTCACATTTAGTTTATCACCACTAGCTAATATTAAATATTTATTTTGAAAATTTGTTGAGTGGTGTCAATAAAATTAATAGAGCATGGATTCATGTGGAAGTTTGGGCTTTGCTTTGGACTATTTGGAATTGCAAGAATGAGTCAGCTTTTAACAAACATGATGATGGGTTCGCAGCATGGAAAACAAAAAATTTCTACCGCAAGAACGAACAAAACCCAGATCTAATCTAGATAAAAGCCAAGATCTAATCTACTAGACATGAGCAACGAGATAGATCGGTACTAACCCTTGTAGAACCGAAAGTGTTAACGAGATTAGATCTCGTGGATGATGTAGTCGATCACTTGCCGATCTCAAGATCGTGTGGACGATCCTTCCGGCGCCGCGTTCCGGCAGCGCTTCCGCAGACGGTCACACGTGCGGAGTCGAAGCAGACCTTCCTCTTCCTGTTCCAGCAAGCAGCGGAGGTAGTAGATCTTCTCACGGAATCCCAGCAGCACGACGGCGTGGTGGTGGTGGTGGAGGTGAGAATTCTGCAGGGCTTCGCCTATGCCTGTGCAGAAGAAACGTGGAGGAGAGAGGCGGCTGAGAGAGATTGTTATGAGACAAGGTGCAAGAGGGGGCGCCCCTCCCTTCTATTTAAAGGAGGGAGGCGCGCCTGGGGAGGGGGAGTCCTAGTAGGACTCCCTCCTCCTTGGGCCGGCGGGTTGGAGGGAGGAAACCTCCTCCCCCACGAATCCGTGTAGTGCCCCACTTGGTCTCCTTGATCCCTTTCTTGGTTTTCAAGCAAACTCCAAGAAATCCTCTAGAACCTTCCGAAACCTTCTAGAATCTCCATACAAATACTCTGGAACATTTCCTAACTTAGAAAATGATCCCCAATATATGAATCTTATTCTCCGGACCATTCCGGATCTCCTCGTGATGTCCCGGATCTATTCCGAGACTCCGAACAACATTCGGTCTCCAACGCAAATTCCATATCTACTTCAAACAACTTCGAACCTTAAGTGTGTCACCCTACGGTTCGTGAATATGCAGACATGATGAAGACACCTCTCCCATCAATAACCATCAGCGGGATCTGGAGATCCATAACGGCTCCCACATACTCAACGATTACTTCGTGATCGATTGAACCATTTAACATACGAAACCAATTCCCTTTGTCTCGCGATATTCTACTTATCCGAGGTTTGATCGTCGGTATCTTCATACCTAGTTCTTCCTCGTTACTGATAAGTACTCTTTACTCGTTCCATGTTATGTCATCCCTTGTGACCCAGTCACATGCTTGCAAGCTATCTAGATGACATTCCACCGAGAGGGTCCAGAGTATATCTATCCGTCATATGGATGGACAAATCCCAATCTTGGTCTATGCGCTTCAACACATACTTTCAGAATACCCAATGACACCTTTATAACCGCCCAGTTACGAAGCGGCGTTTGATGTCATCAAAGTACCAATCCGGTGATGGTGATTAACATAACTTCATGGTCGAAGGATTAGGTTACTATGTATTTCAAAGCTTACAACAATACGAACTTAATGACTTGATCTTATGCTACGTTTACTATGGGTGTGTGTCCATCATATCATTCTCCTAATGATATAACCTTGTTATTAATCACATCCAATGTCTATGATCAGGAAACCATGATCATCAATCAATCAACAAGCTAGTTCAACAAGAGGCTTACTAGGGACTCTTTTATGTTTAGAAAACACACAAGTATTAGTGTTTCCTAATAATACAATTATAGCATGGGATGTAAACATTCATCATAAACACAGAGATATAATAATAACCTCTTTTATTATTGCCTCTTGGGCATATCTTCAACAGTCTCCCACTTGCACTAGAGTCAATAATCTTGATTACATGGTAATATACCGAACACCCATGGCGTTCTGGTGTTGGTCATGCTTTGCTCTAGGGAGAGGTTTAGTCAACGGATCTGCTACATTCAGATCAGTATGTACTTTGCAAATCTTTATGTCACCATCTTGGACATACTCGTGAATAGCATGAAAACGTAGCTTGATGTGCTTCAGCTTGCTATGTGACCTTGGCTCCTGTGCATTAGCTATGGCACCTGTGTTGTCACAGTAGATGGCCATTGGGTCTAACGCACTGGGAACCACGCCAAGTTCAGTAATGAACTCCTTCATCCATATGCCTTCTTGTGCAGCCTCCGAAGCAGCTATGTATTCCGATTCAGTTGAAGATTTTGCCACAACGCTCTGCTTGGCACTCCTCCAGCTTATTGCAGCACCATTCAAAATAAATACGTATCCAGACTGTGACTTCGAGTCATCTGGATCGGTGTTCCAACTAGCATCAGTGTAACCGTTTACAACAAGCTGTTCATCACCTCCATAAGAAAGAACCATATCCTTAGTCCTATTCAGGTACTTTAGGATATTCTTGACTGCTGTCCAGTGTTCCATTCCAGGATCACTTTGATATCTGCTAGTCAAACTAACAGCATGTGCTATATCCGGTCTCGTACACAGCATGGCATACATGATAGAACCTATGGCCTAGGCATAGGAAATTGTATTCATCTTTTCTCTATCTTCTGTCGTAGCCGGACTTTGAGTTTTACTCAAGGTCTTACCTGACAACATGGGCACGAACCCTTTCTTGCTCTCTTCCATTCTAAATTTCTTTAGAACTTTGTCTAAGTATGTACTTTGTGAAAGCGCTATTAGGCGTCTTGATCTATCTCTATAAATCTTGATGCCTAGAATATATGCCGCTTCGCCAAGATCCTTCATCGAAAAACTATTATTCAAATAGGTTTTGACGCTATTTAGAAGTTCTATATCATTCCCAATCAACAATATGTCATCTACATATAGTACTAGGAATGCTACAGAGCTCCCACTCACTTTCTTGTAAATACAAGCTTCTCCATAAGTTTGTATAAATCCAAAGTTTTTGATTACTTTATCAAAATGTTGATTCCAACTCCGGGATGCTTGCTTCAGTCCATAAATGGAGCGCTGAAGTTTGCATACCTTATCAGCATCACTATGATCGACAAAACCCTTGGGTTGTACGATGTACAACTCTTCCTCAATGTCACCATTAAGGAACGCTGTTTTGACATCCATCTGCCAAATTTCATAATCGAAATATGCAGCGATTGCTAACATAATCCTCACAGACTTTAGCTTCGCTACAGGTGAGAAAGTCTCATCGTAGTCAACTCCTTGAATTTGTCGGAAACCTTTTGCGACAAGTCGAGCTTTATATACGGTAACATTACCATCGGCATCTGTTTTTCTTTTGAAAATCCATTTGTTCTCGACAGCCTTTCGGCCATCCGGTAAGTCCACCAAAGTCCATACTTGGTTTTCGTACATGGATCCCATTTCGGATTTCATGGCTTCTAGCTATTTGTCAGAATCTGGGCTCACCATAGCTTCTTCATACGTCGCAGGGTCATCAGTGTTGTCCACCAGCATGACGTTCAAGGAAGAGTCATACCACTCAGGAGTGGTACGAACCCTCATTGACTTGCGAGGTTCAGTAGTAACTTCGTTCGAAGTTTCATGATCATTATCATTAGCTTCCTCTCCAGTTGGTGCAGGCGGCACAGAAACATCTTCCGGTGCTGCGCTACTCTCAACTCCGAAAGAAGGTTCGACAACCTCGTCGAGTTCTACTTTCCTTCCAGTCACTTCTTTCGAGAGAAATTCCTTCTCCAGAAAGGATCCATTCTTAGCAACGAAAACTTTGCCTTCGGATCTATGATAGAAGGTATACCCAATTGTTTCTTTAGGGTATCCTATGAAGACGCATTTCTCCGATTTGGGTTCAAGCTTATCGGGTTGTAACTTCTTTACATATGCTTCGCAACCCCAAACTTTAAGGAATGACAACTTAGGTTTCTTACCAAACCACAATTCGTACGGTGTCGTTTCAACGGATTTAGATGGTGCCCTATTTAAAGTGAATGCGGCTGTCTCTAATGCATAACCCCAAAATGATAACGGTAAATCTGTAAGAGACATCATAGACCGAACCATATCTAAGAGAGTTCGATTACGACGTTCGGACACACCATTACGCTGTGGTGTTCCCGGCGGTGTCAACTGTGAAAGTATTCCACATTTCTTTAAATGCATGCCAAACTCATAACTCAGATATTCACCTCCGGGTCAGAACGCAGAAACTTAATCTTCTTGTTACGATGATTTTCCATTTCACTTTGAAATTCCTTAAACTTCTCGAAACTTTCGGATTTATGTTTCATGAAGTAGACATACCCATATCTACTCAAGTCATCCGTGAAAGTGAGAACATAACGATATCCACCACGCGATGCTACACTCATTGGACCGCACACATCGGTATGTATTATTTCCAATAAGTTTGTAGCTCGTTCCATTATACCAGAGAATGGAGTCTTAGTCATTTTTCCCATTAGACATGCTTCGCATCTTTCAAGTGATTCAAAATCAAGTGATTCAAGAAGTCCATCAGAATGGAGTTTCTTCATACGCTTCACTCCAATGTGACCAAGACGACAGTGCCACATGTATGTAGAATTATCATTTAATTTTATTCGTTTAGTATCTATGTTGTGAACATGTGTATCACTACTATCGAGATTCAATAAGAATAAACCATTCATCTCAGGTGCATAACCATAAAAGATATTACTCATATAAATCGATCTCCATCTCAAAGCACGGACATGATCTCCATCATCACCAGCATTGCGTCAAGGTCCGTGGCGCCGCTTTATGGTTGTTCATCTTCACTAGCAACTATTACAACTACTTGGAACAAAGCTATTACAAGATGAATAGACACGCAGGTCTTAACAGAATTGAAGACAACCATTAGGCTCCTGCCGGTTGCCATATTACAACAAGGATCATTGCATACATCAAATACAATCACAATCACATGTAGGCCATATCACATCACAAAACCCCTGCAAAAACAAGTTAGACGCCTCTAATTTTCTTTGCAAGTTTTACGTGGCTTGGGGCTTTCGACTAAGAATGCATCTTACCTACGAAACTAAACCACAACGTTGATACAAGTGCTATCCAGTGCAAAGTGTAGATTTGATCTATACTATGATGGGAGAGACAGACACCCGCAAAGCTACTTGTGCAAAGCAAGTTGCACGTCAAGCGTGGAGCAAGTCTCATGTACGATGACATGTAATGTTAGCCCGAGCCGCTTCATCCCACCATACCGCAAGATGCAAAGTACACACATAGCAAAAGATGGCACGAGCACCAACGCCCACAACCTCATTGTGTTCTACTCGTGCAACAGATCTACGCATAGACAAGGCTCTGATACCACTGATGGGTTCGCAGCATGGAAAACAAAAAATTTCTACCGCAAGAACGAACAAAACCCAGATCTAATCTAGATAAAAGCCAAGATCTAATCTACTAGACATGAGCAACGAGATAGATCGGTACTAACCCTCGTAGAACCGAAAGCGTTAACGAGATTAGATCTCGTGGATGATGTAGTCGATCACTTGCCGATCTCAAGATCGTGTGGACGATCCTTCCGGCGCCGCGTTCCGGCAGCGCTTTCGCAGACGGTCACACGTGCAGAGTCGAAGTAGACCTTCCTCTCCCTGTTCCAGCGAGCAGCGGAGGTAGTAGATCTTCTCCACGGAATCCCAGCAGCACGACGGCGTGGTGGTGGTGGTGGAGGTGAGAATTCTGCAGGGCTTCGCCTATGCCTGTGCAGAAGAAACGTGGAGGAGAGAGGCGGCTGAGAGAGATTGTTATGAGACAAGGTGCAAGAGGGGGCGCCCCCTCCCTTCTATTTAAAGGAGGGAGGCGCGCCTGGGAAGGGGGAGTCCTAGTAGGACTCCCTCCTCCTTGGGCCGGCGGGTTGGGGGGAGGAAACCTCCTCCCCCACGAATCCGTGTAGTGCCCCACTTGGTCTCCTTGATCCCTTTCTTGGTTTTCAAGCAAACTCCAAGAAATCCTCTAGAACCTTCCAGAACATTCCGAAACCTTCTAGAATCTCCATACAAATACTCTGGAACATTTCCTAACTTAGAAAATGATCCCCAATATATGAATCTTATTCTCCGGACCATTCCGGATCTCCTCGTGATGTCCCGGATCTATTCCGAGACTCCGAACAACATTCGGTCTCCAACGCAAATTCCATATCTACTTCAAACAACTTCGAACCTTAAGTGTGTCACCCTACGGTTCGTGAATATGCAGACATGATGAAGACACCTCTCCCATCAATAACCATCAGCGGGATCTGGAGATCCATAACGGCTCCCACATACTCAACGATTACTTCATGATCGATTGAACCATTTAACATACGAAACCAATTCCCTTTGTCTCGCGATATTCTACTTATCCGAGGTTTGATTGTCGGTATCTTCATACCTAGTTCTTCCTCGTTACTGATAAGTACTCTTTACTCGTTCCATGTTATGTCATCCCTTGTGACCCAGTCACATGCTTGCAAGCTATCTAGATGACATTCCACCGAGAGGGTCCAGAGTATATCTATCCGTCATATGGATGGACAAATCCCAATCTTGGTCTATGCGCTTCAACACATACTTTCAGAATACCCAATGACACCTTTATAACCGTCCAGTTACGAAGCGGCGTTTGATGTCATCAAAGTACCCATCCGATGATGGTGATTAACATAACCTCATGGTCGAAGGATTAGGTTACTATGTATTTCAAAGCTTACAGCAATACGAACTTAATGACTTGATCTTATGCTACGCTTACTATGGGTGTGTGTCCATCATATCATTCTCCTAATGATATAACCTTATTATTAATCACATCCAATGTCTATGATCAGGAAGCCATGATCATCAATCAATCAACAAGCTAGTTCAACAAGAGGCTTACTAGGGACTCTTTTATGTTTACAAAACACACAAGTATTAGTGTTTCCTAATAATACAATTATAGCATGGGATGTAAACATTCATCATAAACACAAAGATATAATAATAACCTCTTTTATTATTGCCTCTTGGGCATATCTCCAACACATGAAATATTAATTATTTGCAGATCATTCACAAGATATCTCACTCGGTGCACCTGTGATATTTTCTCCCTTTGTAGGGGAAGCAAGTGTATATGGATACTAGATGCAACCGTCTAGAGACGGTTGCACAAGCTATCTACACCTAGGCTGGTTGGTGGCATGTTAATAGATTATATGTTTCCTAAACACTTTCCGTTGTTTATTTTGTGTTGGTTTTTTTTTCTGGCCACTTTGAGTGACCCATGAATTTGTAAACTTTGGATTCCTAAAACTTGCAATAAAAAGGCTTAGTGCATCACTTGATGCAGAGGTCGGGATTATATTCCCTTTCTAAAAGGTGTATTTGTCATGAGTACTATGATAGCCATTGCGCTTCTATGTGCGGATTGCACACTCTCACCATGAGTGCATCGCAGCCTCTCTTACCAAACATACCATGGACCAATTAGGATAATTTTCTTGTAGGTCTATTCCGCCCATAGGTGACCCTGGTCTGAGATTCACATTAACTCCTCCGTGAACAGATGCAAATTGAAGTCAGTTCACATTGACGAAGGAAGCTGATTGGCGAGAAAGGTGTGTTGGATCTCGAAAAAAGAAAGGTGTGGTGCGAGTGTCTTGGCTTGGGTGGTGCCCCATAATGCACGCGAGAATGGCCCGCCGAAACCAGCGGTATAATGCGGCTCCGCTAGCTATCGGCAACATCAGTGTGAACACCACGACTAGTGGGGAGCGTTTGAGGCCAGGGCACCGATCACCACGCAGAGGGTGGTGAGTTTTAGGATTGCGTGCATCCTTAATATTGGCTCTTATAGCATCTTGGGGCTAGTTGTACCTTGTATCAAGTTATTGGTATATTGCCGTATGTAAAATATGTATGTTAAGTCTCACTTTGTGGTTGCTCAATTGTGTGCTATACTTACTTTGATATTAGGTATGCAGGCAGAAAAGAAACTGGTTAGCTAAACTAAAATTAAAATGCAAAGCTGGCTATAGAAAATAGAAAACGTTGGATAAAGAAAATGGAAAGGTTTCAATATTTTTTTAGAATCTCCCGATGGTCCTCGTGTGTTGGGTATAAATAGCAAAGTGAGCTTTGTGGCCCTACACATAGTAGGCCTTACTGCATCCTGGGCGAATTAGATTCATGGGCCGGACCGTTTCCACCTGGAAAAAAAAACTAAGAAACAATTGAACTGCTGTCCGAACTGTGAAGTCAAGTTTGGAAGCAAGAGCCATTGAACTGCTGCTTTGTGATGCTGAATGTGGATGCAGGGTTTAGCTATGAGACAGGCTCAGGTAGCACAGGCGCTGTCATTAGAGATGAGAAGGGGTTCTATTTAGCAGAGAGCAATTGCGGGATTCCTTTTGTCTCCAGTCCTTCCACGGCAGAAGCACACGCTCTTCGGGATGGACTTCTCCTAGCAAATCGACCGAGCTGTAACAGAACAGAAATAAACTCGGATTGTGTTGATGTGGTCGATGTTATGAGGAATGGAGGCAACTCTCTCGGTCCAGCTACGGCGATCTATGAGGAGTGCGCACTGCTTAGTCGTAACTTTACTGAGGTTGTGTTCTTTCATTGTCCCTAGGAAAGCTAATAAGGTAGCATATTCTAGCTAGTCAATCAGAGAGTACCCGATCAATTGTCTGGATTGAGGAACCTCCCGATTTTATTCTCTCTTTACTAGCACATGATGTATCTTTGATTCCGAATTAGTAAAGTGCACCGCGATGGCTTTCCCTCAAAAAAGAAAAAAAAAACTGTTGTCTGGCCAGAATTACCACGAACCTTTCGCAAAAAAAAAGGGATTACCACGAATCATGAGGAAAACGAAAAGGAGACCTAAAAATATAGCAGTTTGACATAATACGAAAGACCACAAATTCACCTGCATAGTCCCACAACCGCAGATGCACCTTGTCGCAGAACGATCAAGGAACAAGAACAAGGCTCACGTGGTGTAGCAGAAGTCGTAGCCCTGAATGCGAACAATACGTACTCGCGCGCCGAGAGGGAACCCCTGCACCTGAGCCTGTCCAGGGACGGGCCAACACCGCCGCGCGACGTCCCTACCCAGGCGCAACACAGCGAGACCCGTTGTCCCCGGTCCATATCCCCCCGCCGGCCGGGCGCGCGACAGGGGACGCAGGCTCCACGCCGGGCTGTCCGTCACGCCCCTAGCTCGTCGCTGCCATGGGGAGGCCATGCCGACCCCAGCCTGGCCCCCCGTACTATGCGTCTCTGAATTAACTGACCGACCCGCGAGGCCGCGACCTGGCCGGCCAGCTGCAACTCTCGTACGCACGTACGTACGCGATCCGTAGATTCTCCCATGCACACTGATCCATTGCCATCCAGCATTCAAGCCCGCGCGAGAGATAGACGCCCGTATGTCGCGGCCGTGGTCGACGGCGACGCACAGGCATAGGCCGCCCGTCGTACGTACTACTACTTGGAAGAACGTGATGGGTGTCCCGCGTAATCTCGGATGGGTCCGACCGAATAACGCCCGCGCGATAACGCCGGGCGGGCTCCCATGTCGCGCCCAGCCGCCCAGGCCCGCATGGGCCACCACGATCGCTTGTGTCGTATGCCCGGCCGCCCCACCACTCGCTGCGCCTGCGCCGGAAACTTCCTGCTGCCTCCGGCGGCCGGCCGGGTACGTACCCGGAGACGCCGTGTCTGGTTCCCCAGTTCGCCGTGCGATCGAATCGTCACCGCCCAATCCGATTCCGACGGTGGGTACGTCAGCTTTGACTGGGTCGACAAACTAGTACTGTGTGTGTCTGCACTGCATGCCCGCCCCCGGGTTGGTACGGGCCACGTCGGCATGCACGGCGGTCGTGGGCGGTTTTGGAAGTTAAGAAGACAGCCGGCCAACACCATGTCGAAACGAAGGGGCCCCATGCGGTCCAGCAGAGGGCACGTAGGGCCGGGAGGTCGCCCGCAGGATCAGCATAGGGAACATCGCAAGATCTTCGCACACACCGCTGTGGCTCTGTGCCACTACCATGGCTCGTACGTACCGTTACAACTCTCCAGCTACTCTGTACTGCTACACGTATGCACAGTGACCTGACGGGGACGGGGCGCGACCTGCAAGCCCATGCCGTGGTAAAAGATCTCCTCCTGGCAGAAAAAAAATCTACTCTGAAAGTGAAAGACATGCTCTGTATACTACGCTACATGCTTCTAGTACTAGTTGGTGTTACGGATGGGGGCGCTGTTGCGTACGTTGCCGGGACTTGTCTCTTGTCCTTTCTTCTCTTTTCCTCGGATGGGGATTGGTCTTCCAATTCCACGGCATCATTACTTCACCCCTCACAGATCATCGATCATCGTGGTCTCCATCACACTTAATCGCCGCGGCCTCTACCCCCCCTTCCAATTGTCAAAGAACAACTACACAGCTGTACATCCATCCAACCCAACTCGGCGCCGTTTTTCCCCCTCCCTCGTGTAGGAATTATAATACGGAGTAGCTGTGGAGTTGACCCTGCACATTGTCAGGGTCAGTTCACTTCTCCTGCAGTCCCTTTCTCACTCGAGTTTTGACTGAGTTCAGTGCAAACGATGTTGGCGTCGAACTGCACGACAATACACCTGCCGTCACTTCAACTCCATCCAGCCACTCACATTACCGTACTCAGTCATCGCACTGTCGTTCGTAGATTTAACTATCCCGAGACATTCGAGTCTCTGCTTCGCTGACTTTGTACACATCTGAACAGACTGCACAGTGTCGCGGCAGCAGCAACTTGAAGAGCTAGCAGCCTAGCACCCCAGGCACGCGGGCGTGAGTGATGAACCAGACGCCTTTGACTTGGTGATTAGACAATGACCCATAATTGGCATGCATCTACCTAATTGTTACGGTAGGCCGCGCTGACCCCCTCCTGTTAATGACCCACGCCAACTGTCCTCTGAATTTCGACAGGGACGTGACGACGGGATTACTACCGCCGAAATCAATGCAATCCTCCCTAGGAGTATTTGGACTGTGAAGATGCCACTATTATCGGCAAAGTCAATGGGCGGAATTACTTCAGCGCAATTCAAGTCCCTTTTGCCCCACGTGAAGACGACGAAAACATGCAATTCCACAGGTCGACTTCTCCCTTGGCATATCATCAAGAGTAGAAAAAACAACTGGACTTTCTTGTTTCATTCCACGTCTCCATGGCTGTCTCTGTATTCCCTTCTAGTAGACCATGGAAGCCGCTCCTTTGGCGTATTATTACCAAGGAAATTTGACCAACCGGGGTCAACCATTTGATAATACTCCCAGTACCATTTTGCTTTGGCAAACTATTGTGGGTTTCACAGATTGTGACGATCGACAGTGACAACGTTGTGGATTTTGCGTCACAAGCATAGATGGTGAATACCAAAGTAATTGGACAAAAAAAAAACCAATTTGTCATGAGCCACTGGATAAGTCAACAATGACACTCAAGTATTTTCTCTTGCTTGAAAGGTTGTTCTAGAAACAACGGTATATCTTCTCCAATGTGAAAGTCCTGGTTTTATGGCTCATTTGGTTCGAAGAATTTTCAAATATCTACGGAGGATTTGCTTCCTTACAAAATATTCCTACGAATGGTTGATTTATTGACATGATTGGAATCCATATGAAGTTTTCCTAATGATTCACTTGCACCCTCTTTTGGAGGATTTTTTTTTATCGACTCCAACTTCACATTAGATGATTTTCCTGTTATTCCTTTTGAAACGGGATTTTCTTGCACTTCAAACACATTTCTAATCTTATAGTATTCAAGAGGACATGCCACTTCAAATTCTATGGCTTTCAGTTCTTACATTTTGAGAATCCTGCTGATCAAGGAAGTCCACATCTTTACCGCAAAAAAAAAAGGAAGTCGACATCTATTTATTGGATTGATCTAGCAATGGCTACGCACAAGGAGCGATAGATCTGGAATAGGGGGGAAATGGTGCTATCATACGCTAGGAGGTGTTAACAGGGTGGTCTCGTAAGCTAGAAGCTATTCTAAAAATTGATTTAGAGCCTGAACTCCAGGGAGCTCGGTTTTCAAAGAAAACACACTTTATTTTTAAAACTAAAAAGCTTATGGAAATATATTAGTAGATATACATGTATAGTATATGCATACCAATTTTTGACAACATATCTTCACATACGTGATCTACAAAAAAAGGTGGGGAGAAAAATCGTCCTTTTTTGTATTTTTAGAGCCACGGTTTTGTCTCTTTTGTGTAGCCCAAACTATAATCACTTATTATACAACAATTTATGGATATGTAGATGATATACTATGTATCTATCCACTTAGGCCTTTTCCAATGGGGTGTACCTTAGCATGTTTTCGTAGGAGCTATTCAAATTTAAGAAACAACTATCACAATGAGGTGTATCTTAGATGGTGTGTTTTAGAGATGTTGCATTTAATGATTTTGTACTCATGCATGTGTGTGATTGGACTAGCCAAGTTTTTTGCCTATGGTAGCGTGCAAGTGTTGTATCTTCATTAAGTGACATGCCATATAATAAAAATAGCTATGATACTATTAAGAAACATCCATTGTGAAAGGCCTTAAACAATTTGAAGCATTTTTATTATAAATATCACTTTTAATTGGTCAGGGATCCGAAACAATGCTCTCAGGAGGTATAGGCTATTGTAAAAAAAAAATGTATAGGCTACAGTCACTTGGGCGACACATGCATGAGGGTGACATTTACCACACCAACCAAAAATTCCATAAATTTCACTAAACATATGTGTTCTAAATATCCGTTAACTTTTATTACTACTACTCCCTCCGTGTAAAAATAAATGAGTTGGATTTGTCTAGATTTATACGTATCTATACCTTAAAATATCTTTAGGTACATACGAATTTAGAAAAATCCAAATCATTTATTTTTAGACGGAGGGAGTACTTAAGTATGCCCACAAAATTGCCAAAAAGCAAAATAACTCCATTTTAAGCCACACATTTGCATTTTATCGTTTATACAATAGAAAGAATATATACGTACTAATAAAAGTTTGTACGTGTATAGGAGTACTAAACATACATATATGTACATGTAAAATAACGCTTTACATTTTTTGTGTGGAAAAGAGACTCCATGCTGCCTGGAATTCTTTCTCGTGTTTCCCAGAGACGATTTCAGCAAGAGAGGCAGACAGCAAGGTGACGCTGCCCACACCCTGGACGGCTGGCCCCGCTCGCGGAAGGAGCTCTCAGGAAGGTGGCGCGCGCGCCGTCCGGCCAGCCATTCCATCGTCCGTACGGATACGCACCGCGTTGCGCTGCCACGGCGTGACACAAATCAGCGTCACCGACTCACCGTGGCAGGGCGCGCACGACTCGCGGCAGGCGCGCGGGCGCGACGTCGCCGTCTCACCTCACCCCTCACCTCGTCTCAGCCAGCGGGGCAACAGTGCGCGCCACAGCGCGTGCGACGCCGGGGTTGCGACGGCACCGACACGGACGGAGATCGGTCGCCGCTGTCAGTATCTCAAGCTTTAGCCTCGGGGCCGGCTCGCGACGCAGTACGGGCTTGATGTCCACGACGTACGCCGCGTATCTTTGACCCGTCAGCTCGGGGGACCCGCGCGCGCTCGCTCTGCCCGCTTCCGGCTTCCGGTAGGCGCGAGCCAGCAGCAAGCCGTGCGTGGAGCCCTGCGCTGCATCTGCAGGCAGGAGGCGCCGTCAACTGGGGCTCCACCTAGCCGATCGCTTTTAGGCAGCCGAGGGACCAGGAGCTCACCGGCCGAGACCACGTATTTAACTCGCAACGGATTATATATAGAGTGCAAATATCTTTTTTTTCGAATTACATTGCACAAATAGCTTTTTTAAATAATACGTACTAGTATAAATAGCTAAAACAGAGAATATGAACAACTCTTAATCATAGACTCCTAGCATGATCAATTCCAGATTATAATCGAGTGATAGGTCCATACTCTTGTACAACCTCCGCTCCATAATCAGTTTTACTATTATGGAACAGATTTACTAAAAATTAAGCAGACAGGTATGCTACTAAAATAGTCCCTTACAAATTACTTCCTCCGTTTTAAAATATAAGATGTTTTAGCTTTATGAAAGAAATGTATCTAAATCTTTTTAGCGTGTAGGTTTATCGAAGTTTGGAGTGAACCTACATACTAAAAGAGGTCTAGATACACTCCTTTCACAAAGCTAAAACATCTCATATTTTAAAACGGAGGGAGTAGACCACAATATTTTCTTAGTACCAACTGGGACCATCTAATATAAGAAAAGATAACCCCCATCTAGAAACAGAGTCCACGCCCCTGAAAAAAACAGAGTCCACCCAGTTCAAGTTCAATCAGGACCATAAGGCCTTCCATAGCGTAGCCGGTGCCACATTCATCAAAAGTATTGCATGTTGTCAGGGATGGCAGAACAAAATGGTTTGGCACCCATACCACAACGTTGTGAATTTGGCACCGCTTCAACTTAAGCTCCACATGTATAAACAAACATTTTTCTTACATGCATTCGTGAGAACTAGTCTAGAATTTGGCTTCACAGCAGCTATCATGCAGCCTGGAATTAAAATTTTATTGCGGGAGAGTTTGTGGCATTGGAGCAAGTAGGGGAACCGATGCCCAGAAATTTTAGTTTGGCACCGGCTGGGCAGCGTAGGGCATCGATGCCAAAAACTAAAAAGTGAATAAGGCACCGATGAAAACACACGCCGTGGAGGGCCTAAGTTAGACCTATAGTATGTGGGTTATATGCCATGGAAATTGCACCACTTGAATCAAATTTGAAGTAAAATTTAAATGCCATACTTTTGGTGTCTATATGTCAATTGTTTTTTTAATTCGAAAGTCAGGTCTAAAAATTGTATTTCCAATAAGTGCAATGTGCAACTTGTATATTTTCACCAAGTTGCACTTCTTTGAAAAAGTATTTGTTACATTTTTCATGAAACTAAAGTTATACATTATAAAACCGACTTAAATGCAAGAAAATCTCACACACCTTACTAGCAAAATCAATACTCTTATGGGACTTTTTTTGGTATTACCAATGGTACCATATCTTAAAATAGAGAACTAAAAATATTGTCAATTGTCTTATTATTTTTCGTCTGTTGAAAAATTAACCTTGGGATAAATTAGCTATTTTTTAAATAATACGATTTATTTAATAAATTTCACGAATAATACACAAATTTGAGGAATTGTGAATCTAGCGCGGCGTCGGTGTTTGAAATACCGACCACACCCTATCGGTGTTTGAAATGCTGACAGCAACCTATCAGCATTTGAAATACCGACCACACATGTCATCATCTTGTTTTTAACAAAGGAAAGAGAGCCCACTCGGTAGTTCAAAGGTCTAGTTGGTATTTGAAATACCGATAGGTACTGAACACCGACGCCGCGCTAGATTCGCAATTTTCATGTATTATTCGTGAAATTTGTTAAATTAAACGTATTATTTAAAAAAATAGCGATAAATTATTCGTTCCTCCGTGCGTAATTGACACTAGCCATGTGCTATATTAGTACTCCCTCCGATCCAAATTAGTTGACTCGGATCTCTCTAGATTCGAATGTATCTAGACTTGATTTAGTGCTATATACATCCGAATCTAGACAAAACCAAGTCAACTAATTTGGATTGGAGGGAGGACAATAAATTGTACAAATATTGTCTCTTAGCACATCTACTATATAATTTCATACATGAAAATAAAAAAAAGGCAAAACGTATTCTCATGAGTTAGATGGTTGTTAGTTGGCATATTTGAAAATTGTACAATGTCATATTTGAAAATTGTACAATAAATGTGTGATATATATGTTGAATATTTAGAAATTTTGCACATGATTCAATCCAGAATATGAAAGATAAAGCATGATAACTAAAATAGTCATGATAAATGGATCGCGCAGAACAGTAATGGGTTTATGAATGCAATCTAGTAAACATGATAGGAATAATATGTCCAAATCTATGGGAAGAACTAGTAACCATAACACAATCCCTAACATAAGGGACACAAACACATACGGTACAAAGGAATAAGACTCGTCTATGTTGGCGGTGTTGCCAGTAGCAACCATGTCGACAAGAAGTTCTCGATGTCTGGAAAGTATTCATCGTTGGGAAAGTGCTCTTCTGATGTGGTGTTAGAGAATATGCTAGTAGTCACGCAAGAGCATTCACAAAAAACCTGATAGCATCTCTCCTGCACATGATCACAAGGAGCGGGATTATAGAGGCTTAGTGTCTCGTCTCACGGTACATGTAAGAGCTGAAATGGGGACGAAGTGAGCGATGACCCAGTTCTCATGTGTGTTCTGTGTTGTTTCTATTGGTGAGTAATGAATTTTTTACACATGTGATTAGCAAGCATTAAGTCGGGAAGAGTCCATTCAAGTACAACACATGACTGATAGGATGTGGCGTGCCAAAGCAACTCGCGGGACCCCAGAGGGGCTAGGTCATAACATGAACGAAGCCCTACATTAGGTGCTTCCCGACTCTTCATGAGGATCAATGTGCCTTGAGAAGACTATCGGTTGTTACTATTATACAATAATCCTTATTTTACCTCACCTAAAATATAGTCATGGGGTACCATATACATAAGAAAACAAAATGTGGGAGGCGGGAGGGACACCCGTCAAAAGGGTCTCTTGTAGTAGTCTTAGATTTTGCATTTTGATGAGCCTCATTATAAAAAATTCATGGAATAATGAATCAAGGAAGAAAGGACATGAGTGTATGAGTTACCAGAAAAAATTTCATTGTAATCAGTATGGGCCCTCAACACCCATCAATGAATGGTGTGACGCCAAAAGTATAAGAAGTTGAAGTTATTAGATGTAATGTGTACGTGTACAAGATGGAGTAGTACTCCACTCGTACACGACCCAAACTTTGTAACACGCGGCGGTAGGGGATCTTCCTACCTCGATATAACACGTAACCGAACACTCCAACGAGGGCATCATTCCCAGTACCTAAATCAACATGGTATCAGACCCCCTCCCTTCCCTCTCCTAGCTGCCGCCGCCGCCGGTCTTCTCCACCGCCACCGCCAGGCTCTCCCCAACAATCTCCCTCCTACAAAACACCAAACCATAGCCCTCTCTCCCCTCCACCAATTCCCGATCATGTTGATCCCAAACAAACACCCTCAAGCTCTCCCCGATTTCTTTTCCAAGGACGCCAATTTTGGCCAACAAACCCTAGATCACTCCCTTAGGACCCATGACGACCCCATCTTCGTCCTCCACCACTGTCGGCGCCGTCGGTACCCCTCCGGCAATGAAGCTCACCCATGACAATTTTCTCTCCTGGCAGACTCAAGCACTGCCCACCCTTCGTGGTGCCCGTGTGATGGGTTTCCTTGAAGGTACTGACAAGGCTCCCCCAAGACACTTGAAGTTGAGGATGAGAACAAGAAGACGATCACCGTGTCAAATCTGGCCTACAACGCATGGATCACGCGTGATCAGCAGGTTGTCATCTTCCTTGTGAACTCCTTGTCTAGAGATGTTCTTCCCCATGTTTTTGGTCTACACCATGTCGCAGATGTGTGGGTTGCTCTATTTTCTCTAAACTCCTCATAGTCCAAATCCAAGGTCTCCAGTGTGCGCGGGGCTCTCACCAACTTCACGAAATTTGATCTCACCGCTCAGCAGTATATCACCAAGATGAAGGGGTTTGCTTATGAGCTTGCTACCGCCGGCAAGCCTGTGGATGATGATGATCTCAAGGACTACATCCTCAACGGATTAGATGGCTCCTTCATCCATCTAGTTTCGGCCATCAACGTCGTTCCTTCGATGACTCTCCAGGACATGTGTTCTCAGCTCTTGGCTTGTGAAAACCGTGACAACATGCTTCTCTCTTCTGGACAGGCCCCGGGTTCTTTTCAATCCTCGGTGAATGCTGCCTCTCGTCGCCCATATGATGCTCTGTCCGTCTCCCACCACCACCTCCACCCATGCCATATACCTATGCTCCACAGCAGCCATCCTACAACACTTACCAGCCCCCATACCAACCATATCAGTCGCCATACAACCCCTATCAACCTCCTGCCATGCCATACCAACCACAACTACTACCCTTCCCAACCCCTCCACAACAATACATTCAGCCAACACAACAGTTCTACCGCCCACCTCCACCTCCAACCGCGCGCCCACCTCCTCAGCCAGCATGTCAGGACAACCCTCGACCCAACAATCAGAGGCATCGCAAAGGGGGGCGTAAGGACCATGGCCATGTTGCCACGCCATGGCAGGACGGAGTGATCTGTCAAATTTGCAAAAAGGAAGGACATGCGCCTGGGGACTGTTGGTGGCACTTTGGTGATGATGATGAAGATGACACTCCTAAGGACATGAAGGGTGCTTATGGCATGGACTCCAATTGGGTGATTGATACAGGAGCCACAAACCACACCACATGACAACTCAACAAGCTTCAAATTCATGAAACCTATCATGGGCGTGATCAGGTTCACAATGCTAGTGGACAAGGTATGGACATTGCTAATATTGGTCATTCAGTTTTGCACATCCCACAATGTTCTCTAAAACTTAAATATATTCTTCATGTTCCTAATGCAACCATGAGCTTGCTTTCTGCACATAAAGTTACCCTAGACAACAATGCCTATATTGAAATTCACCCTTTCTTAGCCACACAGCAAATAATGTTTAGAGGTTCGTGTGATGGTGGTTTCTATCCCCTAGTTCCAGTCTCCATGGAGTCATCTTCCAAGCATGCACTTGTCACCATCAAGCCTTCATCATCTACATGGCATCGTCATATAGGGCATCCGTCATCTTTTATTGTTCAACAAGTTCTTAGGAAGAATAATTTGTCATATACTCCAGAAATAAATTTTTATATATGTGATCCATGCCAACAAGCTAAGAGTCATCAGCTTCCCTATCCTATTTCTACCAGTGTTTCTAAAGTTCCTTTGGAACAAGTATTCTCTGATGTATGGGGTCCTGTTCCTCTTTCTGTAGACAAACATGCATATTATGTAAGCTTCATTAATGATTTTAGCAAATATACTTGGATTTATTTGCTTAAGAAACATTCTGATGTGTATTAAGTTTTTCTTGATTTCCAATAATATGTTGAACGCCAGTTTGGTACAAAAATTCTCACCATGCAAACTGATTGAAGTGGTGAGTATGAAAAGTTAAATAAGTTTTTCCAATGAGTAGGCATTGTTCATCATATCTCCTGTCCCCATGCTCATCAACAAAATGGCTCTGCTAAATGCAAACACCGTCACATTATCAAAGTTGGGCTTGCTTTACTTCCCAACGCTTCCATGCCTCTTAAGTATTGGGATGATGCTTTTATCACAGCTACTTTTCCCATAAATCTGTTACCTACCAAGGTTCTTAATCTTGAGTCTCCTACAGAAAAACTTCTCCGTCTTAAACCAAACTATGAGTCTCTTCGTGTTTTTGGATGTGCACGTTGGCCTAATAACAACACACAAGCTTTCTTTTCGCTCCAAAAGATGTGTGTTCCTTGGCTATAGCTTTCGACATAAGGGAGTAAAATGCCTAGATACTACCACTTGTTATTGATGAGAACATATTTCCCTTTGCTGAGTTACATCCTAATGCTGGACACCGTCTCCGTGAGGAAATTCTTCTACTTCCTTCTGATGTTTTCACCTCGGTATCCCAAGATGTGGGCATGCATTCTAATGACCAATACTTGCAACATGTTCCTATTATTTCTTCTTTCCAGGTCCCTACAGCAGTGAAGCCGAGTATGTATCAAAATCAAGTACAAAATTATGCTCAAAATAGTGCAACTAGCACATCAAATTATGAAGCAAACGAATACACAGGAAGAGGGGCCGATCGGGGCGATCCCGAGGCTGATTCTCGCCAGGAATATGCCTCGGATCAGCCGCCAGATATGCCTGTCACGGATGTTTCCGTGCCATCCTCGCCTTCCGCACCGCGCACGCGTGAGCTCAACTCCGCGTCTACCACGTCCACGCGGGAGCAGACCGCGCGGGACCCTGCCTCCGATTTGTCTCCTCCACACGCGCACGCGCGCGAGTCCGCGCCGGACACGTCGCCAGTGAGAGGCTCCTCCCGACTAGGTCGGGCCCGCTCGCCTCCTCCGCGCCAACAGCAAACGGTCACGTCGCCCTCATCCGTGTCCTGGTCTTCCTCACCTTCCCGCGACACGGACAACGCTAGGAGCAGTGATGGCGCTCATGATGGCGCCAATGATGGCGGAGATTCTCCCACCCAAATGCAGGCACGGCCTGGATCTTCTACGCCGCATGCTCCTGCGCCGCCTCCTGCCATCAGTGTTCAGACACGTCTGCAAAAGGTATTAAACAGCCGAAAAAGTACACCGATGGTACTGTCAGGTATGCTATGTTGATGACTACAGGAGAACCACAAAACTTAAAAGATGCTCTTTCTGATAAAAACTGGAAGAAAGCCATGCAGGAGGAATATGATGCTCTTACAGGCGCCACGAGCATGGTACTCTCGTCTTAGTTCCAAGCTTCATACTATGGGTTTCTCTCCATCAAAGGCTGATACATCATTGTTTCTGTTTAAAAAGGAAGGTATTACTATGTTTCTTCTCATATATGTTGATGAAATTATTGTGGCAAGCTCTTCTGATTCTGCTATATCAGCTTTACTATGCACTCTTAGTACAGACTTTGCTCTCAAAGATCTTGGAAACTTGCCTTATTTCTTGGGTCTTGAGGTTCATAAGCACTCCAATGGGACCTTGTTGAATCAGGAAAAATATGCCAATGACACAATTCAGCGTGTAGGTATGCAACATTACTCGCCGTGCCCTACACCTCTTGCAGTAAATGACAAGTTGTCTTTAACCGAGGGTACTCTCCTAGGTTCTGAAGATAGCACTCAATACAGAAGTGTTGTTGAAGCTCTTCAGTATCTTACTTTGACAAGGCCAAACTTATGTTTCTCTGTCAATAAAATTTGTCAATATCTTCATGCTCCTACTACTACTCACTAAACTGCTGTAAAAAGGATATATAAATGGCTCTAAACAGGTTGGAATCACCTTTCAGCCGTCCTACTCCACGCTTCTCAGTGCATATTCTGATGCTGATTGGGCAGGTGATCTTGATGATAGACGATCTACATGTGGTTTTGCTATATTTTTTGGTCCTAATCTTATATCTTGGAGTGCTAGGAAACAGGCAACAGTCTCTCGCTCCAGTACAGAGGCTGAATACAAAGCCATAGCTAATGCTACTGTAGAACTTATCTGGGTTGAGGCTCTTGCTCATGAGCTTGGAATCTCACTAAAGGAAAAAACCATGTCTCTGGTGTGACAATCTTGGTGCTACTTTTCTGTCTGCTAATACAATTTTTCATGCTCGAACCAAGCATACTGAGATTGACTTCTTCTTTATTCGGGAAAGGGTTGCTGCTAGGCAACTTGATATCAGGTTCATCTCTAGCAAGGATCAGATTGCAGATGGTTTCACCAAGACATTATGTAATAAGAAACTAGATGAGTTTAAACGTCATCTCAACCTCTCCCAGGTTTCGATTAAGGGGGAGTATTAGATGTAGTGTGTACGTGTACGAGATGGAGTAGTACTCCACTCGTACACGACCCAAACTTTATAACACGCCACGGTAGGGGCTCTTCCTACCTCGATATAACACGTAACCGAACCCTCCAACGAGGGCATCGTTCCTAGCACGTAAATCAACAGAAGTGGCCCACTAGGGAGATCAAGATGAACAATCTAATCAACCATTCAGATTCATTTTCAGTAATGGAGAAAATGTTTTTACTTCTGATCGTTTGTGTGTGCGGAAAAAACAAAGGGAAACATGACACCGGGGAAAGCGCATGTAGGCGTCATCTTCTCATGGTCTTGCTAGTGGTAGAGGAGGGTTTTTTATAAAGAGATTCAAATCTTTCTAAACTAGAAATGTGGGAATAAATTACCTCTTGTCACGGGTGAGATTACTGAAACAAGTATAAGTGGTGTGGCCGAGTTAACCGATAATTCGAACATATTTAAATCCGGATTTTCTTAGTGTCGTAGATTACACTGACCAAAATCTCGCTAGTACACTAGTATATGAATTTTTCTTTGCGGTGAGATGCGCTCAAAATAGTGTATCTATACCCTGCACTAAGAGATATCTGGCGGTGATTTGTTTTGGAGAACAACTAGGTGTACACGCGTACCACTTTGTTCATTAGGGTGATAATGCCATGCATAGTACTATAGAATAACCAATCTAGCGTGTCGAAGAGGCCGGCGACTCTGCTATTCTGCTGTATTTCAATTGTGGGCTTGTGGTCTCGTGTAGAACTGATTATTGGAATGAAAATGCACAGACTTTACTAAAAAATACAAGATGCGCTTAAGCTAAATTAAGCACCGCTCATTAAGATATCTGGACGCCTGTATGATCGTATCGTGCTGGCGGTGGACGATTTCGTTTTCTTTGTTGAAACTCGCGGTGGACCTGTTACGCGCGTGTCAACTCGTTGTCTATTACTCATAGTGTAGGATCCGGGATAGCGTGTCATTGAAAGTTCATACAACGAGCTTGTTCTGGCAAAACCTGTGGCCGTCACCTGGTTTCTGTTATTTATAGGAGTACTAATGTACAGAATGGACAACTGCACATGCAAGATACACGTTGACCCTGGACTCACATAGTCTAGTCGTACATAGAGTCCGCACTTAACCTTATTTTTTAGCCCATGTTTTGGTCCTCCAAGTTGTGAGAATCTGCCGGATTAATGGAAAGATTTGTTTCTGTTTTGAAAACTCAATGTGCTCCGAGACAAACAGTTACTTGTGAAAACTCAATGTGCTCCAAATTGCGAGGCCACCCGTTTGACCAGTTATTCGTGGTCGCAGAGCCCTAATTTGTTTGATCTTCCCAGGCAGAAAGTCTTCTCCTTCTCCAAAGGGGTTATGTGAGTTCTACAAGTTACCTTGCATTCTCTTGTTGCTACTTGTTTTTTCTATTTTGATGGTTGACTTTTGTATCCACTTTCTATGATTCGTGAATTGCAACGCTCCAGAAGATAATGTTACGAAAAAATGGGTGCACCGAAAAAGACGTGAATTTTTTTTTACACTAGGCAGGCCTAGTTGATTTCTGCAAGCATAGCTTACAATAGTTTTAGTATTGGCGATTAAAATCTTGTGTTATTTTTTTTGAGGTAAATAATCTTGTGTTATTAGTGAGTAGGATAGTAAGCAATCAGTAGAATGTCCGATTTGAAGCGTTCCATTATTAAAGGAGCCCAGATAAAAGTCCAGCTAGGATCCAGTGTGACTGAGTGAGTGAGCTATGCGAGTATGCCATCATCGCGCGTTCTCGATGGGTAACAACCTACGGCCGAGTGCCAACAGCTCGAGGAGTAGAGGATGACAGACAAGACACGATTTCCGCGTGTCACAGGGGTTTAAAATGTATAGTTTCCTAGGACGTGAATATATAACTAGCCTATCGGATCAAGCTAATCGTCAGCCGTTTAACACCAAAGGATTGGGCTATATGTGTCCAATCTGAACAACGAAGGACAGACGTACTAGTAATTAAATATACTGATAAGCCTTCGTCTGAACCAAATGAGAATGCAATTCAGATAAGCCACGGCCGTAATGTATCCACCCCGGTACGAGGCATATCCGTATAACTAGATCCAAGAAAGCCAAATCCAGCAGGTGTAATCGAGAACACCCCTGCTGCGATCCCGTCATCTTCGTCGTAGTATCATTCTTTCTTTTTACTATTCCCCCAAGTTGATCCCTGTCTCCTCTCTCGAACAACCGGCTAGCTTGTCCACATCGTTGGGCAGTCCAGAGGTCCAGACTGATTCAACAGTTTATTTATGTCGGCTTTTCCTTTTGCCAAAAAACTTATACTCTATGGAAAGACGAGGATGTGATCTGCGGCTCGTGATGCAATTTAACTTCACTGCTGTCAGTAAGACCATACGGACAACACACGTCGCGAGCGTGGCCATGGAGCCCACATGCTATGCTGGAAACAAGGCATCCAGTCTATTGTAGTATAGCTAGTTAAAAGAGTAGGTTTAAAAATACAATCAGTCGATTACGGCGCAGGTAGCCTAAGAAAAGATTCCAGTGCGAAGATTAGGGGTACTGTTAAGGGAACCGCGGTTCTTTGTCTGCTGCGTCAGGGAAACCGTGGTTGCCCTGGCCTACGACGATGGCCAGCAACAGCACACGCGCAATCGCGTTCTAGCTGGTCTGATGGTAACCTGCCCGCACTCAGCACCCTTTTTGCTAAATTAAAACGCCGCTTCTACTACCACGCGATAAAATCGAAAACAAGGGAGCGATATGACAGTGTGTTTGCTTCCATCTCCACCCCCGCTCACCCCCACATCTATATATATGCTCGATCTGCCCACCTTGGGAGACACCAGCAAGCAAGACAGACAGCAGCTACCTCCTCAGTCCTCACTCCTCTTCCTCTCTCGGCTGCTGCTAGCTGCTCTCCCAGCTCACCAGTCTCTGCTCGACACTCGCTCAGCAGCACACCCGTCGCCACCACCAGTTCCCAATTCCAAGCGCGCGCGCAGTGTTCGTTGACCGATCCAGCGGAGATGGTGAGCAAGGTCGCCGACGAGCCGCAGCTGCTGTCCAAGAAGGCCGGATGCAACAGCCACGGCCAGGACTCGTCCTACTTCCTGGGGTGGGAGGAGTTCGAGAAGAACCCCTTCGACGCCGTCGCCAACCCCGGCGGCATCATCCAGATGGGCCTCGCCGAGAACCAGCTCTCCTTTGACCTGGTGGAGGACTGGCTGGAGAAGAACCCGGACGCGCTCGGCCTCCGGCGTGGAGGCAAGTCCGTCTTCCGCGAGCTCGCGCTCTTCCAGGACTACCACGGCCTCCCGGCCTTCAAGAATGTAAGCAAGCAATTTCCTCCTCTGGCATCGCGCGCGCGCGCCTCTATGTACGGTCAAAGGCTTACCACGCACGTCACTTTACACAGGCATTGGCGAGGTTCATGTCGGAGCAGAGAGGGTACCGGGTGGCGTTCGACCCCAGCAACATCGTGTTCACCGCCGGCGCCACCTCGGCCAACGAGGCGCTCATGTTCTGCCTCGCCGACCAGGGCGACGCATTCCTCATCCCCACGCCATACTACCCAGGGTAAGAATTTGGGACTCCACCTTACATACATACGCGCGCGGCATTCCTTTTTTTTCACCTGCAGTTAGTTGCATGTGCGACGACGTGCATGTGGGGAAGAAGCGCGATTATTTCCATCGTCCAACAAATGGGTTCAGCTGCTTACGTCACCCTCGCGCATGCAGGTTTGACCGCGACCTCAAGTGGCGCACCGGAGCCGAGATCGTGCCGGTGCACTGCACCAGCGCCAACGGCTTCAGGGTGACGCGGGCCGCGCTGGACGACGCGTACCGCCGCGCACAGAAGCGCCGCCTGCGCGTCAAGGGCGTGCTCATCACCAACCCCTCCAACCCGCTCGGCACGGCCGTGCCCCGCGCCGACCTCGAGATGATCGTGGACTTCGTGGCCGCCAAGGGCATCCACCTCATCAGCGACGAGATCTACTCCGGCACGGCCTTCTCATCCGAGCCGGGCTTCGTCAGCGTGCTCGAGGTCCTGGCCGCGCGCCGCCCTCTCGCCGCCGACTACCTCGCGCTGGACGACCGCGTGCACGTGGTGTACAGCCTGTCCAAGGACCTGGGCCTCCCGGGCTTCCGCGTGGGCGCCATCTACTCCTCCAACCCGGCCGTCGTCTCCGCGGCGACCAAGATGTCCAGCTTCGGGCTCGTCTCCTCCCAGACGCAGTACCTCCTGGCCGCGCTCCTGGGCGACAAGGACTTCACCCGCGGGTACCTGGCCGAGAACAAGCGGCGGATCAAGGAGCGGCGCGACCAGCTCGTGGACGGCCTCAAGGCGATCGGCATTGGGTGCCTGGAGAGCGACGCGGGGCTCTTCTGCTGGGTGGACATGGGCCACCTGATGCACAGCCGGTCCTTCGAGGGGGAGATGTCGCTGTGGAAGAAGGTGGTCTTCGACGTCGGGCTCAACATCTCGCCGGGTTCCTCCTGCCACTGCAGCGAGCCCGGGTGGTTCCGCGTCTGCTTCGCCAACATGTCCGCCAAGACGCTCGACGTGGCCATGCAGCGCCTCGGGGACTTCGTCGAGAAAATAAGGAAGGCCACCACCGGCGTCGGCGCACTGCGGCGCGCCGCCGCCGTACCCGCGAGGACCATGAGCTGCCCGCTCGCCGCGAACATGAAGTGGGCGCTCCGGCTCACCCCGCTCTCCGCCGACCGGAAGGCCGAGCGGTAGAGACTGCCGCCGCGTAGCTAGTATATGTCGATAAAATCATCACTGCTGCTACATTATTACCTTAGAGCCGGCTTACGGCCATCACGTAGCGCTACTACTTACTACGCTAGCTAGTAGCCGATTCGATCCCTTAGTTTTTTCTTTCTTTTTAACCTTTGCTGTATACCACCATTTTTCCTCGGAGCACCGGATAGACACCGAAGAGCCCGAGGATTGCTGTATCTACATTTCCGAGTAGGAGGGGAGCTAGGCGCCGATCGATCCATCGGTATCGGCTAGTGTATTTTTGACTGGGGAATTCTTCGGAGTCCTTCCAGTTGTTCGTTGTACACTATTATCTCCGGTTATTATTATTTATTGGTCAATAAAAGATACTCTAAAGAGTTTACTTACTTACTCCTGCTCGCTCGCTCCCTCCCGTATGGTCGCCGCTTGGCATGGACCATGGGGTCGCCGTCACGTGAAGTCAAACAAGCCGGATCGAACCACTTGGAGAGTGGCGTTTTCAATGCTCGTCAGTTGCAAAGTAGTACTAGTAGTACCCCTCCATGTTGCTAAACCGGCTCGATCTCCATTGTTGCTAGTAATAATGATGGGTTGTCTTTAAGCACGGCCGGCGCGCGGCGTACGTCGCCCACATGCCACCCACGAGCTGACGGCGCCTGCTTCTTGCTTGTTAAACAAGCGGCGGTCGGGTGGACATTCGGCCGCGCACGCCACGCAGCAGGTTTGCAGTTGAAAGGTCCGTGTGGTCCGTCTCGCCGCGCAGGCCGAACAAATGATACTGGGCCACACCTACCCGCATGGGGCCGCTCAGACATGGCGCCTGTAAACGTGCCCGAGCATGTAAAATCACTCGTTGCAACGGTAGTATCCACATTGGAGTACCACGTCATAGTACTCCCTCCATCCAGAAATAAGTGACCGAGTTTGTCTAGATTCGAATGTATCTATACACGAAAATGCATTTAGATATATTCGAATTTAGACAAATTGAAATCAGTTATTTCTGAACGGAGGAAGTACTATCTTTTAGCATTTTCCTAGAAGATTGGATTCAGCAAAGGTATATATCTTGTTAGAATCTGCACCTTGGTACAATCACATTGAGCACTGTGTTAAAAAGTAAGGGCTTGCTTGGTTCGCACGATATTGAAAATATACAAATAGGAAAAAAAATGTAGGACCAAGATTGCATGACATACCCAGAAATGCAAAACGCAGAAATCGGCAATAAAAGTTGTTTGACTGCACCATAGGAAAATGCAGGATATTTTTGTGCGAAGAAATATGTGCATGCCATTATTTGTATTTAAACAAAAGGAAATTCCTATGAGGCTGGACATAAGATATTTCTTCCTATAGAATTGTATGCAAAGTAGCTCAAAGGGAAAAGGTCCTATGGTTCCCAATCCTACAATTAAAAAAGACTCTGTAGAAAAATACTACTCCCTCCGTCCCAAAATAGATGTCTCAAGTTTTTCAAAATTTAAATGAATCTATATACTAAATAGTGTTTAGATTCATCCAAATTTTGATAAATCTGAGACATCTATTTTGGGACGGAGGGAGTAGTAGGAAATAAATTCCTACGAAATTCATTTGAACCCAACATGCCATAAACTTTGGTTATGGTGCACCTAGAGATGTGCTGGCGTGCGAACGTGCGCGCGGTGGTGTGCACGCGCGATGCTACCCATGGCCGTACGATTAGGATTCGATGGCGCAAGAAAAAACACCAAGAAACATAGAACAAAACAAAAGTGCCATGGAAAAAAATGAATAATACCAAAGAAGACTTATGTTTGTGTGCGCTCCGAGAGACTATGGAGGGCACATTTTCTTCTTAGATTTTTAGTTTTCTAAACACATTTGTGAGTTTTACAACATTTTGGAGAACAAAAACACGGGCATATATATTGAGTTGAAACTTACACATGTAGTAATCTTCGCAAATCATTGCTGCAATTTTCTGTGTTTTGTGAAAACGAGAAAACCACATTTTAAGTTTTAAACTTGCGTCGTAGCAATCTCATTTCTAAGTTTTGGAAGTGGGCGACGTCATGTCTGGACCCGCCCACCATGCACGCTGGAACTGCTGAATCTTCTTCTCCTCCTCACGACTACTGTGGCTGCTGGATCGATCCAGTCGCGTCCCTTATCTCCTGGAACCCTTTGATCTGCACCAATTATCGCCCCCACTAGAACTAGATCGATCCATCTGCTGCTGCCAAACATCACGTGCCCCCTCCTTATCTGAGTTCAGTTGCTATTTCGAGATGCTATCACGCTACAAGATGAGTGCGGTAGTACGTTCCCGGCGGGGTGCAGGGCCAATGGTAGAACGTCGGTATATACCATTGATGGGAGCGAACGAATGACGACTTTTCCGCAGGGCAATGTGTACTCGTGTAGGCCTGCCCGCGACCGCCTGCCCCTCATATAATGCACTTACTATACAGATATTTAGCTTTGTTCGGCAGTAGGCAAATTATTGTACTCTAGTACTAACTGCAGTGTGCGGCGTGCTGTGTTGGGGATGAAGCAAAACGAATTTGGTTTAGTGGTACTACTAGTAGTAATTGGTTAAGGAAGATTAATTAATTATGAGTCTGTTTTATGTCGGCGTTGATCGAGTCCGGCCGAGATGACGAAGGAACTAGCACGATCGATCCCTGTCTGTGGATTTTTGCACGTAGTTTTCTCGACCGACCTTGTGGGAGGGAACGGACGCCGATATGGGCTGCTGCCGCAATCCGCATCGCTTTCCGAGCCCCGCGCGTATTTCGAAGCTTCCTGCCCTCTCATCGCACGCCACCTACCCAGCTTCTACTCTATCCAGCGCTCATCATATTTGGCACTCACGCGCTTTGTTTCTCCTAATCTATGATAGTATGATGGTTGGCCGGGCATTGTTTTCAGTCATCTGGCAAGTAGTTTATGTGGGCGCCGTTGGTTCAGGCTTGCCCATCCGTCGATCGATCTGCGAGTGGAGAGCGACGGAGAGTGACACTTTCTCTTCTGATGATATGCCCCCACCGCCGGGGGCTTGGACCGTTCCAGATTTGGCGACGTCCACTTGTCGAATGCACCCATGTAACCATGGCCCGGCCATCAAATCCTGATCCAACTCGCAGCGAATTGACTAGCACGTCGGTATATACGCGCGCGGTACGAGTCGGTCGGTCGGAGTACCTGGTAAGAGGAAGTACAATAGAGTGAGTCAGCTAGCTACAAGTGTTTAAAAAAGTACTACTATATGTTTCTGAGTTGGAGCAGAGAGAAAAGATGTAAGAATGTAAGATCCAGTTCTTTTTGAGCTTCTGAGTTGTTTAGAGGTGAAATTGAACTTATCCAAAAGAACTTGATTTTAAGCCATTTTCTCGCACAGCTACCTTCACCAATTTCTTCACAGTGGCGATAAGCCGGGGTACCCCCAGCATCCCGCAGCTTTCCCGAACTGCACCAAATCGGTACATGGTTATGCCCCTATTCCTTAGGCTATTTACGATCAAATACCACTGTGCACGACCGAAACGTTTCCTGCTCAGCTCGTCCCACTCGAGCAACACCTCCTCCTATCTCCTCTCCCCTGAACAGAATTTCTAGGGATCCTCCCCGAACCTCTGCCCCCACCGCCCCTGGAAACTCTGGCTGCTGCCCCTCCGCCACTCCCGTCTCCAAATCGGTCTCCAGCTCACCACAAATCAATTTCATGGAGAGGGGTAGCCCGCGTCCACCCTACAACTCGTCACGTTGCTCCCCTCCAGTGCGCCTACCTCCTCCAGGTTGTTCGGCAACTCAAGCCGACGGTCCCCGCCACCGTGCTGCCAAGATCATCCCCTCCGGCCATGGTCCCTTTCCATGGTGGAGGTGGTCGTCTGGGCAGGCTCCACGGCGCCCAACTATCTGGTCTGCATCTGCGCGCCTTTGCATCCACCCTCTTTGATAGTTTCAATGTTATGTTCTTGAGCCGCACCATCACATAATTACGACAGTACCAATAAACAATATTTGCAGGACTGCATCTCTCTCTATCTAATCTCTGCAAACTCAGTCTAGCTATATCCAGTGAACCTGCACCCCTATCTGGCAACATTTGCACCTTAGTGAATAGTCCATGCTCATACATGCGAAAAATAACATAAAATAACTCAAATCAAATAGTCAGAACATAGATTGGTCTTGACAGTATCACAAACTTTTCAACATGCAGTTCAGACAATAAGCTAGTAAAGGAAAAGCCAAAAAGAACTGAGACGCGGTTTCTTGTGAGCTTATCGTCACCGTTGTTTCTCTAGACAGCTCAAGCCAGGATGGCTTATGCACAAACCACCATTGGAAAGAAGTGGGCCTAAGTGGGCTCTAAGTTAAGAGTCAACTCTAGCATGTGCTTCTAGGTTTTGTAAGAATGAATGTCCTTCAAACGGATAATGTTAAACAACTTTGACATCCTTTCCTTCACACAAGGTTTTTAGCCCCCCTCCCCCACGCTTAGGGTAGTAAGGGAAAGTAGCGATATTCCGATTCCTTCCTGGGGAATCAACGAATGCAACCTCTCTAGGAGTTTTAGTACTTAAGTTAACGTCTTGGCTCTTATCCGGCGATGACGTGGTAGATGCGGTAAGCTAACGTCTATCCTTCTTGTGGAAAGGGCATTCAATGCCATCTTCATTCCCTTCTTGCTTCAAGGAGCAGGTCAAATAGTCAAAGAAGGGGATGGATAATGCCATCTTCATTCCCTTCTTGCTTCAAGTTAACGCCTTTTCTCAAGCACTACCCTTAGTTGCAGGCTTAGTCCATATAAAACAGTCAATCTACCAGCAACAAAGGCTGCAGATACATGTCCACCACCCGTTTATCTACTACCATAAGCGGGAGCAGTTGCGCAAGTGTTGTGAGGGATTTCATTTGCGTGTTAAGGACAATTTCTGTTATAACGCTCGAAATCTATGCCGTTATTCTCAGCTAGAACAAAGGTTTAGCATTGAATAAATTTCTTATTCCATATGTTAGAGACAAAGCAAGGTCAAAGTTCTTGATCCTTTGCCCTCGCTACCCTACATCAAGAAACGCAACTCGTGATAAGCTTAGCTCAAGCGGCTAATGTTCAGTGAATAAAAAAGAAAGATGGGTTTTTAGCTCCTTTCCTTTGACTTCATAGTAGCGCTATCGGGTACTACGAGCCCTCTTTCCCACACATCTAAGCAGCTCATGTGGTCCACTGGTTCCACCGAAAACTCTCATTTGTTGAAGCGGAGCATAGTGCAGCACCGAGGGACAAAGGTCTTTTCTTTTTTTACTTATTCGTTGATCCCAAATGGAACTTAGAAAATGTTTTTAACATGCAGAATCAGTCTTATGTTAGGGTTCGAGAAAGCAACTTATGTGAGGATAAGGTGGTTTATGTTAGGGTCCGAGAAAGCAACTTGACATGCCATTCCTAACAAGAATTCCACTCTTTCTGGTCATGTCAAAAACCACCTCTTGGAAAGAAGATCAAAAGACAATCGTTTCAGAAGATGATGACCCACGTGTCTTGTGCTCATACATTCCTGTCCGCCCCTACTAGTTGATGGATGAAGAATAGGAGAGATCTTGAGTAGAAGATAACCCGTGAGAAGGATGTGGTTTAGCGCTTAGATTTTCTCATACAAAAGGCTCCGGCGTCATGATCGAAGATAAGGCTCGATTCTAGCTTTTCATTGCTCTATCGCACCACCTGGGAATGGTTCTATGGCCACTTCATGGAAACATATCTCTTAACGTTGGCTTATTCGTAAGTCGAGTCGGGTCTACCGCTTAGTTGAAAGCTATGAAACAAGTCTATGATAGTTCAAAACTAGAATTGGCACAATATCGCGAAGTGGGCAGCACGAGGATGTCAAAAGGAAGGGATGGAGTTTTCTCGCTTTAGGCGTAACATGCCTCCCACCCGACGGGATATTTGAGCATCTCCACTACCATTCCCAGGAGGGCCTCCTCAGGCCATTTTTTTCATCCGGACGACGAAAAATATCCCAGTCACATTCCCAGGCGCCCAGTTTTCGCCGGATTTGGCCCAAATTACATCCGGCATTCCTAGGCCGAACCCGGGGCCATGCAACCGCCTGGGAACATCGGATGAAGCGAAAAAATGGTGGTCCAACCATGTCGGTGACATAACCCATTCCCCACCGCGATTCGGCTCTCCCACGACACAAAGCTTTCTCCTAGATGCACCCTCGTTGCCATGTCTTCGCCAGCAAAGTCCCAACACGCCCAGCCAAATCCATGCCTATAGAAAGGTGTGGTGTCGCATCCTTTCCCCATGGCGTAGGCCTTGTTTCGCCTTCTCCAGCCATCGTTGCAGCTCGGCTTTGTTCGATCTCCCGCCCACCTCGCATGCGAAGTGTTCGACGTATTGCTAGTTTGGCCATGGACTCCGACGACGAGGAGATGTCCACCCTGTTGCTGGAGGAAGAGACTGCCGTAGCCACCAAAGATGAAGAGCACATCCAGATCCTCGGCTCTCTAGCCCGTCTATACACACAGACTACGACGCCGAAGAGTGAAGGCTCGGTGAAGGGTGCTCGAAAATGCAAAGCAAGGACGCGGATGGAGGGCTACTGCATGATGCACGTTGACTACTTCGCTGACGTGCCGCTGCACGAAGAGGCCCTGTTTCAACACCGTTTTAGTATGAGACAAAAACTCTTCCTCGAGATCGTGCATGCCATCTGGAAGTACGAACCCTATTTCGTATGCAAGAAGGACTATACCCGCATGGTAGGGTTTTTCTCACTACAAAAGTGCACGGTAGCGATGAGGTTGCTTGCATACGGAGCTCCATGTGACAATACCGATGACTATCTCTGCATGGCCGAGTCCACCACCATCAATTGCTTGTACAGATTCTGCAGGACAATGATTGCAGTGCTTAGACCATAATACTTGAGAACACCCAATGCTGAAGACACTGCTCAGATCCTCGCAGTCAATAAAGGTGGAGGATTTTCTAGGATGATTGGAAGCATCGATTGCATGCATTGGCACTAGAATAATAGTCCACTTGCTTGGCAAGGAATGTACAAAAGTCACAAAGAAGGTTGTGATGTGATACTCGGGGGAATTGCTACACATGATCGTCGGATTTTGCACTCCTTCTTTGGCATGGCAGGATCGAACAATAATATCAACGTCCTCCAGTCCTCAAATTCAGGCGAAATGCCGAACTATGCCGAATTTGGGCGAAATGTCGTCGATTTTGCCTTGCTTAGGACCACGTTTAGGAACGCGAGTAGAAAACATCCATCTAGCGCTAAATAGCACCGTTTTTTGGCCTACAAACGCCGAACGAGTGGATATGCTCTTATATCATTGCTAGAGCACACAGTAGTAAATTTGATACCAGAACTATTATATATCTAACTGTTGGGTTCGCAGCATAGAAAACAAAAATTACCTACAATGGGAACTGTACGCCAAGATCTATCTACTAGATACAAGAACCGGGTGGATATACATCCATGGAGAATTTACCCTCGAAGACAACAAAGCTTTGTTAACGAGTTGGAACTCGTGGATGCTATAGTCGTACGCTTGTCGATCTCAAGATCGTGTGGAAGTCCTAGCACCGCAAATCAGCAATGCATCCGTCCTCGCACACACGTTCAAGCCACCGAACAACCTCCACCTCCTTGCTCCAGCGAATCAGCGGAAGCAGCAACTCCTTCCAGACGAAATGCCACCGGGAACATGTATCTCGCTAATCCGAGACCATGGGGAAATATATCTAGAGGGGGAGAGAGATCCTTCACGAGGAGGTGTGCTTTGTGAGGGAGGAGAGGGGGGCCTTTTATAGGAGAGGGGGGCTCCTCCCCTCCCATGGCCGACGCCCATGGGGGGTTGATACATTGCAAATGTATCTATTATTTTTGAAGTTCATGCTTGGTTTTATCCACTTTCTTGTGTTTTGTCCACACTTTGGAGTACTTTTCATAAGATTTCTTGGACTAACCTATTAACAAGAGCCACAGTGCCAGCTGCATGTTTTCTGCTGTTTTTGGTTCCAGGAAAGTCAGAAAATGAATATTCTCAGAATTGGACGGGACAAAAGCCAAAGTGCCTATTTTTCCAGAAGACTCCCGGAGCCAGGATATGAGACGGAGAGGGGCTGGGGCCCAGCCACACCACCTGGCCGTGTGGGCTAGGCCTGGCCACGCTAGGGGGTGGTCTGGCCGCCCCAGGCACCCCCTCGATCTCCCTCTTCGCCTATAAGAAGCCTTCTAACCTAAAAACTCTAGGGGTCGATGTTTTTCTAGAAGGAGTTCTGCTCTGCCGCCACCACCAGATTCCACGAAACAGCACCAGAAACTTCGTTCTGGCACCCTGCTGGGACAGGGAATTGGAGGAGATCATCGCCATCATCATCACCATCTCTTCTCCATCGACCATCCATGTTTCCCCCATCTATGAGTGAGTAATCCCCCGCTATAGGCTATGGGGATGATAGGGATTGGATGAGATCGTTCATGTAATGGCATCAGATTGTTAGGGCATGGTGCCTAGTATCTTCTATTAGTGCTTTATGACTTTGTTGCGACTTGTTATGCTTAATGCTTGTCACTAGGGCCCGAGTGCCATGATTTCAGATCTGAACATGTTATTGATTCATTATGATAGTATTGTTTTTGGTCTTACCTACAAGTTGTATACACACGTTGTTATCTGGAACCAATGGCCCCGAAGTGACAGAAATCGGGATAACCGGAGGGAATGGCTTTGATGTGAGGATCACATGTGTTCACGGAGTGTTAATGCTTTGCTCCGGTGCTCTATTAAAAGGAGCATCTTAATTGCCAGTAGTTCCCTTGAGGCCCCGCTGCAAACGGGCTGGCAGGACAAAAGATGTTGTGCAAGTTCTCATTGCGAGCACGTATGACTATATATGGAACACATGCCTAGGATTATTTAGTACTTGGATGATTTACCTTATTTATCTGCAATTGCTCTATGTTCTGATTGCTATGTGAATTGTCTTGTCCATGCAACGCCCGTCCATCCATCCCTATGCTTACCGCACTCGAATCCCACTGTTTACTGCTATTGTTACTGCTGTCTTTACTTTACTACTACTGTTACTTTACTGTTCCTACTACAAAACTGTTGCTACTGATAAACTGCTAAGAGCAAGATTGTTTCTAGGTGCAGCTGAATTGACAACTCAGTTGTTAAGGCTTATAAATATCCTTTGGATCCCCTTGTGTCGAATCAATAAATTGGGTTTCACTTCCCTCAAAAATACTGCGATACACCCCCTATACTTGTGGGTCATCAAGACTATTTTCTGGCGCCGTTGCCGGGGAGCATAACTTTATTTATCAAGTTCACTTGGATTCTCTATTGTTCGCTGTTATCCATCCATCATGGGTAAGTCTCGTGATGGCAAGTTTCCTATTTTACCATCCAATACAAGAAGAGGTACGGTTCTAAACACCTCTGCTGCTCTTGATTCACCATCTGTTATAAGAAAGCTCGTTACACCACCACATACACATGCTACACACACTGCTACTACTGCTGAATCTGAAACTTCTGATGCTTATGATGCTGCTTCTACTATGCTTGATAAGAGTGGTTCATTAGGTCCTTTCCTAGATGCTACGATTGCTAGAACTATAGCTGGAAATAATGAAACTCCTAATGAAGACACTACCACACCTGTTAGTTCTCCTGAGGCTAGTGAGAGTTATGATATTGAAGATGGTTATGTTGAGATGACCGATGAATTTATTAAAGAATGGAAAAAACACCCATGATAGGAGCGCTGCTAAGTCTCCTTGAGAGGCATACTATTAGACCCAAATTATCTCCTATTGCTAAGTTTGATGCTTCTCCCGTAAACATTATAGATGAAGATTTTGATTTCTCTCTCGATCTATCTTACATAGCTATTGTCGAGAAAGAACCTTTTTGTGGGACTAAGAATGAAAGTGTGGTAGCACATATGAATGAACTTTCTACCATGAGTGGTTTGTTTTCTGATGATATTAAGATGCGTACTTACTTTGTTGCTAAGATTTTCCCCTTTTCACTAAAAGGAGAAGCTAAAACTTGGTTTAGTAATTTACCTCCTGGATCTATTGATAGCCCTGATTGCTTGATTAGTACTTTCTTGTAGAAATACTTTCCTTCTAATGCTAGACATGCTATTTTGTAGGAACTTTTTGATTTTAAATAGGGAGAAAAGGAGGTATTGCCCGAATCTTGGGCAAGGTTTTGTGCTTTGATTCATGCACAGGCTGGAAGTCCATTACCTAAGAATGAGCTTCTTGATATATTTTATAATGGACTAACCGAAGAATCTAGGACATACCTAGATAGTTGTGCTAATTGTGTTTTCAGGAATAGGACTCCCAAAGAAGTTGAGGAATTAATGGATAAAATAAGTAAGAACTATGAAGATTGGACTCCTCCTAAACAAGCTATACCTGAAGTAATTGTACCTGAACCTACTATTCCGGTGCCTATTCCAACATCAAAGAAGAGGGGAGTTATTGAACTAAATGATGAAGTGATGAAGGAAGCTAAGAAATGTCTTAAGGAGAAGGGAATTAAAGTTGCAGATGTCAAGAATTTACCTCCTATAGAAGAATTATGTAAGCCTATTCCCTACTCACCCACTGTTGAGGTACACTCTCTCCAACACTTTGATGAAGGTGATATCCCTTACTCTAAACCTCCTGGTCAATGCTTAAAAGAATTTGATATCTTTATAGTTAAGCAAGATAATTTCAATAAAAGGGTGCAAAATCATCTAATGGAAAACACTAGAGCTATTATTGAGTTGAAAGATATTATGGAAAGAACCTCTAATGATGTTAAAATGATTGTTAAACACTTTCAAATGGTTCAAACTCAAATAGATCAACTCGTTAAAGTGCAAAAAGACTTGCTAGTTAATGCTGATAAAGAAAACCATGCTTATGAAATTAGAACTAGAAGTGGTGTTGCTACCCAGGATCCTCTATATCCTGAGGGGCATCCCAAAAGAATTGAGCAGGATTCTCAACAAGCTGAAAATAGTGGTTCTACTCGTAAGAAAAGGAAAAAGAAACATAAAACTATTGTAGAACCCTCTGAACCTGCTATAGATCCTAATAGTATATCTACCTCTAATGCTGAAACTGAAAGTGGTAATGAAGAAAATGAAGTTCCAAATGAAGAAAACGTTGAAGAAGAACCTGAAAACCACACTAAGAATACTAAATACACTAAAGAAGATTTTATTGCTAAGAAACATGGTAGTGAAAGAGAACCTTGGGTCCAAAAACCCATGCCTTTCCCTGATAAGAAATACAAGTCAAAGGAAGATGAACACTATAATAAGTTTTGTGAGTGGATGAAACCTTTATTCTTGCAAATTCCTTTGACTAATGCTATTAAATTGCCTCCTTACTCAAAGTATATGAAGGATATTGTCTCGAATAAAAGGAAGATCCCTAATGAAGAAATTTCTACTTTGCTTGCTAATTATTCCTTTAATGGTAAGGTTTCTAAGAAACTTGGAGACCCTGGGATTCCAACTATCCCTTGCTCTATTAAGAACAGTTATGTTAGAACTGCTTTGTGTGATTTGGGAGCTGGAGTTAGTGTTATGCCTTTCTCTCTCTATAAGAGGCTTCAACTAGAAAAATTAATACCAACTGATATATCTTTGCAAATGGCTGATAAATCTACCACTATTCCTGTTGGTATATGTGAGGATGTACCTGTTCAAGTGGTTCATAATTGCTTGATATTAACTGATTTTTTTGTGCTTGAAATGCCTGAAGATGATAATATGTCTATTATTCTTGGGAGACCTTTTGTTAATACTGCAGGAGCTATTATTAATTGTAATTAGGGAAAGGTGACTTTCAATGTTAATGACAAGGAACATACTGTCTATTTCCCCAAGAAGGTTGAAAGGACTTATGGTTTGAATTCAATTGAACATGTTGAGGGCATTCAAGTTGGAGAAATATATTGTCCCATACCAAAAGAAAAATTTGAAACTATTATGATTGGGACCATTGCTATCAAGGTTGAGGTAACATAATCATTAGTGGAACACAAAGTTTTGTCTCATATGAAATTGTTTTGGTAACAAGACCTGATCAAACTTGTTAATAAAAGGATTTGATTGAACAAAACAATGTTTTCACCATGATTATCTTTGCTTACTTCTATTCTATGCATTTTAGTTTTTGCTTATGCCTAACTTAAAGGCGTTAAAAAAATTTACTTATTGGGAGACAACCCAAAAGTTTTAGATGAGTCTTGGAAGTTATTACCTCTGTAATAACCGCTCCTTATCCTTTTTTAATTGCTTTTTGGTGCCAAGAATAACCTCTAATGAGAGAGAAGTAATGATTGGGAAAGTTGTTGTCCCGAAACAGATTTCTGTGCTTCACCGTAAAAATTCGTGTAAAATCTCTGAACATCTATTTTAGGCGTGAATTTTTGTGCTTCTGCCCCAGGTTGTTATCTAACTTTCGTTAACTCAACACTTTTTGATTTGAGCAACAGAAGGTCTTCGAAAAAATTCGTCATTACCTGCTGGTCTGTTTTGACAGATTTCTGCCATTTTCTGCATTTGCTTCTTGTTGGTTCCTTTTTGAGTTCTTTTGGGGAATTGAGCTTTTTGAGGAAAGTGCTTCAGTAGATAGTGTTATAATGGAAGTTTATTTGGTGTTAGAACTGAACCTTAAGACCTATTTATCTTGAGTGCACTAATGTTGCTAATAAAGATTGTGTGAAGTTTTGTATGAACGAAAAATTCCAGGTGTATGGAAGGAACGAGTAATGAGATGAAGGATGGACTAAAGCTCAAGCTTGGGGATGCCACGTGTGTCACCCCAAGAAATATCCAAGAAGTACAAGCGTCAAAGCTTGGGGATGCCCAAGGCATCCCCTTCTTCATCAATAAAAATCCCAAGTTTCTTCCAAACGCTTCATTTTTATTGTTTCATGCACAGTTGCGTTGTTCTTGGAGCATCTTCTTTTGCGTTTTTGTTTTGGTTTTCGTTTGGTTTGCTTAGTTTTCTGAATAAATTGGTTGGACCCCATCTTTCATACATTGGTTTGCAAATAGTTTGGTTTGGTTTGGAAAAGAGTAGGAAAGTTCATGCTTATGTGGTAAAAAGAGCTTGTTTTTGACTGTGGCCTATGCTCTGTCATGCCATGCTTGATATTGCTTTGGATTTATGCTTAGTATTCTTTGCTGTAGCATGACTTGTTATAAACAATTGAGATTGCTTAATGTGCCTTGGATGAATCATGCGTTGTTTTAGCATATTAAAGCATAGTATAGTGGTATTCTCCTTTGATGCTTTATTTGGGTTGACTTGGCGCATGCTCACACCATATTATGACTATCTCAAGTCACCATAGCCTTTATGATCTTTTAGTTTTCAACTTGTAGTATCACTTTATGCTTTGGTCAATGATGTTTTGTCGCTCTGCATGATTATGGCCATTATTGCTCTCTTAGTTTGTCACTCCCAGTCTTTTGCTAGCCTCCACAACCAAGTATGAGTTCCACTCATGCATCCAACTCCCTAAACCAAGTTATTCCAAAGAGTCCACCATACCTACCGAGTAGCTTATGCTATTCCAAGTATATTCATGCTTTTGTTTACCTTCCAAATTAACTTGTCATGAGAAAACTAGTGATTAAAGCTCTCACGAACTTGATGGCACACTTTACTTTTCTTTCCCTTAATAAACTTGAACCATTGTATCGTCTATGTTGCATATGCTTGCACTTATTTGTTGGGAATTAGCAGAACCATGCTTTCATGGGGAACGCTTTCAACATTGCACTTGGTACTTGTACCTAGTTGATATCATGGTCTTTTGTATATGGATGTCGTTGGTGTGAAATGAAAGGGGAGCTTGTAAGTCCATGGAGTTATGTATATGTGTTAGATAAACGCCTGGGCCGCTGGTCTAATCCATGCTGACATGGTGGAAACCTGCACCATAACCATAATGAGCTGTCTATGAAGCATTCTTCTTATAAAAAAAGAGTCCTATATTGAGAAAAAAAGAGAGAAAAAAGAGATTATGAAAAGAGGAAAGAGAGAAAAAAGCACCATATTCTCATGGTAAATAAGAAGATTGCTGAGATGCTTATTGTCTACTTGCCTTGTCATTTTGATATGGGGATTCTTCCGTATCATCGGGCAAGGGGTACCCCGTTGGCGGTTCTCTATGATACACATGTACTTACGATGACAAGAACTTACCGGTAACTAAACTTGAGTAGCATGAGGAGCGGCCCTCGTATTCAAGGGACATGAGATTTCTAACTTATACTTCGTCAAGCATGTACACCATAGTTTGTTCACTTTAACCTTAATCACTTCAAGATGCTTATGATAGGGGCAATGAGAGCTAAAAGCTATTAAGTACCATAATTTTTGGAAGCTCTTTATGAGACTTGAATCCTTACTTCCTTCTATGAAGGCCCTTCTTCCACTTATATATTGAGTCTCCACCTTCTATCTTTATGCACCTACTTTGAGAGCATAGTGGCCATTCTTAGTTCTATGTGCATTGTCCCAAGACTTCTTGATTAACGCATACCTTGATATTGCTTGTTTTAAACTATTTGTATCTAGTCACTCTTATGAACTTTGAAGGTGTCCTATGCATTTATATTTGCTACTCTATGAGGGACAAGCTGAATACACCTATGCTATGTTTCTTTATGTGAAACAAACAAACGTCTTGCAAAGCATTGTTATTCATGAATCTTTTGTTTGTGCCTTTTCATGTTGCAACATAGTTTCTTTGTCTTATTGCTAGAACTTTGTCTTTCATGTTATGATTGAAGTACTATGATTCCAGCTTTGAATGTTTTACAAATACTTTGATCAAGTTTATGATGGTGCATGTCACCTAAAAAATTATTCTTTCTTTTTATCACTTACCTACTCGAGGATGAGCAGGAGTTAAGCTTGGGGATGTTGATACATTACAAATGTATCTATAATTTTTGATGTTCCATGCTTGGTTTTATCCACTTTCTTGTGTTTTGTCCACACTTTGGAGTACTTTTCATATGATTTCCTGGACTAACCTATTAACAAGAGCCACAGTGCCAGCTGCCTGTTTTCTGCTATTTTTGGTTCCAGGAAAGTCAGAAAATGAATATTCTCGGAATTGGACGGGACAAAAGCCAGAATATGAGACAGAGAGGGGCTGGGGCCCAGCCACACCACCTGGCCGCGCGGGCTGGGCCTGGCTGCGCCAGGGGGTGGTCTGGCCGCCCCAGGCACCCCCTCGGTTTCCCTCTTCGCCTATAAGAAGCCTTCTAACCTAAAAACTCTAGGGGGTTCGATGTTTTTCTAGAAGGAGTTCCGCTCCGCCGCCACCACCAGATTCCACGAAACAGCACCAGAAGCTCCGTTCTGGCACCCTGCCGGGACGGGGAATTGGAGGAGATCATCGCCATCATCATCACCATCGCTTCTCCATCGACCATCCATGTTTCCCCCATCTATGAGTGAGTAATCCCCCGCTGTAGGCTATGGGGATGGTAGGGATTGGATGAGATCGTTCATGTAATGGCATCAGATTATTAGGGCATGGTGCCTAGTATCTTCTATTAGTGCTTTATGACTTTGTTGTGACTTGTTATGCTTAATGTTTGTCACAAGGTCCCAAGTGCCATGATTTCAGATCTGAACATGTTATTGATTCATTATGATAGTACTGTTTTTGGTCTTACCTGCAAGTTGTATACACACGTTGTTGTCCGAAACCAATGGCCCCGAAGTGACAGAAATCGGGATAACCGGAGGGAATGGCTTTGATGTGTGGATCACATGTGTTCACGGAGTGTTAATGCTTTGTTTCCGTGCTCTATTAAAAGGAGCACCTTAATTGCCAGTAGTTCCCTTGAGGCCCCGCTGCAAACGGGCTGGCAGGACAAAAGATGTTGTGCAAGTTCTCATTGCGAGCACGTATGACTATATATGGAACACATGCCTAGGATTATTTAGTACTTGGATGATTTACCTTATTTATCTGCAATTGCTCTATGTTCTGATTGCTATGTGAATTGTCTTGTCCATGCAACGCCCGTCCATCCATCCCTATGCTTACCGCACTCGAATCCCACTGTTTACTGCTATTGTTACTGCTGTCTTTACTTTACTACTACTGTTACTTTACTGTTCCTACTACAAAACTGTTGCTACTGATAAACTGCTAAGAGCAAGATTGTTTCTAGGTGCAGCTGAATTGACAACTCAGTTGTTAAGGCTTATAAATATCCTTTGGATCCCCTTGTGTCGAATCAATAAACTGGGTTTCACTTCCCTCGAAAATACTGCGATACACCCCCTATACTTGTGGGTCATCAGGGGTGCCCCCACCTCTTCCTCATTCATATGGTGGAAGCTCCACTCACATCAATTTAGCCTCCACCCAAAGTTCCACTCACATGCATTAAATTTCCACCAAATTTAATGCAAATCTCATTTAATAAAACTCTTTTATTTATTTTATTCAGAATTTTGTTAATTACTTTAATTAACAAACATTCACATAAAACCCCTTGTAACATTTCAATATCACATGCAGAACCAGTTTCTGCAATTTCACCCGAAACAATTCCGGTTTTCATTGAAATAATTCCAGCGCTTTGCAATTCTTTTGTCAGAAACATATGTGCTCCAAAATGGTGTTTGGCAACCCTTAAGTGTGTCACCCTACGGTTCGCGAATAATGCAGAAATGATTGAGACTCCTCTCAAATCAATAATCAGAAGCGGGACCTGAAGATCCATTCTGACTCCTACACATTCAACGATGACTTATGTGATCGTGAGAACCTTTAACGCTAGTAATTTAATCCCTTTGTCTCGCGATATATTACATGTCTGAGATTCAATCATCGGCATCCAAATACCTAGTTTGATCTTGTTATTGACATGCACTCTTTTCTTGTTCCCGTGATATAACATTCTAGTGATCACATCACTTGCTTGCAAGTTATCTTAATGTGATATCACCGAGAGGGCCCAGAGTATATGTATCCGTCATCGGGATTGACAAATTCCACTCTTGATCCATGAGCCTCAACATAACATCTTCGGAGTATCTGAACCCACCTTTATAGTCACCCTTTTACGGTGTGACGTTTGATGTTATCAAGTTACTCTTTCGATGTTAGCAATTAACACAATCTCATGGTCTAAGGACTAAGATTACTTTGTATGATGTTATAGCAATATAAACATAATGACTTTGATTGTAATGATATACTTCGGATGAATGTTCATCACATCATTTCACAAATGTTATGACCTCGTTATTAACAACATCCAATGTCCATGATCAGGAAACTTTGATCATCTTGTCAATCAACGAGCTAGTCTATAAGAGAGGCATAACTAGGAACCTTTTATTTGTTTATTAAACACACATGTATTGATGTTTCCAATCAATACAATTCTAGCATGCAAAATAAACATCTATCATATACAAGGAATACATAATAACAACTTTATTATTGCCTCTCAGGGCATATTTCCTTCAGTCTCCCAGTTGCACTAGAGACAATAATCTAGTTCACATAGTGATAAATCTAACACCCATGGAGTTCTAGTGTTGATCATGTTTTTCCCTAGGGAGAACTTTAGTCAACGGATCTAGGTCCGTGTGTACTTTAAAAATCTTTATATCTCTATTCTTGACATGTTCGTGGGTGGAGTGAAACCGGCGCTTAATATGCTTGGAATTCTTGTGAGACCTTGGTTCCTTGGCGTTGGCTCTGGCTCCATTGTTGTCACAATAGATCACCATTGGGTCCAATGCACTAGGAACCACACCTAGTTCCGTTATGAACTCCTTCATCCAAATCGCTTCCTGCGCCGCTTCTGAAGCAGCAACATATTCTACCTTCGTTGTTGATCCAGCCACCACAGGTTGTTTGGAACTCCTCCAACTAACTACTGTTCCGTTCAAGAGAAATACATATCCGGATTGAGACTTAGAGTCATCTGGATCGGTGTCAAAGGTAGCATCGACATAACACTTAGCAACCAACTCTTCTTCACCTTCGTATATAAGAAACATATCCTTAGTTCTTCTTAAGTACTTAAGGATATTCTTGACCGCTATCCAGTGTTCCGAACCTGGATCAGATTGGTACCTACTAGTCAAACTAATAGCATGTGCCACATCTGGTCTTGTACATAGCATGGCGTACATTATAGAGCCTATAGCTGAGGCATAGGGGATGTTATCCATTATCTCTCTTTCTTCCGCCGTAGCCGAACTTTGAGTCTTACTCAATGTCTTGCCTTGCAACATAGGTAAGAACCCCTTCTTACTTCCGTCCATATTAAACTTCTTTATCAAGGTATGTACTTTGCGATAGCCCAATTAGGCGCCTTGATCTATCTCTATAGATTTTAATGCCTAATATATATGAAGCTTCACCAAGGTCCTTCATCGAAAATTTGCTGTTTACATAACTTTTAACACTGTTTAAAAGATCTATATCATTTCTAATCAACAATATGTCATCCACATATAATATCAGAAATGCCACATGGCTCCCACTCACTTTCTTGTAAATACAAGCCTCTTCATAAGTTTGGACAAATCCAAACTCTTTGATCACCTCATCAAAGCGGAGATTCCAACTCCGTGATGCTTGCTTCAGTCCATAGATGGATCGCTGAAGCTTGCACACCTTGTTAGCATCCTTAGGATCGACAAAACCCTTTGGTTGTATCATATACAACTCTTCTTCAATGTTACCATTGAGGAACGTAGTTTTGACATCCATCTGCCATATTTCATAATCGAAATATGCAGCAATTGCTAACATAATCCTAATTGATTTTAGCATTGCTATGGGAGAGAATGTCTCATTGTAGTCAACTCTTGAATTTGTCGAAACCCTTTTGTGACAAGTCGAGCTTTATAGATGGTTACATTACCATCAGCATCAGTTTTTCTTTTGAAAATCCATTTATTCTCAACGGCCGTTCGGTCATGAGGTAAGTCCACCAAGGTCCAAACCTGGTTTTCGTACATGGATTCCATCTCGGATTTCATGGCTTCTAGCCATTTGTTGGAATCCGGGCTCATCATCGCTTCTTCATACGTCGCAGGGTCATCTATTTCATCAACCATGAAATTTACAACAGGATTCTCGTATAGTTCAGGAGCTGCACGTGTCCTGGTTGACCTGCGAGGTTCAGTAGTGTCCTCTTTCGGAGTTTCATGATCATTATCATTAGTTCCTTCTTCATTTGGTGAAGTCAACACCGGAATGACTTCCAGTGCTGCGCCACTCGTCATTTCATGAAGAGAAGGTTCAATAACCTCTTCGAGTTCTACCTTCGGAGTACTCACACCTTTCACGAGAAACTCCTTCTCAAGAAAGGATCCATTCTTGGCAACAAAAATCTTGCCCTCGGATCCGTGATAGAAGGTATACCCAATCGTTTCTTTAGGGTATCCTATGAAGATGCATTTTTTCTCTTTCGGTTTGAGTTTATCTGGCTGAAGTTTCTTCACATAAACATCGCATCCCCAAACTTTAAGAAATGACAACTTAGGTTTGTTTCCAAACCATAATTCATACGGTGTCGTTTCAACGGATTTAGATGGTTCCCGATTTAAAGTGAATGCAGCGGTTTCTAGTGCATAACCCCAAAATGACAGTGGCAAGTCAGTCAGAGACATCATAGATCGAACCATATCCAATAAAGTACGATTATGATGTTCTGACACACCATTACATTGTGGTGTTCCGGTAGGCGTGAGTTGTCAAACTATTCCACAGTCTTTCATTTGTGGGCTAAACTCGTAACTAAGATACTCTCCTCCACGGTCGGACCGCAAAAATTTCATCTTTTTGTTACGATGATTTTCCACTTCATTCTGAAATTCTTTGAACTTTTCAAAGGTTTCAGACTTATGTTTCATCAAATAGATATACCCGTATCTACTCAAATCATCCGTGAAAGTAACAAAATAACGATATCCACCTCACGCCGACACACTCATTGGTACACATACATCAGTATGTATGATTTCCAATAAATCTGTCGCCCGTTCCATTGAACCGGAAAACGGCGTTATAGTCATCTTGCCCATAAGGCATGGCTCACATGTATCAAATGATTCAAAATCAAGTGATTCCAAAAGTCCATCAGAATGGAGTTTCTTCATGCGTTTAACGCCAATATGACCTAGACGACAGTGCCACATATATGCAGATATATCATTATCAAGTTTAATCCTTTTAGCATCAACATTATGAATATGCATAATACTACTATCGAGATCCAACAGAAATAAACCATTCATCACGGGTGCATGGCCATAAAAGATATCATTCATATAAATCGAACAACCATTGTTTTCTGATTTAAAGGAATAACCACTTCGCATCAAACACGATCCGGATACAATGTTCATGCTCAGTGCAGTCACCAAATAACAATTATTTAAATTTATCACTAATCCCGACGGCATATGGAGAGGCAGCGTTCCGACGGTGATCACATCAACTGTTGATCCATTGCCGACCCGCATCGTGACCTCATCCCTTGCTAGCTGTCGCTTGTTCCGCAGCCCCTGAATCGAGTTACATATATTAGCAACTGATCCCGTATCAAATAGCCAGGTGCTACTGCGAGTACTAATCAAGTACACATCAATAACATGTATATCACATATACCTTTGTTTGCCTTGCTAGCCTTCTTGTCCGCCAAATACTTGGGGCAGTTGCGCTTCCAATGGCCAGTCCCCTTATAATAGTAGCACTCGGTATCAGCCTTAGGGCCATCTCGGGATTTCTTTTCAGGTACGGCAACAGATTTGCCACCCTTCTTTCCCTTCTGTTTGCCTTTCTTGTCTTTCTTGAAACCTGTGGTCTTATTGATCATCAACACTTAATGTTCTTTCCTAATCTCCACTTCTGCAGTTTTAAGCATTGACAGAAGCTCGGGAAGAGACTTCTTCATGCACTGCATGTTATAGTTCATCATGAAGCTCCTGTAGATAGGTGGCAAAGATTGGAGAACACGATGTATGCCTAGGTCAATGGGAATCGTTATTCCCAAGGACACAAGCTTATCGGCGTACCCAGACATTTTGAGTACGTGCTCACTAACGGAGCTGTTCTCCTCCATCGTGTAGCTAAAAAACTTTTCAGAAGCATTATAACTCTCTACGGTAGCATGGGTATCGAAAATTATTTTCAATTCTCCCATGGTATCAAAAGCATTGTCATTTTCGAAACATTTTCGAAGTTCTGGCTCTAGCCCATATAGTATGCCGCAATGAACTAAGTTGTGGTCCTCCTGGCGAGTTATATAGGCATTTTTTTCCTCGTCAGGGGCATCAGGAGCTGGTGGGGGGCCTAGCGGCGCTTCTAGCACATATTGCTTTTGTGCAGCAGTGAGGAGAATCCTCAAATTCATGGCCCAGTTGGTAAAGTTGCTACCATTTGCCGCAAGTTCTCTTTCTCCATGAACACATTGAAATTGAAAGCAGCTCACTAAGTAAGAACCTTAGTACTCGCGTGTGTAGAACTGTCTTACACCCATTGTATGAAAGCATAGAATCGATTACAGCCGATCATCACGTGATGTCTCGAAACACGATCCATAGATAACATTTTATCTTGATATTTAAATAAGAGATCATCTTACAATGCTACTAAAAGCGCCAAACTAGCAATATAAGATGTGAACATCATATGTGTAAATTGGGATGATCTCTATCATTCCTTTGTGTGTAAGGCCAAGGTCTATGGAACTTACACGTTAAGTGTGTTGTAAGGGTATCTACCATACATCAACTTACAACATTACCATATCATGACACTAGCCCAGCAACAATCTAAACTAGACGCCTCTAATTTATCCATTGCAAGTTTTACGTGGCTTAGGGCTTTCGGAGATAGAACCGGTCTAACCACAACGATGATAACTAAGTTATTAGCAACTCGTTGTAAATCAGATATTGACTATAGTAGGAGAGACAGACACCCGCCAGCCACTTATGCAAAACTAGTTGCATGTCAGTCGTGGAACCGGTCTCATGTGAGATGACATGTAAGGTTGGTCCGGGCCGCTTCATTCTACTATGCCACCGATATCCAAAATACATGAAAGAAGCAATAACATGATCATCATTGCCCACATATAAACATATGTGTATTATCCGTGCAAAGCACCTACGCATAGATCAGGCTCTGATACCACTGTTGGGTTTGCAACATAGAAAACAAAAATTTTCCTACGATGGAAACTATACGCCAAGATCTATCTACTAGATACAAGCAACGGGTGGATATACATCCATGGAGAACTTACCCTCGAAGACAACAAAGCTTTGTTAACGAGTTGGAACTCGTGGATGATGTAGTCGTACGCTTGCCGATCTCAAGATCGTGTGGAAGTCCTAGTGTCGCAAATCAGCAGCGCATCCGTCCTCGCACACACGTTCAAGCCACCGAACAACCTCCACCTCCTCGCTCCGGCGAAGCAGCAAAAGCAGCAACTCCTTTCAAACAAAATGCCACCGGAAACATGTATCTCGCTAATCCGAGACCATGGGGGAATATATCTAGAGGAGGAGAGAGATCCTTCACGAGGAGGTGTGCTTTATGAGGGAGGAGAGGGGGGCCTTTTATAGGAGAGGGGGGCTCCTCTCCTCCCATGGCCGGCGCCCATGGGGGGTGCCCCCACCTCTTCCTCATTCATGTGGTGGAAGCTCCACTCACATCAATTTAGCCTCCACCCAAAGTTCCACTCACATGCATTAAATGTCCACCAAATTTAATGCAACTGTCATTTAATAAAACTCTTTTATTTATTTTATTCAGAATTTTGTTAATTACTTTAATTAACAAACATTTACATAAAACCCCTTGTAACATTTCAATATCACATGCAGAACCAGTTTCTGCAATTTCACCCGAAACAATTATGGTTTCCATTGAAATAATTCTAGCGCTTTAAAATTCTTTCGTCTGAAATATATGTGCTCCAAAATGGTGTTTGGAAACTCTTAAGTGTGTTACCCTACGGTTCGCGAATAATGCAGACATGATTGAGACTCCTCTCAAATCAATAATCAGAAGCGGGACCTGAAGATCCATTATGACTCCTACACATTCAACGATGACTTATGTGATCGTGAGAACCTTTAACGCTAGTAATTTAATCCCTTTGTCTCGCGATATATTACATGTCCGAGATTCGATCATCGGCATCCAAATACCTAGTTTGATCTCGTTACTGACATGCACTCTTTTCTCGTTCTCGTGATATAACGTTCTAGTGATCACATCACTTGCTTGCAAGCTATCTTAATATAATATCACCGAGAGGGCCCAGAGTATATCTATCCGTCATCGGGATTGACAAATTCCACTCTTAACCCATGAGCCTCAATATAACATCTTCGGAGTATCTGAACCCACCTTTATAGTCACCCTTTTACGGTGTGACGTTTGATGTTATCAAGTTACTCTTCCGATGTTAGCAATTAACATGATCTCATGGTCTAAGGACTAAGATTACTTCGTATGATGTTATAGCAATATAAACATAATGACTTTGATCGTAATGCTATACTTCGGATGAATGTTTATCACATCATTTCACAAATGTTGTGACCTCATTATTAACAACATCCAATGTTCATAATCAAGAAACTTTGATCATCTTATTAATCAACAAGCTAGTCTATAAGGGAGACATAACTAGGAACCTTTTATTTGTTTATTAAACACACATGTTTTGACGTTTCCAATCAATACTATAGCATGCAAAATAAACATTTATCATATGCAAGGAATGCATAATAACAACTTTATTATTGCCTCTCAGGGCATATTTCTTTCACTAACTATAAATGTCGATGACATGTCACTTACTCATAGTGAGCAGTTGGTTATACTACTCCCTCCGTCCCAAAATAAGTGATTTGTATTTGTCTAGATTCGGATGTATCTCACAATAAAACAAAGATACATGTAAATCCAGACAAACACGTGTCACTTATTTTGGGACGGAGGGAGTATTAAACTTCCTCTTAGCTGAATTAATCTGCAGCACGTATGTTGTGCCAACTCAGCTAGCTTAAGTTGAGGAGGCAGACGGTTTTCGCTTAGCAAACCGATCAATCCGCTGTGGCGGTCGTAGGGAGATCGATCTAAATGTACACGGTCCTGCTCTGCTAGGCTAGCTTTGCGTCACCGAAAGGAACTGGACAGTATCTTTTTTCCAAAGGCAGATACGTTTTCCCTTTGTCGTGCGTGCGTGCCGATCCTCCCTGCGGTTATTCATATAGACCTCAGCTCACTGCCAGTTAGCGCTGATGCGTACTGTGACAGCGCCCATCGCCGCGTGCTGCCGCTATATGCGTTAATTAATCAAGCTCGCACCGCAAGCCGGATTATGAGTAAAGCTTGGAAATGGGCCCTTTTTTTTACCGGCCGGGTCGAGGTGTATACTTCACTGTTCAGTCATGTCCCCATGTGTGTAGTATTTTCCGTTTCAATTATTGGAGGCAAAGGCAGGCAAGCTGGTGCCGTGGGGCCTTGGGTCGATGGACCCCGACGACTTTCGCGGCGAGTCTGAGGAACATAAATACGCTTTGACTTGCTATTTCACGTCGCGGCAGCACTGTGTACTCCAGCATGCATGATGCATGTGTGTCAGTAGTGAAAACGAAGTCCGGCCGAGCAAGAACATAAATGTACTCCACTTCTCTGGTCAAGTGTGCAGCCTTGTGATTCGGTGATTCTACGTTCTAATCACTATGGTAGTAATGCTAATTCTACTTCAGGAATCCACCCAAATGTACATGTCCCCTTTTCTACAGCTTTGCTAAGTGGACTGGTATTTTTGTGTATGCATCCATACTTTAGGGTAATAGATATTCTAGGATTACGGTTTGCTTCGATCATTTTCTCTACATCTTCTTTTTTTCTGAAAAGAAAAGTCAAGCCTCCCGACCTCCGCATCTTCAGATCCATACAGCCATAAAGCTACTAAGATAGACGCAGCCGAGCTAGGCCTAAACATCAGAAATTACACGGTGGAGCATGGGTACTCATTATCCTGCCATGAACACTAAAATAAAATAATACAAAACAAGTAAAAATTGTGATCCAGGACATTAAGCACGGGATTCGTCGTGGGATTTCTTTCTCCACCAGCAATAGCGAATGAACCCTATTCTAGCTTGACCCCTGACTCCCCAACGCTCCACTAAAAGCAATGGCTGACCCGCTGCTCCTAGTGGCCGATGCTTACCCGGAGGGGAACTGGAACATCCTGTTCCGGAGAACCTTCGTTACGGAGGGAGCCAACATTTGAGGTTATGAGAGGGCTCCTCCCCCAGCCCCTCTCAATGGTCGCTGACAGTGTTTCCTAGCGCCGGTCCCCATTCGCGATTTTATCTGTTAGTTCGTCCTGAGCTCGTCGGTTGCAATTAGGTATCCTGCCAAAACTAGCCGAGTCAAACGGATCATTGCCATAGTAATCACATGACCTTTGCCCAATAGTGGATTTGCTGCAGCAAGGCCGCGAGGGAGACGGTGTGTGATCTCTGCCCGAGCCGACCGGAATGCCATGGAGACAATACATGATTTTTGGGTCGACAACTAGCTCTAGTGTTCTCGATTTTCTGTTGGGAGATACTAAGATTAAGTCCTTGTTTATGCGAATTTGCTTTTCTATATACTCCCACTTTGCAATAAATTTAGTTTTAGCCAAAGTCAAACTTTACACAATATTACTTTGACTAAAAATAAGAAACCCTACATTTTGATAAAGGTGGAGTATGTTTCTCGTATATGATTTTTTGTAAGCATCTCTTTCAAAAGACAAACACCGTCTAATGCGACATATTAATCTCAGTTTGGCCTCCATGTATTTTGACTGAAGAAAGTCTGGTTGAAAAAACACAGCTAGGTCCATGTCAGTTGGATCTCATTCCAATTTTCTTCTTTCTTCACACGATCTTCCTGAAATGTGTGATCATTTTATATCTTCCTAAGATGCTATCCGGCGACGATCAGGTTTTGAAGATTCACTTAATAAGAAAGTAAGATATCAGTTGGTAGATGGAGAAACCAAAATATATCAGTTGCTAAAAGCACCAACAGTATGTTTTGTTTGGATGGAAATTAGAGATGGTCTTTTTATAGACACGTAGGAATAATTGCTGAATACAGACAAACTCTTATGGGTGGCACATGTCCGACAAGCAGGCAACACGTGGGGCAGAGCTAGGTACCGGTAAACCTACTCCTTTGGCAACTGGATGGGGTTGGGCAACTTGTGCGCAATGCCGACAAATTTGTTCTCTGAGAGCTCTATAGTTACACGTTTTTTTGACACGGACATAATCACCAACAGCTATTTTTTCAGCATGGAAACACGCGAGTCATTTGTCTCAACGTGAGTAGATTGATAGGACTGCGGAACATGCGCTGTTTGGTCTAGTATACTGGATTGCCGGCTAGTTCCGAGTCCATAACGACCAATGTGACCTACAAAACTTCAGCCAAAAATAAACCATGTTCAATTATTGGATTGCTTTTATCAGTAGTGGCGTCGCTCCGGCGTGGTTATCCTATTTGGATGAAATCCTAGCTCCGGGTTCCTAGACAAGCGATGACCATGACTACCAGTGGCTTGTTTGCTGTGTTTAGAAAGTAGTGCTCCCTCTGTTGCATATTATTTGTCGCTGATTTTGTATAAAGTTATATTAATGAATATACTCCTAACTTTCTATAGGAGTGTATCACAAAAATGAGCAGAGGTTGTTTGATTGCTCTAGCTGTTTCCTACACACGTCAAACATGCCGTACGTTGCAATGATCTTGTGATTACAACCCAACAACCACGTTGTCTGCTCGATCATGTGTCGATAAACTTCAAATATGCGCTGCATGCTGCCAGTGGCTTAAATATTGGTAGAAATAAATAACACGTTGTCCTTGTACCGATCCCGTCCATCAGATCAGCGAGGAACCTGAAGAACACTACCACCGCAAACAAAACAGCACGCGCAGGAATCGCGAGGCAAACTAATCAGCGCCCCTGGCCCATGTCTACCTTGTGATCGAAACGGACACACAGACACGAACTGTCAAGCTTAGCTGCCCTGTCCAAAACTTTCGCACGATCACACGGCAAAACCCTGTGGTTGTTGTTGAGAAATGCTGCCACCTCCTGACGCTGCAAGGCCAAGGGCGTGCTTGCTTTCTCGCATGGCGCTGTGCTTAACCTGTGTGTACCCAGGTAGAAACAAAGTTTGCTATCAGCAGAGACCAGCTAGACGAGATCGTCTCCGCGCCAACCTTGGTACTCCCTGAACCTTATCTCCCGGGGTTTCCATCTCGCCCCCCATGCACGCAGCGAGCGAGCGAGCGACAGCACGGCCGACATCGCGGCCGCCACGGCCCCGCCTTGCCGCCCGCCGTGTCGGCACGAGCGCGTGTGCCCACCACCGGGACGGATATGGACCCAGGATCGATCCGGGGTGCTGAGACTGATTCTTCGGGGGAGATTGCCATTACAATCTTGCTGGTCGCGCGGCGTTGATGGTCCTGCCTCTGCCTGCGTTGCGTTGCGTTGCGTGCGTGCCCGACGCGGTCGATCGCAGGCACAGCGTCGTGTTCCGGACATTGCGCTCGGTGTACGTCCCTTTGCCATGCAATGGCATGCATGTGGGGTCTCGCGCGCGCACAGACAAACCCACCCCTGCGCGCGTCCCACATTGTTGGATCCTGCACGGCGCGTACGCTATTCGCGCAGCCCCATGTGGGCGGAGACCGAGAGATCAGGGTCACGAGTCACGACGCAGCAGCGCGGCGCCACCGGGCGACCTTGCGCGCGGTGGTCGGCGCGACCCCGGACACACAGACGCCTCTGCCCGCGCGGCCACCGACCACCCGTACAGGCACGTCCACGACTCGTACAGCCCGATGTCCGCTAGCTACCACGTTCATCCGCTCGGTCAAACACTCGGCGGTGGCGTAGGCACACGTCGCGCAACACTGTTTCTTTCTTGAGAATCCAAGGAGAAGTTCGCCACGATCTCACGTACGTCAGCTGCGGACAATCAGCCGCCAAATTTAACCGGCAACCACGCGCGTGTAAAACTGGACACTCAGCAGCTAGCACGACGGAACCAGAGCTCGTGCCATCGCAGCCTAACAGTCGGCGCCGCCGAGTCAGCAGCGAGAAGGGATGGGACGCATGGGGCTGCGCGTGCCGCCCATACGATATTTGGATTGCACGTACTCATACATCGCGCAGGATACGCGCGCACCGGCCTTCCGCAGCGCGTAGTAGGCGTTCGACCGCTACGTTCCTGGCAGTGTATGGGTACGGCATGGGATTCGTGTGGACAATTTGTGGGGCTCCTCCTGCTGATTTGGCGATGACTCGGTCCAGTGAAGGCGACGCGACGGGGAAGACGGTACGGACACCTGGAGCGCATCGCCATGTCGCGCCGTGGGCCAGGGCTCGGTTGGGACCAACCGATTTAACGACCTTTGTACCCGTCGCTCTTAGTTGTGGGTGTGGCTACTGGCTACGGTCTAGTATTACGGACTAGTACCTTTCTCGACTGTTCCTACCGTAGATTAGCACGACACTTGTAGCGCTGCGATGTCTCAAGAATCATGGCAATGTTTGATTGCTGATGATTTGCTCAGTGGTGGTAATTTCGAGTAAACATTGTACTACTCTTTGCTTGATTACCACCGCCAGGAAAATCACATGCTCAATTAAGTTGTTCCTCACGTGCTTTTTCTTTGAAAAAAAGGCTCAATTGCGCTGGTTTTTCTTGCCGACAGAAACCAAGGTGAGCAAATGACCCTAACATGTCAAAAGGGGTATTGCATTTTTGGCAAGATTGTGTTGAACCTGTTGATGCTTTATCAATCGGTGACAATATTGTAAGATCTACTTGGGAACTAAAAATAAGCTCAACATCACCCACCAATAACAGAATGAGATAATTCAACGCATCGTCCGACAAAACAGCTAGTAGCACATCATTCGGTTGCTTCGCTAGTTAGATCACATTTGGAAGTTGCCTACCTCTAGAGCATGTCAATGTACTTTCAAATATTCACGATTATAACACATATAGGTAATTTCAATGTTGCGTCGGTGAATTGAATATATCCTTTGTGAGAATCTAGTTATTTTCTGCGGGTAGTGAAAATCTAGATTTGACTCGGCGCACATTTAGCAGATGCACCATATAGGTAATTTCAAAGTTTTTTTTTGCGGGTAGTGAGAATATAGATTTGACTTGGCGCACATTTAGCAGACCTATAGCATCTGCTAAGTGGATTATCTCCACTCCGGTGGATCTCCTTATTTCTCTTTCCTCGGTGAGCATGCTTAAAAGGTGGTGAAACTTGAAAAGAAAAATATACGTCAAAGTTATGCCTACAAACCTGAACAAGAAATCAACTGTATCCAAAGTTGTGCAATTTGTTTTTGGTACAATGCACATACACAATCATAGCATTGTAAATGTTAAATTCTAAGATTTTTTGTGCGAACCAATTTCTAAGATTTAAATCACAAACCTTTTGTAATTGGAAAAGCAGAAAGAAATGTAGTATATACACCATCCGTCCACGTCGTAAGTCATATAAGCTTAGTCAAAAGTCAATATTCTAAGTTTGACCAAATTTATACACAAAAATATGAACATCTAAAATGCTAAATCAATATCAGTAGATTCACCCATAAAAAATATCAGTAGATTCAAAATAAAGTATATTTTATCAATGTTAAAGATTATAGTTATATTTTTTTGTAGATTTGGTCAAACTGTTAAGATATTGACTTTTGACTAACATTATATGTATTGCATCTTTGGGACGGAAGAATATAGAAAAGGTCCATGCATGTTGAGATAAGCATTTATCATCGTATATAACTTTGGGCCTTCATCCTTGAGACCAGCTTCAAGTCTTAGTGGCATCTTCGTGGGCTTCATACTACTAAATGCTAAGTTAGTTAGCCCAATATTGTTCCCTCCTTTTTTTAAGGATTGTTACCTCCTTTCTTCTATTCGTTTGGCTTCTTTGACCTTTTATTTTTCTCTATTACTTCTGTATTTCTTCTGTTTTTATCTTATTTTAACCCCTTTTGTTTTCTTTTTTAACTCTTTATTCACCTTTTTGTACGACAGAATAACATGTGAATTTTTTGGGCGAAAAGAATAGTATGTGATTTTTACAGGAATATTCTTCAAGAATACTACGGAATTTTAGTTCATGTAGGTGGACGATTTCCTTGGAGTGTATGAACAAATTTTATACCCGGTGAAACATTTGTTCACTAACACATGAAAGTCAATTTAATACACTATTTTGTATCCCCTATGTTCCATAATATAACCCAGCTTGCTAAAAAGGCTTATACAAGGAATAGAAAAAACTACTCCCTCAATTCTGAAATAAGTGACTTAAGTTTGTCTAGATTCGCATATGTCTATACACTAAAATGCGTCTAGTTACATATAAATCTAGATAAATCCAAATCATTTATTTTAGGACAAAAGGAGTACAAAACTACACGTTTAGATATAAGTTAAAACGTGGCACCACTCCCTATTCGGCATGTGTTTAGGCTTTCCTACCTTGCTAGCATACCCTCTGCTAAGAGCATCTCCAGCCAGCCCCAAGAGCCCCATCCCCCCAGGAACCTTTTTTTGTGCCAACAAAGCATTCTCCTCCCGCCCCCCCCCCCCCCCCCCAGAAGCTAAAATTTCGCTGGATCGGGCCAAACTTTGAGTCGGCAAACCCAGGCCTAACCCAACGCTGGGGGGCGCTTGGGGCACCAGATGAAGAAAAAATGAGTGTGGGCTAGCTGTACCGGCAAAACAAGCCGAGGTTCCTTCCTTTTTTTAGTTTTCATCCTTTTCCTCCCCCATATGCCCGCCATTCGCCTGCCGAGATCCTCCCTCCCAACCTCCATGGCGCCTAAGAAGTTCATAGGACCTCGGTCCACCGCCAAAGCATAGGAAGATGAGGAAGGAGAAGCATAGGCCACCGAACATGAACAACTCTAAGTGGGCGGCCTACATCAACCACGGGAAGGCGATCACATGAGATCGCCGACAAAGAGGCCTGAAATTCAAGGCGAAGCAGGCGACGGAGGTGGCTCAAGAGGCAGGCGGCGCAACTTCTCATGGAGCGGAATGTTGCGGCAGCGAAGATGACTATGGAGTAGCTGAGCAAAGTCAGCCATTACTTCCCCAATGGCGTGTGGAGTAGTCAAACAATCATGGACTCTCCGTCGGGCTACTTGCCGACCTCTCCTGTGATGTTTGAAGAGATCCATGGCCACAACATATCGCTCGCGTGCTTCTCGCCTCTATCCGTGGAGTGTTGGAGATATGCTCTAGAGGCAAATAATAAAGATGTTTTTATTGTCATGTCTCAAATGTTCATAATAAGTTTTATGCCATATATAACTGTATTAAGCAGAAACATTAGTACACGTGTGGTATGTAAACAAACCAAGTCCCTAGTAACCTCTAGTCAACTAGCTCATTGGTTAACTAATGATCAAGGTTTCATCATGGATATTTATGTCAATTAACAATGGGGTCATGTCATTGAGTTAATGATGTGATGGACACACACCCAACTTTAGTATTACGATGAGATCCAGTCACAAAGTTCAACATTGCGATCACTAGTAAAACATACTAACCCACTCCTTTGACTGTGAGCGCATATCTAATCACTATCACCGAAGGCTACCTTGACTGCATCAACCGTCACACCCTAACAGGGTGATCATAAAGGTGTCTCACAGGTATTATGAAGGGTAGGTTGAGGCATATGCATCAAGATCAGGATTTTCCATCTGCGTGACAGATAGATACTCTAGGCCCACTCGGTGAGATTACATCTATAAAGTTTGCAAACATGTGACTAGGTCACGGGGATATAATATCACGAGAACGAGTAAATATGTTTGTTGGTAACAAAATCGAACTACGTATAGAGATATCGAAGATCAAATCTTGGACAAAGTAGGTATCGTGTGGAAAAGGGAATGAGACTCGACGTTCAAGGTTCAAGCGATCAAGTTAATTCGTGGAATGCATGGGGCCATCATGGGTTTCTAGATCCTGCTTGAAAGGGAAATGGACGTCACCTAAAGGGCAGGATGAATAGGCGTTTTAAAATGATTACGGTTTAGGCTCTAATAAATGCAGAATAAAACTAATGTTTAATTTATCAGTCCAAAACCTATAACAACTAGGTTCACTAAGTGCACCAACAACCTATGCTAAGCAAGACAAGTAACAAGGTGTTAGCAAGATATAATACTTCAAGCACGATGGCTATCACAATGTAAATTGCATAAGTAAAGGGCTCGGTTGAGAGATAACCGATGGACGCGGAGAAGATGGTTTGTTTCTTGAAGCTACGTCTCCGTTGGAGAGGTGCGATGGCACTATGCTCTCTGAACGCCACAAATGACTCACCTTGAGGTGTGGTGGCTCGATGCTCACCCAACGCCACACAAGGCCTCACCTCAAGATCCAAAGGCACGCAACTCACTGACGCCACAAAAGGCTCACCCTATTCTCCTGTGATCTCACCACAAAGGCCTACTCACGTTCCACTATGGGACACTTGAGGGCGGTCACCAAACCCATACAAGGCTTGGGGCAATCTCCACAACTCAATTGGAGGGCTCCCAAGAAACGCCACAAAGGCTCCACAAGGCCACAACAGGCCACAAGCATGACGAATCTCCACAACTCAATTGGAGGCCTCAACAACACACCACAACTCCACAAAACCATCTAGGGTTCCAAGAACCCAAGAGAAACAAGCCCAAGAGCTTGAACTCACCGAATCTTCGAGGAGAACTCAAATTTATGCACCAAATGCAAGAGGCAAGTCCTTCACTCTCGAATTCCACCAAAGCTACACAAGCTATTAGGGGAATAAGAGAGGATGAACACAAGAGGAGAAAACAAAAATCTCCAAGATCTAGATCCCAAGTATTCCTTCACTAAGAAGAGATTTGATTTGGTGGAGGTGTAGATCTAGATCTCCTCTCTCAAATCCCTCAAAAATATACAAGAATCATAGGAGGGGGAAGGGGAGAGGGCAAGCTCTTCTAGGTCAAACATGGATGAGAGAGAGAAAGCCAAAAACCAAGAAAAGAGTTGACCCCACGAAGGGGATGAGGAGCCCTTTTTAAAGGGCTCCGAGATCTGGCCATTATGCACATATTTGTGCATGTCCGGTAGTACCGGTGGACGGACGGTACTACCGCTGGCACCCAGCCAACAGTCACAAATCGCGATGCCAAAAGAGAAAAAATCTGGCTAGAACTACCACCGGAGGGAGAAAATACTATGAATAAATATGTGAGATATCTCCCAAGGCGTGGAGCCGGAAAAACCGCAAGATCAAAAATGCAATAAGATATTCAAGAGAAATCCGTTTTTGATAAACTAGAGCTTGTTATGAATATAACCACAACCTCTAGATCCTCACATCGACAAGAATCAAACAACAACCAAGAAATATGATGCTATGTATGCAAAGGTTTGAGCTCTCTCCAAAATATAGATCGAGCACTCACTCGAGAGTCCCTCTTAATAGTACGGCTATCTATCCTAAACCCGATGATGAGGGGTAACCTTGGTAATGCCCATGATGATGGATTTAGGGTTTTGTGGAAAAGAGAACGCTGGGGATTTCGTCGGATGTCAGGAAAACAATGAAGTCAAAGTCGCCTGAATATTTGGGAATCGCACTATTACAAGTTGTCTGGGAGTTTTCGGTACCCTCGTTTTGGGCTTCTCCCATCCTATATATAACAGACCGGGTCTCAAAGCTGTATGCGGATAGGTTTCATACATGCGTAATTACAATAACAACACAATGTCGGCTCATAGTTTATTTTCTAATACAATCAAAGTCTTTGTCGATTGCTTCCTTGGGCTATCATCTGAAATCTTCATAGACCGGAAGCCCTTTTACCCAGTATAGGGTAGTAAATCATAAGCATCCGAGTAATCATACCTATGTCACCTGGTCTCCCAACACTACAAGAGACCGGTAAATAGAAAACCTATCAAGATCATACCTTTGCCTTGAGCATTCCACTTGAGCTTGATGTAGACCATCTTGTCCTTCTCAAGATGGATCGCCTTTCTTGATTGCTCTTGCTTGATGAAGACTTGTGAAATGCTCCCCCATACTCCATGGGGAAACCTCTTGTTTGAACTTGTCTTCATCACTCCATGATCGCCGAGGATGGCAAGCTATGAGATCTTCTAGAGATGGTGCATCTTGAGCTTGCCCTTCATTTCTTGATGATATCTTGAAGATAGCCATAAGGAACTCCATCTTATTCTTCTTCAAGACATAATTGATCTTGTTCTTTTTATTCATGATTCGAATAGGCACAAAGCCCTTGGACATTGCTTCTTCCTTTTCAACCTTGGAACCAACACATGGTCCAAGTGATGCCAATGGACAAACCTATAAGTGAAAGTCAATTTACACATTAGTCCATAGAGATTGTCATTAATTACCAAAACCACACATGGGGGAATACATGCCCTTTCACCGATGTTGGTTATTGATCGGAGAGATGTATCGATCATGTCTGCGCATTCTCGAACCGTAGGGTGGCACGACTAAGGGTATATGACGCTTAAAGATTGATTCACGATCGTTGGAGAAAAGGGAAGAGAGAACCGGAAATGTTCCGTGTGGATCCAAAGGTTGTTCGGAGTCATTTGAAAGGTGTTTCAGAGCGAAGGGAACTAAACAATATATATTTAATATTAATTAATGGAATTGATATCACAAATATATTTTATTTAATATTTTACGGGCATCCAACCTAAATGGGACTTCCCATAGGAAGGGCCCATGTGGGCTAGCCGCCCCCTTTGGATAAGGTGGGGTGCGGAGCCTAGGGTTTGGGGTGGCGGACCACCTAGGGCGCCGCCCTACCTCCCTCGGCCATTGCCCCCTCCCTTGGGTGCACCCCCTTCCCCTATATAAGGAGGGACACAGGGGAGGAGGTGCACACAATAACCTCAAGCCTTTGCCTCTCTCTCTCTCTCTCTCTCTCTCCCCTCTCTCCGTCATGTGTGGTTTTATAAGATTGGAACGAGCATATGGGGTTAGGGATTTCTCCACCATATGCATGATGTCGTGCTGCTGGACTCTCGGTCTGGATCAATCTTCTGCTGCTGCTTCACTGGACCGGATCCCGAGGAACATCGTCTACACTGGATGCATGTAGAACTTTGGAGGTGCTGCCAGTTGTGGCACCCATTGAAGAGTTCGCAGCATAAAAAACAAAAAATTCCTATGATGAGAACTATACGCCAAGATCTATCTACTAGATATAAGCAAAGTATGGATATACATCCATGGATAACTTACCCTCGAAGACAACAAAGTTTTGTTAACGAGTAGGAACTCGTGGATGATGTAGTCGTAAGCTTGCCGATCTCAAGATCGTGTGGAAGTTCTAGCGCCTGATACGTCCATTTTGCATCAATATTCTATGTCATAATTCACTGTTATTCATTGATATATTTTGTATTGAGAGGTGATACTTATGTTATTTCATCTGTTTTTGCATGGTTGATGACTTTTGGAGCATGGACCGCCGTAGTCAGGATTCTGATGGAAAAGGTGCTGTTTGGAGGCAAAATTCGTGAAGATCAGAAAATCTGGGAAAATATACGGAAAATCCTATTTTTCTAGAAGACGAAGGAAGCCAGAAGGGGGGATGGAGAGATGGGCCACATGGGGCCCACACCACCCCCTGGCGTGGGCCACCCTAGGCCGCGCCACTAGGTGGTGTGGCCGCGCTGGTCCATCCCTGGCACTCCCCTCTGGCGTTATCCTCCCGAAACCCTAAGACTCGGGGAGCAACCACATAAAAATTCCGCCGCCTCTACGGGACGGAAAACACCGAGAGAGAAAGATCTCTCTAGTAGACAGATTTTTGTCGGGGGAATTCCTTCCCGGAGAGGGGAGATCGTCGCCATCAACACCACCATCAAGCTAGACTTCATCGGGATCATCATCATCATCATCATCACCACCATCATCATCATCAGCACCCTCATCACCATCTCCATATCGATATAACAATTGGGTTGAATCTTGCATAGTTCATAGGGGAAACTTTCCCGGTGTTGATTACTCTTTGTAGTTGATGCTATTGAGTGAACCGTTGAATTATTGTTAATGTTCAGATTTTTATACATCATTATTCCATCTCTGATCATGATCCATATGATGTCTTGTGAGTAGTTCGTTTTGTTCTTGAGGACATGGGAGAAGTCATGTTGTTAGTAGTGGAGTTGTGTTGAGAAGGATTCAATAGTTTGATATTTAAGTTGTGGTGTACTTCTTCTAGTGGTGTCATGTGAACGTCGACTACATGACACTTCACCTATATGGGCCTAGGGGAATGCATTGTGTATTTGGCTACTAATTATAGGGGTTACCAGAGTGATAGAAACCTGAACCCCCGTTAGAAAACCATTACACAAGGGGCGTAAGGGTCTTAGAGTTTAAAGTTGTGGTTAGGTTTCTACCTTAATTACTTTCTTGTACTTACGGATGTTTGCAAGGGGTATAATCACAAGTATGTATTAGTCCTAGGAAGGTCGGTACATTAGCACAGGTTCACCCACACAACACTTAGCAAGCTAAAGAAGATTAATCAACTATATGAAGTGAAAGCACTTGACAGTCTTTCCATGTGTCCTCGAGAACGTTTGGTCATCTTAAGAAATACAACCGGCTTGTCCTTTGCTGCATAAAGGATTGGGCCACTTGCTGCATCTATTCCTACTGTCTTTTATTTACTCATAGTTTATTTACTTGCATTATCAAAAACCCCTAAAAATCCGTTTGCTAAGTATTTACAGAGAATTCCTGATCCATACCACTAGCCAACACCTTCTGCTCCTCGTTGGGCTCGACACTCTTACTTATCGAAAATACTGCGATACACCCCCTATACTTGTGGTTCATCAAGACTATTTTCTGGCGCCATTGCCGGGGAGTGAAGCGCTATTGGAGAGTGGAACTGGTAAAGGAAACTTCTACTATGAGTATTGTTTACTTCTGTCAGTTGCTTTATTTTCGTGATGGATAATTCACTGAGTTTCTTATTTGGTAATGCTACTACCACAAGCCACCACCTGCCGAGAATGATGTTTTTAAAATACCTACAAGAATTATTGATCGTGTTATGGATAACTACTATGTTGGGGATGGAACTGTCCATCCCGGTGATCATTTACTCTTTATACAGGAATTATGCGGGTTGTTCAAGTGTGCAGGTATTACTACAAATCAAGTTAAGAAGAAGTTATTCTCATTGTCGCTGAAAGGAAGAGCTGAGGAATAGTATAAGCTGCTGAAGAATGGTCAAGCTTTGAAATGGGAGGAAATAGTGCCTCTCTTTTATTCAAAGTTTTATCCTCCTAGTGAGATTCATAAAGATCGGAATCAAATATACAACTTTTGGCCTCTTGATGGAGAGAGTACAACTCAAGCTTGGAGGAGATTGAAATTACTAATGCTCAAATGTCCCATTCATGAGCTCCCCAACAATATTATTATCAATAACTTTTATGCAAGGCTTTCTCTACATGATAAGGATTTATTGGATGCTTCTTGTGCTGGATCATTCACTCGCATGGGAGAAGAAGCTAAATGGGATCTTCTGGACCGTATTCAAGACAATGCTGAAGCTTGGGAGAATGACAAAGGTAGAAAGTCAGGTATAAATTATGATTATGAATGCATTGAATCTTTTATGGGAACAGATGACTTTCAAAATATTAAAAATGCTTATGGTCTAGACTCTCAAGCCATTGCTTCTTATTTTAAGGCTTTTGCTTCTTACATTGACGTGCCTAAAAAGAAGGGGTATAAGTATCATGAACCTTATAAAGATGTTGCTAAGAGTGTTCCTTCAAGAAAAACTGAAGTTTATACTGCTCATCATGTTTTACATGAACCTTACATTGAGAAAATGCCTTTCCCAGTTAAGATAAAGGAACACTCTATGATAACTAGTATGGTTAATGAAAGTATAAGCAAAGCTTCGGAACCCGATAAACAAATGGTTGATGAACCTATAATAGCAAATGTGAAAGACTTTGTTACTAAATATGAAGAAGAGGGACACACTATCCTTTGTAAGGATACCTCTAATATTGTTTCACATAGTAGTGTTATGAGAGCTAGTATTCCTGTGTTTTCTGTTAGAATAAGTGATCATTGCTATGATGGTTCTTGTGATACTTATATTGTTAAGTTTATGCATGATACTGAAAGTTACTATGAGAGAGGGAAAAGTGTTCGTATGCATCTCAATAATATCAAGTTTCCTCGTTTTATGCCGAAAGTTTTTATGTTGCACTTCGTTTGCCTTCTTATGCAATTAGCCTCTAGTTTAAACAACTTGTTTGTTTACAAAATTCCCTTGCATAGGAAGTGGGCTAGATTTAAACGTGTGTATTTTTACTTCTCAATGCTCTCTTTCACTTCAATCCATATTCCTGAGTGAGCATTTTCAAAATCATCATGCCCATCTTAATGGCTATAAAGAAAGAGTTTTTTGGGAGACAACCCAGTTTATTTTTGCTTTCAGTTTGTTTTTGTTTCTTTGAGTCTTGGAAGTTATTACTATGGTAAAAAACTCTCCTTATCCCTTTTGTTTGGTTTTTGTGTCAAGATCAACCTCTAATGAGAGAGAAGTAAGATTTGGGGAAGTTGCTGTCCCGAAACAGATTTTTGTGCTTCACCGTAAAAATTCGTGAGAGATCTCTGTATGTCGGATTGAGCTGTAATTTTTTGTGATTCTGCCCCAGGTTGTTATTTAACTTTATTTAGTTTCACACTTTTTGATTTGAGCAACATAAGATTTTCGAAAAAATTGATCCTTACCTGCTGGTCTGTTTTGACAGATTTTGCCACTCTTGCATTTGCTTCATTATTCGACTTTCTTTTTGAATTCTTTTTGGGTTTTAAAAAAGGAGTTGCTACGGTAGATTATGTTTTGATGGTTTTCAGTTGAATTTGGACTCAAAAGGTTTTATCACTTCATATATACTAATGTTGCTAATGAGAACTGTGTGGAGTTTTGTGTGAAAGAAATTTCCAGGAAGTGAAGATAATGGTGTAATAAGGAAGAGAAGGGTTTTATGACTCAAGTAATAAGAGTATGAAGATGAAGATATTGATGTTATTCAAGTAATGACTCCGGAAGAATCTGCTTGATACCAAATTCAGAGACCTGCAGAGTCTGTTTTCAAATAGGTAACAGTTCTGGTAAGAAAAGCTCCGCGAAAATACTATCCAACTATATTTTTGCAGTTTTTAGTCAATAAGGAAAGCTACGAAGCAAAAAGGGATGGAAAAGGAGCCAGGGTGGCTCACACCACCCTGTGGCACGGGCCCACCCCTGGCCGCGTGATGGCTCTGTGTATGGCACCCAGAAAAGTGTTGGTGCGGTGTTGATGTAGAGCTCGTTGGGAACCCCAAGAGGAAGGTATGATGAGCAAGCAACAAGTTTCCCTCAGTTATGAAACCAAGGTTTAATCGAACCAGTAGGAGCAAGGAAACACCCCAAAGGTGTTACTAGATGAGCTTTGGCAGGGCGCACTACTGGTGCTAGTAGCAACGTGGAGACCTGCACAACACAACCACAGAACTTTGTCCCCAACTTGCGACGAGGTTGTCAATCTCACCGTGTTTTGCGGAAAGCAAAGGATTAAACGTATCGAACGGAAAGAAGTAAAAGTTTGCAGAAAGTAAACACAAAGCAGTAAACAGTTTATAGATTGTATGTAAAAGAAAAGGACAAGGACTGGGATCCATAGTTCACTAGAGGTGGCTCTCCTTAGATAGATAACATGCTGGGTGAACAAATTACAGCGAGGCAATTGACAAACACCGAGAAAGCAATACATGCACATACTAATCATCTTGACTCCTTTGAGACTTGATTGGGCATTACAACATTATACATAGACCGCCATCCAACTGCATCTATGACTAATAATCTACCTTCAGGTTATCATCCGAACCCCCTCTAGTATTAAGTTGCAAGCAACATATTATTGCTTTACGAACTGCGTGTAAAGTAAACAATACAATTGTTCTATGAACAAAGGATTGTTGTTTTCTCCCTAGTAGCAACAACACATCTAGTACCTTAGAGATTTCTGTCACTTCCCCAGATTACCAGAGGCATGAACCCACTATCGAGCATAAATATTAACTCTTGGAGCTGCTAGCATCTACTTGGCCAAGATAGCTACTAACAACGGAAAGCATACAAGATCACAAATAACAAAGACATGATAGAATCAATAATAAATCTGAAATAGCATCTCAATATCCATCGAATCCTCGCAAACACAACATGTATGAATACAAATAGATGATCTTGATCATGAACGGAGCTCACAAGATCCAAACATGAAAGCACAAAGGAGGAGAACCAGCCATCTAGCTACTACATGTATCCGTAGTCCAAGGATGAACTACTCACGCATCACACCGGAGGCTTGTATGGTGATGAAGAAGGCCTCCAGGGTGAATTCCCCTCTCCGGCATGGTGCCGGGTAGAGCTTCAGATCCCTCCCGATCTAGGGATGGAGATGACGGCGGCTATAGACTCTTTCGTGGATTTTTTGATCGGGCACTTAGGGTTTTCATCCCGAGGGTAATATATAGGCGGAAGGAGAGGCCGAGGGGGTGCCGGGAGCGGCCACACCACCCCCTAGCGCGGGCCAGGCCTGGCCGCGCGGCCAGGTGTTGTGGTAGCCCCCTGGCCGCTCTCCGTCTCGTATTCTGGCACTTGATGACATCCGGAAAACTAGGCACTTTGGCTTTTGTCCCGTCCAATTCCGAGAATATTCATTTTTTGACTTTCCTAGAACCAAAAACAGCAGAAAACAGGCAACTGGCACAGTGGCTCTTGTTAATAGGTTAGTCCAAGAAATCATATGAAAAGTACTCCAAAGTTGGAACAAAACATAAGAAAGTGGATAAAACCAAGCATGGAACATCAAAAATTATATATACATTTGCAATGTATCAACATCCCCAAGCTTAACTCCTGCTCGTCCTCGAGTAGGTAAGTGATAAAAAGAAAGAATAATTTTTGAGGTTACATGCCCCATCAAAGACTTGATCAAAGTATTTGTAAAACATTCAAAGCTAGGATCATAGTACTTCAAGCATAACATGAAAGACAAAGTTCTAGCAATAAGCAAAGAAACTATGATGCAACATGAAAACGCACAAACAAAAGATTCATGAATAACAATGCTTTGCAAGACGTTTGTTTGTTTCACATAAAGAAAACATAGCATAAAAGTATTCAGCTTGTCCCTCAATAGAGTAGCAAATATAAATGCATAGGAAACCTTCAAAGTTCATAAGAGTGACTAGATACAATAGATTAAAAACAAGCAATATCAAAATATGCATCAATCAACTAGTCTTGGGACAATGCACATAGAACTAAGAATGGCCACTATGCTCTCAAAGTAGGTGCATAAAGGTAGAAGGTGGAGACTCAATATAATGGTGGAAGAAAGGCCTTTTTGTAAAAGGAAGTAAGGATTCCAGTCTCATAAAGAGCTTCCAAAAATTATGGTACTTATAGCTTTCTGCTCTCATTGCCCCTATCATAAGAATCTTGTAGTGATTAAGGTAAAAGTGAACAAACTATGGTGTACATGCTTGATGAAGTATAAGTTAGAAATCTCATGTCCCTTGTATACGAGGGCCGCTCCTCATTCTACTCAAGTTTAGTCACCGGGAAGTTCTTGTCATTGTAAGTACATGTGTATCATAGAGAACCGCCAACGGGGTACCCCTTGCCTGATGATACGGAAGTATCCCCATATCAAAATGACAAAGCAAGCAGACAATAAGCATCTCAGCATTCTTCTTATTTACCTGTGGAATATGGTGCTTTTTTCTCTCTTTCCTCTTTTCATAGTATCTTTTTTTCTTTTATCTTTTTTTCTCAATATAGGACTCTCTTTTTTTATAAGAAGAATGCTTCATAGACAGCTCATTATGGTTACGCTGCAGGTTTCCACCATGTCAGCATGGATTAGACCAGCGGCCCAGGCGTTTCTCTAACACATATACATAACTCCATGGACTTATAAGCTCCCCTTTCATTTCACACCGACGACATCCATATACAAAAGAGCATGATATCAACTAGGTACAAGTACCAAGTGCAATGTTGAAAGCGTTCCCCATGAAAGCGTGGTTCTGCTAATTCCCAACAAATAAGTGCAAGCATATACAACATAGAAGACACAATGGTTCAAGTTTATTAAGGGCAAGTAAGTAAAGTGTGCCATCAAGTTCGTGAGAGCTTTAATCACTAGTTTTCTCATAACAAGTTTAATTCGGAAGGTAAACAAAAGCATGAATATACTTAGAATAGCATAAGCTAATAGGTAGGTATGGTGGACTCTTTGGAATAACTTGGTTCAGGGAGTTGGATGCATGAGTGGAACTCATACTTGGTTGTGGAGGCTAGCAAAAGACTGGGAGCGACAAACTAAGAGAGCAATAATGGCCATAATCATGCAGAGTGACAAAACATCATTGATCAAAGCATAAAGTGATACTACAAGTTGAAAACTAAAGGATCATAAAGGCTATGGTGACTTGAGATAGCTATAACATGGTGTGAGCATGCGCCAAGTCAACCCAAATAAAGCATCAAAGGAGAATACCACTATACTATGCTTTAATATGCTAAAACAACGTATGATTCATCCAAGGCACATTAAGAAATCTCAATTGTTTATAACAAGTCATGCTACAGCAAATAATACTAAGCATAAAGCCAAAACAATATCAAGCATGGCATGACAAAGCATAGGCCACAGTCAAAAACGAGCTCTTTCTACCACATAAGCATGAACTTTCCTACTCTTTTCCAAACCAGACCAAACTATTTGCAAACCAATGTATGAAAGAGGGGGTCCAACCAATTTATTCAGAAAACTAAGCAAACCAAAGTAAACGAAAAACAAAAAAACGAAAAAGAAGACGCCCCAACAACAACACAAATGTGCATGAAACAATAAAAATGAAGCGTTTGGAAGAAACCTGAGATTTTTATTGATGAAGAGGGGGATGCCTTGGGCATCCCCAAGCTTTGACGCTTGTACTTCTTGGAGATTTCTTGGGGTGACACGCGTGGCATCCCCAAGCTTGATCTTTAGTCCATCCTTTATCTCATTACTCATTCCTTCCATACACCTAAATTTTTTCCTTCATACAAAACTTCACACAATCTTTATTAGCAAAATTAGTGCACTCAAGATAAATAAGTCTTAAGGTTCAGTTCTAACACCAAATAAACTTCCATTAGAACACTAGCTACTGTAGCACTTCCCTCAAAAATCTCAATTCCCCAAAAGAACTCAAAAAGGAACCAACAAGAAGCAAATGTAGAAAATGGCAGAAATCTGTCAAAACAGACCAGCGGGTAAAGACGAATTTTTTCGAAGACATTCTGTTGCTCAAATCAAAAAGTGTTGAACTAACGAAAGTTAGATAACAACCTGGGGCAGAAGCACAAAAATTCATGCCTCAAAAAGACGTTCAGAGATTTTACACGAATTGTTACGGTGAAGCACAGAAATCTGTTTCGGGACAACAACTCTCCCAATCATTACTTCACTCTCATTAGAGGTTACTCTTGGCACAAAAGGCAAATAAAAAGGATAAGGAGCGGTTATTACAGAGGTAATAACTTCCAAGACTCATCTAAAACTTTTGGGTTATCTCCCAATAAGTACTTTTCTTTAACGCCTTTAAGTTGGGCATAAGAAGCAAGAAAGAATCAAGTGTTCTCAAATGAAGAAGCATTAAGACCAATACCAGAAATATTTTCAACAAGGCAAGGTATATCATCCAAATAAGTTCTAGAGGATCCTCTCTCAATGCTCTTAGGTTCACTATTTGTAGGGTTTCGTAGCATGGAAAACAAAAAATTTCTACCGCATACAAACAAACAAGCCAAGATCTATCTACTAGATTGTAGCAACGAGTCGATGGAATAACTCACCCTCGAAGATTCCAAAGTGTTTAACGAGAGCAGATTCTCGTGGGTGATGTAGTCGTACTCTTTCCGATCTCAAGATCGCGTAGACGATCCTTCCGGCGCTGCGTTCCGGCAGCGCTCCCGCAGTCGGTCACACGTTCGGTACTCGACGAAGACCTTCCTCTCCCTTGTTCCAGCAGGCAGCGGAGGTTGTAGCACTCTCCTCGAGATTCCGGCAGCACAACGGCGTGGTACCGGAAGTAGAGGGGAGATCTCGCAGGGCTTCTCCTTAAGCCGGAGCGAGTATGGTGGAGTATGAGAGAGCTCCTCGGCGATCTAGGTTTTAGACAGACCAAGGAGGAGGTGCTAGAGCCGGCGGCTAGGGTTTGGGGCACCCCAAGTCGACGGCTAGGGCAACCCTGGGAGGTGGCGGCAGCAGGAGGAGGTGGTGGCGCCAATCTAGGGTTTTGGAGGAGAGGTACTTGTGTGCTAGGAGGGGCAGCCCTGCCCCTCCCTTTATAGGTGGGAGGCGCGGCCAAGGGGAGGGGAGTCCCTCCCCAACTCGGCTTGGAGGTGGGCCGGCGGTTGGAGGAGGGAATCCCTCCCCAACTCGGTTTCCCACTCCTCCTCCTCTTTCCAAAACTTGCCGTTTGACTTTCAAACTAGCCGTTTGACTTTTCAATTTAGGATTTAAATAAACCCTTTATTTTGGACATCAAAGACACCTAGTACATGATGCAATCATTCCAACTTATAATGACACATTCATGTACCCTTCCCCTTCCGGAGTGCCGGACATTCCAGAACCTTCTAGAATGTTCCCGATGAAAACACCGGAATCATTCCCCAACTCCGAAACGGGACTTTCCTTATATGAATCTTATTCTCCGGACCATTCCGGATCTCCTCGTGATATCCCGAATCACATTCGAGACTCCGAACAACATTCGGACTCTTTCTCATCATTCCATAACTACTCAAACAACGTCGAATCCTTAAGTGTGTCTCCCTACGGTTCGTGAATTATGCAGACATGATCGAGACACTTCTCCGAACAATAACCAATAGAGGAATCTGGAAATTCATATGGCTCCCACATATTTCTACGATTACTTTGCGATCGAATGAACCACTTACATACGATATCAACTTCCCTTTGTCTCACGATAGTTTACTTATCCGAGGTTATGATCGTCGGTATCTCTGCATACCTAGTTCAACCTCGTTACTGATAAGTACTCTTTTCTCGTTCCCGTGATATGTGATCCCTTGTGAGCCAGTCACATGCTTGCAAGCTAATTGGATGACATTTCACCGAGAGGGCCCAGAGTATATCTATCCGTCATATGGATGGACAAATCCCACTCTTGATCCATGTGTTTCAACCAATACTTTCTGAACACTCAATGCCACCTTTATAGCCACCCAGTTACGGTGTGGTGTTTGATGTCATCAAAGCATCCATCCGGCAAAGGTGATATGCATGATCTCATGGTCGAAGGAATCAGATAACTATGTATCAGAAAGCATATAGCAATTGAACTATTAAAATGACTTGATCTTTATGCTACGCTTATCTATAGGAGTATGTCCACCATATCATTCTCCTAACGATATGATCTTGTTGTTAATAACATCTCAATGTTCATGATAGGGAAACCACAATCATCTATTAACCAACAAGCTAGTATTATATAGAGGCTTTACTAGGGACTTCAAATTAAGTTTACAAATCACACAAGTATTAATGTTTCCTTATTAATACTATTATAGCATGAATGTAAACATTTATCATAAACACAAAGATATAATAATAACTACATTTATTATTGCCTCTAGGGCATATCTCCAACACTATTCTCATCAAAAGGGTTTGCAGGAACAATCCAATCAAGATTCTTTTCTATGGCATCATGTATTGCTACTAGTTTAAAGGGTATTAGTATCTTAGATTCCTCCCCATTAGGTTCGGTTTTGTTCATCTTTTCTCGTGTACCAACAACATCTACACATGAGCCTACCATATTGAAATGTTCAAAGACTTTCCTAGCTTCCTTGGCAACATCATAGAACTCCTTAAACAAAGTTTCTAGAATAAAATCTCTCTTTTCAGGGTCTTCAATTTCTTTAAGCTTAAGAAACATTACTTGCATTAAGGGGCTGAGGTTAACAAACCTAGCTTCTCACATGTGAATTAAAGAAGCTGCAGCAATCTCATAGTTTGGAGCAAGTTCTGCAAGGGATCTATCCTCGATATCTTCATGTTTGCTAACATGATTAAAGAATTCTTCAATATTATCTTTTCCAATTATAGAACCACTACCAATTGAAAAGTCTTTCAGGGTGAATGTGGGGATCAACATGGTGAGCTAAGGAAGGGTGACAACTAAAGGAGACTTAATTTTTTGTGTGTTTCTGAAATAAGAAAGCAAACTAGTAAAATTAATTTTTTTGTGTTTTTGAAAAAGAAACAAGCAAACAAAGCAAAAAGAAACTAAGCAAAACAAAAATAACAAAGTAAAGAGATTGGTTATGAGGGACTCCCCTTGTGAAGATGTCCTTGACTCCCCGGCAACGGCGCCAGAAAAATGCTTGATGGCTCTGTGTATGGCGCCCAGAAAATTGCTGGTGCGGTGTTGATGTAGAGCTCGTTGAGAACCACAAGAGGAAGGTATGATGAGCACAGCACCAAGTTTCCCTCAGTTATGAACCCAAGGTTTAATCGAACAAGTAGGAGCAAGGAAACACCCCAAAGGTGTTACTAGCTGAGCTTTGGCAGGGCGCACTACCGGTGCTAGTAGCAACGTGGAGACCTGCACAACACAACCACAGAACTTTGTCCCCAACTTGCGATGAGGTTGTCAATCTCACCGTGTTTTGCGGAAAACAAAGGATTAAACATATCGAATGGAAAGAAGTAAAAGTTTGCAGAAAGTAAACACAAAGTAGTAAACAGTTTATAGATTGTATGTAAAGGAAAAGGACAAGGACCGGGATCCATAGTTCACTAGAGGTGGCTCTTCTTAGATAGATAACATGCTGGGTGAACAAATTACAGCGAGGCAATTGACAAACACCGAGAAAGCAATACATGCATATACTAATCATCTTGACTCCTTTGAGACTTGATTGGGCATTACAACATTATACATAAACCGCCATCCAACTGCATCTATGAATAATAATCCACCTTCAGGTTATCATCCGAACCCCCTCCAGTATTAAGTTGCAAGCAACATATTATTGCTTTATGAACTGCGTGTAAAGTAAACAATACGATTGTTCTATGAACAAAGGATTGTTGTTTTCTCCCTAGTAGCAACAACACATCTAGTACCTTAGAGATTTCTATCACTTCCCCAGATTACCAGAGGCATGAACCCACTATCGAGCATAAATACTAACTCTTGGAGCTGCTAGCATCTACTTGGCCAAGATAGCTACTAACAACGGAAAGCATGCAAGATCACAAATAACAAAGACATGATAGAATCAATAATCAATCTGAAATAGCATCTCAATATCCATCAGATCCCCGCAAACACAACATGTATGAATACAAATAGATGATCTTGATCATGAACGGAGCTCACAAGATCTAAACATGAAAGCACAATGGAGGAGAACTAGCCATCTAGCTACTACATGTATCCGTAGTCCAAGGATGAACTACTCACGCATCACTCCGGGGGCTTGCATGGTGATGAAGAAGGCCTCCAGGGTGAATTCCCCTCTCTAGCAGGGTGCCGGGAAGAGCTTTAGATCCCTCCCGATCTAGGGATGGAGATGCCGGCGGCTACAGACTCTTTCGTAGATTTTTTTATCTGGCACTTAGGGTTTTCGTCCCGAGGGCAATATATAGGCGGAAGGAGAGGCCGAGGGGGTGCCGAGAGCAGCCACACCACCCCCTAGCGCGGGCCAGGCCTGGCCGCGCGGCCAGGTGGTGTGGTGGCCCCCTGGCCCCTCTCCGTCTCGTATTCTGGCACTTGATGACATCCAGAAAAATAGGCACTTTGGCTTTTGTCCCGTCCAATTCCGAGAATATTCATTTTATGACTTTCCTAGAACCAAAAACAGCAGAAAACAGGCAGCTGGCACTGTGGCTCTTGTTAATAGGTTAGTCCAAGAAATCATATGAAAAGTACTCCAAAGTTGGAACAAAACACAAGAAAGTGGATAAAACCAAGCATGGAACATCAAAAATTATAGATACATTTGCAATGTATCACCGCGCCACCAGGTGGTGAGTCCACCCTGAACTCCGCCTCCGACTCGTTTTCTCCCAGTACCTTCCTTTCGTCATGAAACTTCATAATATGTAATCCCCCGGATCTCCCGAGGTTCGTATATCGTGTTTTCGTCGTGTTTTTGTTTCGATCTATTTCTGCTAGGACATACTCTTTGAAAGCTTAGAAGCACAATGGTGTCCACCAAGGATAAAGGGAAGGAGCCTATGGAGGAAGACCTCCAAGACCCCGGGCAGGAGAAGGAGATCAAGTGTGAAGATTAAGAGGAGCAAGGCCAACATCCGCACACCGGCGCTACCATTGCAAGCATTGGAGTGGTGACAAAACCTGCCAGGGTTAGAAGGACTGCACAGATGCAGACTGGGGGGAAAGCTCCTCGTCACTGCTTGGATCCACGGTCACTTCCTCCATGCACCAAGAATCCTTTCCATACCCTTATCCATGAGCATCAATACCAGAATATGCCCAAGGGGAAATTACCCTCCAATTGGGATTTGCCTCGTTCTAGCCATGCAGGAAAAGAAGACTTCAAGGAGGAAGAGTGGGGAAAGAATAGCAAGAGCTGGAATTCTCAACCTGACATAATCATGAGCCGCATTGAGCAAAACTCACATCTGATTCGTAATCTCACCTTCGAGATTGAGGACTTGGGGGAAACTTATCAGAGAGCTCATCGAGAGGATACCACCACCACCAAAGGAGTAATTCGTCATCAGGTTTGGCATCCCCTTGGTTTGTTCCAAGCTTGGGGGAGCGTCGCGGCATCACATCACCATCTTCTATATTTTTACCTTTTTAGTAGAGTCATATCATGAATGGAGAAGTTATTATGTAGTATGGTTTGCATTTTGGAAGTGTCCTCTCTCTCGTTAGATATGTATCCCTTGGTGTGAGTTGCCGTTATGGAATATTAATGAGAAGTTCTATAATTCACTCTTTTTCATAGCTTATTTTAGTTTTCAATTCATGATTATATGATTGATCTTGTTGTTAGTATTGGTAGCACTTTGGGATCATTGAGTTAATTTAGTTAGTTTTGGCAAACCTGGCTCGGTCAGTAGCAACACTATTTTTGAGAGTTGAATGAAAAGATAAAAGTACTCTAAAGAAATATAATTTCATCATCTTTCTTTCTTGATTTGCTCATAAGTTTAGTATTCTCTAGTAAAGATCTTTTTTGCTTCCAAGGAAGATTGCATGTTTGTCTTTATCACTTGTATGTTTGTTTGTTTCCTTAAACTCTTATACTTGCTACCCAACCTTTCTAGCCAAAAACCTGTACTGAGAGGGAATTCTTCTCGTGCATCCACTCCTTTAAACCAAAACCTTTGCCATTTGTGTCCACCATACCTACCTATTAGCATTATTGTTATTCCAAGTAAATTCTTGTTTTATCTACCTCCCAAATTAAACTTGTTATGTGAAAATTAGTGATTAAAGCTCTCACGAACTTGATGGCACACTTTACTTTCTTGCACTTAATAAACTTGAACCATTGTGCTCACCAATGTTGCGTATATGCTTGCGCTTTGTAAGTTGTGAATTAGCAGAACCATGTTGTCATGGGGAACACTTTCAACATTACACTGGTACTTTGCACCTAGTTGATATCATGTTCTTTTGTCTATGGATGTCGTCGGTGTGAAATGAAAGGGGAGCTTGTAAGTCCATGGAGTCATGATTATGTGTTAGAGAAATGCCTGGGCCGCTGGTCTAATCCATGCTGACATGGTGGAAACCTGCAGCGTAACCATAACGGGTATCTATGAAGCATTCTTCTTATAAAAAAAGAGTCCTATATTGAGAAAAAAGAGAAAAAGAAAAAAGAGATTATGAAAAGAGGAAAGAGAGAAAAAAGCACCATATTCCCATGGTAAATAAGAAGATTACTGATATGCTTGTTGTCTGCTTGCCTTGTCATTTTGATATGGGGATTCTTCCATATCATCGAGCAAGGGGTACCCCTTTGGCGGTTCTCTATGATACACATATGCTTACGATGACAAGAAATTACCGGTGACTAAACTTGAGTAGCATGAGGAGCGGCCCTCGTATTCAAGGGATATGAGATTCTCAATTTACAACTTGTCAATGCATATCCTTATTTTTGATCACCTTAACCTTAATCACCTAAAAGATGCTTATGATAGGGGCAATGAGAGCTGAAAGCTAGTAAGTATCATAATTTTTGGGAGCTCTTTATGAAACTTGCAATCCCTGCTTCCCTCTACGAAGGGCCTTTCTTTTACTTTTTAGTTGAGTCAGTAAACCTACCCCCTTCTATCTCAGCAAGTATTTTGAGTTGTTGTGTTTCATTCATTCATATGATGATTTATTCAATCATGTTGCTTATGTTCCTTGTTTTGCACATTGCTCTTATCTTGACGTTTACTACTTTGAAAGCTATCATTGAAAACCAGTTATTTGTGAACTCCAGCAAATTATCAACTATTCTTCAACCAAGAGCTAAGTTTGCCACTACCAATTATGATTCACTTTTTGTATCTTTATTGTGTTTCCTTTACTTATTGCAAGTTGAGTTATATAATAGTGAGTTGTTTTCTATTATGATCTATGTATTGATGAATGTGATGCTTCTTGTCCGTATTCTTTTATCGACTCTTCACTCCATAAACCTGAGGCCATGTTTATTGAGCTCAGTTTCGCTTGGGGACAAGCGAAGTCTAAGCTTGGGGGAGTTGATACGTCCATTTTGCATCACTATTCTATGTCATAATTCACAGTTATTCATTGATATATTTTGTATTGAGAGATGATACTTATGTTATTTCATCTGTTTTTGCATGGTTGATGACTTTTGGAGCATGGACCGCTGTAGTCAGGATTCTGATGGAAAAGGTGCTGTTTGGAGGCAAAATTCGCGAAGATCGGAAAATCTGGGAAAATATACGGAAAATCCTATTTTTCTAGAAGACGAAGGAAGCCAGAAGGGGGGATGGAGATGGGCCACAGGGGACCCACACCACCCCCTGGCGCGGGCCACCCTAGGCCGCGCCACTAGGTGGTGTGGCCGCCCTGGTCCACCCCTGGCACTCCCCTCTGGCGTATATTATCCTCCCGAAACCCTAAGACTCGGGGAGCGACCACATAAAGATTCCGCCGCCTCTACGGGGCGGAAAACACCGAGAGAGAAAAATATCTCCGGTAGACAGATTTCTGTTGGGGGAATTCCTTCCCGGAGAGGGGAGATCGTCGCCATCAACACCACCATCAAGCTAGACTTCATCGGGATCATCATCATCATCATCACCACCACCATCATCATCAGCAGCACCCTCATCACCATCTCCATATTGATATAACAATTGGGTCGAATCTTGCATAGTTCATAGGGGAAACTTTCCCGGTGTTGATTACTCTTTGTAGTTGATGCTATTGAGTGAACCGTTGAATTATTGTTAATGTTCAGATTTTTATACATCATTATTCCATCTCTGATCATGATCCATATGATTTCTTGTGAGTAGTTCCTTTTGTTCTTGAGGACATGGGAGAAGTCATGTTGTTAGTAGTGGAGTTGTGTTGAGAAGGATTCAATAGTTTGATATTTAAGTTGTGGTGTACTTCTTCTAGTGGTGTCATGTGAACGTCGACTACATGACACTTCACCTATATGGGTCTAGGGGAATGCATTGTGTATTTGGCTACTAATCATAGGGGTTGCCGGAGTGACAGAAACTTGAACCCCCGTTAGGAAACCATTGCACAAGGGACGTAAGGGTCTTATAGTTTAAAGCTGTGGTTAGGTTTCTACCTTAATTACTTTCTTGTACTTACGGATGTTTGCAAGGGGTATAATCACAAGTATGTATTAGTCCTAGGAAGGTCGGTACATTAGCACAGGTTCACCCACACAACACTTAGCAAGCTAAAGAAGATTAATCAACTATATGAAGCGAAAGCACTTGACAGTCTTCCCATGTGTCCTCGAGAACGTTTGGTCATCTTAAGAAATACAACCGGCTTGTCCTTTGCTGCATAAAGGATTGGGCCACTTGCTGCATTTATTGCTACTGTCTTTTATTTACTCGTACTTTATTTACTTGCATTATCAAAACCCCCTAAAAATCCGTTTGCTAAGTATTTGCAAAGAATTCATGATCCATACCACTAGCCAGCACCTTCTGCTCCTCGTTGGGTTCGACACTCTTACTTATCGAAAATACTGTGATACACCCCCTATACTTGTGGGTCATCAGCGCCGCAAACCAGCAGCGCATCCGCACTCGCACAGATGTTCAGGACACCGAACAACCTCCGCCTCCTCGCTCCAGCGATGCAGCGGAAGCAGCAACTCCTTCTAGACGAAATGCCACCGAGAACATGTATCTCGCTAATCCGAGACCATGGGGGAATAATTTTAGAGGAGGAGAGAGATCCTTCACGAGGAGGTGTGTGGAAGAAGGGTGAGAGGGGTGGCCTTTTATAGGAGGAGGGGGGTACTCCTACCATGGCCGGCGCCCCATGGAGGTGACCCCTCACCTCCCCTATTCATGTGGTGGTAACCCCTCCACATAAAAGTGTCCCTTAACATTCCTCTTTAAAGTCTTTACTTTAAATGCATTAAATTTCTCTAAATTTAATGCTCTCTCATTTAATAAACTCTTTTATTAAATTTATTCAGAATTTTTTAATTAGTTTAATTAACAAACATTCGCATAAAACCCCCTGCAACATTTCAATATTACATGCAGAACCAGTTTCAGCAATTTCACCCAAAACAGTTTCGGTGTCTATTGAAATAATTCCTGCGCTTTGTAATTCATTCGTCTGAAACACATTTGCTCCAAATGGTCTTGGTATCCCTTAAGTGTGTCACCCTATGGTTCGTGAATAATACAGACATGATCGAGACCCCTCTCAGATCAATAATCAGAAGCGGGACCTAGAGATCCATACTGACTTCTACACATTCTACGATGACTTCTATGATCGTGGGAACCTTTAACGCTAGTAACTAAATTTCTTTGTCTCGCGATATATTACATGTCCGAGATTCGATCATTGGTATCTCCATACCTAGTTTGATCTCATTACCGACATGTACTCTTTTCTCGTTCCCGTGATATATCATTCTAGTGATCTCATCACTTGCTTGCAAGCTAACCAATGTGATATCACCGAGAGGGCCCAGAGAATATCTATCCGTCATAGGGATGGACAAATCTCACTCTTGATCCATGAGCTTCTACATAACACTTTTGTAGCACTAAACCCACCTTTATAATCACCCTTTCATGGTGTGACGTTTGATGTTATCAAGATACTCTTCTAGTGTTAGTGATTAACATGATCTCATGGTCTAAGGACTAGGATTACTTTGTTAGATGTTATAGCAATATAAACACAACGACTTTGATCGTAATGCTATACTTCAGATGAATGCTCATCACATCATTCCTCTAATATTGTGACCTTGTTATTAATAACATCCAATGTCCATGATCAGGAAACCTTGATCATCTTGTTAATCAACGAGCTAGTTTATAAGTGTTGGAGATATGCCCTAGAGGCAATAATAAATATAGTTATTATTATATCTTTGTGTTTATGATAAATGTTTATATTCATGCTATAATAGTATTAACAAGGAAACATTAATACTTGTGTGAATTGTAAACTTAAATTGAAGTCCCTAGTATAGCCTCTATACTTCACTAGCTTGTTGGTTAATAGATGATTGTGGTTTCCCTATCATGAACATTGAGATGTTATTAACAACAAGATCATATCGTTAGGAGAATGATATGGTGGACATACTCCTATAGATAAGCGTAGCATAAAGATCAAGTCATTTCAATAGTTCAATTGCTATATGCTTTCTGATACATAGTAACCTAATTCCTTCGACCATGAGATCATGCATATCACCTTTACTGGATGGATGCTTTGATGTCATCAAACACCACACCGTAACAGGGTGGCTATAAAGGTGGTATTGAGTGTTCGGAAAGTATTGGTTGAAACACATGGATCAAGAGTGGGATTTGTCCATCCATATGACGGATAGATATTCTCTGGGCCCTCTCGGTGAAATGTCATCCAATTAGCTTGCAAGCATGTGACTGGGTCACAAGGGATCACATATCACGGGAACGAGAAAAGAGTACTTATCAGTAACGAGGTTGAACTAGGTATGCAGAGATACCGAAGATCATAACCTCGGATAAGTAACATATCGTGAGACAAAGGGAAATTGGTATCGTATGTAAGTGGTTCATTCGATCGCAAAGTAATCGTAGAAATATGTGGGAGCCATATGAATTTCCAGATTCCTCTATTGGTTATTGTTCGGAGAAGTGTCTCGATCATGTCCGCATAATTCACGAACCGTAGGGAGACACACTTAAGGATTCGACGTTGTTTGAGTAGTTATGGTATTATGAGAAAGAGACCGAATGTTGTTCGGAGTCTCGGATGGGATCCGGGATATCACGAGGTGATCCGGAATGGTCCGGAGAATAAGATTCATATAAGGAAAGTCCCGTTTCGGAGTTGGGGAATGGTTCCGGTGTTTTCATCGGGAACATTCTAGAAGGTCCCGGAATGTCCGGCACTCCGGAGGGGGAAGGGTACATGAGTGTGTCATTACATATTGGAATGATTGCATCATGTACTAAGTATTCTTGCTGTCCCAAATAAAGGATTTATTTAAATCCTAAATTGAAAAGTCAAACGGCTAGTTTGAAAGTCAAACGGCAGTTTTGGGAAGTGGGAAAAGAGGAGGAGAGGTGGAGGCCGAGTTGGAGGAGGGTTCCTCCCCTTGGCCGGCGCACCTCCCTAGGCCGAGTTGGGGAGGAACTCCTCCCCTTGGCCGGCCAGCCCTCCCACCTATATAAGGAGGGGCAGGGCTCCCCTCCTAGACACACAAGTTTCCTATCCTCTAAACTAAACCCTAGATCTAGACCCCGGTTTAGAGCTATTCGGTTTAGAGCCTTCTAATTGGTTTAGAGCCCTCTAATTGGTGTGTCTAATTACTAGACCACTAATAGCCTCTCTCATAAGCTCCACCATACTCGCACCGGCTTAAGGCGAAGCCCTGCGGGATCTCCCCTCTACCTCCGGTACCACGCCGTTGTGCTGCCGGAATCGCGAGGAGAGTGCTACAACCTCCGCTGCCTGCTGGAACAAGGGAGAGGAAGGTCTTCGTCGAGTACCGAACGTGTGACCGACTGCGGGAGCGCTGCTGGAACGTGGCGCTGGAAGGATCGTCTACGCGATCTTGAGATCGGAAAGAGTACGACTACATCACCCACGAGAATCTGCTCTCGTTAAACACTTTGGAATCTTCGAGGGTGAGTTATTCCATCGACTCGTTGCTACAATCTAGTAGATAGATCTTGGCTTGTTTGTTTGTATGCGATAGAAAATTTTTGTTTTCCATGCTGCGAACCCCTACAGTGGTATCAGAGCCGTGTCTATATGTAGATCTGTTGCACGAGTAGAACACAATGGTCATTGTGGGCGTTGATGCTTTTATTGTAGATTGCTTTTTGTGTACTTTGCATCTTGCGGTATGTTGGGATGAAGCGGCCCGGGCTAACCTTACATGACATCGTTCATGAGACTTGCTCCACGCTTAACATGCAACTTGTATTGCATAAGTGGCTTTGCGGGTGCCTGTTTCTCCTAGCATAGTAAAGATCCAATTTACAACGGGTAATCAACAATGCTAGTATCAATGTTGTGGTTCTTGTTCATAGGTTAGAACGACACTTATGGAAAGCCCCAAACCACGTAAAATATGCAAAGAAAGTAGAAGCGTCTAACTTTGTTTTGCAGGGGTGTGCAGTGATGTGATATGGCCATGATTGTGATTATATTTGATGTATGCAATGTTCCTTATTGTAAGTTGGCAACCGGCAGGAGCCATATGGTTGTCTTTAATTTCTGTTAAGACCTGCGTGTCTATTCAAAATAGTTGTAATAGTTGAAGCTGGTGGACGACAACCATGAAGAAGCGTCATTGACCTTGATGCTATGCCGGTGATGATGGAGATCATATTCGTGCTTGAAGATGGAGATCGGAAGCACAAAGAAGAAAGGCCATATCATATCACATATTATGAATTGCATGTGATGTTAATCCTTTATGCATCTTGTATTGCTTAGTAGACGACGGTAGCATTATAAGATGATCCCTCATGCACATAAATTTCAAGTTCTAAAGTGTTCACCCTTAGTATGCACCGTTGCCAAAGCTTGTTGCTTCGAAGCACCACGTGATGATCGGGTGTCTTTGATTCCGCGGGTGAATACAACGTAAGCAAGCCAGATTTGCTTATGCGGTAGCTAAGGTTTGATCTTGACGAGCCTAGCATGTACAGACATGGCCTCAGGAACACGGATCGCCGAAAGGCAAAGCATGAATCATATAGTAGATATGATGAACATGATGATTGTTCGCCATTAAAACTATATCGGCTCTCGTGATGATCGGTGTTGATATAGTAGATTTGGTTCGTGTGATCACTAAAACAATGTGAGGGATGTTGTTTTGAGTGGGAGTTCACCTAGTTTAATTTCATTAATTAATTTGAACTCAATTTGTCATAAACTTAGTCTAAACTATTGCAAATATGTTGTAGATCAATGGCAGCCCCTACCATCAATTTTAATGCGTTCCTAGAGAAAGAAAAGTTGAAAAACAATGGAAGCAACTTCGCGGATTGGTTCCGCAATTTGAGGATTGTCCTCATAGCTGGTAATTTGACCTATGTGCTGGATGCACCGCTAGGTGACCCACCTGCAGCTGATGCTACCGATGAAGTAAAGAATGTTTACCTCGCTCGGAAGAATCAGTACTCCATAGTTCAGTGTGCTATCTTGTATGGTTTAGAATCGGAGCTTCAGAAAAGGTTTGAAGAGTCAGATCCATATGATATTGTCGAGGATCTCAAATTAATTTTTGAGACTCATGCGGCAATTGAAAGTTATGAAGCTTCTGAAAAGTTCTTTAACTGCAAGATGGAAGAGGGTAGCTCCGTCAGTGAGCATGTGCTTAAAATGTCTGGGCACGCGAATAAACTTCAAAGCTTGGGTATAGTGATTCCTAATACTTTGGGAGTTTACCGCATCCTCCAATCACTACCACCAAGTTACAAGAACTTTGTGATGAACTACAACATGCAGAACATGAACAAAGAGTTGCCAGAACTATTTGCTATGTTAAAATCTGCAGAAGTGGAGATCAAGAAAGAGCACCAAGTGTTGATGGTCAATAAGACCACCAAATTCAAGAAAGGCAAGTCTAAGCAAAAGGGACACTTCAAGAAGGGTGGTAAGAAAGTTACCATGCCAACGAAGAAGACCAAGGCTGGACCTAAGCCTGAAACTGAGTGCTTTTACTGCAAGGGAGAAGGTCACTGGAAGCGGAATTGCCCAAAGTACTTGGCGGATTTGAAGAACGGCAACATCAAGAAGAAAGGTATATTTGATATACATGTTATTGATGTGTATCTCACTAGTATTCGTAGTAGTGCCTGGGTATTTGATACTGGTTCGGTTGCTCATATTTGTAACTCGAAACAGGAGCTGCAGAATAAACGGAAGCTAGCGAAGAACGAGGTGTCGATGCGTGTGGGAAACGGATCAAAGGTTGATGTGATCGCGGTCGGCACGCTACCTCTTCATCTACCATCGGGATTAGTTTTATACTTAAATAATTGTTATTTGGTGCCTGCGTTGAGCATGAACATTATATCAGGATCTTGTTTATTGCGAGACGGTTACTTGTTTAAATCAGAGAATAATGGTTGTTCGATTTATATGAGTAATATGTTTTACGCACATGCACCTTTGATAGATGGTCTATTCTTATTGAATCTCGATAGTAGAAATACACATCTTAATAACATTGAAGCTAAACGTTTGAAATCAAGCGATAATTCGACCTATATGTGGCACTATCGTCTTGGTCACATTGGAGTGAAGCGTATGAAGAAACTCCATTCCGATGGACTTCTTGAATCACTTGATTTTGAATCACTTGAAAGATGCGAGGCATGTCTGATGGGTAAAATGACTAAGACTCCATTTTCTGGTATGATGGAGCGAGCTACAGACTTATTGGAAATCATACATACCGATGTGTGTGGTCCAATGAGTGTAGCATCGCGCAGTGGTTATCGTTATGTTCTTACCTTCACGGATGACTTGAGTAGATATGGGTATATCTATTTCATGAAACATAAGTCCGAAACTTTCGAGAAGTTTAAGGAGTTTCAAAGTGAGGTAGAGAATCAACGTAACAAGAAGATTAAATTTCTACGTTCTGATCGTGGAGGTGAATATCTAAGTTACGAGTTTGGCGAGCATTTAAAGAAGTGCGGAATACTTTCACAATTGACACCGCCGGGAACACCACAACGTAATGGTGTGTCTGAACGTCGTAATCGAACTCTCTTAGATATGGTTCGTTCTATGATGTCACTTACAGATTTACCGCTAACATTTTGGGGTTATGCATTAGAAACAGCCGCATTCACTTTAAATAGGGCACCATCTAAATCCGTTGAAACGACACCGTATGAATTATGGTTTGGGAAGAAACCTAAATTGTCGTTCCTTAAAGTTTGGGGATGCGAAGCCTATGTAAAGAAGTTACAGCCGGACAAGCTTGAACCCAAAGCGGAAAAATGCGTCTTCATAGGATACCCGAAGGAAACTATTGGGTATACCTTCTATCATAGATCCGAAGGCAAAATCTTCGTTGCCAAGAATGGATCCTTTCTAGAGAAGAATTTCTCTCGAAAGAAGTGACTGGAAGGAAAGTAGAACTCGACGAGGTTGTCGAACCTTCTCTCGAAATTGCGAGTAGCGCAGCACCGGAAGAAGTTCCTGTGGTGCCTGCACCAATAAGAGAGGAAGCTAATGATAGTGATCATGAAACCTCGGTTGAAGTTGCTACAGAGCCTCGGAGGTCAACGAGAACTCGTACCACTCCAGATTGGTATGATTCCGTTATGAATGTCATGTTGGTGGACAACACCGATGACCCCGAGACATATGAGGAAGCGATGATGAGCCCAGATTCCAATAAATGGCAAGAAGCCATGAAATCCGAGATTGGATCCATGTACGAAAACCAAGTATGGACTTTGGTGGACTTACCGGATGGCCGGAAGGCTGTCGAGAACAAATGGATTTTCAAGAAGAAAACAGATGCTGATGGTAATGTTACTGTCTATAAAGCTCGACTTGTCGCAAAAGGGTTTCGACAAATTCAAGGAGTTGACTACGATGAGACTTTCTCACCGGTAGCGAAGCTAAAGTCTGTGAGGATTATGTTAGCAATCGCTGCATATTATGATTATGAGATATGGCAGATGGATGTCAAAACAGCATTCCTCAATGGAGACATTGATGAAGAGTTGTATATGATACAACCCAAAGGTTTTGTCGATCCTAAAGACGCTAACAAGGTATGCAAGCTTCAACGGTCCATCTATGGATTGAAGCAGGCATCCCGAAGTTGGAATCAACGTTTTGATAAGGTAATCAAAAGTTTTGGTTTTATACAAACTTATGGAGAAGCTTGTATTTACAAGAAAGTGAGTGGGAGCTCTGTAGCATTCTTAATACTGTATGTGGATGACATATTGTTGATTGGGAATGATGTAGACCTTCTTAATAGTGTCAAAGAGTATTTGAATAATAGTTTTTCAATGAAGGATCTTGGCGAAGCAGCTTACATATTAGGCATAAAGATTTATAGAGATAGATCGAAACGCCAAATATCATTGTCACAAAGTACATATTTGGACAAAGTTCTAAAGAGGTTTGGAATGGAAGATAGCAAGAAAGGGTTCTTGCCCATGTTGCCCAATACGACCTTGAGTAAAACTCAAAGTCCGACATCGGCAGAAGATAGAGAAAGGATGAGTAAGACTCCCTATGCCTCAGCCATAGGATCTCTAATGTATGCCATGCTATGTACTAGACCCGACATTGCATATGCTGTTAGTTTAACTAGCAGATATCAAAGTGATCCAGGAGTGGATCATTGGACAGCGGTCAAAAACATCCTTAAGTACTTGAGAAGAACTAAGGATATGGTTCTTTCTTATGGAGGTGATGAACAGCTCGTTGTTAATGGTTACACCGATGCTAGTTGGAACACTGATCCGGATGATTCTAAATCACAATCTGGATACGTATTTATTTTGAATGGTGCAGCAGTTAGCTGGAGGAGTGCAAAGCAAAGCGTTGTGGCGAGATCTTCAACTGAATCGGAATACATGGCTGCTTCGGAGACTTCACAAGAAGCGATATGGATGAAAGAGTTCATTACAGAGCTGGGTGTGGTTCCTAGTGCGCTGGACCCAATGTCTATCTACTGTGATAACATGGGCGCCATAGCCAATGCACAAGAACCAAGGTCACACAAGAAGCTGAAGCATATCAAGCTACGTTTTCACGCTATTCGAGAACATATCCAGGATGGGGATATAAAGATTTGCAAAGTACACACATATCTGAATGTGGCGGATCCGTTGACTAAACCTCTCCCGAGGGCAAAACATGACCAACACCAAACTGCCATGGGTGTTCGGTATATTACCATGTAATCTAGATTAGATGACTCTAGTGCAAGTGGGAGACTGTTGGAGATATGCCCTAGAGGCAATAATAAATATAGTTATTATTATATCTTTGTGTTTATGATAAATGTTTATATTCATGCTATAATAGTATTAACAAGGAAACATTAATACTTGTGTGAATTGTAAACTTAAATTGAAGTCCCTAGTATAGCCTCTATACTTCACTAGCTTGTTGGTTAATAGATGATTGTGGTTTCCCTATCATGAACATTGAGATGTTATTAACAACAAGATCATATCGTTAGGAGAATGATATGGTGGACATACTCCTATAGATAAGCGTAGCATAAAGATCAAGTCATTTCAATAGTTCAATTGCTATATGCTTTCTGATACATAGTAACCTAATTCCTTCGACCATGAGATCATGCATATCACCTTTACTGGATGGATGCTTTGATGTCATCAAACACCACACCGTAACAGGGTGGCTATAAAGGTGGTATTGAGTGTTCGGAAAGTATTGGTTGAAACACATGGATCAAGAGTGGGATTTGTCCATCCATATGACGGATAGATATTCTCTGGGCCCTCTCGGTGAAATGTCATCCAATTAGCTTGCAAGCATGTGACTGGGTCACAAGGGATCACATATCACGGGAACGAGAAAAGAGTACTTATCAGTAACGAGGTTGAACTAGGTATGCAGAGATACCGAAGATCATAACCTCGGATAAGTAACATATCGTGAGACAAAGGGAAATTGGTATCGTATGTAAGTGGTTCATTCGATCGCAAAGTAATCGTAGAAATATGTGGGAGCCATATGAATTTCCAGATTCCTCTATTGGTTATTGTTCGGAGAAGTGTCTCGATCATGTCCGCATAATTCACGAACCGTAGGGAGACACACTTAAGGATTCGACGTTGTTTGAGTAGTTATGGTATTATGAGAAAGAGACCGAATGTTGTTCGGAGTCTCGGATGGGATCCGGGATATCACGAGGTGATCCGGAATGGTCCGGAGAATAAGATTCATATAAGGAAAGTCCCGTTTCGGAGTTGGGGAATGGTTCCGGTGTTTTCATCGGGAACATTCTAGAAGGTCCCGGAATGTCCGGCACTCCGGAGGGGGAAGGGTACATGAGTGTGTCATTACATATTGGAATGATTGCATCATGTACTAAGTATTCTTGCTGTCCCAAATAAAGGATTTATTTAAATCCTAAATTGAAAAGTCAAACGGCTAGTTTGAAAGTCAAACGGCAGTTTTGGGAAGTGGGAAAAGAGGAGGAGAGGTGGAGGCCGAGTTGGAGGAGGGTTCCTCCCCTTGGCCGGCGCACCTCCCTAGGCCGAGTTGGGGAGGAACTCCTCCCCTTGGCCGGCCAGCCCTCCCACCTATATAAGGAGGGGCAGGGCTCCCCTCCTAGACACACAAGTTTCCTATCCTCTAAACTAAACCCTAGATCTAGACCCCGGTTTAGAGCTATTCGGTTTAGAGCCTTCTAATTGGTTTAGAGCCCTCTAATTGGTGTGTCTAATTACTAGACCACTAATAGCCTCTCTCATAAGCTCCACCATACTCGCACCGGCTTAAGGCGAAGCCCTGCGGGATCTCCCCTCTACCTCCGGTACCACGCCGTTGTGCTGCCGGAATCGCGAGGAGAGTGCTACAACCTCCGCTGCCTGCTGGAACAAGGGAGAGGAAGGTCTTCGTCGAGTACCGAACGTGTGACCGACTGCGGGAGCGCTGCTGGAACGTGGCGCTGGAAGGATCGTCTACGCGATCTTGAGATCGGAAAGAGTACGACTACATCACCCACGAGAATCTGCTCTCGTTAAACACTTTGGAATCTTCGAGGGTGAGTTATTCCATCGACTCGTTGCTACAATCTAGTAGATAGATCTTGGCTTGTTTGTTTGTATGCGATAGAAAATTTTTGTTTTCCATGCTGCGAACCCCTACAATAAGATAGGCATAACTATGAACTTTCCTTTTGTTTATTAAACACACATGTATTAACGTTTCCAAATTAATACAATTATAGCGTGCAAAATAAACATATATCATATACTTGGAATATGTATAATAACAACTTTATTATTGGCTCTCAGGACATATTCCCTTCACCCATCGCTTGTATGCTTGCACGGTCTTAAGATCGGTGTCACCGTACAACTACATCATCAAGGGATTGGGTCGATTTGCCTTGAAGATATGAAATAAGAAAAGTTTGGAATATTCTTTGTTATGATAATGCCAAAAAATCTCAAGTTGGCTCATCTGTCTTTCTTCCTTTCCCTTATGCCGGTCATTCGAGGCCTCTTGACTTTTCTCTTCCCTATTTTGGATTTGTTTTTTTGTGCGTAATCGTAATATAGAAATCATCTTGTTGCGATCCTATGAATCAGTTCAATTAAAACCTTAGGTTCATACTAGAGCCACGATGATTGAGTCTCAAGCTAACCAAAAGGCAAGGGTTCTTCGAATAAGAACCACTTGATAATCATTTATGGAATCGGTGTAATGACTCGGCAAAATCGAGAGAAAAAAATGGAACGTAACGCTTTTTTGTTTTCAAAGGTATGACTACCGAATTCCTCTATTACCTTACATCTGCATAGAATAGATCTTGGCTATATCATTCGCGTTGCTAGGATTTTTATTTGTTTCCTTCTATGGAACCCTTCACGGAGTATGCCGACGGTGATCCCTTGGTGGCTTCAACCCCAACACCTCCTTCCAGCACTGCACTCCTTCTTGCGGCCCTCCTGTCTTCATCGCCGACCTCAATGTCCCCTACGACTCACCAGCATACGCAAACTCACTGGCGCTGCACCGCAACCCTCTTTCCTTCATCCCAAACCATGGTGCCGGGTCATCGAGCCAGTTCACCGGTGCCACCATTGACACCCATAGCGTGCTCGACGGACTGTCAGGTAACGCCTACATGAGCGAGCTCATCGCCACCGGCTCCATGGCCATCGTGTCTTATCGCGGGTTCTTCGCACAAGAGGAAAACGACGACATGGACTCGCAGGAGGTCGGTGAGGACTCGCAGGAACCGAGGAGGAAGGCGAGCCGGAATAATAAGAAGAGCTGGTGGAGAACGTGGCGAAGAAGAAGAAGGGTAAGACGGCGAAAACTTGCGCGATGGACGAGCCTCGAATTAAGTGGACCTCCAAAGAAGACGAGTGCCTCGCTGAAGCATGGAAGAGCGTGAGCATCGATCCGATCTCCGACGCAAATCAAAATTTCGAGAACTATTGGAAAAGAGTGAAGTCATCATTTGACGAGCGCAAGATTTGTGATCCCAATTCATGATGATTCATATGGATCACAGCGAGAAGGACATGGCCAACCATTGGGCGATCGTCCGGCAATGGCACGAGATTCAAGAGAAAGTGCACGCTCGCTAGAGAGCGGCGCCAACTATGATCTCAACGTATGCACAATCGCCACAAGCTCGCCGATTTTGCAGCCTGTTTGTTCGCCGATAAACGCTCGTTTTGCAGATGGTCCGCATGTTCGACACTTACCGCCGAGACAACATTATCGTCGACTTCAAGTACTTCCACGTCCTCTCGAGAACTGAAATTTTTGAGAAGTGGAGGGATGTCCGTCTGTCGCTCGCCAAAGGGCACGGACGACGATACAACCCTGTCAAGAAAAATGTGGCGGAAGGTCGTCCAGATGGACACGAAAAAGGCAAGCTCACCAAGAACATGTCACCCACTGAGGAAAGGTTGCAGTTGTTGATCGAGCAGTGCATCACCGATGTTAAGACCCATGTTGTCATGAGGGAGGAGAAGAACGGCGCGAGGTGGACGGTGATGTTGCGAAAGCAGGACGTCAAGATCGGCCTACTGCAGGTCAACGTTGTAGCGAAGAAGAGGAACACTGACCACACATTCCTGCTTGGAGGTGACACAGTGGCGATGGGCGACGAAGTGAAGGCATGGTACATGGCGCAGTGGGAGCTCCTCCTAGAAGAGATGCGGGCACCTCCGTCGAGCTCTGCTACGCCGACGATCTCCGCATTTGCTGCCACGAACACCACCACGGTGAATGCAGCCAACGCCTCGCCGGACTCTGTCCCTGTGTCTTCCTCCACGTCGTCGTCGAGCTCTGCCCCTACGAAGGAGGATCCTTCTGCCCCAACGGAGAAACTTGCTGCTTTAGATTTCCGTGTTTTCTATAATAATTTGACGACTGAACTAAGCCTCGTTTGATCGCCGTACTATTGAATTGGACGAACTTGTGACTGTTTTTGTTTGTGGCAAATGAACTTTGAAAATTATCACCGATGTGTGAATCGCTGGGGCCGTATTTGAGGGCGCGACTGGATGAACGCACCATTATAGTCCTAAAAAACCGCCAGCGGAAGCGACTAAACTATATTGCCGTATTCGCTGGAGGCAAACGGTTGGAGATACTCTAAAGGCCAAAGGTGAAACCGGTATTGTGTTGTGCCTCATTTGGGAGTGAACGTACCTCTGCCTTGGTGGCATGCTCCGGCGTCACGGCCGAAGATAAGGCTCGATCCCATTTTTATATTTTTTTACTTTTTGAATTATTTACTTACTTATTTCCTTTTATTTTTTTAACAGGTAGATTTCCTGAGATACATGCCATTATTATAGCATTGAACAATTATTTTTCGAGATATATACCTTTTTTCTAAAAACTGAAGATGCCTCTTTGAGATTTTTTTTATTGAATAGGTTCTCACAATATTTTCTTCAAGTATAAACCGTATATTTATTGGGCCACGCCATTGTCCTGCCTACTCAGCATGTGCTTCAGGTGTTGCTCGCGTTCCTCCCACAAATCACTATCCGATTAGCTAGGCTGTTTTCAAAATCCTACTGCACTCCACAAATTGGCAGTTCTTTTGTAGGGATTACACGACTTTAGATACAATAATATAATTTCTTGTACTCCCTTCGTCCCAAAAAAGATATCACAAATTTATTTAAATTTGAATGATTCTAGACACACGTTTTAGTTTGTAGGTACATCCAAATTTTAACTAATCTAAGATATCCTTTTTAGGATGAAGAGAGTACAATAATTTACAAATGGTGAGACAATCTCAATCATAACAAAAAAACCAAATCAATTGTAACACAATCCACCAATTACTTCAATTAAATATTGGTCAAAGCATGAATTTCTCTAGTCAATATACGTCCTCTAAAACAACGGTGAAGTTTACATCAGTTACACACAAATACTAGTATGATTTCCCGTTCGATTTTGCAAGCATTACTTTGAGTGTCCAGTAGATGCCTTTGGATGCTGCATGGTGAAAATGCAGAATTTTTTGGACTAAGAGATCTTGATTAGAGACAAAAGGGTGAGATAATATGCTGGCCCTTCCGTAATATTTCGTTCTGAGCTTAGGCTCATGTTTAGTTACTTAGAAAGCATATAGTACATTTTTTTATGAATTTCCTATGATGCAATCATGTGCCTATCCAAAAGATAGGAATAGTATCATTGTTCTTCGGGAAATCAAACTCTTGCAGTTTTCCTGCTTCCAGAGGAGGCCTAGGCATCAGGATTTGACATACACAGCAGACAAAACTTCTAGACTTTCTGTAAAACAAACATCCTATATGAAGCAGAACCGATCAGTCGATGTACATAATCTTAACATGGATAAAAACTTATGGAGGACAGTTATTCTTCAGTAGTCACAGGCTGTTTCTGGTCAACTTTGGAATTGGACTAAAACTGAACTTTAAAGTGCAGTCGAGGACACAAAACATGTTTCTCATTAGAAAGGAAAAGGCACAAAATCCAGGAACTAGACCTATGCTTCATGATTTTACACCTGGTCATACATACAACACACCTATGCACAGGCAAAGTTAAGCACAAAAACTGGAGAGACTGAACTCCAACAAAGTAGATCAATAATCTGATCCATCTAAGAAAGCACGTATTCTACAAGGCACATCGTTTTTAATGAGTATCCTCCTGTATTAACTAGTCTCCTGCTCTTATGCAGCCAACTGTTAAGACAATTAGACATTTGTATCTTCAGACATCTTGTTTTGGGTCGAGGGATCCAACTCCCGACTCCACTCTGCCAGTGCTGAAGGGTTGAACAGACGTTCGCAAACTCTCTGGCCCTTCTGCAGTAATCCTCTTGCACAATGCGTCGCAGTTACTTATGACTTCAGTTAACCTGCCCTTCAATTCGCCGACTTCCACTTGGAGTGGATGAACTGTTAATTGTTTTGCGGAGCAATGTCAATTTATAGTTCATTGTCTCCATGCCATTCTATACCATTCTCAAATCACAGGGAGTGCTCAAGATCTCAGACATGTGTGATGTGGTGAAGGTAGATTGTTATATCTATTTAATAAACGCAGGATTTGTTACCTTCAGCAAGATTGTGAGAGGTTGATCTCATAGAAGTAACCGAGTAATTGAACCGTTGGAGAAGCTTAACAGCCAATGCATCTGCTGTTTCTATCTTATTTTCTATCTCTCCCTGCAATATATTAGAACTTCCCTCTATAAATAGTCAATGTCGAAACACAAAAACAGGATTGCACATTTCTAACACCAAATCTCTTAAGCTATGTTCTGAGTAATACAAATTTAAGCGCATACTTCGATATCCACTCTAGACACTACGAACTCAGTACGATGCCAATGTTTTTTTTAACCCAAGTAAAAGGTAGTAGCAAAACTATCAGTTTAACGTGTGATAGAAATATGACAAGTGCCAAACCATAAGTTTGTGGTGTAGAGAAAGAGGAACAGTAAAGCTAAAGCATACATGGTGCATGCAATTGTTCATAAATCATACCAATGTGCTGTATCAGTTATGTCAATAGTATTTTAGCTAGAAGAAGGAAACAGACCAACCCGTAGCAACGCACGGGCATGTGTGCTAGTTCATACCAATGTACTGTATCAATTATGCCAGTAGTATTTTATTTATGGGCTGAAGCAGTAATACGACAGGTTTCACGTTAATTTATATGACTCAATTATTCATTATCACGACGAAAACAAAAGCAGCATCAACAATCAGAAGACCTAAAATGTGTAAGTAATTGGCATTGCATTTATATCTAGGCTCATCACTAAGGGGGATAATATCTGGTGCACTCGTCCATGATTGACAACCCCAGACATTTTGAAAAACTATGAAAGAAAAGAGGACAGAGACTACTTGTATCTCATCTATTATGCAACAGAGTTTTCAATTTCAAATCCAAACATAGCTCGAGAAACCAAGTCATGAATAACCAGATGCCAGCAAACAAATTTCCTACCTACCTGCTTTCTACTAATTTCCTTGGCCATCTCTTCTTGCCATTCACGGTACATAGCGAAAAGCTCAAACATCAGATTTGGATTCATATTACCTACAGACATTTACAAAAAATTGATGAGCGCCTAATAATTTTCTGCCTGGTTCTATGTATAGGTTTAGATCAACAAATTCCTACACTAAGTACATGTATCATGCCTTAGGTTTCCTTTGCAATACTGTAACCAAAATGGCAACATAGCACTCACTCACCGGAGGCAGCAGAGGACGTAGTAGAAGGTTTCCGGACAAGAATGTCAGTAAAGCTGGTCTCAGTCTCCGATCCCGCTGCTGTCTGACCGCTCAACAGGGGCGGGGCCTTAAAAATCCCAGGCACAAGGTAAAATTAGCAGCAGAAAAAGGCACAACGAGGAGAAAAGGGCCGAGGGAGATCTTTCTTACGATGGTGAGTGAGCGGATGCGGCGGAGGAGAGGGTCTTCGTCCGCGGCGCCCCGCCTGCCGTCGGAGACCGTCGTGATCTCGTCCGCCCACTGCGGCTGCTGCTGAGACTGCCTGGCCAGGAGTGACTCGGAAGCCCCCATGGCATGGGGATTCGGTCTTGGCGCTCTCAGGTCACCAGAAGAAGGCAAGGGAGCGCCGGAGTTCGCCGGGATTAGCTGCCGGGTTGGATGGATGCGACGCCCACGATGGGTCGCAGCTGCAGAGCATCCGGTTGTGGGCTTTTTGGTTTTCGGAAAGATCGAAACTATTGGCATCCAGGCCCAATGAAAATGCAGTCATTCAACACATAGGATCCGGCCCGATGGAGAAGCTGCGGAACTAAATTGGGCCAAAATACTTGCTAATGCTGGGCCGGAGGTGGGGATGGCCTGACACCGTTTTTTCCAGCGAGACTTGAAAGGGAACCCTCAAAAAAAAAAGACTTGAAAGGGAAGATTCTAAAAAAGAGAGCAAGATTTAAAGGAAGGAGACGAGTATCCCTCAAAAGATTACATTTTGTAGCACGTTTTGTTTTATATACACTTAATGGAAATGAATACATCTTTATATGATATTTAATGAAAATTGTTAAATCTCTTACTCCTTCTGATCCATATTAGTTGACTCGCAGACAAATGCGAGTCAACTAATATGGGTCTGAGGGAGTAATAAAGTTAAAGTTTCTATGCGTAGAGTAAAAATATTAACAAATAACCATTGAGGGTTTCTTATTACCAAGATCCTAACTAAGATACAGTCATTATATGAATACTTTTCTCATAACTATAACTAAAATTATATGAAGGTGAAATGATTCAAATATTTTATAAATATAAAATTGTCGTCATTCACTCATATATATTTCCATTTTCATAAATATTTCTCTATTTGAAAGATCAGAAACTTTGGGAAATTTAACTATGGGTCATTTTCACATAGGTTTATGTCATGATGTGTTGAAAATGTTCCTATCTGATGGTATATGGCTTTGTTTCTATAGGTTACAGGCACATATAATTGTTTCTATAGGTTACATGATTGAGAAGTGTGCAAATATGAAAAGCAAAATTTTTTTTGACAAAAATGCAAGTACATGTGTTCACATGAAGGATGGAAAGACTCGTACCACGTGAAGTAGTGGATGCAAAATGTGTGGAGTGTACTTCGCAATCCCTATAAAATCGTGGTATTTGAATCAATCCTTAGAGTTCTCTCGTAGCTTGAAATTTTCCTATATGGCCATATGCACGACGGTGAAAATTTAGACGGTCTCAATTTTCCAGCTCCTTGTGTGTATGCAAGAGTTTTATATCTATCCTACATGCAAGACTTTTATTGTTAGGCGTTGAGCTTTGAACATTGTAGATAGAGTATCTAAATATGTAAATACTATCTATTTGGACAATGTGGACATTTAGTCAACGCTCTGGACAATCTGCTAGACGGCATCATTATCCGTATTTCTATTTTTTACAAAAAAATATGGATCTAATAATAATCATCAACAACAGTATAAAGAGCACCAAAAGTAACAAAATGTACAAATAGGTTTTTAACCACATAGCGGTGACTACAAATACTAGCCTGATTCGAAGACCTGTCGCCGTTTTCGCCCTTCTATTACCGGACTCGGACAAAAACTATTGCAGTAGAGTTTGTTGTACTAGATACCCGGGAATAATCCTCGACGGGAGCAATGAGCAGCAATAAACTTACACACTCATATTAACAAGCTCTACTACAAATCCGAGAAATCTATTTTGAGATGGAAGGAGTAGTAAAGTTTGTTGTACTAGACAGCTGGGAATAAGCCTCGAAGGGAGCAACGAGCAGCAACAAGCTTACACACCCGTATTAGCAAGCTGCTAGAGATGCCCATCTTAGGAATCTGTTGAAGGTGTTCTTAGGATTAACGTTAGGAAAAGATTGAAATCTTACAAGAGATGACCAAATTCGTACAGCGAATCAAAGAGAATTCCATGGAATCCGTTCAGAACCAAAGCTAATGCCATGAACCGATCGTCATAATTCACGAGACAACATATGACAGACAAGATCAACTGGACAAATCCGCACACTGTAAACCAATAGGAAGAAGATGGCATGGGCTTCTCTCTCTCTCTCTCTCTCTCTCTCTCTCTCTCTCTCTCTCTCTCAAAAAGATACTATTCCGTAGACATATATTCCAGCACTTGTGCTGTGCTGTGCGCGCGCCGCATTACTCCACGGGAAGTGCAGGGTTCCGATCGTGAGGGGGGAGGGGAAAACTTTAGGGGACACGTTGGTATAGCAGACATGAGGTGCGCGGACAAAAGCGTCACTTCGAAATAATCCACTGGGATTCTTGGCCATCATCGTGTCCCCGCACCGCACCGCACCGCACCAGCTTTATTCCCGTCCGCGTCGACGACACTGCATCCCATCCCCGTCTCCTTCCGATCGTATCTGTACAGTACGTACTGTGCATCACGGCATACGTACGCGACGTACGTGTATACATCTTTTTGACCGGAGCCGGAGCCGACGTCTTCCCCTTGTTCCCTTGCGGATGGAACGGGTGACTGACGGACAGAGGACGATGTAGTACTGTGAGGTTGCTTGTCAGGACGTGTATAAATTAGTATAGTTTTTTCTGCGTACGGTTTTCTTTGCTTACTTACACTGGCGTCGTCAGAGACGTCTAGGCCGTTTGAACGTGTAGGGACTTGGAGGAACTGAGAATATGGTATGTCGTGTGCATCGATATCACGCGAGATTAGACTGGACATTACGAGATTCTAATACAGCTGGCCTGGCAGGGTGACAGTACTAGTACTATGTAAGTTTGCACCCCGAAATTATTGTGAAAGATCGTGTGTTTGACATAGTTGTCATAAAAACAAACGGGTTTTGCTTGTTCTCAGGCGCCGACCGAGAACTTGTTAGCTCTCAGTCGACTCTTTTACCGTTAGATTTACCTTATGATTCGTGCAAAGTGGAAGTTACACATGAGTTGTAACTAGGGTGTAACTGAGAATTTAATGAGTTGCAATTAGGTTGTAACTGACAATTAGTACAAACCTTATGAGTTGCAACTAGGTTGTAAATGAGAATTAACACAAATATTAGGATGACATCAGCGACTTAGATCTAAGAAGTTCTCATGCACCTGAGATCTAGGCACTCCCAAAAACAAAGGAAAATTTTCATTAGGTCACCCAAACAGATGATCCAAAATGTCTATTTTAGTCCGGATGGTCGGGCCACTGGGAGATTTGGATCGTGGTCTGGCATGTCCGGCTAACCACGTCCACCGGTGCAACCCATCTGTTCATCCTGACTGTTTGGCGTCAGTTCTGGACAATTTGGCCAATCATTTGTCAATCAACTCAAATACATATACAAATACACAAATTGAAAAACAAATAATATGGCAAACGTGCGCCATTGCCCTCTGGTCATCGCCAACAAGTGGCCAGTTCATCTATAATGTGCAAAAAGAGGCAATATCATAAAAAGTGGCATTCCCGTCGCCATTTCCCTTCAAGCATCGCGAGCGCGGATGATCAGCTGCTTCCTCTCTATCCAAGCCCTACGATTGGAGTCGATAATGGTATCCAGGTCGGTGAGCATGATGGCCTCGGCCATGAACTTGGCTTCGGCCTTCTTGGCCTTGGCCTCTGCCTCCAACACCCTAGACCTAGCTTCGGCCTCATTGACCTTGGCTTTGGCTCATTGGCCTTGGCTTCGGCCTCCATGAACTTTGCCTTGGCCTCAATATCCATTAGACTAGCATTGGCGGTGGCCACCTCCACCTCAATAGACCTCGTCTGGAGCTCTACAAAGATCTTGGCGGTGGCCTATTTCTCTTTGCGTCACCTCTCTTCTCTCTCGGCGAAGGCTACTTCCTTCTTCCCAGTAGCGACCTCAAGGTCTTCTGGAAGGCCAAGGACCCAGCCTGGCGGGCGATGACGGCCTTCTTGGCGGTGTTTGCCGCCAGCTCGTCGGCGTTGGCCATGCCTTTGGCGACGAGGACACACTCGTTCTCCTCCTAACGCTCCACCTAGAGCTTGGCAGCGATGACCGAACTTTCGTGGCTCCCCGCCGTCCAACGCGCTTCTCCGACTCAACCTTCCACTCCTCTGCCATTATATCCTTGGCCAGCTTCTTCGGCTGGCCACGCTCTCGCTCCCGCCAGTGGACACTTGGGAGAGGATTTTTGGAGAGAGGAGTGAAGTGGTTTGTGTGCCACTGGCGGGAGGGGCCGCCAAAGTGGAGGGAGGACGCGGGAGGACAAACACGTTGTCCGGGCCGGCGCAAATGTTGCCCAAATTTGATGCATGGATGGGTCGGTCCGGATGGGTCGCTCCGCTGGGCCGGCACAGCTGTCCTCCAGTCCGCGCGGACCGGCAGAAGCGTTTGGACCGTTTGGGTTGCCCCGGTTGAGATGCCCTTAGACATAAGGGGAAATTATTATTAAATTGCATGTAAAGTACTCCAAAATTTCTAAGTAAAATTTCCTATGTCAAATATACATACCAGACGAACTCTAAAAAGTTCCTAAGCAATTAAATCCTCCAAATTTTCAATTGATTTTTTTGGGGAAATCTATAGAATTCTTTTGAAGTAAACAAGCCCTAAGTACACAAATAGAATGTCATACTATAGATTCTTTATTACTTTCTATTTTTCAAGACACGTGTTCAACACATGTGAATGCTAGATGGTGCACCGGAAGACACATGGATATTTATGTTTTTGCAAAAATTCCTTGTATTTAACCATCATCTCTAGTTCCCTAAAAAAAAGAACTCATCTCTAGTCCGTAGAAGCATTTCTCGCTCCAATGGTTGGCTTGGTAATATAAAATTAGTACAAGATCACATCAGCAGTATAATGCTCCTGCTTTTTACATATGTCCAAGGATTAGAACCTTCGTTGATCTGATAGTAAGATCCTAAGACGGCTAAAGACTTCGAAAAAGCTAGCTTGTACTTAGTTAATTACCTAGTTACTTAAAGACCAGCGATGTGATGCACATGAGCACTCATTACGATTGAAGTTCAACAAGCGCACCACGCGCCTACCAGAAAGTAGGAATAGACTATTAATTAACTAATGCTAGTTTATCTAACTTGTTCCCAGAAATGTAAGTGGAGCAACTGATGTGTTGATTAGCAGTTCGGAGTATTTGGTCCTATAGCACTACTATGTTACTCCACTCAGCTAGGACCCAGAGAGAAACGGTGTGCTCACTAGTATGGGATTCCCTAGCAAGACATCAAAAGCTAGGTGGTCAGGGTGCAGGCCCCATGTAATCTCCCTTGTTTAAGTCATGATTAACGAGTGGGCACGTGCCCATGTAGGCATCATTGACAGCTAAACTCCGGCGATTATTCGACCTATTATTGTTCCCTACTAGTATAATTAACCCGTCGTACGTCATCGCATGCAACCATGCATGCATTCATGACCCTGCTGCCTTTGATGAAATTTTATTTATAAATCTAGTCTGCTATAATCTATCTTGTCAACAATACATGCGGGAGAGGACGTTTGATTATGGACATGCACACTCATTCGACCTCAGAGGTGGAGTAAGCACGAAGGCTTAATTGGCCCGCGGAATGTGCTGCTTGACGCGGACTAATGTTGTCTGGATATGGCGCAGACGTGAGCCTAATCAACCAGTAGGTCGCCCTAGTGGCCTACCGATTCAGATTAGTGCATGATAGCCAGCACTTCTTTTTATTGTTTGCCCATTGCTCCCAAAACATGAGGTGGATACATATTTTCTCCAATCGAAATTTCAAAAGCTCCTTTGCCTCTCTCGTTGCTAACAAACTTGCCATAGACTCAAAATCATCTCGTTGCTAACAAACAAAACTTGCCATGCATAGGCTCAAAATCGAATTCATTTGACAATGGGGAAATAGCCATAGAGTGGCAGGATCTTGCTAGGCTAGTAGTAGTAGTGCGGATCCTCGTCGATCTTGCTGCAGGCGCGCGCATGGCCTGGGCCGAGGAGCCGCAAGTCCAAAAGCAAGCCATGACAAGAAGCTCGTAGCAGTTGCGTTTGTTGACCGTGGCATGCAATGCATGTATGGCTTGCATTGCATGGGGAAGGAACCATCTCCGGAGAGGCTATTTTAAACTGCGGCCACACCGGGTCTTTGCCTTCCCAAGGCGAGGGAGTACAACAAACCAGCAGGAAAGGGTCAGGCGCAGTCAGTCTTTGTCAGTCCACGCCCCATGCAGCTAGCTATACAGTAGCTGGGTCCAGTCCAGTCCAAGTGAAACACCAGTTTATTCTGCCCTACTCTGCCCAGCACCACCCTCTACCGTCCAACTTCTACACTCCGTACTGTGCCGAGCACCGCCCTCTACCATGCGTGTACTAGTCCTCCAATGTAGCGTCTTTATACGGGGTAGCGGTCACATTTCGCGGGCCAAATCCAGACAACATTAGTCCGCGTCATGCAGTGCATTTCGCATTAATCAATCCATACAAATCTATGTCAGGAGAATCAGGCCAGGCCACATAATCAAACAATATATGTAACAGTAAAAAAATTATAATGGTTGTTTAATTTGTAGGATCGACTTCAATAGGAATTTTTTCTAAGGGTTTCTTTGCACTAGGTTTCATAGGAAAACAAAAATCAACTCTGCCTCTTTTTCAAAATCCTTTGTTTTTTCTATGTAGTCAAACAAACTTTGGTTCATAGAAATTCATGTAGGATTGGAATAAGCATGACATTACGATCCTACATTTTTCGAATTAGTGCGCATTCCCTATCTATGAGTCAAACATGCCCTTAGTATGAAGTGGTGTTTCGTTGCACGGAAAACCAAAGGAATTATAAAAAATGTTGGAGTGGATGAAAATTTTCTTTTATACTAGAGTGCAAAGGAATCATTTGAACTAAGCATCCGAATATTTTGAATCAAATCAATTTTATAGAAAAAAAATCCTAAGTACCTGAATCCTACGAAAATCCTACAGAACTCTTTTAAATCAAACAATTCCTCAAATCATGCATGTCAATCATAAGTTAATTTTCCTACATGGTCATAGATGATATATGTGTTGGATGCTTGGATCAGAAATAAATAGTTCATGATTCACGTTCGTTAAAATATGGTGTCGCTCGTTAAGTTCAATTCAAAAGTTTTTCTCTTTGTATACATTATTATATGTTGTAACATATTTCGTAGGTTTAATTATTTTTAAATGTAAGCGGAGAACTCTTCTAGATTTATTTTTCTATTAGTTTTATTTGTTTTTTATACACATATTTATGCCTTTGTTATTAGGGATTTTTATTTTCGTGCTCTTATTTCCTTAGTTGTACTCAGTTTTCTCTAGTAACTAATTTTTTCCTTAATTTTATCCATGCGCTTCTCTGAAACTCCCACAAAGGGCTCGAACCATAGTTGTCGTCAGTTTGACCATGTGGGGTCGATAGGTCAGGACAGTGTTATGCTAACGCGTGGGACCGTGTGGAGGTCGGGACCGCATTTGGTAGTGCGCACGAGTGGGTTCTGTCTCTCTTGTCCAAATTGGCAGTTTTCTTTTTTTTATTGTTAATTGACAGTTTTCAGGACGTCTTTTTACTCTCTCGCTAATAGCTATGTTTCTTTTTTACCCAAATTGGTAGGCCCTCATTTTTGTTCAATCTGATAGCAAATGTATAGCAGCAAATCACGCCAGCAACATACATACATTCAAAAAACTAAACAAATGTAGATAAGTTGCTCACAACAGTTATTATAGGATATATTACCGATAGATGGTATGTTACTTAACGAGGTGCAATACATTCGTTGTTCAGCAACCAACACACAATATATAAAAATAAAAGAAGCTACTTTAGATCAGTAGCAGTACATACGTTCAACACCTCCTGGCCTTTGCCTCCTTCATCTGGCGCTTTCTCCACTTCTTGCTGCCTAGTTCCTTGATCTTGGGCACCTTAGGTTTGATCAGAGGCATGCGACCCTCTGTGATTTCCACCTGCTGGAGGTTGCGGAGATGAATACCGAGTGACTTGTGCTTATCGAAAAAGACATGGACGTTCACGGTCTCGTCTACATTGGGGTTGCAAGAGCTCACGTCCTCGGCATGGTCACGAGGCACTTGAAGTCAGTGGCATCGAGTCTCCTTTTGCAGAAGGGGCACATGTAGACGTTGCCAGCGAAGTAGGCGCCGTACTGGCCAGACTGCAGCATACTCAGCACTTGACGAGTCTTGGTGTGTCTGGACTCTTCGTCACTGCACGCGTCGCTAATCTGCACCTGTTGGAAGAAATAGTAGTGTGCCTGATAATAATGACATGATTGAGAATCTTTGATTATTGGAATTAATTATTTGTATAAATTAATCGATTGAGATCCCATGATTATTTACAAAAAATAACGTTAGTATTAATTAGAGAATCTCTTAACTACAACTCGAAGCACAAATAAAATAGGATTAAAATACGAACAAGCAGATTCATCGAAACACAACATCAAACACAAGAGGATTAGCTGTTGTGAAAAGATCTAAAATCTAACGATTGAAATGCGAACAATCGAACCCTGATAACACAAGATCTAGCATCTAACGATGAGAATGGGAGAAGAATAAGGAAAGGGGACCAAACCCTAGTTACTTTCGATCATGGGTCGACGATGGTGGTGTCCTAGGGGTTCTCCGGCCAGATGTACTCATCCTTCTAGTAGGGGTCCCAATCGAGCGGAATCTGCTCGCGACATGCGAGGGCCTCCTCATCGGTGGCTACATCGGAAGCGGGGACATGGCCTCTATGGGGATGGAGGTGCCTTCGATGCCTCGACGGGGGCCTGGATGGAGACGAGGGCCTTCTCACTGGCGGCCTTGGAGGCGACGATAGCTACCGCATCCTTCTTCTACATCGCCGGCAGGGTTGGGGTTTTCTTCGGGGTTTGCAGAAGGTGATGGCTCAGTGGAGACATTTACATGAGTGAGTGAGCGAGTGAGTGAGTGAGAGTAGGTAGGCGGAGAGGGAGATGGGCTCTATAAAGGTGAAGGAAAGGAATGTTCCGTTGCACCACCGTGCACCCCTTACGCTACTGCACTGTGTACCACGACACACGTCCATTGCTGCACCGTCCACCGCAACACACGTACGACACATCACGTTTTTTCCGTTGAGTCTAACCCTGGCGCGTTAGGTGTACTCAGTTATACCCTCGAGTACTAACACTGGAAATTTATCTATACTCAATTTTACCCCCGAATACTAACACTGACGCGTGCAATATACTCAGTTTTACCCTCCAATGGTTGATCAATAGAGAGTCGACGAATGAGGTTTAGCAAGCTAATTAAGTCATTTTATGCACAACAAATTCAAAAAAGATTAAAACACAGTGGTACCTACTCATGGAGCCTTCTTATGTGATCTGCCACCTAGAAAACCATAAGAAACATAGACAAATCAAGTTTACCCTAAATCACTACTTCTTAAATCGCAAAACATCTTTTCCAAAAACATAGTTTGTCTGAACGGGGATATAATTGAAACACTCATGTATATTTGAAATACAAATAATTGGATGTAGGCCAATATGTATTTCATTGTATAAAACAAGGATTTTCCATTTTTTAAATCTATTTCCATTTTCTATTTGAATCCCTTAGTCTGTTGTGCCCTTAGTTTTTTGATACTACTCAGTTTTGCCCTCTCTGTCACAAAATCCCAAACTTGTGCTCACTTTGGCCGATATGCCCGGATTGGTTAAGACATTTTTCACGCGGACCGTGCCCACACACCATCAATCTTCTATGATCTAACGGGCAGGATAACCCCTCTCTATTTGTACCATCGATACTTTACCTCCATAAACAAATGAAGGAAAAGTATTTAAAGGTGTATAATTTTCGTATATGCATTAGTGTTCAAGATTTTCTTAGGACAATACTGTCATGTCCAAAATGTAATTTGAAAGTGTTTAAGAGTTGTATAATTTTGTTATATGCATGAGACATAAAGATTTTACTTTAGGATCTTTTAGTTTATGCATTTCTTTTCATGCTCTAAAAATGCTAAACTCTTGAGATTTTCTTAGAAAAATATTATCATGTCTAAAGTGTAATTTTAAATGTTTAAGAGTTGTATAATTTTGGTATACGCACGAGACATAAATATTAGTTTAGGGATCCCTTTAGTTTATGTATTTCTTTTCACGCTCTAAAAATGGTAAACTCTCAAGATTTTCTTAGGACAATATTGTCATGTCCAAAGTGTAATTTGAAAGTGTTCAAGAGTCGTATAATTTTGGTATATGCATGAGATATAGAGATTTTAGTTTAGGGATGTCTTTACTTTATGCATTACTTTTCACTCTCTAAAAATAAAAAACTCTCAAGATTTTCTTAGGACAAAATTATCATGTCCAAAATATAATTTGAAAGTGTTCAAGAGTTGTATGATTTTGGTATATACATGATACATAAAGATTTAGTTTAGGTATCCCTTTAGTTTATACATTACTTTTCACTCTCTGAGAATGAAAAACTCTCAAGATTTTTTTAGGACAACATTATAATATCCAAAGTGTAATTTGAAAGTGTTCAAGAGTTGTATAACTTTGATATATACACGAGACATAAATATTTTAGTGAATGCATTACTTTTCACCTTCTAAAGATGATAAACTCTCTTTTACATCAAGAGTTGTATAATGGTTTTAGTTTGAAAGTCTTCAAGAGTTGTGTTATTTTCTTATTTCTTATACTTACATCTCTCTCAATCTTAAAGTTTGACTTTCACCTCATAGATTCACTTGATTGCAACCGAGACACTAACTCGATAAAAAATTGAATTTAGGGATCCCTTAAATTTAAATGTACAACAATATTAAAGTTCAACTTCCACCTCATAGCAAAGGCTTGAAGTTCATTTTTCAGTACTAGCTAGACTGATGAATAGCAAGTACACAGAATCCTTAACTGAATTTGTAACAACTTCTAGCAACGGATGAACAACAAGTAAGAATCCCATAGCAATTATACAACAAAAAGTCTCCCAACCATCAGATTTGCTTTCTTCTTCAAATAGATCAGTTGCCTTAACTGCTTGTTAATTTTCTTCAGTTCCCCCTTCAGTTTCACCAGTTCTGCATTGGGAATCATCGGAACGGCTCGTATTTCAGCCGCATTCTCCACAGAAAACCCCCCATTGAGCTCCCGAGTTGCACCAATTGATTCGTCCCATCAGCCTATCAATGTACACATTGATCCACTCAAAATGCCCGCATGTTTTCAGGATCTGAAAATGGCAACATGAACCCTAAATTCCAAATTCCGAGGAAATAACAAGAAAATAGAGAGAAATCAGAACAATTTGGTACGGACGGGAGACTGAAGTGAAGCTAGACATCACTCGCTGACCGGAGAAGGGTTGCCGTCACCGGAGAAGAAGAAGAATAGGTGCAGGAAAAGAAAGGGGAGACAACGGCATGGGGCTGGCTCGGACTCCCATCTGCAACGCTAACCTAGGTAAGTTATGGGTCCGGCGCTCACGTGGATAAGCTGTGGGCTCCATACTGATTTGGATAAGTGGAGAGAGGTGTCCACTACGGGACCCGACCCAACACGATCCTACTCGTCAGCATGTAATGGTAAGGCTAACAGACAAACTCTGTGAGAGTTTCAGACAAGAGGTTAGGCAAAAATGAGGAAAATTTTAATGTTTGGACAAAAGTCAGTGTAACTAAAAAACCAAGGACACGAAAATAGAAATCCCTTGTCATTATATAATAGTTACCGCTGCAACGTGCGGTACATCATCTAGCTACACTATCAAAAGAAGACGGATCGTGCTAATCCGCAATTTTGTTTTCAAACTTTTTGGCCATACTTGCTTATTCTTCAAGCATGGAGGCACTTCTTCTTCATGTATCGTTTTGCCATTTTGGTTCTATTAATTTAAGGTCAGGTTGTAAAGTTTTTTTCCTATAAAAGATGGATATGATCCTATAGTTAGATCTCCTCTGTACAATACAAAACACCATGAAGAAAAACAAACTGGACGGCTATGATTTTTTTTGAACCAGCCGGCTATGATGTAGAACGTCCCCAAAAGAAAAAGGACGAGGTTTTTAGGGCTCTTTTGGACCAAGAAGATTTTATATCATTTTGAGGATATATTATCTCCAAGGATATGAATTCTACGGATTTATTTTCTTATGGTGGTCTTCTGGTTTGTATCGTTTGAATTATTCAACATGTTTCTAAATATTTTTTGACTGTATTTTGTGTTGTCGGAATTAAAAAATAAGATTTGACTTTACATACGTGTGTTCCCATTTATATGTTTTCACAATTAGGCGAATCGAAGAAGCCCTCCGGCAAGAGTCTGATGTGCGAAGTCTTGAACTTTCGTCGTAGGTTGGAACACAAGAACTTAAAACATAGGAATAAAAAATGCAAAAAATTGAAATGTCATGGATCAGGGATTCTTACAAGAAGCAAAAGAAAGATTAAAGCTGAAAAGTGTCGTTTGAATGTCAATAATTATAGACACAAGGAGAAGAAAACATGAGGTAAGACATTATGTTAGTTTCCTCCTAATTTCCTATGGAGTTGCTCATTGCTATGTTCCAAATGGCACATAGGATTTTTTCTATATGAATCCTATCTTCAAAAGTTCCTACACTTTTCCTATGTTTTAAAAGTTTCATCCGAGTGGAATTTGTGCCGAAATATCCACTTGCCAGAGACAATATTAGCCTGGGATGGACGAGGAACAAGAGACCAGGTGTTCTTGTCCATGAAAGCCTTGTGTTCATCTGCCATTGCTTGACGGCTTGGAGAAACGTGGTGGGTACTATAGGAGCCACATGGTCCACAACGGAAAGGTCGAGGCGATCAAGGGGGCAAGAGTAATGTGACCAGAACACGTCGTCGTGGGAGTTGGGGCAGCGGACGTGGTTCATGGAGGAACACGCGGCCTATCGAGGAGGGTGCCGCGGCGCGGCGCTCTGCTGCGGTAGAAGAACCGGCCACGACAGGCTATCGTAGATGCATGGCAGGCGTGGCAGCGCGAGCGGGCTGCCACGACAGGAGCTCCAGCAGGCGTGGCGACAGGGTGCTGCCGCGGGCTGACACGCGAGGTCGGCCTCGCGGGTGCCTCCCATGGGGCCACGGGTACGACGACGTCCCACATGTCGGTGAAGAGGAAGTCCAAGTGTTGTGGCGAGGGAGACGCTGTCGGTGTCCAAGTAATGGCTGCATTCTGAAACTGAAACATACCCTCGTCGAAAACAACATGTCGTGAGATAATTATTTTGCCGGAGGACGGATCAAAACAGCGATAGCCACAGTGTTGAGACGGATAATCGAGAAAAAAACACGGAACCGACCGAGGTCGGAGTTTATGTGCTGCCGTCGAAGCAACATTGGGATAGCAAAGATATTTAAAAACTCTCAACGTATCATACGTAGGAGCACGATCGTGGATACGCGTAAAAGGAATAAGCGAGCCAATAGCTTTGCAAGGATGGCGATTTAAGAGATAGGTTGCAGCGGCAAGAGCTTCAGCCTAAAAAGTCTTAGAAAGATGAGCATGAAATATGAGAGTGCGCATGGTATCATTAATGGTACGAATAGCACTCTTAGACTTGCCGTTTTGTTTAGAGGTGTAGGGAACAAAGACGAAGAGTCGCTCTGTGTATAGTAATAAGACCAGCAATGACAGAATCAATAAATTCGGTGCCATTAGTGCTTAATTGAGTGCAGACGTAATAAAAAAAATCTCGAGGGTGTGTGGCACACAGGATTTTTGATGCAAGGGAAAATACTAACAAAAGTGAGAATAATCATCAATAACTACAAGGTAATATCAAAAACCAGAATTACTAATAATTGGAGATATCCACAAATCACAATATATTAACTCAAACGTGGCACTAAACGCAAAAGTAGATGAACTAAATGGAAGACGCACGTGTTTGCCAAGTTGACATGCATGGCAAATATGAGCGTGCCAGACTTTATTACACTTAATTAAAGAAAAACGCTGAAGTGCCGACATAGCATCTTGACCATGGTGTCCAAGCCTCCATAGATAGGCGTTATTGGAGGCGAGCATGGCGGTGGGTGGTGCACGATGAGGGGTGCCAGGATACATGTAGAGATCGCCTTCACTATGCAGCGAAGGATCACACGACGAGTCTTCAGGTCCTTCACAGAAAAACCGAGAGAGTCAAACTCAACAGAACATGAATTGTCACGAGTAAATTTGCGAATAGAAAGAAGATTGCAAATCAAACGTGGAACAAGGAGAACATGATTGAGTCAGAAAAGATGCCCGGATGGAGACCGAAAAGAGGTGAAACCAGAAGATGAGATTGGCACGAAGGTGCCGTTCCCAACAGAAACAAAGTGTGGACGAGAGAGAGGTACGGAGAAATGAATGTTACCCTTGTCGTTCGTCATGTGAGACCTGGCGCCAGAGTCGATGACCCAGCCTACCTGCTGGTAGAGGTTGTTCAGGGTGGAGATGAGGCCGGAGTTGTCCCAGGCCGGCGTGGTTGAGGTAGACGTCGTCGAGTTGTAGAGAGGCGCGATCATGGTGTTGTAGGCCTGGGGCCGGGGGCCTAGGATGTCGGCGCTCGTAGGAGGGCGGCACTATCCCACACTAGGAAAGATGCAGAACTAGGACCCCGTAGGACCGGGTGTAGATGCACGGTACGACACCACGTTTGACTGACCACCGGTCTTCTTCTCCCCCTGCGATATAGGCCGACGTTCGCCATGACAGGCCGTGCCGGTGCACGTTGGTGCATCGGGGCGTAGGGCTTGAGCTACGAGGGCATTGGAGGCCGCGTTTTCCTGTTGTATCTCCTCCATGAGGAGCATGCCCCTAGCACGGATGAAGGTGGGAAGTGGATCGGTCATGGAGATGACAGTGATGGCGAAGGCGAACCGACGACCGAGTCCATGCAGCGTGTTGAGGACGAGGACACAGTTGGATACAGGGGAGTCATTATCGACGAGGGCATCAGAGATCTACTTCTGACGATGGAAGTACACGGTGATCGAGGACGTGCCCTTGAGCAGCTGGTGAAAGTCGTTGTCGAGGTAGATCGCCTTGCTAGCCTTGTTGGCGGAGAAGACCTCGAGGAGAGCCAGCCATAGCTGGCGCGCAATCTGGTCGCGGGTGAGGACCATGTCGGCGATGTTTTCGTCGATGCCCGAGTGGAGGAAATTGAGGACGGTGTAGTCATTGGACGACCAGGTCGCATCATTGGGAGTCAACGCAGTGGTGCCATCGACGCTTCTGATGAGACCGGCACGCCCAAGGGAGGCCTTCATGTAGATGCTTCACTTGGTGTAGTTCGCGGCGTCGAGGGAGAGGACGATGGGCGCATTGTTGCGCGGTGCGGCGCCGGGAAGGACGTCGGGTATAGCGGGCGGGAGGGCACCGCTGTTGCCGGAGACGAGGGCGTCGACGGTGGCGTTGTTGGCCACGAGGGCAGCGGAAGGTGAAGCGGCGGCGGGTTTTAGGGTTTAGGAACGAGATCAATCTGATACCATGTAGTACGGGAAGATTGTTTAGGGAAGCCTCTCACACGGAATACATGGGGTTCTAGTGTTTATATATAGGCCAAAGGCTAAGTGCATAGTACAAATACAATTAGAGTACAAGAGGGAATCTACCTAGTGTATACAATAATACATACGCTAACAATATTGTTGCACCCAACACACCAAGCCACTACTAGAGAGGGCCGCCTACACTCTCGCTCTGGGCTGCGGAGCTTCGATCCTGCGGGCAGATAGCGAGGACCGATAAGGTGTCAAGAATTTTGCACTAGAAATCTTGAAATGAACTAGAGATGCACTAGAAATCTTGAAATGAAATAGAGGTAAGATTTAGGTGGGATCCCACTTGACATCCCGAGAACTGAGAACAATAACAACGGTGTCACTTGGAAAAGATTGGAGACCACATTTGCGTCGTTAGGGCGTCTCCAACGTTTGGATACCCGTATCATTTGTCAGCTCACATAAGCCATTGTTACGTTATCTTCGAAGAGATAGGGAGGAGCAACAGCAAAGCCTGCATGCGTACAGCGTGGAACACGGGAACTCCACTAACCCAGCACTACAAACTCCAAAGGCATTATTCACAACATGCACACCAGATACTCGTACTGTACCATTTTGTAGAGAGAGAGGAGGAGGGATGATTACGACTAGCAGTAAACAGTAGTGCACTGGTAGAAAACACGGAGCCGGGCCCATCTGCTCCGCGAGACCACGAGGCCCTGCCCCTGAGCCCACATGCGCGCGACGGGTGCCTGCCTTCCTGCCCACGGCCTACGGCTAGACTACTACGGCCTACTGCAACGCAACGCCTATGGAGCTAGAAAACCTAAAAGCTAGACCAGTGATCTAATGGCAGCTCCACTAGCTACGCGCGCACCCTCGCGGCCCCCGACGTTATATTCTGTCCCCTCCGGCCTCCGCTGTACACGCAAACACGCTCTGTCTCTCTTGCTCTCTTTACCCTCCGGGTTTTCGGGCGAGAAAGATCACTGCTCATGCCCATACCTCACTCTGCAGTTCTACTACTACGTCCGTATAACGAGGGATCCTCTCAGATCGTGATCTCAGGCTCTGAGATACACTGATTGCATGTGGTTTCCAAATGCGAGAACAGAGGTAGTATGACCGTAGATTTCTCGAGCTGCATTCGTTGCATGCATATGGGTGATTCCTCTTCTCCACAGCATCCACACAAAGAAAATTTAGTGGGGCGCTAGACTGACAGCCGTGCCCCTCGTATAAAAAATTAAACATTTTAAATTCATGCAAATAGGGCAAATACGAAATAGTCCAAACATGTCTGAGATATGATTGCATCAAAACAAGTTTCAGTACTAGATACATCCATATTTAGACAAATTCGATTCAACTAATATGGGTAGGAGGGAGTACAAATTTAAAGGAACAAATAAAAAAGAGTGAATTCCACTTTTTACCCCCTAGTTATGCATTTGTGACACCAATTACCCCGTCAAGTGAAAACAAGTAAAAAAATGTGTGGATTACCCCTTTTAGAAATTTTGAACCCTCATTTTCTGATGTGTGTATACTGAGCAAGGTGTAAGATATTAACTAGAGTTTAAATGTATCAAGACGATGAGGAGCAATTGAAAATATGGATACAAGAAGTGTGAACATGATTGTCGATCATGCCCTCCGATCTTTACACATTTTATCGCGTCGCCCTGGCGTAACATGCCATCTCTATGTAATAAAAAGAAGCAAAGTGCTAAATTGGGATTAAAATGTGTTCAAAGGCTCTGAAATGAAATATTTCGGTTTTACTTCCACTAAATGGGGTAATTATGCACAACTAGTGGGTAAAAAGTGGAATTCACTCAATAAAAAACTAAATTAGTGGCGGTCATGGCCACGCCCGTCTAGTCCAAGGCGACGGTACATCGCTGCCACGTAGTCGTCGTCATCGCTGGGCTCCTGCTTCAGTTGTGGCTACGACTGCGGTGAAAGCATCGTCACTGGCGGGTTGTTGCCGCTGGCGATGTGGTCCAGGACCGAGGAAAGCGTCCTGCCTTGGGCGCTCCACCACCGGCGCTAATGCATTAGTGGTTCAGGCAGCGCATGTCCGCCGACACTAGGTACCCTGCTTTCCACAACGCCCGACTCTCGAATGTACGCAGCGAGCATTGCCCAAATCCGTTCGCGGCAGCGCCATCTTCGGGGAACCTCTCCATGGCAGGCGCTTGGTGGTTGGGAAGAATGGGGGGAGGCAGAGAGGAGGGAATGCATCGAAGGAGAGGAGGACGAAGGTTTTTTTTAATATCAGACGGCCATTGAATGTGGGCGGGGCACGGTAGGCGAGGAGGGAGGCGTGGCGGACGGGATGCATCGGCTGCTCGCCTACAAAAGGCTGATCGGCGAGCAGCACCATTATTGGGGGTGCAGAAGGCGAGGAGGAATACGAACCGAACTCGTCGGCCGCTGATGCTGACAGGGGTGGCCTGTGATGACCAACAGTTTCACGCGGCTTGTTCTTCGCTCTTTCCCGCCAGAAACACGGCATCATGCACCTCCGCTAGCACCCCACGTAGGTTGGGTTTGGCCTGGGGACACCGGATAACAAAATGGGTCGCACCAACGCCAAATAAAATGGGGGGGGGGGGAGGGGTGGGCTGGGCGTGAATTCGAGCGCTGACACCCCTGATAGCCCTTTAGGGGAGCTTTAGGCCCCCCGGTGAAGATGCTCTTACTCGTATGAATTTTTACTATATCTGTCAATCGATTAAAAGGATTGATCTCTCCAAAACTCTCATGGATTGCTTCTACACTACCCCTAAGGTTCCCACGCCGCCTGACGAGGGGTAACCTCGACAATGCCCATGGTTATGGACTTGGGGTTTAGCGGAAAAGAGAATGCTGGAGATTTCATCGGATGTCAGGAGAACAATAAAGACAAAGTCGCCTGAATATTGAGAAAACACTCTATTACAAATTGTCCTCTCGATTTCGGTACCCTCGCTTGGGCTTCTCCCTCCCTATATATAATAGACCGGGTCTCAAAGCTGTATGCGGATAGGTTTTATACATGCGTGATTACAATACCAACATAATGTTGGTTCATGGTTTCTTTCCTAATACAATAAAAAGTCTCTGTCGGTTGCTTCCTTGGACCGTTATCCGGAATATTTATGGGCCGTAGGCCTTTTACCCAATGTAGGGTAGCGAATAATGAGCATCCGAGTAATCATACCCATGTCAGTAGCCCCCGAGACTCTATCTGAATCTGCAGTTTTCAGGTTGAGTCTCAAAGTTTTCTTTTTTCTTTCTCTTATTCTGTTTGATTTTATTTTTGTAGGGATTTTGGTACAACGAGTCTGATGCTTCCGACGGATCGGGAATCAGTTAATTGCTCCTGAGCAAAAACAAGGTTGACCTACATCAAACTGAAGTCCCCAGGTCTTACCGAATACTGAATTCCAATACCTATTTTATCGGGTACCCAACGCGTCCGTTGGGATTTTTCATCATATCATTGATACGGATATTTTGCTGGCAGAGCGCATTCTTGTGCGATTATCAGGCCACACAGGACGAATCCTGGGGTCTTACCTTCATGTTTCTGAACACGGCATTCAGATTTTTCCCCACGTCTGAGCGTGATCCGAGATTTTTGGCTTGATTGGCGGTTGGCCTGCTAGGCCACCAATCTTTCTGATTATATCAAATTTTATTATTCTACACTGTCTCTCGATGGGAGTAATACCTTTTTGAGGATACACTAGTGTAAAACTCAAAAGGTTTTTTTTTGCAAGTTGTCAATGAACTTCATACACAACGGAATTTCTATCAGGTGCACGCTAGCGCTCCCAATGGGAATAGCCCCCGAGGCTATGTTCGGTTGCCTGTATCTGGACATAGGCTCATAGTTGTTGTTCACTCGATGGAAACTATTGATATTTTTGAACATAATAAATTATCTCTTTATATATAAGGCGAAAATCAACGATACATTATTCTTTTAGCGGATGGCTATTTTAGCCTTTTTCTTCTTGACAGCTTGGCTGATAAGCCAAATTGTGACTCTTATCACATTGCAAATAATCTTATGCGTACAAGCGTCGTAGCTGTGCTACGTTCCATGGATTTGAGTAATTTACTCCTATCTTCTTGTCTTGTAGTCGATATGCTTCTCCATAAATAACTTTTGTGACGATGTATGGCCCTTCCCATGGCGATTCTAGCTTTTTGTGTCCGTCTTGCTTAAGGTGAAGAACTAGGTCCCCTACCGCGAAGGACCTAGGCCGCAATCTTCTACTATGGTAATTGTGTAGGTTTTGCTGGTACATAGTCACTCTTTGGAGGGCTTCATCTCGAGCTTCATCAAGCGCATTTACATCATCTTCAAGTGTTTCTCTTGATTCTTCTTCATTATATGCAGCTACTCTTGGCGATTCGTGTGATACCTCAACTGGAAGCACGGCTTCCGCACCGTGGACCAAAAAGAAAGGCGTCTCTTAAGTCGAATTATTTGGAGTTGTACGTAAACTCCATAACATGGATGGCAATTCATCCACTCATGCTCCTTTTGCTCTGTCAAATGGTGCCAGTAGTCTCTTTTTGAGTCCAGCGGTAACTAGTCCATTGGCTTTTTTGACCTGTCCATTTGTTTGTGGGTGAGCCACCTAAGCGTAGCTTATTTTGATGCCCATCTCCTGGCAGTACTCCTTGAACTCATTGGAAGTGAAGTTGGTCCTATTATCCGTGATGATGCTCTTCGGTACGCCAAATCGAAATACTATGGATTTGATAAAATTCACAGCCGAAGTTCCATCTTGGTGGTGATAGGCATTGCTTCAATCCACTTAGTAAATTTGTCGACTGCTACTAGCAGAAAGACGTGTTCTCTTGGCGATGATTTGTGAAGTTTTCCCACCATGTCAAGTCCCCACTAAGCAAAAGGCCAAGCCAAGGGTATGGGATTCAGCTCAGCAGCGGGTGCTCCAGGCTTTGTTGCGAATCGTTGATATGCTTCATATGTTCTGACAATATCTTTTGCATCTTGTACTGCGGTGAGCCAATAAAATCCTGCCATGAATGCTTTTGCAGCAATTGCTCAGATACTAGCATGGTGACCACAGACTCCTTCATGTATGTCTTTTAGTATAATGTTTCCTTCTTTGGGTGTTACGCAATGTTGCAACACACCCGAAATACTTCTTTTGTATAGTTCTCCCTTGATTATCCTGAAAGCCTTCGATCGTCGGGTGATTCACCGAGCTTCTATCACATCCTCTGGTAGCTCTCTCTTAGTCATATATGCTATATACGGCTGCATCCAGGTTGGTTCAATTAGCATGACCTCTTTGATTTCTTGTTCTTCTTCAATGGCCTCTTCTATGTTCTTGGTTTCTGAAGGAGCCCCCGACTCTTTTTGTGGATGCTTCTTTTTCCCTGTTTTTGGCGCTACGACTTCGGAGACTCTTTTCGCTTTGATTGATCGCTCCACTATCTCCTCCCAAAAAACTCCTGGTGGTATTGGTAAACACAATGATCCGATGTTTGCTAGGTTGTCAGCTTCCTCATTGCTTGCTCTTCCTATATGTGATACTTCACACCCATCAAACTGAGCCTCCATAATACTATACAAGTCGCGATAAGCAATCATATTTTCGCTGACAGCATCACATTTGTTCATTGCCTGTTGTGTCACGAGATTGGAATCTCCGAAGATTTTTAGGCGAGTCGCACCGCAAGGTTTGACCATCCACATGCCATGCAACAGGGCCTCGTATTCCGCTTCGTTATTGGATGCGTTTGTAAAGCTCATCCGAAGAATATAGCGCATTTTGTCGCCTTGAGGTGATATCAGTACTACTCCTGCTCCTGCTCCTTCCATTCTTTTTTATCCATCAAAGTACATTGTCCAGGTGCTAGAAAGGTCTGGTGGACCCGCACATTGCAATTCCGTCCACTCTGTGATGAAATCCGGTAGAACCTGTGACTTAATTGCTTTGCGCTTCTCATAAGTGATATCCCGAGGGGATAATTCGATGCCCCATAGAGAAACACGCCCAGTTGCTTCTGGATTGTTGAGGATGCTTGACAAAGGTGCCTCGTTGACCACTATGATCTGGTGCTCCGAGAAATAGTGGCGTAGTTTTCGTGCTATCATAAATACCATGTATGCTAATTTCTGGTAGTGTGGGTACCTTTGTTTTGATGGCGATAAAACTTCGCTCAGGAAGTATACTGGTCTCTGCACGCCGTGGGTCTTTCCTTCTTCGGGTCGCTCTACGACTAGGATCGTACTGACCACCTGATGTGTGGCAGTAATATAAAGGAACAGAGGTTCCTTTTTTTGGTGACACAACGACAGGAGATGTCGAAAGTGTTCTTTTAAGATCTTCGAAGGCACGCTAAGCTTCTTCCGTCCATTCGATTTTTTTATTTCCTCATGAGGGCGTAGAATGGCAGCACTTTTTCTCCTAATCTTGCGATAAAACGACTTAGAGTTGCCACTCGTCCCGCCAGTTACTGTACACCTCGTAGATTTGTTGGATTTTTTATTGTGAGGATTGCTTGTATTTTTTCGGAATTAGCCTCGATTCCTCTAGATGATACCAAATATCCGAGGAGTTGCCCTGTCGGGACCCCAAAGGAACATTTCTTCGGATTCAGTTTGATGCTAAACCTGTCAAGATTTCTGAATGTTTCTTATAGGTCCTTTATCAACGAAGATCCTTGACATGTGGTAACTATGACGTCATCAATATATACTTGCACGTTTATGCCTATTTGACTTCCTAGGCACTTCTGCATCATCCGCTGATATGTTGCTCCAGCATTCTTGAGGCCAAACAGCATTGTTGTGTAGCAGAATACGCCATAAGGCGTGATGAACACCGTTTTCTCCTAATCTTCTTCCTTCATCCTGATCTGGTGGTAACCTGAGTAAGCGTCCAAGAAAGAAAGATGTTCGCATCCTGCAGTTGCATCGATGATTTGGTCGATTCGCGGCAATGGAAAGTGATCTTTTGGACAATGTTTGTTCAATGCAGTAAAGTCAATGAACATCCGAAGTTCTGTAGTGTTTTTCTTTGGAACACATACTAGGTTTGGAAGCCACTCTGATTTTGTTAATTCTTTGATAAAATTGGCATCGGTTAGGCGATGGAGCTCCTTTACAATGGCCTTGTGTTTCGGTTCTGTGAAGCGTCGAAGCGGTTGTTTTATTGGATTCACCTTTGGATCTAAATTTAGTGCGTGCTCAGCGAGTTCCCTGAGATTCCCAGCATGTCAGAAGGTAGCCATGCGAAAATCTCCCAGTGCTCACGGAGGAACTCGATGAGCGTGCTTTCCTATGCGGGATCAAGGTTAGAAGCCAAAAATGTTATTTTCGTCGGGTCAGTGGGGTGAATTTGTACTTCTTTTGTGTCTTTTGCCATGTCAAAAGCCTGATCAGGATTGACATGTGCTGCCTCCAGAGGTTGTTCGTTTGCTGAACTTTTGAGTAGCACGTGTCAAGCCTGATCAGGATTCACAAGGAAGCTTCACTCTGTTGCCATTCCGAAAGATTCAGATATTTTATTGAACTCTCGTTCACACCTATCCGCATGTGTGAAGCTTCCTTGTATCGTGATAATTCCCTTTGGTGCTGGCATTTTCATTACTAAGTATGCGTAATGTGGCACTGCCATGAATCGTGCAAAGGCCGGTCATCCCAGGATTGTATGGTATTGTGATGGCCAATCCATGACTTTGAATTCGAGTTTTTCTGGCCTAAAATTTATTTTGGAACCAAAAACAACGTCAAAAAAAACTTTGCCTAAAGGAATTTCGGCTTTACTTGGTACTATTCTGTGGAAAGAGGTTTCTGTTGGAGTGATATTATCTAGGGGATAGCCTATTGTTAGCAATGCTTTTGCATAGATCAGATTTATGCTACTTCCTGCATCCATGAAGACCTTACTCATATCGAATCCGCCAATTTATGCTTCGACTATCAAGGCTGAATGACCTGGTCGTGGGACCTGGAGTGAGTGATATGCTCTACTGAATTTGATATCTTGTTCTGACTAATGGAGATATTCGGGTACAGCTAACATTGATGTTTCCGCCATATTGATTTGTCTTGTAATGAGCTTCTGAATTCTGTTGAGTGGGCACCTGATACGTTGCTAACGTATCCATAATTTTTGATGTTCCATGCTTGGTTTTATCTACTTTCTTATGTTTTGTTCCAACTTTGGAGTACTTTTTATACACTTTCTTGGATTAATCTATTAACAAGAGCCACAGTTCCAGCTGCCTGTTTTCTGCTGTTTTTGGTTCCAGGAAAGTCAGAAAATGAATATTCTCGGAATTGGACGGGACAAAAAGCCAAAGTTAGTTTTTCACCGAGGGACATACGGAGCCAGAATACGAGACGGAGAGGGGCCAGGGGGCCGCCACACCACCTGGCCACGAGGCCCAGCTTGGCCCGCGCCAGGGGGTGGTCTGGCCGCCTCCGGCACCCCATCAGCCTACCCTTTCGCCTATAAGATGCCTCCAATACAGAAACCCTAAGTACCCGATAAAAATTCCACGAAAGAGTCTGTAGCCGCCGTCATCTCCATCCCTAGATTGGGAGAGATCTAAAGCTCTTCCCGGCACCCTACCGGAGAGGGGAATTCACCCTGGAGGCCTTGTTCATCACCATGCAAGCCTCCGGTGTGATGCGTGAGTAGTTCATCCTTGGACTACGGGTCCATGTAGTAGCTATATGGCTGGTTCTTCTCCTTTGTGCTATCATGTTTAGATCTTGTGAGCTCCGTTCATGATCAAGATCATCTACTTGTAATTCCTACATGTTGTGTTTGCGGGGATCCGATGGATATCGAGATGCTATTTCAGATTGATTATTGATTCTATCATGTCTTTGTTATTTGTGATCTTGCATGCTTTCCGTTGTTAGTAGCTATCTTGGCCAAGTAGATGCTAGCAACTCCAAGAGGGAGTATTTATGCTCGATAGTGGGTTCATGCCTCTAGTAATCTTGGGAAGTGACAGGAATCTCTAAGGTACTAGATGTGCTGTTCCTACTAGGGAGAAAATAGCAATCCTTTGTCCATGGGACAATCGTATTGTTTACTTTACACACTTTGCTTAATGCAATTATCTGTTGCTTGCGACTTTATACTGGAGGGGGTTCGGATGATAACCTGAAGATGGATTATTAGTCATAGATATAGTTGGATTATGGTCTATGTATTGTAATGCCCAATCAAATCTCATAGGAGTCAAGATGATTAGTATATGCATGTATGCTTTCTTGGTGTCTGTTAATTGCCTCGCTGTAATTTGTTCACCCAACATGTCATCTATCTTAAGGATAATCACCTCTAGTGAACTATGGACCCTGGTCCATTCTTTTACCATAAATCTACCATCTATTTACTATTTACTGTTTAATTTCTGAAAGCAATTACTTTCTTCCACACAATACGTTTAATCCTTTGTTTTCGGCAAAATCGGTGCGATTGAGAACCTCACTGTAAGTTGGGGGCAAAGTTCTATGGTTGTGTTGTGCAGGTTTCCATGTTGCAGCTGGCACCGGTAGTGCGCCCTGCCAAATTTCAGCTAGCAACACCTTGGAGGTGTTTCCTTGCTCCCACTGGATTGATAACCTTGGTTTCATAACTGAGGGAAAACTTGATGTTGTGCTCATCATACCTTCCTCTTGGGCCATCAAGCTATTTTTCTAGCGTCATTGCCGGGGAGTCAAGGACATCTTCACAAGGGGAGTCCCTCATAACCAATCTCTTTACTTTGTTATTTTTGTTTTGCTTAGTTTGCTTTTTTATCAAAAATACAAAAAAAATAGTTTTACTAGTTTGCTTTCTTTATTAAAAACACAAAAAAATTAAGTCTTTCTATAGTGGTTACCTCTTCCTTAGCTCACCATGTTGATCCCTAAATTCACCCTGAAAGACCTTTCAATAGGCAGTGGCTCTATAATTGGAAAAGATAATATTGAAGAATTCTTTAATCATGTTAGTAAGCATGAGGATATTGAGGATAGATCCCTTGCAGATCTTGCTCCAAATTATGAAATTGCTGCAGCTTCTTTGGTTCACATGTTGGAAGCTAGGTTTGTTAACCTTAACCCCTTAATGCAAGTAATGTTTCTTAAACTTAACGAAACTGAGGACCCTGAAAAGAGAGATTTTATTCTGGAAACTTTGCTTAAGGAATTCTATGATGTTGCCAAGGAAGCTAGAAAAGTATTTGAACATGTTAATATGCTAGGATCGTGTGTAGATGTTATTGATACACGAGAAAATATGAACAAAACTGAACCTAATGGGGAGGAAACTAAGATACCAATACCTTTCAAACTTGTAGCAATGCATGAATCCATAGAAAAGAATCTTAATTGGATTGTTCCTGAAAATCCATTTGATGAAAGTAGTGAACCCAAAATCATTGATAGAGGATCCTCTACAACTTATTTGGATGAGATACCTTGCCCTGTTGAAGATATTTCTGGTATTAATCTTAATGCTTCTTCATTTGAGAACACTTGATTCTTTTTCTTGCTTCTTATGCCTAACTTAAAGGCGTTAAAGAAAAGTACTTATTGGGAGATAACCCAAAAGTTTTAGATGAGTCAATAACTTTTCCTTATCCTTTTTTATTTACTTTTTGTGCCAAGAGTAACCTGTAATGAGAGAGAAGTAATGATTGGGAAAGTTGCTGTCCTGAAACAGATTTCTGTGCTTCACCATAAAAATTCGTGTAAAATCTCTATATGTTGTTTTGAGGCATGAATTTTTGTGCTTATGACCCAGGTTGTTATCTAACTTTCATTTGTTCAACACTTTTTGATTTGAGTAACAGAAAGTCTTCGAAAAAATTGGTTTTTACCTACTGGTCTGTTTTGATAGATTTCTGCCATTATTTTCATTTGCTTCTTGTTGGTTCCTTTTTGAGTTCTTTTGGGGGAATTGAGCTTTTTGAGGGAAGTGCTATAGTAGCTTGTGTTTTAATGGTAGTTTTATTCATGTTGAAACTGAACCTAAAGACTTATTATCTTGAGTGCACTAATGTTGCTAATAAAGATTGTGTGAAGTTTTGTATGAAGGAAAATTTTCAGGTGTATGGAAGGAATGAGTAACGAGATGAAGAATGGACTAAAGCTCAAGCTTGGGTATGCCACGCGTGTCACCCCAAGAAATATCCAAGAAGTACAAGCGTCAAAGCTCGGGGATGCCTTGGGCATCCCCTTCTTCATCAATAAAAATCCCAGGTTTCTTCCAAACACTTCATTTTTATTGTTTCTTGCACAATTGTGTTGTTCTTGGAGCGTCTTCTTTTTCGTTTTTGTTTTTGGTTTTTTGTTTGCTTGGTTTTCATAGTTTGCTTGAATAAATTGGTTGGAACCCCTCTTTCATACATTGGTTTTCAAATAGTTTGGTTTGGATTGGAAAAGAGTAGGAAAGGTTCATGCTTAAGTGGTAAAGAGAGCTTGTTTTTTACTGTGGCCTATGCTTTGTCATGCCATGCTTGATATTGTTTTGGCTTTATGTTTAGTATTCTTTGCTGTAGCATGACTTGTTATAAACAATTGAGATTGCTTAATGTGCCTTGGAAGAATCATGTGTTGTTTTAGCATATTAAAGCATAGTATTGTGGTATTCTCCTTTGATGCTTTATTTGGGTTGACTTGGCACATGCTCACACCATGTTATGACTATCCCAAGTCACCATAGCCTTTATGATCCTTTAGTTTTTAACTTGTAGTATCACTTTATGCTTTGATTAATGATGTTTTGTCGCTCTGCATGATTATGACCATTATTGCTCTCTTAGTTGGTCGCTCCCAGTCTTTTGCTAGCCTCCATAACCAAGTATGAGTTCCACTCATGCATCCAACTCCTAAAACCAAGATATTCCAAAGAGTCCACCATACCTACCTATTAGCATATGCTATTCCAAGTATATTCATGTTTTTATCTACCTTTCGAATTAAACTTGTTATGAGAAAACTAGTGATTAAAGCTCTCACGAACTTGATGGCACACTTTACTTTTCTTGCCCTTAATAAACTTGAATCATTGTGTCAACTATGTTATATATGCTTGCACTTATATGTTGGGGATTAGCAGAACCATGCTGTCACGAGGAACGCTTTCAACATTGCACTTGTACTTTGTACCTAGTTGATATCATGCTCTTTTGTCTATGGATATCGTCACTGTGAATGAAATGGGAGCTTGTAAGTCCATGGAGTTATGTATGTGTGTTAGAGAAACATCTGTGCCGTTGGTCTAATCCATGCTGTCATGGTGAAAACCTGCAGCGTAACCATAATGAGCTGTCTATGAAGCATTCTTATAAAAAAGAGTCAGATATTGAGAAAAAAGAGAAAAAGAAAAAAGAGATATGATAAAAGAGAAAAGAGAGAAAAAAGCACCATTTTCCCATGGTAAATAAGAAGATTGCTGAGATGCTTGTTGTTTGCTTGCCTTGTCATTTTGATATGGGGATTCTTCCGTATCATCGGGCAAGGGGTACCCGTTGGCGGTTCTCTATGATACACATGTACTTACTATGACAAGAACTTACCGGTAACTAAACTTGAGTAGCATGAGGAGCGGCCCTCGTATTCAAGGGACATGAGATTTCCAACTTATACTTTGTCAAGCATATACTCCATAGTTTGTTCACTTTAACCTTAATCACTTCAAGATGCTTATGATAGGGGCAATGAGAGATGAAAGCTAATAAGTACCATAATTTTTGGAAGCTCTTTATGAAACTTGAATCTCTACTTCCTTCTATGAAGGCCTTTCTTTTACTTTTATGTTGAGTCTCCACCTTCTATCTTTATGCACCTATTTTGAGAGCATAGTGGCCATTCTTAGTTCTATGTGTATTGTCCCAAGACTTGTTGATTGATGCATAACTTTGATATTGCTTGTTTTAAACTATCTATATCTAGTCACTCTTATGAACTTTGAAGGTGTCCTATGCATTTATGTTTGCTACTCTATGAGGGACAAGCTGAATGCTACTATGCTATGTTTTCTTTATGTGAAACAAATAAACGTCTTGGAAAGTATTGTTATTCATAAATCTTTTGTTTGTGCTTTTTCATGTTGCAACATAGTTGCTTTGTCTTATTGTTAGAACTTTATCTTTCATGTTATAATTGAAGTACTATGATCCCAGCTATCATTGTTTTACAAATACTTTGATCAAGTTTATGATGGTGCATGTCACCTCAAAAATTATTCTTTCTTTTATCACTTACCTACTCGAGGACGAGCATGAGTTAAGTGATACGTCCATAACGTATCTATAATTTTTGATGGTTTTATGCTAATAATATGCTTTTGACACTCCTTTTTGTATAAAGTTTATGATTTATTTGGACTAACCTACTAATAGTTGCAAAAGTGCACAATGTTCTTGTTTTACACTTTGATGTGTAGGAATTACCAAGAATACAAGTGGAAACCTTGTTAGAGTCAAATTGGGATTTTTCCAGAAATCTGTCTTAGAACTCTTTTTGAAGATGTTCATGTTTCGAGTCGAAGACGGCGTCAAACGGAAAACTATTCAACTACACAGTTGTTGGAAATTTCGCGACAAACGTTTTGGACATAAAAATTAGCTGATTCCGAGTTCGGACGGGCCTTTTAGGTCCGATTTATTGCAGCCCAAGATGGGGTGACGGGAATCCGAGAAGCTATATAAAGGGAGGAAAGCTAATTCGCCCATGGCATCTCCACCCATGAATTTGCAGCCACCAAAGCCACGTTTTTGCCTCCCCCATGGATCCCATCTCCATGGGAGAGGGCTCCCAAGAATCCATGAAGGAAGAGGGCTAAGGGGCGGTGCTCCCCCATGATACCGTCAGCGGGGAAGGAGTCCCCCGCTCCGCCGTCGGCGCCGCCATCGCCCTCTTCACCATCTTCACTGCCATCTCCATCACCTAATACTCCTAGTATGCAGTGGTTCATCCTCCCACACACATCTGTATCGTCCTATGTAAACATGGTGTTTGATGCTATAAGTTATAATCCTATGATCTATGTCATGTTTGCGTAGTTTCTTTGTTCTTAGATTGAATGGTTGAACGTCTTTGGTTTATTAGAGTTGTATGTTGATATGGTACAGTCCTTTGGTGTCTATTATATTTGTGCGCGCATGGATTAAACATCATAGGGATTGTAGTATGTGTAAGAGGAAGGGGGAAGTTCTGCCGGAGTGACAGTAACCTGAGGACACGAACCAGAACGTTGCACATATGGGAGTAAGAGGATCATTAAACTTAAGGATATGGTTTGGGAAACCTTAATGCATTGATTAGTACTTACAGATGTTTGCTAACAATCCAATCATATAGTACATGTAATTCCAAGTAGTGAAGCGCATGTGTATTTAGCCTCTCCCACATAGAAAACTGCATCGAAGAGAATGAACCCGATCTATTCACTATTTAAACTTGGACAAAGCCACCATAATTACCACCACTATTCCACACTCATGGTTCTATTAGTTTAGTGTATTATATTGCTGTAGCAACTAGCTTTACTTTCTTGTCATTTATTATCATGCAAAACTATCTCTATTACTCGTATTGTTGCTCTAGTTTTATTTCCTAGATAATGCAAACGTTTAGTGTGCGTAGAGTTGTATCAGTGGTTGATAGAACTTGAGAGAATATTTATCCTACCTTTAGCTCCTCGTTGGGTTCGACACTCTTACTTATCTAAAAGGCTACACACGATCCCCTATACTTGTGTGTTATCAATACCTTTTCTGGCAATGTTGCCGGGGAGCAATAGCGTGTGGGTGAATATTCGTGTGTGCACTTGTTTGCTTTATCTCTATGTCGGTTTTACTTTCAGTTTTAAGTTGTTCTCTATCTTAGTATGGATAGGGAATGCGAATTACAAATTTTTTTTTGTTGTACTTGTTACCTAAAAACGTTTTCAAAAAGGAAAGTGATTGGAAAGATGAGTAATGGTTAAGTGGGGGTCGACCTTGAACACTTGTGTTCATGCCTATGAAACCAAAACAAATATTTCCATGGAAGCTTTTCAGTTAAAAACTTGTAGGAATGCATGAAGTCTTGAAAAAGAAAGATATTTCTGGTATTAATCTTAATGCTTATTCATTTGAAAATACTTGAATCTTGCTCCTATGCCTAACTTAAAGGCGTTAAAGAAAAGTACTTATTGGGAGATAACCCAAAAGTTTTAGTTGAGTCTTGGAAGTTATTGCTTCAGTAATAACCTTTTCTTATCATTTTTATTTGCTTTTTGTGCCAAGAGTAACCTCTAATGAGAGAGAAGTAATGCTTGGGAAAGTTGCTGTCCCGAAACAGATTTTTGTGCTTCGCTGTAAAAATTCGTGTAAAATCTCTGTATGTCGGTTTGAGCTGTAATTTTTTGTGCTTCTGCCCCAGGTTTTTATCCAACTTTCGTTAGTTCAACACTTTTCGATTTGAGCAACAGAAGGTCTTCAAAAAAATTGGTTTCTCTCTGCTGGTCTGTTTTGACAGATTTCTGCCATTATTTGCATTTGCTTCTTGTTGATTCCTTTTTGGGTTCTCTTTGGGGAATTGGGCTTTTTAAGGGTAGTTATACAGTATCTTGTGTTTTAGTGGAAGTTTTATTGGTGTTGAAACTGAACCCAAAGACTTATTATCTTGAGTACACTAATGTTACTAATGAAGATTATGTGAAGTTTTGTATGAAGGAAAAAATTCAGGTGTTAAGGAAAGAATGATGTAATGAGATAAAGAATGGACTAAAGCTCAAGCTTGGGGATGACACCCCGTGTCACCCCAAGAAATATCCAAAAAGTACAAGCATCAAAGCTTGGGGATGCCCAAGGCATCCCCTTCTTCATCAATAAAAATCTCAGGTTCTTCCAAACACTTCATTTTTATTGTTTCATGCACAGTTGTGTTGTTCTTGGAGTGTATTTGTTTTCTTTTTTGGTTTTCGTTTGCTTGGTTTGCTTGAATAAATTGGTTGGACCCCTCTTTCATACATTAGTTTTCAAATAAGTGTTGGTTGGATTGGAAAAGAGTAGGAAAAGTTCATACTTAAGTGGTAAAAGGAGCTCGTTTTTTATGGTGGCCTATGCTTTGTCATGGCATGCTTGATATTGTTTTGGATTTATGCTTAGTGATTTTTGCTGTAGCATGACATGTTATAAACAATTGAGATTGCTTAATGTGCCTTGAAAGAATCATGCGTTGTTTTAGCATATTAAAGAATAGTATTGTGATATTCTCCTTTGATGCTTTATTTGGGTTGACTTGGCGCATGCTCACACCATGTTATGACTATCCCAAGTCACCATAGCCTTTATGATCCTTTAGTTTTCGACTTGTAATATCACTTTATACTTTAATTAATGATGTTTTGTAGCTTTGCATGATTATGACCATTATTGCTCTTTTAGTTGGTCGCCCCCAGTCTTTTGCTAGCCTCCATAACCAAGTATGAGTTCCACTCATGCATCCAACTCCAAATAAAACCAAGTTATCCCAAAGAGTCCACCATACCTACCTATTAGCATTTGCTATTCCAAGTATATTCATGCTTTTATCTACCTTCCGAATTAAACTTGTTATGAGAAAACTAGTGATTAAATCTCTCACGAACTTGATGGAACACTTTACTTTTATTGCCCCTAATAAACTTGAACCATTGTGTCATCTATGTTGTATATGCTTGCACTTATATGTTGGGGATTAGTAGAACCATGTTGTCATGGGGAATGCTTTCAATGTTGCACTTGTACATTGTACCTAGTTGATATCATGATCTTTTGTCTATGGATGTCGTCGGTGTGAAATGAAAGGGGAGCTTGTAAGTCCATGGAGTTATGTATGTGTGTTAGAGAAACGCCTAGGCCGCCGGTCTAATCCATACCTAATCATGGTGGAAACCTGCAGCGTAACCATAATGAGCAATCTATGAAGCATTCTTCTTATAAAAAGAGATAGAGATTAATAAAAAAGAAAAAAAGAGAAGAGAAAATAGTAAAGAGAAAAAAAACACCATTTTCCCATGGTAAATAAGAAGATTGCTGAGATGCTCGTTGTCTGCTTGCCTTGTCATTTTGATATGGGGATTCTTCCATATCATCGGGCAAGGGGTACCCTGTTGGCGATTCTCTATGATGCACATGTACTTACTATGACAAGAACTTACCGGTAACTAAACTTGAGTAGCATGAGGAGCGACCCTCGTATCAAAGGGACATGAGATTTCCAACTTATACTTTGTCAAGCATATACTCCATAGTTTGTTCACTTTAACCTTAATCACTTCAAGATGCTTATGATAGGGGCATAGAGAGCTGAAAGCTAATAAGTACCATAATTTTTGGAAGCTCTTTATGAGACTTGAATCCCTGCTTCCTTCTATGAGGGACTTTTTCCTTTTTTATATTGAGTCTCCACCTTCTATATTTATGCACCAATTAAGAGAGCTTGGTTGTCATTCTTAGTTCTATGTGCATTGTCTCAAGACTTGTTGATTGATGCATAACTTTGATATTGCTTGTTCCTAAACTATTTGTATCTAGTCACCCTTATGAACTTTGAAAGTGTCCTATGCATTTATGTTTTGCTACTCTATGAGGGACAAACTGAATACCATTCTCATTATGCTTTCTTTATGTGAAACAAACAAACGTCTTGCAAAGCATTGTTATTCATGAATCTTTTGTTTGTGCCTTTTAATGTTACAACATAGTTGCTATGTCTGATTGTTAGAACTCTATCTTTCATGATTCATGTTTAGAGTATCTTAATCCTAGCTATCAATACTTTTACAATAATGATGATCAAGATTGTGTTATCTGCATGTCACCTCAAAAATTATATTATTTTGATCATTTACCTACTCAAGGACGAGCAGGAACTAAGCTTGGGATGTTGATACGTCCATAATGTATCTATAATTTTTGATGGTTTTATGCTAATAATATGCTTTTGACACTCTTTTTTGTATAAAGTTTATGATTTATTTGGACTAACCTACTAATAGTTGCAAAAGTGCATAATGTTCTTGTTTTACACTTTGATGTGTAGGAATTACCAAGAATACAAGTGGAAACCTTGTTGCAGTCAAATTGGGATTTTTCCAGAAATCTGTTTCAGAACTCTTTTTTAAGATGGTCACGTTTAGGTTCGAAGACAGCGTCAAACGGAAAACTCTTCTACTACATAGTTGTTGGAAATTTCGCGACAAACGTTCTGGACATAAAATTTAGCTCATTCCAAGTCCGGACGGGCCTTTTAGGCCCGATTTACTGCAGCGCAAGATGGGGTGACGAGAATCCAAGAAGCTATATAAAGGGAGGAAAGCTAATTCGCCCAGGGCATCTCCACCCACGAATTTGCAGCCACCAAAGCCACGTTTTTGCCTCCCCCATGGATCCCGTCTCCATGGGGGAGGGCTCCCAAGAATCCATGAAGGAAGAGGGCTAAGGGGCGGTGCTCCCCCATGATACCGTCGGCGGGGAAGGAGTCCCCCGCGCCGCCGTCGGCGCCACCACCACCCTCTTCACCATCTTCACCATATTTACCGCTATCTCCATCACCTAATCCTCCTAGTATGCAGTGGTTCTTCCTCCCACACACATCTGTACCGTCCTATGTAAACATGGTGTTTGTTGCTATAAGTTATAATCCTATGATCTATGTCATGTTTGCGTAGTTTCTTTGTTCTTAGATTGAATGGTTGAACGTGTTTGGTTCATTAGAGTTGCATGTTGATATGGTACAGTCCTTTGGTGTCCATTATATTTGTGCGCGCATGGATTAAACATCATAAGGTTTGTAGTATGTGTAAGAGGAAGGGGGAAGTTCTGCCGGAGTGACAGAAACCTGAGGACGCGAACCGGAACGTTGCACGTATGGGAGTAAGAGGACCATTAAACTTAAGTCTATGGTTGGGGAAACCTTAATGCATTGATTAGTACTTATGGATGTTTGCTAACAATCCAATCATATAGTACATGTAATTGCAAGTAGTGAAGCGCATGTATATTTAGCCTCTCCCACATAGAAAACTGCATCGAAGACAATGAACCCGATCTATTCGCTATTTAAACTTGGACAAAGCCACCACAATTACCACAACTATTCCACACTCATGGTTCTGTTAGTTTAGTGTATTTTATTGCTGTAGCAACTAGCTTTACTTTCTTGTTATTTATTATCATGCAAAACTATCTCTATTACTCGTATCGTTGCTCTAGTTTTATTTCCTAGATAATGCAAATTGTTAGTGTGTGTAGAGTTGTATCGGTGGTTGATAGAACTTGAGAGAATATTTATCCTACCCTTAGCTTCTCGTTGGGTTCGACACTCTTACTTATCGGAAAGGCTACACACGATCCCCTATACTTGTGGGTTATCATTAAGCTTGTGGATGTTGATACGTTGCTAACGTATCCATAATTTTTGATGTTCCATGCTTGGTTTTATCTACTTTCCTATGTTTTTTTCCAACTTTGGAGTACTTTTTATACACTTTATTGGACTAACCTATTAACAAGAGCCATAGTTCCAGCTGCCTGTTTTCTGCTGTTTTTGGTTCCAGGAAAGTCAGAAAATGAATATTCTCGGAATTGGACGAGACAAAAGCCAAAGTCAGTTTTCACCGAGGGACACACGAAGCCAGAATACGAGACGGAGAGGGGCCAGGGGGCCGCCACACCACCTGGCCACGCGGCCCAGCCTGGCCCGCGCCAGGGGGTGGTCTGGCCGCCTCCGGCACCCCCTCGGCCTCCCCTTTCGCCTATAAGATGCCTCCGATACAGAAACCCTAAGTACCCAATCAAAATTCCACGAAAGAGTTTGTAGCCGCCGTCATCTCCATCCCTAGATCGGGAGGGATCTGAAGCTCTTCCCGGCACCCTACCGGAGAGGGGAATTCACCCTGGAGGCCTTCTTCATCACCATGCAAGCCTCCGGTGTGATGCGTGAGTAGTTCATCCTTGGACTACGGGTCCATGTAGTAGCTAGATGGCTGGTTCGTCTCCTTTGTGTTATCATGTTTAGATCTTCTAAGCTCCGTTCATGATCAAGATCATCTACTTGTAATTCCTACATGTTGTGTTTATGGGGATCCGATGGATATTGAGATGCTATTTTAGATTGATTATTGATTCTATCATGTCTTTGTTATATATGATCTTGCATGCTCTCCATTGTTAGTAGCTATCTTGGCCAAGTAGATGCTAGCAACTCCAAGAGTTAGTATTTATGCTCGATAGTGGGTTCATGCCTCTAGTAATCTAGGGAAGTGACAGAAATCTCTAAGGTACTAGATGTGTTGTTGCTACTAGGGAGAAAACAACAATCCTTTGTTCATAGAACAATCATATTGTTTAATTTACACGCAATTTGTAAAGCAATAATCTGTTGCTTGCAACTTAATACTGGAGGGGGTTCGGATGGTAACCTGAAGGGGGATTATTAGTCATAGATGCAGTTGGATGGCGGTCTATGTATAATGTTGGAATGCCCAATCAAGTCTCAAAGGAGTCAAGATGATTAGTATATGCTTGTATGCTTTCTCGATGTTTGTCAATTGCCCCGCTGTAATTTGTTCACCCAACATGTTATGTATCTTAAGGAGAGCCACCACTAGTGAACTATGGACCCCGGTCCTTTCTTTTATCATCAATCTTTAATCAACTGTTTACTGCTTTCTGTTCACTTTCTGCAAGCAATTACTTTCTTCCACACAATACGTTTAATCCTTTGTTTTCAGAAAAACTTGTGAGATTGACAACCTCACTATAAGTTGGGGGTAAAGTTCTATGGTTGTGTTGTGCAGGTTTCCACGTTGTAGCTGGCTGATACATTGCAAATGTATCTATAATTTTTGATGTTCCATGCTTGGTTTTATCCACTTTCTTGTGTTTTGTTCCAACTTTGGAGTACTTTTCATATGATTTCTTGGACTAACCTATTAACAAGAGCCACACTGTCAGCTGCCTGTTTTCTGCTGTTTTTGGTTCCAGGAAAGTCAGAAAATGAATATTCTCGGAATTGGACGGGACAAAAGCCAAAGTGCCTATTTTTCCAGAAGTCATCAAGTGCCAGAATACGAGACGAAGAGGGGCCAGAGGGCGACCACACCACCTGGCCGCGCGGCCAGGCCTAGCCCGCGCCAGGGGGTGGTGTGGCCAGCCCAGGCACCCCCTCGGCCTCCCCTTCCGACTATAAGATGCCCTCGGGACGAAAACCCTAAGTGCCCGATCAAAAATCCACGAAAGAGTCTGTAGCCGCTGTCATCTCCATCCCTAGATCGGGAGGGATCTGAAGCTCTTCTCGGCACCCTGCCGGAGAGGGGAATTCACCCTGGAGGCCTTCTTCATCACCATGCAAGCCTCCGGTGCGATGTGTGAGTAGTTCATCCTTGGACTACGGATCCATGTAGTAGCTAGATGGCTGGTTCTCCTCCTTTGTGCTTTCATGTCTAGATCTTGTGAGCTCCGTTCATGATCAAGATCATCTATTTGTAATTCTGCATGTTATGTTTGCGGGGATCTGATGGATATTGAGATGCTATTTCAGATTGATTATTGATTCTATCATGTCTTTGTTATTTGTGATCTTGCATGCTTTCCGTTGTTAGTAGCTATCGTGGCCAAGTAGATGCTAGCAACTCCAAGAGTTAGTATTTATGCTCGATAGTGGGTTCATGCCTCTGGTAACCTGGGGAAGTGACAGAAATATCTAAGGTACTAGATGTGTTGTTGCTACTAGGGAGAAAACAACAATCCTTTGTTCATAGAACAATCGTATTGTTTACTTTACACGTAGTTCGTAAAGCAATAATATGTTGCTTGCAACTTAATACTAGAGGGGGTTCGGATGATAACCTGAAGGTGGATTATTAGTCATAGATGCAGTTGGATGGCAGTCTATGTATAATGTTATAATGCCCAATCAAGTCTCAAAGGAGTCAAGATGATTAGTATACGCATGTATTGCTTTCTCGGTGTTTGTCAATTGCCCCGCTGTAATTTGTTCACCCAGCATGTTATCTATCTAAGGAGAGCCACCTCTAGTGAACTATGGATCCCGGTCCTTGTCTTTTACATACAATCTATAAACTGTTTACTGCTTTGTGTTTACTTTCTACAAACTTTTACTTCTTTCCATTCGATACGTTTAATCCTTTGTTTTCCACAAAAGATGGTGAGATTGACAACCTCATCGCAAGTTGGGGACAAAGTTCTGTGGTTGTGTGTAGCATCCCAATTGTCTAACAATTGTAATGCTACTTGGTCTAGTAATATAATGGCTACTTCAAATATATAATTGTTGCATCATCATTATATCATGCTCATGTCATCATGCCACCTTGCATTTGAGCATCATATAAAACCCTTTTCCATTTGGTTCTTATCTCATCTGCATTATTATTGTATTTGCCTCTTGATATTGTATTTGGTTCTTGATATATTGTTTAAATGCCCAAGTTGAGTTGGGGGCATATCTCTTATTAACTCCACCACCTTTTCTTTCACCACCTTATAATTCCACCATCCAACTAAATATGAGCTTTGCCTTTTATTTGAGTTTACCTCTAGCTCATGTGGGTTGGGATGGATCCAATTCTTTTTCCACATGCTCTCATCTTGGCATCATTTTGTTTTCACATTATTGATATATGAGAGCCACATGGCCACCTTTGCATGCCTTGTGAGTGGAACCCTTTTTCCTAGCTTCCATATGGATTATCATGGAATTATGCTCATGTTGGAATATTTTGGGACTATTAGGCATCTAGTGGCCCATACACACTAGCAAGTTCCAATTATAATCAAATGTGATCATCTCCATCTACTCCACTTGGGGCATTCTTTTTAATTCTTTTTGCTTGGCTTTTATTCCAATTTTGGGAATGCATAATAATAATGCCATGTGATAATATTGTTTTCACAAGAATCAACATGGCAATAAATATTTTGCATGGGCCATGCAAGTACCACTTTTTGCTTGTCTTGTGGATTTTATTTGTTTTTGGAGTGGATCATCTCTAATCTCTCTATCCCTTCTTTTGGCTTGATCTATGTTTGATCTTGCTTAAATCCATATCACCACCCTCCCTCTTTTTGGTCTAGCTTTGGTTTGATCTTGTTTTTTCTTGAGCTTGCCAAAAAGGAAAACCATCTCCATCTACCTCTCTCTCTAATCTCTAACCATACCCCATCCTCTCTAACCATACCCCCATCTAAGCTTAACCCTAACCCTAGCATGACACACCACCTCCCACTCTCTCATCTCTCCTCTCTCTAGCCGAGCCACCCCACCATGACCTACCCTAGCTTGGCCCTACTTGGCCACCCTGCCCACCTAGCTACCACCCCAAACAAAACCCTAACCCGACCCTAGTGCAACCTAACCCGAGCCTCCTCCCTCTCTCTTTTCTCTCTATGCCATCAGGGCCCTCCAACCCGAGCCTGCCCCTGCCTCCTTGGCCTCACCCTGGCCCCACATGCCAGCTCCCTGCCCTGGTCCTGCCCTGCCGAGCACGTGAGCGAGGAGGAGGAAAAGGTGGCACCCGAGGCCACCTTTATCCATCTACCCCGCGCCCACGGCACCTCCCCCTTCTCTGCTTTATCCACACCCTCACGGCTCACCTCTGGCCGATCCCAGATCCGCCCAAACCTACCTCCCCTCCTCCCTTCTTCTCCATCGTCGACCACCCTCTCTAGCCGGCACCCTCGGCCTCCTCTCGGCTACACCGTACCAGGCGACCTGCACGACGTGGAGGTGATCGAGGAGTACAAGGAGACCCCCTGCAGCAGCCCCGTACACGGAACCGCGAAGAGGAAGCCCCAGAACCGCTGCACCAGCGCGAGCCGACGCCAAACCCTAGATCGCCCGGCCTCTGCCTCGACGTCGATCGCCAGCTCCTCTGCACAAACCAACGCCACCGACACACTCTCGGTGAGCCCCTGAATCTCCCTGACACCTCCGTCCTCGCCGTAGCTCGCTATTCTCGCCGGACCAAACGTCGAACGCCCTTCGCGCGCCGCTGCTCGCTTCTGTCTGCTCGCTCCCGCGTAGCGCCAAGCCCCAACTAGGCCCCGTCCGCCCTCCTAGCAACAACCCCAGGCCACCGCACTGGCTGCCGCCTCCGCGCGCGCACGCCAGGTCCCTGGATCGATCCCCGCCCGCGCCGCGCACCGATCCGTCGCTCGGCGCAGAGAGAGAGAAGAAGCACAGTACATCGCGTGGACGTTTTGCGCTTAACCCCCTGTACCTTTTTGTGGCTAAACCCGCGGTCCGTTGAGCCCCACCGTCAGCCTCGCGTTTGTTTTTGCAGTTAGCACCCCCAGCTTACCAGGCTCCCAACCCGCGATCCCCAGCTGGGCCACGTGGTTGCGCAAGGCTCACCCGCTGGCAGCTGGGCCTGCGAAGCCTCCAGGCCCACCTGTCTGCCTCTGAGTCTGGACTAGCCCGCGGTGTAAAAACGTTTCGCTGCGCGCTGTGCTGCTGAGTCAGCAGTGGCCCACTGGACAGTGTCTGTGGCTAGCTTAGCTTAGGTACAAAAAGTATTTCTGTAATCTGTTTAAATTCAAATCTTTTCAAAATTAATTCATATTCAAAATTTAAATCTGTTTTTAAAATATCTTTTAAAATATAAACCCAAATAATACAAATAATATATGTTTTGAGATCAGAAAAATGTGAGGAGTTCAAATATAGCCTTCAAAATATATTTTGAACACTTTATTTTCCAAGTTGTTTAAAATTACAATAAATTGCCCTTTGACCTTAATTAATTAATAACTTTTGATTTATAAATCCAAATTTAACAAATGATATGTCTAAAATGATTAGCTCGACGAGACCTTTTTGTTTATGCATTCCATGTTCTGTTTTGCAGCATGCATCATATAAATATAAAGTATACAGCAACTAATATGAGGTGAAAATGTGATTAAAACCCAATAAAAATGTTTAATCTTGTATCCCACACCTCACCCATGCCATGCTACTTTATTGCCATGCAAATTGTGCATCATTCATCATGGCATGATTGTTTGCTTGATGCATTTTATTCATATACTTGCGCACTTTATTTATGTTGGCCCTTGTTTGTTTGGTTCTTCTTCGAATAGATGCTGAGCAGGGGATATATCAAGAGGACCAGGAGCACTACCCAGATCCATCCCTTGCTTCGACTGAGCTGCCAGGCAAGCACTACCACATGCTTGCATACATATAGTACCTATTGCCTCTTTCTTATTCTTGCATCATTGAGTCGCGGTTGCATTAAATTGAATCCCAAGTATTGCATAGCCTTTACTTTTAAACCCCACCGAAGCTTGTTCCTCCATCCCATGAGCCATTACTACAGGAGTTGTTTGAGCCATGCGAGTCATAGAACAGCATGTGTAGGGTATGTGAGTGTCGGATGGATAACGAGGTACCTAAACAACTTAACCTGAGTAGTAATGGGATAACTAATGAAAGTGGCATCGGTGAGCCATATTCGCTATTTGGTTTTTCAGGCTCACTTGTGTCCCGTAGGACCCCGAGTACTTGATTCCTGTTCCTTGAATATTCGCGCTATCCACATCCGGGAGGCTTATGAACCCCCCTGAGCCAGAGCTTGATTCATTCTTATTTCTTGGGGCCACAAACTAGTTTGAGGATTTATTTACTATCCTGTACTTATGCCATGCTTTACTGCTTTATTTAAATTGTGCGAGGTACTGCACACTATACTGTTTAGGAAAGCGGAGTGTTTTCGCGGTGTCGACAAGCCCAGTCACATTTTCGGGTTCCCAGTCGTTCACAGCCACTGGCGCAAACCTTGAGGCCGTCTCGGAGTCAGCTAACTTCGTTGCGGGTAGCTCAATGGGGTGGTCCCCTGAAATATTTCTGAATCCTGTAATTGCTTTGTCGTGACTGCCTCGTTGGGTTTTGATTTGGTTTTTCCGAGGCATATCGAGTGTGTGTTGCTATTTGTGCACCCCTGCAGGGTAAAACTTTCTGAAATCCGTGTCCGCGGTTATGGACGACTTGGAGCACAGTTTCTCGATCATAGACAAGCATAACTAAAGTACCGCTTTTAATTTGACTAGACTAGGTACCTGACTAGTAAATAGTGCAACACTCACGGAATGGATAATAAAACTGCCAACAGATGGGGGGTTGTTCGTCCGCTTCCTCGTCGGTAAGCGAGGAGGAGGATGGATCTGTTAAGATTACCGTTATAACTGTTGTTGTTAATGCACGGACATCCGTCTATCTCTGGTTAGGCGGATGGTTAGCGAGTATCTATAGAATTGCTAGGGTTTATCTTTTGCTGCAATTGCGTCACCCCAGGTTGTGTCCCCTTTAGAGGCATAAAGACTTGCTGAGTACCCCTAGGGTCTCACACGATAAATTATTGGTTCAGATGAACAGGTACCCTCGCAAGATGGATACTGGGTGGAAGAGACGGACGATGTGGGCAACAATCATTCGGTGTAGAGATTCCGGGAACGGGGATCCGTGAGATCTGTGGGCGGGATCTGCTTATTTATGGGGCATCTTATGCCGATTTGCTTCTTATCCGTACTCAGATTTTGTCTTCCGCTTCCGCCTGATACTCTGTTGATTGATGTATGAGGAGATATCCTAAACTATTATATCTATCTAGGATATTTGGATCTTGCCATATGGTGTTGCTATATTTCCTTTCTTTTTAGATGGAATGGCTCTGATGTACTGTTGTATGGTGGCTTGCATACATACTCATTTGTGTATGTAGTTGATCCCTTCGCCTGCCGATTACGCCGCCCGTTCTTGTCCCGATGTTTGGAAATGGTTGGGACGGCCGAAAGGTCTACCTGTGAGTGGCATTTGGGCCCCACCGTACTATTTCAACCATTTCCGTTCATCCAGGCTCGAAACTAGGAGCGTAATTCACCGAGGTAGTTACAATTGGTATCAGAGCCATCCCGCCCTTCGGGGTCTCAGCCAAATGGTCGTTGTCTGTCTAGCAAATATTTTTGGTAGTTATGTATACTAGGGAAAAACAAAACGCGAGAGTAGGACTGCTTCCACTTTTCTTCTTACCCATCCACCCACCCTTTTCTGGTAAGGAAGTGTAACGTTTTCAATTCTCTCCTTAAAATTCAAACTAGGATTCACGTGTTCTGGGTTTCCGTAGTACCATAGGTTGTGTGTGTGTGTGTGTGTGTAATTCTTTGTTTATCTGTTGCATCCAAGTTGTTATCACCATCTGCCTTTGGTTATCAACTGTTGGTACATTCCATACCGACAGGCTTTTGCAAACCGACGCGATCTATCTGATTCGTCGTATACCGCCGCGATCTGTCTTACTCTTTGTTATCCGACGTCATCTTGTTTGGGGTGTTCGTTTCCGTAGTTACTAATCTTTAGGTTCATCGTGAGAAGAAGGGGTTGGGATATGTGTTATACTTATTCATGTGCGGAGTAATGATTTGAGTGCGGGATGGAGTCACGACCATACCACTACTCTTATCATTCGCTCTTGTATATTGAATTGGTAGAGTCACTAATCTTGATTCGTTAAGTGATTTTGCGCATCTATTGGTATTTTAATGCCGAAATTTGTGGAAAAATTTTCTTTGATATATTTGTGTACCACACTCCTTTTCAGTCGTGTGCGATATGCTTAATATCTTCTAGGTGCTTTGAACTTCGTTGATATTTTAATATCACCTTAGTAAATTGTATCCTTAATCTTGATTAATTCCATCTTGGTACTATTTTGGATTATTATTATTCTCCATCATAGTACTGACTTGTGTTTTATATCAATAACAGGATGGCACCACCACGCCGTTCTGAGGAGGACATACAACCTGAGCTGGGGGCAGCGTTGTCAAGCATCGCCAATGCCTTGGCAGCAATGCAGCAGAACCAGCAGCGTTTCGAGGAAAGTGTCAAGAGGAATGAGTTTGTTCCGCTACCTCCACCTCCCAAGCGAGGAGACATCAAGAGCTTCCTGAAGTTCAACCCACGCCAGTTTGATGTTTCTGATCAACCACTTGATGCTGATGATTGGTTGCGTGAGATGTCAAGGTTACTGGCAACTGCTGATGTTCCTGAGCAAGAATGGGTAAAGTGTGCTACTCACCTTCTGAAGGGAGATGCAGCTCTCTGGCGGGAGAATTACCTGAAGGCAAACTGCACTGGTTTTCAGCCTACTTGGGGACAGTTCACTGGAGCTTTCAAAGAGCAGTATCTGTCAGAAATTGTCATGGAGAGGATGAAGGAAGTGTTTCTCAACCTCAAGCAGGGCAATGATAATGTCAATACCTACATCAGGAACTTCATGAACCTTTCTCGTTATGGTGGCGATGAGATCTCTGATGACAAGAAGAAGCAAAAGAGGTTCAGGCAAGGTCTCAATGCATCGATTAAGTATGCAATCACACATGCAAGGCCAGCGTCTTTTCTGGAACTTCAGCATACAGCTCTGCAGGAAGAGGCAAGTAGGCAAGTGTTTGAGGAGTCAAAGAAACACAGCCATGATGCAGCAAGCTCTTCAGCTATGTCAGCTCCTTCTAAGCGTCGTGTCTGGGTTTCTAACACCCCACCGTCGCTCCCGGCTCCACCAAGACCTTCAAGCTACGCGGCAAGGCCACCAAACTTCCTCACTGCTGCTCCCAGGGGCTACAACCACCACTACCCTGGAGCGCCCGGCGGAGTCCCTGGCTACGTTGCTCCACGTCCACCTGGTGCTTGTTACACTTGTGGAGACACTGGGCATCAAAACTAGAACTGTCCGATGAAGAACAAGGCCCTTCCTCCACCACCTCCAAGATCTGCGGCAAGCTCTCCTTTGGTTCGTGCACCACCACCTCGGGCTCTCAACATCAACACCAAGCCCGGGTCTACTGTTGCTCGTGCCAACTGTGTCAACGCCGCTCAAGCTGAGCATGCACCTGGAGTTGTGATGGGTATGCTATCCGTTAACTCAGTCCCTGCACGAGTTTTGTTTGATTCTGGTGCATCGCATTCTTTTGTGTCAACCAAGTTTGCAGACGAGAATGGGTTAGCTATGGATCCTCTCCTTAAGCGGTTAATGGTCCTCTCTCCTGGAGCAAAGATGGCAGCTTCTAAAATCAGCCATGGCAATCAAATTGAGATTGGTGGCTCTTCGTTCTCGGCTTCCTTAATCATTCTGGGCAATTCTGACATTGATGTCATCTTGGGCATGGATTGGTTGACAACAAATGCAGGTGTGATTGATTGTGCTGAACGCTCGGTTTCTCTGAAGATTCCTGAAGGCCATATAGTCTATTCTCCAAGTCTGACTCCTGCTATCCAGCTTTTCTCTTTGGCGGCTCTGAATGATGATGCTATGGAAGCTATTCAGAGTGTTCCGGTGGTCTGTGAGTTCCCAGATGTCTTTCCTGAAGAGTTGCCAGGTATGCCTCCGGAACATCAGGTTGAGTTTGTAATTGAGCTTGAACCTGGTACCGCTCCTATCTCCAAGCGGCCTTATAAGATGGGTCCTGCTGAGTTGGCTGAACTCAAACGTCAACTTGATGAACAAGAGAAGTTGGGTTTCATTCAACATAGTACTTCTTCTTGGGGTAGCCCAACAATCTTTGTGAAGAAGCGAGACCAAACTGATAGACTTTGTGTTGACTATCGGGCTCTCAATGCTAAAACCATCAAGAATAAATATCCCCTTCCGCGGATTAATGATCTCTTTGATCAGCTAGCTGGAGCTGTGGTATTCTCTAAGCGTGACTTGAGAAGTGGTTATCACCAAATCAGGATTCGCAAGGAAGATGTTCCTAAAACAGCTTTCACCACCCGCTATGGCCTGTATGAGTACACGGTCATGTCTTTCGGCCTCACCAACGCACCTGCCACCTTCTCGAGGCTCATGAACTCGGTTTTCATGGAGTATCTTGACAAGTTCGTTGTGGTCTATCTGGATGACATCCTAGTCTATTCTAAGTCACAAGAAGAGCATGAAGAACACCTTCGGTGTGTCCTAAACAAGCTTCGTGAGAACCGCTTGTATGCAAAGTTCTCCAAGTGTGAGTTTTGGCTGCCTCAAGTAACCTATCTTGGTCACGTCATCTCTGCCAAGGGCATTGAAGTCAACCCGGAAACTGTGAAGACAATTGTTGAATGGCTTCCTCCTGTTAATGTCAAAGAAGTGAGGAGTTTCCTTGGTTTGGCTAGTTATTGCCGTCGCTTCGTTCAGAACTTTTCGAAGATAGCGAAGCCTCTTACCGATCTCCTCAAGAAAGGCAAGAAATACCTTTGGACTCCTGCATGTCAAGCAAGCTTTGAGACACTCAAAGAGAAGCTCACTTCCACACCAGTCTTGGTTCCTCCGGATACAACCAAGCCGTTCTAGATCTTCTGTGACGCCTCTTTGCATGGATTGGGTGCGGTCCTTATGCAAGAAAAACAAGTTGTTGCTTATGCCTCTCGCTAGTTGAAGACGCATGAGATCAAGTATCCTACTCATGACCTCGAGCTCGCAGCAGTTGTCTTTGCTTTGAAAGTATGGAGGCACTACTTGCTTGGCAACCGTTGTGAGATCTTTTCTGATCACAAGAGTCTGAAGTATATCTTTACTCAGCCTGATCTCAACCTTCGGCAGAGGAGGTGGATTGAAGCAATCAATGACTTCGATCTGACCATCAACTACACTCCGGGCAAAGCTAATGTTATGGCAGATGCTCTCAGCCGCAAAACTTATGTCAACAACCTCATGATGGAAGAACAACAGCCTCTCTTGTGCGAGGAATTCCGTCAGCTCAACCTGGAAATTGTGGAACAAGGGTATCTCCTGAACCTTCTAGCAACTCCTCTCTTGGAAGAAAAGGTTCGCTCCTATCAGCTTGGTGATCCGTACACAAGAAAGATCATCTCCAAACTCCAGCTTCCAAAGTATGAGTCCTTCCACGTCGATGATCAAGGCACGCTTTTCTTTGAACACCGGATGTTTGTTCCGAACTACCCGGGTTTGAGAGAGCAAGTTCTCAAGGAGGCGCATGATTCTGTTCTTTCTATCCACCCTGGCAGCACAAAGATGTACATGGACTTGAAAACACAATATTGGTGGCCTGGTTTGAAAAGGTATTGTGCCAAGTATGTCTCGGAGTGTGATGTCTGCCGCAGAGTGAAAGCTGTCCATCAGAAACCTTTCGGTCTTCTACAACCATTGAAACCCCCGGAATGGAAATGGGAGAAAGTAGAAATGGACTTCATCACTGGTTTTCCGAGGTCGCAGAAGGGCAACAATGCAATCTTTGTTGTCATTGACAGGTTTTCTAAAGTGGCTCACTTCTTCCCCGTCAAGGAAACCATTTCTGCAATTCAGTTGGCGGAGCTCTATATCAACAGAATTGTCTCTCTGTATGGGGTTCCTCTCGAGATCAGTTCAGACCGTGGAAGCATCTTCACTTCCAAGTTCTGGGAGAGTTTCCAAAATGCTTTGGGAACAAAGTTGAACTTCAGCACAGCTTACCACCCTCAGTCGCAAGGACAAGTGGAAAGGATCAATCAGATTCTGGAGGATATGCTTCGTGCTTGCGTCATCTCTTTTGGCATGAAGTGGGAAGAATGTCTTCCTTATGCTGAATTCTCTTACAACAACAGCTTCTAGAAAAGTCTAAAGATGGCACCATTTGAGGCTCTCTATGGTCGCAAGTGCAGAACTCCGATTGGTTGGTCGGGTGCAGGTGAAAGGATCTTGTTTGGCCCTGACATTGTGACTCAAGCGGAGCAGAAGGTTCACATCATTCTTGAAAATCTGAGGATTGCTCAAAGTCGCCAGAAGAGCAATTATGACAGGAAGCACACGGACATGGAGTATGTCCCTGGTGATCTCGTTTACCTTCGTGTCACTCCCATGAAAGGCACGCACCGCTTTGGTATCAAAGGGAAGCTGGCTCCTAGATACATCGGTCCCTTCAAAATTCGTGGAAGAAGAGGAGAAGTTGCTTATGCTCGTGAGCTCCCGAAAAAACTCAAAGTCCATGATGTTTTCCACATCTCTCAGCTCAAGAAGTGCTTCAAGGATCCCGGCAGGACCGTGGATCATGAGCTTATCAATCTCCAAGAAGACCTGTCTTATCAAGAACACCCCACAAAAATCCTTGAAGTCGCAGAAAGAAGGACTCGCAACAAGTCCATCAAGTTCTGCAAGGTGCAGTGGTCGCACCATTCTGTTGATGAAGCCACTTGGGAACGTGAAGATGAGCTCCGTGCCAAGTATCCTACCCTCTTTGTGTCTTCTTCTTCTTCCTAGAATCTCGGGGCGAGATTCCTGTTAAGGGGGAGAGTTGTAGCATCCCAATTGTCTAACAATTGTAATGCTACTTGGTCTAGTAATATAATGGCTACTTCAAATATATAATTGTTGCATCATCATTATATCATGCTCATGTCATCATGCCACCTTGCATTTGAGCATCATATAAAACCCTTTTCCATTTGGTTCTTATCTCATCTGCATTATTATTGTATTTGCCTCTTGATATTGTATTTGGTTCTTGATATATTGTTTAAATGCCCAAGTTGAGTTGGGGGCATATCTCTTATTAACTCCACCACCTTTTCTTTCACCACCTTATAATTCCACCATCCAACTAAATATGAGCTTTGCCTTTTATTTGAGTTTACCTCTAGCTCATGTGGGTTGGGATGGATCCAATTCTTTTTCCACATGCTCTCATCTTGGCATCATTTTGTTTTCACATTATTGATATATGAGAGCCACATGGCCACCTTTGCATGCCTTGTGAGTGGAACCCTTTTTCCTAGCTTCCATATGAATTATCATGGAATTATGCTCATGTTGGAATATTTTGGGACTATTAGGCATCTAGTGGCCCATACACACTAGCAAGTTCCAATTATAATCAAATGTGATCATCTCCATCTACTCCACTTGGGGCATTCTTTTTAATTCTTTTTGCTTGGCTTTTATTCCAATTTTGGGAATGCATAATAATAATGCCATGTGATAATATTGTTTTCACAAGAATCAACATGGCAATAAATATTTTGCATGGGCCATGCAAGTACCACTTTTTGCTTGTCTTGTGGATTTTATTTGTTTTTGGAGTGGATCATCTCTAATCTCTCTATCCCTTCTTTTGGCTTAATCTATGTTTGATCTTGCTTAAATCCATATCACCACCCTCCCTCTTTTTGGTCTAGCTTTGGTTTGATCTTGTTTTTGCTTGAGCTTGCCAAAAAGGAAAACCATCTCCATCTACCTCTCTCTCTAATCTCTAACCATACCCCATCCTCTCTAACCATACCCCCATCTAAGCTTAACCCTAACCCTAGCATGACGCACCACCTCCCTCTCTCTCATCTCTCATCTCTCTAGCCGAGGCACCCCACCATGACCTACCCTAGCTTGGCCCCACTTGGCCACCCTGCCCACCTAGCTACCACCCCAAACAAAACCCTAACCCGACCCTAGTGCAACCTAACCCGAGCCTCCTCCCTCTCTCTTTTCTCTCTATGCCATCAAGGCCCTCCAACCCGAGCCTGCCCCTGCCTCCTTGGCCTCACCCTGGCCCCACATGCCAGCTCCCTGCCCTGGTCCTGCCCTGCCGAGCACGTGAGCGAGGAGGAGGAAAAGGTGGCACCCGAGGCCACCTTTATCCATCTACCCCGCGCCCACGGCACCTCCCCCCTCTCTGCTTTATCCACACCCTCACGGCTCACCTCTGGCCGATCCCAGATCCGCCCAAACCTACCTCCCCTCCTCCCTTCTTCTCCATCGTCGACCACCCTCTCTAGCCGGCACCCTCGGCCTCCTCTCGGCTACACCGTACCAGGCGACCTGCGCGACGTGGACGTGATCGAGGAGTACAAGGAGACCCCCTGCAGCAGCCCCGTACATGGAACCGCGAAGAGGAAGCCCCAGAACCACTGCACCAGCGCGAGCCGACGCCAAACCCTAGATCGCCCGGCCTCTGCCTCGACGTCGATCGCCAGCTCCTCTGCACGAACCAACGCCACCGACACACTCTCGGTGAGCCTCTGAATCTCCCTGACACCTCCGTCCTCGCCGTAGCTCGCTGTTCTCGCCGGACCAAACGTCGAACGCCCTTCGCGCGCCACCGCTCGCTTCTGTCTGCTCGCTCCCGCGTAGCGCCAAGCCCCAACTAGGCCCCGTCCGCCCTCCTAGCAACAACCCCAGACCACCGCACTGGCTGCCGCCTCCGCGCGCGCACGCCAGGTCCCTGGATCGATCCCCGCCCGCGCCGCGCACCGATCCGTCGCTCGGCACAGAGAGAGAGAAGAAGCACAGTACATCGCGTGGACGTTTTGCGCTTAACCCCCTGTACCTTTTTGTGGCTAAACCCACGGTCCGTTGAGCCCCACCGTCAGCCTCGCGTTCGTTTTTGCAGTTAGCACCCCCAGCTTACCAGGCTCCCAACCCGCGATCCCCAGCTGGGCCACGTGGTTGCGCAAGGCTCACCCGCTGGCAGCTGGGCCCGCGAAGCCTCCAGGCCCACCTGTCTGCCTCTGAGTCTGGACTAGCCCGCGGTGTAAAAACGTTTCGCTGCGTGCTGTGCTGCTGAGTCAGCAGTGGCCCACTAGACAGTGTCTGTGGCTAGCTTAGCTTAGGTACAAAAAGTATTTCTGTAATCTGTTTAAATTCAAATCTTTTCAAAATTAATTCATATTCAAAATTTAAATCTGTTTTTAAATATCTTTTAAAATATAAACCCAAATAATACAAATAATATATGTTTTGAGATCAGAAAAATGTGAGGAGTTCAAATATAGCCTTCAAAATATATTTTGAACACTTAATTTTCCAAGTTGTTTAAAATTACAATAAATTGCCCTTTGACCTTAATTAATTAATAACTTTTGATTTATAAATCCAAATTTAACAAATGATATGTCTAAAATGATTAGCTCGACGAGACCTTTTTGTTTATGCATTCCATGTTCTGTTTTGCAGCATGCATCATATAAATATAAAGTATACAGCAACTAATATGAGGTGAAAATGTGATTAAAACCCAATAAAAATGTTTAATCTTGTGTCCCACACCTCACCCATGCCATGCTACTTTATTGCCATGCAAATTGTGCATCATTCATCATGGCATGATTGTTTGCTTGATGCATTTTATTCATATACTTGCGCACTTTATTTATGTTGGCCCTTGTTTGTTTGGTTCTTCTTCGAATAGATGCTGAGCAGGGGATATATCAAGAGGACCAGGAGCACTACCCAGATCCATCCCTTGCTTCGACTGAGCTGCCAGGCAAGCACTACCACATGCTTGCATACATATAGTACCTATTGCCTCTTTCTTATTCTTGCATCATTGAGTCGCGATTGCATTAAATTGAATCCCAAGTATTGCATAGCCTTTACTTTTAAACCCCACCGAAGCTTGTTCCTCCATCCCATGAGCCATTACTACAAGAGTTGTTTGAGCCATGCGAGTCATAGAACAGCATGTGTAGGGTATGTGAGTGTCGGATGGATAACGAGGTACCTAAACAACTTAACCTGAGTAGTAATGGGATAACTAATGAAAGTGGCATCGGTGAGCCATATTCGCTATTTGGTTTTTCAGGCTCACTTGTGTCCCGTAGGACCCAGAGTACTTGATTCCTGTTCCTTGAATATTCGCGCTATCCACATCCGGGAGGCTTATGAACCCCCCTGAGCCAGAGCTTCATTCATTCTTATTTCTTGGGGCCACAAACTAGTTTGAGGATTTATTTACTATCCTGTACTTATGCCATGCTTTACTGCTTTATTTAAATTGTGCGAGGTACTGCACACTGTACTGTTTAGGAAAGCGGAGTGTTTTCGCGGTGTCGACAAGCCCAGTCACATTTTCGGGTTCCCAGTCGTTCACAGCCACTGGCGCAAACCTTGAGGCCGTCTCGGAGTCAGCTAACTTCGTTGCGGGTAGCTCAATGGGGTGGCCCCCTGAAATATTTCTGAATCCTGTAATTGCTTTGTCGTGACTGCCTCGTTGGGTTTTGATTTGGTTTTTCCGAGGCATATCGAGTGTGTGTTGCTATTTGTGCACCCCTGCAGGGTAAAACTTTCTGAAAGCCGTGTCCGCGGTTATGGACGACTTGGAGCACAGTTTCTCGATCATAGACAAGCATAACTAAAGTACCGCTTTTAATTTGACTAGACTAGGTACCTGACTAGTAAATAGTGCAACACTCATGGAATGGATAATAAAACTGCCAACAGATGGGGGGTTGTTCGTCCGCTTCCTCGTCGGTAAGCGAGGAGGAGGATGGATCTGTTAAGATTACCGTTATAACTGTTGTTGTTAATGCACGGACATCCGTCTATCTCTGGTTAGGCGGATGGTTAGCGAGTATCTATAGAATTGCTAGGGTTTATCTTTTGCTGCAATTGCGTCACCCCAGGTTGTGTCCCCTTTAGAGGCATAAAGACTTGTTGAGTACCCCTAGGGTCTCACACGATAAATTATTGGTTTAGATGAACAGGTACCCTCGCAAGATGGATACTGGGTGGAAGAGACGGACGATGTGGGCAACGATCATTCGGTGTAGAGATTCCGAGAACGGGGATCCGTGAGATCTGTGGGCGGGATCTGCTTATTTATGGGGCATCTTATGCCGATTTGCTTCTTATCCGTACTCGGATTTTGTCTTCCGCTTCCGCCTGATACTCTGTTGATTGATGTATGAGGAGATATCCTAAACTATTATATCTATCTAGGATATTTGGATCTTGCCGTATGGCGTTGCTATAATTCCTTTCTTTTTAGATGGAATGGCTCTGATGTACTGTTGTATGGTGGCTTGCATACATACTCATTTGTGTATGTAGTTGATCCCTTCGCCTGCCGATTACGCCGCCCGTTCTTGTCCCGATGTTTGGAAATGGTTGGGACGGCCGAAAGGTCTACCTGTGAGTGGCATTTGGGCCCCACCGTACTATTTCAACCATTTCCGTTCATCCAGGCTCGAAACTAGGAGCGTAATTCACCGAGGTAGTTACATTGTGTTGTGCAGGTCTCCACGTTGCTACTAGCACCGGTAGTGCGCCCTGCCAAGGCTCAGCTAGTAACACCTTTGGGGTGTTTCCTTGCTCCTACTGGTTCGATTAAACCTTGGTTTCATAACTGAGGGAAACTTGCTGCTGTGCTCATCATACCTTCCTCTTGGGGTTCCCAACGAGCTCTACATCAACACCGCCAACAAGCATTTTTCTGGGCGTCGTGCATTGAGCCATCAAGCGATTTTCTGGCGCCGTTGCCGGGGAGTCAAGGACATCTTCACAAGGGGACTCCCTCATAACCAATCTCTTTACTTTGTTGTTTTTGTTTTGCTTAGTTTCTTTTTGCTTTGTTTGCTTGTTTTGTTCCACAAAAACACACAAAAATTAGTTTTACTAAGTTGCTTTCTTTTCAAAAACACAAAAAAATAGTTTTACTAGTTTGCCTTCTTTACCAAAAAAACACAAAAAAATTAAGTCTCCTTTAGTTGTCACCTCTTCCTTAGCTCACCATGTTGGTCCCCAAATTCACTCTGAAAGACCTTTCTATTGGTAGTGGTTCTATAATTGGGAAAGATAACATTGAAGAATTATTTAATCATGTTAGTAAGCATGAAGATACTGAGGATAGATCCCTTGTAGAACTTGCTCCAAACTATGAGATCGCTGCAGCTTCTTTAATTCACATGTTAGAAGCTAGGTTTGTTAACCTCAACCCCTTAATGCAAGTAATGTTTCTTAAGCTAAAAGAAATTGAGGATCCTGAAAAGAGGGATTTCATTTTAGAAACTTTGTTTAAGGAGTTCTATGCTGTTGCCAAGGAAGCTAGGAAAGTCTTTGAACGTTTCAATATGCTAGGCTCGTGTGTAAATGTTGTTGGTACACGAGAAAAGATGAACAAAACCGAACCTAATGGGGAGGAACCTAAGATACCAACACCCTTTAAACTAATAGCAATACATGATGCCATAGAAAAGAATCTTGATTGGATTGTTCCTGCAAACCCTTTTGATGAGAATAGTGAACCTAAGAGCATTGAGAGAGGATCATCTAGAACTTATTTGGATGATATACCTTGCCTTGTTGAAGATATTTCTGGTATTAATCTTAATGCTTCTTCATTTGAGAACACTTGATTCTTTCTTTGCTTCTTATGCCTAACTTAAAGGCGTTAAAGAAAAGTACTTATTCAAAGATAACCCAAAAGTTTTAGATGAGTCTTGGAAGTTATTACCTCTGTAATAACCTCTCCTTATCCTTTTATTTGTTTTTTATGCCAAGAGTAACCTCTAATGAGATAGAAGTAATGATTGGGAAAGTTGTTGTCCCGAAACAGATTTTTGTGCTTCACTGTAAAAATTTGTGAGAGGGCTTTGTATGTCGGATTGAGCTGTAATGTTTTGTGCTTCTGCCCCAGGTTGTTATATAACTTTAGTTAGTTCAACACTTTTTGATTTGAGCAACAGAAGGTCTTCGAAAAATTTCGTCTTTACCTGCTGGTCTGTTTTGACAGATTTCTGCCATTTTCTGCATTTGCTTCTTGTTGGTTCCTTTTTGAGTTCTTTTGGGGAATTGAGCTTTTGGAGGGAAGTGCTACAGTATCTAGTGTTCTAATGGAAGTTTATTTGGTGTTAGAACTGAACCTTAAGACTTATTTATCTTGAGTGCACTAATGTTGCTAATAAAGATTGTGTGAAGTTTTGTATGAAGGAAAATTTTCAGGTATATGGAAGGAATGAGTAATGAGATGAAGGATGGACTAAAGCTCAAGCTTGGGGATGCCACGCGTGTCACCCCAAGAAATATCCAATAAGTACAAGCGTCAAAGCTTGGGGATGCCCAAGGCATCCCCTTCTTCATCAATAAAAATTCCAGGTTTCTTTCAAACGCTTTATTTTTATTGTTTCATGCACAATTGTGTTGTTCTTGGAGCGTCTTATTTTTCGTTTTTGTTTTGGTTTTTCATTTGCTTTGTTTGCTTAGTTTTCTGAATAAATTGGTTGGACCCCCTCTTTCATACATTGGTTTGCAAATAGTTTGGTTTGGTTTGGAAAAGAGTAGGAAAGTTCATGCTTATGTGGTAAAAAGAGCTTGTTTTTGACTGTGGCCTATGCTTTGTCATGCCATGCTTGATATTGTTTTGGCTTTATGCTTAGTATTGTTTGCTGTAGCATGACTTGTTATAAACAATTGAGATTGCTTAATGTGCCTTGGATGAATCATGCGTTGTTTTAACATATTAAAGCATAATATAGTGGTATTCTCCTTTGATGCTTTATTTGGGTTGACTTAGCACATGCTCACACCATGTTATGACTATATCAAGTCACCATAGCTTTTATGATCCTTTAGTTTTCAACTTGTAGTATCACTTTATGCTTTGATCAATGATGTTTTGTCGCTCTGCATGATTATGGCCATTATTTCTCTCTTAGTTTGTCGCTCCCAGTCTTTTGCTAGCCTCCACAACAAAGTATGAGTTCCACTCATGCACGCAACTCCCTAAACCAAGTTATTCCAAAGTGTCCACCATACCTACCTACTAGCTTATGCTATTCCAAGTATATTCATGCTTTTTTTACCTTCGAAATTAAACTTGTTATGAGAAAACTAGTGATTAAATCTCTCACAAACTTGATGGAACACCTTACCTTTTTGCATCTAATAAACTTGAACCATTGGGTCCTTCTTTGTTGCGTATATGCTTGCGCTTTATAAGTTGAAATTAGCAGAACCATGTTTCATGGGGAACGCTTTCAACATTGCACTTGTACTTTGTACCTCGTTGATATCGTGTTCTTTTGCTTATGGATCCCGGTAGTGTGAAATAAAAGTGGAACTTGTAAGATCATGGAGTTTGTATGTGTGTTAGAGAAACGCCTGGGCCGCTATCCTAAGCCATGCCTAAGCATGGTGGAAACTTGCAGCATCACCATAATTAGCACTCTATGAAGCATCCTCAATAAAAACCTATGCAAATAGCAAATGAAAAGATCGCAGAGATGCTCATTGTCTGCTTGCCTTGTCATTTTGATTATGGGAAAGCTCCCGTATCATGTGCAAGGGGTACCCCGTTGGCGGTTCTTAATGATACACATGTACTTACAATGACAAGAGCTTACTCGTGACTAAAGTTGAGTAGCATGAGGATCGGTCTTCGTAAGTAAGGGGCCTGAGATTTTGGTTTATAAATTGTCAAGCATATCCTCTTAGTTGTGTCACTTTAACCTTAATCACCTTAAAGATGCTTATGATAGGGGCAATGAGAGCTGAAAGCTATAAGTACCATAATTTTTGGAAGCTCTTTATGAGACTTGAATCCTAACTCCCTTTTACAAAAGGCCTTTCTTCCACCATTATATTGAGTCTCCACCTTCTATCTTTATGCACTTACTTTGAGAGCATAGTGGCCATTCTTAGTTCTCTGTGCATTGTCCCAAGACTAGTTGATTGATGCATAACTTGTTATTGCTTGTTTTAAACTATTGTATCTAGTCACTCTTATGAACTTTGAAGGTGTCCTATGCATTTATATTTGCTACTCTATTGAGGGACAAGCTGAATACTATTATGCTATGTTTTATTTATGTGAAACAAATGAACGTCTTGCAAAGCATTGTTATTCATGAATCTTTTGTTTGTTCCTTTTCATGTTGCATCATAGTTTCTTTGCTTATTGCTAGAACTTTGTCTTTCATGTTATGATTGAAGTACTATGATCCCAGCTTTGAATGTTTTGTAAATACTTTGATCAAGTCTTTGATGGTGCATGTCACCTCAAAAATTATTCTTTCTTTTTATCACTTACCTACTCGAGGACGAGCAGGAGTTAAGCTTGGGGATGTTGATACATTGCAAATGTATCTATAATTTTTGATGGTCCATGCTTGGTTTTATCCACTTTCTTGTGTTTTGTTCCAACTTTGGAGTACTTTTCATATGATTTCTTGGACTAACCTATTAACAAGAGCCACGGTGCCAGCTGCCTGTTTTCTGCTGTTTTTGGTTCCAGGAAAGTCAGAAAATGAATATTCTCGGAATTGGACGGGACAAAAGCCAAAGTGCCTATTTTCCAGAAGTCATCAAGTGCCAGAATACGAGACGGAGGGGGGCTAGAGGGCGGCCACACCACCTGGCAGCGCGACCAGGCCTGACCCGCGCCAGGGGGTGGTGTGGCCAGCCCAGGCACCCCCTCGGCCTACCCTTCCGACTATAAGATGCCCTCGGGACGAAAACCCTAAGTGCCCGATCAAAAATCCACGAAAGAGTTTGTAGCCGCCGTCATCTCCATCCCTAGATCAGGAGGGATCTGAAGCTCTTCCCGGCACCCTACCAGAGAGGGGAATTCACCCTGGAGGCCTTCTTCATCACCATGCAAGCCTCCGGTGCGATGCGTGAGTAGTTCATCCTTGGACTACTGATCCATGTAGTAGCTAGATGGTTGGTTCTCCTCCTTTGTGCTTTCATGTCTAGATCTTGTGAGCTCCGTTCATGATCAAGATCATCTATTTGTAATTCTGCATGTTGTGTTTGCGGGGATCTGATAGATATTGAGATGCTATTTCAGATTGATTATTGATTCTATCATGTCTTTGTTATTTGTGATCTTGCATGCTTTCCGTTGTTAGTAGCTATCGTGGCCAAGTAGATGCTAGCAACTCCAAGATTTGGTATTTATGCTCGATAGTGGGTTCAAGCCTCTGGTATTCTGGGGAAGTGACAGAAATCTCTAAGGTACTAGATGTGTTGTTGCTACTAGGGAGAAAACAACAATCCTTTGTTCATAGAACAATCGTATTGTTTACTTTACACGCAGTTCGTAAAGCAATAATATGTTGCTTGCAACTTAATACTGGAGGGGGTTCGGATGATAACCTGAAGGTAGATTATTAGTCATAGATGCAGTTGGATTGCGGTCTATGTATAATGTTGTAATGCCCAATCAAGTCTCAAAGGAGTCAAGATGATTAGTATATGCATGTATTGCTTTCTCGGTGTTTGTCAATTGCCTCGCTGTAATTTGTTCACCCAGCATGTTATCAAGTCTCGGTGTTTAACCTTAATCACCTTTCTCGGTCTATGTATAATGTTGTAATGCCCAATCGTTCCTGCTACCAATTGAATCTTCGGGTAACTGCCTTAACCATGACCTTGCGGCACCGGTGAGGTGTAGTTGTAGACTTTGCATCGCAGTAGTTGTGGATCTGCCCTGTAATTTGACGGTGGTTAGATAGTCTGCTAACCAAGCTTCGAGTTCCTGGAGCCCATCGTATTTATGTCGGTCATGTGGAAGTTTAAAATCTTTGGGTACTGAGGCTTTGTGAATCCTCTCCGTGAAACAGCTGGCCCCGCATAGCCCATGGTCATCTTCATCATCTCCATCTTGATATCGTCGGGTGCGGCTTTCGTGTCTGGGTCCACTGCTCCTATGCTGGGTGTTGTCGTTCTTGTGTTGCTTCGTGGCTCGGATCCTACAGGGTGCGCCTGCTGTGGTGATCGAGATCACCGAGTGTGTCCTACTTGCTGAGGACTATTGTGACGGCGTGGGGATCGTTGTGTGAGTCCTTGTTCCACTTCTGCAAGTGAGACCCCTACCATGCCGAGGTTCATCAGGGCAAAGCGGTGGAGGGTCGCGCGCGGATCATCGGGTGCGGGTTGAGTGGTGATCATATATGTTTGTGTGGCCATGATGGCTGCGTGAGCTGTTTTTGCCTTGATGTTTTCGGCTTGATCAATGGACATGAATGATAGGTCGAGGTCTCGGATGATTCCACTTCTTTCTGGTTCAGGGATATTCTATAATCGAGATGTCGCCCTTATTGGTGGTGCGGATCCTGTCACACTTCTTGACCCTCGAGTAGACCTTAGTTGGGCCCGTCGTAAACTAGATTTGTGGGCTAGCCTTTTTCTTTCATCAAGCTGTCTTTGCATCCGGAGTAGGTCTCTCTTCTTGTGGTGGAGCAAATATTGGTATGCCATTAGATCTTCATGTGAAGCATCTGCTGTCATTGGGACTGCTCCCGAAATTGCCTCTCTTGCTTTTTGCCATGCCGACGCTGGTAGCCAAAGTCCTGGTCTCTCTTCCGTGTGGGGTTCTCCGTCTCCTCCTCAGACTATGCGATTATCTATTGTTTCTCCTACGTTTCCGTGTTCTCCTCCGTTGTCGTGTTCTTCTCTGTTGCCGTGTTCTCCTCCGTTGTCGTGGTTTCCTGCATGGTCATCTGATAGAATATCATCGAGGTTTATTATAGGATTACCGTTTTCATCATGTGGTGTTGAGGTATCTCCGTTGATCATGTACAGTTCGCGGCGTGTTATGTGTGGCCTGACGGCGTCGCCTTTTGCTTCTGCGGGTGTGTTGGTAGTACTCCGAGATCGTAGTTCTGGATAAATTTTCGCCATTCTTTCTTCAAAGTCGACGTTTTCGCTGCTTTCTACGGGTTCTGAGGTTGTTAGGTTTGCTTCGTGTGGTGAGATTAATTGACCACCTTCTTTTCCTGCTTTGATCTGAGTTGTGATGTCTGTGGGGGTTCCAGCGAGCGATGCTGGTACTACTATAGGCGTGGCCTTTCCCACTGACGGTTCTGATGCGATCAGGGCCGAAGGGTGTGATTCCTGCATGTTGTCTGCTTGGAAGTGGGGGCTTCTGATGATTAGATCGGATCTGCTATTGAAATTGGCGGGTACCACTACAAGGGTGGGCGGGCGTGGATTTTCTTTTGTCGAGTTGACGCTTGGTGGAGATCGTTCCGCCGAATCCGTGTTTCCAGCATTCAGGTTTCCCACAGACGGCGCCAATTGACAAGGGGTAACCTCGGCAATGCCCATGGTTATGGACTTGGGGTTTTGCGGAAAAGAGAACATTGTGGATTTCGTCGGATGTTAGGAGAACAATGAAGACAAAGTCGCCTGAATATTGGAAAACACTCTATTATAGGTTGCCCTCTCGATTTCGGTACCCTCGCTTGGGATTGTCCTGCCCTATATATAATAGGCCGTGTCTCGAAGCTGTATGCGGATAGGTTTTATTCACGCGTGATTACAATACCAACATAATGTCGGTTCGTGGTTTCTCTCCTAATACAATAAAAAGTCTCTATCGGTTGCTTCCTTGGGTCGTTATCCGGAATCTTTTTGGGCCGTAGGCCTTTTACCCAATGTAGGGTAGCGAATAATGAGAATCCGAGTAATCATACCCATGTCACCGCCACTACCAAACACCACCTATGACCAATGCTATGTCGTGCCATCCGCTGACCTACCGTGCGATGCCCCGACAAGCACCCTTGGGTACACATCGTGGAGGTGGGGCAGGTGGACGAGGCGGTGTACATGACCCTTGTAGATTGTTCCAATCCGCATCCCTGAGGCCCTTTTCATTGCAAGATCAAGTGCCTGATCTAGATCGCCGCCAATCCATGGAAGACTGTAGTCTCGCCGCTGATCATCCAAGTACCTACGTGTCTAGTACGACCAGGCAGGCAGTCAGACGCTCGCTTAGTTGGCCCTGCGATTTGGCCATAGTTTTGGCCTATTGGCTGTTGTGAATGAAGGCATAGAGAGAGATTCACAAAGTAAATGGTTTGGAACTGCATTAGGGCTAAAACATTCTCAAGGAGTGTTTAATCCACCACTAGCAAATAGATTAATCATGATTAGGATAGATATATGTCTTTCTTCATGTGTATGTATGGGAGAAGCTAATTAGATGATCACATACCGGCCATATGATATCTCACCTCTCATAACCACAATTGTGATCATAGGCCAACCACCCTGATCCTCAATAATTAAGGGTTAACCCCATGGTCATGGGCGTAACTTTGTGAGTCCTCTCTTATCCCCATTGACCAAATGAATGATGATATGGTATGACATGGCAATTACCACCTTCAACATCACCACATGTCCAATGGTAATTCCCTTAAGAGTCCCAAAGGCCATTGTTATGTGGTGCACATTCACATAACATCAAGAGACATAATTAATACATACTCATAACTCAAAGGTATAACTCATATTTATTTGAACATATAATGTTTGTTGGGGTTTCTATCCATCTCCACAAGAACAAAGAACTACTCACACATGGAGACAATCAGCATTATCACAGTAATATGAATGGAATACAAATGGATGGATGAATACTTGTGCAAATCCACAATAGGGTTTAGGAGTTACAATAATATGAATGTAATATGAGATGTAGTGGATGGTGATGTAGTGGTTGATGATGAGGAGGATTCCTAGGCCTCCAAGGATCTTTGTAGTGGTGAGGATCTAAGCCCTTCTGCTAGTCCCCCTCTAGATCCCTTCCGGAGGTGAGGTTTCTGGGAACTATAGTTTCTCTTGATGGGTTCGTAGCATGGAAAACAAAAAATTTCTACCGCAAGAACGAACAAAACCCACATCTAATCTAGATAAAAGCCAATTTAGACTAAGTTTATGATAAATTGAGTTCAATTTTAATTCTTAAATTAACTAGGTGAACTCCCACTCAAAACAACATCCCTCACATTGTCTTAGTGATTACACGAACCAAGTCCACTAAACCAAGTCCGATCTTCATGAGAGAAGATGTAGTTTCATCGGCGAACAATCTTCATGTTCATCATATCACTTATATGATTCATGCTCTACCTTTCGGTATTCCGTGTTCCGAGACCATGTCTGTACATGCTAGGCTCGTCAAGATTAACCTTAGTTTCCGCATGTGCAAATCTGGCTTGCACCCATTGTATGCACACGTAGAATCTATCACATCCGATCATCACGAGATGCTTCGAGACGACGAGTCTTAGCAACGGTGCCAACTAAGGACGAACACTTTTATTACTTGATATTTAGTGAGAGGGATCATCTTATAATGCTACCGTCGCGATCTAAGCAATACAATATGCATAGAGGATTAACATCACAGGCAATTCATAATTAGTGTGATATGATATGGCCCTTTCTTCTTATTCTTTTGATCTCCATCTCCAAAGCACGGACATGATCTCCATCATCACCAACATTGCGTCAAGGTCAGTGGCGCCGCTTCATGGTTGTCCATCATCACTAGCAACTATTACAACTACTTGGAATAAAGCTATTAGAAGATGAATAGACACGCATGTCTTAACAGAATTAAAGACAACCATTAGGCTCCTGCCGGTTGCCATATTACAACAAGGATCATTGCATACATCAAATATAATCACAATCACATGATGGCCATATCACATCACAAAACCCCTGCAAAAACAAGTTAGACGTCTCTAATTTTCTTTGCATGTTTTACGTGCTTTGGGGCTTTCGAATAAGAACGGATCTTACCTACGAAACTGAACCACAACGTTGATACAAGTGCTATCAAGTGCAAAGTGTAAATTGGATCTATACTATGGTGGGAGAGACAGACACCCGCAAAGCCACTTGTGCAAAGAAAGTTACACGTCAAGCGTGGAGCAAGTCTCATGTGCGATGACATGTAAGGTTAGCCCGAGCCGCTTCATCCCACCATACCGCAAGATGCAAAGTACACAAAGCAAAAGACGGCACGAGCACCAACGCCTACAAAACCATTGTGTTCTACTCGTGCAACAGATATACGCATAGATATGGCTCTGATACCATTGATGGGTTCGTAGCATGGAAAACAAAAAAATTCTACCGCATGAACGAACAAAACCCAGATCTAATCTAGATAAAAGCCAAGATCTAATCTATTAGACATGTGCAACGAGATAGATCTGTACTAACCCTCGTAGATCCGAAAGCGTTACGAGATTGGATCTCGTGGTTGATGTAGTCGATCACTTGCCGATCTCAAGATCGTGTGGACGATCCTTCCGGCGCCGCGTTCCGGCAGCGCTTCCGCAGTCGGTCACACGTGCGGAGTCGAAGCAGACCTTCCTCTCCCCGTTCCAGCGAGCAGCAGAGGTAGTAGATCTTCTCCACGGAATCCCAGCAGCACGACGGTGTAGTGGTGGTGGTGGAGTAGAGAATTTTGCAGTGCTTCGCCTAAGCCTGAGCAGAGGGAAGGAGGAGGAGAAAGGCGGCGGCTAGGGTTTGGAGTGGAGGAGGGAAAGGGGGTGGCGCCCCCACCCCTCTATTTAAAGGAGGGAGGCGCCATGGGAGGGGGAGTCCTAGTAGGACTCCCCTCCCTTCCTTGGCCGGCGGATTGGGAGGGGGGAGGAGTCCTCCTCTCCCACGACTCCTTGTCTTGCCCCACAAGGACTCCTTGATCCTTTCTTGGTTTTCAAGCAAACTCCAAGAAATCACCTAGAACCTTCCGGAACATTCCGAAACCTTCTAGAATCCTCATACAAATACTCTGGAACATTTCCTAACTTAGAAAATGATCCCCAATATATGAATCTCATTCTCCGGACAATTCCGGATCTCCTCGTGATGTCTCGGATCCAATCCGAGATTCCGAACAACATTCGGTTTCCAACGCACATTCCATATCTACTTAAAACAACTTCAAACCTTAAGTGTGTCACCCTACGGTTCGTGAATATGCAGACATGATGGAGACACCTCTCCGATCAATAACCATCAGCGGGATCTGGAGATCCATAACGGCTCCCACATACTCAACGATGACTTCGTGATTGATAGAACCATTAACATACAAAACCAATTCCCTTTGTCACGCGATATTCTACTTATCCGAGGTTTGATCGTTGGTATCTCCATACCTAGTTCTACCTCGTTACTGATAAGTACTCTTTACTTGTTCCATGTTATGTCATCCCTTGTGATCTAGTCACATGCTTGCAAGCTAACTAGATGACATTCCACCGAGAGGGCCCAGAGCATATCTATCTGTCATATGGATGGACAAATCTCAATCTTGGTCCATGCGCTTCAACACATACTTTCAGAATACCCAATGACACCTTTATAACCACCCAGTTATGAAGCGGTGTTTGATGTCATCAAAGTACCCATCCGGTGATGGTGATTAACATAACCTCATGGTCGAAGGATTAGGTTACTATGCATTTGAAAGCTTATAGCAATACAAACTTAATGACTTGATCTTATGCTACGCTTACTATGGGTGTGTGTGTCCATCACATCATTCTCCTAATGATATAACCTTGTTATTAATGACATCCAATGTCCATGATCAGGAAACCATGATCATCATTTAATCAACAAGCTAGTTCCACAAGAGGCTTACTAGGGACTCTTTTATGTTTACAAAACACACATGTATCAGTGTTTCCTTATAATACAATTATAGCATGGGATGTAAACATTCATCATAAACACAAAGATATAATAATAACCACTTTTATTATTGCCTCTTGGGCATATCTCCAACAATCTCCCACTTGCACTAGAGCCAATAATCTAGATTACATGGTAATATACCTAACACCCATGGCGTTCTGGTGTTGGTCATGCTTTGCTCTAGGGAGAGGTTTAGTCAACGGATCTGCCACATTCAGATTAGTGTATACTTTGCAAATCTTTATGTCATCATCTCGGACATACTCGTGAATAGCATGGAAACGTAGCTTGATGTGCTTCAGCTTGCTATGTGACCTTGGCTCCTGTGCATTAGCTATGGCACCTGTGTTGTCACAGTAGATGGCCATCGGGTCCAACGCACTGGGAACCACGCCAAGTTCAGTAATGAACTCCTTCATCCATATGGCTTCTTGTGCAGCCTCCGAAGCAGCTATGTATTCCGATTCAGTTGAAGATTTCGCCACAACGCTTTGCTTGGCACTCCTCCAGCTCACTGCAACACCATTCAAAATCAATACGTATCTAGACTGTGACTTCGAGTCATCTGGATCAATGTTCCAACTAGCATCAGTGTAACCGTTTACAACAAGCTGCTCATCACCTCCATAAGAAAGAACCATATCCTTAGTCCTATTCAGGTACTTTAGGATATTCTTGACCGTTGTCCAGTGTTCCATTCCAGGATCACTTTGATATCTGCTATCAAACTAACAGCATGTGCTATATCCGATCTTGTACACAGCATGGCATACATGATAGAACCTATGGCCGAGGCATAGGGAATATTATTCATCTTTTCTCTATCTTCTGTCGTAGCCGGACTTTGAGTCTTACTCAAGGTCTTACCTGACAACATGGGCACGAATCCCTTCTTGCTCTCTTCCAATCTAAACTTCTTTAGAACTTTGTCTAAGTATGTACTTTGTGAAAGCGCTATTAGGCGTCTTGATCTATCTCTATAAATCTTGATGCCTAGAATATATGCCTAGAATTTTTTCTTCCTTGGCTTTCCTCTTAGGTGCGTGAATAATTGTCTAGAAGGCTTTTATGGCCTTCAATTAGCATATTTATGTCCATAAATGACTTCTCCAATGTATTATTCCACCAACTCCTTTAATTATCGGATCTTGGTGAAACAAGAATAAAACATGCACGCGAGTGTGGTAAAATACGAAAATCCTACCACTACTCATGAAAAACATAAGGCAAACATTCTAAAAAATGCACTCATCAACTTCCCCAAGATTATACTCTTGCTCGTCCACGAGCAAGATAACATCTTATGGGAAAGGTCATCGTGTTCATGAAGCTCGAGTTATTAAAATACATGAGGCGTTGCAGCAAATTGTTATAATAAAACATATAGATTACACTTTGAACTCTATCAAACTTCCATTTCCCAAATGACTTAGAAGGCTTACACAACTTATTACCAAGTAGTTATAGGAAGATTCATCAACAACATGTTATAAAGCATTAAGTTCAACCGAACAAGCTTACTGAGGTGATCTCAAACATATTTATGACTTTGCACATCCACTTGGGATTCAAAACTTTGAACTGTCTCACTACAAGAAAAGTTGGCTTTTACAACGTACGATTTTCGTGGTTGAAGGCCCGTTTTTTGTGGCTAAAAAGTCTTCTACGACGGATGCCCTTCGTGGTAAAAGCCTCGTCACAAAAGAATCTACCATGTTTTTTTTCTGACCATGGCGGATCGCACCCTTCAGCCATAAAAACTTGTTCTATCGTAGATCTGTTCGTCACCCGCGGTGACTGCCGACGTCATGCAAAAATGCCACGTGGCACCCGCCGTTAACAGCCGGTTACCGTCGTTAACGGTCACAAAAACCGTGGCAGAAGCCTGGCCCAGACAAGGCCTGCTAATTGTTAAGTGGGCCGACCCACGATGAGTGCCCAATAAGATTACGGCCCTTTACTCTCACGACATGTATTGTTTGACGTGGCCTATTAATAAACCCTTCTAGGGCCCGTATGATTTCAGGCCTGCTATAGTTTCAACCTAAAGAAGGCCCACTTTGGTAGAATAATATGCGGCCCATTAGGGTTGAAAACGGAACGGAAACGGACGGAAACATGTGTTATCGTTTTCGTTTCCTCTCGTGTCGTTGGAATCGAAAACGAAACGGAAAACTCCGAAAACGAACACGGAATCGGAAATTATCGGAGACAGATATGGAACGGATACGGGACGGAAATGATACGAAAACGGACATTTATCGGAATATAGTAGTGGTATAATATCATGGTCTGTACACCAAAAAAAACATATAATACACAAAGAATAGCTCACAACTTCAACAAGCAACAATTAAATATAAAGTAACACACATAATTCAACACTTTGACAAGTACATAATTTCACATAAATAATTTCACATAAATGCTAAGGCACTCAATTTGTTAGTATATAGACTGGGTTAGTTGTATGTATTACGTAGACCCAACATACTATGTCTCGACAAGAGCAAGGAAAATCACTGATGCAAAATACTATTTCGTACATGGGCCTGGATGGTTATATTATCGGAAAGTTTCCGGATTTGTTTATCCAGAATTTCCTTACTGTTTCTGTTTCCGCCAGAAATGGCTCCGTCGTTTTCTTTTCCATTTCCGTTTAGAATATTCCATTTCTATTCCTTTTCTGAAAAATACCATTTCTGTTTCCTTTTTAGTTCTCTATTTCCTTTTTCTTCGGAAGCGGGCGGAAAATTTCCTTACCGTTTTCAACCCTAGGCACTGTTAAGGCCTGCAGGCAGCCCGTTACTGTTCCTATAGCCCGTGGGGTCCGCTCCTGTTCTACCTATTTACTGTTATGGCCTCTTACATTTCTGGGTTGTCAGTGTTAGGATCCTTTACTATTCTGGTCTTTTACTGTTCTGGCCTTCTACTGTTTCGGCCGTTCAGGCCTTTTGCTCTTATGGCCTTTTACTGTTCAGGTCATTTACTGTTCATGCCATTTATTGTTTAGGTCTTTTACTCTTCAGACCGTTTTACTGTGCGGGCCCTCTACTGCGCGGGCTTTTTACTGTTTAGGCCTCTTACTGTTTCAGCTCTTTACTGTTCAGGTATATCAATATTTGGGCCCATTACAGTTCGGGCCCTTTACTGTTCTCGCTTGTTGCTGTTCAGCCCTGTACATTTTCAGGGCCTTGGCAGCTTATGACGCCCACCAATATACTGACCTGTCACTTACGGCCTTTTAGTGTTTATTTGGCCCATCTGTTGGCTAGCATATTTTGGTATTCTATAACTATGGCGAAATTCTGGTTTTAAACAGTCCGTTAATATTTCAGCCCACTAATGGCCGCGCTAGGATCACCCTATTACATAAACAAATATTTTTTGAAATTTATTACAGACCAGACTTTCAACAAAAACAAAATAAAGCATTACAGAGACATCGCGAGACATGTGTTGGAACATGGTTTCTACTACGGAGCTTACATCCCCATACAAGTAACAACTAGCATACCATGACAGCTGTAGAAGAGATTATCAAGTAGACGGTCCATCAAATTTTGTCGATCTTTCAGTTCTTGTATCTGTTCACGTGTAATCGTGATTATTCCATCTATTTGCTCTATTTCTTGTTCAATTAAATCAATTGTTTGGAGTGCAGTTGTAACACCTCTTTCTACTAAAAAAACTAAAATCATGGGCCGATGCAGGCAATAATCACTGTCACTGCTGGTTTATGAAATGACCTCAATACTTAACGTAGGATTCCTCCCTTCTGCCCCCATAGCTTCATGTGCAGCCTGAAACAAAAGAAACAAATCGGCACAGTGTACCAGCTAACTGGCGGGCATCTTATATGTAAAATAATTCAAATTCATCATTGGCCAAGAACAATTAATGATGTGCCTCGTACATCTCTTTCCAGAATAATAGGTACTGTCGATGTCCTGGACCGATGCGTACATGTGCCAGTATCATAGCCACTCTAGAAGAAACACTACAGGTTATTTGCATACTGAAACTAAGACATATTAAGTTAGAGCAGTAAAGCAGACGAAAAAACACCATGTTTGTTGTCAAAAAAATTCAAAATTGGCATTGTCCTAATATAACAAATCAAGCCATCAACATGTGTGTCTCATGCAGACTAACTGAACTAGTGTGGTAATGAATGTAGGGAATCAAACAACTCGACTCTTTCCCTCATAAACTAATCATATCACTGCATAACACAAATATAGAAATATAACAAAAAGAGGTGCATAAGATTCGTTCAGCTGCTTAGAACTGGTCGAGACAACAAAGCATTAACCTAAAATATAAGAATAGCGTTTAAAAATGGTCTATAGTATGAACTAGCCAAAAAAGTGACCTACAACCACATGTGGCATTGCTTTAATCATTAGGCAACTATGATAGTACCTTGGAAAAACAAGCAATAGACCAAGTGTCTTAAATAAACTACCAGAATCATTTCAGACAAACAAGATATCAACCATTCATTTTCAGTAGCCAGATCATTCAAATATTTTGATCGTCGGGCTAGTAAATAAAAAGAAGAAGAGGTCATTTGCTGCCAAAACAATAGTTGGATGCATCCAAAAAGTAGCACAAACCTTCTTTGTAATGCCTAGAGCTATTATATTTCCAACTGCTGACAGTGTCATCGTACATATAACCAGGCAAGAAAATCCAGTAGACAAACAAGCAAATGAGAGATTGTGCACCTTGCAAGGTCAATGAAGTATTTAAACAATGTATGTGTAGGAACCACGTCAGAATATAGCATTGATGCAATCACAAGTCAACTAAAAATTCACAGGAACCATAACCAATTGAACCATATGGTGGCTAATATTAAACTCGCAAGATCATCTGATGATGTATAGATGAAACTCCCTTGTTTATTATTAATCAAACATTGTATTTCTCACAGCAATTGCCATCCCTAGTTTGGGACTGATGGGGCTCAAACCCGCAGCTTCACCCTTATAGGGAGGTGCTCTGATCGTTTAAGTTAAGAAAATCATTACATTGCTTTAATGACGAGCAAACTAAAGAATCAAATTGGCAATAGACTCTATATGTGCATCATGAAGAGTAGCTACTGAGGTAATGAATTAAGCAATCAAACAACAGGTGCACGATAGACTTCTAGATCATATTAACATGGTCATAGTACATATATACATTAACTGGGGATCATATTAGATGCTAATAGCTATGACAATCTCACTATGAGTAGTCTAGATAGAACTTCCTCCGTTTCAAAATATAAGATGTCATGGGTTTTGTAAAACGAATATATCTAGGTACCCTTTAGTGTTGGTAGCGTAACTTGGACTAGTATTGTATGCATTTTTACTAGTCCAAGTTACTCCCCACCAAGACCAAGTAATTTATACTAGTCTCATACATATAACACTAGACTATGCTACTACCTCTAGAGTGCATATAAGCTCAATCATGGCGGCGATCTCTGATATTATAATAAAATATAGATTAGCATAAAAGTGGATATACTTCAATCACCACCACCTAATCATGGTCTAGTTAACGTATATATATAGATAGAAGATCATCGGTCAAATATAGCAAAAAGACATCTCCACCATGATTGAGTGAGCAAATTGAATTACAAATCAAGGGATTTACGTTCGGTCTTTGTGTAGTACCGTTAAAGGTCATCTTGTTCTAATCATTGGCCAACTCATATGGTGCTGACACTAGACAATGTGACTACCTCTAGAGTGCATTCAAACTCTTAATTATAGCAGAAAAATACAATAATAGACTATAAATTAGCATAAAAATGGATATACTTAAATTACCACCACATAATAGATAGATAGATGAACACAAGTCAAATATAGAAAGAATAGATCATCACCAAAATCAAGTGAGCACATTGAATTATAAATCGAGGGATTTATAACTGGTTTTTGTCCAGTCTTGGTTAAGGTCAACCTTGTTCTAATAATTAGCCGAATCATGTGGTACCTCGTACAAACAAGCATCTGACACTGTGCACATCTTAGTAAAAACAAGAGACTTACTATTTATTTTTGTGCAGTCATGTTGGATGACATCCTGTTGTCAGTTTGTTCTTTGAAGACATCCACCACATCGAGTACTTGGATAGACGATCCATATACTTTATTGTTGCTCCTATGCATATAGGTTCTGCCCACTCATTCACATAAAATAGGTTTGCATTCAGCAGTACAAAGCAACAAGTACTTACAAGATTGTAGGGGCGATTCACTCTACGATTCTCCGTGTTCCCTGTGAGAGGAAATAATATCAGATAGTGGTTGTTGCTGTTTACAAAGAACTAGATAGAAATTATAGTATAATCACTTGTGAACACATAGAGCAGGGAATGACGGAATATAAACAAACATTTAAATGACATAAAGATTGCTATGGCGACAAAATAGAATGCAGTTACAGTCACTCCTTAGCACGAACAAGAGAGAAATTACAATGATTTAACTTGTGAAATAAAATTGCAAAAAAATATGAGAAGTGCCATAAAAAGTGTCACCTTCTACATAGCAGGCAGTTAATGTACTAACATTTGGACGAACAAGATAGACATTACAATTGTATATCTCGTGAACTTATAGAGCAGGGAATGCTAACCCATCTGTGAAGTGACTTAAAATGCCATGAACTACATAATAGAAGGTAGATACTGCTGCTACCGAAATTATAATTGAGAAACTTGAATTTATAGAGCAGGGCACTCAGATAACCATGTTAAGTGCCTTGAAACATGCCATGTAATACTACATCCAATCCAAAGTAAATAAGGCGTATAAATTTTTCGCAAGTCAATCGACGCAAAAATGGACCAAGTTTGTAGAACATACCAGGAACATCTACCATACCAAACCAACATCATTCAATACATCGGGCCATATATTTTCATAGACGCAAATGCCACAAATTAACCCTTAATATATTTTTCTATGAGCTTGGTAAAAGTCATCATTGTTTGACTTTAAAGTTGTATAGGCCTTCTTTTACGAAATGGATGTACTCCCTCCGTTTCAAAAAGTATAAGTCATCATCTAGACCACTTTTAGTGTGTAGGTTCATGTACATTTGGAGTAAACCTACTCACTAAATGGTGTCTAGATACACTCCTATCACAAAGCTAATACATCTTATATTTTGAAACGGAGGGAGTAGTAAACAATAGGCGTCAGCTACTGTTGGAGCTTAATTGAAACATACAATAATGACATAACTTGTAGAGAGAATGCAAAACCAACAAGTTCAATGACATAAATTTGGCGATGAATTACATAAGAGAAGGCAGTTACTGTGTTTGCTTAGAACAACCAGATTGAAATTAAAATAGCATAAATTCTGAACTTGTAGAGTAGGGAATGTTAACCTACATGTTCAATGGCTTAAAACTACCAATGAACTCCAAAATTACATGCAGTTAGTATTGTAGCAACAAACAAATCAAGTGCACATTATGATGACATAACTTGTGAACTTGTTGAACAGTTAGGCAGCCTCAGATGTTCAGTGAATTAACATTTGCCATGAACTGCATAATACCAACGAAATTGTTTATGTATATTAAGAGTAACTGTTGGTCAAAGAAAAACAAGCATAACAAGGACGCCTTATACCTCGAAACAGAAGGAGTAGTTTAACGTCTGGATTTAATATAGACTACACCGAATTTATCAAGGGAGAGTGGGATATCAATTAAGCCAGTATTGAGGCAGGAATTTACCACCAATATAGAAATGCAGTTCACTGTCGCAGGCTCATACCTGCTATATTGAAACAAACAAACAAGCATATCTGGTTTACCTAGGCCACAACATCGTTTACACATACACGACATCTTTGCGGGTGATGTCAAGGACGCCGAGGGTGCCCGGTAGTGGTGAGTCGGGCTGAAGCAGATAGATCTCAGCGGTGTCTGTGAAGCTGATCTATGGAGGTTGTTGATGGGTCTAGCTTGCTTGACAAGATGGCCAGTGAAGGAGATCCGGTGTAGTGCACGACGTCGTCGGTGAAGCAGATCTGTTACGACCGATTATGGATTCGAGGCGCTGCACAAGAGTGTCGGTGAAGCAGATCGAGTGTAGTGGACTGTTGAGTCCGTGAAGCAGATCTAATGGAGCACACCAGCGTAGGTGAAGCAGGTCAGGTGCTATGGACTAGGGAGTCGGCAAAACTAACACGGTTATATGGAAGAGGGTGTAAGGCGAACTAGGGTTCGGTAAGGTGGACGTCGGCTGATCCCGTAGACTGGTCCGGAGTATATGGTATAGAGGTATGGTGTGTAGGCCGGCGAAGTGCGGTGGTGCAGGAGCCGGAGGTGGGATATGGGGTTTGGGGTGGCGTGTGGGCCGGTGAAGTGCAACGGTGATGTTCCGGTGCGGTGGTGCAGGAGCTGGAGGTGAGATAGGGGGTTGGGTGGCGTGTAGGCGGGCGAAGTGCGACGGAGATGATAACGGTGCGGTGGTGCAGGTGCTGGAGGTGAGAGGGGGTTGGGTGGAGTGTAGGCCAGCAAACCGCCGCGGGGATGGGCCGATGCGGTGGTGCAGGAGCCAGAGGTGAGAAAGGGGTTAAGGTTTTTCGGAGTGCTTTGGGGGAAATGGCGTCGGTGGAAGGTGGACTACCTAGCTTCAGAGCAGTGGGGACCCCTGGGCCCCCGGGGGAGGAGGATTACGAACCATACCCATGCCCCGACATTAGTAGATAGGCCATTGTCAGGGGTAGAAAAGGAATTTTGTACGGCTACAAGTTGGGGCATGTGACCACTCGAAATATTTCGGTGGAGGTGAGGCGAGAGAATTTGTCGCTCTAGGATTTTGAATTTGGCTATACAGTTCAAAAGATATAGAATAATAATATCCCATCCTATCCTAGGAGTATCTATAGTCCAATGACTAGAAAAAATAGTTTACTGTAATGTCCTAGCCTTTCTAGGTACAGAATATTTCCGGAGCCATTTCTGCAAAAACAAGGTATCTACCTTCGGCTCAATTACGTACACACATGAATGTACGTAGTAAGATGAACTAGAGTAGTATGTTTCCCACTAGGATCTCTAGTGGCTAGTGTATCCGGTATCTAAGCCAAATATAGGCAATTTTTTAAAATAATAAAATTATTTAATCAATATCACAAATCATACACAAAATTAGAAATTTTGAAAAATAGCGCGGCCTCGGTAGTCCGGTAGTTCAACTACCGATTAGTACTAGTCGGTAATTGAACAACCGATAGGTCAGTTTATGGTGGTACTACTGACAAGTACTAATCGGTTGTTCAATGACCTATCGATTGTTCAATTACAAACAAGTACTAATCGGTAGTTGAACTGCTGACTAGTAATTGTCGGTAGTTGAACTACCGAGGCCACGCTATTTTTCAAAATTTATAATTTTGTGTATTATTTGTGATATTGATTAAATAATTCGTATTTTTTTAGCCAAATATAGACCACCATGGACCAAAAGATGCATCCGGTGGCTTGTGTATCCGATGGTCTAAAATTTAGACATCCTCCAAACAGGCTACTCGTTGTCCATATTTGGACAACCGAGCCACCATGTCTAAAGCAAAGTTGGTCGCTCGCGAGCTCGCTCCCGCGCCAAATCAGAGCATTTGTTATACTGATTTGCTATGTATATTGACTATTTGTGTGCAGATGGACATATAGACTATCAAATTTAGACTATCCACTAGAAAACTAAAGTCGTGTAAAAAAGAACCTTTTTACACCATTATCTATAAAGTGAAGATGTGGACTACCAAATTTAGACAAGCCACTAGAGATTCTCTAAGGCCTTGCATAGCATGGTCGATGCCCAATAGATAGAAAAGTTGCCACCTCATAAGTGATGCCTAGAAATTCTTTTGAGGCACCGAGCTCACAATGTGATCACTTGGGCGAAAAATAAATAATTGTCCCAAACGTGATAAACAAATTAACTAGACCAATCTCCATGGCTAATCTTTGGTGAAGGTTTTCTCAACAACATGCATAGTACACATATATTGCTATTCTATTGGGTGAAGAGTTTGGGGCATTGGAGCACCTAGGTGCTCCGGTTCCCTGAATTTTTTTGGTGGCATCGATCGGGCAACGGAGGGCACCGGTGCCTGATTCTTGTAAAGTGATTTGGGCACCGATTTATTCACACGCTGCAGAAGGCCTAAGAGACTACCAAATTTAGACAAGCAATTAGAGATCAAGGCAAAAAATACTAGCGTGCTATTTAATTTAGCGTGACTTTTCTCCAGACGATATAAAAGTTATACAGTGCTAATAACACACTATTTTACATAACATTTTTTTGTAAAAAATTAAAAATATAACAGGTATATCATGAACATAAACGATTTCAGCATGTAATGAATTGCCTAGAGTAATACTTCCACATGCATAATCGATTCCAGCGCTATCCAAGTTGGAGGATAACTGGTAGGGCTGAATCTAGGTACAGCGCCAGGTGCTGCAGGAGGAGGCGGCGGCTTGACACGATCACTTAAGTTTAACAATCAAATTTGCATTGTATGTTTGGTTACTCGACACATTCATCATATGTTATCTTACTCCACACCTGTGTGTTTGGAGAATCACATAATATAAGTATGACATATCATTTTTTATATAAAATTATAGTAGTAGGTGAAACTCAAAAAGTATTTATACTTTCGAGCTTCGTTCATAAAGTATCCCGTGTGTTTGGTTCTTGTACTTTTTGTATAATCTAGAAATCAACCTATAGCCGTAAATAATCCGCGTCCGTAAATAAATTATATTCTATCGGAGTACGTGGGCGGGGTTAGGGGAAAACTGCATCCCCTTTCGTCTCCAGAACCTCTCATGCATGCATCTCCCGATCTTCCTAGCGGTTCCTTTCTTCCCTATCCCATTCATTTTCTATCACCCGGCTGGACCTCTGCAAAACAAAAGAAGGCGCCAATCACAATCCATGGCGGCGACGTTGGACAAGATGTACTACTTCATGGACCCTGGCAACACCATACTACAGGTGGCGTATACCAATAGAGCGTCGGTGGTGAACGATTACATCGACAAAATCCAAAAGCTCCTGGAAGAAACGGACGACAAGATTGTTTTCCTCGACGTCGAGTACACCAACGAGCAATCATTGTCGCAGAAGGCTGCTGTCGTCTAGCTATGTGTGGGCATGGATTGCCTGGTCTACCACATCTGCCAGGCCGACCAGCCATGCTCAAAGCTAGCAGAGTTCCTCGCCAACCCTAACATTTCCTTTGCAGGCGTCGACATCGGCAACGACCGTATCAGGCTTAGGCGTTCTCTAGTACCAGTGACGAACTTCTTGGACATCTAGAAGAGGTGGAAGCCTGCCGGCTCCACGAATGAGAAGGATTCTTTGGCTGACTACATGGTGGCCCTCATAGACATCCATTACAAAGTCATGAATAAGAAGGAGGATATGGACCACAAGTAGTGGGGGAACATGCCCCTGACCGAAGAGAAGATCAAGTATGCAAGCCTTGACGCCTACGCGACCTACGAGGTATACATGCGGATAGTGAACTTCGAGAGGGGTCAACAAACTCTCGAAATGTTCAACCAAAAAAGAATTAAGGATGAAGGACAAGGGCAAGGGCAAGCAGACAAAAGAAGAAGATGAAGACTCAGAATGGTACACCATGTGACCTACGAGTATATATTTGCGTGTCGATATATCCTTACTTGGTACCACTCCTACTTGTACTATACTACTCGCAGAAGTTAATGCACGTATATACTACATGCATGCAAGGGGCAGAGGCAAGAATTAATGCAAGGAATCACAGCAGTTTCTTTTATTTTGAATGAATTGTCTCGTCAATCAACAGCCATGGCAGATTATAATTTTATAGACGGAGTACTGCTAAAAGACAGAGGGTGAATGTAGCAGCAGAACTGCAAGATGAACATTTATCGATTGCCTGAATGTATGTGGAGTTAGTACAGTATAAACATATATATTACTACTACCTGCTATGTACTAGTACTACTACTAGCAAAAAACCATTGTCCCTACTGCGGAAAAATATGATTTCTTCCTACCAAACTAGTACTATTCCAAAAATGGCTATATTTACTTGTCACAAAAATAGATGTATCTAGACATGTTTTAGTGCTAGATACGAGTACATCCAATCCAGTGAAATTAATATCAATCGGAGGGGAGTACGACTACTACCGTACTCCACTATTGTACTACTAGTAGTAGTAGTACATACTAGTACTCCCGAATGTATGTTGACCAGTACTCCTACCTCTGTTTGGGATTATTAGGCCAGAGAGCTTTTTAAAATTATTAGAAATTATAATAAGACCTATCCTCTTTATTGTCTTAATTACCGTGACTCATTAATTTATATATCTCTATTTTCTCTCAGTCTCCCAATACATGTTGCTTCATCTCTCATCATGTTCCCCTTTTTTATCTAGCATCTCATGCATGTAAAACTAGTCGTGCATGCATAAATTAATTAGCCCTCTAGCCTTTCTAAACAGAGAGCCTTAATACTATTCAGCTTACTACTCAGCAGAGTACATCCACTGATGCACCCAACCCATCGGAAGTTAAGACTTCATGAAAAATACTCAGGAGAATACTACATCCACGAACTCATCTAGTACCTCCGTTTCAAGGAATAAGGCGCACGCGCGCTCCAAAGTTAAGCTTGGCCAAATAAATGGAGCAACTAAAATTTACTTATATGTGTAAAATTTGTTTTGTTGAATTCGTATTGAAACAACTTTCCAATGATGCTAAATTTGTATAGTACCAACATTCTTTATATATATTTAGAGTAAATCTTGGTCAAACAAAAAACAAAAATAAGGGAGCCTTATTTCTTGGGACGGAGATAGAGTACTAGTACTACAAAATCCACCATTCCTGGTATGCAAATGATCATTCAGCAATTAAACCAATTAACAGCAGCTTACATCACCACTAAAACTCGACGCGAAAGAAGAAACGCAGCTCCTTCGAGGTAGCAGGACCGACTAGGTAATGAGGCGGCGCCGCCAGGTAAAACGTAAGGTCCTCAAACGCGACCTCGCCCGGCTTAGCAGAGCTCGGTGCGTCGAGCTCCACTGTCACACTGTCGGTCCTCCTCCTACCGTCCGTCCATGAGAGCAGCGACGGGAATTCCGCCCACATCCTTACCATGTACACCGGCAAGTTGCCCATCACGGCCCTAACACAGACCATAGACACGAGGGGGACCGTGCTTACTGAGACAATCGTCAGAACAAAAACGACGCCGTCCTGCTCCCCAACGACGATGAGCCGGCGGGACGGCTCGCCCGACAGGGGCACCAGCTCCTAGAAAGCTTTGGTGGTGGCATAGTGGATCTTGTGCACTTGGATCGAGTGGACCGCTTCGAGGTGGGCGACGAGCGCTGGCGGCATGGCGGGAAAGTCGCAGCCGGTCTCCGTGCAAGTGCAGGGAGCGTACCGGCACATGATTCCGTGCTCGTGGAGTTCGTAGTAGGGAGTAAACTACTACAGCCTTTGTGGGCGCACTTGACCCTAGCCGCTGATAGGACGGCATCCATGGCGGGCTCGTGGGTGAATCCGCCGCTAGGGTGCTCGCACTTCTGGCAGGAGGTGATCTTGCGGACACAGCGGTGGCAGACTAGATGAATATCCACGCACTGTAGAAACGGAAGTTCGAAAAATAAAATAGTTGCACGGACGAACCAACAAAAGAAAAATCAATGGATTGTGAGGGAGAAATGGAGAGACCTTGTAGACCCGCCGGGGCTTGAGGGGCTGGGAGCAGGAGGAACAATTGAGAATGGTGGTTTCCATCTTCAGAGTGACCGTCCCAAGCATTGCGATTTGGGTGGAGGAAATGAGGACTCTCTGATTCGGCCTCGAGCCGTGCCATTCTTTTAGTATACCACAGCTGATAATCAATGAAGCTCTACCTGATTGCGCCTTTCCTTTCTGTACTAGGGTCCTTTTTGTATATTTTGAGGCCTTATTATTTACAAATTCCTGGTTTAGTTGGACAAGATTAGCGGCCTCTTTGTATTTGTGCACCACCCTTTTATTAGTAAGTTGGCATGTGAGACCCACATAATAATAAAGTATGACATATCATCACTATATAAAATTATGCTCTATAATAGGTAAATCTCAAAAAAATATGAAAGAGCCACATCTATAAAAAGTAATGGTGTATATTTGTTTTCACTCAGTACACTTTGAAGGTACTGTAGTAACATGTGAAAGTTTTACTAGCCTAAGTTATTTAGCACTATGAAGAGCAGTCTAATATGGAAGAGAAAGAAAACATCCAGCCAGAGCTCATTTTTGGGCAGAAGCACGAGGCAAACAGAAGGAAAGTTGGCCTGGACCACCACGGCCCCCAACCTTCTCTGTACTGCTGCGCCTGCACGGTTGTACTCTATTGCGTGGAAGCTTACATGGGAAGGAAGAGGTGACTGCTGTGATGCTTCCCACCTGAACATGTGCCAGGCATAGATGCAAGAGTGGACATAGCAGATCAACGGCTTAGATTACTCAGTGTTGGGAAGGTTCTAGAACTGAAGGGAAAAACCAAATTCAAAAACTGTTGTACTATATTAGTGGTATATATATTATAGATATAGTAAATCTCGGACCATAGGGAGTAGGAAAGAGCTCACTTTATCAATTTGCTTTCACCCATCAACTCAATCATCTACGTAGGGCCCACAGATGGGGAGGTCACGGTTGCCTTGGACACACCACAAAATTATGACTGGGCCATCGAGTGCGGGAAGCAGAGTCAGCGTTCCGTCCAATCGCTTACCCTAGTCATCGTCATCGATATTTTCCACCCGCATCGGCTTCATCAGCGACATTGATTGTCCCCAAGCTTCGGTAATCTGCCACATTAATATCGGATCATCTCCTTCCTACTAGTAGTATTTATCCTCTCCCCTTCCCCGCACCACCTATTCATCTCTAATCCCCCGCTTCCAGCAACCATCTCTGTCCTCATCTGTCATCCATGGCCACCTTTCGGCTGCCGCCCGCTGTACCGGAGCGCAAAGACCCCGACATCGCCGCACAGGAGGACAATTCCCTGCTCATTTGGGCCTTCTCCCCGTGGAGAACAAAGTGTCAGCTAGCATGCGCCTTCCTCGATGTTGGGTACAGTCGCCGCAAGTACCGTATGTATTGTCTCCACGACAATCCGGACAGGACGTTGAAGGTCAAGTTTGTCAACTTCAGGGACGCCCGTCTCCTCTACGGCTAGGCCTTCCACTACGACTGCGAGATGGTGGTGTTCACTAGCGCCAACATTTTCACCAACTACTGGGACCGGTTCCCAACAACGGCAACTTCATCCATAGTGTCCTCCCGGAGCTGCCGATGGCTCCGGAGGTACCGCCGCCATATCCGCAGGTGCCGCTGATGGCTCAGGAGGTACCGCCTCCTTATCCGGAGGTGCCGCCGCGTTATCTAGATGTGTCGCCGCATTATCCAGAGGTGCTGCTGATGGCTTAGGAGGTGTCGCCGATGGCTCAGGAGGTGCCACCGCGTTATCCGGAGGTGCCGATGAGTCAAGAGCCGACTGTGTCGCTGGAGCTGGCGTTGGTGCCGATGTCACGAGCTGCCGCTGGTGGCGCGGACTAGAGCTAGGAGGCGCCGGACCTGCACTAGTTCAGCAGCGAGTCCTTTATATGTAAACTCGTGATGTTATGTTAGGGGTTGTTTGGTTTAGAGGATGTCATTTAGGGATGAGGATATCCCCAACCAGCTGGTTAGGGGTAGTCTTTTTTTGTTTGGTAAAGTGGGATAAAAAAATAGTTAGGGATAGCCAGTCAAAATCTATTGGCCCAACTATTTTTTTTCATTTTCCACTTTCACCTTGTCTTCTTCATCCGCCTCACCACTTCCCTAGCAGTGGCCACGACCGCCGGCAGCTCACCGCCCTTTTGCCTTCGACCCCGTGTCAACATGCCTGCATGCGCCCCTTCTGCCTGCCCACTCTGCCCGACGGCCTACGCTCGTGTGCATATTTGAACACCCGCTCTGCCGGTGGCCTACGCTATGGCCGCCCTCTTGTCGAGCCCATAGGCAAGAAAAGATGGTTATTTTCTCCCGAGAGGAAGGGTGAACAAACAAGAAAATACTTTGGAGGAGCTATCAAAAAGTGGTTGAGCTCATCCAGCTCTTTTTGTGGGATATGCTTGATGACCCTGAAGTATAGGGGGTGTATCGCAGTATTTTCGATAAGTAAGAGTGTCGAACCCAACGAGGAGCAGAAGGTGCTGGCTAGTGGTATGGATCAGGAATTCTCTGCAAATACTTAGCAAACGGATTTTTAGGGTTTTTTGATAATGCAAGTAAATAAAGTATGATTAAATAAAAGACAACAAGAATAAATGCAGCAACTGGCCCAATCCTTTATTCAGCAAAGGACAAGCCGGTTGTATTACTTAAGATGACCAAACGTTCTCGAGGACACATGGGAATATCATCAAGTGCTTTCGCTTCATATAGTTGATTAATCTTCTTTAGTTTGCTAAGTGTTGTGTGGGTGAACCTGTGCTAATGTACCGACCTTCCTAGGACTAATATATACTTGTGATTATACCCCTTGCAAGCATCCGCAAGTACAAGAAAGTAATTAAGGTAGAAACCTAACCATAGCTTTAAACTCTAAGACCTTGACGTCCCTTGTGCAATGGTTTCCTAACGGGGGTTCAGGTTTCTGTCACTCCGGCAACCCCTACGATTAGTAGCCAAATACACAATGCATTCCCCTAGGCCCATATAGGTGAAGTGTCATGTAGTCGACGTTTACATGACACTACTAGAAGAAGTACACCACAACTTAAATATCAAACCATTGAATCTTTCTCAACACAATTCCACTACTAACAACATGACTTCTCCCATGTCCTAAAGAACAAAACGAACTACTCACAAGACATCATATGGATCATGATCAGAGATGATATAATGATATGTAACAATCTGAACATAAATGATAATTCAATGGTTCACTCAATAGCATCAACTACAAAGAGTAATCAACACCGAGAAAGTTTCCCCTAAGAATTATGCAAGATTCAACCCAATTGTTACAGCGATATGGAGATGGTGATGATGGTGCTGGTGGTGGTGATGATAATGATGATCCTGATGAAGTCCATCTTGATGGTGGTGTTGATGGCGATGATCTCCCCTCTCCGGGAAGGAATTGCCCTGGCAGAATTCTGTCTGCCAGAGAGATCTTTCTCTCTCGGTGTTTTCCGCCCTGCAGAGGCGGCGGAATCTTTCTGTGGTTGCCCCCCGAGTCTTAGGGTTTCAGGAGGATAATATACGCCATAGGGGAGATCTAGGGGTGGACCAGGGCGGCCACACCACCTGGTGGCGCTAGGCTGGCCTACGCCAGGGGGTGGTGTGGGCCCCCTGTGGCCCATCTCAGCCTCCCCTTCTGGCTTCCTTCGTCTTCTGGAAAAATAGGATTTTTCATGTATTTTCCCGGATTTTCTGATCTTCACGAATTTTGCCTCCAAACAACACCTTTTCCATCAGAATCCTGACTACAGCGGTCCATGCTCCAAAAGTCATCAACCATGCAAAAACAGATGAAATAACATAAGTATCATCCCTTAATATGAAATATATCAATGAATATCAGTAAATTATAGAATAGTGATGCAAAATGGACGTATCAACTCCCCCCAAGCTTAGACTTCGCTTGTCCCCAAGTGAAACTGAGCTCAATAAACATGGACTCAGGTTTATGGAGTGAAGAGTCGATAAAAGAATACGGACAGGAAGCATCACATTCATCAATACATAAGTCATAATAGAAGACAACTCACTATTATATAACTTAACTTGCAATAAGTAAAGGAAACACAATAAAGATACATAAAGTGAATCATAATTGGTAATGGCAAACTTAGCTCTTGGTCGAAGAATAGTTGACAATTTTCTAGAGTTCACAAATAACTGATTTTCAATGATAGCTTTCAAAGTAGTAAACACCAAGATAAGAGCAATATGCAAAACAAGGAACATAAGAATAATGATTGAATAAATCATCATATGAATGAATGAAACACAACAACTCAAACTACTTGCTGAGATAGAAAGGTATAGGTTTACCGACTCAACTAAAAAGTAAAATAAGGGGCCTTCGCAGAGGGAAGCAGGGATTTCAAGTTTCATAAAGAGGTCCCAAAAATTATGGTACTTATTGTTGGGTCCGCAACATAGAAAACAAAAAATTTCCTACGGTGTGAACTACACGCCAAGATCTATCTACTAGGTACAAAGCAACGGGTGGTCATACATCCAACGAGAACTTACCCTCGTAGACAACGAGCTTTGTTAACGAGTAGGAACTCGTGGTTGATGTAGTCGTACACTTGCCGATCTCAAGATCGTGAGGAAGTTCGAGCGCCGCAACTCAGTAGCGCATCCGCACTCGCACACACGTTTAAGCCACCGGACAACCTCCACCTCCTCGCTCCAGCGATCCAGCGGAAGCAGCAACTCCTTCCAGACGAAATGCCACCGGGAACATGTATCTCGCTAATCCGAGACCATGGGGGAATAATTCTAGAGGGGGAGAGAGATCCTTCACAAGGAGGTGTGAGGATGAAGGAGGGAATGGGTGGCCTTTTATAGGAGGAGGGGGTGCCCCCTCTCTCCATGGCCGGCGCATGGGGGGTGACCCCTCACCTCCCCCATTCATGTGGTGGTAACCCCCCCCACATTAAAATGCCTCTTCACATTCCCTTTTAAAGTCTACACTTTAAATGCATTAATTTTCTCCAAATTTAATGCTCTCTCATTTAATAAAACTCTATTTATTAAATTTATTCAGAATTTTGTTAATTACTTTAATTAACAAACATTCACATATAGCTCCTTGCAATATTTGAATATCACATGCAGAACCACCTTCTGCAATTTCACCCGAAACAATTTCCGGTTTCTATTGAAACAATTCCTGCGCTTTGCAATTCTTTCGTCTGAAACATATGTGCTCCAAAATGGTGTTCGATAACTCTAAAGTGTGCCACCCTATGGTTCGCGAATAATGCAGACATGATCGAGACCCTTCTCCGATCAATAATCAATAGCGGGACCTGGAGATCCGTACTGACTCCTACACATTCAACGATGACTCCTGTGATCGTGAGAACCTTTAACGCTTGTACCTAAATCCCTTTGTCTCTCGATATATTACATGTCCGAGATTCGATCATCGGTATCTCCATACCTAGTTTGATCTCGTTACCGACATGCACTCTTTTCTCGTTCCCATGATATAACATTCTAGTGATCACATCACTTGCTTGCAAGCTATCCTAATGTGATATCACCGAGAGGGCCCAGAGTATATCTATCCATCATCTGGATTGACAAATTCCACTCTTGATCCATGAGCGTCAACATAACACCTTCGTAGTACTGAACCCATCTTTATAGTCACCCTGTTACGGTGTGACGTTTGATGTTATCAAGATACTCTTCCGGTGTCAGCAATTAACATGATCTCATGGTCTAAGGATAAAGATTACTTCGTATGATGTTATATTAATATAAACATAATGACTTGATCGTAATGCTATACTTCGGATGAATGTTCATCACATCATTCCACCAATGGTGTGACCTTGTTATTAACAACATCTAATGTCCATGATCAGGAAACCTTGATCATCCTGTTAATCAACAAGCTAGTCTATAAGAGAGGCATGACTAGGAACCCTTTTTGTTTATTAAACACACATGTATTGATGTTTCCGAATCAATACATTTCTAGCATGTAAAATAAACATCTATCATGTATAAGGAATATATAATAACAACTTTATTATTGCCTCTCAGGGCATATTTCCTTCAGTCTCCCACTTGCACTAGAGACAATAATCTAGTTCACATAGTGATAAATCTAACACCCATGGAGTTTTGGTGTTGATCATGTTTTGCCCTAGGGAGAACTTTAGTCAACGGATCTGCTACATTTAGGTCTGTGTGCACTTTACAAATCTTTATATCCCATCCTTGACATGCTCGCGGATGGAGTGAAACCAGCGCTTAATATGCTTGGAATTCTTGTGAGACCTTGGTTCCTTTGCGTTGGATATGGCTCCATTGTTGTCACAATAGATCACCATCGGTTCCAACGCACTGGGAACCACACCCAGTTCCGTAATGAACTCTTTCATCCAAACTGCTTCCAGCGCCGCTTCTGAAGCAGCAACATATTCCGCCTCCGTTGTTGATCCAGCCACCACAGGTTGTTTGGAACTCCTCCAACTAACTGCTGCTCCGTTCAAGAGAAATACGTATCCGGATTGAGACTCAGAGTCATCCGGATCGGTGTCAAAGCTAGCATCGACATAACACTTAGCGACTAGCTCTTCTTCACCTCCGTATATAAGAAACATATCCTTAGTTCTTCTTAAGTACTTGAGGATGTTCTTTACCGCTATCCAGTGTTCCGAAACTAGATCAGATTGGTACCTACTAGTCAAACTAATAGCATGTGCCACATCCGGTCTTGTACATAGCATGGCATACGTAATAGAGCCTATGGCCGAGGCATAGGGGATCTTATCCATCATCTCTCTTTCTTCCGCCGTAGCCGGACTTTGAGTCTTACTCAATGTCTTGCCTTGCAACATAGGTAAGAACCCCTTCTTACTTTCGTCCATATTAAACTTCTTTAATATCTTATCAAGGTATGTACTCTGTGATAGCCCAATTAGGCGCCTTGATCTATCTCTATAGATTTTAATGCCTAATATATATGATGCTTCACCAAGGTCTTTCATCGAAAATTTGATGTTTAGATAACTTTTAACACTTTTAAAAAGATCTATATCATTTCCAATCAATAATATGTCATCCACATATAATATCAGAAATGCCACATTGGTCCCACTCACTTTCTTGTAAATACAAGCCTCTCCATAAGTTTGGACAAATCCAAACTCTTTGATCACCTCATCAAAGCGGAGATTCCAACTTCGTGATGCTTGCTTTAGTCCATAGATGGATCGCTGAAGTTTGCACACCTTATTAGCATCCTTAGGATCGACAAAACCCTTAGGTTGTATCATATACAACTCTTCTTCAATCTTACCATTGAGGAACGCATTTTTGACATCCATCTGTCATATTTCATAATCGAAATATGCAGCAATTGCTAACATAATCCTAACTGACTTAAGCATCGCTACGGGAGAGAATGTCTCATCGTAGTCAACTCCTTGAATTTGTCGAAACCCCTTTGCGACAAGTCGAGCCTTATAGATGGTCACATTACCATCAGCATCAGTTTTCCTTTTGAAAATCCATTTATTCTCCACGGCCTTTCGGTCGTGAGGTAAGTCCACCATGTTCCAAACTTGGTTCTAGTACATGGATTTCATCTCGGATTTCATGGCTTCTAGCCATTTGTTGGAATCCGGGCTCATCATCGCTTCTTCATATGTCGCAGGGTCATCCATTTCATCAACCATGAACTTCACAACAGGATTGCCGTACAGTTCAGGAGCTGCACGTGTCCTTCTTGACCTGCGAGGTTCGGTAGTGTCCTCTTTCGGAGTTTCATGATCATTATCATTAGCTCTCTCTTCATCAGGTGAAGTCAACTCCGAAACAACTTCCGGTGCTGCGCCACTCGCCATTCCATGAAGAGAAGGTTCAATAACCTCTTCGAGTTCTACCTTCCGACTACTCACACCTTTCGCGAGAAACTCCTTCTCAACAAAGGATCCATTCTTGGCAACAAAAACCTTGCCCTCGGATCTGTGATAGAAGGTATACCCAATTGTTTCCTTAGGGTATCCTATGAAGATGCATTTTTCCGCTTTGGGTTCGAGTTTATCTGGTTGAAGTTTCTTCACATAAACATCGCATCCCCAAACCTTAAAAAATGACAGCTTAGGTTTGTTTCCAAACCATAATTCATACGTGTCGTTTCAACGGATTTAGATGGTGCCCGATTTAAAGTGAATGCAGCTATTTCTAGTGCATAACCCCAAAATGACAGAGGTAAGTCAGTCAGAGACATCATAGATCGAACCATATCCAATAAGGTACGATTACGACGCTCTGACACACCATTACGTTGTGGTGTTCCGGCAGGCGTGAGTTATGAAACTATTCCACAATCTTTCATGTGTGTGCTAAACTCGTAACTTAGATACTCTCCTCCATGGTCAGACCGTAGAAATTTGATCTTTCTATTATGATGATTTTCCACTTCATTCTGAAATTCCTTGAACTTTTCAAAAGTTTCAGACTTGTGTTTCATCAAATAGATATACCTGTATCTACTCAAATCATCCGTGAAAGTAACAAAATAACGATATCCACCTCGCGCCGACACACTCATTGGTCCACACACATCAGTATGTATGATTTCCAATAGATCTGTCGCCCGTTCCATTGAACCGAAAAACGGCGTTCTAGTCATCTAGCCCCTAAGGCATGGCTCACATGTATCAAATGATTCAAAATCAGGTGATTCCAAAAGTCCATAAGAATGGAGTTTCTTCATGCGTTTAACGCCAATGTGACCTAGACGGCAGTGCCGCATATATGTAGACATATCATCATCAAGTTTAATCTTTTTAGCATTAACATTATGAATGTGCGTAATATTACTATCGAGATCCAAGAGAAATAAACCATTCAACATAGGTGCATGACCATAAAAGATATCATTCTTATAAATCGAACAACCATTGTTTTCAGATTTAAAGGAATGACCACTTTGCATCAAACACGATCCAGATACAATGTTCATGCTCAGTGCAAGCACCAAATAACAATTATTTAGGTTTATAACTAATCCCGATGGAAAATGGAGAGGTAGCGTCCCGACGGCGATCACATCAACTCTTGATCCATTGCCGACCCGCATCCTGACCTCATCCCTTGCTAGTTGTCGCTTGTTCCGTAGCCCCTGAACCGAGTTACATATATTAGCAATCGATCCGGTATCAAATACCCAGGTGCTAGTATGAGTACTAGTAAAGTACACATTAATAACATGTATATCACATATACCTTTGTTTGCCTTGCTGGACTTCTTGTCCGCCAAATACTTGGGGCAGTTGCGCTTCCAATGGCCAGTCCCCTTGCAATAGTAGCACTCGGTGTCAGACTTAGGGCCAACCCGGGGTTTCTTTTCAGGTGTGGCAATAGACTTGCCACCCTTCTTTCCCTTGTGCTTGCCTTTCTTATCCTTCTTGAAACCGGTGGTCCTATTGATCATCAACACTTGATGTTCTTTCCTAATCTCCACTTCTACAGTCTTAAGCATTGACAGAAGCTCGGGAAGAGACTTCTTCATGCCCTGCATATTATAGTTCATCACAAAGCTCTTGTAGCTAGGTGGCAGAGATTGGAGAACATGATGTATGCCTAAGTCAATGGGAATCGTTATTCCCAAGGACACAAGCTTATCGGTGTACCGAGACATTTTGAGTACGTGCTCACTAACGGAGCTGTTTTCCTCCATCATGCAGCTAAAGAACTTTTGTGTAGCATTATAACTCTCTACGGCAGCATGGGTATCGAAAATCATTTTCAATTCTCCCATGGTATCAAAGGCATTCCCATTTTCGAAACGCTTTCGAAGTTCTGGCTCTAGCCCATACAGTATGCCGCAATGAACTAAGTTATGGTCCTCCTGACGAGTCACATAGACATTCTTTTCCTCGTCAGGGGCATCAGGAGCTGGTGGGGGGCCTAGCGGCGCATCTAGCACATATTGCTTTTGTGCACCAGTGAGGAGAATCCTCAAATTCATAGCCCAGTTGGTGAAGTTGCTACCATTCGCAACAAGTTTCTCTTTCTCCATGAACACATTGAAATTAAAAGCAGGTGGTGCCATCTACAACAGAATTTGTAAAGTTTATTTAGACTAAGTTTATGATAGATTGAGTTCAACTAATCCAAATTACTAATGAACTCCCACTCAAAAACGACATCCCTCGTGTCCTTTTGGTGATTACATGAACCAAATCCACTATATCAAGTCCGATCATCACGTGAGTTGATATAGCTTCAAAGACGAGCATCTATATGGGCATCATATCAACCATATGACTCATGCTTAACCTTTTGGTCCGTGTTCCGAGGCCATGTCTGTACATGCTAGGCTCGCCAAGTAAGAACCTTAGTATTCGCGTGTGTAAAACTGCCTTACACCTGTTCCTATGAAAGCGTAGATTCGAGTACACCCGATCATCACGTGATGTCTCAAAACACGATCCATAGAACAGTGCATACTCAAGGAAGAACACATTTTTATCTTGATATCTAAATGAGGGATCATCTTATAATGCTACCAAACGCGCCAAACTAGCAGTATAAGATGCTAACATCTAATGTGTAAAGTGAGATGATATGGTCCATGCATTTGATCTCTATCACTTGCATCATGGTATGATCTCTATCATTCCTTTGTGTGTAAGGCCAAGGTCTATGGAACTTACACATTGACTGTGTTGTAAGAGTATCTACCATACATCTACTTACAAGAATACCATATCAATACACTAACCCAGCAACGATCTAAACTAGACGCCTCTAATTTAGCAATTGCAAGTTTTATGTGGCTTAGGGATTTCGGAGATAGAACCGTTCTCACCTACGAACATGAACCACAATGAGGATAACTAAGTTATTAGCAACTCGTTGTAAATCAGATATTGACTATAGTAGGAGAGACAGACACCCGCCAGCCACTTATGTAAAACAAGTTGCATGTCAGTCGTGGAACCGGTCTCATGTACGATGACATGTAAGGTTGGTACGGGCCGCTTCATCCCACTATGCCACCAATATCCAAAATACATAGAAGATGCAATAACATGATCATCATCGCCCACATATCAACCATATGTGTACTACCCATGCTAAGCACCTACGCATAGATCAGGATCTGATACCACTGTTGGGTCCGCAACATAGAAAACAAAAAAATTCCTACGGTGTGAACTACACGCCAAGATCTATCTACTAGGTACAAAGCAACGGGTGGACATACATCCAACAAGAACTTACCCTCGTAGACAACTAGCTTTGTTAACGAGTAGGAACTCGTGGTTGATGTAGTCGTACACTTGCCGATCTCAAGATCGTGAGGAAGTACGAGCGCCGCAACTCAGTAGCGCATCCGCACTCGCACACACGTTCAAGCCACCGGACAACCTCCACCTCCTCGCTCCAGCGATCCAGCGGAAGCAGCAACTCCTTCCAGACGAAATGCCACCGGGAACATGTATCTCGCTAATCCGAGACCATGGGGGAATAATTCTAGAGGGGGAGAGAGATCCTTCACAAGGACGTGTGTGGATGAAGGAGGGAATGGGTGGCCTTTTATAGGAGGAGGGGGTGCCCCCTCTCTCCATGGCCGGCGCATGGGGGGGGTGACCCCTCACCTCCCCCATTCATGTGGTGGTAACCCCTCCACATTAAAATGCCTCTTCACATTCCCTTTTAAAGTCTCCACTTTAAATGCATTAAATTTCTCCAAATTTAATGCTCTCTCATTTAATAAAACTCTTTTTATTAAATTTATTCAGAATTTTGTTAATTACTTTAATTAACAAACATTCACATATAGCCCCTTGCAATATTTCAATATCACATGCAGAACCATCTTCTGCAATTTCACCCGAAATAATTTCCGGTTTCTATTGAAACAATTCCTGCGCTTTGCAATTCTTTCGTCTGAAACATATGTGCTCCAAAATGGTGTCCGGTAACTCTTAAGTGTGCCACCCTACGGTTCGCGAATAATGCAGACATGATCGAGACCATTCTCCGATCAATAATCAGCAGCGGGACCTAGAGATCCGTACTGACTCCTACACATTCAACGATGACTCCTGTGATCGTGAGAACCTTTAACGCTTGTAACTAAATCCCTTTGTCTCTCGATATATTACATGTCCGAGATTCGATCATCGGTATCTCCATACCTAGTTTGATCTCGTTACCGACATGCACTCTTTTCTCATTCCCATGATATAACATTCTAGTGATCACATCACTTGCTTGCAAGCTATCCTAATGTGATATCACCGAGAGGGCCCAGAGTATATCTATCCGTCATCTGGATTGAAAAATTCCACTCTTGATCCATGAGCCTCAACATAACACCTTCGTAGTACTGAACCCATCTTTATAGTCACCCTGTTACAATGTGACGTTTGATGTTATCAAGATACTCTTCCGGTGTGAGCAATTAACATGATCTCATGGTCTAAGGATAAAGATTACTTCGTATGATGTTATAGCAATATAAACATAATGACTTGATCGTAATGCTATACTTCGGATGAATGTTCATCACATCATTCCACCAATGGTGTGACCTTGTTATTAACAACATCCAATGTCCATGATCAGGAAACCTTGATCATCGTGTTAATCAACAAGCTAGTCTATAAGAGAGGCATGACTAGGAACCCTTTTTGTTTATTAAACACACATGTATTGATGTTTCCGAATCAATACAATTCTAGCATGTAAAATAAACATCTATCATGTATAAGTAATATATAATAACAACTTTATTATTGCCTCTCAGGGCATATTTCCTTCAGTCTCCCACTTGCACTAGAGACAATAATCGAGTTCACATAGTGATAAATCTAACACCCATGGAGTTCTGGTGTTGATCATGTTTTTCCCTAGGGAGAACTTTAGTCAACAGATCTGCTACATTTAGGTCCGTGTGTACTTTACAAATCTTTATATCTCCATCCTTGACATGCTCGCGGATGGAGTGAAACCAGCGCTTAATATGTTTGGAATTCTTGTGAGACCTCGGTTCCTTTGTGTTGGCTATGGCTCCATTGTTGTCACAATAGATCACCATCAGGTCCAACGCACTGGGAACCACACCCAGTTCCGTAATGAACTCTTTCATCCAAACTGCTTCCTGCGCCACTTCTGAAGCAGCAACATATTCCACCTCCGTCGTTGATCCAGCCACCACAGGTTGTTTGGAACTCCTCCAACTAACTGCTGCTCCGTTCATGAGAAATACGTATCCGGATTGAGACTTAGAGTTATCCGGATCGGTGTCAAAGCTAGCATCAACATAACACTTAGCGACTAGCTCTTCTTCACCTCCGTATATAAGAAACATATCCTTAGTTCTTCTCAAGTACTTGAGGATGTTCTTTACCGCTATCCAGTGTTCCGAACCTGGATCAGATTGGTACCTACTAGTCAAACTAATAGCATGTGCCACATCCGGTCTTGTACATAGCATGGCATACATAATAGAGCCTATGGCCGAGGCATAGGGGATCTTATCCATCATCTCTCTTTCTTCCGCCGTAGCCGGACTTTGAAGTCTTACTCAATGTCTTGCCTTGCAACATAGGTAAGAACCCCTTCTTACTTTCGTCCATATTAAACTTCTTTAATATCTTATCAAGGTATGTACTCTGCGATAGCCCAATTAGGCGCCTTGATCTATCTCTATAGATTTTAATGCCTAATATATATGACGCTTCACCAAGGTCTTTCATGGAATTTTTTTTGTTTAGATAACTTTTAACGCTGTTTAATAGATCTATATCATTTCCAATCAATAATATGTCATCCACATATAATATCAGAAATGCCACATTGGTCCCACTCACTTTCTTGTAAATACAAGCCTCTCCATAAGTTTGGACAAATCCAAACTCTTTGATCACCTCATCAAAGCGGAGATTCCAACTCCGTGATGCTTGATTCAGTCCATAGATGGATCGCTGTAGTTTGCATACATTATTAGCATCCTTAGGATCGATAAAACCCTTAGGTTGTATCATATACAACTCTTCTTTAATCTTACCATTGAGGAACGCAGTTTTGACATCCATCTGCCATATTTCATAATCGAAATATGCAGCAATTGCTAACATAATCCTAACCGACTTAAGCATCACTACGGGAGAGAATGTCTTATCGTAGTCAACTCCTTGAATTTGTTGAAACCCCTTTGCGACAAGTCGAGCCTTATAGATGGTCACATTACCATCAACATCAGTTTTTCTTTTGAAAATCCATTTATTCTCGACGGCCTTTTGGTCGTGAGGTAAGTCCACCAAGTTCCAAACTTGGTTCTCATACATGGATTCCATCTCGGATTTCATGGCTTCTAGCCATTTGTTGGAATCCGGGATCATCATCGCTTCTTCATACGTCGCAGGGTCATCCATTTCATCAACCATGAATTCACAACAGGATTTCCGAACAGTTCAGGAGCTGCACGTGTCCTGCTTGACCTGCGAGGTACGATAGTGTCCTCTTTCGGAGTTTCATGATCATTATCATTAGCTCTCTCTTAATCAGGTGAAGTCAACTCCAAAACAACTTCCGGTGCTACGCCACTCGCCATTCCATGAAGAGAAGGTTGAATAACCTCTTCGAGTTCTACCTTCTGACTACTCACACCTTTCTCGAGAAACTCCTTCTCAAGAAATGATCCATTCTTGGCAACAAAAACCTTGCCCTCGGATCTGTGATAGAAGGTATACCCAATTGTTTCCTTAGGGTATCCTATGAAGACGCATTTTTCCGCTTTGGGTTGGAGTTTATCCGGTTGAAGTTTCTTCACATAAACATCGCATCCCCAAACCTTAAGAAATGACAGCCTAGGTTTGTTTCCAAACCATAATTCATACGGTGTCGTTTCAACGGATTTAGATGGTGCCCGATTTAAAGTGAATCCAGCTGTTTCCAGTGCATAACCCCAAAATGACATAGGTAAGTTAGTCAGAGACATCATAGATCGAACCATATCCAATAAGGTACGATTACGACGTTCCGACGCACCATTACGTTGTGGTGTTCCGGCAGGCGTGAGTTGTGAAACTATTCCACACTCTTTCATGTGTGTGCTAAACTCGTAACTTAGATACTCTCCTCCACGGTCAGACCGTAGAAATTTGATCTTTCTATTACGATGATTTTCCACTTCATTATGAAATTCCTTGAACTTTTCAAAAGTTTCAGACTTGTGTTTCATCAAATAGATATACCCGTATCTACTCAAATCATCCGTGAAAGTAACAAAATAACGATATCCACATCGCGCCGACACACTCATTGGTCCACACACATCAGTATGTATGATTTCCAATAGATCTGTCGCCCGTTCCATCGAACCGGAAAACGGCGTTCTAGTCATCTTGCCCATAAGGCAAGGCTCACGTGTATCAAATGATTCAAAATCAAGTGATTCCAAAAGTCCATCAGAATGGAGTTTCCTCATGCGTTTAACGCCAATATGACCTAGACGGCAGTGCCACATATATGTAGACATAGCATCATCAAGTTTAATCTTTTTAGCATTAACATTATGAATGTGCGTAATATTACTATCAAGATCCAACAGAAATAAACCATTCAACATAGGTGCATGACCATAAAAGATATCATTCTTATAAATCGAACAACCATTGTTTTTAGATTTAAAGGAATTACCACTTTGCATCAAACACGATCTAGATACAATGTTCATGCTCAGTGCAGGCACCAAATAACAATTATTTAGGTTTATAACTAATCCCGATGGCAAATGGAGAGGTAGCGTCACGACGGCGATCACATCAACTCTTGATCCATTGCCGACTCGCATCCTGACCTCATCCCTTGCTAGTTGTCGCTTGTTCCGTAGCCCCTGAACCGAGTTACATATATTAGCAACCGGTCCGGTATCAAATACCTAGGTGCTACTGTGAGTACTAGTCAAGTACACATCAATAACATGTATATCACATATACCTTTGTTTGCCTTGCTGGACTTCTTGTCCGCCAAATACTTGGGGCAGTTGCGCTTCCAATGGCCATTCCCCTTGCAATAGTAGCACTCGGTGTCAGACTTAGGGCCAGCCCGGGGTTTCTTTTCAGGCGTGGCAACAGACTTGCCACCCTTCTTTCCCTTGTGCTTGCCTTTCTTATCCTTCTTGAAACCGGTGGTCCTATTGATCATCAACACTTGATGTTCTTTCCTAATCTCCACTTCTGCAGTCTTAAGCATTGACAGAAGCTCGGGAAGAGACTTCTTCATGCCCTGCATATTATAGTTCATCACGAAGCTCTTGTAGCTAGGTGGCAGAGATTCGAGAACACGATGTATGCCTAACTCAATGGGAATCGTTATTCCCAAGGACACAAGCTTATCGGCGTACCCAGACATTTTGAGTACGTGCTCACTAACGGAGCTGTTTTCCTCCATCATGTAGCTAAAGAACTTTTCTGTAGCATTATAACTCTCTACGGCAGCATGGGTATCGAAAATCATTTTCAATTCTCCCATGGTATCAAAGGCATTGCCATTTTCGAAACGCTTTCGAAGTTCTGGCTCTAGCCCATACAGTATGCCGCAATGAACTAAGTTGTGGTCCTCCTGACAAGTGACATAGACATTCTTTTCCTCGTTAGGGGCATCAGGAGATGGCGGGGGGCCTAGCGGCGCATCTAGCACATATTTCTTTTGTGCAGCAGTGAGGAGAATCCTCAAATTCATAGCCCAGTTGGTGAAGTTTCTACCATTCGCAGCAAGTTTCTCTTTCTCCATGAACACATTGAAATTAAAAGCAGGTGGTGCCATCTACAACAAAGTTTGTAAAGTTTATTTAGACTAAGTTTATGATAGATTGAGTTCAACTAATCCAAATTACTAATGAACTCCCACTCAAAAACGACATCCCTCGTGTCCTTTTGGTGATTACACGAACCAAATCCACTACACCAAGTCCGATCATCACGTGAGTTGATATAGCTTCAAAGGCGAGCATCTATATGGGCATCATATCAAACATATGACTCATGCTTAACCTTTCGGTCCGTGTTCCGAGGCCATGTCTGTACATGCTAGGCTCGCCAAGTAAGAACCTTAGTATTCGCGTGTGTAAAACTGTCTTACACCCGTTCCTATGAAAGCGTAGATTCGAGTACACCCGATCATCACGTGATGTCTCGAAACACGATCCATAGAACGGTGCATACTCAAGGAAGAACACATTTTTATCTTGATATCTAAATGAGGGATCATCTTATAATGCTACCAAACGAGCCAAACTAGCAGTATAAGATGCTAACATCTAATGTGTAAAGTGAGATGATATGGTCCATGCATTTGATATCTATCACTTGCATCGTGGTATGATCTCTATCATTCCTTTGTGTGTAAGGCCAAGGTCTACGGAACTTACACGTTGACTATGTTGTAAGAGTATCTACCATACATCTACTTACAACAATACCATATCAATACACTAGCCCAACAACGATCTAAACTAGACGCCTCTAATTTATCAATTGCAAGTTTTACGTGGCTTAGGGCTTTTGGAGATAGAACCGTTCTCACCTACGAACATGAACCACAACGAGGATAACTAAGTTATTAGCAACTCGTTGTAAATCATATATTGACTATAGTAGGAGAGACAGACACCCGCCAGCCACTTATGCAAAACAAGTTGCATGTCAGTCGTGGAACCGGTCTCATGTACGATGACATGTAAGGTTGGTCCGGGCCGCTTCATCCCACTATGCCACCAATATCCAAAATACATAGAAGATGCAATAACATGATCATCATCGCCCACATATCAACATATGTGTATTACCCGCTCTAAACACCTACGCATAGATCAGGCTCTGATACCACTGTTGGGTCCGCAGCATAGATAACAAAAAAATTCCCACGGTGTGAACTACACGCCAAGATCTATCTACTAGGTACAAAGCAGCGGGTGGACATACATCCAACAAGAACTTACCCTCGTAGACAATGAGCTTTGTTAACGAGTAGGAACTCGTGGTTGATGTAGTCGTACACTTGCCGATCTCAAGATCGTGAGGAAGTCCGAGCGCCGCAACTCAGCAGCGCATCCACACTCGCACACACGTTCAAGCCACCGGACAACCTCCACCTCCTCGCTCTAGCGATCCAGCAGAAGCCGCAACTCCTTCCAGACGAAATGCCACCGGGAACATGTATCTCGCTAATCCGAGACCATGGGGGAATAATTCTAGAGGGGGAGAGAGATCCTTCACAAGGAGGTGTGTGGATGAAGGAGGGAATGGGTGGCCTTTTATAGGAGGAGGGGGTGCCCCCTCTCTCCATGGCCGGCGCATGGGGGGTGACCCCTCACCTCCCCCATTCATGTGGTGGTAACCCCTCCACATTAAAATGCCTCTTCACATTCCCTTTTAAAGTCTCCACTTTAAATGCATTAAATTTCTCCAAATTTAATGCTCTCTCATTTAATAAAACTCTTTTTATTAAATTTATTCAGAATTTTGTTAATTACTTTAATTAACAAACATTCACATATAGCCCCTTGCAATATTTCAATATCACATGCAGAACCACCTTCTGCAATTTCACCCAAAACAATTTCTGGTTTCTATTGAAACAATTCCTGCGCTTTGCAATTCATTCGTTTGAAACATATGTGCTCCAAAATGGTGTCCGGTAACTCTTAAGTGTGCCACCCTACGGTTCGCGAATAATGCAGACATGATCGAGACCCTTCTCCGATCAATAATCAGCAGCGGGACCTGGAGATCCGTACTGACTCCTACACATTCAACAATGACTCCTGTGATCGTGAGAACCTTTAACGCTTGTAACTAAATCCCTTTGTCTCTCGATATATTACATGTCCGAGATTAGATCATCGGTATCTCCATACCTAGTTTGATCTCGTTACCGACATGCACTCTTTTCTCGTTCCTGTGATATAACATTCTAGTGATCACATCACTTGCTTGCAAGCTATCCTAATGTGATACCACCGAGAGGGCCTAGAGTATATCTATCCGTCATCTGGATTGACAAATTCCACTCTTGATCCATGAGCCTCAACATAGCACCTTCGTAGTACTGAACCCATCTTTATAGTCACCCTGTTACTGTGTGACGTTTGATGTTATCAAGATACTCTTCCGGTGTCAGCAATTAACATGATCTCATGTTCTAAGGATAACGATTACTTCGTATGATGTTATAGCAATATAAACATAATGAATTGATCGTAATGCTATACTTCGGATGAATGTTCATCACATCATTCCACCAATGGTGTGACCTTGTAATTAACAACATCCAATGTCCATGATCAGGAAACCTTGATCATCTTGTTAATCAACAAGCTAGTCTATAAGAGAGGCATGACTAGGAACCCTTTTTGTTTATCAAACACACATGTATTGATGTTTCCGAATCAATACAATTCTAGCATGTAAAATAAACATCTATCATGTATAAGGAATATATAATAACAACTTTATTATTGCCTCTCAGGGCATATTTCCTTCAACAACAAGATCAATCATATAACCACAAATTGAAAACTAATATAAGATATGCAAAAGAGTAAATGATAGAACTTCTCATTAATATTCCATAACGGCTACTCACACCAAGGAATACATATCTAATGAGAGAGGGACACTTCCATAATGCAAACCATCCTATATGATAACTTCTCTATTCATGATATGACTCTACTAAAAAGGTAAAAAGATAGAAGATAGTGATATGATACCGCGACACTCCCCCAAGCATGGAACAAACCAAGGGGATGCCAAACCTGATGACGAATTACTCCTTCGGTGGTGGTGGTATCCTCTCAATTGGCGCGAGGAATCTTCTAGTATCTTGCGAAGCCTGTTATTCTCCTCTTGAAGCATATACACCTTCCTCCTCAAGACTCGGTACTTGTCGGAGAACTCATCAGTTACTCATAGAGCTTCCACTGCTGCAAGACAGGAACTGAGTTCTAGAGTTGGAGGTATCAGCCCCTTCATGCCTGTTGTCATGTCCTTTACTTCCTCCCTGCCGTTCCAATCCATGTCTTCGCGCCTATTTGCGATCCTTTCTTCTTTCACCCGTCCCGCGAGAGTCTCCTGCTCAAGATTGCGATGGAGCTCGCGACGGTGTCGCAGCTCGTAATCCTTCGAAGATGAACCCCTGAACTACATCTGAACAAAACAGATCGAAACAAAAACCATGACAAGAACACGATATACAAACCTCGGGGGATCTGGGGGATTATATATTATGAAGTTTTACAACAAAAGGAAGGTACTGGGAGAAAACGGGTCAGAGACGGAGTTCGAGGTGGCCACACCACCTAGTGGCGCGACAGGGATGGGCCCGTGCCACAGGGTGGTGTGAGCCATCCTGGTTTTGTTTCCGTCCCTCTTTCGCTTCGTAGATTTCCTTGTTGGCTAAAAACTGCAAAAATATAACTAGACAAATGTTTTGCAGAACTTTTCTTACCAGAACTGTTACCTATTCGAAAACGGACTCTGCAGGTCTCTGAATTTGGTATTTAGTAGATTCTTTCGGAGTCACCACTTGAATAACATCAATACCTTCATCTTCATACACTTATTGCTTGAGTCATGAAACCTTTCACTTCCTTATTACACCATTATCTCCACTAACCTGGAAATTTCTTTCACACAAAACTTCACACAGTTCTCATTAGCAACATTAGTATAATTAAAGTGATAAAACCTTTTGAGTCCAATTTCAACTGAAAACCATCAAAACATAAGCTACTGTAGCAACTCCTTCCGACAACCCAAAAAGAATTCAAAAAGGAAATCGATTAAAGAAGCAAATGCAAGAGTGGCAAAACCTGTCAAAACAGACCAGCAGGTGAAGATCAATTTTTTAGAAAATCTTCTGTTGCTGAAATCAAAAGTGCAAAACTAACGAAAGTTAAATAACAACTTGGGGCAGAAGCACAAAAAATTACAGCTCAATCCGACATACAGAGATCTCTCACGAAATTGTACGGGGAAGCACAAAAATCTGTTTCGGGACAACAACTTCCCCAAATCTTACTTCTTTCTCATTAGAGGTTGATCTTGACACAAAAACCAAACAAAAAGGATAAGGAGAGGTTATTACCGAAGTAATAACTTCCAAGACTCAAAGGAAAACAAAAACAAACCAAAAACACAAATAAATTGGGTTGTCTCCCAAAAAGCTCTTTCTTTATAGCCATTAAGATGGGCATGATAATTTTGATGATGCTCACTTAGGAATATGAATTGAAATGAAAGAGAGCATTAAGAAGCAAAAAAAATACACATGTTTAAGTCTAACCCACTTCCTATGCAAGGGAATTTTGTAAACAAACAAGTTGTTTAAACCAGAAACCACTAGCATAGGAAGGCAAAAGAAGTGCAACATAAAAACTTTCAGCATAAAACAAGGAAACTTGATATTATTGATATGCATAAGAACACTTTTCCCTCTTTCATAGTAACTTTCAGTATCATGCATAAATTTCATGATATAGCTATCACAAGAACCATCGTAACAACGATCACTTTTCTAAAAGAAAACACAGGAATACTAGTTCTTATAACACTACTTTGTGAAACAATATTAGAGGTATCCTTACAAAGGATAGTGTGTCCCTCTTCTACATATTTAGTGACAAAGTCTTTCACATTTGCTATTATAGGTTCTGAAGGAAATATGCCCGAGAGGCCATAATAAAGTGGTTATTATCTTATTCCATGTTTATGATAAATGTTTATTTTACATGCTAGAATTGTATTGATCGGAAACATCAATACATGTGTGTTTAATAAACAAAAAGGGTCCTAGTTATGCCTCTCTTATAGACTAGCTTGTTGATTAACAAGATGATCAAGGTTTCCTGATCATGGACATTGGATGTTGTTAATAACAAGGTCATGCCATTGGTGGAATGATGTGATGAACATTCATCCGAAGTATAGCATTACGATCAAAGTCATTATGTTTATATTGCTATAATATCATACGAAGTAATCTTTATCCTTAGACCATGATATCATGTTAATTGCTAACACCGGAAGAGTATCTTGATAACATCAAACGTCACACCGTAACAGGGTGACTATAAAGGTGGGTTCAGTGCTACGAAGGTGTTATGTTGAGGCTCATGGATCAAGAGTGGGATTTGTCCATTCCGATGATGGATAGATATACTCGGGGCCCTCTCGGTGATATCACATTGAAATAGCTTGCAAGCAAGTGATGTGATCACTAGAATGTTATATCACGGGAACGAGAAAAGAGTGCATGTCGGTAACGAGATCAAACTAGGTATGGAGATACCGATGATCGAATCTCGGACATGTAATATATCGAGGGACAAAGGGATTTAGTTACTAGCGTTAAAGGTTCTCACGATCACAGAAGTCATCGTTGAATGTGTAGGAGTCAGTATGGATCTCCAGGTCCCGTTGCTGATTATTGATCGAAGAGGGGTCTCGATCATGTCTGCATTATTCGCGAACCGTAGGCTGACACACTTAAGGGATACCGACACCATTTGGAGCAAATATGTTTCAGATAAATATTTAAGAAAGCGCTGGAATTATTTCAATAGAACTGAAACTGTTTCGGGTGAAATTGCTGAAATTGGTTCTGCATGTCATATTGAAATGTTGCAAGGGGTTTTATGTGAATGTTTGTTAATTAAAGTAATTAACAAAATTCTGAATAAAAATAATAAAAGAGTTTTATTAAATGAGAGAGCATTAAATTTGGAGAAATTTAATGCATTTAAAGTGGAGACTTTAAAAGAGAATGCGAAGGGGCATTTTAATGTGGAGGGGTTACCACCACATGAATGGAGGAGGTGAAGGGTCACCCCCTCCATGCGCCGGCAATGAAGGAGGGGCACCCCCCCTCCTCCTATAAAATGCCACCCCATCCTCACTTCTCACACACACCTCCTTGTGAAGGATCTCTCTCCCCCTCTAGTATTATTCCCCCATGGTCTCGGATTAGCGAGATACATGTTCCCGGTGGCTTTATCTGGAAAGGAGTTGCTGCTTCTGCTGCTTTGCTGGAGCGAGGGACGGAGGTTGTCGGGGTACCAGACGTGTGTGCGATCACGGATGCACCACTGCTTTGCGGTGCTGGACTTGGTGGTGCTGGAGCTGGATCTGATGGACGTGCTGGAACCGGACCTGCTGGACTTCATCACGATCTTGAGATCAGCAAGTGTACGACTACATCAACCACGAGTTCCTACTCATTAACAAAGCTCGTTGTCTACGAGGGTAAGTTCTCGTTGGATGTATGTCCACCCGTTGCTTTGTACCTAGTAGATAGATCTTGGCGTGTAGTTCTCATCATACGAAATTTTTTGTTTTCTATGCTGCGGACCCAACAGTGGTATCAAATCCAGGTCTATGCGTTGGTGCTTTGCACGGGTAGTACACATATGTTTATATGTGGGCGATGATGATCATGTTATTGCTTCTTCCATGTATTTTGGATATTGGTGGCATAGTGGGATGAAGCGGCCGGACCAACCTTACATGTCATCGTACATGAGACCAGTTCCACGACTGACATGCAACTTGTTTTGCATAAGTGGCTGGCGGGTGTCTGTCTCTCCTACTATAGTCAATATCTGATTTACAACGAGTTGCTAATAACTTGGTTATCCTCGTTGTGGTTCATGTTCGTAGGTAAGAACGGTTCTATCTCCGAAAGCCCTAAGCCACGTAAAACTTGCAATTGATAAATTAGAGGCGTCTAGTTTAGATCGTTGCTGGGCTAGTGTCTTGATATGGTATTGTTGTAAGTAGATGTATGACAGATACTCTTACAACACATTCAACATGTAAGTTCCATAGACCTTGGCCTTACACACAAAGGAATGATAGAGATCATACCACGATGCAATTGATAGAGATCAAATGCATGGACCATATCATCTCACTTTACACATTAGATGTTAGCATCTTATACTGCTAGTTTGGCGCTTTCTGTAGCATTGTAAGATGATCCCTCATTTAAATATCAAGATAAAATGTGTTCTTCCTTAAGTATGCACCGTTCTGTGGATCGTGTTTCGAGACATCACGTGATGATCGGGTGTTCTCAACTCTACGCTTTCATGCAACGGGTGTAAGACAGTTTTACACACGCGAATACTAAGGTTCTTACTTGGCGAGCCTAGCATGTACAGACATGGCCTTGGAACACGGACCGAAAGGTTAAGCATGAGTCATATAGTTGATGTGATGACCATATTGATGCTCGCCTTTGAAGCTACACCGACTCACGTGATGATCGGACTTGGTGTAGTGGATTTGGTTCATGTAATCACCAAAAAGGCACGAGGGATGTAGTTTTTGAGTGGGAGTTCATTTCTAATTTGGATTAGTCGAACTCAATTTGTCATAAACTAAATCGAAGTGAATTTGCATAATTTGTTATAGTCATTGGCGTCTGTTCACTACCTTATGCTTAGTTTTATTTGAGATAATAGAACTATAGAATTCTGGATATTTACTTTACGAACTGGTATCGTATTGTTTTGAATGTCAATTTAAAGTTTATTAGTCCTATTGCAAACTTTCAGCAAACTCTATTTACTACATGAAGTTTAATAAGTAGTATTAAATCAATAGTAAGAATTCCAATGTTAGTATCTAAAGTATCATGTTTGCCTCCATGATTATTGATATTCAAAAAGTTGTTTTAATATCAAGATTATATTGGAGCTGGAAATTATTTCAGAAACCATCATGTGTGAAAGATATTGTGATATTTGAAACAATGTTTTTGGTTGCATTATGATAGAGTATAATTTAGCAAAATACATGTTCTCATATTGTATGAGAATTTGTGAAGGATGGAGATGCTAGGCATCCGAATCTACCAAAAAGGTTTTGGGAACTGATATTATACTCGCGATTCTTCCTTATAGGCTATAGTAGCTTGATCATGAAAGTTGTCATGATAAGGATGAATAGAAGATGTAAGTAAAATGTTTACTACACTAATAGATTACTAAAGAATGGATTTTTGAAAGAACACCAAACATTTGATGATGGTGATCCACTTCAAAGTGCAAGTCCAAAGGTATTAGTATTTGACTATATACGCTTTGTACCATGTGTCATGTTGATGACACCACTATTGATGTTGATAGATTCTTTTAAAAGAAAAGGAATTGCTGAAAGAGAATCTATAAAATATTTGGCAGAAAATAAAAGGTTGGAGATGTCCAACTTAGGTATATAGAAGATATACATGTTATGGCTATATTCCTTGCTTGTTAAACAATGTGGTTCTTAGGTATTGGATACCGGTATTGGATACCGAATTGGTTGGTATGAAGTGTCATACAGGACAACGCAATTCATGAACTACAATGGCCTAAGTAAACCAGCAAGAGAATGAGTGATGATGTTCATCAAAAACAAATAAAGTGTTATTGTGTTTTTCGTTGTCATCAAACCAAGCCTTCAAGATTTGTTTAAATAATTGTTATTTTGTTCCGGTATCATGAGAACAATGGCTGTTCAAATAATTACCGTATTCCATAAAGGATGGATGAACTTTTACAAGTCTAGTTGGAGAAATCACATCCATAAACACTATTGCTAAAATGTCGCAAGACAAATGATTGAAAGATCACTTATGAAGTGACATCGCTGTTTAAATTATATTTGAAAGAAAACATGAAGAAACTCCATGTTGATGGATTTTTGGAGTCTTTGATTTTGATCAATTGACGCATGTGAGACTTTCCTCGAGATAATTGAAACTCCGTCCATAGGCCAGAGAGGAACGGATGACTAGCTTATTGGAAATTGTGCATGCTGATGTGCATAGTCCATTATGTGTAGCCATATGCGATGGATCTTTTTGCTTCATATGCTTTCTCCGAAAATTTGAGTGAATATATCTGTATATTGACTTAACAAGGAAGAAGTATGAAACATTTGAAAATTCTTCAAAGACTTTCAAGATGAAGTGGAAAATCATTGTAACAAGAAAATAAAGAGTTTATGGTTCGATCATAAAGGAAGATATTTGAGTTACATGTTTAGCAAAAACACCTAAGACTTGAGGAATTGTTCCATGATTTGTGTTTCCCGATAAACCATAGGAGTATGGCATATTCGAGAGATAAAATCAAACCATGTTTGACATGGTAAGATCAAGGGTGTCATTTATAAAACTGCCATTATGTTTTAAGGATTGAAGCTTTAGAGACTACCGCTTTTACACTGAAAAGAGCACCATCGTGATCCGTTGAAATGATACCATATGAGTTATGGTTTGGGATAAAACCCGAATTGTCTTTTCTTAAATTTTGGTATGCTATGCATAAGTAAAATGTTTACAACCAAAGTCGGATAAGCACGTCTTTGTAGGTTATCCCAAAGAATTTGTTGGGAATTTCTCCATAACACCGAGGACAAAAGAGTTTGTCGCTTGGAACGTCAAGTTTCTTGAGAAGGAATTTTTCGCGAAAAGTTAAGTGGGAGGACAATAGAACTTGGATAAGGTTGTTAAACCTTAGCTATATGTGCTAAGTAGCGCAGCGCCGGAAAGTGTCCCGGTGGCGGCCACAATGCTCATGGCTCCCATGATTACAAAAGGTGTGATCTCGGAGATTAGAGTTCCTATAGAACCGTGTGGGTCGGTAAGAATCAAATAGTAAGATTTGATAAGCAAGTCGTTATTGTTTTGAAAATGATGAACCGACTACATGCAAAGAAGCGATGATGGGCCCTGACTCCATAAAATTACTAGAAGTCATAGAATCCGTGATAGTATCCATACACGAGAAATCAAGTTTCTGAACTTGGAAGACCCTCTATCGGTCGTGTTTGGATCTATAAAGAAATAGACATGGATGTTTGACATCTATGAAATAGTCGACATGTCGGAAAGAAGTTTACGGCAATGTTCAAGGAGTTGACTATGACAAGATATGATCTTTCATAGCGATATATAGTCTTGACGGATTAATGGAGCAACCACTACATATAATTTGGTATATGGTAGTTGAATAAACAAAACAAGGTTCTTCTAATAGAACGGTAACCTAGGACATGTACATGACATGGTCCGAAGGGTTTTGTTAATTCAAAGGGTGCTAAAAGGGCATGTAAACTTCAATAGTTGAAGTAAGCATAGCGGAGTTGGAACCTTCACCATGATGAAACTGTTAAAAGAGTTTAAATTCATCGGAGATGATGAACCTGCTTGCATTTGCAAGAAATTAAGTGGGAGCGCTGAGACATATTTCTAATACATTATGTAGAGGACATATTATTGATTGGAAATGATGTATCTTGAATTGACACAAGTTAAGGATTTCATTAAAATAAGATTTCGATGAAAGACTTCGGCAAACCCAGAATATTAGGCATCAATATCTATATGGATAGATTAAGGCGCTAATATGGTTGTGCCAGACATACATATATAAGATATTGAAAGGGTTCAATATGAGATATTGAAGGGGTTCAATATGGAAACAACAAGAAAGGTTCTTGCTGCATGGAAAGAATTGTATTCAGATTCAACTGTTTCAACACTTGGTGAGTAAAATCACATGAAGATTCTGATCGATTATACCGTGATATGTATATATCCAGAATGTCCTATGCTCTAAATGTTATGAGCATATATTTGAATGATTCATAAGATGATCATTGGACAATAGTAAAGATATTCTTATGAGCTTTGGAAGAACTAAGAATATATCATGTATAAGTGACAAATAGTTAAAGATAGTTCATTGTAAAGTGTTACATTGATACTAGTTTTGTCACAAGATACAAATTAAATTTATCTCAATTTAGACTATGGGTGGCACAATGTAATGGAAAGGATGTTCCATGATGGATTTGGATGAGTTCCAAAGTTGAGACATTGTGACGGATACTACAAAAGGCTAAGTATATGACTGCTATAGTAGCAGCAAAGGAGGGCATTTGTGTTAAGTAGTTTGTTATCAAACTAGGTGTGGTTCAAAGTGGGCTAATACTATGAAGATATATTGTGTGACAATAATATCAACATATTTTGAGCCGAACGAACTAAAGGTCTCACCAAAGGACCAAATCTATACAATGCCATCTCATTTGAGAACGAGTGATGCGTAGAGACGCAGAGACATGCAAATACACACGGACCTGAAACTGTCAGATCCAGAGATTATGTTAACCACTAGCAATAGCGTATATGCAACACCAGAAAGCCATAGGTGTTCAATACGCAAAGTTTTTCAAACTAGATTATTGACTCTAGTGTAAGTGGGAGACTGAAGGGAATATGCCCGAGAGGCAATAATAAAGTGGTTATTATCTTATTCCATGTTTATGATAAATGTTTATTTTACATGCTAGAATTGTATTGATCGGAAACATCAATACATGTGTGTTTAATAAACAAAAAGGGTTCCTAGTTATGCCTCTCTTATAGACTAGCTTGTTGATTAACAAGATGATCAAGGTTTCCTGATCATGGACATTGGATGTTGTTAATAACAAGGTCACACCATTGGTGGAATGATGTGATGAACATTCATCCGAAGTATAGCATTACGATCAAAGTCATTATGTTTATATTGCTATAATATCGTATGAAGTAATCTTTATCCTTAGACCATGAGATCATGTTAATTGCTAACACCGGAAGAGTATCTTGATAACATCAAACGTCACACCGTAATAGGGTGACTATAAAGGTGGGTTCAGTGCTACGAAGGTGTTATGTTGAGGCTCATGGATCAAGAGTGGGATTTGTCCATCCCGATGACGGATAGATATACTCTGGGCCCTCTCGGTGATATCACATTGAAATAGCTTGCAAGCAAGTGATGTGATCACTAGAATGTTATATCACGGGAACGAGAAAAGAGTGCATGTCGGTAACAAGATCAAACTAGGTATGGAGATACCGATGATCGAATCTCGTACATGTAATATATCGAGGGACAAAGGGATTTAGTTACTAGCGTTAAAGGTTCTCACGATCACAGAAGTCATCGTTGAATGTGTAGGAGTCAGTATGGATCTCCAGGTCCCGCTGCTGATTATTGATCGGAGAGGGGTCTCGATCATGTCTGCATTATTCGCGAACCGTAGGGTGACACACTTAAGGGATACCGACACCATTTGGAGCAAATATGTTTTAGATAAAGATTTAAGAAAGCGCTGGAATTATTTCAATAGACACCGAAACTGTTTCGGGTGAAATTGCTGAAATTGGTTCTACATGTCATATTGAAATGTTGCAAGGGGTTTTATGTGAATGTTTGTTAATTAAAGTAATTTACAAAATTCTGAATAAAAATAATAAAAGAGTTTTATTAAATGAGAGAGCATTAAATTTGGAGAAATTTAATGCATTTAAAGTGGAGACTTTAAAAGAGAATGTGAAGGGGCATTTTAATGTGGAGGGGTTACCACCACATGATTGGAGGAGGTGAAGGGACACCCCCTCCATGCGCCGGCCATGAAGGAGGGGCACCCCCCTCCTCCTATAAAAGGCCACCCCATCCTCACTTCTCACACACACCTCCTTGTGAAGGATGAACTTTTACAAGTCTAGTTGGAGAAATCACATCCATAAACACCTCTTTGCTAGAGCGAGGGACGGAGGTTGTCGAGGTACCGTACGTGTGTGCGATCACGGATGCACCGCTGCTTTGCGGTGCTGGACTTGGTGGTGCTGGAGCTCGATCTGATGGATGTGCTGGAGCCGGACCTGCTAGACTTCATCACGATCTTGAGATCGGCAAGTGTACGACTACATCAACCACGAGTTCCTACTCGTTAACAAAGCTCGTTGTCTACGAGGGTAAGTTCTTGTTGGATGTATGTCCACCTGTTGCTTTGTACCTAGTAGATAGATCTTGGCGTGTAGTTCTCATCGTAGGAAATTTTTTGTTTTCTATGCTGCGGACCCAACAGGTTCATCATCCATTTGTTTATCAGGTTCAACAGCTTTATTTGTACTTTCATTAACCATACTAGCTATCATAGAATGTTCCTTTATCTTAACTAGGAAAGGCATTTTCTCAGTGTAAGGTTCAGAAGAAACATGATTGGTAGTATAAACTTCAGTATTTCTTGCAGGAACACTCTTAGCAATATCTTTACAAGGTTCATGATACTTATTCCACTTCTTTTTAGGCACTTCAAGGTAGGAAGCAAAAGCCTTAAAATAAGTTGCAATAGCTTGAGAGTCTAGACCATAAGCATTTTTAATATTTTGAAAATCATCAGTTCCCATAAAAGATTCAATGCATTCATAATCATAATTTATACCTGACTTTCTTCCTTTGTCATTCTCCCATGCTTCAGCATTATCTTGAATACGGTCCAGAAGATCCCATTTAGCTTCTTCTTCCATGCGAGTGAATAATCCAGCACAAGAAGCATCCAATAAATCCTTATCATGAAGAGAAAGCCTTGCATAAAAGTTATTGATAATAATATTGTTGGGAGCTCATAAATGGGACATTTTGAGCATTAGTAACTTCAATCTCCCCCAAGCTTGAGCTGTACTCTCTCCATCAAGAGGCCAAAAGTTGTATATTTGATTCCGATCATTATGAATCTCACTAGGAGGATAAAACTTTGAATAAAAGAGAGGTACTATTTCCTCCCATTCAAGAGCTTGACCATTCTTCAGTAGCTTATACCATTCCTCAGCTCTTCCTTTTAGTGATAATGAGAATAAATTCTTCTTAACTTGATCTGTAGTAATACCTGCACACTTGAACAACCCGCATAATTCGTGTATAAAGAGACAATGATCACCGAGATGGACAGTTCCATCCCCAACATAGTAGTTATCCATAACACGATCAATAATTCTTGCAGGTATTTTAAAAGTATCATTCTCAGCAGGTGGTGGTTCATCTACTACCTTAGCAGTGGTAGTAGCATTACGAAATAAGAAACTCAGTGAATTATCCATATTGAAAATAAAGCTACTAACAGAAGTAAACAATACTCACAGTAGAAGTTTCCTTTACCAGTTCCACTCTCCAATAGTGCTTCACTCCCTGGCAACGGTGCTAGAAAATAGTCTTGATGACCCTCAAGTATAGGGGGTGTATCGCAGTATTTTCGATAAGTAAGAGTGTCGAACCCAACAAGGAGTAGAAGGTGCTGGCTAGTGGTATGGATCAGAAATTCTCTGCAAATACTTAGCAAACGAATTTTTAGGGTTTTTTGATAATGCAAGTAAACAAAGTACGAGTAAATAAAAGACAATAATAATAAATGAAACAAGTGGCCCAATCCTTTATTCAGCAAAGGACAAGTCGGTTGTATTACTTAAGATGACCAAACATTCTCGAGGACACATGGGAATATCGTCAAGTGCTTTCGCTTCATATAGTTGATTAATCTTCTTTAGTTTGCTAAGTGTTGTGTGGGTGAACCTGTGCTAATGTACCAACCTTCCTAGGACTAATAAATACTTGTGATTATACCCCTTGCAAGCATCCGCAAGTACAAGAAAGTAATTAAGGTAGAAACCTAACCACAACTTTAAACTCTAAGACCCTGACGTCCCTTGTGCAATGGTTTCCTAATGGGGTTTCAGGTTTCTGTCACTCCGGCAACCCCTACGATTAGTAGCCAAATACACAATGCATTCCCCTAGGCCCATATAGGTGAAGTGTCATGTAGTCGACGTTCACATGACACCACTAGAAGAAGTACACCACAACTTAAATATCAAACCATTGAATCTTTCTCAACATAATTCCACTACTAACAACATGACTTCTCCCATGTCCTCAAGAACAAAACGAACTACTCACAAGACATCATATGGATCATGATCAGAGATGATATAATGATATGTAACAATCTGAACATAAAAGATAATTCAATGGTTCACTCAATAGCATCAACAACAAAGAGTAATCAACACCGGGAAAGTTTCCCCTAAGAATTATGCAAGATTCAACCCAATTGTTACAGCGATATGGAGATGGTGATGATGGTGCTGGTGGTGGTGGTGATGATGATGATGATCCCGATGAAGTCCAGCTTGATGGTTGTGTTCATGGCAACAATCTCCCCTCTCCGAGAAGGAATTCCCCCGGCAGAATTCTGTCTGCTGGAGAGATGTTTCTCTCTCGGTGTTTTCCACCCCGCAGAGGCGGCAGAATCTTTCTGTGGTTGCCCCCCGAGTCTTAGGGTTTCGGGAGGATAATATACGCCATAGGGGAGAGCCAGGGGTGGACCAGGGCGGCCACACCACCTGGTGGCGCGGCCTAGGCTGGCCCACGCCAGGGGGTGGTGTGGGCCCCTTGTGGCCCATCTCAGCCTCCCCTTCTGGCTTCCTTCGTCTTTTGGAAAAATAGGATTTTTCATATATTTTCCTGGATTTTCTGATCTTCGCGAATTTTTCCTCCAAACAACACCTTTTACATCAGAATCCTGACTGCAGCGGTCCATGCTCCAAAAGTCATCAACCATGCAAAAACAGATGAAATAACATAAGTATCATCCCTTAATATGAAATATATCAATGAATAACAGTAAATTATGATATAGAATAGTGATGCAAAATGGACGTATCAATGCTCAACCACCATTTTGAGCCAAAAGTGGTTATCCATATCCCCTCCACCCTCTAAACCAAACACTGGTTAACCAAAAAAAAGTGGATATCACGTGTTATCCACTGGATAGCCACTGAACCAAACAACCCCTTAATTGTTGAATGAAGTTTCTTTTGGGACGTCCTTTCTTTTGGTACTATTGTCAAAAAAAGTTTCTTTTGTTACTACTCACTGTACCGTGTAGTACTAGTAGTACTACGAATGACGATCTATTGAATATCCTTCCCCCTATGTTTGTGAGGGAAGTGAAAATTTCAAAACTCAGAAAGTTTGAATTGCTACTCTATTGTAGTCCCTCAAATTACTTGACTCGAATTTGTCTAGATTCGGATGTATGTAAACATGTTCTAGTGCTTGATGCATTTGAATCTGATAAATGCAAGTCAATTAATTTGGGCCGGAGGGAGTAGTAGTCGGGTTTGGCTCCTTATCGAGAGAGCAGTTGATTGCTCCATATGTTTCATACTACTTCTTCTATGCTTGTTTTACAAATATGACCAAATCGGTCGCCATTCAAATTCTTGGATATGGGATCGTGAAGTTTGATGTAGAGATATGGCCTTGACCTTGTGGTCGTTCGGCTTAAAATGCAAGAAAGTTCATACTCGTTGACAGATAAGCTTAAATTCGTTTAAATTTCACTACTTACTTTAAGGTTAGCATTTTACACGATCGGTGGAGCATATTTTACATCAAAGACCGAAAAGGGGAATTTACATGGAGGTCCATACATTTAGCCCAAAGGACCGTAAAAGGAAAACTTTCTGGTTCGGCTCCCTCTTGAGAGATTAGCTGATCTGAGCCACACTTTTCATACTACTTACTCTTTGATTGTTTTCATAATATGGCCAAATCTGTTGCCATGCAAATTCTATCATATGGGGCCATCAGCATAAAGTATGATGTTGATATGGCCTTGACCTTGGTCGTTCGGCTTGAAATCCAAGAATGTTCATACTTGTTGACAAGTAAGCTTAATTTCGTTTAAATTTCACCACTTACACTATTTGGTTAGGATTTTACATGGATGGTGGGACTACATTTTACATCAAGGACCTAAAAAGGGAAAATTACATCGAGGTCCATACATTTAGCACAAAGGACCCTAAAACCAAACAAGGAATTAAAAACAGTCAGGTACGACTCCTCGAGAGAGCAGCTGATTGAAAAAATCTTCTTACTTGCTTTTCAGAAAATAAATTCATGTCACTTGGAAAAATGAAACTCATTATTTTTTGTTTATAATATCTTCGATTGTTTTCAAAATATGGCCAAATTTACCGGCATGCAAATTCTTGGATATGGGATCATAAGCATAAAGTACATTCTACATAAAGGACCTAAAAAAGGGAAAATTACATCGAGGTCCATACATTTAGCAAAAAGGACCTAAAATTGAGCAAACAAAACAATCGGGTTCGGCTCCGTCTTGAGAGAGCAGTTGGTCGAGCCATACTCTTCATAATACTTCCTCTTTGATTGTTTTCAAACTATGGCCAAATCTATCACCATGCAAATTCTTGAATATGGGATCATCAACATAAAGTATGATGTAGAGATATGGCCTTGACCTCATGGTCGTTCGGCTTGAAATCCAAGATTTTTTCATACCCGTTGACAAATATGCTTAAATTCGTTGAAATTTCATCACTTACTTATAGGTTAGCATTTTACATGGTTGGTGGGGTACATTCTACATCAAGGACCTAAAAAAGGGGGAAATTACATCGAGGTCCACACATTTAGCACAAAGGACCCTAAAATTAAGCAAGGCAAACAGTCGGGTCCGGCTCCTTCTCACGAGAGTAGATGATCGGGCCATACTCTTCAGACTACTTCATCTTCGATTGTTTTCAAAATATGGCCAAATCTATCGGCATGCAAATCTTGGATACTTGATCATCAGAATAACGTATGATGTAGAGATATAGCCTCGACCTTGTGGTCGTTCGGCTTGAAATCAAAGAATGTTCATACTCGTTGACAACTATAAGCTGAAATTCGTTTAAATTTCACCACTTAATTACTTTTAGGTTAGAATTTTACATGGTCGATGGGTGTACATTTTACAACAAGGACCTAAAAAGGGGGAAAATTACATCGAGGTCCATACATTTAGCACAAGGACCCTAATATTAAGCAAGCAAAACAGTAGGGTTCGGTTCCTTCTCAAGAGAGTAGCTGATCGAGCCACACTCTACATACTACTTCTTCTTCGATTGTTTTCAAAATATGGCCAAATTTGACGATATGCAAATTCTTGAATATGGGATCATCAACATAAAATATGATGTAGATATGGCCTTGACCTTGGTCGTTCATCTTGAAATACAAGAATGGTTCATACCCGTTGACAACTAAGCTTAAATTTGTTTAAATTTCAACACTTACTTTTAGGTTAGAACTTTACACGGTCAATCGGAGTACATTTTACATCAGGGACCTCAAAAAAGCAAAAATTACGTCGAGGTCTATACATTTAGCATAAAGGACCCTAAAAGGAAAATTTTCTGGTTCGACTCCTTCTCGAGAGATTAGCTGATCTAAGCCAAACTCTTGATACTACTTCCTCTTTGATTGTTTTAAAAATATGGCCAAATTTGTTGCCATACAAATTCTCTCATATGGGATCATCAACATAATGTATGGTGGTTGATATATATGGCCTTGACCTTGGTCGTTCGGCTTGAAATCCAATAATGGTCATACTCGTTGACCAGTAAGCTAAAAAATCATCGAAATTTCACCACCTACACTTTAGATCTAAAAAGGGGGGAAATTACATCGAGGTCCACACATTTAGCACAAAGGACCCTAAAATTAAGCAAGGAAAACAGTCGGGTCCGGCTCCTTCTCACGAGAGTAGATGACCGATCCATACTCTGCAGACTACTTCATCTTTGATTGTTTTCAAAATATGGCCAAATTTATTGTCGGCATGCAAATTCTTGGATATGGGATCATGAGCATAAAGTATGATGTAGATATGGCCTTGGTGGTTCATCTTGAAATTGAAGAATGGTTCATACTCGTTGACAACGAAGCTTAAATTCGTTTAAATTTCACCACTTACTTTTAGGTTAGAACTTTACATGGTCGATCGGAGTACATTTTACACCAGGAACCTCAAAAAAGCAAAAATTACATTGAGGTCCATACATTTAGCATAAAGGACCCTAAAAGGAAAAAAATCTGGTTCGACTCCTTCTTGAGAGATTAGCTGATCTAAGCCAAACTCTTAATACTACTTTCTCTTTGATTGTTTCCAAAACATGGCCAAACCTGTTGCGATGCACATTCTCTAACATGGGATCATGAGCATAAAGTATGATGTTGATATGGCCTTGATGACCATGGTCGTTCGGCTTGAAATCCAAGAATGTTCATACTCATTGACAAGTAAGCTTAAAATAATCCTATAAATTTCAGCACTTACACTTTTCGACCTAAAAAGGAGGTAAATTACATCGAGGTCCATACATTTAGCACAAAGGACCCTAAAATCAAGCAAGGAAAACAGTCGGGTCTGGCTCCTTCTCATGAGAGTAGCTGATTGAGCCATACTCTTCATACTACTTCTTTGTTTTTTTTCAAAATATGGCCAAATCTGTCGCCATGCAAATTCTTTGATATGGGATCATCAGCATAAAGTATGATGTAGAGATCGGTAAAGAGTCGACGTGGCAACATATACTGTAGTCGGCCGCGATTTCTCGTGGGTGTGGGGTCCTCCTAGAGCCCATGTGGCACCGTAAGCCAGTGCCATTCACGATTTCTCATGGTCGTGGGGTCGTCCCTAGGGGACATGGCACCATAAGCCCATGTCGGTCATGTTTTCTCGTGGATGTGGGACGTCCATGGGCCAATGTGGCGATGTAAGGTCGTGCTGTCTGTCAGCGTAGATCGTAGATGACGTGGGGATTCACGAACGGAGGGCTGAATTGGCAGCATAGACGTTAGACATACTAGGGTTCTCGTGTCGGAGAGCGATGGCTTGCATCATCAGTTACACGTGTCCGCTCTTTATCGTGGCGAGATCGAGAGGTGTGGCCCTTTCGGAGCCGAGCTGGCACTATGATCCATCGCTAGACGTGGGCTCTCATGGTGTCAGCTTCCGTCGTGCGCATTTATGTGTTGCCATGCTATTCTGTTGTCCCCATTACCAATTCATGCGTCTTGCGGTACCTACTCTATCATTCTTTTATAATCTTTGTTCAAATCTCATACTCTCTCCCCCTTCCCCTTGTTGCTTTATGGAGGGGTTTCATGGCAGAAAACAAAAAAATCTTATGGCAGAACACACGTAGCCAGGATCTATCTATGAGTAATGTTGTAACGAGGAAGGTTTCGGTAACTTACCTTTTAGACCAAAAGCCTTTGATGTTTAGAGGGGAAAGTGGATGAGGTAGTCGATAACATAGCCAACCTCAAGGTCATGAAGCTCCTCACAAGTCACCACTGGTCCTTGCACGATAACCCAGGTGCCACTAGTGATAGCACCTCTAAGATTTCACGCATGTGCGGTGTACGATGATGACTTCCGACTCCCTAATCCCTGCTGAAAGTGTAGAAATACATCTCTGGCTAGAATCTCCACATCGAAGTACTCCCTTTGCATGCACAACCCTAACACGGGGCCTTAGTAGCAAGAGAGAAAGAGAGAGAAGTTATCAAAGGAAAAATGCCTCAAAGAATACCCCTATTTATCGTTTTCTTTTTCCCACCCCTATGGCCCTCCATATATTGGGAAAAGGGGAGACCGCTTTCTCCCCAAGTCCCGGGGTGGCACTAAAGGAGGGGAGGAGGTGGTGGGAAGGAAGGAGGGACAACGGTAGTGGATGGCTGGCGGGCCAGATGGGCCCCATCACGCATGGGGCCCAAGGTGGTGCGGCGGATGGTTGTGCCCCACCCCGCGCGACAGCCCATGGCTAGCGGTGCTGGCGGCTGCCCCTTGCCCCATTTGGGTGGCTTGCCTCTTGGGCCTTTTCCCTTTGGGGTTTTGTCCCATTAGGGGAAGTTTCCCCAAATACTTTAATAATAAACATTTATTTAATATTAATTCCAATAATTAATTTATAAACATATATTATTAATTTCCTCTTGTCCCGAAACACCTTTTGGTCCACTCCAAATGACTTCGGATCCACTGGAACAATTCTAGTTCTTACTCTAGAACGATTCTGGGATTCTCTTTCATGATTCGTTGATTTCGTTGAACCAAAAGATCTACGAATAGCATCGTACCCTTAAGTGTGTTACCCTTACGATTCGGGAACATCACATACATGATCGAGACCTCTTTTGGATCAATGATCTATAGAGGGATCGGGATGCCCATAATGACCCCTGCGCATTCCATGATGTATATTGTCATTTGAACCATAAACGTCGAGTCCAACTCCCTTTGTTGTTTTGATACATGACTTGTCCAAGACCTGATCATCGGTATCATCGTACCTTGCTCAATAGTGTTACTGACAAGTACAGTTTTACTCATTCTGTGATATTCCATCCCCGTGACCTAGTCATATGTTGTGCAACATTTATGGATGTAATCTCACCAAGTGGGCCCAATGTATCTTCCTATCACGTAGGTGAACAAATCCCAATCTTGATGCATAGGTCTCAATCTATCCCTTTGGAATACCCAACATACACTGTTATGATCACCTAGTTACAGTCATGACGTTTGATGCAGTCAAAGCAGCCTCGGGTGATAGTGATTAATATGATCTCATGGTCAAAGGAGAAGGATAGTACACTTGTAACTATTGCAACGATGAACAAGTGACTTGATCGTGCTACAATACTTATATTCGGTAATGTCCATCACATCATTCACCAATGATATGACTTCATTATCAGTTGGCACAAATGCACCATGATCAGGAAACCTTGATCATCAGCTGCCCAATGAACTAGTTAAATAGAGGCTACTAGGAACTCTGGTTTGTTTACATATTACATGTGTATCAATGTTTCTGAATGATACAGTTATATCATGATACAAAACTATTATGAATGTATTGAGACATGATAATAAACACCCTTTATTGCCTCTAGGGCATATCTCCTTCAGTCTCCCAATTGCATTAGTGTATGAATAATCTAGTTGGCACTTGTTACTAATCATCAAACCATATCATATGTGTTTCTTTATCATGCCCTGCTGATGACCCACAATTATAGGGGGTGTATCGCAGTATTTTCGAGGGAAGTGAAACCCAATTTATTGATTGGACACAAGGGGAGCTAAAGAATATTTATAAACCTTAACAACTGAGTTGTCAATTCAGCTGCACCTGGAAACAATCTTGCTCACATAGGTTTATCAGTAGCAACAGTTTTGTAGTAGCAATAGCAAAGTAATAGCAGTAGTAAACATAAATACAATAGTAACAATTGCAGTAAACAATAGGATTAAAGCGCGGTAAGCATAGGGATGGATGGATGGGCGTTGCATGGATAAGACAATTCATATGGCAATCAAGATATAGGGCATTTGCAGATAAGTAAGGTAAAGCATCCAGGTACTAAATAATCATAGGCATGTGTTCCATATATAGTCATACGTGCTCGCAATGAGAACTCGCACAACATCTTTTGTCCTGCCAGCCCGTTTGCAGCGGGGCCTCAAGGGAACTACTGGTAATTAAGGTGCTCCTTTTAATAGAGCACCAGAGCAAAGCATTAACACTCCATGAACACATGTAATCCTCACATCAAAGCCATACCCTCCGGTTATCCCGATTATTGTCACTTTGGGGCCTTTGGTTCCGGACAACAATATGTGTATACAACTTGTAGGTAATATCACAAACAATATTATCATCATGAATAAATAACATGTTCAGATCTGAACTCATGGCACTCGGGCCCTAGTGACAAGTATTAAGCATAACAAGTTGCAACAAAGTCAAAAGGCACTAATAATAGATATTAGGCACCATGCCCTAACAATCTGATGCCATTACATGAACGATCTCATCCAATCCCTACCATCCCCATAGCCTACAGTGGGGGATTACTCACTCATGGATGGGGGAATCATGGATGGTTGATGGAGAAGCGAGGGTGATGATGACGGCGATCATCTCGTCCAATTCCCCATCCTGGCAGGGTGCCAGAACGGAGTTTCTGGTTCCGAATCACGGAATCTGGTGGTGGCAGCATAGCGGAACTCTATCTAGAAAAACATTGACCCCCCTGGGTTTATAGGTCAGGAGGCATCTTATAGGCAAAGAGGAAGGCCGAGGGGGTGACCGAGGCGGCCACACCACCCTCAAGCGTGTCCTAGGCTGGCCCGCACGGCCAGGTGGTGTGGGCCCCTCGTGGCCCTCCTCCGTCTCATGTTCTGGCTCCATGAGTCTTCTGGTGAAATAGGATTTTTGGCATATTTTCCGAGATTTTCCCTGATAGTTGATTTTCTGCATAAAAACTAGACACCAAGGTAATTCTGCTGAAAACAGCGTCAGTCTGTGTTAGTTGTATCCAAATCACACAAGTTTAGAGGAGAAACAATAGCGAAAGTGTTCAAGAAAGTAGATACGTTTTGGACGTATCAACTCCCCCCAAGCTTAGCTTATTGCTTGTCCTCAAGCAATTTAGTTGAAAACTGAGTGCGATAAAAGAAACTTTCATGAACACATTTGCTTCATAACATGTATATATTCTCAGCATATGATCAAATACTTAGGCAATTCATAATAAAGAATATGCAAATAAGTCTACCCAGTGGTTATGCAAGTTATGAAGAGATTCCAACCCATTAATAATAATCAACATGACGCATAAGCATATGCAGGATTGTAGTGCTCATAACAAGATATGATAAAGTGGTATCTCGCTTGCCTTTATTTGGAGCAAAACATGAATGGCAAGGCACCTCTGAAGTTTAAGTGAAGACTAGAAATAAAAATATCAAAGATACAAGTGTCGAAGTTATGCCATAATTAACCGTGTTTTGGGACAAGCACATTACACTAAGAATGACGGCTATGCTCTCAGGAAGGTGCTCAAAGAATAAATGGTGACTCAACATAAAAGTGAGAGAACAAGATTTAAAAGTTTGAAAGGCTTCCAAATGCTGAAAGTATGGTACTTATTAGCTTTGAGCTCTCATTGCCCCTATCATAAGCATCCTTTAGGTGATTAAGGTTAGAGTGAACAAATATGAGGATATGCTTGACAAGTTATAAGTTGAAATCTCATGCCCCTTACTTACGAAGACCGAACCTCATGCTACTCAAATTTAGTCACGAGTAAGTTCTTGTCATTGTAAGTACATGTGTATCATAGAGAACCGCCAACAGGGAACCCCTTGCCCGATGATACAGAAGCATTCCCATATCAAAATGACAAGGCAAGCAGACAATGAGCATCTCAGTGATATTTTTATTTGCTATTTGCATAGTTTTTTATTAAGGATGCTTCACATATTGCTCACTATGGTTATGCTGCAAGTTTCCACCATGATTAGGCATGGCTTAGGCTAGCGGCCCAGATGTTTCTCTAACACATATACGAACTCCATGAGCTTACAAGCTCCCCTTTTATTTCACACCGTCGGGATCCATAAGCAAAAGAACATGATATCAACTAAATAAAGTGCAATGTTGAAAGCGTACCCCATGGTAACATGGTTCTGCTAATTCATAACTTATAAAGCGCAAGCATATACGCAACATAGGTGGGCACAATGGTTCATGTTTATTAAGTGCAAGAAAAGTAAAGTGTGGCATCAAGTTTGTGAGAGCTTTACTGACTAATTTTCTCATAACAAGCAAACATTTTTATTGGAAGAAAAAAAAGCATAATAAGCATGCAAGGAGTAGCAATGATGGTAATAGGTAGATATGGTGGACTCTTTTGGGAAACTTTGGTTTTAGGGAGTTGGATGCACGATTAAAGTTTATACTCAGCACAAGTGAAGGCTAGCAATAGAAAGGGGGCGACAATAGAGAGAGCAGTAACTGTCATAATCATGCTTGCGACAAAACAAAATAAATAGTGGCATAAAAGTGACACAAGAAATCAGAGGCAAAATAAATCATCGAGGCTTAACTGACCTTTGTTTAGTCATATGCATGTGTGAGCATGTGCCAAGTCGATTCAAATAAAATATTCAGAGGAGGACACCACAATGTCATACCAAGTTATGAATAGAACAATGCAATCAAATAGTTATATGACATGTTATGAACTATAATGGATTGGAGCTGATCATAAGAAGGCAAGAACCACTAAGTATCCATTAAATAACATACACCTTACATGAAAAGACTAAGCATGCTCACAATGATGAGTATATGTACAAAAAATGAAAAACAAATATAGTTTGTTACCGGCCTCTTACCACACCTCAAGTTGTCATTAATCTTCATCATTGCACTTCACTTGTGTGGTTTGAATAATAACATGAAACCAAACTCCACTGGGGACTGCTGAACCCTGCAACGAACTTCACAAAACTAAAGAAGAACAGAAAATATTATTGGTGATTTTGATTTTTAAAGGCAAGAACGAAAAGAAAGATCAAGCAAAACGAAATCTTTTGGGTTTTTTGAATAATTAAGACAAAGCTAAAAGAAAGAGGCAAACCAAGGCAAAAAAGAAAAGGAAGCAAGCAAAGAGAAATAACGAAAATATTTTTGGTCTTTTTGTGTTGTGGAATGTAGAAATAAAGCAAGAACGAATACTAAAAAAGAAAACAAAACATGGATATACAAAGTATCGACTGAACATGATATGTAGATGAGTGTGATGTTGGTGTACCTTCGCCCAAGCTTAGGCTTTTGGCCTAAGTAGGTATCAATCCCAAGCTGGCCAAGATGGAGCGCCTCCATAATATGGCGAAGAAGTGCCTTCTTCCTGATACGAACTTGAGGACGCCCCAGCGTAGTGCGCAGAGTAGTCGTAAGAGGGCACATCCCCCTAGTGATGCCCGTGGAAACCAAGCAAGTGGAGCTGCTCGTCCACCTCCTCCTTGGAACGCGACCATGGAATCCTGCAACTACTAAACAAGGTGGACTATGGCAAAGGAATTTCCCTCTCGTCTCCGTCATTAAACAACATCCTGTAAACTAAATTCTCGATACTAGAATCAGTAGTAACAAAATGATGTGTTTTCATAGCAGCAAGATCAAGCCTTTGTGGTGTCAACATAGTGTCATTAGGATCAACATAAAGTTCTAAGGCAACAACCATGCGTGAGGCAATAATGCCCCCATAAATGGGTCCTCTAGCAGCTAAGCGATGGGCAATGAGAGAACCCGGATTATACTTGGTATCATTATTAAGTGTAGCAGCAAGAAAAGCTAAATGATAGTTAGAAATATTACTAGTGTTCTCCCTACCAAGAATGCTAGTGGCAAGATAATAAGCAAAATATCTAATAGCTGGGAGTTGAATGTTCCTTATCTTCCCACGCTGAGCTGTGCGGTCATCATCATTTGTCACACTTCGGTATAGCTCCAGCCAATCAGCGGGTCGTCCTTGGATCTTCTTCACTGTCCTAGCCATGCCTATGCCTATAATGCTGCAAAATCTTTCCAATGGAATGGTAATAGTCATATTATAAATTTTGAACGAAATAGTTGACCGATAAGGGGTGTTGTTGAAAACGAAACTGAAGGAAATATGCCCTGAGAGGCAATAATAAAGTTGTTATTATGTATTCCTTGTATATGATAGATGTTTATTTTGCATGCTATAATTGTATTGATAGGAAACATCAATACATGTGTGTTTAATAAACAAAAAGGGTTCCTAGTTATGCCTCTCTTATAGACTAGCTTGTTGATTAACAAGATGATCAAGGTTTCCTGATCATGGACATTGGATGTTGTTAATAACAAGGTCACAGCATTTGTGAAATGATGTGATGAACATTCATCCGAAGTATAGCATTACGATCAAGTCATTATGTTTATATTGCTATAACATCATACAAAGTAATCTTTATCCTTAGACCATGAGATCATGTTAATTGCTAACACCGGAAGAGTATCTTGATAACATCAAACGTCACACCGTAACAGGGTGACTATAAAGATGGGTTCAGTACTACGAAGGTGTTATGTTGAGGCTCATGGATCAAGAGTGGAATTTTTCAATCCAGATGACGGATAGATATACTCTGGGCCCTCTCGGTGATATCACATTAGGATAGCTTGCAAGCAAGTGATGTGATCACTAGAATGTTATATCACGGGAACGAGAAAAGAGTGCATGTCGGTAACAAGATCAAACTAGGTATGGAGATACCGATGATCGAATCTCGGACATGTAATATATCGAGAGACAAAGGGATTTAGTTACAAGTGTTAAAGGTTCTCACGATCACAGGAGTCATCGTTGAATGTGTAGGAGTCAGTATGGATCTCTAGGTCCCGCTGCTGATTATTGATCGGAGAAGGGTCTCGATCATGTCTGCATTATTCGCGAACCGTAGGGTGGCACACTTAAGAGTTACCGGACACCATTTTGGAGCACATATGTTTCAGACGAAAGAATTGCAAAGCGCAGGAATTGTTTCAATAGAAACCGGAAATTGTTTTGGGTGAAATTGCAGAAGGTGGTTCTGCATGTGATATTGAAATATTGCAAGGGGCTATATGTGAATGTTTATTAATTAAAGTAATTAACAAAATTCTGAATAAATTTAATAAAAAGAGTTTTATTAAATGAGAGAGCATTAAATTTGGAGAAATTTAATGCATTTAAAGTGGAGACTTTAAAAGGGAATGTGAAGAGGCATTTTAATGTGGAGGGTTTACCACATGAATGGGGGAGGTGAGGGGTCACCCCCCCATGTGCCGACCATGGAGAGAGGGGGCACCCCCCTCCTCCTATAAAAGGCCACCCATTCCCTCCTTCATCCACACACCTCCTTGTGAAGGATCTCTCTCCCCCTCTAGAATTATTCCCCCATGGTCTCGGATTAGCGAGATACATGTTCCCAGTGGCATTTCGTCTAGAAGGAGTTGCTGCTTCCGCTGGATCGCTGGAGCGAGGAGGTGGAGGTTGTCCGGTGGCTTGAACGTGTGTTCGAGGATGGATGCGCTGCTGATTTGCGGCGCTCGGACTTCCAAACGATCTTGAGATTGGCAAGCGTACGACTACATCAACCACGAGTTCCTACTTGTTAAAAAAACTCGTTGTCTTCAAGGGTAAGTTCTCCATGGATGTATGTCCACCCGTTGCTCTGTATCTAGTAGATAGATCTTGGCGTATAGTTCTCATCGTAGGATTTTTTTTTGTTTTCTATGCTGCGGACCCAACAGTGGTATCAGAGCCTGATCTATGCGTAGGTGCTTTGCACGGGTAGTACACATATGTTTATATGTGGGCGATGATGATCATGTTATTGCATCTTCTATGTACTTTGGATATTGGTGGCATAGTGGGATGAAGCGGCCCGGACCAACCTTACATGTCATCGTACATGAGACCGGTTCCACGACTGACATGCAACTAGTTTTGCATAAGTGGCTAGCGGGTGTCTGTCTCTCCTACTATAGTCAATATCTGATTTACAACGAGTTGCTAATAACTTGGTTATCCTTGTTGTGGTTCATGTTCGTAGGTTAGACCGGTTCTATCTCCGAAAGCCCTAAGCCACGTAAAACTTGCAATTGATAAATTAGAGGCGTCTAGTTTAGATCGTTGCTGGGCTAGTGTATTGATATGGTATTGTTGTAAGTAGATGTATGATAGATACTCTTGCAACTCACTTAACGTGTAAGTTCCATAGACCTTGGCCTTACACACAAAGGAATGATAGAGATCATACCATGATGCAAATGATAGAGATCAAATGCATGGACCATATCACCTCACTTCACACATTAGCATCTTATATTGCTAGTTTGGCGCTTTTGGTAGCATTATAAGATGATCCCTCATTTAGATATCAAGATAAAATGTGTTCTTCCTTAAGTATGCACCGTTTTGTGGATCGTGTTTTGAGGCATCACGTGATGATCGGGTGTTCTCGACTCTACGCTTTCATACAACGGGTGTAAGACAGTTTTACACACGCAAATACTAAGGTTCTTACTTGACGAGCCTAGCATGTACAGACATGGCCTCGGAACAAGGACCGAAAGGTTAAGCATGAGTCATATAGTTGATATGATGCCCATATAGATGTTCACCTTTGAAGCTACACCGACTCACGTGATGATCGGACTTGGTGTAGTGGATTTGGTTCATGTAATCACCAAAAGGACACGAGGGATGTCGTTTTTGAGTGGGAGTTCATTAGTAATTTGGATTAGTTGAACTCAATCTATCATAAACTTAGTCTAAGTATATTTTACAAATTCTGTTGTAGATGGCACCACCTGCTTTTAATTTCAATGTGTTCATGGAGAAAGAGAAGCTTGTTGCGAATGGTAGCAACTTCACCAACTGGGCTATGAATTTGAGGATTCTCCTCACTGCTGCACAAAAGCAATATGTGCTAGAGGTGCCGCTAGGCCCCCCACCAGCTCCCGATGCCCCTGACGAGGAAAAGAACGTCTATATAACTCGTCAGGAGGACCACAACTTAGTTCATTGCGGCATACTGTATGGGCCAGAGCCAGAACTTCGAAAACGTTTCGAAAATGGCAATGCCTTTGATACCATGGGAGAATTGAAAATGATTTTCGATACCCATGCTGCCGTAGAGAGTTATAATGCTTCTGAAAAGTTCTTTAGCTGCATGATGGAAGAGAACAGCTCCGTTAGTGAGCATGTACTCAAAATGTCTGGGTACACCGATAAGCTTGTGTCCTTGGGAATAACGATTCCCATTGACTTAGGCATACATCGTGTTCTCCAATCTCTGCCACCTAGCTACAAGAGCTTCGTGATGAACTATAATATGCAAGGCATGAAGAAGTCTCTTCCCGAGCTTCTGTCAATGCTTAAGACTGCTAAAGTGGATATTAGGAAAGATCATCAAGTGTTGATGATCAATAAGACCACCGGTTTCAAGAAGGACAAGAAAGGCAAGCAGAAGGGGAAGAAGGGCGGCAAATCTGTTGCCGCGCCTGAAAAGAAACCCCGAGTTGGCCTTAAGTCTGACACCGAGTGCTACTATTGCAAGGGGACTGGCCATTGGAAGCGCAACTGCCCCAAGTATTTGGCGGACAAGAAGACCGGCAAGGCAAACAAAGGTATATGTGATATACATGTTATTGATGTGTACTTGACTAGTACTCGCAGTAGCACCTGGGTATTGGATACGGGATCGGTTGCTAATATATGTAACTCGGTTCAGGGGCTGCGGAACAAGCGACAACTAGCAAGGGATAAGGTCACGATGCGGGTCGGCAATGGATCAAGAGTTGATGTGATCGCCGTCGGAACGCTGCCTCTCCATATGCCGTCGGGATTAGTTATAAACCTGAATAATTGTTATTTGGTGCCTGCACTTAGCATGAACATTGTATCCGGATCGTGTTTGATGCAAAGTGGTTATTCGTTTAAGTCTAAAAACAATGGTTGCTCGATTTATATGAATAATATCTTTTATGGTCATGCACCTGTGTTGAATGGTTTATTTCTGTTGGATCTCGATAGTAGTATTATGCATATTCATAAGGTTGATGCTAAAAGGATTAAACTTGATAATGATATATCTACATATATGTGGCACTACCGTCTAGGTCATATTGGCGTTAAACGCATGAAGAAACTCCATTCTGATGGACTTTTGGAATCACTTGATTTCGAATCATTTGATACATGTGAGCCATGCCTTATGGACAAGATGACTAGAACGCCGTTTTCCGGTTCAATGGAACGGGCGACAGATTTGTTGGAAATCATACATACTGATGTGTGTGGACCAATGAGTGTGTCGGCGCGAGGTGGATATCGTTATTCTGTTACTTTCACGGATGATTTGAGTAGATACGGGTATATCTATTTGATGAAACATAAGTCTGAAACCTTTGAAAGGTTCAAAGAATTTCAGAATGAAGTGGAAAATCATCGTAACAGAAAGATCAAATTTTTGCGGTCCGACCGTGGAGGAGAGTATCTTAGTTACGAGTTTAGCACACATATGAAAGACTGTCGAATAGTTTCACAACTCACGCCTGCCGGAACACCACAACGTAATGGTGTGTCAGAACATCGTAATCGTACTTTATTGGATATGGTTCGATCTATGATGTCTCTGACTGACTTACCACTGTCATTTTGGGGTTATGCACTGGAAACCGCTGCATTCACTTTAAATAGGGCACCATCTAAATCCGTTGAAAAGACACCGTCTGAATTTTGGTTTGGAAACAAACCTAAGCTGTCATTTCTTAAAGTTTGGGGATGCGATGTTTATGTGAAGAACCTTCAACCGGATAAACTCGAACCCAAAGCGAAAAAATGCGTCTTCATAGGATACCCTAAGGAAACGATTGGGTATACATTCTATCACAGATCTAAGGGAAAGGTCTTTGTTGCCAAGAATGGATCCTTTCTTGAGAAGGAGTTTCTCGCGAAATGTGTGAGTAGTCGGAAGGTAGAACTCGAAGAGGTTATTGAACCTTCTCTTCATGAAATGGCGAGTAGCGCAGCTCCAGAAGTTGTTTCGGAGTTGACTACACCTAAAGAAGAGAGAGCTAATGATATTGATCATGAAACTCCGAAAGAGGACACTACCGAACCTCGCAGGTCAAGCAGGACACGTGCAGCTCCTGAACTGTACGGCAATCCTGTTATGAATTTCATGATTGATGAAATAGATGACCCTACGACGTATGAAGAAGTGATGATGAGCCCTGATTCCAACAAATGGCTAGAAGCCATGAAATCCGAGATGGAATCCATGTACAAAAACCAGGTTTGGACCTTGGTGGACTTACCTCACGATCGAAAGGCCGTTGAGAATAAATGGATTTTCAAAAGAAAAACTGATGCTGATGGTAATGTAACCATCTATAAGTCTCGACTTGTCGCAAAGGGGTTTCGACAAATTCAAGGAGTTGACTACGATGAGACATTCTCTCTCGTAGCGATGCTTAAGTCGATTAGGATTATGTTAGCAATTGCTGCATATTTTGATTATGAAATATGGCAGATGGATGTCAAAATTGCGTTCCTCAATGGTAATATTGAAGAAGAGTTGTATATGATACAACCTAAGGGTTTTGCCGATCCTAAGGATGCTGATAAGGTGTGCAAACTTTAGCGATCCATCTATGGACTGAAGCAAGCATCCCGGAGTTGGAATCTCTGCTTTGATGAGGTGATCAAAGAGTTTGGATTTGTCCAAACTTATGGAGAGGCTTGTATTTACAAGAAAGTGAGTGGGAGCAATGTGGCATTTCTGATATTACATGTGGATGACATATTATTGATTGGAAATGATATAGATCTTTTAAACAGTGTTAAAAGTTATCTAAACAGCAAATTTTCGATGAAGGGCCTTGGGGAAGCTTCATATATATTAGGCATTAAAATCTATAGAGATAGATCAAGACGCCTAATTGGGCTATCGCAGAGTACATACCTTGATAAGATATTAAAGAAGTTTAATATGGACGGAAGTAAGAAGGGGTACTTACCTATGTTGCAAGGCAAGACATTGAGTAAGACTCAAAGTCCGGCTACGGTGGAAGAAAGAGAGATAATGGATAAGATCCCCTATGCCTCAGCCATAGGCTCTATAATGTATGCCATACTATGTACAAGACCGAATGTGGCACATGCTATTAGTTTGACTAGTAGGTACCAATCTGATCCAGGTTCGGAACACTGGATAGCGGTCAAGAATATCCTTAAGTACTTGAGAAGAACTAAGGATATGTTCCTTGTATACGGAGGTGAAGAGGAGCTAGTCGCTAAGCGTTATGTCGATGCTAGCTTTGACACTGATCCGGATGACTCTAAGTCTCAATCCGGATATGTATTTCTCTTGAACGGAGCAGCAGTTAGTTGGAGGAGCTCCAAACAACCTGTGGTGGCTGGATCAACGACGGAGGCAGAATATGTTGCTGCTTCAGAAGCAGCGCAGGAAGCGGTTTGGATGAAGGAGTTCATAACGGAACTAGGTGTGGTTCCTAGTGCGTTGGACCCAATGGTGATCAATTGTGACAATAATGGAGCCATAGCCAACGCCAAGGAACCAAGGTCTCACAAGAATTCCAAGCATATTAAGCGCTGGTTTCACTCCATCCGCGAGCATGTCAAGGATGGAGATATAAAGATTTGTAAAGTGCACACAGACCTGAATGTAGCAGATCCGTTGACTAAAGTACTCCCTAGGGCAAAACATGATCAACACCAGAACTCCATGGGTGTTAGATTTATCACTATATAAACTAGATTATTGTCTCTAGTGCAAGTGGGAGACTGCAGGAAATATGCCCTGAGAGGCAATAATAAAGTTGTTATTATGTATTCCTTGTATATGATAGATGTTTATTTTGCATGCTATAATTGTATTGATAGGAAACATCAATACATGTGTGTTTAATAAACAAAAAGGGTTCCTAGTTATGCCTCTCTTATAGACTAGCTTGTTGATTAACAAGATGATCAAGGTTTCCTGATCATGGACATTGGATGTTGTTAATAACAAGGTCACAACATTTGTGAAATGATGTGATGAACATTCATCCGAAGTATAGCATTACGATCAAGTCATTATGTTTATATTGCTATAACATCATACGAAGTAATCTTTATCCTTAGACCATGAGATCATGTTAATTGCTAACACCGGAAGAGTATCTTGATAACATCAAACGTCACACCGTAACAAGGTGACTATAAAGATGGGTTCAGTACTACGAAGGTGTTATGCTGAGGCTCATGGATCAAGAGTGGAATTTTTCAATCCAGATGACGGATAGATATACTCTGGGCCCTCTCGGTGATATCACATTAGGATAGCTTGCAAGCAAGTGATGTGATCACTAGAATGTTATATCACGGGAACGAGAAAAGAGTGCATGTCGGTAACAAGATCAAACTAGGTATGGAGATACCGATGATAGAATCTCGGACAAGTAATATATCGAGAGACAAAGGGATTTAGTTACAAGTGTTAAAGGTTCTCACGATCACAGGAGTCACCGTTGAATGTGTAGGAGTCAGTATGGATCTCTAGGTCCCGCTGCTGATTATTGATCGGAGAAGGGTCTCGATCATGTCTGCATTATTCGTGAATCGTAGGGTGGCACACTTAAGAGTTACCGGACACCATTTTGGAGCACATATGTTTCAGACGAAAGAATTGCAAAGCGCAGGAATTGTTTCAATAGAAACCGAAAATTGTTTCGGGTGAAATTGCAGAAGGTGGTTCTGCATGTGATATTGAAATATTGCAAGGGGCTATATGTGAATGTTTGTTAATTAAAGTAATTAACAAAATTCTGAATAAATTTAATAAAAAGAGTTTTATTAAATGAGAGAGCATTAAATTTGGAGAAATTTAATGCATTTAAAGTGGAGACTTTAAAAGGGAATGTGAAGAGGCATTTTAATATGGAGGGGTTACCACCACATGAATGGGGGAGGTGAGGGGTCACCCCCCATGCGCCGGCCATGGAGAGAGGGGGCACCCCCCTCCTCCTATAAAAGGCCACCCATTCCCTCCTTCATCCACACACCTCCTTGTGAAGGATCTCTTTCCCCCTCTAGAATTATTCCCCCATGGTCTCGGATTAGCGAGATACATGTTCCCGGTGGCATTTCGTCTAGAAGGAGTTGCTGCTTCTGCTGGATCGCTGGAGCGAGGAGGTGGAGGTTGTCTGATGGCTTGAACGTGTGTGCGAGGACGGATGCGCTGCTGATTTGTGGCGCTCGGACTTCCACACGATCTTGAGATCGGCAAGCGTACGACTACATCAACCACGAGTTCCTACTCGTTAACAAAACTCGTTGTCTTCGAGGGTAAGTTCTCCATGGATGTATGTCCACCCGTTGCTCTATATCTAGTAGATAGATCTTGACGTATAGTTCTCATCGTAGGAATTTTTTTTGTTTTCTATGTTGCTAGGGGTGGCCCACACCATGGCCAGGCGCGCCCCTGGGGTGGCCGTGCCACCAAGTGGTGTGCCTGCCTGGTGGCCCCCCTGGGTCACTCCAGGTACTTCTCTGCCCCTTTTTTCACGTAAAAATTTAATATGAATTTTCTGTAATTTTTCGAAACACTTTATTTTTTTAGCAATTTTCAGGTATTGATGAATAATTTCTGGCAGAAAGATAATTTTGGAATGATGCAATAACAAAACAAAAATAAAACTTTAGAAGTTTCTAAGACACTCTAATATGCAAGAAACTAGCAAAAGAAAAGTAGATTAAGTGAAAACAAAAAATTGAAATGGATAAAATAAAAGTAAGCAAAGATAATTATGGTGAAAACATTGTTTTGTTCATTAAAATCCCTTTGTTAGCAAGGTTGATCAGGTCTTGTTACCAAAAAAAATTATATGAAACAAAACTTTGTATTCCACTAAATGATTATGTTACCTCAACCTTGATAGAAATGGTCCCAATCATAATAGTTTCATATTTTTCTTGTGGTATGGGACAATATATCTCTCCAACTCGGATGCCCTCAATATTTTCAATTGAATTTAAGCCATAATTCCTATCAATATTCTTGGGGAAATAGAAAGTATGCTCCTTGTCATTAACATTAAAAGTTACCTTTCCTTGATTACAATTGATAACATCTCCTGCAGTATTAAGAAAGGTCTCCTAAGAATAATAGACATATTGTCATCTTCAGGCATTTCAAGCACAACAAAGTCAGTTAATATCAAGCAATTATGGGCCACTTGAACAGGTACATCCTCACATATACCAACAGGAATAGTAGTAGATTTATCAGCCATTGCAAAGATATATCAGTTGGTATTAATTTCTCCAATTGAAGTCTCTTGTAGAGAGAAAAAGGCATAACACTAACTCCTGCTCCTAAATCACACAAAGCAGTTCTAACATAGTTATTTTCAATAGATGAAGGAATAGTTGGAATCCCTGGGTCTCCAAGTTTCTTTGGAACCTTACCATTAAAGGAATAATTAGCAAGCAAAGTAGAAATTTCTTCATTAGGGATCTTTCTTTTATTAGAGACAATATCCTTCATATACTTTGAATAAGGAGGTAATTTAAGAGCATCAGTTAAAGGAATTTGCAAAAATAAAGGTTTCATCCACTCGCAAAACTTATTATAGTGTTCATCTTCCTTTGACTTGTGTTTCTTATCAGGGAAAGGCATAGGTTTTTGGACCCAGGGCTCTCTTTCACTACCATGTTTCTTAGCAACAAAATCTTGCTTAGTGTATTTAGTATTCTTAGTGTGCCTTTCCGGTTCTTCTTCAACTTTTTTATCAAGAGCATCATTTTCCTCATTACCACTTTTAGTTTCAGCATCAGAGACATATATACTATTAGGATCTTTAGTAGGTTCAGAAGACTCTAAAATAGTTTTATGTTTCTTTCTCCTTTTCTTAGGAGAAGTACCAGTATTTTCAATTTGTTGAGAATCTTGCTCAATTCTTTTAGGATGCCCCTCAGGATATAGAGGATCTTGGGTGGTAGCACCACTTCTAGTTCTAATTTCATAAGCATGTTTTTCTTTAGAAGCATTAACTAGAAAATCTTTTTGTACTTTTAATAAGCTGGTCAATTTGAGTTTGAACCATTTGGAAATGTTTAACAAGCATTTTAACATCATTATAAGTTCTTTCCACAATATCCCTTAACTCAATAATAGCTCTAGAGTTTTTCATTAGATGATTTTGCACCCTTTTATTAAAATTATCTTGCTTAACAATAAAAATATCAAATTCTTCCAAGCATTGATCAGGAGGTTTAGAGTAAGGAATATCACCTTCATCAAAATGTTGGAGAGAGTGTACCTCAATAGTGGATGAGTGGGAGATTGGCTTACTTAATTCTTCAATAGGAGGTAAATTCTTCACATCTTCAGATTTAATACCCTTCTCCTTAAGACATTTCTTAGCTTCCTTCATCACTTCATCATTTAGTTCAATCACTCCTCTCTTCTTTGGTGTTGGTGTTGGATCACGCATAGTTAACTCAGGTGTAGTTGTCTCAGGCGCAGTTGGCTCAGGTTGAGTCCATTCATCATGATTCTTGCATATTTTAGCCATTAATTCTCAGCTTCCTTGGGAGTTCTATTCCTGAAAACACAATCAGCACAACTATCTAGGTATGTCCTAGATTCTTCAGTTAGTCCATTATAATATATATCAAGAAGATCATTTTTAGGTAATGGGCATCCAACCTGTGCATGAATCAAAGCACAAAACCATGCCCATGATTCAGGCAATATCTCCTTTTCTCCCTGTTTAAAATCAAAAAGTTCCTGCAAAATGGCATGTCTAGCACTAGGAGGGAAATATTTCTGAAGGAAGGTACTAATCAAGCAATCAGGGCTATCAATAGATCCAGGAGGTAAATTATTAAACCAAACCTTAGCTTCTCCTTTGAGTGAAAAAGGGAAAAATTTAGCAACAAAGTAGGTGCGCATCATAATATCATTGGAAAACAGGCCACTCATGGTAGAAAGCTCAGCCATATGTGCTACAGCACTTTCATTCTTAGTCCCACAAAAAGGTTCTTTCTCAACAATAGTTATGTAAGATAAATCAAGAGAGAAATCATAATCCTTATCTTTAATGTTTATGGGAGATGTAGCAAACTTATCATTAGGGGATAATTTGGGTTTTATAGTACGCCTCTCAAGGAGACTCTTAATAGCACTTTTACCATTAGTATTTTGACATTCTTTAATAAATTCATCATTCATTTCTATATATTCGTCTTCAATATCATAGCTCTCTATAGACTCAGGTGAACTGACAGGTGTAGTAGTGTCTTGATTAGGAGTTTCAGTGTTTCCATCTATAGTTCTAGCAATCGTAGCATCTAGGAAAGGACCTAATGAACCACTTTTATCAAGCACAGTAGAAGCGGCATCATAAGTATTAGAAGTTTCAGATTCAGCAGTAGTAGCAGTATGTGTAGCATGTGTATGTGGTGGTGTAAGGAGCTTACTCATCATAGATGGTGAATCAAGAGCAACAGAGGTTTTCAGAACTGTACCTCTCCTTGTAGTGGATGGTAATATAGGATCCTTTCCATCACGAGACTTACCCATGATGAATGGAGGGCAGTGAACAATAGTGATTCCAAGTGAACTTGATAAATAAAGCTATGCTCCCCGGCAATGGCTCCAGAAAATAGTCTTGATGACCCACAAGTATAGGGGGTGTATCACAATATTTTCGAGGGAAGTGAAATCCAATTTATTGATTCGACACAAGGGGAGCCAAAGAATATTTATAAGCCTTAACAACTGAGTTGTCAATTCAGCTACACCTGGAAACAATCTTGCTCACAGCAGTTTATCAGTAGCAACAGTAGCAATAACAAAGTAATAGCAGTAGTAAACGTAAATACAATAGTAACAATTGCAGTAAACAGTAGGATTAAAGCGTGGTTGGCATAGGGATGGATGGACGGGCATTGCATGGATAAGACAATTCATATAGCAATCAAGATATAGGGCATTTCTAGATAAGTAAGGTAAAGCATCCAAGTATTAAATAATCATAGGCATGTGTTCCATATATAGTCATACGTGCTCGCAATGAGAACTTGCATAACATCTTTTGTCCTGCCAGCCCATTTGCAGCGGGGCCTCAAGGGAACTACTAGCAATTAAGGTGCTCCTTTTAATAGAGCATCGGAGCAAAGCATTAACACTCCGTGAACACATGTAATCCTCACATCAAAGCCATCCCCTCCGGTTATCCCGATTATTTTCAATTCGGGGCCTTTGGTTTCGGACAACAATATGTGTATACAACTTGCAAGTAAGATCACAAACAATACTATCATCATGAATCAATAACATGTTTAGATCTAAAATCATGGCACTTGGGCCCTAGTGACAAGCATTAAGCATAACAAGTTGCAACAAACTCAAAAAGCAGTAATAATAGATACTAGGCACCATGCCCTAACAATCTAATGCCATTACATGAACAATCTCATCCAATCCCTACCATCCCCATAGCCTACAGCGGGGGACTACTCACTCATGGATAGGGGAATCATGGATGGTTGATGGAGAAGCGATGGTAATGATGACAGTGATGATCTCCTCCAATTCCCTGTCCCGACAGGGTGCCAAAACGGAGTTTCTGGTTCCGAATCGTGGAATCTAGTGGTGGCGGCGTAGCGGAACTCTATCTGGAAAAACGTTGACCCCCTGGGTTTTTAGGTCAGGAGGCATCTTATAGGCAAAGAGGGAGGCCGAGGGGGTGACCGAGGCGGCCACACCACCCCTAGGCGCAGTCTGGGCTGGCCCGCGCGGCCAGGTGGTGTGGGCCCCTTGTGGGCCTCCTCCGTCTCGCCTTCTAGCTCCATGAGTCTTCTGGTGAAATAGGATTTTTTGGCATATTTTCTGGGATTTTTCCTGATAGTTGATTTTTTGCACAAAAACTAGACACCAAGGTAATTCTGCTGAAAACAGCATCAGTCCATGTTAGTTGTATCCAAATCACACAAGTTTAGAGGAGAAACAATAGCAAAAGTGTTCGAAAAAGTATATACGTTTTGGACGTATCACCTGTTCATGGAGAAACCTTTATGTCTGTTTGGTCTGTATTACCAGACCCTTAAGTTCTTTGCAAATCGTTAATGTCCTCTAATTTGACATCAACACCATTATCACATAATGTGTCAAAGTATTTATTTTGGTGACAGAGTGAGACTTTGTTTTCTCGTATTCACCATGACGGTCGACCAGTCAATTGAACTTTCACGGTTGTCATGTATACCGTGAAACATACACTCAGTTGAAGTCAAACTTATTTTAAGCCATAACAATAAAACCAACTATTTCTAAAACACCTATATACTTCTATATCTATATAGATATTAGCTAAAATTGCATCTAACTCCAACTTCTGTGTCCAACCATACTTCTTACAAATTTAAGAATGAACTCAACTCTCGTCTAGTGGCTCACTTAGAATTTACTTCGAGTACATGTGCTTACATCTAAGAACTTGTTCTTTCTAACCACAGACTATGGGTCACATTATATTGAGTACACAATATAGTTATATCGAAGAAACTATGTCCAAGGCATACTAGATGTTACACATTTCTTTTCTTTACTTTTAACCATTATTGTTTGTATTGAGATAAACTCAATGTTTCATCTAGTTTTACAAGAAGAACCGTTTTCTTTCTTGTTCTATTCTAAACACTTTCAGAATCCAAACTAGAATATTCTGAACTCTTTCATAATCTATTTCACAAAACATTTCTAAAATAATGTTCATTAAACGAATCAATCTATCAAAATAGATTTTCAACATTTAATGTTTTGTTCAAACTTCATTCATCGAATATACACATATACGAATGTTGTCACGCTCCCACTCAAAATGTCATCCACATATGAGATCAGGATTCCTTCTCAATTCCCACTCAAAATATGTCATACACATATTAAGGTATAACTACCTAGCTCCCACTCAATTTTATCTAAATGTAGGATTTCTCAATATTTTGGCAACTTCCAAAATTCCTTGATCATTTATCAACTTGAGAATTCCTACTACGAGCCATTCAGCAATTATATGATTTTATGAAACCTGCAAGTTGTACCAGTTACAAGTTTTCCTTCAATCGTAAGATTAAAGGATATGTAGTTTCGACAATCTTACTACCAATTACTAGATTGGAGTAATTGCTTATGTAAATCCAATAGACTTGGGTATCTCTACTTAATGTAGTCGATCCCTTGAATTTGTCAAACATGTTTGTGACAAATCGATCCTTTAAAGTCTTCCTTTAATTTTTATTTCTCCTTATGACTTTACAGTCATTCAGAAGATTTAAGTAAACATCCTTTACTTAATAAGATCGAGAAACACATTACTCTGAAATCTTAAATGCAACTTGATTTTATGATTCTTAATCATTTCTAGTATTTAGTTCCATCATGCTTATTTGTAGTTCGTAGGTATGTCATGTTCCATTAACATGACAAATGAATAAAAATATGATTAGGAACAAGGCAAAATATATTCTTGAATCCTAGTTTCATTGGTAAAAGTGTTACCCGAATCATTATGATCTTTATCACTAGTCTACTCGAATTATAGAGTCCAGCTTCTGAAACATATTTCGTTGTTCCACTCTAATAATTGATGGTAAGGTCAAATATCTTGTTTAAACTTTCACTTTCTTCCTACTAGTGTCCTCCATGAGAAAACCTTTTCTTGATGAAGTACCATATCAGGAAACAAAATTCTTGCCTTCTTTTGGTTCAACACGGCATCAACTATTTTGTTGAATTTCGATCATCATATGATATTCAACATTCCACGCATAACTGTTTTATCAGAACACGGAGTTTTAGTCATTTTGCCTAAGAGGCAAGGTATTGTATGTGAGTCAAAAGATCAAGTATCTAAAGACTATTCTTTTCATAATTATGAAAAGTACAATTAATAACAATATGACTTAAATGATTGTATTGTTCATAAATGAGTTTATCATTAAACATTGATATCTTTTGGCATTTTTTATGAATTCTTTTAAGTTATTACCATCAAGACCAATAATAAAAATAATCCATTCATAATAAAGATGTGAACATAAAGGATTTTATTCGTAAGATCATTACAACTGGCTTGTTACAAGATTATTGAATAATCATCTTGCTAAAAGCTAGACATACTAATAAGCTCTTCATACTACTATGATTACAAAATCTATTCAAATCCATCAATCTAAATGATAAATGCAAAGGGAGCGTGTTAGTCGGTCATCAACTAGCTTGAATGTCTTCAACGCGGCTATCGCCTCTTCAACAAGCTCTCAAGCAGATGATCCTGTTTTCATAAACAGAACAAGTATCAGTATACTTGGTAAACTGCAATAAGTGTTTGCTTGAATTATTTATAACTTTGTATATCAAATATACCTTCTTCTTAATAAATGGAATCATCATCGATGTATATCACCAGAGTTCTTAAATCGGTCACACACTCATGAAAGGTAAAAAATTATCCTATCATGATATAGCGCATGACAATGTTCTTGTAGCTGGGAGAAAGCAAGCGCAACACCCCACCTATCACACAAAATGACTCGTCACCTAGTAGTCCACATCGCTTGCAAGTCGTTCATGCAAGTTATGAGTGACCGATAAGTGACCCTGTAAGCAACCATCCTATCTCATTTTACGTGAGAGAAACTTGTCCATTAGGTCATACTTCATAAGCCTGACTTGTGGTGCAAAGAGCGTCTTCAACTCAACAATCATCTGATATGAGTCAGTGTTGAAGAAGCACAGCCGTAGCTCATTCTCCATTGAGTTGAGCATGGAGCACTGGACAAGGATGGAGAGGTTACGTCGAGATTAATAATCCTTATTATCTTGATCACTTGATGATCCATTGGGGTGATCTCCTAATGGTTTTATATCACATGGAGTAGGTCATTTATGATGAGGGTATCCCGAAGGCGCTTAAACCAGTCTATGAAATTTGACCCATCTACCTTAAGTTCCACATCATGTTGGAAGGACCTGTATTCAAAGAATTTGGATATGATCTACAACGATATTTACAAAGGTCTTTTGACTAAGTTCATAATATGAGTTCAGATTTTGCAATCAAATTAGCAGTTGAGCTCACACTAAAACTATCATCACAAAGATGGTTTTAGTGATCACACGATCCCTTTACACTATATCCTCCCTGATCGTCACGATCTTTGATATAGCTACCAGGGTTGACTATACTCTGTCAATCACAACATACTTGTGACTCATGCTCGATCTTTTGATCTTCTTGTGTTCTGAGTCCATGTCTGTACATGCTAGGCCAACTCAACCTTAGTGTATTCACAGTGCATACATGGCTTGCATCCATCCTATGCGAACGTCGATATGTTTAGCACCCGATCGTCATATCCTGCTTCATAAAGAAGGACTTTCTTGGTGGTGCAAATAATGGAGAACACTAGGGTTGGTATTCGTTAGGGATTATATTATTTAATGATAATCTTAGCATATCTAATACTAGCACACAACAAGATGTATACGTTATTAACATCACATGCAGATATAGTGATATGATATGGTTTTCTTCATGTGCGTTGATCTCCATCGAGCGATCATGCATGATCTCCATGTTGTCACCGGCATGGTGTCAAGTCCATGACGCCACCAGTTTGCAGTTCATCGGTAAGATGAGTATTACTATACTACTTAGTAACATAAAGTAAACTAATTTACCTTTACTATGAATAGGACCATATCACATCATGTGCCTCCTGCAAAACAAAATTAGATGATTCTAGCTTATCTTTTGCAAGCTTTATGTGGGTATTAGGCTTTCGAGAGAGAACCATTTCTACGTATGAACTTCCAACCAAAGTATGGGTGAAATAATTCTCTATAGTACACCCCTTTCGGGTCCCTCCATAAATACTATATCAACTACTAAAAGAGAGAAAGACACCCATTAGCCACTTATACGGTACAAGCCGTATCTTGAGCGTGGAACCAGTCGTAAGATTACGTGTAACATCGGTCCCGGCCGCTTCATAAATAGTTCCACGATATAAGCAAATACATGTGAGAGGGTAATAACTGTATGATCAATGCCCACACAATCAACGTGTTCTCTAACCGTACAATAGTACTATGCATAGATCGTCTCTAATACCACTAATGGGATTCCGTGGAGGAAAACAAAAAAAATCCTACGACAGAACACACCTAGCCAGGATTTATCTAGGAGTACGTAATGTTGTAACAGGGAAGGTTTCGGTAACATACCATTGTAGACCGAAAGCGTTTAGCGTTCTGAGGTGAACGTGGGTAAGGTAGTCGATACTGTAGCCGACCTCAAGGTCGCGAAGCTCCTCGCAAGTCACCCTGGTCCTTGCATGAAAACCCAGGTACCACTAGTGGCAGCACCTCCGAGGTTTTGCACACATGCGGTCTACGATGATGACTTCCGGCTTCCTGATCCCTACCGAGAGTGCAGAAGTAGATATCTGGCTAGAATATCCGCAGCACCTCGATGTGCCATAGCGAAGTACTCCCTTTGTGCGCACAACCCTAACACGGGGCAGTAGTTGCAATAGAGAAAGAGAGAGAGAGAGAGAGAGAGAGAGAGAGAGAGAAATTTTCTAAGGAAAAAATGCCACAAAGAATATCCCATTGTGTTCTTTTTCCCACCCCTATGGCCCTCCTTATATAGTGTAAAAGGGGAGACCCCTTTCTCCCCAAGTCCAGGGGTGGGACTAAAGGATGGGAGGAGGTGGCGCGCACGGAGGAGGGGCGACTGCGGTGGCCGACGGGCGGGCCTGGTGGGCCCTAGCCCGCACGCGGCCCAAGGTGGCACGACAGCTGGGTGGGCCCCACCCCACATGGTAGCCCATGATTGGCAGTGCGGGAGGCTGCCCCCTTGCCCCATTCGAGTGGCTTGCCCTCTTGGGCCTCTTCCCTTCGAGGTTTTGGCCCATTAGGGTAAGTTGCCCCAAATATTTTAATAATAAATATTTATTTAATATTAATTCTAATAATAAATATATAAACATATATTATTAATTTCCTCTTGTTCCGAAACACCTTTCGATCCACTCCGAACAACTTCAGATCCACCTAGAACAATTCCAGTTCTTACTCCAAAATGATTATGGTATTCTCTCTTTCATGCTTTGTTGATTCCATTCAACCAAAAGATCTACGATTATCATCATACCATTAAGTGTGTTAGCCCTATAGTTCGGGAACATCACAAACATGATCGAGACCTCTCTCGAATCAATGATCAATAGCGGGACCGGGATGCCCATAATGACCCCTACGCATTCCGCAATGTCTATTGTCGTTTGAACCATAAACGTCGAGTACCATTCCCTTTGTTACTTCGATACATGACTTGTCCGAGACCTGATCATCAGTATCATTATACCTTGCTCAATCTCGTTACCAACAAGTGCAGTTTTACTCATTCCCTAATATTCCATCCCCGTGACATAGTCACATGTTGCACAATATTTATGGATGTAATCTCACTGAGTGGGCCAGTGTATCTTCCTGTCATGCAGGTGAACAAATCTCGATCTTTATGCACAAGCCTCAAAATATCCCCTGGAATACCCAACATACACTGTTATGATCACCTAGTTAGGGTCATGACGTTTGATGCAGTCAAAGCAGCCTCGGTTGATAGTGATTAATATGATCTCACGGTCAAAGGAGAAGGATACTACGCTTCTAACTATTGCAACGATGAACATGTGACTTGATCGTGTTGCAATACTTATATTCGGTAATATCCATCAGATCATCCACCCATGATATGACTTCATTATCAGTTGGCATAAATGCACCATGATCAAGAAACTTTGATCATCAGTTGCCCAATGAACTAGTTAAATCGAGGCTACTTGGAACTCTGGTTTGTTTACATATCACACGTGTATCAATGTTTCCGATTGATACAATTATAGCATGATACAAAGCTATTATAAACTTATTGAGATATGATAATAAACACACTTTATTATTTGCCTCTAGGTTATATCTTCTTCAATTTCCTCCTCTGCATGACTCGCCGGAGCTACTTCCTAGCCTTCGTTCTGTCTTCGCGCATGACAACCTTCTCTCATGGTAAGCCTTATGACATCATTTTTCCTTTGCATACGCAGCTTTTGTGATTTCTCATTTCTCTTTGTTCTTCCGTAGTTTTCACTCTTCTCGGGCTTCTTCCTATCGTGTGCGACATAAATACGCTTATTTCTTCCTGTCACTTTTCGTTTGCTTTGGATTTGCCTCTTTCTATGTTTCAGGAAGCTAATATTCTTTTTTCTGCATCTCCATTTTAGCATTGCTTCGTGTAGACCGCATGTCGTATAGTACATGTGTTTTGAGTTTCATCTACTATTTTTCACTGTCTATAGTTTCCTTATATTGTTCATCGTCTCTTCTTTTCTTTCGCTTCACCTTATGTTTGCTTTTTTCCAATAGCTTCTGCTCGGATGCGTGGTGCGTACGACTCTGTACTTTCCAGTCGTTCCTACGCGACCAGTTTCACATCTTCGTGCAGCATGCCAATACGGTATTGTTGTCTCGCTGACTTTTTTTTGCTTTTCTTTCGCTTGAGTTACGTGACTCTTTGTTCTTCCTAGGACCCACTCCATCGCGTTTGCTGGCCACTTTCTACTCTTTCGACGCTTTCAATGGAGAACCGGCCGAATATCGCTTCCACAGACAAAGGTAAATCGACTAGAGTATGACTCCTCTCACTCTAAAATTTGTACGCCTCATGTATTAGATTTCGCTTCTAGGGTACTCCCAGTCATACGATACTAATAAAAACATATTATTGGATCATGAGAGCAAACACATCGGGGCTGAGATCGCTTGGATGCTGCCTGGCCCGTCAAAGATTACTAGATTACAAGATTGTGGTACATGATTCTTATTTAGAAAAATTCTATTATATTCCCTTTCTAATATCTCCTTCAATGTTGTACAGGTACAAAGATTCATGCTCGACCGGACGAACGCATTTCCTCAGAAGTGACAGTCAATCAGGATAAGATTGATGTGCTGACGAAAAAGGTATATCATTGACTTCCTTTGCCTCTTTCCTTTAATATGATCCTTATTTTGCAAATGTTTGTTCTATTCGCTTTCTAACACTTATCTTTATGTTTTACAGATACAAAGGTTAGGGATCTATAAGACGAATGGATCTCTTCAGAACTGCCACTAAAGCAAGAGAAGATTGACGCCATGACAGACAACGGTATCTTGCTGACTGGCTTCCCGTCTCTCCTTTCGTATTTTTTTACGTTCGCTTACTGACTTCTTTTTTATGTTATTAAGGGGCATCTCCTACATAGGGTTTAGCCCTGTCCGACAGTGTTTATATATCGCCATTGATCCACCATAATCATATGGCTATCTACGCAGAGGTCGAGAAGAACCAGAGCATGCTTTTCGACCTCATGAACGACATCAGCAACATTAAGACAGCGCTCCGACTAGCCGACTTAGTGCACGCGGATGTGAAGGAGGATCAACGGATGCTTCTCGACCTTATCACCGATGTTATCAGAAACATCTGCTTCCTTAAGAGTTCGGTTAAAGAGAGTAGCCAGGAACATACAGTTTTACCTTTTTGGTAAAAAGAAAATAAAATAGTATTACTTGTTTATTTTATGGGAGCCTTATAAGCTTCTTTGAACATTTCATTTTACAGACTTCGTATTTAGTCACAGCTCATGACCATGCCCTTATGCAAATTTTATGTCCTATTTTAGTCTACATTTAGTCTATTCTATGCTATTTAGCTTGAATTCTATTCTATGCTATTTAGCTTGAATTCTATTCTATGCTATTTAGCTTGAGTTTTCTTTATTGTATGCTATATATATTTCTCTGATAGTTTATTTTTAGATCTTTTTGAATTCTGTATTTTCATGTGTTGACTTTGTGTATCTTCTCCTGTCATCAACACACTAAGACAACATATGAATGAACATTTGTTTGTCTTTGCACATATCATTTACGTATCTTCACTAAAAATCATTAGTTGCTTAATAAATTTTGTATCTTCAGGGTTGGGTAGATGAATTACAAACATCACAGGGAGTTAGAATCAACTCAAAATATGGGGTAGAACTCCCTAGGGAATTTATTGAAGTCAGCTTTGTGATGCTTTTGTTATTTTTTTCACTTCAGATCCACATATCTCCTTGGTATGAGTCCAGGGTCACATGAAAGGTAGCAAGAGTACCTTTCAGTACAAATTGGTTTCAAAATATTTGGATCTATAAAACTCCCTAAGTGAATTATTGAGTGTAGAATGTATTTTAACTTGATTAAATCCTCCAATAATCTACATAGTAGATCTGGTTAAGGGACCAGTACCATTGGGTAGATCTAGTGAAATAGAGTTCGGGAAAATTTGAATCAAGTCATTTGAGCAATCGAAGACTTTTGGATTGAAATTGTAGTTCCACAGTTGTTAGGAAAAGATCTAAAAGAATCCTAAAAAGTGAGCGGTCAGGTTTAGAACCGAGCTGGGCTGAACAGAACGGGGCCGACCCATCATGGCATCACCGCACACAGGCGACATGGTTCAAACCCGGGTTCTCGGGGCCCGTAGGTCAGCGGCATGGTGCGCTGAAGCGGTATTAGGCGCCCGAGGTCGTCCGATTAAATCGGAATCAACGGCCCTCGACTTATCTTCTTTCCCGTGACAAGAAGTGTGGGTGGAAACCCTAGGGTTGGTCGAGGAGGCGTGGGGAGCTCACCTAGGGCCTCACTAATGACAGAGAGGTGGCGAAGGCGATGCAGTCGATGATGACGAGCAGAATGGTGAGCGGCATGTGGGTGGTCTTTGCGACTAGAGTTGACTCGCGCTCCGACGCTTGGGATGACCGCCGAAAATGCTCGTCGGAGCCAGCACCACGTGTAGTCCTAGGATAGAGGGAATACAGGGTTAGGTAGATCTCGCAGAGGAGCTTCTTGAGATCCAAGGAAAGGGAGTTGAAACGGTTGGGATCTCTACCGAGCTTGCATGCAACCTTGCAAAACCGAGCGGGTTTTCTCCTTCTCCTTAGCTTGTGAGGGGAGGGGGGCCATGGGGAGTTGGTGGAGATGATAGAGGGGATTAGGAGGGGTGTAGTGAGATCGGAGAGGGAGGCTAGGGCAACCTATGGCTTTAAAACCTAGAGGTGGTCGTCCATGGTAGACCAAGCTCATAAAGGAGATTAGATAGAGGGATGCAGCCAGGGATCTGATGTAGCTCAACCTACGGTCGTTACCACATCAAGGCCTCCAACTTATGCAAAGTCATCATGGACTTCAAAGGTGAATTTGTTCCTCTATGCGAGCCCACTTCCCACCCTATCGAATGGTATACTACTTCATACTCTGTCCCATTATCATGATAGGATCACACCGACAAGTACGGAGGCAGGGGAGGAAGCCCGGAGCACCAAGCTCGACAAGACAGAGGCTTGGAAGAGGAGATGGAAGAAGCTCCAGACAGCGGTGCCAGGACCAACGAACCGAAGCCACAACCGGGATTTCCGGCAATAGCACCGGTGGACCAGAATCCCCGCCAAAACTTCCGACGCACAAACCAGTGAACCAAACTTTCCGCCAAAACACAGTTTTGTCTACCAATCCGGCGCTGACTGAAAATATCAGCGACGACCGGAACTTCCGACGCTACCAGACTTATTGCCGGAAATACCGTCTATGCATGGATCTGGGTTTGATGCCCTGGAATATTCGCTTTACTTACCCTTTTGCCTAGTTTATCCCCAAACTACCCCCATACTAGTGGTTAGCCTATAAATAGAGCCCCCACGCCCTCATGGATCCCTAGGCATAGATGATAGACTAAAGACACACCCCTTGTGGAATCTCCAGTTTTGCATCATCCCCTTACCCAAGGGGACCGACTATCATCACCACCTCATTGGAGTTTGCATCGTGCCTCCCTTGTTGTACAAGGCCTACGTTTGCGAGTGCATGAGCGTAGTCGTCAAGACCCTCTCCAAGGTGTTCTTCCCTCTCCACTTGGGATCGAGGGAGTACGTTGACCGATCTTTCCTTGCAAGGATTCTATCAGACCGATGGCCACCAGCAGGAGCAATCAGAATTCTATCATGTGACTTCTGCGTGTGTTCATTGTGTTCTTCGCGAGGTGTGCATCCGCTTCCGCTACCTTCTCCCTTTCCCCTCCATTTCCCATCGATTTGACCACGAGATCCGTGAAGATCGGGCCACCCACGAGGTTAGCCCTCAATATCTGGTATCAACAACTTTTGGTTGCCACAGATTCCTCATCGATTTGGTCTTTCCCCCATAAATTCGAAAATTCCGAAAAAATAGCCCTAATTTCGTGTTTTGGATCGTTTTGTGATTTGAGTGTGTTTTGGTAGGTTTTGATTCATGGATTACTTGCTAAACTTGTTGATCTACCTTCCCCTATGTTCCCATGGCCCGATTCCATCATTTTCCCCTCAGATCTGAAGTTTTCCATCAAGTTTTTCGCAGAAGATCGCGTTTTTGTGTCCCGAACTCGTTCCGGCGCCAGGACCGATCGACCAGTTCGGCAACCAGAATTTTTGGTGAAACCGGGTCTACCACCGGAAATTCCGGTGCGAGTTCCTGTCCGCCGGTTTGGTCGCCAACAGATTCAGCTCCGCGCCGTTTTGAGCATAACTTTTGCATACGAACTCGGATTTTGGTGTTCTTTAGCTTGTTTCGAAGAGGAGTAGGAGCTATACATCATAATTCAAGTGGTTCATACTATCTAATCCATCCAAATTCCATGAGTAAGGCATAATTCTCAAATAAAGGGTAAAGATCGGCGACGAAAGGTATAAAAATTCCGTGACTTCTCCCCACTTGCTTCCCTTTGTGAGCTACACTACCTTTCCAATCAACAAACACCTATTAAGACTAGTTACTCCTATGATTGCTTGGGCTATGCACATTTGGTACTTGTAGAATTCCGAGCAAAAGTTGTGAGCGTGCTATCTCATATAGTTATCTTGTATAGTTGTTGGCACAAAGAAGAGGTAAGTGGAAAAAGAAAAGAAAAATAAAGAAAAAGAGAGGAAAATAAAAATAAAAAAATAAAAACAAAAAGAAAAGAAATAAACAGGTGTCTCGTAGAAAAGAAAGCACAAGCTCAATGAACATCATATATGTGGTACTTATTATGCATATCTTGTAGCCCACCAATTTTATTTGCAATCGAACTAGCGTCTCTCCTTGCACTTGTGCGACACAAGCTTATAGTCTTTGCTAGGTAATCATTTTGTTATTAGTTCACTTTCTCCGTCGCACAAGTCCCATATATCCCACCGTGTGTGTTTCCTTGTACATAATTCCTATCTTGTGGATTAACTTGTTTTGCGTTGTGATCATCATGGTTATTTAATTGCCATTAAAATATCTAGATTTCAGATTGTTCTAGGACATGCCACCTTCCATACCTATCCACCATAAGATTTGTGTCTGTTTGTTTTTTAGTGGTTAGTTGGTTTTGGTGTTCTGCGTGAACTTCACTTTACTTGGTTATGATTGCTCTCAAGTGTGGCCACTTGCACGATAAAGTAAGGTTTGATGTTGCATCCCTAACCCCACTACCACTTCCATATACACCACTTGGTCTTGTGAATCATGTCTAGGAACTCCGGAGCCAAGGATGATTTCTATGGAGAATCCATGATGAGCCATCGTGCATATGCCTCCACAAGCATGGATGACATGATGGAGCACTACACCGACAATGGCTCCACATGCTTGGGTGATATGGAGTACTACAACGACAATGACTCCCCAAGCATGGAAGACTTCAAGAACGACAATGACAAGCTCCCCAAGTCGTGTCAACCAAGATGGAGCCTCCACCTCGAGAGCGCCAAGTTCCACCATCAGATGGACAAGTTCCAAAACGCCCTCAACAACTTCAAGAAGGACATGGACGACAACTTCGCCAAGAACATGAGCATACTCACCAAAATTAACGAGTCCACTTCAAGATTGCACCACAAGCACACGAAGAGTGCCAAGGACAAGGATCATCGTCGTGAGCGTCATGTGGATAACCAAGTGTGCCACCTACATCAACCTTTGGCAAGGAACACCAATGACCTCCATCGACACCATCAAAAGGCACCTTCTACTACTAGTGCCACCACCAAGTTGGCACCAAGAGCAAGCCTTCTTCCGTGCCATCAAGCTTCAACACCCAAACTTGACGTCCTAGATGATGCATGCAACTTCATGGATGAGGAAGATGAAGACCTCTAATAGAACGTAAACGTATCTACAATTTTTGATGCTCCATGCTTGTTTTGTATCAACTTTCTTATGTTTTGTTTACACTTTGAGGTATTTTTATACATTTTCTAGAACTAACCTATTAATAAGATGCTGCAGTGCTAGTTGCCTATTTTCTGCTATTTTAGGTTTTAGAAAAGTTAGTAAAGAAATATTCTCAGAATTGGACAGAACAAAAGTCAAAGTCAATATTTTCCCCGAAGCAACACGGAGTCCGAAGGGCACCCGAAGGGGGTCCAAGAGGCGGCCACACCCTATGGTGGCGTGGCCAGCCTAGGCACGCCACCAGGGGTGTGGGCCCCCTGGAGCTCCACCGACCTTGCCCCTTCGCCTATAAAAGTACCCCGGGGCGAAAACCCTAGATACCAGATCAGAATTCCACGAAAAGTTCCACAGCACCACTGCCACCGAAGAGGAGATTCAGGGGACAGAAGTCTGTGTTCTGGCACCCTGCCAGGACGGGGAAGTGCCCCCGAAGCCATTTCCATCGACTCCACCGCCATCTCCATCGTTGTTGCTGACTCCCATGGTGAGGAGGGAGTATTTCTCTCTCGAGGCTAAGGGCTCTACCGGTAGCTATGTGTTCATCTCTCTCTATGCGTGATCTTATTGAGATCATGAGCTTTGTAATCTAGATCTATTCTGCTACTCAAGTGCTTTAATTAATCTCTGCTAATCCCCACGTGTGTGAAGTTGACAGTGTGCACACCGTGTGGCACTTTGGCTAAGGTTACACAAATACTTATCATGAGTATAATTTGTGTTGGATGTCTCTATGAGATTGTGGTGTTTGTTGGAACCTTCTAGCGCTCAAGGTTACAGTGAGGGTGTTATCTAGATGGGGAATGCGAACTTTAAGGTGTGCTGTTATAGCCCTACATCGTCCAACCAAAGAGTAGTTCAGGGTAGAATAATGAAGAGAAGATATTTATATGAGAGTGTCCACTAGTGAAAGTATGATCCCTAGGCCTTGTTTCTAAGCATTGAAACACCGTTTACAATCAGTCATGTTACATGTTTGCTTGTTGTCACTCTTATTTCAGATTGCAATTACCACTTATAATCATCCATAATACTTATATTTCACTATCTCTTCGCCGAACTAGTGCACCTATACACCTGGCAAGTGCATTGGGTGTGTTGGGGACACAAGAGACTTCTTATATCTTGATTGTAGGGTTGCTTGAGAGGGATACCTTTGACCACTTCGTCCCTGAGTTCGATAAACCTTGGGTGATCCACTTAAGGGAAACTTGCTGATGTTCTACAAACCTCTGCACTTGGAGGCCCAACACTGTCTGCAAGAATAGAGGCGTGCGTAGACATGAAGCTATTTTTTGGCGCCGTTGCCGGGGAGATAAGGTAAAAGATACTCACATCCTCTGGCTACTAAGTTATCTTCTAGTACTGTTGCTGGTGTGTGAGTACTCGAAGTTATTTCCTTTAGATTCTGCAATTATATCTTTTTGTTTCTTGTTTTTATTTTCACTAGTTAGGCTTAGTGGAAAACAACAACAAAATTAGAGAGATTTATAGTATTTATCTTGAGTTAGGACATGAAGTGTTTGAAGAGAAAATTAAAAAACCTATGGAACTTTATCTACATGCTAATAGCAATGTTATTAGTATGAATTCTTCGAAAACCATTATTGCTAATGCTATGGAAAAGTCTAAGTTTGGGGAAGCTGGTTTTGATGAGCATGATATTTTTAGTCCCCCAAGCACGGAGGAGAAAATTTACTTTGATGATACTATGCCTCCGATATATGATGATTACAATGATGAGTATGATATTTTCAGTCCACCTACTATTAAGGAGAAAATTTATTATAATTACAATACGCCTCCTATATTTGATGATTATGGTGACGAGAATAATAATGATAGCTATTTTGTTGAATTTGCCCCCACTACGATTAATAAGAATGACTATGCTTATAGGGAGAGTAATAATTATTTTACGCATGTGACTCATGATAAGAATGTTTTATGTGATATTTATATTGTTAATTTTATTCATGATGCTACTGAAAGTTATTATGAGAGAGGGAAACATGGTTTTATGTATCTCAACAATATTAAGTTTCCCCTCTTTATGTTGAAATTTTTGAAGTTGCACTTGTTTTGCTTTCCTATGCTTGTTGCTTTGTGATTTCATGACTTGTTTATTTACAAGATTATTTTTCATAGGAAGTGGGTTAGACTTAAATTTGTTCCATATTTTATTCTTGTTGCTCTCTTTTACTTCAATCCATATTTCTTATGTGAGCATCATCGAAATTATCACGCCTATCTTAATGGCTATAAAGAAAGAGCTTTTGGGACACAACCCGTTATATTTTTACTTTTAGTTTATTTTTGTTTTGTTGAGTCTTGTAAGTTATTGACTCTGTAATAACCTCTCCTTATCCTTTTTTATTTGGTTTTTTTGCCAAGAATAACCTCTAATGAGAGGGAAGTAAGATATGGGGAAGTTGTTGTCCCGAAACAGATTTCTGTGCGTCACTGTAAAAAAACGTGAAAAATACCTGTACATCAGATTGAGCTATAATTGTTTGTTATTACGCCCCGGGTTATTACCCAACTTTCGTTAGTTTTGCACTTTTTGATTTGAGCAACAGAAGATTTTTGAAAAAATCGGTCTTGACCTGCTGGTCTGTTTTGACAGATTTCTGCCATTGTTTGCATTTGCCTCTTAATCGGTTTCCTTTTGAGTTCTTTTTGATCACTTGAGCTTTTAAAAGGAATTGCTACAGTATCTTGTATTTTAATGTAAGTTTTAATTGTGTTGAAACTAAACCCAAAGACTTATTATCTTGAAATACACTAATGTTGCTAATGAAGATTGTGTGAAGTTTTGTATGAAGGAAACTTTCAAGTGTAGGGAAGAATAATGTCATAAGATGAAGTATGGACAAAAGCTCAAGCTTGGGGATGCCACCCGTGTCACCCCAAAAATATTCAAGAGGTACAAGCGTCAAAGCTTGGGATGCCCAAGGCATCCCTTCTTCATCAATAATCTCAGGTCTTCTTTCAAGACACTTTATTTTTATTACCTTATGCACTATGTGTTGTTCTTGGAGCGTCTTTGTCTTAGTTTTTAGTTTTCTTTTGATTTCTTTGCCGCAATAAGTTAGTTGGATCCCAAAACACTTCTTTTGGGGAGAGAGACAGACCCCGTTATTCATTGCCTAGAACACTCTAGTCTTCGCTCTTATTGTTCTGTGAGTGTTCTCCTTTGCTAGCACTTCGTTTAGCTTTAGTTTTCTTATTCTTTTGGCTTAGAGCTTTTTATTTCTTATTTTTAGATGGGTGAGACATGCTCTCTAGTCTTTATTGATTATTATCTTTGAGAGTTGTTTCAAATAAGTCGATTGGTGTTGGAAAAGAGTAGGAAGTTTCATGCTTATAGTGGTACAAAAGGAAGTTTGTTTTGACTGTGACTTAGACTTTATCATGGCATGCTAGATGTTGCTTTGACCATATGCTTAGTGATTATTGTTGTAGCATGACTTGTTTCAAACAATTGAGATTGCTTAATGTGCCTTGAAAGAATCATGCATTGTTTTAGCATACAAAAGCATAATATTGTAGTATTCTCCTTTGATGCCTTATTTGGGTTGACTTGGCACATGCTTACACCATGTTAAGACTATGAACCAGTCACCATAGCCTCTATGATCATTTAGTTTTTGACTTGTAATATCACTTTATGCTTTAATTAATAATGTTTTGTCGCTTTGCATGATTATGGCCATTATTTCTCTCTTAGTTGGTCGCTCCTAGTCTTTTACTAGCCTTCACCTGTACCACGTGTGAGTTCCACTCATGCATCCAACCTCCAAGAAAACCAAGTTATTCCAAAGAGTCCACTATAAATTCCTATGCATGGTGTGTTACACCATTCCAGGTATATTCATGTTTTTATCTATCTTCCAAATTAAACTTGTTATGTGAAAATTAGTGATTAAAGCTCTCACAAACTTGATGGCACACTTTAATTTCTTGCACTTAATAAACTTGAACCATTGTGTCCATCTATGTTGCTTATATGCTTGCGCTTTATAAGTTGTAAATTAGCAGAACCATGTACCATGGGGAAAGCTTTCAACATTGCACTTATTATTCAGTTGATATCATGTTCTTTTGTTTATGGATCCAGACGGTGTGAAATAAAAGGGGAGCTTGTAAGCTCATGGAGTTTGTATATGTGTTAGAGAAACGCCTGGGCGGCTAGCCTAAGCCATGCCTAATCATGGTGGAAACTTGCAGCATAACCATAGTGAGCATTCTGTGAAGCATCCTCAATAAAAACCTATGCAAATAGCAAATAAAAATATCACTGATATGCTCATTGTCTGTTGCCTTGTCATTTTGATATGGGTTAGCTCCTGTGTCATGGGGCAAGGGGCACCCGTTGGCGGTTCTCTGTGATACACATGTACTTACAATGACAAGAACTTACTCGTGACTAAAGTTGAGTAGCATGAGGTTCGGTACTCGTAAGCAAGGGGCATAAGATTTTCAACTTATAACTTGTCAAGCATATCCTCATATTTGTGTCACTTTAACCTTAATCACCTCAAGATGCTTATGATAGGGGCAATGAGATCTGAAAGCTAATAAGTACCATAATTTTTGGAAGCTCTTTATGAAACTTGAAATCCATGCTTCCCTCTAGAAGGGCCTTTCTTTTTACTTTTATGTTGAGTCTCCATCTTCTATCTTTATGCACCAATTGAGAGAGCATAGTGGTCATTCTTAGTTTAATGTGCATTGTCCCAAAACTTGTTGATTGATTCATTACTTTGATATTGCTTGTTCTTAAATTATTTGTATCTAGTCACCCTTATGAACTTTGAAGGTGTCCTATGCATTTATGTTTTGCTATACCACGAGGGACAAGCTGAATACCACTCTTATTATGTTTTCTATATGTGAAACAAACAAACGCCTTTCAATGCCTTGTTATTCATGATCTCTTGTTTGTATCTTTTCATGCTACAACATAGTTGCTATGTCCTATTATTAGAACTTTATCTTTCATTCTCATGTTTAGAGTACTATGATCCTAGCTATCAATGTTTTACAAATACCTTGATCAAGATTGTGATGGTGCAAGTCACCTCAAAAATTATTATTTTTATCACTTACCTACTTGAGGACGAGCATGAGTTAAGCTTGGGGATGCTTGATACGTCATAAACGTATCTATAATTTTTGATGCTCCATGCTTGTTTTGTATCAACTTTCTTATGTTTTGTTTACACTTTGAGGTATTTTTATACATTTTATGGAACTAACCTATTAACAAGATGCCGCAGTGCCAGTTGCCTGTTTTCTGCTGTTTTTGGTTTCACAAAAGGTAGTAAAGAAATATTCTCGGAATTGGATGGAACAAAAGTCAAAGTCAATATTTTACCCGAAGCAACACGGAGTCTGAAGGGCAGCCGAAGGGGGGCTAGGAGGCGGCCACACCCTATGGTGGTGCGGCCATCCCTAGGCGCGCCACCAGGGGGTGTGGGACCCTTGGAGCTCCACCGACCTTGCCCCTTCGCCTATAAAAATACCCCGGGGTGAAAACCCTAGATACCAGATCAGAATTCCACGAAAAGTTCCGCAGTGCCGCCGCCACCGAAGAGGAGATTCGAGGGACAAAAGTCTCTGTTCCAGCACCCTGACGGGACAGGTAAGTGCCCCTAGAGCCATCTACATCGACTCCACTGCCATCTCCATCGCCATTGCTGACTCCCATGATGAGGATGGAGTAGTTCTCTCTCGAGGCTAAGGGATCTACCGGTAGCTATATTTTCATCTCTCTCTCTCTCTATGCGTGATCTTATTGAGATCATGAGATTTGTAATCTAGATCTATTCTGCTACTCAAGTGCTTTAATTAATCTCTGCTAATCCCCACGTGTGTGAAGTTGACAGTGTGCACACCATGTGGCACTTTGGCTAAGGTTACATAAATACTTATCATGAGATAATTTGAGTTGGATGTCTCTATGAGATTGTGGTGTTTGTTGGAACCATCTATTGCTCAAGGTGACAGTGGGGGGTTATCTAGATGGGAAATGCTAACTTTAAGGTGTGCTGTTATAGCCCTACATCGTCCAACCAGAGAGTAGTTCAGGGTAGCATAATGAAGAGAAGATATTTATATGAGAGTGTCCACTAGTGAAAGTATGATCCCTAGGCCTTGTTTCTAAGCATTGAAACACCATTTACAATCAGCCCTGTTACATGTTTGCTTGCTGCTACTCTTATTTCAGATTGCAATTACCACTTATAATCGTCCATAATACTTGTATTTCACTATCTCTTCGCCGAACTAGTGCACCTCTACACCTGGAAAGTGTATTGGGTGTGTTGGGGACACAAGAGACTTCTTGTATCTTGATTGCAGGGTTGCTTGAGAGGGATACCTTTGACCACTTCCTCCCCGAGTTCGATAAACCTTGGGTGATCCACTTAAGGGAAACTTGTTGTTCTACAAACCTCTGCACTTGGAGGCCCAACATTGTCTACAAGAATAGAAGCATGTGTAGACATCAACATGTACTTCGCCAAATTGGACGCGTACATCAATAGGATGTCTACACAAGCCAAGGTGGCCATGGAAGAGGATGAGCAAGCGCCAAGTCAAGAGTCTACACTTCAAGATGGAGGAAGCCAAGGCCACATATGTGATGAAGTCGATCCGAGCACCGCTCTTGATAACAACATGATCCTACTTCCACCACTACTACAAGATGGCAACATGACGGTCGAGCATGGGATTTTCCCTTTGACCATGGAGGCGAGGGATGGCCATCTTATGGCATCCAATCTTGAAGGCAATAGAGTTGAGTATGGTGAGCATGAGACTTTCCCTTCACCAAAGGAGGCGCGTGGAGTTGAGAGAACCGAGTCTATCCTTATATGCTTGAGTGATGATGTGGTACCAATCCCATGTGAGTAATAGAGCCACTTATCCCACTTGAGAGAAAGCAAGAGTGAGATGAGTGACTCCACCATACATGAGATTGAGTGCTTCCACTTTGAGGGCATGAGCGAGACACCGAGTGAGTTGAGAGTGGTAGTTGATAGGTCATGTGAGGCCACTTTGATTTCTAGCAACTTACCCTCTACCCCTAGTGTGTTTTCTCATGATGTGCTAGGTTCCTTGGACCAAGACGTGACAAACTTGCAGATGACGATGCCTCCAACCAATAAGATGTACATGGTGGATGAAGATGATTCCATCCCCATATTGGATGAAGAAGTCGCTCACATGGAGGACAATACTACCACAACACCCACTTCATATGAGAGGTATGAACAAGGTAAAAATAAGGGTGTTGATTATGCCATGATCCCACTAGTGTACATGATGATTTGTGATGATTGGCATGCTATGGATGATAGTTGTGAAATTACATATGACTCATTGATATTCCCATGTGATACTTTGCCTTTGCATAATGTTGAGCATGTGAAATTATTTAATTATGATGATGTTGCCATAGACATGCCATGCTCTACACGTTACGTTGATGATATCATCGCTTGCACTTTGTTGAACAATTGCTCTTTCTAATGTTTTGCTTGCAATGATGTTAAAAATGGTACCCCTCGGACCATGCTTTGTCATGGATGTTTTAAAATTTCTCCCGTTGCTTGCAATAAGATGAACAATTGCTCTTTCACTTGTTTTGATTGCAACAATATTGATAATATGTTTTCTATTGATATGGCCCCCATAGCTTTCTCAAATTTTGGAGATTTTGGTAAATGCCATGATAAGCTGTTCTCCACTTGCATACTACCATGCACCTATGTTACACTTGCTTGACACTAATGCTGATGTGCACAAGAAGAGATACGTCATGATGGATGATGTATTTCTCTACCATGCACACACGTTCTTCCTTATGTGTTTGATGTGTGTAGGTACCCACACAAGAATGTCAACCTCGGTTGAGCACGAGTTGACAAAAAGAGCTCTAGAGAGTATCCCCCAAGTGAGTTCAAGATCGAACCCAACTCTGATGCATTTTGCATGCTTTGCATCTTTCATGTTGAAAAATTGCTCTTTCCTATGGTTTGCTTGCAAGCATGTTAATGGTATTCTTTCACCTTGTGACAATCATGTTTTGTTGCTATTGGATATTGATGCTTTGTGTGTTGCCACGAAAATGTTGAACAAATTCTCTTTCCGATGTTTTGTGTGCAACCATAATGCCATTATGAGCATGTATTTTCATGAGATATTCCAAGTACCTCGTATAGTTGTTGCAACAAACATAAGGACCACTTGCTCTTTCATTTGTTTTTTCTGCAAACATGATGCTTTTGCTTCTGTTTGCGATACTCATATGCCCCTGAGCTTTGTGTTTGATGATTTGTGTGTGGCATCCAACACGTCGAACAATTTCTCTTTCCAATGGTTGGTTGGCCCGCATAATGATGTTGTTTTGGATGTTCTTCCTCGTGTGTTTTTTGCCAAATTCTCCTAGCTTTGCATCAAATATGTTGATCAATATTTTACTCAATTGCTTTGAGCGCCACACTAAGATGTTATATGGAGTTTTTGAGTTTCCACATTTGGATGATTTTCAAACTATTTCCATGCACTTTGACCTTGCATATGCATCCCGTTTGCTACACTTGAGTTGTGACAATAGTGTTGTGAACAAGATGGACATGCCACAAATGACATGCTCCTCTATCACAGACAAAAATATTTTGCTTGGTATTTGTTGTGTGAAGGTATAATTTCTTACGTGTCAACCTCTATGGACCATAAGTTGACAAGACAAACCGTAGAGAGTTACCTATGGCTTCCCTTCAACGAGCTATCTCTACAACATAAGGTGACTTCCTTATACTTGAGGACTCATGCTATAATATTCATGAATTGGCTACTCTTTGAGTGTTGCTTCGCCTTTGCTGTGAGCATTATAGGCTTCATGAAAGGTGAAGCAACATTGAGGTGTTGTCAATTCAATCTTCCCGAGGACGACTATATGGTGAACCCCAAGATCAAGAATGTTTTTCGACCTCTTCTACTTTGTGATGAGCATGTAGAGTAGAGGATGACTCTTTTTGAAGGGGGAGCTAATGTAGCCCGACCTACGGTCTTTACCACATCAAGGTCTCCAACTTATGCCAAGTTGTCATGGACTCCAAAGGTGAATCCATTCCTCTATGCGAGCCCACTTGCCACCCTATTGAATGGTATACTACTTCATACTCCGTCCCATTATCATGATAGGATCACACCGACAAGTACAGAGGAAAGGAAGCAAGCCTGGAGAACCAAGACCGACAATACAGAGGCTTGGAAGAGGAGACGGAAGAAGCTCTAGACAGAACTGGTGCTAGGACCAGTGAACCAAAGCAACCGCCGGGATTTCCAGCGATAGCACCGGTGGACCGGAATCCCTGCCGGAACTTCCGACGCACGAACCGGAAAACCGGACTTGATGCCGGAACATAGTTCTACCTACCAATCCGGCACCGACCAAAAATATTGGCGACGACCAGAACTTCCGGAGCTGCCGGACTTATTGCCGGAAATGCCGTCTGCGCATAGATCTAGGTTTGATGCCCTGGAATATTCCCTTTACTTACCCTTTTGCCTAGTGTATCCCCAAACTACCCCCATACTAGTGGTTGGCCTATAAATAGAGCCCCCACCCCCTCATGTATCCCTAGGCATAGATGATAGACTAAAGACACCCCCTTTGTGGAATCTCTAGTTTTGCCTCATCCCCTTACCCAAGGGGACCGACTATCGTCACCACCTCGTTGGAGTTTTCATCGCGCCTCCCTCGTTGTACAAGGCCTACGTTTATGAGTGCATTTGCATAGTCATCAAGACCCTCTCCAAGGTGTTATTCCCTCTCTGCTTGGGATCGAGGGAGCACGTTGACCGATCTTTCCTTGCGAGGATTCTATCGGACCGGTGGCCACCGGCGGGAGCAATTGGCCTTGTATCGTGTGAGTTTTGCATGTGTTCATCGTGTTCTTCGCGAGGTGTACATCCGCTTCCGCTACCTTCTCCCTTCCCCTCGCTTTCCCGTTAATTTGACCACGAGAGCTGTGAAGATCGGGCCACCCACGAGGTTAGCCCTCAATAGGATTGGGCTAGATGGGCCATGGAGAGTGGTGATGTGGGTCCTAGTGCCGTGCAGTGGAGTAGGGGTAGGTGGAGGCTGCGGTAGCTAGCTTTTAGAAATATAGGGCAAGATCCTTGGCATAATGGCTTGGGTCCCCTTTTTTATCTTCCCTCCAGGTGCTGCAGTACAAGGGAAACAGTGACATACTAGTGTGGTCGACCATAGAGGGGTGGTGGAGTGCTGGGTATGGCTAGGGGTGGGTATAGTACTAATCCAAGAGGGATTAGGGGTGATTATGTTGATGCATGTAATATCATTTCGATTGTTTGATTTTCATGATTTTTGACATGGTTAGAAGTGAGTGATGAGGGTTGGAGATAGTGTTGAGGTGGTGATCAGGGAGTTGATTTGGATTGCATTTAACACCAAGGAGTTGAGTTTGAAGGATATTAGTGATCTGAGGTCAAAATATTTTCTTGCCATCTAAGCCTTGCTAGGTTTAGTGATTTAGAGATGCACTTGGAAGATGGGGTATATTGGTTGATAGAACACATGAGGTAGATTAGAATGGTGCAAGATTTGGTCCAGAACATGCTTGGGTGATTATAAATTGAAGCTCAAACTTAGTTGTTTTTAAGGGTGCCAGAACAGAATATTTTAAGAAGCTCAAGGCTCCATTAGAAACATGGAGTATAAGGGATGATGGACAAGGTTGAGTAGATCACATTCCTGTAAATAATTGATCCAAAGAATTTTTTAGGGAATAAGAAACATGTGCCAAAGATTGAATGTTTTAACATTTGTCAGAACAAATTACCATCTTCACTATAAAACCATCAAGGATAGGTGGGTCCAAGAGGGATCAGTTCAAGGGCAAATGTGTGGTTTGCAAGTGCACTTGCTGGTGTGCAAGATGACCCAAGTGCATTATTAAAAATTCCCATGGTTGATTATACATAGAGGCTCAAGGATTTGATCCTAGTAAAACAGTTTCTAACTTAGCCAAATTTGGTAGTTCTAGGGTTTCGAATAGAGAGGAATATTTAGTTGGATAGATGAGTGGAAAGGATCCAAACTCTTCACCAAGTGAATGAGGTTGAGGAGTATCTAGAGTAGAAGGGATACATGCTTCGGTTCGGTCTCCATTGATTTGAAAACTACAAAAAGGGAGTGGCTTAACATTGAAACTGATAAGGGAACCGATGGTTAGCTTAATGTCTAGGGGTTAAAATTAGCTTGGTAGAACAAGGTAGATGGGTTTATTGATCAAGAGCAAGGATGGGTGATGGAAGAGCACATCACAAATAAGAGGTTGGGATAGGCACATTGCCTAGGGATCAAGAGTAAGGGTCTTGGATAGGGTTTCAAAAGTAAGCCTGATAACAAAGATGAAGACTATCTTCCTACTAGGGTTTTGATGGTTTTGTCCCAAAAAACCTAGGGTGATATAGTATTAGGATCAAACTATCCTCACCTGGCTAGAAAAGTATTGGGTAAAGGTGATCTGATGATAAAAACATGCTGGGATCCAAACAAGCTTAAGGGTTGGGAGGAGAGTGATTTCCATTCCACCTCTTGAGGGTTAAGGGGTGTGTTATTGATTTGACTTTTTTTATCTGGGGACTAGGCTCCTATAGAATCTCATACAAACATCTAACAAACGAGTCAAGACATACATGTTTGAAAATAGAAGATCGAGTCAATTCATACAAACATCTCAAGGAAGAGATACTACATACACAAGCATTTTTCAAAGTCTTGGGAGAGAAGTTTTGAAATAAGAAAACAAAGGTTTTGGGTTTTGAAGGAGGTGAGTGTCCCTTGGCACCATTACAAAGACAGTAGAGGAATTAGCTTTTCAAAAGGTTTTAGAAAGTCTTAAGAAAAGAATATTTAGAAAGCTCTATCTTGAAAACATAGGGAGATGTTATCATATAGATCTCCTCAGTTTTGTCAAGTAGCAACAAGAGAAAACATTTTAGTTTTTACAAAGTCATCTTGGCTCTAGTTTTGAAAAGTCAGAACATTTGAGAATATGTAAAGTAAACCAAGAAATTTCCTTTTGGTAAATAGCTTTGGTAAACCTTTGATAAGATAGAGAAGTATCTCAATCACAATCACAAGCACAAACAAAGGCAGAGCAATCAACAAGAAACTGCTACACCGCTAAGAAAGAAAAAGTTTTTGTTCCCCCTATTTTTTTCACTTTGAACACATAAGCAGGGTTACTGAAAGGGGGTGTTACATTAAAGTCCAACAACATACACCATACCTACCTATGTGGCACTTGCTACTCCAAGTATAATATATGTGCCATGCCTTCAAGTAATTCAAAATAACCCTTTTTAGTTCAAAGCTCATGAGAAAGTAAGATATGGGGTGAAAACCACTATGTATGCAACCGTTTAAAATATACAAAAGAGGAAACAAGAATTTGACCATTAGTAATTGAAAGTTATGTTCCCTGCTTACTGAAGGACTAGCACATATGTTCTCTGCTTATTTTCTGTTATAGAAGTGTTAAATGATCAGAAGGAGCAAGAGAGTCTTCCATAATTTCATACGTTCATCCAAGCATGGTTAATTGTTCACGATACTTTCATTTGTTTCATTATAAAACAACATATTGTTAAGCATGTTTGTAGTTTATAAGAGATATCACTTTATAGCTCACTTGCCTATTACTATTCTTTAAAGATTGAACCTTATAAACTTTGTGTAACATTATATGACATGAAACATAGAAATAGACTCCAAAGTCCTTGTTTAGTTTCATCACCTTTATGCTCGAGGACGAGCATATGTTAAGCTTGGGGATGTTTGATGCATGTAAAATACATCCGTGAACTTTGTAGTTTATTGTGCCAATATCCCCATTATCTTGCAACTTTATTATATTTACTGAGACTAACCTACAAATAGTTGCAAAAGTATACAATTTCTTGTTTCACACTTTGTTGTATAGAAATACGTGAATATAGAAGGAAACCGGTCATTACGGTGAAATTCAAAGTTTTCTGAAATATGTCCTTGCAGAACAGTTTTCGACGATTGACACGACAGTGCCAGAATAAGGCATCAAATGGAAAAAGTCAAAACATTAAAGGTGTGGGAAATTTCATGCTAATGATCCTAGACATAAAATTTGCCTTAAAAGGAGTCCGGTCACGACTTTTAGCACCAGATTACTGAAGGGTAAAGAAATAGTTTTGGGATTCCGAGAGTTTGTGACGTGATTGACTCCAATTTTATGCATGCTTGATGGATTCGGAAAAGTCACGAACCAAGGAGATCCCAAAGGATAGAGAGGACCCCTAGGAAGGTTCTAGAGGTGTCCAAGAGCCCTTGCACCAAAGGGCATCCATTCCATGGCCTAGATTGCATCTCTACCTCTATATATATTAAGGGGAAACCCTATTTTTGGAGGCATCCATCCATAGCTACAAAATTCCTCCCTCTTAGCATCCACCAAGGAGGGGTCCTCCACACCAGCACCATCTCCAAGTAATAAGAAGGGGCCAAGGGCCGCTGCCCCCAAGGGCCGCCACCGTCCATAGGAGGTCGCCGCCCTGCCCTGCCATAGGCACCGCCTCTCTCCTCGCCATGGCCGCCTCTCCCCCTTGATGAGGCACGTCTCCATCACCATCTATAGCAAGATCCTCTCCATACCCCTACTGTAATCTCTTGGAAAACATCATGTGTGATACAATCTATTGTTTTCCCAAGATCTATTGTATCTCTATGTCTTTTTTGAGTAGTGAATTGTTTATGGCAATTGTGAAATAGTTCGTTGATGGTTGCATACAAATATATGTTATCTTCTATGATGATCTTATGTACTAATATATAAGTGCACTTATGTTGGAGGATGCATAAGGTTGTCACCGTTGCATGATGATAGGATGAGGGATGGATGGAGTTTGACAGAAACCGGATCCCAAATTTTAGATATGCATGCTATGTTAATTCATGGTTAAATAAGGGGGGTTATAGTTATGGGGACCTTAAATCTTGAAGCGATGGTTGGACTTTATGTCTTAAATAATTCCCTTGCTTGCTCTTAATTGTTCTTGGGATCAATCACTAGGGGTGTATTTGCTCATGTCTATGGCTACACCTATCTACACCCCAACCGACCCATTCCTCACCAACCCCCCACCGCACCCAATCCCCATCCGCGCCACACCTTCTTCCTCCTATAGTGCACCCCTTGTTCCCTGGCCACCAGCGCCTCCTCCAGCACGCCCCATTTCCCCGGCCATCCGCGTCCCTCCCTCCTCCGGTGTGCCGCCGCAGTTTCTAGGCCGCCAGCGCCTCCTCCCTCCTCTAGAGCGCCGCCCGTGCCCCTCCCAATGCGTAATCCCCAACCTTCTCCATACACCCCGTGCGCTGACAGACCTCGTCTGCCCTGTGTGCCCCCTCCGTCCTGTAGTTTCCCGGTCGCATGCGCCTCATCCCTCCTCCAGCGTGCCGCCCCCTGATTCCTAGCCACCCCGCCTCCTTCCTACCCCAACGCGCCGCACCCGGTTCCCAGCCGCCCGCCTCCTCCCTTCCCAGCACGCTACCCACTCGATAAAAACAAAGTTCACAAGCTTTTGAAAAAAATAGTTCACTTATTTGTCTACAAAAAAGTTCACAAGCATAAAAAAGTAAGGTCGCTCTACGGGAAAACAAAGTTCACTTCAAATGCGACGGGGGGTCTCGTTATATTTAGTAGTTCACTTTAGATGGGATAAAAATTCCAGAAGGGTGTTTGCGAAAAAGAAAGTTCACATGCATTAAAAAGAAAGTTCACTCCGTGGGAAAACATAGTTCACTTCGAGCGTCACGGGGATTTTCGTTATATTTGGTAGTTCACATCAGACAAGGATAAAAAATTCTAGAAAAGGGTGTTCGATAAAAAGAAAGTTCAGAAGCATTAATAAAATAGTTCACTCTACTATATAAAATAGTTTGCTTTATAATTTGCAAGTTCACTTTGGACATGGATAGAAATTTAAAAATGGTTCACTTCGAACATGGTGATTTCCCGAGAAAAATAAAGTCCGCTCGCGTTTAAAAAAGTTCACGCTGATGTCTAACAAGAACTTTGTTCCCTTTTTAGTTATACAAGAACTGATCTAATCACATATATATATGATTAGATCATAATGTCCATATGCATTACATGTAGGGTTTATTGTGTGCTTATTTGATTAGATCATAATGCCCATATACTTTAACCTAGTGTTCCGGCGAGATCTCAGCGTCCTTGATGGCGGAGGAGCAAACACCATCGTGTCTTATGTCATCGCCAGCTAAAATTACCAAACCCTCAGACTGACCGTATTATTAACCGGATCTAGTAGTAACTGAGATACGATCATGAAACATAATCATCTCTAAGACATCACCTCCATGACACCTCCATAGAGCACTAGCGGGCACGCGAGACGGGTGGGAGTTTAGTCCCACGTATTTGATTCCAGGGTTTTGTTTTGTTCCGAAGCAAAGATATCCGCGGGGGCCGGTTCGTTCGTCCTATTCTGCTATTCAGGACCAAGAGGTACTGGATTCTATTTCGAGTAGGCCCTAAAAGGAGAAGAAAGGCTGAAATGCCAACAGACCTCTGTCTATTCTCTAATTCACCCGATCCCATAGTACCCATTTTTGGAACGTCCAGTGCCAAAGTCACTGAATGGGTAAGTTACCAGTCCAATCCCTTTGACAAATCGGGTGTCATATTAGATATCATATTCTCTCTATATAATTTTTGGTAGGGAAATTAGAATGAATCATTGAGTGAAAAAGGAGTAAAGAATGACAAAATGTGAGACTCTACTAGTCTTCACTCTTGTGGTTTCCTTGTTAGTTGAGAGGTGATGCGACCGGTTTATAAGCCCGGTTGTGAGAGCCACAACATGAGATCCTCTCAAAACACAAGCTTGACCCCTCTCGTTTTGCCCATGGGCCCGTTGTCCTGGCACTACTAGGGAAAAGCCTACTCGAGGCGCATCACAAAAGCCATTAGAGGCGCATATATGATGCGCCTCGAGGCCCACGCTGCTAGTATTTATTACCTGAGTCGCATCTCACACACGCCATGTATAACCTGTATATGTGAGCGCCTCGTATATATTTATAGGAGGCGCATGTTGATATGCGCCTTGATGACCCACAAGTATAGGGGATCGCAACAGTCTTCGAGGGAAGTAAAACCCAATTTATTGATTCGACACAAGGGGAGCCAAAGAATATTTATAAGCCTTAACAACTGAGTTATCAATTCAGCTGCACCTGGAAACAATCTTGCTCGCAGTAGTTTATCAGTAGTAACAGTTTTGTAGTAGCAGTAGCAAAGTGATAGCAGTAGTAAAAGTAAAGACAGTAGTAACAATTGCAGTAAACAGTAGGATTAAAGTGTGGTAGGCATAGGGATGGATGGACGGGCGTTGCATGGACAAGACAATTCATGTAACAATCAAGATATAAGGCATTTGCAGATAAATAAGATAAAGCATCCAAGTACTAAATAATCATAGGCATGTGTTCCATATATGTCATACATGCTCGCAATGAGAACTTGCACAAAATCTTTTGTCCTGCCAGCCCATTGCAGTGGGGCCTCAAGGGAATCTACTGGCAATTAAGGTGCTCCTTTTAATAGAGCATCGGAGCAAATCATTAATACTCCGTGAACACACATGATCCTCACATCATAGCCATCCCCTCTAGTTATCCTAATTTCTGTCACTTCGGGGCCTCGGGTTTCGGACAATAATGTGTATATAACTTGCAGGTAAGATCATAAACAATACTATCATCATGAATCAATAACATGTTCAGATCTGAAATCATGGCACTCAGGCCCTAGTGACAAGCATTAAGCATAACAAGTTGCAACAAAGTCAAAAAGCACTAACAATAGATACTAGGCACCATGCCCTAACAATCTGATGCCATTACATGAACGATCTCATCCAATCCCTACCATCCCCATAGCCTACTGCAGGGGATTACTCACTCATGGATGGGGAAATCATGGATGGTTGATGGACAAGCGATGGTGATGATGATGGTGATGATCTCCTCCAATTCCCCGTCCCGGCAGGGTGCCAGAACGGAGTTCCTGGTTCTAAATCACGGTATCTGGTGGTGGCGGCGCAGCGGAACTCTATCTAGAAAAACATCGAACCCCTCGTCTGTTTTTAGGTCAGGGGGCTTATATAGGCGAAAGAAGAGGTCGAGGCAGAGGCTGAGGCAGTCACACCACCACCTGGCGCGGCCTGGCCTGGCCCGTGTGGCCAGGTGATGTGGGCCCCTCGTGGCCCCACTCCGCCTCGTCTTCTGGCTTCGTGATTCTTCTGGTAAAATAGGAGTTTTGCGGTATTTTCCGGGATTTTTCCTGAAAGTTGATTTCCTGCACAAAAACGAGACACCAAAGCAATTCTGTTGAAAACAACGTTAGTCCTCATTAGTTGTATCCAAATCACACAAATTAGAGAAGAAACAACAACAAAAGTGTTTGGGAAAGTAGATACGTTTTGGATGTATCAACTCCCCCAAGCTTAGTTTATTGCTTGTCCTCAAGCAATTCAGTTGAAAACCGAGTGCGATAAAATAAACTTTCACGAACACATTTGCTTCATAAGATGTATATATGCTCAGCATATTATCGAATACTTAGGCAATTCATAATAAAGAGTATGCAAATAAATTTACCCAGTAGTCATGCAAGCTATGAAGAGATTCCAAACCAAAAATAATAAACAACATGAAAAATAAGCATTTGCAGGATTGTAATGCTCATAAGAAGAAATGATAAAGTGATATCTTGCTTGCCTTTCTTTTTGGAGCAAAATATAAATGCCAAGGCACCTCTGAAGTTTAAGTGAAGACTAGAAGTAAAAATATCAAAGATACAAGCGTCAAAGTTATGTCACAACTAACTGTGTTTCGGGGCAAGCACATTACACTAAGAATGACAGCTATGCTCTCGGGAAGGTGCTCAAAGAATAAATGGTGACTCATCATAAAAGTAAAAGAAAAGATTTGAAAAGTTTGAAGGGCTTCCAAATGCTGAAAGTATGGTACTCATTAGCTTTGAGCTCTCATTGCCCCTATCATAAGCATCTTTTAGGTGATTAAGGTTAAAGTGAACAAATACGAGGATATGCTTGCAAGTTATAAGTCGAAAATCTCATGCCCCTTGTCTACGAGTCCCGGACCTCATGCTACTCAACTTTAGTCACAAGTAAGTTCTTGTCATTGTAAGTACATGTGTATCATGGAGAACCGCCAAAGGGATACCCCTTGCCCCATGATACAAGAGCTATCCCATATCAAAATGACAAGGCAACAGACAATGAGCATCTCAACGATCTTTTTATTTGCTATTGGCATAGGTTTATATTGAGGATGCTTCACAGAATGCTCACTATGGTTATGCTGCAAGTTTCCACCGTGATTAGGCATAGCTTAGGCTAGCCGCCCAGGCGTTTCTCTAACACATATACAAACTCCATGAGCTTAGAAGCTCCCCTTTTATTTCACACCGCTAGGATCCATAAACAAAAGAACATGATATCAACTGAATAATAAGTGTAATGTTGAAAGCGTTCCCCATGACAGCATGGTTCTGCTAATTCTCAACTTATAAAGTGCAAGCATATACGCAACATAGATGGATGCAATGGTTCAAGTTTATTAAGTGCAAGAAAGTAAAGTGTGCCATCAAGTTTGTGAGAGCTTTACTAACTAATTTTTCACATGACAAGCAAACATTTTTATTGGAAGAAAACAAAGCATAATAAATATGCAAGGTATAGCAAAGATGCTAATAGGTAGATATGATGGACTCTTTTTGACAATTTTGGTTTTGGGGAGTTGGGTGCACAAGTAAAACATATACTCAGCACAAGTGAAGGCTTGCAATAGAAAGGGAGCGATAATCGAGAGAGCAGTAACTGTCATAATCATGCTTGTGACAAAACAAAATTAATAGTGGCATAAAAGTGACACAAGAACTCTGAGGAAAGATAAATCATCGAGGCATGGCTGACCTTTTGTTTAGTCATATGCATGTGTGAGCATGTGCCAAGTCAATTCAAATTAAACGTTCAGAGGAGGATACCACAATGTCATACCAAGTTATGGATAGAACAATGCAAGCAAACATTTATATGACATGCTACAAACTATTAGTGGATTGGAAGTGATCATAAGAGAGCAAGAACTACTAAGCATCCATTAAATAACATACACCTTACATGAACGGACTAAGCATGCCCATAATGATGAGTATATGTACAAAAATGAAAACAAATAGAGTTCAAAGCAGCCTCTTACCACACCTCGGGTTGTCGTACATCATCATTGCCCTTCACTTGTGTGACTTGAATAATAAGATAAAACCAAACTCTAAGGAGTCACTGAGGACCGCTGAACCTTGCAATGAACTTTACAAAACTAGAGAAGAACAACAAATATTTTTGGGTTTTCAATTTTTAAAGATAAGAACCGAAAGAAAGAGCGCACAAAGCAAAAATATTTTTGGGTTTTTCGAATAATCAAAATGAAGCTAAAAAGGATGAAGCAAACCAAGGCTAAAAGATAAAGAAGCAAACAAAGAGAAGTAACGAAAATATTTTTGGTCGTTCGTATTTTGGAAAGCAGAAATAAAGCGAGAACAAAAACTAAAAAGAAAGCGAATCATGGATATGCAAAGTACCGACTGAACATGATATGTAGATGAGTGTGGTGTCGGCATACCTCCCCCCAAGCTTAGGCTTTTGGCCTAAGTGGGGATCAATCCCAAGCTGGCCAGGACGGAGCGCCTCCATAGTATGACAAAGAAGTGCCTTCGTCTAGATATGAACTCGAGGGTGCCCTAGTGTAGTGCGCAGAGTAGTCGTAAGAGGGTGCATTCCCCTGGTGTTACCCGTGGAAACCAAGCAGGCGGAGGTGCTTGATACGTCCAAAACGTATCTACTTTCTCGAACACTTTTTCTATTGTTTCTCCTCTAAAATTGTATAATTTGGATACAACTAACACGGACTGACGCTATTTTCAGCAGAATTACCTGGTGTCTAGTTTTTGTGCAGAAAATCAACTATCAGGAAAAATCCTGGAAAATATGCCAAAAATCCTATTTCACTAGAAGACTCACGGAGCTAGAAGAGGATACGGAGGAGGGCCACGAGGGGCCGAAACCACCTAACCGTGCGGGCCAGCCCAGGCAACGCCTGGGGTGGTGTGGCCGCCTCGGTCACCCCCTCGGCCTCCCTCTTTCCCTATAAGATGCCTCCTGACCTAAAAATCCAGGGGGGTTTGACGTTTTTCCAGATAGAGTTCCGCTATGCCGCCACCACCAGATTCCGCGATTCGGAACCAGAAACTCCGTTCTGGCACCCTGCCGAGACGGGGAATTGGAGGAGATCATCGCCATCATCATCACCATCGCTTCTCCATCAACCATCCATGATTCTCCCATCCATGAGTGAGTAATCCCCCACTATAGGCTATGGGGATGGTAGGGATTAGATGAGATCGTTCATGTAATGGCATCAGATTGTTAGGGCATGGTGCCTAGTATCTATTATTAGTGCTTTTTGACTTTGTTTCAACTTGTTATACTTAATGCTTGTCACTAGGGCCTGAGTGACATGATTTCAGATCTGAACATGTTATTGATTCATGATGATAGTATTGTTTGTGATCTTACCTGCAAGTTGTATACACATATTGTTGTCCGGAACCAAAGGCCCCGAAGTGACAATAATCGGGATAACCGGAGGGGATGGCTTTGATGTGAGGATTGCATGTGTTCACAGAGTGTTAATTCTTTGCTACAATGCTCTATTAAAAGGAGCACCTTAATTGCCAGTAGTTCCCTTGAGGCCCCGCTGCAAATGGGCAGGCATGACAAAAGATGTTGTGCAAGTTCTCATTGCGAGCACGTATGACTATATATGGAACACATGCCTATGATTATCTAATATTTGGATGCTTTATCTTATTTATCTGCAAATTCCCTATGTCTTGATTGCTATATGAATTGTCTTGTCCATACAACGCCCGTCCATCCATCCCTATGCCTACTATGCTTTAATCCTACTGTTTACTGCAATTTTTACTACTGTCTTTACTTTTACTACTGCTATTACTTTGCTATTGCTATTACTTTGCAATTGTAACAGTTTTGTAGTAGCAATAGCAAAGTAATAGTAGTAGTAAAACTAAAGACAGCAGTAACAATTATAGTAAACAGTAGGATTAAAGCGCGATAGGCATAAGGATTGATGGACGGGCGTTGCATGGACAAGGCAATTCATGTAACAATCAAGATATAAGGCATTTGCATATAAATAAGATAAATCATCCAAGTACTAAATAATCATAGGCATGTGTTCCATATATAGTCATACGTGCTCGCAATAAGAACTTGCACAACATCTTTTGTCCCGCCAGCACGTTGCAGCGGGGCCTCAAGGGAATCTACTAGCAATTAAGGTGCTCCTTTTAATAGAGCACAAGAGCAAAGCATTAACACTCCATGAACACACGTGATCCTCACATCATAGCCATCCCCTCCAGTTATCCCGATTTCTATCACTTCGGGGCCTCGAGTTCTGGACAATAATGTGTGTGTACAACTTGCAGGTAATATCATAAACAGTACTATCATGATGAATCAATAACATGTTCATATCTGAAATCATGGAACTCAGGTCCTAGTGACAAGCATTAAGCACAACAAGTCGCAACAAAGTAAAAAGGCACTAACAATAGATACTAGGCACCATGCCCTAACAATCTAATGCTATTACATGAACGATCTCATCCAATCTCTACCATCCCCATAGCGTACTGCGGGGGATTACTCACTCATGGATGGGGGAATCATGGATGGTTGATGGAGAAGCGATGGTGATGATGATGGTGATGATATCCTCCAATTCCCCATCCCGGTAGGGTGCCAGAACGGAGTTCCTAGTTCCGAATCGTGGTATCTAGTGGTGGTGGCACAGCGGAACTCAATCTAGAAAAATGTCAAACCCCTCGTCTGTTATTAGGTCAGGGGCTTATATAGGCGAAAGGAGAGGTCGAGGCGGCCACACCACCTCCTGGCATGGTCTGGCCTGGGCCGCGCGGCCAGGTGGTGTGGGCCCCTTGTGGCTCCACTCCGCCTCGTCTTCTGGCTTCATGAGTCTTCTGGTAAAATAGGAGTTTTGCGGTATTTTCCGGAATTTTCCTGAAAGTTAATTTCCTGCACAAAAAACAAGACACCAAAGCAATTATGCTGAAAACAACGTTAGTCCGCATTAGTTGTATCCAAGTCACACAAATTAGAGAAGAAACAACAACAAAAGTGTTCGGGAAAGTAGATACGTTTTGGACGTATCACGCCTCACATATATAGGTTATACAAGGCGCATGTGAGATGCGACTCGAGTATGTCTGAGGGATGCGCCTTGACTATGTCTGACATATGCGCCTCTAATAAGTTCACAGATGTGCCTCAAATAGCATTTTCGAATTTTAAATTTTATAGAACCACAATACAGTCCAGAATACACAATACATAGGTATTATATAGTCTAGAATACAGTATAAACATCACGGAATTTCTAGAAAGTTGCAATTGGCCAAAAACATAGTATAACCAACACGAATACAAGTACATCACACATCAACTTGAATTAATCCACGACATACGAGAGTTTACACATGAACCAACTAGAGTACATCACACGCAACACCAAGTTCACATCTCTCGGGGATCGGGTACAAGTTCACAATCACATTACAACTATTCGATGAAGCTCTCTAGGTGAAGTAGAGCACACAACCTACCATGAAGAGCAAGGTGGTGATCACGACTAAGTTCCTCCACTTCTTCCTCCCGTGTCTCCTCTACTTCTCTTCCATCACCTCTCTATTCTTGTAGCCTTTGTAGCTATTGCCCGAGAAGTTGTTCACTTGCTTCTGGCAGTCTTCCCACTCCTCGTACACACCTGGAACCCTACCGACGTACATGACATAGCACTTCTTCTCCATCTCTTGTACACAAGATATATGATATTAGCTATATATGTTAGTGGAAAGCAATCAGTTCACAAGATATGATCATGCATATATATATATGGGTGTCATGCTATACGAATGTCGCCATGCTATACAAATCACGAACTTATTTATCCCCTCTCGGCCTTGGGGCTATGTAGTTTATCATTTCATTGTATAGCCAAAGAAGAAAGGAAAGAAATCATTCCACGATTCATATAACAATGTCATCCATGCTATATGAATACTGAAGTAATGTCTTTCCTTTCGACTTTGGGGCTACAATGAGATATTTGAAACTACATAATTCACCATTTCATTTAATTCACGCTATCTAATCTCTTCGTATCGTCAAAGACAAAAAAAAGAAATACTTCCACGATTCATATAGCATGGGCATGATATGTCCAGTGGTGAAGCAAAGAAAGGATTCGATCTCCACGACAACGACTCATTTCAAGTTTGGTGTGTTGAAAGGAGTCGTTGCCGTGGACCTAGAATCCTTTCCTCGGCTTACCACTAAACATATTATGTCTTATGTATATGAATCTCGAAAATATTTGTCCCCTTTTGACTTTGGGGCTACGAGATAAAATAGTATTAACTAACACAATTTCGCCATGCTATATATACGAATCATGAACTTATTTGTCCATTCTCTCAACTTTGGGGCTACATAATTTACCATTTCATTGTATCGCCAAAGATGAAAGGAAAAAAAAGCATTCCACGATTCATATAACAATGTCTCCCATGCTATACAAATAGTGAAGTAATGTCTTTCCTTTTGACTTTGGGGCTACAATGAGATATTTGAAACTACATAATTCACCATTTCATTTAATTCGTGCTATCTAATCTCTTCGTATCACCAAAGATGAAAGAAGAGAAATACTTCCACAATCCATATAGCATGGGCATGATATGTCCAGTGGTAAAGCAAAGAAAGGATTCGGTCTCCATGGCAACAACTCATTTTGAGTTTGGTGTGTCGAAAGGAGTCGTTGCCGTGGACCCAAAATCCTTTCCTTGGCTTACCACTAAACATATTATGTCTTATGTATATGAATCTCAAAAATATTTGTCCTCTTTCGACTTTGGGGCTACAAGATGAAATAGTATTAACTTGGACGACATTGTTACAAGTCTACTTGCCTCATACTTAGGTTGGGCACAGAAATAACAATGTCGATGATGGATCCGATGTGGCAAGTAGAGAGGATGCACAAATTACAAGTCTACTTGGCACACCAGATCCAATAACCGTATAGTCACACACATATATAGTGCACAACACGTTTTAATCATCGGTATTTTGAAGAAATATAAAAAAAAGTAAACCAAAAATGACCTAGATTAGTGCCTCATACTTAGGTTGGGCATAGAAATAACAATGTCGCTGATGGATCTGGTGCGGCAAGTAGAAGAAGCTCAAATTACAACTCTACTTGGCACACTAGATCCAGCAGCGGTATAGTCACACACATATATAGTGCCACAACACGTTTTAATCATCGACATTTTGAAGAAAGACGGAAAGCAAACCAAGAAGTAGGGCGGCAATAACGAATGAGAAGCAACATATGCCAAGCACTAAAATAGTTCATAACACAAATAACTAGCTAGCGTTGCTCACAATCAAGTTCAACGGTTTACGAAACATACTCTAGAAGTTGCTAGGCAAGTTAACATAGGGATAAACTTTACAACACAAGTTTGGAACTAACAACTAGCTAGGAAAACATCAAGACTTTTTTAGATGATGAGTCGGCTTGGGGATATTGATGAAGCCTTGTTTAGCTCCTTTCACTAACGTCATGAATGTCCTGCCGTCACCCTGCTTCGCTAAGTGTTCATCTATCTCCTTGTTGCGCGGTGGAGTGCCACCGTAGAAGAGGTCCCCTGATTTTATGACTTGTTGGTACACGATTGTCGAGATCTCCTCCTGGATATCAAAGCAATCCATCCTAAGGTTGTGGTACTGTATATGTTCAAAATCTTCAGCCCACCTTCGGAGGTAAGATGGCAGCGCGCTGTTATGCTGGTCCCATACGAACGCCTTCATGTGGTGTAGGGCGTAGAAGGCATCCTTCCCACTGTCAGGCGCCTGCTTGACACAGGGGAACTCTGTTGTGTGGCCGAACACATGCATGCCGTGCCTCTTAACTATCCTACTTGGGACGGCGGCTCCCGCTGCGATATAGCCGTTGAGAGCATCATCAAGAACTCTCTTGATAGTGGAGTAGTCTTTCCTCTTCGCACTACCCGAGTCGAGATACAAGGCATTTGAGCATTGCACATTCAATGATATGATCACGCAGCCTTGGTGACCACTCTCCGACTCTGGATGGTAGGGAATGAGAATCACATCATTGCCTGAGTTTGTTTGCAGGAAGTATGAGAGGTAGTCGGTCACCATTAGGACTCCCTCATGTGTTCTCAAGATGGCGTCACGCATGAAGTAGGGATCCACTATCGCGATACCAGGGGTCTCGTCTCTAATGATCTGCATGGCCATATTGAGCGAGAACAGTCGGACCAGGGTATCATGCAGCCGGAATCCTTGCAACATGTCGAAGAGGTCGGTATGCCGCACGTAGAAAATATCCCCGGGGGCTACGTCACATTTGGCCCCTTAGCCTTGTAAACTAGGTACGGCCGATTGCCCTCTCGAATGCGGCGCGCCTCAACAAATAGACAGCCATGATGAATACTACGCATATACGAGCCTGCGACCGCAAGCATCGATTCATTGGGCATTAGTGTACCTGTCTTGTGCACCCAAAATGAAATCCCTGCACAAAACAAAGGAAGCACACAACACAATCTAGTCGGTGTCGTCGACAACGCGCATACATGCAACAACGCCTTCACGCTTCCTCCAATGACGACTAGGAGTAGGAGAGCTAGAGGAGAAGTAAAGTGCGATCTTGTAGATCTAGAAGTGCAAGATCTTTCAGTTACATATGTGTGTCAACCAATAGAGGTTTAGCAAACTTCTAGGTGAAACAATAGAGAAAATAAGGTGGAGAGGAGGAGGGGGCGACCAGATCTCTCTTTGTGTGGAGGAGAAAGCAAGTGAGAGAGAAGTGAGTGGGGTGTAGATGCATGCATGTGCCAAAAAGTGAAAAAGGTGGCGAGATTACTCGAGGCGCATCCCATTTAAGATGCATCTTGTATACATAAATTACCTGAGGCATATCTGGTAGATGCGCCTCGAGTGTCTGGCGCCTGCCAACACGCCGGACCCACCTCACTTACTCGAGACGCATGTAACAGTGATACGCCTCCAATATTGAAAAATAGGTGCGCCTCGAGTAAGGTGGGGCAGCCAGATCTGGTCCGTACATGCGATACAGGAGACACATCCCTCAAGGATGCGCCTCTAGTATTAGTATATAGAAGACGCATCGTTTAGACATGCGCCTTGTATATTTAGTGAGACGTATGTTTTTGAAATACGCCTCCTATAAGCATGTCTTCTATAGTCTTTTTCCTAGTGATCGTGGGCCACGTAGACAGTACTTGCTATGACCTGTTGGCCCGCTTCGCTTCGCCCTGAACCGGGATTCCCTACGATTAATGACTCGGGTGAGCACTTTTTATTTTTCTATTCTGAATATTCGATTTCTGAGAGGCGGCATGTTTGACAAGTGCAGTAAGATGAATACGGGAACCAATAAATTGCCTCCTAAGAAAATATTTGTTGCGGATAAAATAATCATTTGATTAAAATGGATTGATGGAATCTTGTTGATAAAATTCCAGCTCCACTACATGTGCTATGCTGAGAGTCCGATGCCGTCGACACAGGGCAAAAAACCCTCGTCATAGGGGAACACCGACGGTGGCCCTCGGCGTAGCCCCGTCAACAGAGAATCCATCGACACAAGTAAGTTGGCCTTCGGCTTAGCCCGGGCCATCGACATACCTCCTACGCTGAATATTTAGGTCAAGCGCTTAGCCTGGTAAACTGACGGACATTGAGCTGACGGCACTCAGATCTATGCCGATGGTCAGGCCCTCGGCTTGCCTTGACATGTTGCAAATTATGGGAGCTAGTCTGTTGGGAGCTATGCCGACGGGCCGTGCCCTCGGCCTATTCCGACCTAGACATAGAGCTACGCCGATGGCCATGCCATAGGCGTAGGTGGAGGACCTGGAGCTTCTCCATGGAGCTACCCTGACGGCTAGACCCTAGGCCTAGCTCCCGACATTTCTAAGTGTTCTCATATGTGTGTGAACACGCTCGCACCCGAGGGATAGATATTGCCTATCTAATCCATGCACCATACGTGTAAACATATTTTAGGGCCATATGCAAGTTTTTGAGAGATTCTGGTGCTCCGGTGCTCGTTTTCGAAATCCTGAACCAGCCCCGCCTAAGATCTACCCCTCTAGCGTTCCTCGTATGACGGTTAACCAATAGGTTTTTATCTTTGTTTTGGTTTGTTTAGGCAATTGCTATATGGAAACCAAGTTTGGACCCAAGATTCCACCAGCTTCCATGCTGTTGATCTGACGCGGGAATTTCCTTCTACAGTGCAGATCCTTTTTAAGTGTGATCGCATTGCATGTGAACATGCTCGCACACGGGGGCTAGATACTTACTATCTCAACATCCCACCATATTATCATACATATGCTATGACCGCATTCAAGATTTGGAGAGATTCCGGTAGTTGTGCTCGGTTTATAGCAAAACCGTAGAACATGGGCCACGTAGATCTAACTCTCTAGTGTTCTCCGTACGACGGTTGGCCAATGGGGTTTTATCTTTGTTTTGGTTTGTTTAAGTCATTGATACATGTGAAACCAAGTTTGAACACAAGATTTACCGGTTTCATTTATGTGATAGTCCCTCCGTCCCAAAATATGAGGCGTCTAAGAATTAGTTAAAAGTTAAATCTTACTAATTTGGACCAGATGTTTAGAAAAATATATCTATATCTACAATATTAAAGGGACACATCAGTAAAGTATACTTTATAGTGAATCTATTGATATTGATTCAGAATTATAAATGTTTATATTTTGTGTATAAACTTTGTCAAACTTAAAAAACATTGACTTTTAACTAAACCTTAGACGCCTTATATTTTCGGACGGAGTGAGTATATTACCAAAAAGTTAAAGTAACATTAAAAAATCTAACGCAATCATAACTAAGGCATACAAAATAAAAATAAAAATAGCTATCCTTGCGGCCATGACCCTCGGCATAGCTCAAGGGGAAGCTAAGTCGACGCCTCTCCGTCAGGCCGTCGACATAGCTCAAGCGGTGTCAGTGCGCCGTCATCTGTGGGCGCGCAAATGCCACATGGCAGGAAGCAAAATCGATGGCTGGGATACGCCGATGGCCGTCCCCGTTGGCATAGCCTTAGCGAAGCCGTAGGCTGAGATACGCTAAAGGTGGTTGTTAGCGTAGCGGTAGCGAAGCTGAAGGCTGGGCTACGCCGAAGATTTTTTCAGGCCGTCGGCATATCTGAGCTACGTCGAGGATAACTATCGGCATAGATTATGGCCGTCTGCGTATAATCGTTTTCTTGTAGTAAAATACCACTACGATATGCTCTCTATAAATTCTTTAGTGGACATGATCTTCGCATCTAATAGACTCATAGGCGCTAAGCTACGAGGGACGGGCTAGCCCCGCCACGCCACGCCACGCTAGCAGCTAGCAGCTAGCACATCGCCTATCCAATAGGTGCTAAGCCATATAGTATAGCGCCCACCCGCCGAGCGGTAGCAAAGGGGTTGTTTTTTGAATTAGTTTCATGTTTAGGTTATCTGTGTCCATTTTAACTACTCCTTCCGTCTTAAAATAGATATAATTTTTTTATTAAAATTTAAATGTATATAGACACTGTTTACTACTAGATACATCTAAATTTAGAGAAAATTACGAAATCTATTTTTGAGACGAGAGGGAGTATTTTGAGTAACGAATCCTTCCCCGCGAAAAGAAAAGAAACAAATCCAGCTTCGTCTCCACTGGCGAGCTACAGAAATTCCCTACAAAGCCACTCCAAGGCTGTGATTTGACCTGAAAAAGAAAGCCACCCTAGACTACACTGTCTATCTCCAAAGGCAGATGTGTACTGTATTGGCCTCCCAGCTTTTCCTCTTCCTCCCCATCTCCTTCTCTCTAATGATAACTTAAGCGAGAGGAACAGAGAGAGAAAAGGCTAGCTCAAGGCAAGGCAAGGCAGGTACCCTTCTCCTTCCCCAAACCCTTTTCCTCTTTCTCTCCGCCCAAGAACTTCACCTCAAACTCAATCCGTCTCCTTTCGCGCAGGAGCTCGGGGAGAGTGTGGCCGGGAGAGCTCGATCGCTGCACCACGAAATCACTGGAGATAACAACCCCTTCCTTGTCTCCCATGGAGGACATCGCTCACCACTTCGGGCTTGGAGCCAGCGGCCACGGCCACCAGCACCATCACAACCAGCTCCCATGGGGATCTTCTCCGCTCAGCGCCGTCGTCGCACCGCCTACGCAGCAGCAGCAGCAGCAGCCGTCTGGCGGCTATCTGGCGCACAGCCCACTCTCCCTGAACACGGCGCCGTCCGGTGGAAATGGAAACCACGGCAGCGGCAACCCGGTGCTGCAGCTGGCCAACGGAAGCCTCCTGGAGGCCTGCGCCAAGGCTGCCAAAGAGCCGTCGTCGTTCGCCGCCGACGTGGAGGCCATCAAGGCCAAGATCATCTCCCACCCCCACTACTCCTCCCTCCTCGCCGCCTACCTCGACTGCCAAAAGGCAAGTGATAGTTCTACTACTAGTAGTAGCGCTAATAACAGTAGCACTGCTGCACCTGCTTCTGCACAAGAAGTTTCTCTTCTACATCTCATGTCGAACATGAAGCATGCATGCTTTCTTCTTGCCTTTTCATAGCAGCTACAGTGCATCAGGTGTTTATTATCCGCAAGTACTTGTGCTGAGCCATCATGGTTGTAGGTGGGGGCGCCGCCGGAGGTGTCGGCGAGGCTGACGGCGGTGGTGCAGGACCTGGAGCTGCGGCAGCGCACGGCACTCGGCAGCCTCGGCACCGCGACGGAGCCGGAGCTGGATCAGTTCATGGTGAGCTCGCTGATCGATCTTGAAACAAACATTTTCCTTCGGTGTTCTTCTTGGGTTTGTGCTTACTACTTGCCAATCAATGGTGAATTCTTGTACTCGCGTGTGTGATCCAGGAGGCGTACCATGAGATGCTGGTGAAGTACCGGGAGGAGCTGACCCGGCCGCTGCAAGAGGCAATGGAGTTCCTGAGGAGGGTCGAGACGCAGGTCAACTCCCTCTCCATCTCCGGCAGATCGCTGCGCAATATCCTTCCATCCGGTAAAGAAACCAATCGGTGCATCAACCCATCCATACCTCTTGCTTGCTACTAGCATCATCCCTTCTCTTCTTTCTTTCTTCCTATCCCTTCTTGATTTATTTATTGGTTGCATAGTACCGCAAAAATAGCGTTTTCTTTTGTTATGTGGACGAAAACAAATCCATAAAAATCGTTTGGTCCTGCATCTTATGATTGTGCATGCATGTGCAAAACTGTGCGCACGAATGGGTTGCTTGCTTGCTTGTCTGTGCTCTTGATGTTCTAGTGTCGCGGCATTCCTGATCAGGGTTTCCCGCAAAAAAAGATTCTTTCCCCCGTCTGTCCGCTTGCTCTTCCTGAAGGAGCATAACTGAGATTCTTCTACCCTGGGCATCCATGGATCTTTCCTTCTGCTGGAAAAGGAATAGTCTCCCTCGCCTCACACATGCACATCATCAGGGCTGAGAGAGAGACACATCTGATCTTTCCTCCCCTTGATCCACACACACACACACACACACCTTGTCATCCCAATCAATCCTAGTAAATCACCAACTGTAGAAATGCTGTTAATTCTTCTAGATCCATGAGTTGGTGTGGTCTCCTTAGAATATATATGGCCGATTCCCTTTCGGGAGGAACATGTGCATGTGACTCCGGGTGGCTCCTTCTTCAGCCATCTTTTCCCCATGATGGAAACCCAGCCTTCTTCTTCTAGGGTTTGGGGAAGGGCCGGAGGTGGCACTGTGCAGCCCAACAGTGCAAGGCCGAGGAGTCTCACTGCCGTATGTCAGTGGAGCAAGTACATGCACACACATGTTGTGTTAATGGGAGAGTGAGTGAGAGAGAGAGAAACACATGCTCATCATCTCATCTCATCCCCCATCTGTCACGCAAGCCAGAACAACATTCTTGTCATCTTTCTCCCTCCCTCAAGAAATCTATGTAGCTACCTCTTGTCCTAGAATCTCTTCTTCTCTGGGTTTGTGGTCTTCCAGATACAGGGCCAGATGTGCTCCCAGTCTTTGCTCGTTTTAAAATGTGGTGCAGTGCAGTGCACACACATCTCAGGTGCGTCGAGACGACCACGATGCTGTGCCAGGGGCCTTTCTAATCACATACCATCACAAGGCTACAGTGACTAGTACTGGTGGTACTACACACAGCTGTTCAGTGTGCTCTCAGTAGTTTTCACTTACTACTACTTGGGTCAGGGCTGCACCCTGCACTGCTGGTGCCACACGATCTCTTCATTATTGAAGCATGTCGTGCAGGAACGAAACTAGCTAGCTGCCATCTGATCGATCTGGTAGAGCAACAGTGCCTTAAGATTTCTGTGAACCCCCCTCGTACTAGTCCAGGTCAATCTCTAGAGAGAAAAATAAGGAAGTGATCAAACAAACATATATATTTCACATAGATGCATAGGTAGACAGATGAGTAAATAGCATATGAGTCTGGCTGGCTGGCTGGCTGGCTTTAGTTCTTTGTGTGTTCTGAGTTCTGACCAGTGCAGTGGCATGGACTGACTGACAGACTGGTCCGTGTGCCTCGAGAACCATAGAAACAGTTAAGCAGCCCCATTATTTGATGTGAGATCTCCCAGCATTGTATGCATGCAGATCTACTCCGCCAATATTATATCCATGCTATAGTATCATCTAGTGTAGCAGTATAGCTAGAGTACTAGAGCTGGATGTGTTGCTGTATTTTGTGACAGCCTTTTCTCTCTCATAAATAATGCCGGTCAAGATACATTGGATGCTTTCCGAGGCAAAGACCAAGTTCAACCCCGTCTGCATTTTTCAGACGTCAACTCACATTTCTCCTCCAGTTCAATTGTTCTTTGTCCTATACTGCCTGGTAGGCTAGTACTACATCTCTACATGCATGTTTCTCCCTTTATTTTCAGTTTTCCCAATAGGAAAAATTATCTTTTGTTTTTGTTGAGAACAAGAGAAATGCTATAATGTACTAGTTGCATAATCTCACAAGTTATAAGTGGATACCACATCGAAACAAAGGGTTCAATGCTGGAATAGTTAACCTACATATTCTGTTGTAATAACAGTTACCAACATAGTAGAGTTTTAGTTGATCAGAAAACAACAATGCTTTTTCCTGATTGATGTTGCACCTGTACTCCAAGATTCTTCGTTTGCATGCATTCTTTCAAGGCCATGCAAAAGCAGGGGACACAGATATCACGAGTTTCCGTTTGTCTTGAGGTAAGGCCAAAAGAGATACCGAAACTTGCCTGGTAGTAAAAAGCAACCAAAAGAAAACAAAAGGATAAAGAAGCTGGCTGAGTTTGCATTGGAACGTCACTGGAAAAGACAATGCAACTGAAGCAAAAAAAACATGCATGTCTTGACGATTTGATGCTTTCATCTGCATGTCATCATTAAAAAATCGTTCATGTGTAGTCATCTGCATGACTGCATCTGATGGTTCCTGTGATTTTTGATCGCAAGTTCAATCCCAAACCTTCCATGTGGTGGTTAGCAGGCAATTTCATGTTCATTTGCTTCTATTCTTAGCTTAACAAGCTTCATGTTTTCCCACTACATACAATACCATGCCCACTTATACTGCACTCTTTTGATTTTCTTTCGTAATGCATGTGTGAGGTGCTAGATGTTTGATCTTCCAGTTTCGTTGAAAGGCGAGTTGTTTGATAATACTTTCTGCAGTAATAAATTTATGCTAGCTAGGGCGTCTTGCCTAGAGACCTTTTACATAATTACTACTATGAAAAGTAATACATCCAAACTTAATTAATACTCTACGGAGCAATTTAATCTTACTTTCAAAAGCATAATTAACACTTTCAGGTACAAGTTGTGATCAATCATTCCTGACTCTCTTAACATATACTTTTTTCCCATGCAGGAATACAAGTACTTCGTATGAAGCTGCACATGTTTATAAATATATTTTTATAAATGAAAGAACCTCTGAAATGCACTGACAGAAATTATCTTTGTGCCAATCTGATTAGTAACTAATAGTCTAGCACCCATGACTTTTAAGCTCCCTTACCATCTTTTTCTGCAAATGCTTTTTTAGCATTTTCTGAGAAAGTGATGATTCTTCCATTTCTTGTTAGAAACTAACCATGCTTTCTCTAGGCAACGTATCATAAGTTCCGTGGGAAATTGACTGCATCCGAACTTAACCATCTGCAAAACAAAGCTTACCTAGCATGAGTGATATCCCAGCATTCACCAACATAACCGAAGTCTGAAAAAAAGTAGTATGGCAATAGAAATAACGGTGCCACCTCATTGTAAGGTGCCATATGCACATGTACTCTCTTCGCACGGAACGTATTACACAACATCTTTTACTTATAGCAATAAGTACAACTTACAAAACGTGTGCAAGTTATATGTAATGAAAAATATTCTTGATCCCAAATTTATGACATTTTTTCCGTCTTGCCTTATATAATTTTATGTCAAAGGTAAGACATTCTTAAGGTTGACTGCACAAATTGGTAAATTTGACCACACAATGTTAACCATCGCGGCTAAGTGGGATGCCAATTTTACAAACAGTGAACCGCCATATAAGTTGGAAGTAACTTCAAAAATAGGTGGCCCATTTTGCTGCCCCATTTGGATCCTAACGACAACCTATATGTACTGAAGTAATGCATCAGTAAGAGATATGTTCTCATTAAGTAATCATATGTTCAGTAACATTCTCTAATCCACTAATTATTTTAGCCCGATAAATGCTTTGTAGCACAAATAAAATGGCTAAAAGTAAGAATAAACCTGGAACACTTCTTCTTATTTCTTTATTTGTGCCTCCAATTGGAGAAACTCTTATGGATAGCACTTTGAAATCAGAAAATCGTTTTAGAGCTCGGCCTACATGGAGCCCTTTATTTTTGAAAAATTGAAAACATGATTCCAAAGTTGCAAAAAAATTGAATTTTTTTCCTAGACACGGATAATGATGTACTCTACCAACATAACAAAGTCTCAACTCAAAATACCTTATATTCCGGGCTTAACAAAAATGCCACAATGTGACAACTAGAGTAGTGAGCATTGCAAAAATTGAATCCTCCAAAATCTTTCAGATTTTGTCATTTTTGTGCAGCCTAAAATACTGGGTATTTCGAGTACTTCAAAACTCCATTTTTTAATGGTTTAAAAAAAGGGCTACCTCTAGCCCCACTTTGAAATATCTTATAAAGAAACTAGCTTTATATATGGTGGTCCTCTCTTTCAGATCTATTTTTTAACTTGAATTATGAACTTATCTCTTACAATTTAAGATGAAATTCCATATTTTTTAACGTTTCACATGAAACTTGATTGTTTGAGTGTAATCACATTTGACAAACTGTTATAAACTATTTTTATCCTAAAGCTGTAATATATACTTACTCTTATATTTTTTCCTTCTTGACTAATTTCATAGATCCAAATGGAGTTGTTACCCAATTCTTATGAATGGTACTTTGAAATGTTTTAAATAAATGACACTTTAAAACGTTTTTAGAAAGAAACCATCTTTGATCTGACGGTTCTCTCTTCCAACTCTATTTTCTGGACTTATATATTTTATGAACTTATTTCTTAAAATTTCAGTTGAAAATCCATATTTGTAGAGATTAATCCATGCCCAACACATTAGACATCAATACATTTATATTGAGTTATTGACACATGGTTATCTCATCTTCATACACCATAAGCATAACATTGTTAATTAAATAAATGGAGTATACTGTAAAGAGGAAGTATCCAGGGGGGACCAGATTATGATGAAAATCCAGATTTGTATAGATCAATCAACACCGCATGTTTGACATTGATCCATATATATTGAGTTTTGACGCATGATTATCTCATCTTCATACAAAATAAGCATAGTTAAGTAAATTGATGGTGTATATTAATGAGAAAGTATCAGTATGGTGAAAACCTCAGGGAAACTGCAACCTTACGTTTTGAAGAACTTAAAAAAAAATTGGAGGTTAGCTTCTGGAAACATGAAAAAATACCAAGTTTAAACTCATGTTCATCCAGGACATATGTACAAAAAAAATTCAGAAATAGTAGCATCTACTGTATTCTACTATCCATCTCTGAATTTGCTTTTTCAATACTGTCTGACTAAATTTGAGTTTAAAGTTTAAATATTACATGTTTATGTAACTGCACCTTCCCAGCATATAGTATTTAAAAAAAATACTGAACTTCTAAAGGTGGTTTTTATCGATTTCTACCTAAGGTGGTTTCCACTTGATATTTTCTCAGAAATAAGATTGTAACTTGCTAATTCCCCAAGACTAAAGTCATGCCAGACTAACTTTCCTGTTATGCCATTATTTACATGTGCAGTAGCTAGTTGATGTTTTCACTAAATCCGTGATGTCATTCTCCTTTTTCTCCAAAACTATATGTTTATCCATTGATTCAACTATTCTGGCTTCATGCACTGTTAGTTGTTACATACTTGCAAAGCGTGTGTCTGAATTTCTACATTGATCTAACTATGTGAAAGTGAGTCCATACCTTGTATTTTACTTTACTAACAAATTTTGTTTCATGTGTAAATTAATAGGCTCTTCTGAGGAAGATCAAGAAGGCAGCGGAGGAGAGACGGAGCTTCCTGAGATTGATGCCCATGGTGTGGACCAGGAGCTCAAGCACCATCTCCTGAAGAAGTACAGTGGGTATTTGAGCTCCCTCAAGCAAGAGCTGTCAAAGAAGAAGAAGAAAGGGAAGCTTCCCAAGGATGCTCGCCAGCAGCTCCTCAGCTGGTGGGAGTTGCACTACAAATGGCCTTACCCCTCGGTATGCAAATATCCCCAAGTTTCCATGTTCTGCACGTTTTCAGAACTTCGATATAAACATTCTTTCTGTTGTAGAATGTTCTATGCACCATAAAGAGGAAGTTTCTGTCTGTCTGTCACTTAAATGCTGTGAACATCTGCAGTAGGAATTAGCAAAGCTACCATCTAGTCTCCCAACTTAACCATTTGCCTCATCTCTAACAGGAGAGCCAGAAGGTGATGCTGGCTGAGTCGACTGGCCTTGACCTGAAGCAGATCAACAATTGGTTCATCAACCAGAGGAAGCGCCACTGGAAGCCCTCCGATGAGCTGCAGTTTGTGATGATGGACGGCTACCACCCACCTAACGCTGCCTTCTACATGGACGGCCACTTTGTCAATGACGGTGGACTCTACAGGCTCGGGTAGCTTTGCCAGCCCTTGTCTCTGAACCATGACCTCCTTCGTCTCCAATGGCAGCGATGGAGTGCCTTACGCTGAAGCACTTGGGTTCAACAACCCAAGCTAGTTAGCCTTTGTGTGCCGCATGCGCGCTGGAATGAGGCCGCCTGCTTATTTTATTTATCACTGCGTACCTACCTACCATTTATCCGCGGATTTTATCCCTTTTGTGTGGTTTTATCGCTGTTGACCTGACCATATGGATCACTGCCTGTTTGCTACATGCCTTTCTACGTGCATGTTTGAATAATGCAAGTTCTTGCAAGAGCTACCTTCTGCCTATTCGATCTTTACTGGTGCGCCGTTTCTAACTTTATCCATGCTTGCTAACGATAGTTGATTCATGTTTTTAATTTGTTGGCCGTTTGGTGCTTGCCAATGATAGTTGATGCATGTTTTTAATTTGTTGGTCGTTTGGTGCTTGCCAATGATAGTTGATGCATGTTTTTAATTTGTTGGCCGTTGAGTTAGATATTTACGCTTTGCTAATTTTCACCGTACGATTCCTTGATTAGGGTATTATCTATTAAGTTATTTAACTGCTTCAGAAGTTTGTTGTCAGTTAAGCCTTAGACTATTACAATTATATTATTTTATTTCCCAATGCAATAACGTTCTTTGAGATTAATTTTGTGCTATTTACACGTCAAATTAATAGGTGTACACTAATTACAATCGTTCAGCAGTCTAAATATTAGCAAAATTTGCATACTTGCCTACTTTCTCTCGGACACAATTCAGATCTTTTCAGAATTTCGGTCAAGTCAAACATTTTTAGTTTTGACTATTAATTTGATATGACAAGATTTCTTCATCAAATAGACTTTCATAATTTATGATTCCTTTTTATTCTAGACAACACATTGTGTGACACATTTGAAAGGACAATTTCTCATTGAGACTACAGTGACCTCACATAAAAAATTATATGTCCAGTCAGTTTCTACATTTACATTTCGTTGTAAAATACAAGCCATGCTAATTTTATGTTTCAACACTCCAATATTCGAGAGGGAATTCGATTCAATCCTCTGGATTTCCTTTCTTTGTGAACTTCAATAATACTGTGAACCAAAGAGTTACGTGGAATATGACCATTTTCAAGTTAATGACGAAAAACACTGACCCCTCGCGTCGCTCCCCAGGGCGACGCCAGGGGCGACTACCGCCGCCGCCAAAGCTCCCTCTCGCGATCCAATCGCTGCGCTGCCGCCGGCCCTCGCCACGGTGGTGGCGGGCCTAGCCGCCGAAGGTGGCTGGGGGGTGGTGCGTCGAAGGCGGAGGCCGGTGCTGCTGGGGCGGAGGCGGCGGAGGCTGAGACGCGGCAACCTGGGCGGCGTCCCTTGGTCGGGGTGGAGGCGGCGGTTCCCCGTGGTGGAGATCTGGTGGAGGAGGTGCTGGCGTTGGGATTCCGTTTGGAAGACCTAGATTGGCCCTCTAACCCTAATTTCTGGCGGGATCCATGCGTGGCCATGGACCTCTTGGCCATGGTGGGCGCGAGCCGGAGTGGCAAAGGGTGGCCGCGGGGCGCGCATAGAGATGGGTTCGATCTGGATTTATCTGATCTGGTACTTGTCTCTAGCGTTGCCTTGCCTTCTCTTTCGCTGTTCTGATCGGCGGCGTGGGGGCTTGCTGGTGTGCTTGAATAATGGTGGCGGTCATATGGTTCCTTTCGCGCGAAGATGAAGATCTATTGTTGCTTGCTCTTGTTGATATGGTCGGATTGGTGAGTTCCGGAAGGTTCCGTCGGCGAACTCCCATGGGTGAATAATGCCTGGAGATTGCCGGATTGGAAAGATTCGGTCGTGCGCACCCAGGGTTTACTCTGGCCGTTTGGGTTCAGAGGGAGCGCTTCGAAGCTCAGTTGGCTGTTAATATCATGGGACATGTTCTCGTTCCATGATACTGACGGAGAATATCATGGAGACCGAGTTCTGAGGACTGACAATGGTGGTTCGACTCTGGTTGGTGATGAGGAATTGGCTTGGTGACTTGTGACTTGGAGCAGCGGCATGCAAGTGGGGACGACTGCACAGGAGAGGTTCACAGTCCTACCTATCAGGGTGAAAACTCAAGGTTTGACCTTAATTGGTTGTGCCTGGCAATGGCCTTGTTGAAGGCATTGTTTTGAGAGCGTGGACTTTCTTCAGGGTGAAAACCTAAGATCTATGATCGGGAGATGATGGTGTTGTGCACTATTCCCTTCTTGGAGGCATCGTTTATGGAGAAACTGGACTTCTGGTGTTGTCTTGGTGGTGGTAGTACTGCTGTTTCAACAAATGGGTCACTGTAGCGGGACTTTTCTTTTTTTTGTAATTCTTTTTTTTTTGGCTGTGTGCATCCGTATGGCCGCTAGGGAAATACGTTGTTGCAGAGGCTGAGTGTAATTGGTATCTTCTGATATTAATATATGCTCCTTTCAAAAAAAACTTATATTTTATAAATTACGCACTGTTCTAACAATGTACTAAATAATTGTCAGTCTACCAAGGATTAGCAAATCAGACGAGAAGTGTGGATAATCTACAAACCATCAAATTATATTGACTTTGTATGTCAAAAAGATCGTACTCTAATAAAGTAGCCCATTGTTCCGTAATAAGTATTGATGATTTAGTATAACTTTGTACTCTGTACTAAATCGGTGAAACATAATATAGAATGGATGGAGTACCATTTTGTGCCCCCTTGAATAAGATCTTCACACATGGAATTCTATCATGAACCACATTTTAGCATTTGAAGTGGTTTTTGTGTGATGGTTTAACTCCTTGGAGTGCTGTGGCGTTATGCTTGCACATCCATGGCCAACTAAGGGGCGCGTATAGCAAACACCTCTCCCGTGTCCACTTTCCTTAGCAAGTGTTTATCGCTAAATCTATACAAAGATCTAAAGACATAGAAACATTATTTATTTTGTGCAATGGCTAATCAAAGGAGAAGGAAATAACTCATTCATGTCTTGAATGAGCATGCTAGCTTTGTCTTTAAGACCTAAGGGATGATTGATGTACTTGTACATATTTACAAAGATTTGTTTACAAACGAGGAGAAACCCAACACTTGGTTGAGAGAAGATATTTTTCTGTAATGAGGAAAAGTTAACTTTAGAATCCCATTTTTTTGACGAGGAAGTTAAGAGTTCTTGTTTTTCTCTCATATTCAGATGGGCCTATGAGTGAGTTATCTTTCATGTTTTGCCTATCTTTTTTTGGATGTAATTAACTATGATTTGATGCTCTATTACATGATTTGGAGAATGATCATCTAGACATCTTTAGGCCAAACTTTGCTAGGATTACTTCAATTTACTCGATTTATGAAAACTTTTATAGCTAACAACATTTTAAATTGTTGCTGTAAGATCTTCACAAAATTCCACACTAGTAGATTTGATGTTCCAACTAATTGATCGATTGCCTCAAATGAACCAACCTTTATTCATGAGAGATATGTATTTTAGAGTGGTAACTGCACATGAGTGTGTCACTCAATGGCTAGTTTTGAAGATTATTTATGAAAAATTCTATGATACGGTAAATTTAGATTTCCTGTAAGAGATTTTAGGTAAGAGAGGCTTTGGTAGAAAAATGATCCCACGGAGTTATCAAAAAAACTCATGAAAGATGAGTGAGGTTCAAGGCTAACAATAAAGAGAGCAACTTTTTTGTGAATGACGGGGCTTGAAGAAGAGGGGCGTTGTCTCCTTTGTTGTTTAATTTGGTGGTAGATGTTATACCTAGGATGATGATTACTATTTAAAGGTTTGTGCACCAGTTTTTGTCCAAGGGCATTATCGATCCGCAATATGCATACGATACATTGCTTTCCATGGACAATGATGCTACGTAGTTGTTAACTTTAAATGAATTTTAGTTTACTTTGAACAATTATCGGAGATGAGGATCAACTTTCACAAGAGTGGATTTATACCCATGGTATGGAACAAGAGGAACTCCAACCTTTTGTGGGTATTTTCGAAAGTGTAGTTGCGTAATTTTGAATAAATTACTCAAGAATAACTTTATGTCATTCTAAGCTTAGATGAGAGATTCGCCCACAATATTTATTAGACAATATGATGGAGAATTGCTAGTTGGAGAGAAACATTTTGACTTATGAGGCTAGATTGAAATTCATTAGGGCATATTTGGCAAGTAAACCAATTTACCAATGTCCTTTATTGAATTTCCAAAACGGGTTCTACAAATGATAAAGACCAGGATGGCAAATTGCCTTTGGAATGTCTTTGAAGGTCATGATAAACTTCACGTAGATAACTTACAGTCAATATGTATAAGAAAGAATCCTAGGGCTTGGGTGTGCCAAATATTCAACTTTTTTTAGGGAAAATGAACCGCCAAATAATTAACTTAAACACTTGCTGACGAGGGATGACATCGACCATGTCCATTGTTATGGACTTGGATTTTAGAGAAAGAGGGCGCAGATAATTTCGTCGGCCTATCAGACAAACAAGGGTGTCGATGTCCTATCTGATTATCAAAACAGAGGGTTAGAGAGTCATCGGTTTGCTAGATGCAATCTAACTCACATCGGGTGGTGTTTCGCTCAAAGCTACGATGCCTTATCCGTCGGCTCCTTCCTGCCTTTATATGAGAGGCTGGGTTCTAGAGTCGAATATGGGTAGGTTACAAGTTATGCTTACAACTCTAATATTATGTTGGTTTGTACTTCTATATTTACCGTCAAGTCAAGCTTTCTGATCGTCGGGTGCCTCCAAGCCTATTTATTCTTAATGGGCCTTATGGCCTTGTAGCTGAGGTACATACTAGGTATACCAACTATAAGAACCCGATAAGTCATACCCATGTCAGTAACCCCCGAGACTCTACTTGAATCACAGATTCGGTTGAGTCCCAAAGACATTTTAAACATGACCGGAAGATTTCTTTGAGTAAGTATTTTATGATTTAAATATTTGTGTCATGATGATTTTGGTATATAACGAGTCTGGTGCAACCGATGGATCGGAAATCATTTAATTGCTCTTGGGCAGAAAACATTGTGAACCTACTTCTAGCTCAAGTCCCTGAACTCGAACCTAGTACATACTAGGGTAATTCAGGTCGGTCCGTTTGAGGTCTTATCGAGTACTAAATTCTAGTTTTTGTTTTATGGGTACCCAAAGCATCCATCGGAATTTTTATCGTATCGTGGATACGGAAATGTTACTAGCAGAGTGCATTCGTGTGCGATTACTAGGCCTCACATGACGGATCTTATGGTCTTAGCTTCGTGTCAATGGAGACGACATTCAGACATGTCATCACGGCGGATGCGGTCCGAGAATTTTTAATTTTTTGTCGGTTGTCTTGTTTGGCTGTTGGAATTACTGAAGTTGTCAACTTTTAAATTTTTCACCTAGTGTGATGTTAACGTTTCCGATGAGAGTAACCGTACGAGGATACACTTGAGTAATGTCCATATTTGTTAACTCTGTAGGAGGATTCTTGCTTTTTATCGGGTGCGCGACCGCGCACCCAATGGGAGTAGCCCAAGGCTATAGTCAAATATTTGTATTCGATTATAGGCTCAAAACTCGTCTTGATAAGCTTCATTGCTGACTCCAGTGGAGGTTTTATTATTTTATGTCGGGTGCATAGCCAGCGCTCCCGATGGGAGTAGCCCTTGAGGCTATGTTCGAATGATTGCGTCCGAGCATAGGCTCAAGTTATTTTTATCGTCTGAGGAGATCATCGACTCAGGTCTTCTTTTTATTGAATCACCAAATATTATCGGTTGTGCGACTAGCGCTTTCGATGTGAGTAGCCCTCGAGGCTATGTTTGAACACTTACTTCCGAGCATAGGCTCAAGTCTTTGTCATTCGAGGAATTTCTCGACTCGGGCCTTGAATCTATATATTTTTTCGTCAAGTTCTTTACTAGTACAGCCAGAGTTTTTTCATTGCTTCCCATGACATCATTGTTGATAATGATGGCGTGGCTTAGTTACATTGGAGCGCTCTCGATGGGACGTTTTAGTGATGGGCCCATGAAGCATGTTGACGATGCGTGGGGGCCGTGTCAGCGATGACTTTGACCGCATGATCCCACATCGTGCGGGAATCGAGGCATCGCGCAATTTCCTCCCGAAGTTACCATTGTAATTAATTCTTATGACGGCTGATCCTTCATTTTATCTGTGAACACATGTTACCCCGAGGTTTCATCATGGTGAAATTTCCTGTGGATCCAACGGTCCTGGGTTGTCGCGGGTACTTTATAAGCGCTGAGGGGGATTTTTTTACTGCCCATCCCTTCCTCCGCCGTTATCCTTCTTCTTCCTTGCGTCGCATCTGTTCCAGTGCTTCTGTTTTTATCTTTCTTGCTCTCTCCCTTACTCGCTCACTCCTTTGACACCGACGCCATGGGGAGAAATAAGGGTGCTGGTTCCACCACCGATGCCACGACGGCCAAACCACGGGTCATTGGATGGACGCCTCGAAGTGCACACAGCATGACGTCCACGAGGCTCGGAAGTATGCGCTCCTAAAGGAGGGCTCCTTCAAGCTTCCCAGCGACGAGGCTACGCCTGTGCCCAAAGAAGGATGGTAGGTAATGTTCACCTCCTTTCTCTATCGCGGTCTTTCTATCCATGCCCACGAATTCCTTCATGGGCTTATTTTTGTGTATGAGGTGTAGCTCTACCAGCTCACATCGAATTCCATCCTTCATATCATTGTCTTCATCATGCTATGTGAGAGTTTTCTTGGGATCCATCCCCATTGGGGCTTTGGAAACAACTCTTTTCCATCAAGAGGAATGCAACAAAAGCATTATTTATGATGTTGGAGGCACCCTCATCTATGTTCATCCGAACATCGACTATTTTGACCTCAAGCTTGCTTATTCTGCCCAAGATTGGAGGAAGAAATGGTTCTACTCAAGGATGAATCATCCGAAGGCCAGATATTTGGATTAGCTCCTTTTGACCCAACGAAAAGCATGAGGAAGCTCAAGTCTTGGGGAGAAGGCGCAACCCTAGCGGAGACTAAATTGTTGAATCCCATGATAGACCGCATCCATGATCTTTGTTATGCAATTGGGAAAGATGTTTCGGGTGTCCATCTCATAGCGCACTTCCTTCGCATGTGTGTTCAACCTCTTCAGGCTTGTCTTTTTGGTATGTGGACATATACTGGCAAGAAGAATCCCATGAGGGTGTCCCTAGACAATCTAACATGCGCTGAACTCGAGAAGAGGGTCAGATCCTTCACCAATCTCACCAAGCATGACTCAATTCCATCTGAATGTCGGGTTGAGCCATTTGGCAAGAAAAATCATGTGCCCGATGTAAGTCCCTATCTCTTGTTTTCCATTTATTGGGTTCTTGTCCTTTAATATGTGTTTTCCTTATATCGACTTTGCTTTGTTGTTTGTGTAGAACCATGATCACTTGGATCCCCTTCCTCCGCTGTCTGAAACTAGCGAGGTCCCCAAACCTGCTGCTGAATCCGAAGAAAATATAGAGGCTAAAGTTGTGGGAGACACCGAGAAAAATAAAGGAAGCTCTGACTCCCACTCCTCTTGTACTTCAACCAAAGTTGTCCACTCTGTGATAAGTTTAGGGTTGTGGCCACCTAGGGCAAGAGAAAATGCGACGAGGCGGACATCCAGGAGATCAAAGACTCCGATGACTCAAGTGGTGCAAAGCCCCTGATGATTCTACCCCTGAGGATGACTCCTCCCAGGAGAAGGGCACTTCTTCGGTTTGCGCAAAACATCAGCTCGTAAGTTCTAACTTTTTCCTTGTTGCTTTTGAGAATTTATCATCTCTCTTATTAACCGAAGTTTTTTATGCTTTTTCTTCAGTGGAGATGAGAAGGGAAAAGTTTTTTATGCTTTTTCTTCAGTGGAGATGAGAAGGGAAAAGCTCTCCCAAAGTCTTCTATCACTCACGCAGCCGATGGTACGGATTTATCCGCCAATTCACCCACAAAGGCGACAGGAACCAGCCAACCCACAAGGAGAAGCGGCGGGTGACCTGCTCCCGAAAGACCTTGTGGTGACACCTGAGGCCCCTCCCCAGAAGAAGAAAAATGCCGACAAAGGTGTGGTCCTGTCAGAGAACCCAACCGAGCCTAATATGAAAAACGTAAGTTTCCTCTTCTTGATTCATCATGTCTTGATTTGCTATTCAACCCCTAAGTGTTTGATGATGTTTTTATTTCCTTCAGCCTATAATGTGCGAGATTGTCGAGATGTCCACTCGTTTTATTAAGATTGCACATGATGCTTCCTCTGCCAAAGGTTTTTTCTTTTGCCTTCTATCCTCTTTGATTATTTTGCTCCAGGAATTTTTCTTGGAATAACTTTGTCTTCTTATGTAGCTGCTACTGATGAGTCCAAGGTTATTCATGAAGCTGCCATGAAGTGCGCAGATGACCTTGAAGCTAAACTGAAGGTCGCTAAACAGGAGCTCGAAAACGCTCGGACAGTGACCAAAGCTAAGACAAAGAAACGTGAAGCCGGAGATGTTTCTGTGGAAGGACGTGACGAGAACCTTCAGAAAAGGCTTGAAGAGCTGAATTCCTCCTTGATAAGTAGGTTACTTATTTTGACATGCAATCCGATGTTTTTTTATCTAAACCTTAGATCATGATTTACTGTATTTTCTTGCTGCAGAGATCACAAATTTCTCGCTATCACTGGCCGAGGATCAATGGGTTGACCCTTTGATGGATACCCTGAGTGTCTTGGAGGGGAACAACATTCGCGGCCAAAACCTTCTGACCCGTTCTTGCCGCGCCTTCAAGAGCCTTCACGCGGAGATCTTCCCTGATAAAGGTGTTCCATTGGATATCAATGTTCTCACCGAGGTCATCAACACCGATCCAAAGCCCCTCACTGACTACGGGTTGATCCACGCGAAGAGCGGTGTGGAGAGTGCGATGGTATTGGCCTTGGCGCATGGAGAGAAGGTTGACTAGGCCAAAGTTAGCTCCTCGATCCCAGTCACTAACAAAGGCAAATAGATCAACCTCGAGCCTTATTTTAAGAAAATCAAGAAGTTCTCTAGCTAGGCAGCCCCTTGAAATAGTTGAGGAAGATGATGTCCCTCCTGCAAAAGCTTCAACTGTTGCCCCTTCTGCCAAAACTTCAGCTTCTGCCCCATATGCTAGTGCTACTGCCTCTGCCAGTGGTGCTACTTAGTCCTTAGCCATAGTTATTTTATGTTGAAATGTTTGTAATGCATACAATTACATGTATAGTTGTTTTTAATCTGTAAGTTGGGAAACACTGTTATTTTGTATCCTGGAATCTGTCGCTAAATTTGGATTTTAAGTGTGCCTGACAAAATCTTCTTTGCTGATTTTTGCCTTTTCTTTTCTTCCTTCATAATGCATCTTACTCGACCGGTCCTTCGACTACTTCTGATCCTTTGGCTGCTTCTATTCCTTCAACTGCTCCTACTCCTTTGTGTCAGCAATTGTTACAAACATAGATAGAGACACCTGCAAATGTCACCACTATCACCCAATATGTTGATCCTCCGATGTATGCCGATAAGCTCCACATATCAAGCAGTTGGAAGGTGAACTTCAGGTTATAAAGGCCCAGGTGGACATATCCCTCTCCAACTCAAAAAAGGCCATGCAGCATGAGAAGTATCTTTTTGAAGAGATATCAAGGGCTAGCGAGAGTATGCTATGTAAGTTTTCTCTCAAAGCCTCCGAGTATCATGACTTTTGCTATTGTGATATAGACTAAATTTTCGGATGTTCAGAGAAGTAGTGGCACAATTTTCGTGTCGTCATGAAAACACCATATCTAAGCTTTTGAGAGTGTGTGTACCTTTGTTTGGACGAAGATAACACCTCACTGAGGTAGTAGACCGGCTATTGGACACTGATACGTCCAAAACGTATCTACTTTCCCGAACACTTTTGCTATTGTTTCTCCTCTAAACTTGTGTGATTTGGATACAACTAACACGGACTGACGCTGTTTTCAGTAGAATTGCCTTGGTGTCTACTTTTTATGCAGAAAATCAACTATCAGGAAAAATCCTGGAAAATATGCCAAAAATCCTATTTCACCTGAAGACTCCAGGAGCCAGAATACGAGACGGAGAAGAGCCAGGGGGTGGCCACACCACCTGGTGGCACGGGCCAGGCCAGGCCGCGCCAGGGGGTGGTGTGGGCCCCCCAGGCACCCCCTCGGTCTCCCTCTTCTCCTATAAGTTGCCTTCTGACCTAAAAACTCCGGGGGGTTTGACGTTTTTCCAGAAGGAGTTCCGCTCCGCCGCCACCACCAGATTCCACGAAACAGCACCAGAAACCCTGTTCTGGCACCCTGCCAGGACGGGGAATTGGAGGAGATCATCACCATCATCATCACCATCGCTTCTCCATCGACCATCCATGTTCCCCCATCTATGAGTGAGTAATCCCCCGCTGTAGGCTATGGGGATGGTAGGGATTGGATGAGATCGTTCATGTAATGGCATCGGATTGTTAGGGCATGGTGCCTAGTATCTTTTATTAGTGCTTTATGACTTTGTTGCGACTTGTTATGCTTAATGCTTGTCACTAGGGCCCGAGTGCCATGATTTCAGATTTGAACATGTTATTGATTCATTATGATAGTATTGTTTTTGGTCTTATCTACAAGTTGTATACACACGTTGTTATCCGGAACCAATGGCCCCGAAGTGACAGAAATCGGGATAACCGGAGGGAATGGCTTTGATGTGAGGATCACATGTGTTCATGGAGTGTTAATGCTTTGCTCTGGTGCCCTATTAAAAGGAGCACCTTAATTGCCAGTAGTTCCCTTGAGGCCCCGCTGCAAACGGGCTGGCAGGACAAAAGATGTTGTCAAGTTCTCATTGTGAGCACGTATGACTATATATGGGACACATGCCTAGGATTATCTAGTACTTGGATGCTTTATCTTATTTATCTGTAATTGCCCTATGTTCTGATTGCTATGTGAATTGTCTTGTTCATGCAACGCCCGTCCATCCATCCCTATGCGTACCGCACTCGAATCCCACTGTTTACTGCTATTGTTACTACTGTCTTTACTTTACTACTGCTGCTACTTTACTATTCCTACTACAAAACTATTGCTACTGATAAACTGCTGTGAGCAAGATTGTTTCCAGGTGCAGCTGAATTGACAACTCAGTTGTTAAGGCTTATAAATATTCTTTGTCTCCCCTTGTGTCGAATCAATAAATTGGGTTTCACTTCCCTCGAAAATACTGCGATACACCCCCTATACTTGTGGGTCATCAAGACTATTTTCTGGCGCTGTTGCCGGGGAGCATAGCTTTATTTATCAAGTTCACTTGGATTCTCTATTGTTCGCTGCTATCCATCCATCATGGGTAAGTCTCGTGATGGCAAGTTTCCTATTTTACCATCCACTACAAGAAGAGGTACGGTTCTAAACACCTCTACTGCTCTTGATTCACCGTCTGTTATGAGTAAGTTCCTTACGCCACCACATACACATGCTACACACACTGCTACTACTGCTAAATCTGAAACTTCTGATGCTTATGATGCTGCTTCTACTGTGCTTGATAAGAGTGGTTCATTAGGTCCTTTCCTAGATGCTATGATTGCTTGAACTATAGCTGGAAATACCGAAACTCCTAATAAATACACTACCACACCTATTAGTTCACCTGAGTCTAGTGAGAGTTATGATATTGAAGATGGTTATGTTGAGATGACCGATGAATTTATTAAAGAATGTAAAAACACCCATGATAGGAGCGCTACTAAGAGTATCCTTGAGAGGCATACTATTAGACCCAAATTGTCTTCTATTGCTAAGTTTGCTGCTTCTCACATAAACATTATAGATGAAGATTTTGATTTCTCTCTCGATCTATCTTACATAGCTATTGTCGAGAAAGAACCTTTTTGTGGGACTAAGAATGAAAGTGCAGTAGCACATATGAATGAACTTTCTACCATGAGTGGCTTGTTTTCTGATGATATTAAGATGCGTACTTATTTTGTTGCTAAGATTTCCCCTTTTCACTGAAAGGAGAAGCTAAAACTTGGTTTAGTAATTTACCTTCTGGATCTATTGATAACCCTGAGTGCTTGATTAGTACTTTCCTGCAGAAATATTTTCCTCCTAGTGCTAGACATGCTATTTTGCAGGAACTTTTTGATTTTAAACAGGGAGAAAAAGAGGTATTGCCTGAATCTTGGGCAAGGTTTTGTGCTTTGATTCGTGCACAGGCTGGAAGTCCATTACCTAAGAATGAGCTTCTTGATATATTATAATGGACTAACCGAGGAATCTAGGACATACCTAGATAGTTGTGCTGATTATGTTTTTAGGAATAGGACTCCAAAGGAAGTTGAGGAATTAATGGCCAAAATAAGTAAGAATTATGAAGATTGGACTCCTCCTGAACAAGCTATACCTGAAGTAATTGTACCTGAACCAACTATTCCTGTGTCTATTCCAACATCAAAGAAGAGGGGAGTTATTGAATTAAATGATGAAGTGATGAAGGAAGCTAAGAAATGTCTTAAGGAGAAGGGAATTAAAGCTGCAGATGTCAAGAATTTACCTCCTATTGAAGAATTATGTAAGCCTATTCCCTACTCATCCACTATCGAGGTACACTCTCTCCAACACTTTGATGAAGGTGATATCCCTTACTCCAAACCTCCTGATCAATGCTTAGAAGAGTTCGATATCTTTATTGTTAAGCAAGATAATTTTAATAAAAGGGTGCAAAATCATCTAATGGAAAACACTAGAGCTATTGTTGAGTTGAAAGATATTGTGGAAAGAACCTCCAATCATGTTAAAATGATTGTTAAACACTTTCAAATGGTTCAAACTCAAATAGATCAACTCGTTAAAGTGCAAAACGACTTGCTAGTTAATGCTGCTAAAGAAAAACATGCTTATGAAATTAGAACTAGAAGTGGGGCTGCTACCCAGGATCCTCTATATTCTGAGGGGCATCCCAAAAGAATTGAGCAGGATTCTCAACAAGCTAAAAATAGTGGTTCTACTCGTAAGAAAAGGAAAAAGAAACATAAAACTATTGTAGAACCCTCTGAACCTGCTATAGATCCTAATAGTATATCTATCTCTGATGCTGAAACTGAAAGTGGTAATGAAGAAAATGAAGCTCCTAATGAAGAAAAAGTTGAAGAACAACCTGAAAACCACACTAAGAATACTAAATACACTAAAGAAGATTTTATTGCTAAGAAACATGGTAGTGAAAGAGAACCTTGGGTCCAAAAACCCTATGCCTTTCCCTGATAAGAAACACAGGTCAAAGGAAGATGAACATTATAATAAGTTTTGTGAGTGGATGAAGCCTTTATTCTTGCAAATTCCTTTGACTAATGCTATTAAATTGCCTCCTTACTCAAAGTATATGAAGGATATTGTCTCAAATAAAAGGAAGATCCCTAATGAAGAAATTTCTACTTTGCTTGCTAAGTATTCCTTCAATGGTAAGGTTCCTAAGAAACTTGGAGACCCAGGGATTCCAACTATCCCTTGCTCTATTAAGAACAGTTATGTTAGAACTGCTTTGTGTGATTTGGAAGCTGGAGTTAGTGTTATGCCTTTCTCTCTCTATAAGAGGCTTCAACTGGAAAAATTAATACCAACTGATATATCTTTGCAAATGGCTGATAAATCTACCACTATATGTGAGGATGTACCTGTGGGTATATGTGAGGATGTACCTATTCATGTGGCTCATAATTGCTTGATATTAACTGATTTTGTTGTGCTTGAAATGCCTAAAGATGATAATATGTCCATTATTCTTGCGAGACCTTTTCTTAATACTACAGGAGTTGTTGTTAATTGTAATCAAGGAAAGGTGACTTTCAATGTGAATGACAAGGAATATATTGTCTATTTCCCCAAGAAGGTTGAAAGAACTTATGGTTTGAATTCAATTGAACATGTTGAGGGCATTCAAGTTGGAGAAATATATTGTCTCATACCAAGAGAAAATTTTGAAACTATTATGATTGGGACCATTGCTATCAAGGTTGAGGTAACATAATCATTAGTGGAATACAAAGTTTTGTCTCATATGGAATTGTTTTGGTAGCAAGACTTGATCAACCTTGTTAACAAAAGGATTTCATTGAACAAAATAATGTTTTCACTATGATTATCCCCGTTTATTTCTTTCCTATGCATTTTAGTTTTGCTTTCGTTTAGCTTTCTTTTTGTTATTAGTTTCTTGCATGTTAGAGTGTCTTAGAACTTCTGTAGTTCTAGCTTTGTTTTGTCTTTGCATCATGTTTCCAAAAGAAAAAAAATCTGTCTATCAGAAAATCATTCATCTATGTCTGAAATGCCCCCAAAAAAAGGTGTATCGAAAAATTCCAGAAAATTCATATCAAATTTTTACGTGAAAAAAGGGGCAGAGTACCTGGGAGGTACCAGGGGGGCCCACCAGGCAGGCACACCACATGGTGGCGCGGCCATCCCTGGGTGGCGCCATGCCCTGGTGTGGGCCACCCCTAGCCCCCACTAACTCTCTCACCTACCACTTTCTTCTCTCTCCCGGGTAAGCTCCAGTTCATTGCTCAACATCGCGTTCTTGCTGTGCTTGCTCTCGATTTTTTCGATCTCCTTGCTCAGCCCATCTTTCTTGCTAAAATTTGGAGCATTTGTTCCCTGGTATGTGACTCCTCCCTGATGTGCTCGTCGTTCGATGTAGAGCTCGTTGGGAACCCCAAGAGGAAGGTATGATGAGCACAACAGTAAGTTTTCCCTCAGTTATGAAACCAAGGTTTAATCGAACCAGTAGGAGCAACGAAACACCCCAAAGGTGTTACTAGTTGAGCTTTGGCAGGGCGCACTACCGGTGCTAGTAGCAACATGGAGACCTGCGCAACACAACCACAGAACTTTGTCCCCAACTTGCGATGAGGTTGTCAATCTCACCGTGTTTTGTCGAAAACAAAGGATTAAACGTATCGAATGGAAATAAGTAAAAGTTTGCAGAAATTAAACACAAAGCAGTAAACAGTTGTAGATTGTATGTAAAGAAAAAGGACCGGGATCCATAGTTCACTAGAGGTGGCTCTCCTTAGATAGATAACATGCTGGGTAAACAAATTACAGCGGGGCAATTGACAAACACCAAGAAAGCAATACATGCATATACTAATCATCTTGACTCCTGTGAGACTTGATTGGGCATTACAACATAATACATAGACCGCCATCCAACTGCATCTATGACTAATAATCCACCTTCAGGTTAACATCCGAACCCCCTCCAGTATTAAGTTGCAAGCAACAGATTATTGCTTTACGAACTGCGTGTAAAGTAAACAATACGATTGTTCTATGAACAAAGGATTGTTGTTTTCTCCCTAGTAGCAACAACACATCTAGTACCTTAGAGATTTCTATCACTTCCCCAGATTACCAGAGGCATGAACCCACTATCGAGCATAAATACTAACTCTTGGAGTTGCTAGCATCTACTTGGCCAAGATAGCTACTAACAATGGAAAGCATGCAAGATCACAAATAACAAAGACATGATAGAATCAATAATCAATCTGAAATAGCATCTCAATATCCATTGGATCCCTGCAAACACAACATGTATGAATACAAATAGATGATCTTGATCATGAACGGAGCTCACAAGATCTAAACATGAAAGCACAAAGGAGGAGAACCAGCCATCTAGCTACTACATGGATCTATAGTCCAAGGATGAACTACTGACGCATCACACCGGAGGCTTGCATGGTGATGAAGAAGGCCTCCAGGGTGAATTCCCCTCTCCGGCAGGGTGCCGGGAAGAGCTTCAGATCCCTCCCGATCTAGGGATGGAGATGATGGTGGCTACAGACTCTTTCGTGGATTTTTTATCGGGTACTTAGGGTTTTCGTCCTGAGGGCAATATATAGGAGGAAGGAGAGGCCGAGGGGGTGCCGGGAGTGGCCACACCACCCCCTGGCGCGGGCCAGGCCTAGCCGCGCGGCCAGGTGGTGTGGTGGCTCCCTGGCCCTTCTCCGTCTCGTATTCTGGCACTTGACCCCTTCCGGAAAAATAGGCACTTTGGCTTTTGTCCCGTCCAATTCTGAGAATATTCATTTTCTGACTTTCCTGGAACCAAAAATAGCAGAAAACAGGCAGCTAGCACTGTGGCTCTTGTTAATAGGTTAGTCCAAGAAATTATATGAAAAGTACTCCAAAGTTGGAACAAAACACAAGTAAGTGGATAAAACCAAGCATGGAACATCAAAAATTATAGATACATTTGCAATGTATCAACATCCCCAAGCTTAACTCCTGCTCGTCCTCGAGTAGGTAAGTGATAAAAAGAAAGAATAATTTTTGAGGTAACATGCACCATCAAAGACTTGATCAAAGTATTTGCAAAACATTCAAAGCTGGGAACATAGTACTTCAATCATAACATGAAAGACAAAGTTCTAGCAATAAGCAAAAAACTATGATGCAACATGAAAAGGCACAAACAAAAGAATCATGAATAACATGCTTTGCAAGACGTTTGTTTGTTTCACATAAAGAAAACATGGCATAATAGTATTCAGCTTGTCCCTCAATAGAGTAGCAAATATAAATGCATAGGACACCTTCAAAGTTCATAAGAGTGACTAGATGCAATAGTTTAAAACAAGCAATATCAAGTTATGCATCAATCAACTAGTCTTGGGACAATGCACAAAGAACTAAGAATGGCCACTATGCTCTCAAAGTAGGTGCATAAAGATAGAAGGTGGAGACTCAATATAATGGTGGAAGAAAAGAAAGAAAGTTAGGCATAAGAAGCACTTTTGGGTTATCTCCCAACAAGTACGTTTGTTTAACGCCTTTAAGTTAGGCATAAGAAGCAAAGAAAGAATCATTATATTGAGTCTCCACCTTCTATCTTTATGCACCTACTTTGAGAGCATAGTGGCAATTCTTAGTTCTATGTGCATTGTCCCAAGACTAGTTGATTAATGCATAACTTGATATTGCTTGTTTTAAACTATTGTATATAGTCACTCTTATGAACTTTGAAGGTGTCCTATGCATTTATATTTGCTACTCTATGAGGGACAAGCTGAATATTATTATGCTATGTTTTCTTTATGTGAAACAAACAAACGTCTTGCAAAGCATTGTTATTCATGAATCTTTTGTTTGTGCCTTTTCATGTTGCATCATAGTTTCTTTGTCTTATTGTTAGAACTTTGTCTTTCATGTTATGATTGAAGTACTATGATCCCAGCTTTGAATGTTTTACAAATACCTTGATCAAGTCTTTGATGGTGCATGTCACCTCAAAAATTATTCTTTCTTTTTATCACTTACCTACTTGAGGATGAGCAGGAGTTAAGCTTGGGGATGTTGATACATTGCAAATGTATCTATAATTTTTGATGTTCCATGCTTGGTTTTATCTACTTTCTTATGTTTTGTTCCAACTTTGGAGTACTTTTCATATGATTTCTTGGACTAACCTATTAACAAGAGCCATAGTGCCAGTTGCCTGTTTTCTGCTGTTTTTGGTTCCAGGAAAGTCAAAAAATGAATATTCTCGGAATTGGACGGGACAAAAGCCAAAGTTCCTATTTTCCCGGAAGACACACGGATCCAGAAGGAGAGTCGGAGAGGAGCCACAGGGCGGCCACACCATGTGGTGGCGCGGGCTAGCCCTGGCCGCGCCACCAGGTGGTGTGGGCCCCCTGGCCGCCCACCAACCTTGCCTCTTCGCCTATAAGAAGCCTCCCGATGCATAAACCCTAGATAATCAATCAGAAATCCACGAAAAGTTCCGCTGCGCCGCCGCCACCGAAGGGGAGATTCGAGGGACAGAAAGTCTCTGTTCCGGCACCCTGCCGGGACGAGGAAGTGCCCCTGGAGCCATCTCCATCGATCTGCACCGCCATCTCCATCACCATTGCTGATTCCCATGATGAGGAGGGAGTAGTTCTCTCTCGAGGCTAAGGGTTCTACCGGTAGCTATGTGTTCATCTCTCTCTCTATGCATGATCTTATTGAGATCATGAGCTTGTAATCTATAGATCTACCTTGCTACTCAAGTGCTTAATAGATCTCTGCTCTCCCCATGTGTGTGAAGTTGACAGTGTGCACACCATGGTGGCACTTAGGTTAGAGATTACAAATACTTGTTATGAGTTATATTTGGAGTTGGATGTCTTTATGAAATTGTGGTGTTTGTTGGACTCATCTAGCACTCAAAGTGATAGTGTGGGGTTTTCTAGATGGGAAAGGCTTACTTTGAGGTGTGCTGTTATAGCCCTACCGTTGATTAGAGTGTCCAACCGGAGAGTAGTTAAGAGTAGTATCATAAAGAGAAGATATTTATATGAGAGTGTTCACTAGTGAAAGTATGATCCTTGGGCCTTGTTTCCAAGCATTGAAACACCGTTTGCAACTAGATCTATTACATGTTTGCTTGCTTCCATCTTTATTTCAGTTTGCCTTTAGCCTCTTTCACGCCATCAAGCTCTTTTCCATCACCGTTACCACTTATAATTATCTATACCACTTGTATTTCACTATCTCTTCGCCAAACTAGTGCACCTATACACCTGACAAGTGTATTAGGTGTGTTGGGGACACAAGAGACTTCTTGTATCTTGATTGCAGGATTGCTTGAGAGGGAATACCTTTGACCACTTCCTCCCTGAGTTTGATAAACCTTAGGTGATCCACTTAAGGGAAAACTTGTTGCTGTTCTACAAACCTCTGCACTTGGAGGACCAACAACTGTATACAAGAATAGAAGTGTGTAGACATCAAGCCACTTTGATGGTTCAGAATTTATTGGAACATAATTGTGATGCTCCCTAAGCGTATTATAGCAATCTTTTAATCTAGTAGTGCTAGTCTCAAGAGTGTTCAACCTAGCAAATATTTTTGCGAAAGAAATATCAGTTTGGCTAGGCATGTTGTAAGCGAGGATCAATTTCTTTATAGCATTAATAGCATTATCCTCATTACATTGGAGGAAATCTCCTCCCACAATAGCATCTAGAGCATATCTATAGCAAAGAGCAATCCCAAGGTAAAAACTGCTAAGGAACAAGCTTTGAGTCATTTTAGGCTCAGTTTTTTCATGTAGATCAGAGATTCTAGACCAAGCTTCCTTAAAACTTTCCTCAATTCCTTGTTTAAAAGTGAAACCATTTCCTCGGGTGACATAGTGATTGGAGCAAGGCTAGACATAGTGGCAACTCAAGATAGGAACTATTTTTTTTGTGTTTTTGAAAGAACAAAACAAGCAAACAAAGCAAAAAGAAAACTAAGAAAAACAAAAACAACAAAGTAAAGAGATTGGTTATGAGGGACTCCCCTTGTGAAGATGTCCTTGACTCCCCGGCAATAGCGCCAAAAAAGATCTTGATGTGCTCGTCGTTCGACGTAGAGCTCGTTGGGAACCCCAAGAGGAAGGTATGATGATCACAACAGTAAGTTTTCCCTTAGTTATGAAACCAAGGTGACGAGGGTTTAACTCGTCAATGCCCATTGTTATGTACTTGGGTTTTGGAGAAGGAGGGAGCGCTGGAGACATCTATCGGCTAGCAAACAAGCACACAGGGGATAAAGGATTTACCCAGGTTCAAGCCTCGTAGAGGTCCCTACTCCTGCTTGTCTGCTCGTGGAATTATCGAGGGAGTCGAAAGTTACAATGGTGCGCAGATGCAATCTGGCGAGGGTTGTGGAAACTAGGGTTGTGTGTGTCCTCCTCACCGCCCCTCCTAGCCTTTATATAGATAGGCTAGGTCTCGGGTAACAGGTCGAGTCGGTTACAAGTTAGGGTTTTCCCCTTCAAACTTTCTATCTTTAGCTTCTTCTTGTCCTTCAAGCAATTGAGAGTCCATAGGTTACTCGAGTCCTTCCATCCGGGCCTTGGCGACACCGTGGGCCTATACGTATTTGGGCCATATATACCAAGCTCGAGTACCTGTAGGGTATACCCATGTCAGTAGCCCCCGAGTGTCCAGTGGAATCGCAGATTCGACTAGGGACTTTTGAAGCCTTCGAGTGCCTGAATGAGTATATTTCGATTGCTTTTATTTGTGTCATAGGGATTGTTGATATACGTGCCTGATATAACCGAAGTATCGGTATCAGTTAACCACCTTAGGGTGAAACAACGCAATCTACTCGAATTCGAGTCCCCGGACTCGAATCCGGAAAAGTGCTGGTATAATTCGACTCAGGCCGCGGAGGTCTTACAGGAGTCGAATTCCAGTTATATGGGTGTGAGCACTTGACGCGTCCGTCAAGGCACGTTCATCGTGCCTGTGGGCACGGATATGTTTCTGGTAGTGCGCAGTTAAATGCGTTGCCAGGCCTTATTCAGGTCTTACCTTCACGCCGTAGGCGCGACATCCGAATTTTATCATCGCGGAGACGATTCGGGTAATCCAGGAGACGCAGTCTCTTTGTAGGGGAAAAATTATGAGGCGGCGTCGCCATGAGTTTCGAGTGATGTTATCAACACACAGTTTTTTGTTCAAATAATCATAGGGTGCGCGGCCAGCGCTCCCTATGGGAGTAGCCCCCGAGTTCTTGGTTGAGTCGGAGACTCAGGCAGGGACTAAAAACTTTTGCGACTGCTGTCGTCTTTTGCTTGCTTGTTCAGTTGATGACCCAGGCAGGTACTAAAACACTTTCGCGACTGCTGTCGTCTTTTACCTGCTTGTTTCAGTCGATGACGCAGGCGGTTAAAATATTTTCGCGACTGCTGTCGTCTTTTGCTTGCTTGTTTCCGGCGCTCCCTATGGGAGTAACCCATGTTCATAATCGAACTGTGTTTCGAGTGGTTGGGTTTGCTTTTTGTGATTGTCCATGTTCCTACAACAAGAAAAGAAAAGTCGTAGGGGGCGCGGCCAGCGCTCCCTATGGGAGTAGCCCCCGAGTGCTTGGTGGAGTCGAAGACTCCAGCAAGGACTAAAATAGTCGAAGTTCTCCACTTCATAGCCTTGATGACGTCAGTGCTGACGCTTGTATGACCTTAGTTGCCCGCGTGAGCAATTTTGATGGGACGTGACGAGTTGTGGGTCCTACTTTCTGACTTTGATTTGACTGGGCGTGCGTAATCTTATTTTTAACTATGCCTCCTCGATTTCCGCACGTAATGGTAGAAGTGGGGGGACGGTTCGCGCTTCCTCTTCTCCACGTGTCCTACGCGATGCATGCCACGCGTCCAATAGGGTTTTTGTCAGCCGTTGGATTGCATCTTCCAGGGGTTAAGTAGCGATGCCGCGGCGGTAATTTTCCCATCTGTGTTCTTTCTTCCTTGTTGCCATCACCATTGCCCTTTGCTTTCCTGCTTTTCTCTGCGTCCATCTTCTCCATGATGCTGGACCAGCTCCATTCGTTCCCCAGCTATTTTCTTCGCTCTCATCGCCGCTGCGCAATGGGGAAGAAGAAGGGAGGCACTGCCGCTGATTCCGCGGCCACCCTCGCTGCAGCGAAGAAGAAGGGTGGCTCCGCTGCTGCGGCCACCAGTGCCGCCGCCGCCGGGAAGAAGAAGGTCGCGGGTACCCGCGTGACGAATGGCGCATGTCGCCCTTCTATCATCAAGGCGTCGGATCTCCGTCTTCTTCGCCAAGACGGAGTGATTTCCGCATCAGTCGCCGATTCGCGCGTCCCCAGCGGTGAGACCGTTCTTGTGCCTCCCACTGGTTATCGAGTGATGTTTCTTGCATTCATCATTCGTGGTCTTTCCTTGCCTCTTCACCCCTTTCTTCGGGGTCTTCTGTGTTTCTATGGGCTCCAGCTCCATCAGTTGTCCCCAAATTCTCTCCTCCACATCACTTGTTTCATCACTCTCTGCGAGTGCTGGCTCGGAATCGAGCCGCACTTTGGTATTTTCAAACGCATTTTTAAATTGAAGCGTCAGTCCGCATCTGGCTATTTAGTTTATGACGTAGGTGGTTGCGGAATCCATGTTGACCCATCCGCCACCTACTTCGATATCAAGTTCACCAAGTCCGTCCAGGGATGGAGGGACAAATGGTTTTATGTGCGTGACCAGAAGGCCAAGGACGAGCACTTTGGACTCGCGCCCTTCGATCCCGTGACTCCCTGTAAGAAGATGCGTTCTTGGAAGAACGTGATCATGCCTTCCGAACTCGCAGAGACAGACGTGTTATATCAACGCGTCTGTGACCTCGAGAGTCGCATAGGCGCAGAAGAGGGAGGTTGCGCCCTTGTCAGGACTTGGCTGCGTCGTCACGTCCAGCCTCTCTTGGCCAGGGTCCATCCCATGTTCCAATGGGGTGGCGCTGATGATCCCACTCGCGTGTCTGCCGATGGCATGTCCGCGAGGGAGGTAGATAAGAGGGTGTGAATGGTCACGAAGTATACCCTCAAGGATGTGCTTCCGAACGAGCCAGTCTTTCCTCCTTTCGATGCTTCGAATCCTCCTCCTGAGGTATGGTTGTGCTACGTAGTAGCGTATTTTCTCGATTGCGTCTTCTGTTGCTTATCTGTTTTACTTTTTGTATGCAGGAGTGGGCGGTGTCGCCTTGCATGCCTCCCCTTCCTGAGGGGATCATACCTCGTGAAGCTTTGGAAGAGGACCAGTCTGAGTCGACTGTCCCTTCCGATGTGGAAGAGGAAGCCCCCGAGTCCGAGAGTCCAGATACTCGCAAGCGTTCGCGTAGCGAGGATTCCGACGCGTCGACTCCTTCCACTCTAGGAAGCGCGGCTGTTGGTACAGAGTCGCCAATTCCCGCCGTTGCTGTGAGGGCTGTGGCACCGTCTTCTCGCAAGAAGATGCGATTGCCCAAGGAATCTTCGTCGGAGTCGACGGAGGCCACATTTGATCTTGATAGATTTGACTGGTAAGTTTGCTAGTGCATTCGCTTGTCACTTGTTTTCTTCTTGTTCGCTTTTCCCTGGAGTTTTCCTTTTCTGAGTGCGGATTTTTTCTTGCAGTCAAGAGGCGTCGTCATCTTCTAGTGACGTCGAATTTTTGAAGGAATCAGGAGTCGCGACCTCAAAGGCCAAGATAGAGGTGAAAATCATTTCCTCGGGTGACATAGTGATTGGAGCAAGGCTAGACATAGTGGCAACTCAAGATAGGAACTAATTTTTTTGTGTTTTTGAAAGAACAAAACAAGCAAACAAAGCAAAAAGAAAACTAAGAAAAAAACAACAAAGTAAAGAGATTGGTTATGAGGGACTCCCCTTGTGAAGATGTCCTTGACTCCCCGGCAACAGCGCCAGAAAAGATCTTGATGTGCTCGTCGTTCGACGTAGAGCTCGTTGCGAACCCCAAGAGGAAGGTATGATGAGCACAACAGTAAGTTTTCCCTTAGTTATGAAACCAAGGTTTAATCGAACCAGTAGGAGCAAGGAAACACCCCAAAGGTGTTACTAGCTGAGCTTTGGCAGGGCGCACTACCGGTGCTAGTAGCAACGTGGAGACCTGCACAACACAACCACAAAACTTTGTCCCCAACTTGCGATGAGGTTGTCAATCTCACCGTGTTTTGCAGAAACAAAGGATTAAACGTATCGAATGGAAATAAGTAAAAGTTTGCAGAAAGTAAACACAAAGAAATAAACAGTTGTAGATTGTATGTAAAGAAAAAGGACCGGGATCCATAGTTCACTAGAGGTGGCTCTCCTTAGATAGATAACATGCTGGGTAAACAAATTACAGCGGGGCAATTGACAAACACTGAGAAAGCAATACATGCATATACTAATCATCTTGACTCCTTTGAGACTTGATTGGGCATTACAACATAATACATAGACCGCCATCCAACTGCATCTATGACTAATAATCCACCTTCAGGTTATCATCCGAACCCCCTCCAGTATCAAGTTGCAAGCAACAGATTATTGCTTTACAAACTGCGTGTAAAGTAAACAATACGATTGTTCTATGAACAAAGGATTGTTGTTTTCTCCCTAGTAGCAATAGCACATCTAGTACCTTAGAGATTTCTATCACTTCCCCAGATTACCAGAGGCATGAACCCACTATCGAGCATAAATACTAACTCTTGGAGTTGCTAGCATCTACTTGGCCAAGATAGCTACTAACAACGGAAAGCATGCAAGCTCACAAATAACAAAGACATGATAGAATCAATAATCAATCTGAAATAGCATCTCAATATCCATCGGATCCCCGCAAACACAACATGTGTAAATACAAATAGATGATCTTGATCATGAACGGGGCTCACAAGATCTAAACATGAAAGCACAAAGGAGGAGAACCAGCCATCTAGCTACTACATGGATCCGTAGTCCAAGGATGAACTACTCACGTATCACACCGAAGGCTTGCATGGTGATGAAGAAGGCCTCCAGGGTGAATTCCCCTCTCCGGCAGGGTGCCGGGAAGAGCTTCAGATCCCTCCCGGTCTAGGGATGGAGATGACGGCGGCTACAGACTCTTTCGTGGATTTTTTATCGGGTACTTAGGGTTTTCGTCCCGAGGGCAATATATAGGCGGAAGGAGAGGCCGTGGGGGTGCCGGGAGCGGCCACACCACCCCCTGGCGCGGGCCAGGCCTAGCCGCGCGGCCAGGTGGTGTGGTGGCTCCCTGGCCCTTCTCCGTCTTGTATTCTAGCACTTGATCCCTTCCAGAAAAATAGGCACTTTGGCTTTTGTCCCGTCCAATTTCGAGAATATTCATTTTCTGACTTTCCTGGAACCAAAAACAGCAGAAAACAGGCAGCTAGCGTTGTGGCTCTTGTTAATAGGTTAGTCCAAGAAATCATATGAAAAGTACTCCAAAGTTGGAACAAAACATAAGTAAGTGGATAAAACCAAGCAGGGAACATCAAAACTTATAGATACATTTGCAATGTATCACTCCCCTTGTCCAAGTAGATTTGTGTTTAGTGGATTATATCTTGAGTATTTTGATACTGTAGGTGACTGGTTATGAGACCTTGTAAGCTTGTTTGATGCTTAGAGATATGGTTTTGATGCATGTTTAGGCCTCTTGCAAGTCCCTATGAGTAGAATCCTTCATTATATTTACTTTGCAATCACTTGTTTAATAGGTGCTTAAATTTCAGAATACCGAGCATGAACAACCATACTTTTGGAGAGATATTTGAGAGTGATGCACCTAGGAGGTCGAGGCCCTCAAGAACAGCCTATCAGGCTAGGCCATCATACAACGAAGATCTCATTGCAACTCATATTGGTAGTGAAAGGGATGATGGGGATGCTCACCCATCCTCTTTTCCTTGTTTTACTTTCTTACAAGCTACAGGTATTCTTGATGATTTCTTGCTACTGATTGAGAGGGTTGGTTTGACCTCATATATGCAAGATGAGAGTGCGCAATACGCTATGCTCACCAAAACTTTTGTTGAGAGCTTCACGTTTACTAACACATCCTATTAGTTGACTGTCTCTTTTAAAATCTATAGTCTGCCCTTCACCATGCCTTTGGAGAGATTTTGCAGTATTGTAGGTGTACGCATGACAGGGACCGTAAAGAAAATTCAAGGGTGACCCGCTGATTTGTTGGAGATTTACCGAGGGGTGACCAATGATGATGACCGTGTGGCGCAACGTGGAAAGATAAGAAATATCGAACTCCCTGCTCTTAGATACTTTGCATATTATCTTGCTACTAGTGTACTGGGTAGTGAGAACACAAGTAATATCTCCAACTATCATTTAGCATTCCTTGCTGCTGCGCTTAACAATGATACTCGATACAATCTTGGCTCGCTTATTGCTCGCTGCCTAGCTGCTAGGGGGCCTATCTATGGGGGCATCATTGCCTCGCGTATAGTCAATGCATTAGGTCTTTTAGTGGATCCCAATGATGCTATGCTGGCACCACAAAAGCTTGACCTTGTTGCTATGAAAACTCATCACTTTGTCACTGCTACTTCTGATTTGGACAATCTAGTATATAGGATGCTTTTCACTGACGGGGATGAAAGGGAGATCCTTTTGCCACAGCCTTCTTTGTTTAGTGTTCACAGGAGACCGTGGTCGCGCTCCAAGGAGGAGGTGGACGAGCAGCTTCGCTTGCTGGGTTTCCACAAGCAGCACCAGGAGGATGTGCCCTCCTATGATTACTCCGCGCATTACGGAGGGACGTACTCGAGCTCGCACCAGGACGAGGGAACCTCTTCGTCATACTAGGGTGACACTTCATCCTGGCCAGCTTGGGATTGATACCCACTTAGGCCAAAAGTCTAAGCTTGGGGGGAGGTACGCCAACACCGCACTCATCTCCATAGCATGTTGTGTCGGTACTTTGTATATTCATGTTTTTGTTCTCTTTTTAGTTTTCGTTCTTCTTTGCTTTTGCTTTCTAAAACACAAAAAGACCAGAAAATATTTCTGTTGTTTCTCTTTGGTTTGCTTCTTTTTCTTTTTGCCTTGGTTTGTTTTTCCCTTTTGCTTTGTTTGAACTATTCGAAAACCCAAAAAGATTTTGCTTTGCTTGTTTTCCTCTTTGGTTCTTGTTTTTTAAAAAAATGAAAACACCAAAAATATTTGTCGTTCTTCTTTGGTTTTTGTAAGTTGGCTATAGGGTTCAACAGTCCTCAGTGGATATTGGTTTCATAATTATTATTCAAGCCACACAAGTGAAGAGCAATAATGAGGATTAATGACAACTTGAGGCGTGGTAAGAGGCTGGTAACGAACTCTATTTATTTTCATTTTTTGTACATATACTCATCATTGTGGGCATGCTTAGCCTGTTCGTGTAGGGTGTATGTTATCTTTGGATGCTTAGTAGTTCTTGCTTTCGTATGATTAGTTCTAGCTTGATAATAGTTTGTAGCATGTTTTATGAATGTTTGCTTGCATTACTCTATTCATAACTTAGCATGACACCATGGTGTCCTCCTTTGAATGTTTCATTTGAATTGACTTGGCACATGCTTACGCATGCACATGACTGTAATAATCAGTTAAGCCTTGATGAATTATTTTGCCTTGAGGATCTTGAATCACTTTCATGCCATGATTAGTCCTGTTTTGTTGTAAGCATGATTACGACAGCTATTGCTCTCTCGTTTGTCGCTCCCTTACTATTGCTAGCCTTCACTTACACTGAGTATGTTTTACTCAAGTTTCCAACTCCCTAAACCAAATATTTTCAAAGTGTCCACCTTACCTACCCATTAGCATCATTTGCTACTTCCGTACATATTCATTATGCCTTGTTTTCTTCCGAATAAAATGTTTGCTTGTTATGAGAAAGTTAGTTAGTAAAGCTCTCACGAACTTGATGGCACACAATATTTTCTTGCACTTAATAAACCTGAACCATTGCGTCCTTCTTTGTAGCGTATATGCTTGCGCTTTATGAGTTGAAGTTAGCAGAACCATGTATCATGGGGACCGCTTTCAACACTTCATTGGTACTTAGTACCTCGTTGATATCATGTTCTTTTGCTTATGGATCCCGACGGTGTGAAATAAAAGTGGAACTTGTAAGATCATGGAGTTTGTATGTATGTTAGAGAAACGCCTGGGCCACTAGCCTAAGCCATGCCTAATCATGGTGGAAACTTGCAGCATAACCATAATGAGCATTCTATGAAGCATCCTCAATAAAAATCTATGCACATAGTAAATAAAAAGATCGCTGAGATGCTCATTGTCTACTTTCCTTGTTATTTTGATTATGGGACAACTCCTGTGTCATGTGCAAGGGGTACCCCGTTGGTGGTTCTCTATGATACGTATATACTTACAATGACAAAAGCTTACTTGTGACTAAAGTTGAGTAGCATGAGGATCGGTCTTCGTAAGTAAGGGGCATGAGACTTCGATTTATAACTTGTCAAGCATATCCTCTTAGTTGTGTCACTTTAACCTTAACCATTTAAAGATGCTTATGATAGGGGCAATGAGAGCTCAAAGCTAACGAGTACCATACTTTCAGCATTTGGAAGCCTTTCAAACTATTTAAAACATTTTCTTGTTGAGTCTCCACACATTCTCCGAGCACTTCCTTGAGAGCATGGTTGTGATTCTTTGTGCTTGTCTCATTACTTGATTATTTGTGTTATGACTTTGATGCTTGTATCTTTGATATCTTTACTTCTAGTCATCACTTGAATTTTAGAGGTGCCTTGATATTCATAATCAAAGGCAAGCAAGATACCACTCTATCATACCATTCTATGAGCATCGTAATGTTGCTTACGTTTATACTTCATGCTACTTATTTTTCTTGAGTTGGAATCTCTTCATAGCTTGCAATGCCTATTAAGTAAACTTAGTTGCATACTCTTTATTATGAACTATCTAAGTAGTTGATCACATTGCTGAGAATATTTACATCATATGAAGCAAATGTGTTCGTGAAAGTTCTTTTATCGCACTCAGTTTTCAACTGAATTGCTTGAGGACAAGCAATAAGCTAAGCTTGGGGGGAGTTGATACGTCCAAAACGTATCTACTTTCCTGAACACTTTTGCTATTGTTTCTCCTCTAAACTTGTGTGATTTGGATACAACTAACGCAGACTGACGCTGTTTTCAGCAGAATTGCCTTGGTGTCTACTTTTTGTGCAGAAAATCAACTATCAGGAAAAATCTCGAAAAATATGCCAAAAATCCTATTTCACCCGAAGACTCTAGGATCCAGAATACGAGACGGAGAAGAGCCAGGGGTGGCCACACCACCTAGTGGCGTGGGCCAGGCCGTGCCAGGGGGTGGTGTGGGCCCCCCAGGCACCCCCTCGGTCTCCCTTTTCGCCTATAAGTTGATTTCTGACCTAAAAACTCCGGGGGGTTCGACGTTTTTCCAGAAGAAGTTCCGCTCCGCCGCCACCACCAGATTCCACGAAACAGCACCAGAAACTCCGTTCTGGCACCCTGCCGGGACGGGGAATTAGAGGAGATCATCGCCATCATCATCACCATCGCTTCTCCATCGACCATCCATGTTTCCCCCATCTATGAGTGAGTAATCCCCTGTTCTAGGCTATGGGGATGGTAGGGATTGGATGAGATCGTTCATATAATGGCATTGGATTGTTAGGGCATGGTGCCTAGTATCTTTTATTAGTGCTTTATGACTTTGTTGCGACTTGTTATGCTTAATGCTTGTCACTAGGGCCCGAGTGCCATTATTTTAGATCTGAACATGTTATTGATTCATTATGATAGTATTGTTTTTGGTCTTATCTACAAGTTGTATACACACGTTGTTGTCCGGAACCAATGGCCCTGAAGTGACAGAAATCGGGATAACCGGAGGGAATGGCTTTGATGTGAGGATCACATGTGTTCATGGAGTGTTAATGCTTTGCTCTGGTGCTCTATTAAAAGGAGCACCTTAATTGCCAGTAGTTACCTTGAGGCCCCGCTGCAAACGGGCTGGCAGGACAAAAGATGTTGTCAAGTTCTCATTGCGAGCACGTATGACTATATATGGGACACATGCCTAGGATTATCTAGTACTTGGATGCTTTATCTTATTTATCTGTAATTGCCCTATGTTCTGATTGCTATGTGAATTGTCTTGTCCATGCAACGCCCGTCCATCCATCCCTATGCGTACCGCACTCGAATCCCACTGTTTACTGCTATTGTTACTACTGTCTTTACTTTACTACTGCTGCTACTTTACTATTCCTACTACAAAACTATTGCTACTGATAAACTGCTGTGAGCAAGATTGTTTCCAGGTGCAGCTGAATTGACAACTCAGTTGTTAAGGCTTATAACTATTCTTTGTCTCCCCTTGTGTCGAATCAATAAATTGGGTTTCACTTCCCTCAAAAATACTGCGATACACCCCCTATACTTGTGGGTCATCAGACACCGTGAGTTTTGCTTCTTCCGGTCGTTCAATGGCCAGTACTATGCTGACCACCTGGTTGGTGGCGGCGATGTACAACAGTAGTGGTTATTTTTCCTTAGGTGACACCAAGATAGGCGATGTCGAGAGTGTTTTCTTGGGGTTTGCAAAGGCTCGTTGGGCTTCGTCAGTGCACTCGAAGGTATCTGACTTCTTCAACAATGCGTAGAATGGAGTGATTTTTTGCCCAGCCGAGCGATGAATCGGCTTAGTGCCGCCATACGCCTAGGTAGTTGTTGGATGCCTTGTAGATTCGTTGGTTTCTGTATCATTAGGATTGCCTGTATTTTCTTGGGGTTAGCTTTGATTCCCCTGGCCAACACGAGGTACCCGAGGAGTTGCCCATCAGGGACTCCAAAGGAGCACTTTGTCAGTTTGAACTTGATGTAGTACTTGTCGAGATTATCGAATGTTTCATGAAGATCATCGATAAAGGTTGATTCTTGCCTTGTTGTGATGATGGAGTCATCGATATATACTTGGACATTTCTGCCGATTTTGGCTTCTGAGGAAATTTTCCATCATCCACTAGTACGTGGCACCCGTGTTCTTTATCCCGAAGGAATTGTGGTTTAGTAGAATAGAATGTAAGGTGTGATAAATGATGTCTTGTCTTGGTCTTTGACTTTCATCCAGATTTGGTGGTACCCGGAATATGCATCCAAGAAGGAAAGACGCTCGCACCCCATGGTCGCATCAATAATTTGGTTGATTCGCGGCAGCGGGAAGTGATCCTCTAGGTAGTGTTTGTTTAGTGTGGTAAAGTTGATGCACATGCGAAGTTTAATTGTATTTTTCTTTGGGACATAGACTGGCTTAGCAACCCATGTTGCCTTTTGATCTTCTTGATAAATTTGTTGTCCAGTAGGCGATGGAGTTCTTTTCCAATAGCCTTGCGTATTGGATGGGCGAAGCGGCGGAGCGATTGCTTGACTGGTCTTGCATCGGGATATACATTGAGTGCATGCTCGACGAGTTTCATGGGGATTCCTGGCATGTCCCCTGGGACCAATGCAAAAACTTTCCAGTGCTCACGGAGCAACTCGACGAGCGTGCTTTCCTATGCGGGACTGAGGTTAGCAGCCACATAGGCTGTTTTCTTTGGGTTGTCCTTTGCGGAGTTGAAGGGTTGGTCATGGATGGACCTTGTTGCTTCCGATAGAGCGTATTTAGTATCCGAGATCTTGAGATGGGCGAACTCTATTTCCATTCCAAAGGATTCAGAGATCTTGCTGAACTTACGGTCGCAGTTATCTAAGTGAGTGAAACTTCCCTCACGGTTATGATTCTATTGGGTGCCGGCATTTTCATCATAAGGTATGCATAGTCCGGTACCGCCATAAACCGTGAAAATGCTGGTCGTCCCAGGATTGCATGGTATTGTTATGGCTAGTCCATAACTTCGAACTCGATTTTTTGCGCCTGAAATTTTCTCGGATCCCGAAGGCAACATCAAGTTAGATCTTGCCTAAGGGGACTTCGGCTTTGCCTAGGACAATGTTGTGGAAGGAGGTCTTTGTTGGAGCTAGATTAGTTAGAGAGCAATTCATTGCATGCAATATTTTGGCGTAGATGAGGTTGATGTTGCTTTCTTCGTCCATGAAGACTTTGATCATATCGAACCCACCGATTTGGGCCTCCACTATCAGTGCCTAATGACCCGATCATGGGACCCGAAGTAGGTGATCAGCTCTGCTGAAGGTAATCTCCTACTCAGACTAGTAAAGGTATTCAGGTGTTGGCGGTGGCGTCCTTACTGCCATGTTGACTTGTCGGGTGATCACCTGATGTGTCCTATTGGACGGGCGTCCCTTCAGAATCATGTGCATTGCTCCCCTGGACCTCGGGTATTCATCATTTTGCTCTTTGTTTGCCTTGGGTTGCTGCCGAATTACTGCGGCTACTGGGGTGCCCCTGGTGGTGGTGGTGGTGCGTTGAGTGCCAAGGTGCCGGGTGCCGCGATGTAACCTTGGTTTGTTGCTTTGGCTACCTTGGCATCATAGGCTCCTTGTAGACCCAAGAAAGTGTGGTAGTCCTTCATGAGGTGGTTCAAGCGTCTCCGACCTTCAGAGTCGACGTAGTAGTGCATGTGGCATCGCCCCTTCCAGCATTTGCATGGGGGACATTGGGACATTCTGAGGAACTTTTGGGCGGTACTACTAGGTTGTTCGGATTGGCCCAACATCGTATGTTGCCTCAGTAGACTCCACTACGATTATCACTCATGTGGTTGTCCTCATTAACGTAACCAGCCATGACATGGCTTGGCCCGTCGTAGCATCGTTGTTGTGTTGCCTTCTATGATCGGTGTTGCACATGTCACGGTCTTCTTCGAGTGAGCACCCCTGTTTATTGTTTACTGCATCCTCACCATTGTCCCATCGATTTGCCATGTCCATCAACTAGGAGATTGTCTTTAGCTTCACCCGACCCATCTCCTCTATGAATTATTTTCGGCGCAAGCCATCATTGAAAGCGTCGATTGCCCTCTCGTCAAAGATACTTTCGGCTGAGTTCTTGATGATGTTCCACCATTGTATGAATGCACGTATTGATTCTCCTGATTTTTGCTTGCATGTCCGCAACTCTTCAATAGATGCGGTTCATTTGAATGTTGACTTGAAGTTTCAGATGAACTTGTCCCCCAGGTCGCCCCAGCTGCTGATGGATTGTTCAGGTAACTGCCTGAGCCAAGAACATGTGGTGCCGCTTAAGTGCAGTTGTAGGCTTTGCATGGCGGTAGCCTTTGACCCACCTAGGAGTTTCACAGTTTGCAAATAATCGGCTAGCCATGCTTCTAGCTCTTGGAGGCCGTCATACTTTTGACAACCGTGGGCGAGCTTGAAGTCCTTGGGTACGGGTGTTTCACGAACCCGATGGATAAAGAAACTGGAACCGCACGCTCATGCTCATCGTTGCTTTTGGTATCCAAATATTTTTGGCTACTTCGCTCTTCCCGTTATTTGTCAACTTTGTGTTGCGTGATGTCGTTCCTAACATCATGGCTGCGAGACAAGTGCGTGAAGCGCACATGGTGCAGCGAGATGGATCATTGAATCTCTACCACTTGTCGAGGGCTGCTGCGATAGCGTGACGATTTTTTGGGTTGCGGGATGATCTCCAGGTCTCGTTGTGCGAAGTTGCTCCAACCATGCCGAGGCCCATGAGGGCGGAGTGATGGATATCTGCTCGCGGATCGTCGGCTGCTGGTTGAGTGTGAGTAGATAGGTCTGAGGAACGACGAGGGCGGCTTGCGTCGTGTTGGCCTTGATGTTGCCAGCCGAATCCACAGACATGAATGGCATGTCCAGATCTCGAGCCAGCTCGCGTCTTTTCCTTCAGGTATATTCTGCAGCCGAGAGCCACCCCTTCTTTGTTGCGATCCTCCTGCAATGCTTCCGGAATTGCGGATGGAACTTAGATGCGCTTGCTGTAGGATTCATTTGTCGGCTACCTCTTTCACTCTTCGAGATCTCTTTTCATCTTGATTAGTTGCCTCTTTCTACTTGTGGAGGAGGTATAGGTAGGCCATCAGACCTCGCATGAGGCGTCCACTGACATGGGTACTACACCACATAAAGCGTTTATTGCCTTCTCCCATGCCGCTGGTAACAGCCGAAGAGTGATTCATTCACCCTCGCGTGCTCTGTCCCCTTCTCTGACAATACAGTTTTCCACTGGTGGTTTTGATCCGTTCCTACGATCATTTGTATTGTTTTCTAAAACAATATCATTGGGTTCGATGATAGGGTCACCATGGGAGTCACACGGTGTCTAAGTTCCTTCCTTCGTTCCCTTAGCTCCTATTATCACGCACACCTTGTGGCGCTCCATGTATGAGTTGTTGCTATAGTTGTTGGAATCATAGGAGACACTATCTTGGAGACAAGTGAAATTCCATGGGTCCTATTCTGGGTAGGAGTCAGCTTTTTTTATCCTGCAGTCGATGCTTTTCTCATATTCTCCGTTTGTCAGGTCCATGCCATGGAGTGATGGTATTTTGAGAGTCAGGCCCGAAGGAGAGGCCATCATAGAGATCGACCAAATTCCCTAGATCTGCGGTGTGGCCGCTGTTGTCTTCGTCGTTTGTCCGATGTGAGGTGGCCCTTCTAGTGGAGCCGATAGAAGATGTTGGCGTTGCCGCAGGTACTATGATTGCACCCGAAGGATCTGAGTAGATAGGATTCGAGAGATAGAGGATTTCCGCTTCCCTGGTGCGAAGTGGAGGTCCCTCGATCATGAGATATGTCTCCCGGCCGAAGCTGTTGGAGGCCGGGAGGTGCGCGGGCGTGGACCAAGATTGGTGGGATTATGGTGGATCTTCCGACATCAATCGTCGGATTACTGCTTGGTGAAGATGGAGTCGCCGAATTCATGACTCTAGCGCTCAGAGTTCCCACAGAAGGCGCCAATTGATGATGGCTGACCTCGACAATGTCCATTGTTATGGACTTGGGTTTTAGGGAAAGAAAGTGCTAGTGATTTCGTTGTCCTATCATACAAACAAGAGAATCGATGTCCTATCCGATTATAAAAACAGAGGGTTACAGAGTCGCTGGTTCGCTAGATGCAATCTAACTCACGACGGGTGGTGTTTCGCTCAAAACTAAGGTGCTCTATCCGTTGGCTTCTTCCAGACTTTATATGAGATGCTGGGTCCTAGGCTTGAATACGGATATGTTACAAGTTATGCTTACAACTCTAAGATTATGTTAATTTGTACTTCTATGTTGACCGCCAAGTCAAGCTTTCTGATCGTCGAATGCCTCCTGGGCACTTTATTCTTCGTGGGCCTTATGGCCTTATAGTTTAGGCGCGTACCAGGTATACCAATTATGGGAACCCGATAGGTCATACCCATCACTTGCCTCCTTGGATCTCGGATAAAGAGACACCAGAAAGTTAAATGCACATCGTTATTGATTTTAAACATAATATTTAATGTTGCAATGATGGAAACCCTTCTCATACGTCGAAGGGATTGTTGTGGTCTGGATAAGTTAAATTTAGATATAAATTGAAATTAGAGGATGGTAAACAACTAGAATTTTGGAGGATTATTTCTATGGAAACACTCCATTGGCTATTAATTTATTGGATTTGTATTACATTGCTAATGAGAAAAACAAGTATGATATTTGGGATGACGAACAATTGAAACTAAATGTTCGGAAAATTTCTCTCATGTTATGATGGATTAGTTGCATGAGTTAAATTGTAAAAATATTAGATTAAATGATTAGGAAGATAGTAGTTTGATATGGCAACATGCTTCGATTAGAGTTTACTCTACTCCATATTTATATGATGTGATTAATAGCATAGAGGTTAAACTCATTTACATACTTGCTGTATGGAAGCTTAAGATAACCCTAGGAATACAAGTTTTCCTTTGGTTATTTTATGATAATAAAATTTATAACAAGAAACAATTTAGGAAAAAGAAACAAAAAACTTGTTGTGTTTTCTGAAATGACCAAAAAACAATCAAGAATCTACCTTTTGATTATATTGTTGTAAAAATGATCTAGAAAGAAGTGAACATAGTGTTAGATAAAATAATTTTTAAACTTTGAATCAGCCACAAAATGCTAGCTTAGAAATAGTCGTTGTCCAATTATGTAAGGCGCCTAAACTCCTCAGTTTTTTCCAAAATATAAAGATGTGAGGTAGTTTTCATTGTTTCTTCTTTTTTTCCCTCGTCTACATGCAACTATAATGCCACATATCTCTGCACAATCGATTTCATTCTCTTGTGGAGTCATGCTTTGTTGGTCATGGTCATTCTATCGCCAAGGTTTGAGCAGACATCGATGCTATGGGAGCATACGTGTATGCCGAAGACTCATAATTGCGGGTCATTGATGCTAACAATCTAGTAGAACTACAAAAACGAACACCCAATCCAATCGCGACACTTTTGTTGGACGGCACAAGTCAAAAGTATCTGCAAATTTTTTTACCCGGTGGATGAGGATTGGCGGTACCAACTTCCTATGTCGCTTTGTTTATCGCTACTATTGTGTTATTTGCGGTGCCTACATGTGTCCTAATGCATTTTTATATGGTCCCACCACCATTTTAGCTAGTCTCACCCCGTTCTCTATTCACATAACTCTTTTTGTTGGTCCTGCTCAAATTTCAAATGGCCATGCTTAAAATTTGACCATTGCACGCCTTCTTAGGGAAATCTTTTCATTTCCCCTTTGCTAAATCCACATTCCCCTCTCCACACTAACCCCTTAACGACGTCGCCAACCACCAATTTCATCGTATATTCTGGTCAACGACGACCAGAATGATATCCTTCAGTTGCCCCCTCCCACCACAGGACCCTCCACCCCCACCCCTCCATGTATCTCGCCAACATCGCTAGTTCAATGGTAAGTCTCTCGCGTGTACTCTAAATTTTTTCCATTGTTACCTCTTGTGTATACTACCTTCATTTGTGCCTTGGACATGGCTATGTTCTCATCGTTACCCCTTGTGTAGATGGCACGCGGAGGGAAGAGAAAGGATTCTTCATAGCAGCAAGAATCCGTGGTGCTAATAACAGATTTTGAACACCAAAGATTTGAAATCATTAGAGCGAACAATGCAAAAAATAGGGAAATTATTTTGCACAGAGGTTCCTTATACGGTCATTCTCTCACGAAAAACCAGTTATTCCTGGATAGAACAATATTAGAGCTTAGGTATTCTAGTTCTATCATTACTGATTTACCCTTAAATTTTACTTTCAGCATGCCACACCAAGTGAGACCGAGGATGAATGGGAAGACGAAGAAGAAGACGGAGACGAGGATAGAACTATGAGGATGAAAACAGTGGGGATGGAAGTATCACCGAGAAAGGGAAATAGGAAGACACGAACAAAGAGAAAAATAGAAGTACATGATACATACTGCTAAATAAACTATAGTGCATGGTGCTGACTGAATTTTAGTGCATACTGCTAACTGAATTTTGCTACGAACTAGGGATACATATGCATAGTACTAACTAAGGTACATAGTCATTACAGAGTGCAAACTGAGCTACATACTCATAACACAGTGCAAACTAAGCTTTCTACCCTGAGTTTAACGTCCGTAAGATGGTTGAGATTACAAGAACATCTGCGAGACATGAAGAAATAACAGAGAAGAACTTTGGGATTAGACGATGAATGCCATATTTATCACCAGGTTGGATGACCAAAAGGTATGAATTATAGCAGTGCGAAAGAAGTTGGATAGTCAATCCATTTATGCAGGACAAACCATTAGTCAACTAGAAGCTAATGTTTAATCAACTCTTTGAAGGATGACCGAATCTCGATAGTGTATCCTAGATGTGGCACTTTCTGATTCCCTAGTGCTTAGAGAGTGAGTATTCAATCCACTCTAATTTTGTTTAAAAACTTAGACAATTTTAACCTGTTAACCTACCTGACTTTATCTGGTGACTAAGTGACTATAATCTGTTAACTACGGTCGACAAATAAAGTTATCAAAACATATCAACATGGGATCTATTTGGAAAGATCCCATCATGATAAAGCCAACCATGAAAACTAATTTAAATTTTGACTTACTGTTTAAAAGATAAAATATTTTTAAGTTTGAAAATAAAAAATCCACCTCGGATGCATGCATGCATAGCGGGTTACTATATTTTAGTTCAAAAATCTTGTAATTTTAACCTCGTAATTAACTTTGACTTTACCTGGTGACTAAGTGATTGGAATTTGGTAACTAGGGAGTCCAAAAAAAGGTTTCAAAACATATCAACATACCTACTTTCGAATAACTCATCATGAAAAAATAACCATGAAAACAAATTTAAATTTTGACTTACGATTCAAGAGATAAAATATTTTAAAATTTAAAAACCAAAAAGAATCCGATGTGGCATGCTAATCTGGATCTAATGACCTAGATAGAATAGTCCTATATTATATATTCAAGTTTGTGCTGAGATATTTGAAAGCATTATCTATGATTTATATCGTGATTTTCTAGGATATATCTTCTAATTAAGCAAACCCTAAATATACAAACAACATGCTAAAATGTTGCAACAAAAAATCGTTGGGAACTAGAAATAATTTGTGCATGGGTACACAGGATGACACCGAATTGTGTTGTGCGTAGATTGTTGCCACGCCGTGTTGTGTCAGCCTATAATGATCCGCAATTTTAACGTGTAGCAGACATGCTAGCACTAGCTCGTTCTATGTACTTTTCTTAACGTAGTTATCCCGACGTTTTTTTTGCCGCGATAGAGCGAGCTCGACAAATATACGTGTGTAAAAGGACAAGAATGTCGCCTAGAGGGGGGGCGAGTAGGCGGTTTAAAAACTTTTACGAGATGGATTTAACACGGAATAAAACTAGCGTTTACTTTGTCAAGCCTAAAACCTATATATACTATGGTTCACCTATGTGCACCAAAAACTTATGCTAAGCAAGACAAGCAACTATGTGATAGCAAGATATAGACTTTAAGCACGAAGGCTATCACAAAGTAAGGTACATACGTAAAAGCTAGGGTATAGAAATAACCGAGGCACGCGGAGACGCCGATGTTTTACTGAGTTCCTCCCAATGGAGTACGTCTCGTTTGGAGAGGGGGTGGTTTTAAACCACCAACACCTCCTATGAATCTTACCCCAATAAGATCGATCCATACTTTCACTATCAATGCACTTGTCGGTGGCAATCCGAAACCTCTCACAAGATTGGGGTACTTCTCCACAACTTAATTGGAGGCTACCAACAAACAAGCTTGGGGTAAATCTCCACAACTTAATTGGAGGCCCCAAGTAATCCACCAACCTGCAAAACAACTAAACCGTCTAGGGTTCCAAGAACCCAAGAGTAAAATGCTTCTCACTTTTACCCAATCGAATCCTCACCGAGAACTCAAACCGATGCACCAAATACAATGGCAAGAACACACAAAGTGCTCAAGTCCTTATCTCCCAAATTCTACCAAAGCTACAAAAGCTACAAAAGCTTATGGAGGAATAAGAGAGGAAGAACAATGGAGAAAATCCACAAAAGACTCCAAGATCTAGATCCCAAGATGTTCCCATCACTTAGAGAAGATATTGATTGGTGGGGTTGTAGATCTAGATCTCCTCTTTCAAATCCCTCAAGAATATGCAAGAATCAATGGAGGGATTGAGGGATAGCAGGCTCAAGAAGGTCAGCAATGGAGGAAAAAACTTGCAAGAAAGGTTGGATAAACATTGGGGAAGAATGACCCCTTATATAAGGTCCTCCAAAATCTAACCGTTACAGCCCTGGAGCGCGCGGGACGGACATTCCGGTCTATTCACTCTGGACAATCCGGCCAAGGCAAAACTGACAGAAACATCAATATGAAAACAGCCATAACTTTTGCATCCGGACTCCGAATTTGATGATCTTGAGCTTGTTTTAAAGAGGACAATAAACTCTACAAGATCATCCAGGGAACCATCATAGTACAGCAATGGAGGATAGAACCAAATGACGAAAGGTTTGACCTCTCTCAAAAAGACGAACCGGTAAAACCTCCAACATCGAAAATGCAATAGAGAATGCATATGAAATCTGTTTTCGATGAACTTGGGCCTGTCATGAAGATTAACACAAGCTCTAAATCCTCTCATGGATGAGAACCAAATAATATAAGGTTTTACCAATCTCTAAAAGACAAACCGGTAAAACCTCCAATATCAAAAACGCAATAGAGAATGCATATGAAATCCATTTTCGATGAACTAGAGCTTGTTATGAATATTACCACAAGCTCAAGAACCTCACAGGGATAAGATATAAATAACAACCAAGAAAGATGATGCCAAGTATGCAAAGGTTTGAGCTCTCACGAAGGATATGATCAAGTTACTCACTCAAGAGCCCCTTTTGATAGTACGGCTATCTATCCTATAAACCGGTCTTCCCAACTAACACCATGAGACCGGTAAGAAGGAAACCCTATCAAGAACATACCTTTGCCTTGCGCATATTCCACTTGAGCTTGATGATGATGATCTTCTCCACCTCAAGATGGAACACCTTTCTTGATTGTGCTAGCTTGGTGAAGAGTTGCAAATTGCTCCCCATACTCCACTATGGTAGAGCTTCTCTTTTGGGCATACCATCTTCCCATATCCATGATCACCGTAGGATGGCAAACTTTAAGCAAATGATCTCTTCGAGATGGCTCATCTTGAACTTGCACATCATTTCTTCTTTCTTCATTATGTTGGTGTCTTGAAGGTATATAAGAGATATCTCTCCAACTTTATTCTTCAAGGCACACTTTATATAGGCCCAACTCTTACTTGACCAATCTCCGGATCACTCATTGAAACCTTGGTCAACACTTGATCTTCTCTACTTTCTTCTTCTCCCAACCTTGAAGCCAACATATAGTTCAAGCATTGCCAATGGACAATTTCTACAGGTAAAACTCAATGCAAGCATAAATCCATAAAGATTATCATTAATTACCAAAACCACACATGGGGGCACACATGCACTTTCAGTGTGCCTCAAGTTTTATAACCGTCTAGCCTGCATGTTTTGTTGTAGTGTAGGTGACATGGAAGATTTCCAAGTATGCAAAGATGATGGAGTTGCAAGCGAAGCATGTCGAAGAATTTATGGATGTGAAACATGCCTACATCATCCCATTATCCACCGAGAAACAACCGGTACGAGTCGAACACCTACAATGATGGTTTCGAAGATTCGGATTCAATGCAAGATTTAGAAGTTGATGTATAGAAACATATGACTTGTGATGCTTTGGTCCCCAATTATGGTTCGTACAGTATCGCAAAATACTTAATGGTATATGTCAGACACCTATGATGAAAAGACTCAGGTACCCGATTTCAGCAAAGAGAGAGAAAATTGCAGGTAACCCCAGGCTTTGTGGCATCCGTTGCAGAGAACATAGAAACAAGTATTCTGTTGCAGCTAGCACAACTTTATGCCTCAACCGTTGCAGCTTGTCCAAATTATTTTGTTAACTTGTTAACGTTAACGTAACCACTGTGGCTCTCACGGGTTTGCGGTCAAAAACGCTGGGAATATAACACACAAAAATGGGTAGCATAACATTTAAAAACACATTTAATTTGAGCAACACGACTATATCACAATATACCTAAATGTCATGCGAACCATTTTTGTGTGTGTTATATGCCCAGCGTTTTCGGCCGCAAACCTGGGGCTGTGAGAGCCACGATGGGTACGCTAGCGAGTTGACAAAATAATTTGGGCAAGCTGCAATGGTTCAGACACAAAGCCGGACCTAGGGGTGGACTGGGGGCCCGTGGCTCACCCAGAATATTTGGAGAAAAATCGACTGCCCCTAATTTTGGTCCCGATCCAAGCTCCACGACTGAAGTTCTACACATGCGTTCGAGCCCACATGCCGCAGGAGATTGATGCGCGCACCGTAGAGCTATGCCCCCGTCCGTTCAAAAAACAAGTGACTTATAGTTGTCTAGATTTGCACCTAGACGCGTTTTAGTGTGTAGATTTATACAAATCTAGAAAATCGAAGTCACTTATTTTAGAATGGAGAGAGTATTAATAATCATCAACAACAATATAAAGAAGTCCAAAAGTAAGACAAATTATAAATAGGTCACTGGACCATCTATCGACGAATACAAACACTAGCACGAGCCGAAAGCGCACCGATGTCCTCACCCCTCCATCATCAGAGCTGGACAAAGCTTATCGTAGCAGAGCTTGTTGTAATAGACGAACGGAAATTTGTCGTGCTAAGGATCCAAAAGACCAGCGCAACATACCAGCAACCATCCCTGAAGATGAGAACCATAGATCGGGAGAGACTGACCTCACACCAGACCAATCAATGCGAAAAACAACTGGATCGCAAGAGATCCGCCGGACACACGACTCCACGCGCTAAGTGGAAAGTTTAGACAAAATCACATTTACACCGAAGACAAAATTTTAGATAAGTCCAAAAAAATTAGCTTCCCCATAACAAATCATGACTAAAATAGAGAAAAATGTAAGAGAAGTGAAATAAAATCTTTGTATCCACTGAAAGAGTTATGATGAACAAAGTGGAACACGAAATTAGCAACCATGAAACAAACCATGATCAGATATAGACGGAACGGAAATGTAGACCAAATAAAAGATAATTTTGGGGCCTCCATATAGAATAGCAACAAAACTTTGAAATACATGTATCAAACTAAATGTTACAAAAATCGAATGGTAATTACACGTTTAACAAAACTGCGCCTAAGTGTAGCATTACTCGGAAAAAAAATGTAGTGTATCCACCCTCCATTTTTTCCCCTGCGTCTGCCACTGCACAAAGCTGTGCTAGCTACAACATGATACTAGTTTCTGTGTTCTCTGCAACGGATGCAACAAAGGCTGGGTTACCTGCAATTTTCCCACAGAGAGATAGATGGTAACAGTGACTAAGAAATGTCCGTGCAAAAAAAATGTGTACGACATACTTGCAGGAGAGAGAGGGCATACTAAGCAAAAAAAGTCAATGATAAAGAAGAACAAAGCGAAGCAAAAAAAATGGCGAAATTTCACAGATCTATTAATAATCAACAATAGCAGTATAAAGAGATCTAAAAGTAATGAAAATTACAAATAGGTCAATGAACCACCTAACGACTACTACTGACACTAGCACGAGCCAAAGACACGCCGTCGTCCTCGCCCCTCCATTATTGGGCAAAACTTGTCGTAGTAGAGCTTTTTGTATTGTATAGACGGAAAGTTGTTGTGCTAAGGCTCCGAAGAACCAGCGGATCAGAGCAACAACCATCGCCAAAGAAGACAACTGTTGACCCGAAGAGACTGAAGTCAAACAACACCAACGAATACGAAAAAACGATAGGATCCCAAGAAAATCCCAAGAGATCCGTCGGACACACGTCTCCACGCGCTCTTCGTCGGCACTATACGTACCATCGGAGCAAGGATAGGACGGAGATGCCATTGTTCTGCTCACCATCCTAAAGAAGACACTAAAAAAAAGACCTATAAGAGGAACGAAAACCACTCGCCGACGAGGGGCCTTGGTCTGCCACGTCTCCATGGCCCGACGGCCAGGGCAAAAAAAAGTTAGGTGACGAGATAGACTGAGTAGAGTTCCAGGTGGACAATGACATGCTAATTTTTTTTTTACCAACGTACCATCCTCAAATTCGTGTGTTTCATTTGTTTAAAACAGTAACATGTAGTACTCTCTCCGATCCAAATTAATTGACCCGGATTTGTCTAGATTCGGATGTATCTAGACAAGTTTTAGTGCTAGATACATCCGAATCTAGACAAATTCAAGTCAATTAATTTGGATCGAAGAGAATCGAAATTGTTTTTTGCTAATGCAGATGTACTTTTGGCGTTATGTGTTGATGATTATACTCAACCGAAATACATATTCACCTTTTTTCATAGTTGCTAGCTAGGGTAGATGGACCGATTGATCGGTGCAAACTTGCTCTAGGTAGTGACAGTCCTAGCGGAGAATTCCTATGTTTTGCTTTATTGTCTTTTTCCTTATATCTTGGGCTCCCAATTTTATACTAGATCTGTTCTAAGAAATAAGATGTCCTCGTTTTGCCTGTTTTTTTATCAAGATTTACTCTAAATATATAAATAATGTTGATACAAAATTAACATCATTAGAAAATGTGTTTCAAGACGAATCCAAAGATACTAATTTTACACAATATAATCACGTTTTAGTTGCTCTATATATTTGGTCAAACTTTGCTTTGGATTGCGTGTGCGCGGCTTATTACTTGAAATGGAGGTAGTATGTTCAAAACTTTCTTATGTTTGTTAAGCAGAATATTGAACTCTAAATTTCATGTAGTCATTATATTTGTAATTACAAATGTGAATTCTAAAGTCTCACGAATGTCAGAGCGAACTAAAAAGTCAGTGCATGATTATGCCCAACAAACAAACACCTACATGATGTTTACACTAGCTAGAGGAACTTGCATTGATAAGTCATCGGTACTTTTATTGAGTATAAGCTCATAATACCAAAATCACACCAGCCTTAGCAAAAAGTATCCTATGGAAACCCAATTTCAATGGAAACATGGAAACTGACGTTTGATCAAAAATCTGCGGTCTAGATCAGTCTTGCGACTCCCACCAGCTTGTTCGTTATGTTTTGCATGGACCAAACCCCAAATCTCTCCTCACCTAAAACTAACACGCGGCTTGTCCAAGGTTAGAGTGGGACCACACAGGATAAAGTGTGTGGTCCCTCACTGTTGGGAAAAACGAAATAGAGACGGATTAATCTAACCTTATGATTAGCAAATTCTTAAATGTGATATGAAAATATGCAATAAAATTAATGTAAACTTCAGTACCACTTGGATGCTAACTTATGGATCGGTGCTTGTGTCGGAATGAAACATATCCATCAAACATATATGGAGGAACAACACCACTTGTCAGCTCTCTACAAAATTGACACAGTGTCTGGGTACGGTGAGAAGCTCTCTCCTAGGCAGAGACAATGTTGGGATATGACCCCGGGTACCCCAGAGATAGAAGATAGATGATTCTATAGAAGCTTATTTAGGGAGGAGACATAAGTCAAGGTAAAAGAGAGTGAATCAAATAAAAAAGCAAGAAAATGTGCATCTGGGCCGACTTAGACCGAATTCGGCCTGGTCGAGACCCTCCCAGGCTGACATGAGCATGGCTAGGCTGAGATACCAGCAAGTCCGGCTGGGCCGGCATTCTCCCCCGTTGGGCAAGTTCCTACCTTTCCCGGCTTGGCCGGTATATTTCTTCCCCGGCTGGGCCGGCTTCTGTGTAACCTAACTGGGCCGGTGTAGCGTCTCCCCGGCTGGGTCGGTACTGATCCCTCCCGGGTGGGCCAACGTCTACTTCCTCCCGTCCGGACTACCTCGGTCCATCTCCATTTCCCGGCTCCCTCTTCATCCGACTTCGCCACCGCCCCGCCTGGGCCGACTTTGCTGACCCCAGGTGAGCCGACATCCACCTCCTGGGCAGACACTACCCTCCATCCTGGTTGTGCTCCTTCCTCTTCATTGACATCTCGCCTCGAGCCGACTTCGCCCGACCCCGCCTGGGCCGCCACCGAGTTAACCCGACTGAGCCACCTCTACCTCGACGACCCCAACTTCCTCCTCGACGCCCCTGCTCCAGATCGCCTCCGGCAGCAAGCTTGCCTCGGCGCCCTTGTGCTTCCTCGGCTGCCCCTGCGTCTACAACAGCACTCCCAGTTCTGCATCAACCTCGTCTTCCCCTGCCTCATTCTTCCTCCCTATGCCGGTCTTGGGACGCCCCTAGCTCAGAACGACACACGCTACATCAACAAGTACCAGATGCCACCTTATCCTCAGAGAGGATAAGATCAATTACTAGGAGATGCCGAGGACGAGCACAAGAAGATAAGACAAAAGACAGACAAGACCCGCCAAGCCCATGCCTACTACAGTACGATAAGACCCTAGTAGTCACATCAGCAACAGTTGACAAGACCTTAGTAGTCAACTCATGAACAATGCATGCATAGTGTATGTGGGGTATCCCTTGTCCCGTGGGCTCCCTTTATAAGGAGCGTCAGGTGGATCGATCACCGCATCATCCTCCCTGGATCCTCCAGTGTCCATTCGGCCCCAACATAAGCCTACTTCGGATATCTGTCGTGTTACCACCACGACAAACAATGTCTATCCTAAGAAGTGGAGTTCTCATAACAACTACAACAATAGAAAATCAATACACAGAGGACACCAATCATTTTTACGTAGAAAACCTCTCAATTTGAGACAAAAAAACACGGGTTAAAACCACACAAATCTTTTTCCACTATTATCAAATGGGGATATAACTTTTTCTTCTCTAGAGAAACCTAGAGGATCTCATACATCAAGACACAAATCAATCTTGGATGCCAACAAGATTTGGGGCACAAGATCTAGGGATTAGAATATCACCAAAGATGGTTGAACCACAAGTTGAAGGAGACAAGTTAGTGGATCTGGACGTCATGACCTTATGGAAAAAGCACGATGCTTCATTTCAGCTTCTTCTTTCAACTTCTACACCTTCCCTTCTCACTAAGTTTCCTTATCCAATTAAGGCTAACATAGATTTCTGTCTTACCACCTAGTGGTGGCTAGATAGGAGGCGTATCATCCTCCCTTCCCTCATATGCAATGTTCAAAATGACTCTTGGTAATAATCCTAATGGGTAGTGGTCTCTTGCACCTGCTTTGGCCACCTGAAAGGCTTTAATAGTCAATCTCCTCACAACCCACATGAGGAGGATACCCAACAAGTATCCCCACCCGACTCGTGTGGGGGGCACCGCCATGCCCACTGCCTTGCAACATAGAGGTATCTTCTCACTAATATCTTGGTCATCATATCCGAGCCATTCTTGTTGGTATGAATCTTCTCAAGTTTTAACAACATGGAACTTACAACATCTTGAACCAATGATACCTCATATCGATGTGCTTGGTTCGAGAGTGGAAGCTTGAATTCTTGGTAAGATGGATAACACATTGACTATTGGAAAACATATTACAATTCTCTTGCTTCATGCCCAACTCTTGCAAAAGTTCTTCATCCATAACACTTCTCTACAAGGCTCAACCACTGCTATGTAATTAGCGTCTGTGGTTGATAGGGAAATGTATTTCTACAACATTTGTGGAAAGATGTGATGTTACAGCAGCATGTAGAGGAAGAAACATTGAAAATAGCTTACATGCCTTACATTTTGGGAAAATCGAGGGAGCTTAGGCTATTTACATGATAGGATGGAGGGAGTAGTTATACACTTATAGCTTTTACTTATATTTTTTTATTTTCCCTAAGATTTCTAGATCCACATGTTAGGATGACATGGCTATCTACTAGATGGACAACTCGGATGTTTGTGAAATTCCATATCGGACACGCCTTAATTAACGAATACAGTCAAAGTTATTGCCACATCATCCAGACATGCCGATTCCCCTTGTCATGTTGGGGAACATAGTAAGTTCGAGTAAATTCATCACAAGGTCACAACCAATGGATAAAAATGTCAAAAGTTTTTTTAAAAAAATTGGATGAACATGGGCACATGCCAATAGATCGTTAAAAAATGTCAAAAAATTGGATGAACGTGGCCTGCATAACGGGACCAGCCGCTGAAGTACCACACCCAAACTGGGCCAGCCTGTCTCGGACTGCTGGAGGTTCTAGCCAAGCCGCGGCGAGCAGAAGCGGCGGGCGCGGCGGCGGTGGTTGGCCCTCTCGAGCGATGCTGCCCGCCACCTTCTCGCGCGACGCCGGAGCTCACTCGGATCCTCCGCGGGGCGACCAGGGTGAGGAAGCCGGGCCGCCGCGCCCGCGGAGGCCGCCCGCGTTCTACAGTTCCGTGTTCGCGCAGGTGCGCCGCCCGCTCGATGAAATGCCGCGCCGAGCGTAGCCGACCATTTCCTTAATTTTGGTCCAAGACGGAAGCTGGTAGATGATCCCGCGTCATTCGTTTCGTGCTCGCAGATCGAAGAGGTCGGGTGGGGGCTGCTAGCGAGCGCCACGGGCGACGACGGCGTGTCGTGCCTTGCCTTCCGCGTCGTGTAAGGGTCTCTGTCCTAACTCGTGACAGCACCATTCGCGGCAGTGCGCGTGACGTTTCGGTGATGCCTTCTGTTTGTGCTTTGCTCTTTGATGGTTTGGAGGGAGCTTTTTGCTGTTCAGTGTACCTAGCGCAACCACTGAAGTTTCGGCACGTCGATAAATTACTTAGACCAGATTGTTCCTCTATCAAGATCGAAAGGGAATTTGCATATGCTGATCCTATAAAAATTGGACAGGGTTTTCGTCAAAAAAAAAAACACTTCTCATTTTCCCATGCATACGGCATTTCTGTGACATATCTTCAGTAAACTTATGGCTTGTTGTGTCTCTGATTGGCAGGGATGAACAAGGAAGGCAGCATTTACTGGAGATCACACTGCCCATGAACTACCCTGCATGTCCTCCTTCGATTGCCGCGGTATATTTCATCAAATTGTTAATGCCTCTGCCAAGATTGTTATTATATTGTGCATTATCTGATATCTCCGAAGGGTCACACACCTATATGATTGTCTACTTTTTACAGGATGTTCCTTATCTCCCCAAATTACAGTGGTCAAAAAGCTCGAGACTGAAGGATGTTGTCTGTCAGTTTCAGGAGGTAGGCGAAAATATTGTTTATCCACTCATGAGGTGCTATTCGTAGCTCATCACCTGTCAACTTTGTATGTTCTTTGCACACAATTAGCACCTGAAGATACTGCAGGATTACTGGTCTTCAATGGATGACATCGATAAGGCCCTTTGGGTTGTTGATCCGACAAAGCCGACATGTGCTATGTCTCATCGTCGTATAGCTTTAGGTAATGATTGCTATATTTTACTACATGTTGATGCGCAGAATCCCAGCTCCTTACCAGAGTAAGCTCAGATGTCATTTCTGTACTTCAATGCAAGCTCGTCGTCATTGATCACCAACAATTTTCCAGGTGCCGCTTCCTGGGGACAGATGGGAAACTGGAGAGGCTGATAAAGAATTGGAGAAAAAATCGTAAAAGATGGTATACTCTCAGTCTCAGGTTTCCTAGATTATTAAGTGTTGTTCCATTTTCTTGTTATCTAACACAATTTGTCGCGTTCAGCTGTTTTATGATCTATGGAAGCTAGTTCTTCTTAAGTCTGCCGATATCATTGTTTCCTGAAAGCTGCATGTGCTTGTATTACAATGTTAAACTAAGAATTTGTAAATGTGAAATTTTCCTTGTGTTACACTGAAGGCCATGAAACAATGTGTTATTCATATATTTTCCTGTTACTAGGAATGCAGAAAAAAAGTTCCATGAGAACCTGGCAGCCGTCTTAGATTTTGCACTGCCCCAGCCCCCTTCTATCAGCATCAAAGATGATCAGCAAGCTGAGTGTGGGATATGTTATGCCACGCATCTTCCAACCGGTGAGCTGATTCACTCTACCCCTCTTGCAATCATTTTGCCTGTAACATAATCCATGACCACAAGTCTCGTGTCCTTGCTCTACTGAAGATGAGGAACTTGGGACCCAGAGCGGGTGTGCAACGGACTACACATGCGAAAACTCCAGCTGTAGCAGAGCTTTCCATTCCGTGTGCTTGAGAGACTGGCTGCGTGCAATCACCACGACAAGGCAGTAAGTCTAAATGAGGAACCCTTAAACCCTGTCTGGATGATGGGTACTAGCATTTCGTAAAGTTTCGATATTTAGTTCAAAATTGAACTAAGTACCAAAACATAACCAAGTATTACCTTTTTATCCAAACACCCTCTAAAACAATTCTTATTCCTCAGGATGTATATGTGAATACCATGTGATTGTTTCCTCAGAGTTTCCCGTGTGTTTACAGGTCATTTGACGTTCTGTTCGGGAACTGCCCTTATTGCAGCGATGCTGTTGCCGTGAAGATCACCGACCGCTGAGCTTAGCCTCACATTTATTTACAAAGCGAGACACCGAGATAAGCTCAATGTTAACAACTGGTTGACCTGACCGTGACCTATTTGATGAAAACTCGTGTTCATGTGTAATTTTATATTTAGTACTTGTTTGAGATGTCCCCGAAAAACAGAGATAAGGGTTTCAGACGGACTAAAAAAGATTAGACCTTGACAAAGGAATGTTCTAGATTCCTACGTCGATGCGTTCGTCAGTTTGTTTGTTTATATTAGAAAAAATGGTGACCGTGGCCTGGCCTAGACGTCATCGGTGAAGCTGCAAGTGGTTGAACTTGCCGCCCGATTCTAGAGACGAAACAATTAGTCTGACCCAGTAGTTTAGACTTTTTTTCAGATGACGAATTCAGTTGGGACGTCAGGTCTGTTACACCCTTCTAGATTAGGAGCGACTGCTAACCGCGCGATTACTGGTGGAGTTTTGGGCTCTGAATCTTTGGATATTGCCTCGATTGTTCGCCTAACTGCGACCCGCTGAGTTAGTTTACCAACAAGCCGCCTGCTGTGAATATAGGAGAAATGAATAATAGTCCACTAGTAATAGTTTGGGCGAGTCGCGAAATGGTCCAAGTAAAATCGCGGAAATGCCAGGACAGAAAATGCCATCTAGAACTTCTCCTTTTTCCCGCTACGAGTAGTCAATTTATAATAGTAGGTGGTTGGAACAATTCCGATCTATCCGAGCCGTGCGAACCTGATGCAGCAAATATAACTGAGATTCTCGGGGAGCATATCGCCACTTTAGAAGGCATCACAACATCGGCATCAGCTTGCAGGTGTAAATCAGCATCTCGAGTCTTCACCACCAGGCCCATCGGCGCGATTCCGTCGCAGCTGTGGTGAAGCCGGACTCAAAGTGGCGGTGGTGATCCACCACTCACCGTCTCCCGCACAAACAGACAGAGGCTAAACCCCAGGCAAATTCCGCCGGAGCGGTTCAGCTCTCGCGCCACGCGTCGCGCGCCACCCCCACCTCGTCAGCACCCACCTCGCGCCGCCCGCTCGCGTCACTCAGCACACAGTACAAAGTTCCGGGCGGCTACCGAAATCCATCCACCTGCGGTACGGAGCCCCGGGCCATCCCCAGCAGAGCTCCCGCGGCCGGCCAAGCCAAAATCCAGGCAGGAATGGCGCAGGGAGAGGGCGGGGAGAAGAGAAGAGGGAGGAGGAGGAGGTGGCTGCCGTCGGCGTGCCTCCCGCGGCCGGGGTGCTTCACGGTTTCCGCCGCCGACGACGGACCATCGGGCTCCGGCGCCGACGCCGGCGAGGGGGGAGGTGCAGGCAGCCGGCCGCGGCCCACGCATCTGATCGTCACTGTCAATGGGATCGTCGGCAGGTGATCTGTTTCCTCCTTCTCTGCCTTTTTCTTCGGCTCCTTTCTTGCTGCTTTTCTTTCTCTTTTATTTATTGCAAAAGGAAAAGATGAATTTCGTGCTGCTTTTCACCAACCCCTGACTGCTCAAACACAACCACTTTGGTACTCCGACTTTCAAATGAAAGGCTTATTACAATTTAGGATCGTTCTGAAGCTATCGATCGATCAGGGTGGCGCACTGCTAGCTGGTGTTCCTATGATGGGAAGAGAATAAATCCATTTCAGATCAGAAGGCTGCTACTCTGAGATGTTATGCTTAACCAATGGTGTTGACATGAGAATCATTACCCGCTGATATCTCCCATGCGCTATTGTGTAAAGCTATATAAAGGTCGCCAATGTAGAAGATTCCCCCAAAATATATGCCAAGGAAATGCTGCTTCACTTTCTTTCTGATTGTTTAGTACTTCAAGGGCTAGCGTTCAGTAGATACTTTGGAAATGTTGGAATTAATACACACGTACCAGCAACTTCGTTTGGAGAATTAGAAAAGATTGATACTGAAGGTGTCAAGTGGGATCCCACCAAACTCCCACTTCTAGTTCATTTGCCAAAATCTAGTTAAATGAACTAGAAGTGGGACTTTCGTGGGATCCTACTTGACACCCTAGATACTCCCTGTGGCACAATGGGCAGTTGTTTAATTTATATAGCAGCGATACTTCGTTAATTATATATGTACTACATTTTGGCAAGGAGGGAGTATATTCTTACTTTCTACAATCTGTTGGAATGCGTCGTGAGGAGACATTTATTACCGCCTTTTTCAAATATTTCCACATCCTACATTGTAGAGTAGGTTGTGCTGTGAGGAGACATCTGTTTCCATATTTCTTTTAAAATGTTTGCCGTTTGTACCATGCAGTGCAGATAATTGGGGTTATGCAGCAAAACATTTCATCGAAAAACACCCCGAGGATGTGGTAGTTCACTGTAAGTTCAACAGCATCATTTAAAAGTATGTTACTATTTCGTGCCCAAGTATGTTTACACCACACTCTTTCAGCTGGGGAATGGACCCCTAGTTGCATATGTAAAACGGAGAATTAACTAGTTCACAATTTTGTTAATGGCACGACCCTCAAAATAATCCACAGTTACATAGTGCTTCTTTATAGTAAATGGGAATTTTTTGTTATGTGGCACAGGCAGTGGATGCAACTCGGCAACTCGAACTTTTGATGGTGTTGATGTGATGGGAAGGAGATTAGCAGAGGAGGCAAGTTATAGATAAATTCATATTGGAAAATTGTATATACAAAGCTGAGCTTGCCTGAAAGATCTATAATGTACATAGAATTTCTATTTTCTCGTCTTCACTTTCATAATAAACAGCTTTGTTATTTCAATCTCTCCACCGCCGATTACTTAGAAATTCAGCTTTATCTGGTATTTTCAATTTACCAGCTCCCATTACTCTCTACCTCATCTACCTTCCTTTCATTTAACTTGTACTTTATGAATTTAGGTGATTTCAGTTGTTGAGTGTAGACCAGAACTTAAGAAGATCTCCTTTGTTGCACACTCATTGGGTGGATTGATTGCAAGATACGCCATTGCATTACTATATGACAATGAGACTGCTACACAAACAGATTGCCATGAAGGGTATGAGAAGGATGTCAATCATGCTCGTAGCAACCAACTGACGGGTCGAGGAAAGATTGCTGGTTTGGAGCCCATGAACTTTATAACTTTTGTAACACCACACCTTGGCACGAGATCACACAAGCAGGTTATGTTCAAATTTTGCACCAGTTTCCACTTTACCTATATCTTGTGCCTTCGCCAGATCTCAACCTGTTGGATTGTAGTTATAACTTGCATCACGGGATATCTTAAATTTGAATTACTCAATTCTGTATCTTACAACTGAGTTTTCTTCGGTTAGAATGTAACTAGTTTGATGTAAAATCAGTAATGATGTGGGTATTCCAAATTAAGCCGTTCTAATCTCCCTTACGTTCCCATGGTTGCTACCATACCTGTTAGTGTTACTTTATTTTGTTTTCTCCTGTTAAATGTGTGCAACTTTCTTGCTCCAAATATCTATCACTGGCAAGTAGTAGCTTTCTGGTTCTGGCAGGTGCATCACATATGACGGTGTGGCAAACTGGCAGATTCATTGACTCCATTCTTGATTGCCATATGCAGATGCCCCTTCTCCGCGGTTCCTATAAATTGGAAAAGATGGCTTTCCGTATGTCTTGGATTGCTGGGAGAAGTGGAAAACATCTGTTTCTGAAAGATATTGAAGATGAGAAGCCACCGTTACTTCTTCAGATGGTCACTGATTATGGTGATCTTCATTTCGTGTATGTCATATATATGCTGTTTTACATGAACTGCTCTAAAATTAGATCTAATTGTTTCACAAAAACAGGTGCATGTAATATTCATTACTTGAGCATATCTTATACTAGTTTCCTTATGCAGATCAGCTCTCCGTTCTTTCAAGCGCCGTGTTGTTTACTCAAATGTTTATGGTGATTGTATCCTTCTTCCGTATATACTTTTACTTAGCACATCTAAACAAACCTATCGGTTTTCTATGTACCAATTAAAGTTTTGAAACCATTGTCTTATGTCCTTGACTAAAAGTTCAGTCATTGTTGGCTGGAGGACATCTTCAATACGCCGTCAAAATGAACTTCCCAAGGTAAATAATGTAGTATTTATTATTAGCCCATATGTGTTCTGTTCTGTAACAGTGTCCTTATGTTTGAAACTTCCTCTGCCTCAGAAACAGGATTTTGTGGATGATGGTAAATATCCACATGTTGTATATGTGGAAAAACCAATGCCTCAGGACGTTGATTTTTCGGATGCCATGATTTATCAGGCAAAATCTACGAGTGAAATGGAAGGCAAGCTACTGATCCCCTCTCCTCTGCCCATGTAATCCAATTATGTCTGTGTGCGCATTTATTTAAGTAGGACAGAATAAGAGCAGAAATGGAGGGTATAATAGTACCAGACGATCCACGATGATTTACTGTTCTCTGTCGAAGGACTTGATAAACCAGCAGAAACCATAAATTATTATGTCCTTAATTAGGCTGGTTAATGTTTGCATTGGAGTTGAAGTTTTGTTGTGATTTATTCTGTTCCGCATTGTATCAATATGATTCCATTTTTCCGCGATGATCAAGAGATATTTTTTTCTAACTGAATTGGTCTGTCTTCAACTTTCAGAAGTGATGCTCAAAAGCCTGAATAGAATCCCTTGGGAAAGGGTGGATGTTAGCTTCAAGAAAAGTAGACAAAGGATTCTTGCTCATAGCACCATTCAGGTATGTTCTAGAAATGCCTAGCGCCAAGAGATTCAATTATGGTCTAGGACAAGAAATGATCACTCCTTTCTACAGTAATTAACTGCAAGACTGCCCATGCTTGCACCGCTGATCTGCGAAATGCTACAGATGCTTCTTCGATGATAGTACTCCATTAGTAGCTGATCATGTGGGGCATAGTTCCACCGACACAAGAGATAGAAAAGGCTCCCATTTAAAGTTGGTAGGTTGTCACGGACCAATACAGACGCAGTCCTTGCTGTCAAACACAGGAGGCCCTCCGTTTTATGCCTATTCAGGATAGCTTGGTGCCTATGCGTTATAGCTGCCATCACAGAAAATAGTTTAAATAAGGTTTAGCTCAACTTGCATTGCTGTGTAGTAGCTTTATTCATTTTGTTCTTGAAAAAGGTGGGAAAGGACAGAGCTGTCTTTGGCCATATGAGTTGATCTTAAAAAAAGAAAAAACTTTAGCCATATGGGTTAATACGTATTCATCTAAGTTGCAATGCCAAATATGAAATGTGATGCAACCAGTCAGTTGATAAAGTAGGTTGAAGGAGAGTCACAAAGTCATCACCGTCTGTGAAACTGATTCATTCTCCTCATTTCTTCCTGTGCTGCAGGTTAAGACCTATTTCTTCAATTCTGATGGCGCCGATGTGATCTTCCACATGATTGACCATTTTATGTATTGACATGGAGCTGAGGGGGCGCTGATTTTCTCTCCTATTCGGAGACCAGTTTAGGAAATTGATGTAGTAGCAGCAAGAACTGTTTACCGTTTCGTAGTTTTGGAGGCAGGATTAGAGGAACAAGTATAGTAGAACCCACGGTAAAATGACTTTTGGGTCTACTATATAATGCTTCCTGTAAGATCTGGGTCTCGGTAGGTTCTTTTCTCTTTTCCATGCTTCGGCAGCTCAGTGCATGCATGCAAGGATGTAATGTAATGGACCACAATCTGTTGTTCAGTAGTATAATAACAATAAAATTCTGCTACATCTGAGAACTCGTAGCGAGGATTACCGCTATTGACTCCTTGCCGTGCATGCTTTGCTGCCGCGGCATGCATGCATGCATGTCTCCAGAGCTTGACCTGAGATCTCTTTTAATTGATCCCAGCCTTTGACCCTTTGCACAAGAATTCTGGAGTATAATACTTACTGAAGTTATGGCTGACATTATTAAGATGCACGGTGTGTGACCACTGATCGTCAGGTGGAAGGAGAAACGAATTTCCATCTGACAGTTCTAGCAAGCCATCAGCAGCTGTGTAGTGTTGCGAAAGATTAAAGTGTAATGGCAAGTAGAAGTAGCCTTAGCTAGCTAGCGCCATTCCCAGCTGTCTATTTGAAATTCTCGGCCCTATATATTTTCTCTGATCCCCATTCTTTGCAGGGAAGAAGAATCTGCGCTGGGGCACAGGCGGGGGGTCCCCTCAGTTTTGGCAACGAGGCCGGCTCCACGTAAGTGCGCTCTGCTGATCCTGCTCGCGTTGCATCTTCCTTCCTCTCGAGCTGCAGCTCCAGCGCGTGGTGCGCCGTGTACGCCTTGCCTTTTCTCGGCCAAGGACCTCATTAATCTGTGCCCCTGCCTGCTGAGACCGAGAGAGAGGAGCGTGTAGCCAGGCAGGCAGGCTCGTGTCACTGTTGCATTGCCCATCTCTGCCCCAGGCCCTTGTGTCCTCCCTCTCTTCTCACTGCTGCCAAAGGCCAAGGCGTTGCACGAAGAAGCCTTTATGGCTTCAGACCTCAGGCGCATTCAATGACCATGCTCCGTACCAGCACACTACCACTGTACGTACTGCAGTAGATAACGTAACCCCTCTCTTCCTCCTCCGTGGAGTGTGGTGTGGACCATTTATCTCTAGCACCACGGCCGGCCGCAAGGAACCCCCTGCTGCCCGCCCATGTGAGCAGCGGCCGTCTTGTTGCGATCTCTGATATAAGTAGCAGTATCCCAGCTACTACTGCCTGCTTCCTCCCCTCATTCATTCACTCACTCATTCATCGGCGAGTGCTTAGCTAGCTAGCTAGCGACCGAGCGAGCTTCAGTCAGGCAGGCAGGCCTCATGGAACTCCTGCTACTTCACTCCTCGTTTCTGCTCCTCCTTCTGCTACCCTCCTCCCAGGGCCTAGCCTCTACTCCTACTCAAGGTATATCACCGCGTCTATTACGCCTGATCTTCTTCCCCATTCCCCCTCTGCCTCTTGCTGATGCGCATCCTGGCTTTCTTGCAGGTAGAGCCGGCGGGCTGCATTACCAGCTCAAGCAGGAGCCAGCTCCCGAGGTGAGGATCGATCGATCGACGCTTTTCCGCTTCTTTCCTCTTGCTGTCCTTTGAAGGGTCGTAACCGACGATCGACCTGGTGCAGGTGACGGCGGCGGCGGCGACGGCGACGGTGTCGGCGGTGATGATCGGCTCGAGGCCGCCGCGGTGCGAAGGGAGGTGCGGCCGGTGCGAGGCGGTGCAGGTGCCGGTCGCTCCGCGGGACAAGCGCGCCACGGCCGGGAGCCACTTCCGCCCGTCCAGAGCCTTCGGCGTCGACGAGAGCTCCACCAACTACAAGCCGCTCAACTGGAGGTGCAGGTGCGCCGACAGGAGGGTCCTCAACCCGTGACCCTTGCTGCGCCACTTCTTCTTTTCTTCTCAAGATGTTTGAGCTAGCTTCCTGCAGCACATGCTCGATCCATCCATCAGATAGCAGCTGTGAGTTGTTGGGAGTAGTTGCGCTGAATATGATCCTCTTTTTGGTCGGTTTAGGTATAGGAGCAGGTTATGATCCACTAGCTAAGATTGTTGTCTGCAGATGCTGAACTAATTAACCAAGGAGCTACTAGCTAGCTGAGGTTGTGTGATGCTAACAGTTGCTTCTTGTACCTAGTAGTTCCTGCTATATTTGTATAAGCGTGTGCTGTAATTAACTAGTAGTACAATTAAGAGAGTGATACTATCACAAATCACTCTGCATTGTCGTTTTGATGGATTAAACAAGGTCCTGTCTATCATCAGGACATTAGTAGTAGTAGTAGCTGTATGTCTGATGGGAGTTCTCTGAATCGTTCGAACAAAGAAGAAAAAAAAAGAGTTGTGTAAAGAAAATTAATGGTATGTGTCCTTTCGAAGGTAAAGGCTCTGAAAAGGGCGGAGAACAGCAAGACAGAAACTTTTTGGAGCCTTGGAGCGATGTTCATCATTGCCAGAGCCTTGTCTTTTCTTCTGAAGAACTTGTGCCCGTAAGCATGCATGTGATTCGCTTCTAGGACATGCATATGTCCTCCAGGGGATTCACTTCAGAAACTCCGATACTGTGTAAGAAAAAGAAATTCAAAGTTTAAGGCATTCTCCCTGCAAAAAGATTGCACACAACCTACTCGTAGACGACTCCAATTCCTTGGAAGATTGCCTACCTGTGGCTGTGGCAGCCAACAAAGTAGTCAGCCACAGCAAGCTAAATCTTCTTGTACACAGACACTCGTTAGAAACGTAAGTTTAGCATCAACAAAATATTTAAGTTATCAAATACTGTGGGGAATGCATTCTTAGTTCAGATTTGGGCAAACATCTTTTTTTTCTTACGAAATTTTACCGATCTATTAATAATCATCAACAACAGTACAAATATGTCATTGGACCACCTAGCGACGACTACAAACACTCGCACGAGACGAAGCGTGCCGCCGTCCTCGCCACTCCATCACCGTAGCCGGGCAAAACTTGTAGTACTAGAGTTTGTTGCAGTAGATGGACGGAAAGTCGTCGTACTAAGGTCCCAAAGGACCAGCTCACAGAGCAGCAACCATCGCCTAGATGAACAACGTAGATCGAAAAAGACTGACCTCAAAACACACCAACTAATATGAAAAACGACCAGATCCCAAGAGATCCGTCGGACACATGACTCCACATGGCTTCTGCTGGTGCTAGACGCACCACCTGAGCGAGGATAGGGCGGGAAGCACATTATTCTGACTTCAGGACATAGCCGTCGTCTCAACATCCTGAAGAAGTCACTGAAAATAGTCTAAACAAAATATTGAGACCTCCCGCCGGCGAGTGGTCGTGGTTCGCCACGCCTCGAAGACCCTAAGGCCACCAGAGACGGGACGGACCGATGGTGTCGCCGGCGGAGGGAAGGAACACTAAATGGGTTCGTCACCGCCTCCTGGAGCCCTCTCTCTCTTCTCTCGTACAGTATATAATTAAGCTAAAAAAGGGTAAGAATTCTCAAAATGACCTGTTTCGGAAGATTTCACTATCTAACCTATTCGCATGGTGCTCTACCGAAAAGCTCCATGGTCAGTAGTACGACGCTTCCGTGAAAAGCATCATGATAGTTACAGCGGTCTAGTCAAAACGCCATGGACTCGTCTGATATGGTTGTCAATGACGACAGTGGACCCACTTTTTTATGTTTGCCTCTTTTCCTTAACGCGCCATGGTGCATAGTATGGCGCTTTTCGTGGGGGCGCCATACCCCATGCTCATCTTGTCCCTCCTCCTCACCCTCGTCTATATCCTCGAGTCCCTCCTACATTTTATATGAAAGATTGAGAACTTAATGAATATTTTTTTAAATGTAGGCCATGGCCATGTGTTAAAATTAATAACTCCAAAACGACAAGGTACAAGGTGCTGAAAGAACAACTTACATGCAGCAAGCAACAAGCAAACAAAATATAAACAAAAAATACAGCTTGGGCTTCGAGGCCACCGATGATTGGGAAGATTGGAAAAAGGGAGTGGAAGTCGTGAAGATAGGCCCATCACCAGAGAAAGCTCCCGCCTTCATCAACTCCTGGCACAACATCGAAGATGAGCCATCCATCTCCACCTTTGAAGAAGTCGCCTGCCTTCTCGTCCTGGTTCGAAGGACGCGGGTACTGTCACGAGGCGGAGCATCTTACCCTACAGCATGAATAGGCAACATAAGCGAGTCGCCAAGGAAGAGAACAACAAGCAAGGACACCTCTGCACACAAGCTATCCACGAACAGTGTCACCGGCCACAACACCAACCAACCGAACATACGCAAGCTTTAGGATGAGGATCCGATGAAAACACGATAATGAGATGGCAACCGTCATTGTGGAAGGCCCGATCATGGATCTAACTGACCACCACCACAATGCCTCCAGGTGCACGCTGCTATAGGCAGGCCACACACATAGAACGTACACCTTCCGACAATCCCAAGGCGACACCTTCAAGAAGGAAATAACGTTGGGACGCCATTGCTACCCAATCTGAAGATTTGGGATTTTCACCCGGGCATAGGACGGAGGGGAAAGGGATGTACCTCGACGCCGCCCCAAGGAGGAAGACAACATCATAGACGTTGTCGACACTGTGTCCGCCACTGCCGGCCGAAGACTTATCTCGGACAGAGCCCCAACCCCACCACCTCGAGGGATCTAGATCTGCATGGATCAGATCTTGAGAGGGAGCATTGCAAGCAGAGAAGTCACCGCCTTCAGATCTGAACATGAGGTCAATGGGGTGGGCATCGTCTTGCAATCACCATCCACGGTCCCCTTTCCACCCCCGTGACCGAGGAGGACGTCCAGCAACATCGGCGAGCATCTCCCCATCGCAAGCACCGACGTCGCCTCCACCAAATAGGACTGTCGCCCTTGAATCCATGGTCCCTGCCAAGGTCACGGCGAGGCATCCCGGCCACCGACCACCCAAGCCAAGCGTCGGCAGGCTGAGCTGGAGAGGAGGACGGGATTGAGGTTACTGAGCAGCTTCCGGCGGTGGAGACCAGACCCCCTACACAACGACCAACCTCCATGCCACCATGCAAGGGGCCCCACGAGGAAATCCCTGCTGCCCCCATCACCAGCGTTGTGGGGCTTAGCCGGTAGCAGCCTCAAAGGACAACGAGAGGAGGGAGTGCAGGGGAGGAGGCGGCGGTGGCTAGGGTTAGGGTTTTCTCCCCCACAGTCACCTAGAGGAGACGACACAAGGGAGGGGATGAGTGAGAACTTGATGAAATTTCCATGGCAATATAACAAAAAAGTAAGAAATTTAGCAATTCATTATCTCGTCCTCGTCCTCACCCTCCACCTCCTCTTCATCCTCAAGCTCATCCTCTATCTCAGCATTTGCGTTGCTTGTACCCTCATCCTGAAGGCTTGATGACCTTGCCGACGATGCGGCCTCGACGGTACGACAACCAAGAAAAACACCTAATACATGGCCCCAGTCGCTTGGTACGCTATTTTTACAGCTTTTTTTAACATGGCGTTTCTAGATAGAGAGTCATGCCATTGACCATGACACTTTTGGCAAGGGCGCCATGCAAAGGACTTGGCAAAATTCATGGTGGGCGCGCGGCTGATTTTCTTGGTCAAGGGTATGGCGACCCCGTGAAAAGCGCCATACTAGCCACCATGGCGCTCTAGGAAAAGCGACAAACATAAAAAGTGGGCCCATGGCCATCGCTTGTAACACCCTCGAATTCGCACTATGCAGATTTTAGCGATGCCCGCCAAATCCGCATAGAAACGGTTCAATACCCACCAAGCACTTGCGTGCGGGTGGAAAATGAAGTCATATGTTTTTTGCATCTTTTTGAGGGATTTGAGAGAGAAAATCTAGATCTACAACCCCACCAAACCACTTCTTTGTGAAGAAATCCTTGGGTTCTAGATCTGGCGACATCCTTTGTCCTTTCACCTATGTCATAGTAATTAGTTATATCTATGTCATAGTAAAGCTATGATTCCTAATCCTAATCCTAACCCTAACCCTAATCCATATTCCAGTATGTTATAGTAAAGTACATCTATGATTCCTATGGCATAGTAAAACCTTACAACATTGCACAATATAACCATTTGACAATATATATTCCTATAATCTTTCAGCAATGCTTCATAAACATGCACAATAACTCTATATATACCCTAGACAAGCTTCACATGGTATACCAAATGCTATCTGATCTGGGCACACAACCTCAAAGCTTATCTGCATGTGGAAATCCTTACAGGAAAACAATGAATCCTGCTTTATGGGGCAAGTGAAATCCTTCAACAAGAATAAAATGAGCAAAACATATAACACTCTCAACATATAATTGATTTTGGGCTAGCAACATTATTACCTCTAATAAGAGCAATGTTTTTTTACAGCATCAACAAACATTCAACAACACAAATCCTAACTCTAGCCTAGAGGAACAATAAGAAACAGGGACATGGGAACTAACAACAAGAAATCCCTACGCATCAAAACCTAAGGGAAAAAACTAAAGATAGATTGCACCTACCTCGGTCACGGGAAGAGGCAGGGGTTCACCAACACAAGCATGTCGGCGGCATCCGCAGGCGGTGCATTCAGATCTAGCACACCCAGCTCCTCCTGATCCGCCGCCACCGCTACGAACCCTCCCGTCGAGACCGCACCTCGAGCCGCACATCCAGCATCCTCCACTACATCTGGGTCGGTGACGCCGCCCCGACCAGCAACGGCCGCGGCTGCTGAGCTGCTCCCCTCACTCTTCATCCGATGTGGAATCAACGAACGCTAGAGGAGATGGAGATGATTGGAGTGGGAGGCGGTGCAAGCAGTGGATACGAGGGTTTTCTCGTTCCCAATCCGGTGAGACGGGGGAGTGGGTGGAGGAAGAAGGCGACACGACCGATGGGCACCTTTTATAGGACCACTTTTGCTTCCAATGATGCCAGCTCCTCTACGCGTACACTCGTCTACGCGTACGTGCACGTGTACGTGCAGAAGTGTATTCATATACCGTATACTGCACCGTACATATGCGCCTTAGCGGGTTTTCGGGGGAATCCAATAGCGACCGAACCCTTCAACCTGCGCTGATCTTAAACGTCTGATGTTTCGTCGTAGCCGTCCGTCTCAGCTCGGCTTCCAATGTTTTCCCCGGGGAGAGGACAGCGGAGCAAAAGTGTTTTAGGTTAATTATATGATTTTTCCTCAGATTTGTGCCAAATCTTAGGCTAAATAACTACGCCGCAACATGCCATTGTTCCAGAGACTACACACAAGGTACCAAACAGATTCGCGTAGGCCTGTGCTGCGCATGCATGGCTAACTCAAGCCTTCAGCAGAGGTTTACTAGCAGCACTCCACTGCATTCAATCGAGATCCTGTCACGTGCAGATATGCAAACCAAAAATCTTTGCCTACCAACCCGGGTGCAAGGAAAAGGACAGTGCTGAGCCCCCCATTGAATACTTGCTCGAGTGAATGTGTGTGCCAGTCCTCTCTCCTCTCGGTTCCTTCGTGAGAGGTCATGTCGCGTGTCCAAACAGCATTCAAGCATCTGTCCCGTCTGCCTCATTTATTCTGCTATATTCTTTTCCAAAAAAAATTCACACAGGGAGAGCATCAAGGACATTTTATGCCAAAGCATAGGGACAACTTAAGACTAATCACAATGGGAAGTATCATATAGTATCATCATGCATACGATACTAGTATATAATACCATCTCCACAATGCATAGTATCATATAATAGTATCATAGTCTTAGTGTATTTATTGTTTTATACAATCTCAATACAAACTTGTGTACTAGATTTATTTGAGACTAGTTTTTCTAGTGATACGTGCTATGATACCGTATCTACCTATGATACCAACACAATCTCTTTTATCATTAATTAATATGCCATATCAGAATTTTGCCAACATGGCATGCATGATATTACCTATGATACCCCGTTGGGACTAGTCTAACAGCAATACACTTCGAAGTAGCAGCCGTCAGCAATGTTGCTTCCCAGATGACAGTGATGGTTTTTTTTTCTTTCTTTCGCAGCGTTTACCGATGCAGGTTTCAGAGCTTCGTGGGCTTGCTAGTGCTAGCCTGCCACACACTAGATTTTACTAGAGGCAAGAATGTAAACCTACTTGCTGCATTGCCGTTGGGCATTGCTATTCTTCTTTTTCTGAAGAAAATATATCTGTGGCAAACTATTGCACAACACGAATGGTGCCTGAGTTGTTTTGAATGCATTTGACCAGCAACGCGAAAGAAAGTGTAAGGAAACCGAAAAGATCTTCTGAACCAAAATTTCCCATTACTCAGGGTACCGTAGTAGTACTGTATAACCGATTTAACAACGTATCTCCAGGACAAAAGAATATACAGCAACAGTCTGTCGAGCTGAGGGTTCGGAGGATCTCCAACCCAAGAATCAACACATATACGTGTGCAGTTACCTGTATTTACCCGTTCAATCTATATCCCCAGTTGCCTGGGATTTAGCAGTACCTGACCTTTGTATCTCACTACATGAAACGATGAAGACGTATACCACCACCACAGGAGCGACAACAATGGATCAGGATGGCTTCGAGGGAAAAAGACGAAGCCCCAGGCTAACTTTCTGTTTTTTGAAAAGGAGAATAACCCAGGGCGGTGGCTGCATCGACGGATGCACACACCCATGGGCTAACGAACTTGATGTTGTCTTGTGCCTTGCCAACTGGGAAAGAACCTCACATCTGCACAAATTTCCCAGCCCAGATTGCGATTTCAGGTAGCAACCTGCTATTTGATGACGACTGGCACCCTGCCTCCTAGTAGAACCTCTAAAGAACAGCTAGGACTGGGAGTTGCCGCGCAACTTTGCCCTGGCGAAGAAAACCCCTGCTAATAGACCTGCAGGGTGAAGGGTACGGTTCTTTTGTCAGCGAAACAGGATCCGCCATAAAGCTAATAAACTAATAATCTCTTTGCCTTCGTCATAGACAAAACATACCAAACAGAATGCTTATGGAATTCTGGATGCTTGTGCGGACTTTGAAGAGAATGATTCCAGAAATGGAGAGAGGGATCTTGTTCAGGGAGCCCACGAGGCTGCAACAGGGAGACAATATTTGTTTGGCATTAGAAGCTCAACAAGAGTAGAGCGTGACAGTTTTGAAAAGGTTGATCGGACTCATTCCGTACCTATATGTCGTTGCGCTTGTCTGACGAAGAAACCACATCGAAGTAAAGCTGATAGCAAGCCCCAAAACCCCGCTAGCAGTGATGACTAGCCAAAACATAGGCATCCTCAGGAGAGGCCTGCAGATTTCACTTTCCATAAGACACAAGTATCATTTGCAATTGTAAGTAGTAATTTTTCTATCAGATGTGCTGGCTGCAAGAGTTGTATCTTGGTAGGAGCATAAGTGACGATTCTTTACTAGCAGATAAACACATTTGACCCTATGCATCACTTTTCTGGCATGATTCAGGTGCCATGTCCATAACAGGTTCTTCTAGACTACTTACACCATTTTATGTTGGTGTGCCATGAAGGACATGAAAAGAACTCGGACGGATAGTTTTTGTTACACAGATGGATGGTCCACAGTTTGCATTTAATTCATTAGGTTCATGCTAGAACAGTGAACAAATGAAGTCTGAATCATGAGCTTACGTTTCCAACAGGTACTCCACTTCATTAAAACCAAGCACGAGGACAACTCCCAATGGTACTGAAAGAACGTTATTCAGTAAAACCATTGAAAGCTCATTCAAATTGCCAGACCTGGTAGCTTCCTTAGCCCTGTCCATTACATGCCTCAGTGTAAGCTGGAAAAAAGTAGTTTCATCTGTTAAAATTTATATGGAGGCATCTCAAAACTGAAGATATTTCTCCTATAAACTAGAATGTGAATCTATGGAACTGGATATTACAATCTAAAACTCTTGGAAGGATTAACAATTTGATAATCGCCTGCGTGTTATCAACATTGAGAAGAACAATACCGAATATGATGCTGTTAAAAAACAGTTTATGAACTGCCATGTATAGCCGACTGCATGAAATGACAGATCTGTTATTCCTCCAGCAATGGCTGAGATTATCTACACAAGAGACAAGAAACAGAGACGTGAGTCAGGCCTTTAAGGGCATAATAGTGTGTTGATTTAAGTTAATGTCTCATGAACACATGTGGTTAGATATATGGCAGATAATTGACTACATGCTATTATTTTGTAAGAGAAGAAGAAAATAAGCCCCTTGGACATTGAAGTCCAGCTCAAATAATACCATCAACGTGAGAGATATCCAAACTTGTCTATCATGCTGCTTCTTAAAGAAGTAGGTTTCCCCAGAAGCAGTAAGAACATTGGCGACATTCTTCAATATAGTCAACATCGCAACATTGATGTACTTCAAACTGAAAGGTAAAGAAAATATTAAAAAGTGCAGGACTTCTTAAAATTTTAATCTTAAATATCCTTATTACAAGTTCTCCACGGCTCATAAAAGCTCAACTCAAACTGTTCGGAAACTTAGAAATTTATTCAGGTTTGTCATCATCCAAACTTACAAATTGACCATGAATAGAGGAAAAGCAGATGAGGCTTAGCACACATTTAATCCATAAATGAAACATATGAGCTACCAAATATTGTTAAGCACCAACACTGATTAAAGGAGAAACACTTATATCACATCTGTGTTACTTTTCTCAGCAAACAAAATAGACAGCAATTTTTGGAATATATCAAATAATAACATAAAATTACTGATTAATTCAATTAACAATTCCATGCTCTGATTACAAAAGGATATAAGTGCAGACCAACATAAACTGCACTGAAAACAATCCTCTCATTAAAATGATTTGAAGATCTGATACATACCTAAACATGCTTGTAATTAGCATTCCAACAAATATGATGTTCACAGGCAACCAAACTTTGATTAACTTCCATGTTAATGGTTCAGTTGGGATAACACCAGAGAGGGACAGTGCGGAGACTATTATCACGGATACAATGTTCTGCAGTCGAGCATGATGAAGAAAATACTGTCAATGTCACCCAATAGCCACAATGCAGAAGGAAAACAAAATTGCATGAAAATGATACAGTCAGCAATAGTAGTATACCTGGTAAAGCATCAGAAATATTCCAGCATTGAAACCATATCCAGACAAAACAAACTTATTGACTAGAATCATGCTGCAGGATGCTACGCAGTAAGCAAGACCAGATAGAAGAGAGTGATTCTGAATGTTTGGGAGCCCAAGGGATCCTGAAGGCCTGTCTTTATCTTTTGAGGTCTTCAAATCTTCCAAGTCAATCTCATCAGCAGAGAAGGACCTCATCACAGATCTGGAGAAGATATGAACCAAAAATATGATGGATTGGGTTAGCTGCAGGCATGATTCCTGACATGACAATTTCCATTCTAGTAGGTGAGAATGAGGTCCATTCTCCAGATGTTTTCAGCTTTACTTTGGTTATTTTACACATAGATCAAGGGAAGCTTACATGCCTGTTCCCGATTTCTCTCCTCATGGGACTTGCCAGTGCACTTTGTCCTCCAATGTGATCCCAGAGCTTACTCTTTTCACCATTCATGAGAGGACTAGTTGTAATCTCCGGTGCTTTTCTCCCAGGAGGGGTGCCAGGATCCACATGAATGCCTAACTGAGGTTTTCTGTAAGGTAAAACAGTGTGCTTACTGTTAACTAAGTAATCAAGTTATTAATGCATGAACCATATGTACTATGTTGACCAGTAGGTCACATTTCTGGTAGATTTATCTTGTTGAGTATCTCAAAGTAAAATCTGAACCTCTAGATCAAGCATGTGAATGAAACTGATGACACTTTAAATGCATCACAATGGAGCTAAATTATAAGCATTTGCACAAATAAAATTGAACTAAATGGATCGATTCCAGTATTTTCTAAAATAATTCTCACTGTTCATGGTATTTTTTTGCTCTGTTCTTGGGTAGGCCCCAAAGTTCATGTCCCCCTTATGTACTACACAACTACTATGACTAAGAAGTCGCCGATTCAGTCCAAGCCAATATTCAAACAACATGATAATAGCCCTGTAAAAATGTTTTTCAAGCATCACCTAAACTCAGATATTTAATTACATTCATTGGCCATATGGATCATACTAGAACATTTTTAGGGTTGGACTGAATCGGCGACTTCTTAGTCATAGTAGTTGTGTAGTACATAAGGGGGACATGAACTTTGGGGCCTACCCAAGAACAGAGCAAAAAAATACCATGAATGCTGCACAGGAACAGATCAAAAGAGAGCTCTACGGTTTACAAATTCAACCTATGCATGAGCTTTCAGATCCACCTAAACGTACCCTCAATCCATTGCAAATACACACATGTGCACATGCTAGTTCAGAGGAAACCACATGATAGACAGAGGGCAAGAGGGAGGGGTTGGGTAGAATCCATGGGTCCTTCCTGCTACCTCATTCCGGGAGTGACGAACTCGGGAGGGGGCTCAGGGGTGTCCCGCGGTGACTAGCTGGGGAGGACAGAGGAGGGATCCGGCGGAGAGGGCGCGCTGATGCTCCAGAGGGTGCGTCCCGGCGATCTGGTCCGACTTGTTCCGGGGAGGAGGCGACCGGGCCAGGTAGAGGCGAGGGGGGGAGGCAGGAGCGGTGGTGAGCGGGCGAGGGATCAGGGGGGGGGGGGGGGGGGGGGGGGGGGGAGGGGAGGAGGAGGTGGAGGGTCGCCGCTGGCGAGTCAGCCGGCAAGTCAGCAACTCAGCAAGTGGTACCGGCCGCGCGCCGTCGCAAGAACCGCATGTGTTTTGCGGGCTGTCGCAACAACCTGCCAGATAGAAAAGTCAACGGGAGCGGCCGCCTCGCACCAGCGCATGCTAGGCCGCCTTATGTAGGCTGCAGCGATTTTTGGCCCGGCCCCGCAGCCCGAGTACATCAGGGAAGTTAAAGACAGCCTCTGGATAACGTTTTGCAGCCCGCTTAGTATCATGTATATAGTTTTTTTTTTTGCATTAATAGAGCCTCCTCAGCTGTATTTGGTTGCTTGGAGCGACCCTACCCGCGCACACCGTTTGGTTGCACATAACAGAACTACGGTGATAACCTCTTACATTGGAGTGGTAAGGTTATCCAACCCTCCAACCAATACTACATAGTTGATTATAAGCAGTTCATCACAAGGCAAAAAAGTTCATTACAGGCGGTTCATGATACCGAGTTCATCACAAGCAGATGATCATAAATAGTTGATCTTAAATAGTTGATCTTAAATGTTTCATCATTGGAGGGTTTACTATATACCAACTTCAACAACAGTTTTCATGAAGCCCTAGCTAATGGAGTGAATTGTTTCACCACCTTAAAATATACAAGTTCTTCATCAGTTCATTGGCACCATCATAGAACAATAGTGTTGGTAAGTAGTAGGACTAACAGTAGTGCATGCGAAGCCATGTCCTCCTCTCAAGTTCTGACAGCTTAGCATACATCTTACCCTAGGTCTTGTTATCAGCAAGGTGGTTCATAGCCTGGATTATTGAGCGGGGAGTGTACAAATTCTTATCACATGGCGGCCTAGGCGTGAATATGAGCTCCAGATAAGTATAATTCTCCATGGGGTTGGTGAGGAGATCCATCGGGAATTTCTGAGATCAAGAGAACTATGTTAGTTAAATATCCTAGAAATTTGTCCTAGAACAAGAAACCATTCTTGACCTTCCAAACTTGAACCAGTTCCCTCGTCCTGACATTGTCTATCACGAAGGTCGTGGTCTCATGACACCAACAGACTAGTTAGTATATTTGAGTGTGCACAGTTGTGTCCACTTGTTCTTCCACTTCCTCAAATGGTTGTATACCTAAGTTTGGATGACTATCTTTCCAGTGAAGTCAAGAACATTATTGCATACACGATCTAGGTAAATTTATTTGAATATGGTCATCACACCTAATCCCATCTCTAACGAAATCACAAAACATGTTCATGACGAACATGAATAGAGAAGGCTCCCACTACATTGGAATTGGTGCATGTACATAGCTCGAATTGGGACTACACTTCGAGCCTCTAAAGATGGAGAAGTGAAAGCATACATATCGGGAGATCTATCTAGCAAATTTGTCCTACAGTTGTGAAGAACCCACTAAGCATGATGTCCTAGTTTACTTAACAACACACATAGCATAATTTCGATAGTAAGCTAGACAATCGATAGTTCATATGAATTGAGTTGGCATGCTAACACTAACTAGCAACAAGCACACCATCAGCTCATGATTGATCTGGCACCAAGCATAACATCACTTCATGACAGATTACCCACATCTAGCACATTCTTATAGATCTATGAACAAGGTGATATGTTTCTTACATACGATTGGAGATGATGCAACATAGAGGTTGGGGACAAGGGAGATGCCGGTAGGCCCACTATCGCCGTGGTCAAGCGAGTAGCCGACAAGATCACCATCACCATGGACGAGTAACATATCAGTAGTATAACCATTGTTGTGGTCCCAGGGTGAAGCTAGCATGTGCACCAATGTTCTGCTCGTCGGCGAAGCCGACACGCCTACCGTTTTTGTGCTCGACGTTGAAGACTCAATCTACATCGCCCTACAATGGTGAAGGAGCTCAAAGGCAGGAAAATGGGGAATTCGGATTTGGGAGCCGGTACACTAGTGGCTCTAAATAGGGAGCAGAGTACGGGGGTGATGAGTGCATTTTTAAAGCATATTTAGCTTATGTTTTTGCACTAGTAGTGATTGGATTTTGGTATTTTACCATGCTCATGCGCACCTTGAGGTAAAGATGAAGGAAATCAAGGATTTCTCTCTATTTTATTCCATTGAGATGCTATTTTAATTTTGAAGATAATTTGGTGTCTTGTGATATTTGTTAAATGATACGATCTCTGTATTCACTATTTTACTGTAAACTGAGTACCATTTTTGCTAATGTCATTCAAAATATGCATTTTTGTGATATCAATTTTAGTGTCATATATCTTGTCAATTTGCATGCTTTTTGTCATTGAAAATAATCCGCGGCCATAAGTTAGAGGTACTGATGTAGCATGTAAGTCACAACATTCAGATTCATACTTGTTCATAATATGCATGCTCAACCACCATTACAACGCAATGTCATGCAAACAACTGCAAGTTCATTACCAAACCTCTCGTAGGCATCCACCTTTTTTTATTGCCACACACACATATATAAAGAACACATGACCTTTCTCTCCTAGTACAACTTCTTCACTTCATTGCAACGCTAAAAAGTAAGCATTGGGGATTGAACCCATATAGAAAAGAGGAAAATTATTATCCTTCAAACACGTCGTAGAAAGAGTTGTTATTGTTCTTGTTAGGATTCTATTTTGCTTTGTTGCTGAGTTGCCATGTTATGAAGGTTTACTTGTAATTTCGCTTACTTAAAACCAACATTGTTTTTGAAACAATTAGTGTGGCAATGGATACGACCCATAGTCACAAGGCATTCAATGAACTTAGATTCTCATAGGTTAGGATGACTTGTGCTTGGATTTTAAATAATCCCCGAGGGCTTAGATTTGGTTCGGAGGGGTTTTGAACCTAAAGCTTAGTGGACGTATTTTGCTCATAGTGGCCACATCAAATAAATGGCTTTTACATAGCCCCTATTTTTTCCTTGGAAATCACACTAAAAATAAGTACCTTGTTGCGCACAATTTAAACAGTTCTCTTCAAAATGCGAGAAAGACTTGAATATGAGAAAGACTTGAATATAACGACAAAACATTAAGCGAGATGCATAGATCTGGGCAGTTTGGGACAAGGGATTTGAATGTCGGCTTTCAGAATTTACCGGTCCCAAGCAAGATGGGAAAAATTCGAACATTTCAGTATTTTGCGTCAAATCTCTGACGAAAAGAAAGAAAGAAATTTTGAATCTTGAAATGAAATATGACCAAAATTGGACTGAAATTTGAATTTGAAAGCAAAATTTGACTAAATCTGGACTTTTAACAAAATTTCCTAAAATTCAGACGATTTTGCCCGACAAATGTCCTTACCTGTCTAGACCGAAATTATCGAAATTCGACACGTGCAAAGACCCCCGTCCTAAATTACCCAGTGGAGTGGCTGGTCGTCGTCCAAGTTGTAACGCAGCGATTTGTGCTTGACCAAGTTAAGCCCCCGGTCGACCTCCACGCCGGTGAAGACGGCAAATCTCTCCCCGTCATCGTGGTAAAACCTGGCGGTGCAGAACCTACCGGAGCCGAGGTGCGCAAGGCGGTGGGAGTGCCAGTCCCCAGGCGCCAGCGCAAGGTCCAGCTCAAAGCCGCGGTGCTCCTGCTCGGGCGCTTCCTCTTCCCAGACGGTATCCGGTGTCTCGCCCTCGAGGCCAGACCCAGAGGCGCAGAACAGCTGGTTCCGTTCGCTGGACACGAAGCGGAAGCCGAACAGGCGGTCGCGGTCGGTGACATGATCGGCGCGGCCGAGCAGCGGGATCTCACCGCTGCGGACGTGCTTCCACTCGCGGGTCGTCGTGTCGAAGGCGTAGATGCCCCTGAAGCCGACGCCGTCCTGGGACGACACCCAGATGCTGTCGCCGACCACCGCCCAGGAACAGATCCTGTTGCGGACGCCGGATGAGGGCTCGAGCTCGTAGTGGGAGTACTCCACGTAGGGAGGCGGCGGGAGCGGGTGCCAGTGCCACCCCGGCTTAGAGGCGGTGCCGTCGGGAGCGTCGCCGTGGATCAGGGCCCTGAAGCTGCTGCAGTGCGGCTGGTCAGGCTGGGTCGCGCGGGGACAGGCCTCGATGAGGTAGAGGGCGTCGCCGGCGGCGATGGGGATGGGGCACCGCATGATTCGGCCGGTTAGCCTGGGCATGACGTGCAGCTTGTTCTCGCAGGCGTCGTACATCATCACGGTGCCGTCCTGGTCCGTGCTCACGATCTTGTCCGCGCTGCCGCCCAGGGGCATGAACCTCATCGTCATCATCCTCTCGGCACTGGGAACCCCGAAGGACAGGGTGGGTTCAGGTAGCTCGGCGACTTCCATCACCGCCGGCGGCGCTGGGATTACGGTCTGCTTCTTTGGGTGAAAGAAGAGCGCCGTCTTGATGCGCCGCAGCGAGAAGGATCCAGTCTTGTGGCTGCCCAGAACCAGATTGAGAAACTGGCGTTTCATCGTACGTCCACGCCGGCAGATCGATCGCGATCGAATCTGAATCTGCTCCTCGATCGTGTCGAGGAAGAAAGAACGAGAGCTGTCGGCGGCGCGGCGAGATTTAGTTGAGTCAAGGGTCTGGCTACACACCCTTGCCCTTGTGGATCCTGTTGATGGGCTCTCCCAGTCTCCCTTGCCCTTTCATTCGCAAAGGCACAGGCTTTCAGCTTTGCGGCAGGCAATGGGCTCACGTGCGCTACCAGAGACTTGGACGTTTTTCTCATCGTACCAGTGGGCTGACTATCCCTAGAAGGCCGAAAACAAAATGATATGGATAATTTTCACTTCCCGAGCTCCCAAAAAAACACTACAGGTGTACATAATGTGGATAATTTCGCTCCAAATTCTCATCCGCATCCTTTTTGAGGATAAGTAATGTAGGATGCGAATGCGGATATTTACCAAGTGAGTATTCGGTGAATACGGTATAGGATATGGCATTGATAATATCTGTCATTTAAAGGTCCCTAAATAGGAGCTCAACCCCAAATACCTAGACAACCCAGCCAAGCATGTTGTCCCCCGCTCTATTATCAGTAGTGCACATTTGCACTATATTATTGTTGCTTATTTTGCCAGGATATTATTATTTCTTATTGCTAATGTGCCGTGTTGCATTTGGATTATTTTGATATTGTGGTGGCCATAGGTGTCAGAATCGTGATTCTATTAGGTGATTATTACACAACTTATGACCCAAATTGAATAAAAAGTAATAGAATTCTAGTTAGTAAAACTATCATATCGCGGTTCTATCGGTTATGATCGCACCATTTTCCTTTTTCCTCTTGCCTGTGTACATATTTAATGTTTCGGCTGCTTCTTGACATTACATTCTTGAAAAGGGCCGTGAGAGTATGTTGTCTTCTTGATACTAATATATTTCCTTTATCGAAGAAATCAAGTACACACGCACAAACAAATCGTGGTCACACGTGACAAACCCGGTGAGAAAGGCGTAGTAGCAGGCAGCATTTGGCACGTCACGGCTCTTTGCTGCAAAGCCTACACGGATATATACCATAAAAAGTAAAGCATATACGGATATATAAAGTAAAGAGAAACTTGTGTTGTTGCGTACGTCGTGTGTCGACGAAGAAGCCAGACTCGAGTGAAAAGTCTGGTGAGGAAGTCGATCGTCGCATCCCTCCTCACCAGTTCACCTCATTTCGTACCCGACGACATTGTCGGTACGTGCACTGTACTATTGCTAGCACAGTGCGTATGAACCGATGGCGGCAGCTGCCACGTCCACGTACGCCACGGTCTAAAGCTAGCGCTAGCTTTCCGCTCCGTCCAGTAGCTCAGGAGTCTAGCTAAAGATGCCGTGCTATTTTCATAACATCGAGTGGCCCATTGGCACCTTCCCATCGATTCATTTGGGTTTGGATGCGTGTGTTTTCTTTCTTTCATGCGTGATAAAAAAAAAAGGGTAAATTATGACTGGCCAGCGCGACCTGGAACTAACTGCGTGAGGAGGACGGTGATGCGCGCGCCTGTGGTCGCCGACAGCGAAGCGGAGGATGGCCAGGACCGTGGGAACTGGGCAAGTGAGCCCAAAAAAGATCTCGGTTGGATCATCCCCCGGGAGACGTGAGATCCGTGTCCGTGTGCGGCGGCTTTGGCGACCATCCATCCACACGTATGCACTGGAAAAGCATATTCGATCGACACGAGTGTTTTTCCTGCTAGTGTTTTAGTGTACAAAGGATTGGGTCGACGGAGGTGTGGACGACCGTAGCGTGATGCATGTGAGGTGAGGAGGTTCCCACGCCATGTACACGTACAGCTGAGCATGTAGATGTCTCCGTCGCCAGGCTCGACAGGAAGGCATATGGAGGTACTCCAGTAGCTAGGCAGATACTACTAGCTTGCCTGCTAGCTTGGCCGTAAGCAAGTACAGACTCTCGGTGTGTTTGGTCAGCAGTTGCGTCGTCGATCATATGTTGCACATCACTAGTACGTAATTAATGTTTCCAAAACATCGCTGCTGTCAATCAACACGATAATTCCTTTTTTTCTTATTTCCTTTTAACCTTCTCTTTTCGGTTGCACAACACCATTGGTCCGCTCCAACACCCTTGGAAAAGAACGTACTAGTAGTAGTGGTACCATTTCTCACGAACTTGTCCGGAACGATTCCTCTCGCTCTCACGTCCATATTCACGTCGACCGAGCTACAAGGTGCGCACCATCAGTGCAAGTCCTACATAAACATAAGCGAGTCTAGCTTGTCTGTGACGATCGAGATGGTAATAGTACTACAACCTCGGCATCTCGTTTGTTTTTTTTGAACGGAACAGTCCCCAAGGACCAGAAGCTTCATTTCATCAGCGGTGGGTGTACAGTTATAGAAAGGTCCCGACTAAAGATACAATAGACAACCAGAACCTGCATTTTTACACAGAACACCCTAAAAGGAAACGTAAAAACGTGATCAAGTACAAGCACGCCGGCGACGAACGACCCACAGCCGCGACCACCGCATTCCAGGCCGGGGACGGAACCACTTGGCTGAGATGCAGCAGGAAGAGTCGCGTTGAGGTCTGCGAAGGCCCTCCGAAGGAGGTAGATCAAGCACCGGCAGACAACTCTGCTGTCGGGCGTGGCGGGGCCAGGCTTCTGACCAGGGATAGCGGCGACGGCCAGTCGACGCTTGGGATCTTCCACGGGGAGAAGAAGCTTCAAGATCTCTCCAGCGCCACTCCACGCGGAGAGGGACCTCGAGAAGCCCCTGTCCTCTCCCTCGCCGCCATGGCCGGCCAAGAGGAAGGAGGGCTGCCGAAGACCACCTGCAAAGAGAAGACGAAGAGCGCGAAGGATAAGGGAGCCGTCCTCTCGCCGAAGCCCGTCTTCCTCCATCCCCTTGCCACCACGGCCGGACAGATGAGGAGAAACAAGCTGCGTCAGCAAGACCGCCAGCCACCCGGCGGCGCGCACACCCGCCCGAGTGGGGAACCTCCCGCCGCCGCCAACTTCTCTCGCCTGGGCGCTCACCATCTTCGTCTCCTCGCAACCATTGCCGGCCAGAGAGAGATGGGATAGCCCAGAGACGAAGAGAAGGAAGAGGCAGAACGTGACCTTCTTATTTGAGGAGGTGGTGGTCGCCACCACCGCACTGAACTCCGGCCAAAGGAGCTCGAGAGCCATGGGGACAAACCCTAAAGTGACTGGATCTAGATCTCCACGACCGGGCACGAGGCCCACTACCGGAAAGAAGCCAAGGAATCCTACCCTAACATCTACAACGTCGCCCCCAGACCTACTCCAGCCGGTTATTCTGGCGGAGAGGCACCGGGGGAGGCCCGATGGCCGGCAAGGCGAGCGCAGCTACAGGGAGAGGGAGGAACGGGAGAGAGGTAGTAGAACCCTCTTTGATTTCCCTACTTGGATGGCATCTCGTTTTTGTTTAGCCTTTTTCAGTATCTTCTTCGGGATGTTGAGGCGGCGGCTGCGTCCTGAAGTCATAACAAGGTCCTCCCTGCCCTATCCTCGCTCCAGTGGTGCGTCTAGTGCCGGCGGAGGGCGCGTGGAGTCGTGTGTCCGTCGGATCTTTTGTGATCCCTTTTGATCTACGGTTGTCATCTTCGGCGATGGTTGCTGCTCTAGTGTGCTGGTTCTACGGGGCCTTAGCACGGCGACTTCCTTTCTATCTACTACAATAAGTTCTACTACGGCAAGCTTTGTTCGGCTCCGATGATGGAGGGATGAGGACGCCGATGCGCCTTCGGCTCGTGCTAGTGTCTGTAGTCGTCGTTAGGTGGTCCAATAACCTATTTGCAATTTTTATTACTTTTATGTAACTCTTTCTATTACCGTTGATGATTATTAATAGATCGTTGGAATTTAAAAAAGAAAAAGAAAAATCGTGAGGGGACACGTGGGATCCGGGTTAGGGCGCAGCCTTGTTTGTTCTTGTGGTTGTGGTGGTTGTTGTCGCATATGGAGTACCCCGTCCGAAATGCATGGACGCATGTGTGCGGCCATGTGGGCGTCCGTCGTGTATGCCAAATCATGATAACCATTGTGACTTGTCCTCCTAACACGGCCCTACCCCCGTACTGATGTACTGACATAAAGAAGACCACGGATAGGAACTCGCGAACGCAAAGGTACGTTGATGAACATGTCGCCGTCCGTATGTTCTGCCCGCGTGATTTGGCCAGGTTTTGGTTGTTGGGAAGGGAGTGCAGGGCACTGGGCAGGGCCGCAGGGCGATAGAAATTTCCCCGGCCAGTCAGCAGTGGATGATGGCCACGACCGCTGCTTGGAGAAGGCAAGTCGAATATGATGATCTCTGACATCGATCTCCGAATCTGCCCGTGAGAAGATCCAAACCCAGATGCGCTGTCGATCGATCTTGACTAACCGGACAAGTACGCACAACTGGAGAATCTCCTACGGAGTAGCCGAGTAGTAGTACGTATTGTTAACCATTTCCTTTTGGATTCTAGCCGCTGAAACTCCAGCTGGCACGGATTCTGGTTTCGAAAGTGATGTGGCTTTTGTATGCACGCACGCTGCTGACCCGACACGATATATGCACAGCGCGCACTGCGCTACAGCCAGTGGGCTCTGGTCCTCTTGCTGTCTCTCGTTCAAATCAGAACAGCGCGCGGTGTATCCATCCTGCAATAACATTCTCTTACAGGACCCTACTACTAGCAGGTAGTGTTAATGTAGCTCTAGCTAGCTAATTACTACAGTTATGCATGAGTACATCGATGCAACTTGTGATTTACTTTCAGTCACACTGAAGGACTGTTTCCGGTGGAGTTTCTAACTTTATCTTTGGTTGACGTGATCGATGACCGTCACTCTGGTACTCTGCTCCCCGCAACGCTACTGCTCCCTCCGTTCTAAATAAGATGTTTTAGCTTTCGTGACAAAAAGTATCTAAACATAATGTAGTGCGTACTTTTAGAGCAGACTAAAATACATCTAGATACGCTCGAATTTCCCAAAAAAAAACTAAGACATTTTATATTTTAGAACGGATGGAGTAGTTAGTTGTAATGGTATAGTACTTCCTCCGTCTACAAATAACTGACTTGAGCTTGCCTAGATACGAACGTATCTATAAACTAAAACATGTCTACATACATTTAAATTTAGACAAATCAAATTCAGTTATTTTCTAGACGGAGTGAGTACGATGATTGGGGTTCGTTCTTGTGTCAAAGAATAACCGGGCCTGGTTCTCCAAACCTCCAATCATCAATGTTAACGTACTTTATCTGAACAGGGAGATGCATGATAGCGCCGCGTGGACACTCACAAGGTCACATGAAGCGGCTTTTGTTTGGATGGTATGCACATGCGCGCATGATGCATGCATGTGTTCTCTCTTCTGTGTTACAGTTGACCTTGCTGCCTAAGCTACTTAGCTAGCTCACCGCGTGCTTACAGTTGACTTTGCTCTAAACATTGTCCATTCTGCTCGCCTCTGCAAGACCATCACCAGATGTTTTTCTTTCCGCGATGCTTCCATCGCCATGCCCTGAACACGGAAAATGGTAAGGGTCGTAATTGCATTTCTAACCCATCCCAAAACTATATAGAGGACTAAAAGTCCTTCGGTGTCTTAGCGGAAATTTGCTCCTATAAAAAATGTTATGTACTCCATTCTTTTTAAAAGATAAGATGTTTTAGCTTTATGAAACGATTGTATCTAGACCTCTTTAATATGTAGATTCATCTAGGTTTGAAGTAAACCTACATATTAAAAGGGGTCTAGATATACTCCTTTCACAAAGCTAAAACATCTTATCTTTTGTAAGGAGGGAGTAGAACCGATTCCCAATAGTTTAGAGGAGCAAAAATATTATTCAACATAATTGGCAAAATTGACCACACGAATACATGCCAACATATAACATAAGATTCATAATTTATATAGATTGATAAATTAGTCATACAAATTGATAACATCATCATAATACCCGATAATAGTTATCGAAGTCACACATACAAACCATCTAGACATACATCAACACCCTGTTCTAGACGCGCGCATTAGAGCGCATTACTAGCATGTGCCATCTATTCATAATCGAGTTTAATGACCGAGTTTCTCTACTAGTTTTTTGATTGAAGTTGTCATGGATCTCTTTCCAAAATTGTTCTAACGGTTGGTTAGCTCCAACAAGTGTTTCATGATGCCATGCGAAACAAATTATTGTCCTTGTCCTCCGACCATTTTGTTTGTTTCTTCTTCACCTTGTTACGAATTTAAACGAAAAATCATCGTCCTCATCCTCCGAAATTTTTAAGTTTTTTTTTAATAGGGATAAAACTCACCTTATTCCGGCGTCGGGATGATAAGGTGTCGGTGCTGGTGCCGATGCCAGTATCAGAACTAGTGCAGGTGTGGGTGCTGGCGTCGATGCTCCTACGACCTCCGGAATCTCCAAATCCGGCGAGTTGCGACGACGCAGAGAGGACGAAGACATGTCGGCCGCGCGAATTCGGCTGTAACTCGATGAATCCCGGTCGCGATTAGTCGAATCCGGCGGCGGGTCTACGGGTTTGATGCGGCTCTCGGGAGCGATTTCAGTGACGGCTGGCACCAGTGAGTGAGGCAGAGGAGGGGAATAGGGCGTCCGGTGTTTCGGGCTATCGGTGGAGGCGGCAGGTGGTCGGCGGTGTCAACGCCGGCGAGAGCGATGAGGCTGTGCAAACGGGGAGGAGGAGGAAAATATGCGAGGCAAGGCCACGGGTTATATTTGTGAGCCACGGAGACCGATTCATAATTTTTTTCTTCTCTAAAGACGTTTACGGGTTTAGTTAAGCGTGGCTTCGGCCATTAATGAAGAAAATATAGTCCTCTATCAGCCGATTGGAGATGAGTTAGAGATGCGCTAATACTACACATATGGTTTTGTTTTAAGACAATGCTTATTTTCACGGTGATAGCGAATTCGACCTAATTAATGGTTTGCAACAAACGTTGTTGCTGTCAACTAATTATTATTTCCGGTTTGATCGAGTTGCACAAAATACTTCTGTGTGCTCCCAAATCCTTGAGAAAATATCTACTCCCAGCTAATCATATACTCCGTATTTTTCACGGACTTCTTGAGAACGATTCTTCTCTGCCCGTTCACGTCGACGTAGCTATTAGGCGGAAGGTATGCTTCGATCATTCGATGCATGGCCTACATAAACATAATGCTGTTCAATTGTTGGGTGGTTACTAAATCAGCAGTTATCACATCGATGCATGTTGAGATGAGGTCTGCCTCTGCTAATTAATCTCCGAGTCGCTCATCACTTGATTAGCTTCAACGACAGCCAGATATCAATTCCAAATGGGGCCATGTGAGGAAGCTGGTTGGTGCAAGGCTTGATCAGGATCATCACGGTGGTGTGTAGTGTACAACTGTAGGTGCATGCATGTACGGAGATGGGTAGGATGGCTTGTCCTTCGTCATGTATCCAATCCAATGGCCATAGACATCACGTACGTACTCCCTGCTCGATCGATCTACACATGCTAGGTGAATTTCACCTTACGCCCACCGGCTGGGTCTTCTGCTCCGCACAGCTAACGAAAGCCCTCGGCTCGGCAGAGCGGAGATGAGAGAACAACTGACAGATCCCCACCGGCCGGCACGTACAAATGGTGCCGGATGCACATAGTTACATACTCCCTCTGTTTCAATTTACTCCACACGTTTGATTGAGCACGCGTACTTAGGCACGCTATAACTAACTCGTTTTTTTTACCTTTTTGCTACTTCGTTTTTTGGTACGTAGCTCTGTGTTGATTCTACCCATTTTAAAAAAATTAGGATTTATTTGGTAAAAAAAATGAGAGAGTAATAGGGCTTCTTATTTTCCGTGTCTATTCAAACGTGCCTCGTAAATTGAAACGTGAGGAGTAGTACTTAGGCTAGTCATATTGGAAGTAACTTGGATAATAATGTAGTCTTATATATATTGTCAACTAAACATTTAGATGATGATGTGAGAGATGCTTGTGATAACTAGCTATGTTATCATAACATCACATATTTCAATAAAAATGAGTCTACATTGCAATAAATGAGTCTTTGCATGATACCACACCTATATTATTTTCCACTATAGAGGTAGTAACTTAGACTAGTAAGAGCATCTCTAGTGGCTTGTCTAAATTTAGTAGTCTATATCTTCACATAGATAATGGTCCTTTTTACACGACTTTAGATTTCTAGTGGATAATCTCAATTTAATAGTCTAGATGTCTATCTGCCCACAAATAGTCAATATACATAGCAAATCAGTACAACAAATGTTCTGATTGGACGCGGGAGCGAGATTGCAAACGACCAACTTTGTTTTAGACATGGTGGCCCGGTTTTAGACAACGACTAGCTAGTTTGGAGGATATCTAAATTTTAGACCACCGGATACACAAGGCAGTAGACTATTTTTTATTCATGATGATCTATATTTGGCTAAGACTACCGGATACACTAGCCACTAGAGATGCTCTAACATATGCATGTTACTAGTCTAAGTTAATTCTTACTATAACGAGCCTTAGGTACCAATTTCCACCGCTTCCCTACTAGGCTACCTCATGTGCCCTGCGAGGAATAGGCATAGGCACTGATGATTCTGATTCTGATATAATACTCCATAGTAACAGGAGAATTACAGTGTGGCTCCCGGGTACCACGCACCCCCATACTTGGAAAAATTAAAAAATAATTAAAAAAAGGTTAAAAATTTAAACTTTTTTGAAAATCAAAGATGACCAGATATGCTACTTGTATAAAATTATTTTCTTAGGAAATTATTTTCACTGTATCCTGGACAAAAAAAACAAGTTCAAAACGCTACAAGACCAGGTAGTATTCACCTTTTATTTGTCATATTTTTGTTTTTTTGTCTAGGATACAATGAAAGTAATTTTCTAGAAAAATATTTTTATACAAGTAGCATACCTGGTTATCTTTGATTTTCAAAAATAATAATTTTTTCAACCTTTTTTTAATTATTTTTTAATTTTTCCAACTATGGGGTGCGTTGCACCCGAGAGCCAAAAGTCCGCGTTAATAGTAATAGACTCAACTTTATCAAGATTCGTATGTAGCAAATTAAGTATTTAGTATGCATGCATATCTAGACAAAGTTGATGTTATTAATATGGAACGGAGGCAGTACATAGTTACATAGACAGTAATTCCGGAAACGGACTGTAAGTAACGTACGAAGTACAAACGTAGACGCGCGTAGATGAACCTGCAGCCACTTGTACGGACGGTAAGCGACGTACGAAGCACGAACGCGGCAGAAGCGCGTAGATGAACCTGCAGCCACTTGTGAGGGCATGTACAATGGTTGATAAGACAGTCTTATTATAATCATGACACGTAATCTTGATATGACGACAAAACATGATGTACAATGGATCATTTTTTATTTTATCTTCAGTGACAGATATCCCTAAATACGTGGTGAGACATATCGTGCTAAGAGATCATCTCTTGGCTAAGATAAGACAGAGGTCTTTCTTTGTTCATCTCTCCTCCAACTCAACAATCATTCTACGTGGCATTGGTAAGATAAGACCATTGTACGTATTCTGAGTATGTATGGGAGATCCGCGATAGCAACAGATGGAAATAAAATGAGAGTTATGAATTCGGTGGATAACTGTTGATATCTTCGTACGTATAGTAAGTGGGACGGTCGAGCGCGATCGAGGTGGCGCTGCGCCGTCCACTCTGTCGGAGGATGTGGACGTGGGTGGCCCCGGCCGGTGCGCACGTCGACCTCCACGTACGCATCGCAGCAGCTGGACCGGTCGAAGAATGCAAGATGAATATGATCTCCAACAATGATCACCAAATCCGTGATAAGATCGGCGCCGTGACTGGAACTGAAGACGATAATTCACGGCCACTCTCTCTTGAGCGTGATTTCTACCAAACCCAGTTTCAGATTTTCTTCTCGATTTCGCAAGAACTCTGTAGAGCGTGGTGTACTACTGGCACTGCCCAGTAGTACCCGCTACGTACTGCAAACAAGCTGGACTTCTGCTACTTGTTTCGATCCAAATTAACGTTCTCAGATTTAGCTAGATTCGGATGTACTATCTTTATTCTAAAATATAAGTCTTTTTAAAGAGCTAAAATCTAACTTTCTAAAAAAATTACAGTTTAAAACGGGATAGCATCTAGTAATAAAATATTACTAGGACATCCAAATCTGTATAAATGTGAGAACATTAATATGGATCGGAGTGTACTTCAATCGAATCCAACTGCCGTACCATGCTAGCACACCTAAACAATGTCAGGCAAATAAAACGTGCTTAGCTCTCCCACCTGCCAGTGACGTTGCTCTTTTGAGTGTCTAATTTCCACAGACCACACGAGTCTCGCTCGAAGCTTCAAACCTGTAACGTGGGATTTCCTTCAACCTACGGAATTTCTAATTTTACCCTTTTATATCCCTGGATGCCCCCGGACAATCCGGTTCACACTCCGAACATCAACTAAGTACTAATGATATTTTGTCTTGGTCCAGTTCATGATCAGAGGCGACCGAATGTTTTGGAGGAGGCCAAATCAACGTCGTACGGCTTAATTCTATCTCGCGGGACCGACGTGATCATCGGTGCTACTCTACTCACAAGGTAGAGTATTGATCTGAAAATGACACATGACAGAGCTGAGACCCACAAGGTGACATGAAGGGTTAATTTAGTTGGGACGCTTCCATTCTGCTCGCCTGTCCACCTGCCGTGACTGAATGTTTTCCTAATCTAGGAGGGCTTTTGATTGGAAGCTATAGCGCAAAGCCCTTGGCATGGCGACAACGAGAGATTGAGAGGGATTGATCCGGTTAATTAACATAGGATTTAAGCAAGATATCTAGTACTGACGTAGTGCTTATACTAGTACTTGTATTCTCGGTCATGGTCTATGGTTCTTCTAGAAATTTGAACATGCAAAAGAAAAACCCCGCAAAATTGTGAACTACTAATTCATACCATACAAATAGTTTCGTTTATGTAGATATTACATGGTAAAAGCATCAATAGTCAAACTATGAAGACAAATACTTGTCCATTAGGTAGAGTTTGATAAAAAAAAGTTGTAGGTTGTGTTCCCGTGGTACATGAACTTGCATTGCAGTTGCAAATCCATACAAATTTGTTCGAAACAACCGGCTGGATGTCCATGCTTAAGCCACGAATAGACCTGTAAACTTGCAAAGAAGCACTTGGCAAATCTAAAGCATTCACAAGTATGTCATTCTATTATAAACGCGGCAAGAACATATCGAAGTTGTTGGGGATATACTTTTCGGGTATTCTCACAGTTCCTCACTGACCAGGGTGGCCCACTTCGGGTTAGAGCATTGCTTCACGGGCGGCCTAGTCAGGGAGAAAGACGGAGTCCAATCCGGCTACGGGAAGACCCAAAAGACTTACCGACTTAGGCCCACAATGTTACTTGTAGTTCAAGATGTACTCTGTAACCGACTCTCAGTCGTAGCCGGATTGATCTCTCCTGTAAACCCTAGGCCAGATATCTATATAAGCCGTCCTAGGGAGAGCCTTTAGGGCACACCTCAATAGTCTACAATCTCAACTCGCACAGGAGAAACCCTTGTAACCCATATTCCGGCTCTGCCGTATTACTGGATTGCTAGCAGGAGTAGGATCCGTCCAAAGCCGGCGGATTCGAACCTGGGTAAACTTGTGTGCTCACCGTCCCGGAATACCGTACGTCTCACACCCCTCTCTTCCGCACGCCTCGAGGACCCCCTCATGGTGTACTTGTCATCAATCCGACGACAGTTGGCACCCACCGTGGGGCAAGTGAGCTTCAGATCTATGTTCCGATCGGAATCTGCAAGAATCGGAATCGGCGAGACCATCGCCGTCGGTCGCATCCTCTACGCCAGCGACGTCCCTCTCATCGTTCTCGACGAGACTTGGATTCCGGCTAGGGAGGCCGTGACTGCCTACACAATCATGTCTTTTGGCGAGATCGATGTTTACATCGGTTTCGCTGAAACTGCCCAACCCACCCCAGCGGTGATGATAGAGGCAGAAGAATTTTCTCGGTCCCCTTTGTCCGCGGAGGCGGCAGAGTTTCGGATCTCAGAAAACCCTAATCCCACCCAGCCCGCACCAGTTGCAGAGATAGTGGAGAAACCCGAGCCTGAAGAAGACCTAGCGGACCAAGTCGAATCTAGAGTGGATCTCCCCGGAGAAGCCGGATCCCAGATCGACCCACCCGTGGAAGTCGAAATCCAGGAGGAGCATATCAACGACACTGATTCCGGCTCTGATGATGCCGGGACAGACAGACCTTTCCTAAGGTACACATTACGACGTATGATACTGCAAGGCGAAAGCGTAGATGCAATTCTCGAGACCATCAAAAGTTTCGACATGGCTGATCGTGAAAGCCGCAGGTACCTCAGGAAGCACGCGTCGCACTTTGTCGGCTACGTGGGATCCGGATCCGGCTCTGCCGATGCTGGAGAAAACACCGACTCTGTGCTGGAGGCAATTGGAACAAACGCCGACGTACCCGCATCCTCGGATGAATCGATGACGTCAGCAGATTTCCGAAAGTTCTCCGCGGAATATGAAGAGGAGTACAACTCCAAAGCTGCAGAAGAAGTAGAAGCCATGGATGAAGAATCCGGGGAACACTCTCTCAAAGCGCAGGATAACATGGACGTCGGAGATAATCCCGAAGTCCAGATGTCCGAAAGTACCGATCAGAGCTTGACTCCGGGAAACGGACCCAAAGCCGTCTTTGCTACCGGCGCAGCCAAGAAGGCAAAGAAGAAGAACAAGAAAAACAAGACCCCGGCAAAAGACCCTCTGACAGAGGAGGTGATTGCCCAGGAATACGAAGAAGACTCTGATGGAGCACTTATCCCAGACGAGCCGAAAAAAGAAGCATCGGTGGATGGACACATGATCACTGAGGGTGCGCGTAAGCTCATCGATGCCGCATTAACTACACCTATCCCTACAGCCGTAGAACTTACTGCGGATGAGCTAGACGAAAGGGCGCAGGCCCTAGAAGCGTGCCGTCCACAACTCCTCGATGAAGCCAAAAACATCGAGGTGGAAAAGAAACACATGTCAAACAAGGAATACATGTCTCGTTTGCATCAGAAGACACGGAAGCGTCACATAGATGACAACCAATTCCCACGTGTCCGTGTCGTTCTTTTTGGAGATGAGATAGGGAAGCCACGGAAAGATAGCAACGGAGATTGGGTATACCCAACACCAGTACAGAATACCGTGGCAGCCCGAGAAATTCTACCGGCTAATCCAGGACCGGAGGAGATCCGCTTGGCTATCAAACTACTCAACAAGGGACTGGAGCAGCAAAAGGTCGCCCTGTCCGGAAGTCAAAAACTGGTCTCAGATTCTGACCAATGTCGCACAGATCCGGCATGGGCTGGCGTAAGGTCCCATTACGTCCGGGCGTAGTATCATCACCCCGAACGCCGGGAAGACAACTATTCAAGAACCGGATCTTCAGGACAACATCACAAAACTTCACGTAACTGGAGCAACGTCGCCCCAGCGGTCGAGAAAGACGCCATTGCCGCCCTAAATCCGACGAACCCTCCCCGACGAGAATCTAACGACAGAAGGGGAGAAGATAAAGAGAAACGACGGGAGGAGGATCGCCAAAAGATGCCACCTCCTAAACACGCAAGCCATCCGGCTGAACCTCACCATGGTGGGAACGATGGACGAAGGAACAAAGGAAACCATGCTGGAACAAGCCGGCAGGGGGCGCGTCGTAGTCAAGATCCTCCCCGGAACCGGAATAATGACGTTCTGGACGGAGGCCGGCGATCAGCCGAAAACTATCCAGCTGCCCCGCCCTCTCCACCACACAGTCATCACAACGACCCCCATGGAGGGCAAGGAGGACGACATGGTGGAGGAGGTGGTGGCAGAAGCCGAAGTCCGGCTCCACGGCACCGCAGCCACAGCCGGCATTCGGGACGATCTCTATCCCCGAACGATGCAAGGCACATGATTAATTCCAACATAGAGGTTCGGCGCTATGGCAACGATGATTTCTACGTGGGCCCAAAGTGCTTCGGACCACGCATTAGAGCTACAAAATTCCCGGAAGGATTTGCTATCTCAAGACATATCCAAGCCTACGATGGCATTGCTCGGCCAGATACCTGGCTACAGGACTTCTTCCAAGCTTGCTGCATCGCCAAAGGCGAAAATAGCCTAGTCGCAACCCGATATCTCCCACTTATGTTGCGAAAGACGGCGCGACATGGCTCAATGAACTTCCAGAGAACACCATCCATAACTGGTATGACATGCAAAGTGCGTTCTTTCGTAATTTCGAAGGCACATATCGGAGGCCCTGTTCGGTCGGAGACCTACAACGCTACACCCAGAAAGCCGGAGAAACTTGCCGGGACTACCTCGGATGATGGATCGACACCAAGAACTCCTGTGAAGGAGTAAATGATCAAACTGCGATTGAAGCTTTCATTGCAGGTCTCCCAATTGGTCTACTGCGTCATCGTTTGAAGTGTGACAAGGTCACTGATTTAGGAGAGATGATAGAAACAGCGAGCAAGTATGCAGACGCCGACGACGATGCAGAAGGACTGCTCAATGCCCTAGTTGTGCCTCAGTCAGCAAAACAACCAAAGCAACAAGCTCAGAAGCACAAAAATACCTCGGAAGAAAAACCCAACGCGGAAACAGCAGTGGTAACTACTGTTTCCGGGTCTGGAGGGCGAGGAGGACGTGGCGGAGGCCGCGGGCGTGGTCGTGGGACATCAAGGGTCCAAGGTAGAGGAGAACAACAACCAGGCAAAACCTACTCTTGGGCCGACATTGCCAATAACCCATGTGTGCATCACTTAGACGCCAATGGGGGCTCTTCCCACACCAACGCTAAATGTCGTTTCAACAACGACATCAAAAGAGATGATACCGCGGGCTACAAAGCTAAGCGGAAGAAGGGAAAGAAAAATCCCGAAAAAGACAAAGAGACCAAGGAAGATTCCGACATGGAGGAAGCTGACGCTTCACATCCCAAGTCGGAAGGGAAGAAAACTTTTCCCACCAAGAAGGACACTTATGTCACCTTCCTCGGATCTCAACCAGCAAAGGTCAAGAAAGCAGTTCTCCACGAGCTCAATGCAACAGTTCCGGCTGTCCCCCAATATCTGGATTGGTCGGAAGTGGCAATCACGTTTGACCGCGCTGATCATCCGCCTAAGCTACACAGGCGAGGAAAATATGCTTTAATCGTCAATCCACTTATTGAAGGTTATGGTTTCTCCAAGACCCTCATGGACGGTGGTAGCAGCATCAATATTCTCTATGTCGAAACGCTACGCCGGATGAAGATCTCGGAAACACAGCTAAACCATAGCTCTGTGATCTTTCACGGAGTTGTCCCGGGAAGACAAGATAATTCTCTGGGAGAGATTACTTTGGATGTTACCTTTGGAACTCCAAAGAACTACCGGACGGAGGCACTTTCCTTTGAAGTGGTCCCGTTCAAGAGCGCATACCACGCTATATTCGGACGACCGACTTACTGGGCTTTTATGGCTCGTCCATGTTACATTTACAATATGATGAAAATTCCAGGTCCCAACGGCGTGATCACCATCAGGGGAGACCCGAAGAAGGCGCGAGAATGCAAGGATGGAAATGCCGCCTTTGCTGAAGCCGCGCTGCACGCCCAGGAGTACCAGGAGATCAAGAAGAACGTAGATCCGTCCGAGATGCCCGCAACGAAGAAGGAGGTGACAAAGCCAAATCCGGAGTTCAAGGCATCAGAAGAGACGAAGAAGGCACCACTGAAGGATGATGACCCCTCCAAGGTGACCCAGATAGGCTCAGGCCTAAGTAGCGCATAGGAAAGCGTGCTCGTCAAGTTCCTCCAAGCAAATCAAGATATCTTCGCATGGCAGCCATCTGACATGACCGGAGTACCTAGGGAACTTGCCGAGCACTCTCTGACGAGGGTTTAACTCATCAATGCCCATTGTTATGGACTTAGGTTCGAGGAAGAGGGATGCGCTGGAAGTCTCGATCGGCTAGCAAACAAGCACACAGGGACGCAAGGTTTACCCAGGTTCAGGCCTCGTAGAGGACCCTACTCCTGCTTGTCTGCTCTTGATTGATGATGATCCGAAGGATTACAAGGTCGCCGATGGCGGTGCCGTGCAGATTGGATCTGGCATATGTGTGAGAGATCGATGTCTAGATCTATTATCTATTGTGGGAGTCGTGGTGTCTAGATCTATTGTGGCATAGCGTGTCCTCCTCGTTGGACCCTCCTAGCCTTATATATGGGGAGGCTAGGTCTCAGGTACCAATACGAGTTGGTTACAAGTTGTATTCAAACTCTAGTCTTGAGGTTTCCTTGTCTTGTGTGTTTGGGAGTCCGTGTCCATATGGGCTTCATATCAGTCGAACCGTCATCTGCGTCATGGACTTGTGCAGGTCGTCGAGTGCGCCTTCCGCCGGGCCGCACAAGGTACACTGTAGTTGAGTGCCTATTGGGCATACCTATGTCAGTAGCCCCCGAGTGTCCATGCGAATCATAGATTCGGGTGGAGACTCAGAAGTCTTGATCTTCACATTAGGATGTCAGAGTCGACAATTGTAGTAGTTCATAGGGATGATGGTAAACGTGCCTGGTGCGCTCGACGGATTAGGGCCAGTTAATTGCTCTAGAATAAAAACAACGCTACCTACTCAAACTCGAGTCCCCGGACTCGAATTCGGAAATTGCTGGCGCAATTCGACTCAGGCCGCGGAGGTCTTATAGAGTTCGAATCCTAGTGTATAAGTGTGAGCACTCGACGCGTCCGTCAAGGATTATTCATCGTACCTGCAGGCACAGATATGTTTCTGGTAGTGTACAGCAGATGCGTTGCCATGCCTTATTCAGGTCTTATCTTCACGCTGTAAGCGCGACATCCGAATTTTTTCATCGTGGAGATGATTCGGGTGGCCCCGGAGATGTAATCTCTTTGTAGGGAAAATATGAGGCGGAGTCGCCATAGCATTCGAGTGTGGATGTTATCGATACACAGTACGATGTACAAGGAAAAATAATCTTAGGATGCGCGACCAGCGCTCCCTATGGGAGTAGCCCCCGAGTGCCTGGTTGAGTCGAAGACTCAGGCAGGGACTAAAGAACTTTTGCGACTGTTGTCGTCTTTTGTTTGCTTGTTTCAGTTGAATATGCTTTCAGCGCTCCCTATGGGAGTAACCCGAAGCCCACAATCGAATCGTAGATTTGAGTGAAGGGTTTTTATAATGTTTGGATATCTTCACAAATTTCTTCGTGTGCACGGCCAGCGCTTCCTATGGAAGTAGCCCCCGAGTCCTTAGTCGAATCGTGGATTCGAGTGAGGACTCAGAGCGTGTCACTCGAGGATCTTGTATATGCGCCACCAGCGCTCCAGTTTGGAGTAGCCCCCGAGTGTCTGGCGGAGTCGTAGACTCGGGCAGATACTCGAGTCTTGTATCTTGCAGTGGCAGTCGACAATCACGCAAGGAGAAACCACTAACTTTTGTCGGGTGCGTGGCCAGCGTCACGTCTTTGTAGCATCAAGCGATGCAACCATCCGAGGAGGAACTCGACTTGGGTCTTGAGTGTATGGCGTAGCAAGTTGTTTTGTAGAGTCCTGTTGGAGGACCCGATAGAATAGCTCAATGCAGTCGACATCTTTGTATGCTGGATAAAATGCAAAGAATTGTGAAGTATCTATATCTTGTAAAGAATATTTGCATGTCGGCTTGTCAATAATATTTTCTGGTGCCAATCGAGTCAACACTTTTGCACTGTTTGCTAGGCCTTTCTGTTAGCCTGATTACCCTTAGTCTCAGTACCTTGCCGAGGTGCTCGGAGTTCAAGGATTCAACGATCAGGCAGAATCAGCTACTCGGGCTATCGCGTATGAGGTGCTCGAGTGCGCGGAGTCGACGGCACATTAGGTTACTCGAAGAGGGCGCAACCCCCGAGTGTTTCGAGTGCGTGTTAAAAAAGAAACAGCTCTAAGTAGAGGGAAAACTTAGCTTTATTGGTAGTTGTCGTGGACGAAGTTGATGAAGCAGCGAGTCGCGGATGAATTCGACGTGGTGGCGGGTCGCGTGAAGGAGTCGAAGATACATCAGGTCAGCGGAGTCGAAGACCGTAGTGAGTCACCATAGCCAAAGGCAGCAACGTCCTCACGGCGGAGTCGGCGGAGCCCCCGAGTGTAGATTCGATGTGGTCGATGTAGTTGAGGCGGCGTTCGAGAGCCGATGCGCTGGACCGGAGTCGACACGGCCGCGGATCACCGAAGCCGGTGGCGGCAGCAGTTTGTTGCAACCGAAGATCATAGCTGGTCGTCGTAGACGATGTTGGCAGCGGTTGCTATCGCGGAAGCCCATTCGACCAGCGGGTCGCGCGAGTCAAAGATTATTGCGGCTCGTGGTTGCGGGAGTCGAGGGAGCCTCTGAGTCACTTAAGCTGAAGACCACAACAGGTCGCCGAAGATGAAGACCATGGCGGGTCGCCGAAGCGGAGGGAGCCCCCGAGCTCCCGGGTTGTTGGAGCCGAATATCGTAGCGAATCACTGGAGTAAAAGACTGTAGTTGACATGGCAGCGAGTCACGCGGCGGACATAGTCGACGCGGCGGATCGGAGTCGCGTGATGATGACGAGTTGCCGCATATGAAGACTGTAACGGACCACAACAGTCGAAGACCGTATCCGAAGACCGCAGAAGGTCACCAGAGTCGAAGGACGTGGCGGGTCGCCGTAAAGGAGCGAGCCCCCGAGTCACTAGAGCCGAAGACCGAAGCGGGTCGCTCGGTGTCGATGGTAGTAACAAATTATGCGGCAGAGTCGAAGACCATGGAAGGTCGCGTCAGCTGAATACCAAAGCGGGTCGCCGAAGTCGAAGTAATCCCCGAGTCCCGGGAACCGAAGGCCGAAGCGGGTCGCGGGGCAGAGTAGGCGCAACCCCCAAGTGTAGATCACGGTCGACAGAGTTGATGCAATGGACGTGTGGTCCAGGTCGATGGAGCCGTGCGGCGAACGTAGCCGAAGCGGCGGACCTGAGTTGACGTGGCGGTGGATCGGACTCAACGTGATGCACGGGATTGTCACCATGGTTGTCAAATTTTTGTCATCCGGAGTCGATGCGAGGGACACGGTCGGGTGGCAGATAGAGTCGCGCCCCTAGGTAGATAATTCGTTGTTTCTGGCCGAGATGTGATCAATCTTCATGTAGATTTCTTGCCACAAAATTCATGCTCGTGTGTATTCGAACATAGCTTTTCTTCTCTTTCCTTGACTCTTGAGTTTGGCCGAATTGTAATCCTCACGTGATGTATTAGAGATGATTTGACTTTTTCTGTTAGAGACTTCAAATAGGCAAATCGATCTGGTATAAACCGGATAGGTAATTTTATTACTGCTCCATGAGGGACACGGACACGCACTGAGAAAAGCTCATCATACGTGCTCCTTTTTATTTTTCACTTGACCCATGTTGGATGGACTCTCTAGCTGACTCTCTAGCTCATGCGGCAGATTGGCTTTATTGGTACGTATATGGTCTACCGCATGGACATGCACGCGTGCGTGCGTGTTGAATCTTGATCATCCGACGATATGACGACGCGCCAAAATAAAATTGATCCTGTTGATCCGATCGGCTGAGCAAGAGAGATTGACACTCGTATCGGTGTAGATGAAGTAGACCGCGTTGAAGACGTTGATATTGGAGTTCAACCCGCCGATTACAGCTGAATTGACTAGATGTGATCTAGCAGCCATGGACGGTAAGGAAGTAGACTTGTTCCCTTCATGCTGATGAATCGTAGATTGCTGGTGATGGGGCCGTCGAAATCGCAACATCAGCACTCCCAATTCCCACAGACGGCGCCAATTGATGAGGGTTTAACTCATCAATGCCCATTGTTATGGACTTAGGTTCGAGGAAGAGGGATGCGCTGGAAGTCTCGATCGGCTAGCAAACAAGCACACAGGAACGCAAGGTTTACCCAGGTTCAGGTCTCGTAGAGGACTCTACTCCTGCTTGTCTGCTCTTAATTGATGATGATACGAAGGATTACAAGGTGCCGATGGCGGTGCTGCGCAGATTGGATCTGGCGTATGTGTGAGAGATCGATGTCTAGATCTATTATCTATTGTGGGAGTCACGGTGTCTAGATCTATTGTGGCATAGCGTGTCCTCCTCGTTGGACCCTCCTAGCCTTTATATATAGGGAGGCTAGGTCTCAGGTACCAATACGAGTTGGTTATAAGTTGTATTCAAACTCTAGTCTTGAGGTTTCCTTGTCTTGTGCGTTTGGGAGTCCGTGTCCATATGGGTTTCATATCAGTCGAACTGTCATCTGCGTCATGGACCTGTGCAGGTCGTCGAGTGCGCCTTCTGCCGGGCCGCACCAGGTACGCTGTAGTTGAGTGCCTATTGGGCATACCTATATCACTCTCTAAATGTAAACCCGAACGCTAAACCCGTCAAACATCCTTACGATGGTTTGGCGATGAAAAGCGTAAGGCAATAGCTAAGGAACTAGCACGGCTCGAGTTAGCCGGATTCATAGAAGAGGTCATCCACACTGAGTGGTCGGCCAATCCTGTAATGGTCCCTAAAAAGGACACCACTGATTTAAGGATGTGTGTTGATTATACTGCCTTGAACAAGGTTTGTCCAAAAGATCCGTTCGCTCTGCCTAGAATTGATCAAGTTATCGATTCTATGGCAGGCTCGGAACTCCTCTGTTTTCTCGATGCATATTCCGGTTATCACCAAATCTGGATGAAGGAATCTGACAAAGTCAAAACTTCATTCATAACCCCTTTCGGAACCTTCTATTTTGTTATGGTGCCCTTTGGTTTGAAGAACGCAGGAGCTACGTACCAGCGCACGATGCAATGTTGCCTTCATGACTAACTTGGACGCAATGTACATGTATACGTGGATGATATCACGGTGATGTCCAAAAAGAAGGAAACACCAATTTCTGACTTGGAGGAAACGTTCGCCAAGCTACGAAAATATAACATCATGCTTAATCCGAAGAAATGCTTTTTTGGAATACCAGCCGGAAAATTATTAGGTTTTATCGTGTCTCAAAAAGGCATAGAGGTGAACCAAGACAAAATCAAGGCTATACTCAATATTTCCAGGACAACTCGCCTGAAGGACGTACAAAGATTAACTGGTTGCATCGATGCGGTTAGTCGATTTGTTAGCCGGCTTGGTGAAAGAGCCGCACCATTATACAAACTCCTGAAAAAGACCAAGGATTTTGTTTGGACTGACGAAGCTGAAGCTGCACTACAAGACCTGAAGAAAGTACTCTCATCTGCTCCTATCCTTGCAACGCCGGAACCTCAGGAACCGATGTTGCTTTATATTGCTGCGACAAATAAGGTCGTTAGTATCGTCATGGTTGTGGAGAGACCATAGGAAAATCAGGAACACCTAGTGCAGCGTCCGACTTACTTTGTCAGCGAGGTCCTGACAGAATCAAAACAGCGATATCCGCACTATCAAAAGTTGGCTTACGGTGTTTTTCTAGCATCTCGTAAGTTACGACACTATTTTCAGGAGCATCCAATTACCGTGGTGAGCAAAGCTCCCATGAGAGATATAATCAACAACAGTGACGCCACAGGACGCGTCGCCAAATGGGGCATAGAGCTCTCAGCTTTCGATATTGAGTACAAACATCGGACAACAATAAAATCCCAGATCCTTGCTGACTTTGTCGCTGATTAGACAGAGACGAAGGAGAATATGATACTCCCTGAGTCGGAATATTGGACCTCTTTCTCGATGGGTCTAAGGCTCGAGGGGGCTCGGGGGCTAGCGTGATGCTCAAGTAACCCCAAGAAGATAAACTTTTATACGTGTTGCAGATCCACTTCACAGCGACAAACAATATTGCCGAGTATGAAGCACTGCTGCATGGAATCCGGATTGCCAAGGATATTGGCATCCGACGTTTGATGTGTTACGGAGATTCGGATCTTGTTGCTCAGCAAGTCTCGGATATTTGTAATGCAAATAAGCACATGACAGCATATAAAGCTGTCGTGGATGATCTATCTAAATCGTTCGAAGGGTTTGAAGTTCAACACATCCCTCGAGCAGAAAATGAGGAAGCAGATGCACTATCTCGAATAGGCTCTGCACGGAAAGAGGTCCCGGATGGTGCGTTTTTAGAACACCTCAAAGTTCCCTCAATAAAGGGAGTAGATGAGGAATATCCGACCAAATCCGACTCACCTTTGATTGCAGTTCTGGCTGTAATTCCCAGCTGGACTCAGCCCTACCTCGATTATTTGGTAGATGGCAAATTACCCGAAGACGAGGTGCTGAACCGCCAGATTATCCGACGAGCAAAAGCCTATACTATTGTTAAAGGTGAGCTCCATAAACGGAGTGTTTCTGGGGTTTTTCAGCGCTGTGTATCTCCGGAAGAGGGAGTGGAAATCTTAAGGGAAATCCACGAAGGCGAGTGTGGTCACCATGCTGCAGCCAAATCTTTAGTGGCAAAAGCTTTTCAACACGGATTTTTCTGGCTTACAGCTCAGGCAGATGCCGAACGATTAGTCAAGACGTGCAAAAGCTGCCAAAAGTACGCCAAGCAAGCTCAAGTTCCGGCTGATCAGTTGCGAACAATACCTATAACATGGCCCTTTGCGGTCTGGGGGCTTGATATGGTAGGACCTTTTAAACAAGCTCCAAGTGGATTTACTCACCTCTTAGTGATGGTGGATAAATTCACCAAATGGATTGAGGCTAAACCTGTCACAATTTGTGATGGAGCAACAGCCAAAAGATTTGTCGAGGATGTTATAATCCGGTACAGTTATCCGCATAGCATTATCACGGATAACAGGAGTAACTTTTCTATGGGAGAATTGGCTGAATTCTGCGACGAGCAAAATATCCGGCTTGACATTGCGTCAGTCGCACATCCATAGGCTAACGGACAAGTCGAAAGAGCAAATGGTTTAATCCTACAAGGGCTAAAACCGAGACTCGAAGCACCACTACGACGTGCTGCGGGGGCTTGGGCAGAGGAACTACCCTCTGTAATTTGGAGTTTACGAACAACTCCAAATGGGTCAACAGGATACACACCTTTCTTCTTGGTCTATGGCGCAGAAGCAGTTCTTCCTAGTGATTTGATTCATACTTCTCCTAGAGTGGCGGCGTATATTGAAGAGGATGCCGAGATTTCTCGATAAAATGATCTCGACTTAGTCGAAGAAGTTCGAGTCGTTGCAGAAATGAGATCTACAGCCTATTAGCAGAAGTTACGCAAGTATCATAGCCAGAGAGTCCGAAATAGATCTTTCAATAAAGGTGATTTGGTTCTCCGACTTGTGCAACAAAGAAAGCACAAACTTTCCCCAGTATGGGAAGGGCCCTTTTTAGTTAGTCGAGTATTGCACAATGGATCGTACTACTTAACTGACATGAGGCCAGTCAAAGAAAGACCTGCTACTAACAAGAGAAAGAGAGCTGGAGGCAGTATAAATCCGGATGAGTTAGACAGACCGTGGAATATTGCTCAGCTACGTCCCTTTTATTCTTAGTTTATCCTTCTTTGTAATCATACAAATGTACATGTTCTGTGAGAAATAAAAGTTTTGGTTACCTCAAGTTTTTTCTGAGAAGTTCTTAAACCATCTTATTTCCGAATGATCATGTAATAGTTGAAAATCCCAGAATACTTGAAAGTACTTTATGCTCATGTTCGTTCTGGTTTAGATTTCTGATTCTAAAATTGCTACCTTCGGGTATAACTCTAAAATTTCTAGTCTTTACTTTGGATATTTGTCTGATTGCTGGATGCGGGCATTTTTCGAGTAGTGAATTGTTGGTACTGGAAGCCGGCTTTGTTTCCGAGTTTAAACTGGTTTAGCAATTGAGCTCCGTTGCTCGGCAAAGTTTCCGGCGGAAGGTTTAGCCGGCTCACGAAAGGGACGAAGCGGAAAGCCAGATAAATGATAAGTAGAGGCGAAAAAGTATAAGTGCTTGTATAAACATTTCAGGCACGCAAAATTTTCAAAAGTCAAAAGTGCTGAATAGATCAAAAGCTTAGCACTAGCAAGATAAATAGTACTTAATATTTACAATCGCATCAGGTTTTTTCCGGAATAATACATAAATTTCTGGTCTATGATGCAGGAGGAGATGAAGGATCCGCCGGCTCGCTGGTCACTCCGCCTTGATATCGTTCCGAGATGTCCACATCCGAGATGGTGCGTTCATCGTCGGAAACTTCTTCGGTTTCTTCTGTAGGAGGAGATGGAGTATCCACGCAGGTGAAGAAGGGGATCTCGTAGCTGGTCAGATCAGCCACGTGACACCCGTATCCGGCGCAGGAGTGCATGATGGCTTGAAGGTCCTGCTCCTGGCCGTCTTCGTCTACCTTGCAGTACCCTCTGGTCACTTGCCATATCTCCATGTTTCCATGGTGGCTCATGACCATGGTGAGAGCGTTATGCGCAGCAGTCCGCGCGTAGGACATGTTCCAGTCCCGAACAAGCTGCGGCATCTCCTTGGCCTTGTCCCGCACCTGAAAATCCGACATGCTAGGCATGTCCGGAATCTTGAGAGCTTCGCCAACATCCTCAAGGGACTGGCGGAAGTCATGAAGCAGGTCACCGACTTGGATAAGCCGGTGGGTGCGGGGCTCGGAGGAGGAAGAGTCCGTCAAGTTCAGAGGACCTATACACAAAAAAAGTTAAGAAAAATCCGACATTGATCAAAGTCAAAGAAAGAGACAAGTCAGATAGATGGAACGTACCAAAAATGACGTCGTCAATTTTGGTCTTCTCCTCCCGGAGACTCTGGAGTTCAGCCCGGAGCGCCTGGGACATATCCTTTTCTCTGCCAAGATCATTCTTGAGATCCGAGATTATTTTATCTTGAGCAGCGATCTTGCGATCACGCTCATCAGTGGCCATGGAGGAGGATTCAAGGACTTGAGCTATGCTCCTTTCATGATCCGCCTTAAGCTTATCCAGCTCTTGGCGAAGTCCCTTGTTCTCCACCACCAGGGTCTTGAGGTTCTCGGCTCTTCAATCATGGCGACGGATTGTTTCACCAGCGTTATAAGTCAAAAAGAACAAAAGTTCAGAAAAAATCGATATTGAAAATAACAAAGACAAGGTTTGAGTCTCGGAATGTTTACCTTCGGCTTCATCCTTGGCGACTTTAAGCTCAGCATTTTTAAGCCGGAGAGCTTTGATCTCTCTCCGCTTATCGCATACATTGGTCAATAATTCCTGGTTATAGGAACATACTTTCTGTAAGTCAGAATACCCAAAGTCAGAAAGCTACTTAAGACTCGGGCTAATATTTTTGCTAAATATCAGCACGAGCCTTGGGGGCTACACTAGTTCGTCCTTTGGCATCCTAATAAAGCATAAACTCGGATTGTATATCCTACTTCATGCTTGGGGCTAGAGGATATGATATAACATAATGGAAAAAATAAGAGTTAGAATTCCGACTTACATATTGCTCCCGGGTGAGTTTATCTAAACCCGCGTTCACTTCAGCGGCCACCTTCTCGGCAAGAGTAAGAGGGATCACTGGGGTTGTTGGAAGCTCGCCAGTCCTAATCCTCTCGTCGCGAAGGCGGACTTGAGCGAGAAGGTCAGAGAACTTGACGTCCTCTGCTTCTTGCGCTTCCTCCTCGGGGGATAAATGGCTTTTATCCAGGACTTGCCTGGCTAGCCGCTGGATCTCCTCTGCAGATTTCCGAGACAGGCCAAACTTGGCAAGTCCTGGATTGCTGAGGAGGTTTTCAGCGAAGACTTCAGCCGAGGGATCATTACCCGAAGAGGGTTCACCCTTATCTTGAGCTGACACACCCACGGTGACATCAGTTTGCGACCCAAGGATCACAGGCTCCGTTGGAGGAGCCGGATCTTCTGCAACCACCGGAGAAGAAGTGATCGCCGGAGTTGCAGAAGGTTGAGGGGCCGGAGTCGGAGGAGCCACGGCAGGGGAAGCTATGGTAAGCTTCGTCTGATATAAGGGCTTCGAAGAAATCCCTTTCCCCTTGCCCTTGATGATTGATTTTGCTCTGAGAAGGTAGCAAAGTCGAAAACGTTACATCTCGGAAAGAAATTTGAGTAAAGTACAAAGGCGGAAAAGTTGCGACTGGAAGTTACCTCTTCACGACAGGCACCTCCTTTGTGCCAACCGCCACTGTCGGAGCTTTGCGCTTCTTGAGCGCAAGGTCTGGCAGTGGGACTAGTTCTGTCTCCTGAGAAAACTCAGGAGGGTATCCTTCGAGCGGAGCAAGTTCCGACTCGAGGAGGTCAGCAAGCTGAAAACAAGAAAACATATCAGTATTGCAGTATAACTCGAAGATTGAAACACATAAAGGGTGTACTGATAGAAGCTTACCGGCACCACGGGGTTTTCCGCCGTGTGCATATCCAGAGAAACCTCCGGAATCCTCCTCTCGATCCACTCCTTGATCATCCACTTGATTTGGGTTATGTAGCCCTGAGTGGTGTAGGCTTTGGGGCTGATGCGAAGGGAGTCTTTTTTGGAAGACGTGATGGAGTGCATCAGTCTATTCCCGTGGTACTGAAGTGGCTGGATCCGACATGATACCCAGCACTGGACCAAGTCGGATCCCTTCAGACCCTTGTGCTTGATCAGATATTTGATCTGCCTCTTAGCGAGGATCAGATCGTCGGAAAGAGCCGTAGCAGCCTCGTCCTAGGAAGCCTGGGCCGTGACAGCTCCGTCAACAAAAACCGGCAAAGCAGTAGCTTTGTCGGGAGCCAGAATATCCCTATGATAGAAAAAAGTGGTCGGCCATTGTTTGACCGAATCACTAGCTAGAATCTTGGGATAAGCCCGGTCGCGTCTAAGTGAAAAGCTGATAGTGCCGGTGATGTAAGGAACACTGGCAGTAATGGAATTCCTCCGGACATGGAAATAGTACCAGAAGATGAAGGAAATATGCCCTGAGAGGCAATAATAAAGTTGTTATTATGTATTCCTTGTATATGATAGATGTTTATTTTGCATGCTATAATTGTATTGATAGGAAACATCAATACATGTGTGTTTAATAAATAAAAGGGTTCCTAGTTATGCCTCTCTTATAGACTAGCTTGTTGATTAACAAGATGATCAAGGTTTCCTGATCATGGACATTGGATGTTGTTAATAACAAGGTCACACCATTGGTGGAATGATGTGATGAACATTCATCTGAAGTATAGCATTACGATCAAGTAATTATGTTTATATTTCTATAACATCATACGAAGTAATCTTTATCCTTAGACCATGAGATCATGTTAATTGCTAACACCGGAAGAGTACCTTGATAACATCAAACGTCACACCGTAACAGGGTGACCGTAAAGGTGGGTTCAGTGCTATGAAGGTGTTATGTTGAGGCTCATGGATCAAGAGTGGAATTTGTCAATCCCGATGACGGATAGATATACTCTGGGCCCTCTCGGTGATATCACATTAAGATAGCTTGCAAGCAAGTGATGTGATCACTAGAATGTTATATCACGGGAACGAGAAAAGAGTGCATGTCGGTAACGAGATCAAACTAGGTATTTGGATACCGATGATCGAATCTTGGACATGTATTATATCATGAGACAAAGGGATTAAATTGCTGATGTTAAAGGTTCTCACGATCACAGAAGTCATCGTTGAATATGCAGGAGTCAGTATGGCTCTTCAGGTCCCGCTTCTGATTATTGATCTGAGAGGAGTCTCAATCATGTCTGCATTATTCGCGAACCGTAGGGTGACACACTTAAGGGTTGTCGGATACCATTTAGGAGCACATATGTTGCAGACAAAAGGTTTGCAAAGCGCAGGAAATGTTTCGATAGAAACAGGAATTGTTTTGATAGAAACCGGAATTATTTCGGGTGAAATTGCAGAAAGTCGTTCTGCATGTGATATTGAAATGTTGCAAGGGGTTTTATGTGAATGTTTGTTAATTAAAGTAATTAACAAAATTCTGAATAAAATAAATAAAAGAGTTTTATTAATTGAGAGTTGCATTTAATTTGGTGGAAATTAAATACATGTGAGTGGGATTTTGGGTGGAGGCCATGTTTATGTGAGTGGAGGTTCACCACATGAATGAAGGAGGGGAGGAGTCCCCCCCCTCATGCGCCGGCTATGGGAGGGGAGGGGTCTCCCTCCCTCCTATATAAAGCCCCCCTCTCCCCTCTCACAAAACACACCTCCTCGTGAAGGATCTCTCTCCCACTCTAGATATTCCCTCATGGTCACGGATTAGCGAGATACATGTTCCCGGTGGCCTTGCGTCTGGAAGGAGTTGCTGCTTCCGCTGATTCGGTGGAGCGAGGAGGTGGAGGTTGTCCGGTGGCTTGAACATGTGTGCGAGGACGGATGCGTTGCTGATTTGCGTCGCTCGGACTTCCACACGATCTTGAGATCGGCCAGCGTACGACTACATCAACCACGAGTTCCTACTCGTTAATAAAACTCGTTGTCTTCGAGGGTAAGTTCTCCATGGATGTATGTCCACCCGTTGCTCTGTATCTAGTAGATAGATCTTGGCGTATAGTTCTCATCGTTGGAAATTTTTTGTTTTCTATGCTGCGGACCCAACAGAAGAGAGTCAAACTCGGCCTAATGCCGAGAAAGCCCTCGCAAAGCGAAGCATACGCACTCATCTCTAAGAGAGAGTTGTGAGGAAGACTGTGGAGTTGAACTCCGAAATGATCTATCACCTCGCAGAAGAACTCCGAGGGAGGAAAAGACAGACCTCGGTCAAGATGGGTGCCGAAGTGGACCCGCTCGCCGTCGCGCGGGTTGGGGACGGTTTCCCCGAAGCCGCTTCGCCAGTCACCGGCGGCGAGAAGCCCCTCCTTCTCCACGTTCCTAAGGCCCTCCTCGTTGAGGGCGCAGGGGATCCAGATTCCTCGGAAGCTCTCCTTCTCCGCTGCTGCTTCTGCCGTCGCCGCCGCCGCCGCTGCCGCCAAACCAGAGGAAGAAGATGAAGCCATTTCTCCGGTGAGAAAATGACCTGAAAGGGGCGGCGCTGGGAGTTTCTGTGGGGGAAGGACGAGGAGGCTCTGTGCGCGCAGGAGGATTGGGAAGGAAGGAAACGGCAAGGGACTGGTGGAAAGGAGAAGGAGAAATCCAAACCCCTTATATCCACCTATTTGCGCTAAGATTCGTGCAAATGCTACAGTGCAACCGCCACGCGTCGTGGAGAGAACTGGGAAGGACCCATGCGATGATTGCGTTGCCTCAATCTCCACGCACGCATTGAAACGGCGCCTCGGTTCCGCGAACCGCGGACCCACCAAACGGTCGTGCTGACGGAGCGCTTGTCAGATGACGTGACTTGACCATGCTTGTGTCAGGTGGCGTTAGAGACCAAGTCCCGGCTTAGTTTAAAATCGAGCTAGAAAATCCGAGTAACCTACTGATAGGTCTGACTTATTTTTAAGACCCGGATCGTATTTTTTGTTGTGAAGTTTCAGGAACCCTTCAAGATTCTGCAAGCCAAAGATCAAGCTAGACGATGATAAATCCGACTTTGGATCTTGGAGGCCTCCGGGGGCTGCTGTTGGGGATATACTTTCCGGTTATCCTCACAGTTCCTCACTGACCAGGGTGGCCCACTTCGGGTTAGAGAATTGCTTCACGGGCGGCCCAGCCAGGGAGAAAGACGGAGTCCAATCCGGCTACGGGAAGGCCCAGAAGACTTACCGACTTAGGCCCACAATGTTACTTGTAGTTCAAGATGTACTCTGTAACCGACTCTCAGTCGTAGCCGGATTGATCTTTCCTGTAAACCCTAGGCCGGATATCTATATAAGCCGTCCTAGGGAGAGCTTTTAGGGCACACCTCAATAGTCTACAATCTCAACTCGCACAGGAGAAACCCTTGTAATCCATATTCCGGCTCTGCCGTATTACTGGATTGCTAGCAGGAGTAGGATCTGTCCAAAGCCGGCGGATTCGAACCTGGGTAAACTTGTGTGCTCACCATCCCGGAATACCGTACGTCTCACACCCCTCTCTTCCGCACGCCTCGAGGACCCCCTCATGGCGTACTTGTCATCAATCCGACGACAGAAATAACGTAGAAAACCTCTCCAACAAAGAGAGGAAAAATTACGGGTACCAGTCCACTATAACGAGGAGTATTTACACAACACGGGGATTTCACGTATGACCTAGGCTTACAAGAGTTATACATAACGGTAGAAACTTATGTCTTCAACGATGCGTACAATCAGCTCAAGCCTCCGGTGACGGATCTTGCTCCACTCATCAGAAGTTAGTCTCGTTAATGAATTTGGATCATACTTCAAAAAACTCCTCCGTGACTGAATGTTTTCCTAATCTAGGAGGGCTTTTGATTGGAAGCTATAGCGCGATGCCCTTGGCATGGCGACGACGAGAGATTGATAGGGATTGATCTGGTTAATTAACATAGAGGATTTAAGCAAGATATCTAGTACTGACGTAGTGCTTATACTAGTACTTGTATTCTCGATCATGGTCTATGGTTCTTCTAGAAATTTGAACACGCAAAAGAAAAACCAAGCAAAATTATGAACTACTAATTCATACCAATCGTGAAGTCATACAAATAGTTTGGTTTTGTAGATATTTCGTGGTAAAAGCATCAATAGTCAAACTATGAAGACAACTAGTTGCCCATTAGGTACAGTTTGATACACAAAGTTGTAGACTGTGTTTCCGTGGTACATAAACTTGCATTGCAGTTGCAAATCCGTAGAAATTTATTCGAAATAGCCGGCTGGATATCCATGCTGAAGCCACGACTAGACTTGTAAACTTGCAAAGAAGCATTTGGCAAATCTAAAGCATTCACAAGTATGTCCTTCTATTATAAACGCGACTATAAGATAACGAAGTAACGTGGAAAACCTCTTCCACAAAAAGAGGAAAAATTACGGACACCAGTCAGCAGAATTTCACTATAACAAGGAGTATTTACACAACACCGACGATTTCACGTATGCAACCTAGGCTTACAAGAGTTATATATAGCGGTAGAAACTTATGTCATCAACAATGCGTACAGTCGGCCCAAGCCTCCGGTGATGGGTCTTGCTCCACTCATCAGAAGTTGGTCTCGTTAATGAATTTGGATCATACTTCAACAAATTCTACATTGAGATAAATTCTTTTTTGTAGCATGAACACTACCATCTCCCTGAACAACAAAGAAAATACTTTCAGCGCCAATAGCCACTTGGTCTAATCAGTTAAACCAACTAAGTTCGAGCAAAGCTCAAACTTAGCAACAGGAATATATTTAGTCATCATATCAGCAGGATTATCATGATCATGAGTGATGATCTTGCATACCTTTAGTTTACCTTGAGCAACAATATCTCTAACAAAATGGTTTGATATTAATGTGCTTTGTTCTCTCATGAAACATATGATATTTTGTAAGGTATATGGCACTCTTACTATGACAAAACAAAATAATACAAGAATCATCTCCACAAAGCTCAGCAAATAAACATTTCAACCAAATAGATTCTTTACAAGTTTCAGCAATAGTCATGTATTCGGCTTCAATGATATATTGGGCAACAATAGCCTGCAACATATCCTTCCAGCTAACAACACAACCACTAACATTAACATATAATATGTGAGGGATCTTCTCTTATTCTAGTCGATAGCAATATCTGAATCCACATAACCAACAAGTTCCTCACCGGTCCTGCCAAACTTCAAACAAGCCTTGGAAGTGCCATGAAGATACCTAAAATCCCACTAAATAGTCTTCCAATTTTTTACCAGGATTAACCATGTAACAAACCATGGCATACATCAAATAACCAACAACACTAGAATATGAAACCTTTACATGTATTCAAACTCTTCATCAGTAGTAGGACATTGTGAAATTGACAACTTAAAATGAGGAGCAATACGAGTACTAGCTGACTTGGCACCATCCGGCGATGGGTCTCGCTCCGCTCGTCAGAAGTTAGTCTCCTTAATGAAGTTGGATCATGCTTCAACACCTTCGAGCCGAGAGCCATCAGAAAATTATACAAAACAGACCCATTATATTCCTTACTTTGGTCTTGGACCAACTAAAATGACTCCTTAATTGTCACCACCTGCCACTTGGGGACGCATTCTTGTTGGGAAGTTACATCTCTCGTCGCAGCAATGACGGACGAAGAGCCCACCTCTCTCATCACGGAAACATGGCCGATGATCCGCACCTACATAGATGTGCCGATGAGGCTCCAAATTATGATAAGTGTCCTCTCCTCTCTCCCCGCACCTACTCAGCCACCGCAGAACTCGGTCTCAACCGCCGCGGAGTGGGATTCCGATAGGGTTCATGGACATATGATCGTTGACGATTTTGATGATGGATTCGGTAGTGTGAGTGTTTAGAGATGCTTGCCTCCCATGCAGGTGTTGATTTCGACAATTTTGGCCATATTCTGAACTAGTATGCCAAAGACAGGAGACAAAGGTGATCGTGAGGCGGTGAGCCTAAAACCCATCCAGGGCTTCTTTCCTCTCATCGGCAACGCCGTCGATCTACCTTCCCTTAGATGGCCTTGGTGCGTTGGAGGTGTAGCGGACCACGACCTCTCCCTAGAGAAGGAGTTGCAGTTCTTTGTTTAGGTTGTTTTTCAGTGTCTTCTTGGGGATGGTGAGGTGACGGCTACATCCTGAAGTCAGAATAATGTCTTGTCCGATCCTCGCTCGGGTGCTGTGTCTAGCACCGACGGAGGACGTGTGGAGTCATGTATCCGGTGGGTCTCCTAGGATCTGATTGGTTTTCATATTCTTGATGTGGTTTAATGTTAGCCTCTTCTGATCTACGATTGTCATGATTAACGATGGTTCTGATGAGTTGGTTCTTTGCGCGATAAGTTTTGCTCAACTTCTATAACGGAGGAGCGAGGACATCAGCGCCTTGAAAGACCTACTTATAATTTTGTTACTTTAGCTTTTTTATACTGCTGTTGATGATTATTTGTGAAATTAAAAAGGAAAAAATCTTTAGCATATCCTCCGGCGATAAAATATCGGAGATGCATGCGGGTGCAGTCGGTTCCTGACAATGTGGCAACGTTGAAGCATTGAATTCCTGTAGGTAAGCAGTCACACACGGCTATAAATCATCACCGTACGGTGCGGTTGATTTACCGAAAGCTGGAGGCTTCCAAAAATATCCTGCCCGCGGATGCAGCCAGTGCCAGGTTGGCAACGCATCCAGGAAAACGTTTTTACTGCCTTCTATTACGGAGCCGAGTCAGCGAGCCATTGAAAACCAGTCCAAAATACTCCCCCCCTCTTCCCCCGGCTGCGGTTGCGATCAGCCGTCATCAAGCGAGGAAGGCGATACCGATTACTCCTCCTCCTTCCAATTTCCCTCGCTCCCCTCCATCCACCCCCGATCTCATCTCCCGTCCTCCTCTCATCGGCCTATAAAAAAGCCAGCCGGAGGCGGCCGCACTGCATTTGCCTTCCCCCTCCCTCCCCTACCCGCCCGCATTTCCTTGCTAGCGTCCGTGTAGCGATTTCCGGTTGTGGTTGCTGTTTAGTACTACTATATTGTCGTTCGCTCCTGCTTTCACCAGGGAGCCGCACGCTCTCTGCATGGCGGCGGCCGCATCCACGACCGCTGGCCTGTACGGCCGCCTCAACAGGACCAGCACGCGGGGCTTCCTCGCCTACGTCGCCGCCGCCGGCGCCTGCGCGGCCGTCCTCGCCTGCTTCGTCATCTCCTCCGCCGAACCGCCCGCCGCCGCCGCCTCCAATGACGCCGCCCTCCGCCTCTCCTCGCGCTCTACGCGCGTCTGGCCCGTAAGCCGTTCGCCCTTTTGCCTCACGCCTGCCTCGTACGTATTTGTCTGTCGGCTGACCTCTCGGATACATCGCTGCGCTCCAGGATCTCGAGTTCAACTGGCGGCTGGTGGTGGCCACCATCGTCGGCTTCCTCGGCTCGGCGTTCGGCACCGTCGGCGGCGTCGGGGGCGGCGGCATCTTCGTGCCCCTGCTCAACCTCGTCCTCGGCTTCGACACCAAGTCCGCCGCCGCTCTGTCCAAGTGTAAGGAAGCCTACCTCCTCGTGACGCGGGGACCACTACCACATGTGCTGACGCACCTCACGCGGATCCATCTTACTACGAACCCGTGTAATTTTTGTCCGGCTCACGTGGCGCAGGCATGATCATGGGGGCGTCCGCGTCGTCGGTCTGGTACAACCTCCAGGTCTCGCACCCGACCAAGGAGGCGCCCGTCATCGACTACAAGCTCGCGCTGCTCTTCCAGCCCATGCTCATGCTCGGGATCACCATCGGCGTCGAGCTCAGCGTCGTATTCCCCTACTGGCTCATCACCGTGCTAATCATAATACTATTCGTAGGTTCGTACACTTGGCGCTTGCATGCTGCCAAAATATGTTGTTAAGCAACGCCTTGCACTTTTTTTTTGCTGTCCTCCTTTCCTTTGTGTGTCTGGTGAGCTCACTGAGATGGATGTGCGTTTGGTGTGACCAATTCCTTGCAGGTACTTCCTCGCGGTCCTTCTACAAGGGAATTCTCATGTGGAGGGAGGAGACAAGGAAGCTGGTAAGTTCTTGTCACATTGCCTCTGTTTGCTGTCCAATTTACTATGTCGTGACTGACAAAAGCATTTTTGTTCGCCTTGTGGGAATGATTGCAGATGGAGACACAAGAGCGAGATGCCCAATCCAAGTCTGACCGTGCGGCCACTGATGGTAAATCCTGTAACTCAAGTTACCACCCATAGTCATTTTCTCATTCTAACACGGTGTTTGAACCCGATACCTGCAGTGGTTTTTGACCCTAGTTATGCCGAGCCTCTACTACCTCAGCATAAGCCCACGGAGAAATCTGGCCTGGTAAGCTACAAATACCTGCCGGTGTATGTTGCTCTTTGCTGCCGCTGAAGTTTACAGCCTAATTGTATAAATGAGAAAGATCGTTTACTTTTAGATCTACCTTTGGAATCAGTGACATGATTAGAAAGCTTAACTAAGCTCATTCAATTATTCTTAGGTTGATACAGTCATGGTACAGAGTTTTGTTACATACTAGGAACATGCAAGAATGCAAGAAAACCCCAAAAGTACAGCTTGTCACTATGTGCCCTACTCATTGATTCCCTGCCTTTTTGTATTCCAGGAGACTCTGTGGTTCAATTTGAGCTGGAAGAATATACTAGTGCTAATGGCTGTTTGGTCATCTTTCTTGGTGCTACAAATCCTCAAGGTCTCTATCTTGCATATGCATCACAGGAGTAGCTCTGTACTTCTAACCTTGTCTATTTGAAAACCATTAAGCACTTACACTGATTGGATTTAAAAAGGGCATAGTTACCCCATTTATTCCATTAACACACTAGTAATGTTTGGGATAAGTTTACGTATGGTTAATATTCATGGTAAATAGATCTTGAGAACATGTGCTTATGTTCTTCTATTTGTCGGCATTTATTGCTACCTCGTGGCCCAGCAAGGCTCCTGCTATTTGTTTGCATTTGTGGTTTCAACTGCACAGATAGGTTGATTCAAAACTGTGCTAATTGCTGTAATTTTTTTTTGCTTTCACGCAGAATAACTCCCAAACCTGCAGCACTTTCTACTGGGTGATCAACATTCTGCAGGTGAGTAATCTCTCTGCCGCTTGTCACTATTTTATCCAAACCTTTATGTCTTCTCTTAGAAGAGTGCTTTTAGTTAACCCAATTAGATCCTGCCTAGCCCTATCTCATAAGTTGTCACGGAAACCTTGTCATCATTGTTCTGTAATTCTGTTCATGTTTGAGAAAAGATCACGCACTTGTCTTTTCAGAACTCGTGAAAAGCTTTGGGTAGGCCTAAATGTTTGGACCGTTCACCAACCACCGTTTGGAAAGCTGACAACTTCCACCAAACCTTAAGCTCTGTTCCACAATGTACATACTTAGGCGCTCAAATTACAGAAACCTTGTCATCATTGTTCTGTTCATGTTTGAGAAAAGATCACGCACTTGTCTTTTCAGAACTCGTGAAAAGCTTTGGGTAGGCCTAAATATTTGGACCATTCATCAACCACTGTTTTGAAAGCTGACAACTTCCACCAAACCTTAAGCTCTGTTCCGCAATGTACATATTAGGCGCTCAAATTACAGCCTTTTTCTTCCTCATACCATGTGCCGCAATTGATGTAGGTCCCGGCTGCGATAAGTGTATTCCTGTGGAAGGCGATGGAACTGTGCAGGGACAGCCATGCTCGACGCATGAATGGCAACTTAGAGTGTGTCTGTGAGGCCTCTATCGAGTGGTCTCCAGCACAGCTCATATTCTGTGCCTTCTGTGGTCTGCTGGGTGGGACAGTTGGTGGTCTTCTAGGGTCTGGAGGGGGCTTCATCCTTGGTCCGCTTCTTCTTGAGCTAGGGTGCATCCCTCAGGTATTTGAGCCATTTCTGGTGTCAAGTTATCATTTTTGGCAGTTCATTTTAAATATCATCAACTGCGATCATGTTGTGCATTCATATGATCACATTAGATCTATTTGCCTGCTGCGCACATGCAACACTTCAGAGAGCATAGCTAGCGTCCCAAAGACACATAATAAACACCACATAGGCATTGTAGCTCAGATTGTAGTTACCGTGTGTCCTGTTCTATGTACCATGACATTGTACTCGAGCCTCAGGCATCTGTATTTTGATATCAGTGAGGAATACTGGGGATGGAAGATAAGAACATATCTTTTCATTGCTCATGTCTAGGTGCCATATGTGTGTCTGCATCCATATCGAAGAGTTCGTGCTTCAAATATATAAATATTGAAAATAATTTGAATTTGCTAATTTGTGACTATTATAGGCCTAGCTGGATCAATTTGTTTTTGCATATTTAAGCATTGGAACCAAAACTATATGCCTGTGAATACTAAATCAGTTTTTTTGTAAGTAAGACTACATTATCACATATTTTCTATAATTTCTCGAATATGTGTATATCATTCTTGCCATGTTTATTTCAAGGAGTATAACTTCTCTGTTTTAGAAGCATCATAGTCCTTCAGTTAGCTAGTTGTATATGTCTCCATCTGAATCATACATTCAGATCTAAGATGTTGATTTCACATAAGTGTGTGGGGTGCACTGTACTGACGTAGTACTCCCTCCATCGTAAAAAGGACGTCGCAGTTTTGTTTAGATTCACATGTATCTAGGCACGTTTTAGTGTGTGGATACATGCGAATCTAGACAAAATCTAAGACATTCTTTTTAGGACGGAGGGAGTAGTATTGTTAGGTCTGTATATGTATGCCTAAGTAGGTTTGATATAGGACTTATTTTGGCAAGTAGGCAGGAGCACTGCCATTCATTAATATAAGATTTAGACCTGACTTATTTTGGCATAATGCATTTCTTGAACCAAGTGTGGGGTAGTCACTCTCATCTTTGGTTTTCTCATGGGGAATTCATGTCATGTAAAACGGTCTCCCAAATCCAGGTTCTGATGTTGAGCAGAGTCACATATGGTAACCGGATATCCTGGAGTAGCTTATTTGTCTGGTCCATAAGCCACTTTAAATTGCATATGGACACGGGCTTGAAACCGCCGAAAATGACATTCTGCCACCATGTCTGTATTTTGGCTTGGCTGTAGGGACTAGTGAGTCGTACTGAACCCCATGTGGCATTTATTGTTTAATGGCCTATGCCATGCCTTGATGTATGAAAGGTGTGAAGGCCAGTTTCTGTGTTGATGCAAAATTTCCTAGATCTGGATCTATTCAGATGCCTCCTGCCATTTGGTTTAAGTGTCACGAGTTTTCTGAATGTGACATACAGTTTCTTTAAGCAGAAACTGGACAACAAGTTGGATAGGCTGCTAACTGAGATTTTCGTTATCTTAACAAAAAAATTGTGCATTTGGTTCCAACGCCATTCAGTTTGAACCACTATTATGAATGACTTCCTCTCCTGCAACTGATGAGATGCTGACCTGTCCATTCTAAAAAGGGCCCAGTTGGTTCATCTACCCATGTTCAAACTTCAACCTTTTGATGCAAAAATTTATGTGTATTTATTTGTTACTGCTTTCATATGCAATAGAAAACGGTCAAAAACTTTGTAAGGAAGACTATTGCGGTTTTTTAACTTCGAGTGGTGTTTTTTATTTGTATCTCTGGAACTATGTGATTTGATTACTTATAGTATTTGGTATTCTAAATTTATATCTTGTTGGGATATAATGCTAAGTAAACTATGGTTTGTGCCTGCCAGGTTGCAAGTGCAACAGCAACATTCGTGATGATGTTCTCCTCGTCTCTCTCTGTGGTTGAGTTCTACTTCCTGGGCAGGTTCCCACTCCCTTATGGTAAATCCCTGGCTCACAAACTCTTTAGAATGTTGACAAGGACCACCCAAAGTTACCGTTTAGTAACAAAGCGTGCATTGTTTCCTCCTACAGCTGGTTACCTGATCTTCATTTCTATATTGGCTGGATTCTGGGGCCAGTGCTTGGTCCGGAAGATCGTGCATGTGCTCAAGAGAGCATCGCTGATTGTCTTCATCCTCTCCTCTGTCATCTTCGCCAGTGCTCTTACCATGGGTATTAATCAATACTTTACCTTTAGTTTAACAAACCAACTCATTGTTGATCAGTTTAAACTTAAACTTAGCCAAGGAAGACAGTAGGTAACAGGGGGGCACAGGTCCTACTTGAAAAAGTCAAAACAAAAAGTTTACAAGGGTACTAGAGTTGCTTGTCACTGCAGCACTGCTGTAAGTAACATGCATCTTTGGAACTAACTTGCTTAAAGTATGATTCAAGAAGTATAAATGGGTTTTGCATCGATGCTGCTTATACTCCTTAATTTACTCTTATGGGCTTTATATACGATTATTTGCAAGGAAAGCAACTAGAATTCATAGTTTTCCTGATAACCTGTTGTTTCTTGAAAATCCAGGTGTTGTAGGGACCGAGAAGAGCATTTCGATGATCAACAACCATGAATACATGGGGTTCCTCAGCTTTTGCGAGTAGCCAAACCAAATCAGTGGGAGAACCCAGGCCAATACCTAATTGACCTCACCTCTCCCCGGTTATTATGGGCAAAATAAATTGGCCGTGACGGGTGTCACAGGCGTTGTTAGCTCCTCGCTAACCTGGAAGCACCTGCCTGGCTCAGGGAATGTAGTACTGGCAGTGAAGTATGGCGGTGTCGCTGCTCATGCACGCTTGTTAGCTCCTCGCTAACCTGCTGTGACCGCATTGGTCTTGTGGCGTCAGTTTTTGTCTGTGTTGGTTCCTGGCTGAAAGTATTCAGTCGTAGTGGAGTTTGGGGGTTGTGCCATTCATTCATGTGATTGATAGTTAGCTCCTCGCTAGCTATCCTGCAAACATTTATTGTGTTATTGGATATTTGTAAATATATCGGCCAATTGGTTGCTTACAGTATGTAGCTTGTTGCGCTTTTCAGTTGCTCCTAATCGGCATCTGATCCTCCTGCTGCTTGCTATTGAGTTTGCTGTATTTAGTTGTCCATTTTATAAAAGTATAGCCGAGATGTAAATAAAGAACATCAGCAAACAAGATTAGTACTCACTTTGATTCAAATTAGTTGCCTAAATGTACGAAAATTAAGGTAGATTAGGGTTTCATAGGTTAAGTTGTCGAGCATGGTCACTTACTGCTGGGTCAGTCAAGGATTTTTTGGACCCAGCTGTCGGTGACACGTCGTCTTTGCAGTTCAGAATGGATTGGTGATTCAGGGGTTCTACTATTTAAGATTAATATTGCCCAAATTTGTGACAGTTAATTTGGATAGAAGGGAGTATCATATTTAGAGCAACGATAGTAGCAACCTCAGCCATGACCAAGTCTGTTCTTGGGTATGCAGAATGTGACTACGGCAGCAGCAGGCCAAGACTGGCATCTACTTCTCCGACTGACAGTTGTCTTTGCAGTTCAGAATGGCTTGATGATTCAGGGGTTCTACTATTTAAGAGTAATATTGCCCAAATTTGTGACAGTTAATTTGCATAAGAGCAACGACATTAGCACTCACTTTGATTCAAATTAGTTGCCTAAATCTACGACAATTAAGGTAGATTAGGGTTTGATAGGTTAAATTGTCGAGGATGGTCACTTACTGTTGGGTCAATCAATGATTTTTTGGACCCAGCTGTCAGTGACATGTTGTCTTTGCTGGTGATTCAAAGGTTCTACTATTTAAGATTAGTATTGTCCAAATTTGTGACAGTTAATTTGGATTGGAGGGAGTATCATATTTAGAGCAAAGACAGCAAAGACAGTAGCAACCTCAGCCATGACCAAGTCTGTTTTTTTTTCCGTAACCAAGTCTGTTCTTGGGTATGCAGAATGTGACCACGGCAGCAGCAGGCCAAGGCCGGCATCTACTTCTCATGTGAGATACTACTCCGCATGGTCAGAGTCATGTTTGACCGAGTATATACGATAAAATATAAACATCTACTCCCTTCATCCTAAAAAAATATCTTAGAGGTGTTAAAATTTGGATGTATCTACACACTAAAATGTGTTTAGATTAATTCAAATTTAGATAAATTTGTGACATCCTTTTTAATACTCCCTCCGTCCTAAAAAAGATGTCTTAGAGTCATTAAAATTTGGATGTATCTACACACTAAAACGGTTCTAGATTCATTCAAATTCAGACAAATTTGAACATCCTTTTTAGGACCGAGGGAGTACAATACATAATATGAAATATACTCTTATATTTTTATAGTATTGATTTGATGTTTTAATTGTTGACACATTTTTCTATATAATCGGTCAAACTTTGAAAGTTTTAACCTTCACCAAACCTAATATGTCGGAGTTAGCCCATCTCTAACGACGACCCGCAAGCCAGACCAACACGCCTGATACCGTCCGACCGGACAAACTGCAAGGCCCAAAACAAACCCTATGCCCCTATCCGGTCAGTTTGAGCGCATTTCTGGTCCAATTTTAGGCTGGATTTATGGTCTAGCGGACCACGTTCTCGCCGTGACTCAACTTTTCTGACTCGTCCCCTCCTGTCAGTCTCACACCAGCCAGTCAGTCCTTCTCCCCACCCTCTATTGGCACGTCTCCACTCTATCGTTGCGCTGCCACCTATGCCCGGCAAGGCAGACTCTAGCACACATTTCGGTTGCTGGTAGCCGCCTCTGTGGTTTGAACTTCTTGGCACCACTGGTGGAGCCAAGGTCCTGTAGCCAAGCGCCGCCCAGCTCCCCTATCCTCATCGGATGAGCCAAGGTTTACGGGCTGCGTTGGACCTTAAGCGAGAAGCTAACCATGAGCAACTATACAACGACTACTTCCATCGCACCAACCCTCTATTAACCCCCAAGTCTTTTCCCGCGATGCTTTCGGATGTCCGGAAAAGTGCCCATGTGTCTTCTTCATGGAGTGAGGGCTCATGATGATTACTTCCAACTAAAGAAAGATGCTGCTGGTAAGCTACGCTTCACTTTTTTACTAGGAATGCACTGCGGGCTGTTCGCATGCTTTCTTATGGCGTTGTCGGTGATCTTGTTGATGATTACATGCTCATGAGCGAGTCCACCTTCCTTGAGTCAATGTACAAGTTCTTCAAAGCAATGGTGCAGGTGCTTGGTGGATATTTATTGAGAGAACCCAATGCTAACGACACTAGACGATTGTTGGAAGTTAAAGAGGCAAGAGGGTTTTCTGGTACACTTGGTGATGGGGTTCGCAGCAGAAAACAATATTTTTTCTTATCTAGCGCAACACCAAATGCTAGGATCTATCTAGAAGTAATGCTGCAACGGAGAAGCTTTTGATAATGGGGTATGCCCGGATTGCACTGATCCGGTTTAAAACAATTGAAATGTCAGGATAGCTCAGTCTTTAACTAGAAAGGCAGTCCAATCTACAAATAAAGGGACAAACACCCTTGTTGACCGAAAGCATTAACGTTCATGATGAACGTGGGTGATGTAGTCGAACAACGTAGTCGACCTCAAGGTCGTGTTGCTCCTCGCACGATAATCCAGGTGCCACAACTGGTAGCACCTCCGTGGTTTCGCACACGTTTGGTGCTCAACGATGAATTCTGGTCTCTTTGATCTAGCCGAGATTGCGGAAGTAGATCTTTGGATCGGCGATCCAGCCAACGTGACAGTGTGCCGGTGTTGGTGTTGTCCTCCACGTGCACAGATCTTCTTGGAACCGCAAGCGTGGAAGCCAACGAGAGAGAGAGGAGAGACGACAAGGAGAGAACCTGAAGGCTCAAGAGAAAAGTGTGCGTCTTTTCCTCCCCACGTGCCCCTCCTTATAAAAGGGAAGGGGAGGGACTCCCACGAAGCAGCATGCAATGTGGGACTAAAGGTAGGTGCCAAGGGGAGTTAGCGACCTGGTGGGAGGCGTCGGCGGCTGGGTGGGCCCCACCCATGTGCAACCCAAGGTGGTCGGTGGCCCCTCCTTGCCCTATGGGCCTTTCCCTCCGGGGTTTGGCCCATTAAGGGTGGGCTGCCCCTATAAATGAAATTTAAATATTTAATTCCTTATGACCCGAAACACCTTTCGAATCACTCCGAACATCCTTCGGACTCTCACAGAACACTTTCGGCTTTCTCTTGTCTTTACTCCAGTGGTCTCGATGAATCCAAAACTATCTCTAAGCGTCATCGAACCCTTAAGTTTGTTACCCTACGGTTCGAGAATATCACAGACATGATCGAGATGCTTCTATGGCCAATGATCATTAGTGGGACCTAGATGCCCATAATGATCCCTGTGCATCCACGATTTATATATGTTATTTGAACCATGATTACCGAGTCCAATTCCCTTTGTTACTTTGATACCTGACTTGTCCGAGATCTGATCATCGGTATCACCATACCTAGTTTAATATCGTTACCGAAAAGTGTTGATTAACTCGTTCGTGTGATATTTCATCCTCGTGACCTAGTCATATGCTGCACAACTTCTTGAATGTAATCTCACGAGTGGGCCCGGTGTATTTTTCCATCGCGCGGGAGAACAAATCCCGATCTAGATACATATGCCTCAACCTATCCCTTCAGAATACCCAATAAACACCTTTATGATCACCATGTTATGGTGTGACGATTGATGCAGTCAAGGAAGGCTCGGTTGATAGTGATTAGATATGATTTCACGGTCTAAGAGTAGGATACTTTATTTTTAATTACTGCAACGTTAAACTCTGTGACTTGATCGTGTTGCAATACTTATGTTGGGTAAGCATGTCCATCATATCATTCACTAATGTTATGACCTCATTGTCAATTAACAAAAATGCCCATGATCAGGAAACCTTGATCATTAGTTGACCAATAAACTAGTTGAATAGAGACTACTAGGGACTTGGTTTATTTACATACTACACGTTTACCAATATGTCCGATTGGTACAGTTATAACATGGTATACAACTATTATGAACTAATGAAATATGATAGGAAATATCCTTTATTATTTGACTCTAGGGCATATTTCCAACACTTGGCAGCATAGATGCATGCATTGGGAGCGAAAGAACTGTTCATTTGCTTCGCATGTGCAATATAAAGGATATGCTGGAGAGTGTACGGTCATACTTGAGACCATTGCATCACAACATCTTTGGATTTGATAATCCTTCTTTGGCATGGATGGTTCTCATAATGACATCAACATCTAGTATTTTCTAAGCTTACAAAAGGCAATGCTCCAATGGTTAACTACATGGTCAATGGCTCATCGAACTCTTCGAGCACCAGTGAAGGTAACACCTCTCTCTCTCTGTCAAGATCTAGTACCCATATTTGATTCACAACAAAGGTTCTATGGATCTGATCCACATCTAGACGATCTAGCAATGTAACATTGGTATCAGAACCTATTCCTAGGTTGTGGATTTTTTTCGGAAGTTTATAGAGAATTTCAAGCCAAAACCCTAGCCCTAAAAGTACAGAGCGCTACCGTCGCCGGCCGCGCTGTTCCTCTGATCCCGATGCATCGACAAGCCAATGTCAGGAAGAAGAACACCACCCCCTTGCGGCGCAAAGAGAAACAAAGAAAGGGCCCCAAATCCCCTCCCTGAACCCGAAACAGAAAAGGAAAAAAGGAGCCCTAGAGAAAATTTTCCAAACAAAATGAACACCGGTCCGCCGGCAGAGAGCGCCACCGTTGTGCCGCTTGACGATGGTGCGCCCACCCAGAGGTGGACACACACGCCGGCAAGGGGGCAGGGGAGCCACGAGGCCTCTCCGTCTTGCTGTGGTTGCGCGGGGTGTGGGGGAAGTGGACGGGGCAGGAGAAAGGAGGGGGAGGGGCTCGTCGCCGGCCAGGACCGGGCGGTGCCACCTCGCCTCATGCCGAGCCACCACGAGCCAGGGACTATGTCTCTCCGGTGCCGCTAGAGAGCAAAAAGGATGGGCTTGCATGGGGTGGAGAGATAAGAATGGGGCTAGGGTTTGTGACTAGGTTGAGGGCACCTAGTTTTGTCCCTCTGATGGCGCCGGGCGACCGTCCGATTAATCGGACGGCTGAGAGCAAGCTCGCGCTAGGGTAGGGCGGTGCTGGGCTGGGGGCCACTGCTAGGCCGCGCCGGGTGGTGGGCCGACATGGGCTGAGGGTCTAGTGCGCGCCGCATAGGGGCAGTGGGCCGTTTTTTCCGCCCAACGCCCAGTTTCTTGTTTTATCTATTTACAAAAGTTTTTAACTGTTTTGAATTTAGTTTCGATGAAAACTTGACAAAGATTTTTCTATTCAAAGTTATCCAATGAAATTTTGTTTAGAAAATGGAAAAGCAACCGTAAAATTTGTGTAAAGTATAAAGTTTAATGAATTTTAATTCATTTCTTCCACTTCGAATAGTTAAATGTGCTCTTTTAAATTTAATAAAGGTAAAAGAGAGAATTAAATGTTTCAGAGCATATTAAAGTTTTATTCTGGTCATGTTCATGTTATTTTTTTAACCAATGTTGTAAATAGCATGATTATGATTAGTGTCTTGTTTTAAAGTGATTAAAGTTATGTTCTTTTGATTCTATGTTCTACCCAACGGTGATATAGAACTATTTGCATAAACATTTGTATGTCTTAATTTTGACCAACGTTGGATTAGTACATACAATTGTTGTTATCTCACTACTTTGTGGTTCTCAGGAGGGTTCTACTTGATAAGCTGCATCAAGGAGATCCCAACTCTTAGAGGAGATAACTACTCCGAATGAAGAAAGAAAGTGGATCTGGCGTTTGTTTGTGCTGAGGTGGATTGGGTTATCGAAACACCACAACCCACCAAGCCGACAGAGCCAATTAGAGATGCCGCCGATGATGATGTTGCATGGGAAATAAAGAAAAGGGACTATGCTCCAATGGAGTTGGCATATTCCATAGAGAACAGAAAGTGGCAAAACGCCAATAAAAAGTGCATGGCATTTATAAAGAACATGATTGATTAGGCAATTGCTGGTTCAATTGCAGAGCGTGCTTCCGTACGGGAGTACCTTGAAAAGATAAAGAGCCAGTTCACTGGATCTTCAAAGACATATGCAACCTAGCTGCTGAAGCAGTTGGTGACAGAAAATTATACAGGAGGTGGACATGACATCAGGGAGCACATCCTCCAGATGAGCAACATAACTGCCAAATTGAAGGCCATGGAAGTTGATCTAAAGATAAAGCATGCACTCCTTGTCCACCTGGTCATGGTGTCATTGCCTCAACAGTTTGAAAATTTCATTATCAATTACAACATGGCCCCAAAAAAGTGGGACATAGAAAAGACCATTGTCATGTGCGCCCAAGAAGAGGAGAGGCTTAAAACCTCCAATGGTGGTTCCTTGAACTATGTCAAGAACAATAAGAAGAGGACCTACCATCAAAGTAACCAAGGTTCCCCTTCTAAGCCACATGGCAAAGCTCCCATGCACTACCAGCATCAGCACATGCCTCTCCTAGTGGACAAAGATAGCTGTCTCCACTGCAAGAAGCCAGGGCATTTCAAGAAAGATTGCCCTGTTTGGCTAAAGGAACTAATGGCAAGGAAAGGTAACATCATAGTTTCTTTTGTAAATGAATCCCTGTATACACAGTTTTCGAAATGTACTTGGTGGATTAACTCAGGTGTAACTGTTCATGTTGCAAACTCTTTACAGGGATTCCATTCGACACGAACTACGAAAAGAAGCGAAAGATGCATTGAAGTCGCAAATGGAGTACAGGCGGACGTTGAGGCTGTTGGCGACATCTCCTTGGAGCTTGCTGATGGATCGACGATCATGCTTACAGATGTCCTTTATGTTCCTTTTTTATATAGGAATTTAATAAGTGTATCGTGTTTGGACAAAGTAAACTATGAGTGTTATGTTGGACATGGCCAGTGTGCCATTTGGTGTACTAAAAAATGTGTGGGTGTTGCTTTCCTTCACAATGAGTTTTATCTATTATCCACTCGTGAAAAAGTATATTCTATGTATAAAGTGAATGAGCATGTTTTTGTGTCGGACAAAGATCAAAAGAAAAGAAAGAGAACTAATGACTCGTCGAAATCATGGCACTGTCGTTTAGGCCATATTTCGAGGGGGGGGGTAGAAAGACAAGTTAAAAACAATATTCTTTCTCCATTAGAGTTCTCCGACATAGAGCACTGCATCGATTGCGTTAAAGGAAAGTATGTAAAGAAAATCAAAAAGGGTGCAAAACAAAGCGCCGAGACACTAGAAATTATTCACACTGACATATGTGGACCGTTTCCTGTGAAAAGTGTGGATGGTTATGACTCGTTCATAACATTCACAGATGAGTACTCCCATTATGGTTATATTTATCCAATTAAAGAAAGATCGGAAGCGTTGGATAAATTTAAGATATTCAAAGTTGAAGTTGACAATCAACACAGTAAAACAATAAAGATAGTAAGGTTTGACCATGGAGGGGAGTACTACGGTCGACACACCCCATATGGCCAAGTCCCTGGACAGTTTGCTAGGTTCTTACAGGAGACTGGCATAGTGGCCCAGTATTCAATATCGGGTGAGGCTCAACAAAATGGAGTAGCTGAAAGGCGTAACCGTACCCTTATGGATATGGTGCGCAACATGATGAGTTACTCCACCTTGCCATGGGATTGTGGATGGAGGCGTTAAAACCGCCATTCATATTCTCAATAGAGTACCAAGCAAGTCGGTTCCCAAAACACCATATGAGTTGTGGACAGGAAGAGTTTCCTCGTTACAGCACCTAAGGGTGCGGGGTGCCCAACTGAGACCAAAGTATTTAATCCAAATATTGCAAAGCTTGACCCTAAAATAGTCAGTTGCTATTTCATTGGTTATCCTAAAAAGTCAAAAGGTTTTTGTTTCTACTGTCCAGACAGATACACAAAGTTTGTAGAAACAAGACATGCTGTCTTCTTAGAGGACAAAATGATGAGGGGGAGCATGGTAGCTCGAAAAATTGATCTTGAGGAGAAGAGGGTGCATGCACCTAATCCGATGACTTAGGAGCCATTCTTCTCGCTACATGTTGTTCCTGCATCGATAACCCCAGAGGTTGTGGTGCAAGCACCTGTTGTAACTCCACCCATGGCAACAGTGAGTGAGGATCCAGAACCTGTCCGTCAGGAGCCAACTGAACCCACTGTTGAGCATGAAAGGGAGCAGCAGCAGCCACCTCTAGTAGAGATGCCACACGTTGAGACACACAATGTGCCAACCAATGAGGCGCCTAGAAGGGCACGAAGTGTCCCAACAGATGAGGCCCCTAGAAGGTCTCAAAGCATTAAAAGGTCAGCCATTTCTACTGAATATAAAGTTTATAACACAAAAAGAGTTCATATGGAGAATTATCCCACTTCATTTGAAGAAGCCATGGGTAGTCCTCACTCATCAAAGTGGCTAGAAGTCATGGAAGATGAGATGACATCGATGAGTTCCAACAAAGTTTGGGACTTAGAGGAAATTCCCAAAGGAGCCAAAACAGTAGGCTGTAAATGGGTCTACAAAACAAAGTATGACTCTAGAGGGAATGTGGATAAGTACAAAGCACGAATTGTGGCAGAGGGATTTACACAAATAGAAGGAGTAGATTACAATGAGACTTTTTCTCCAGTCTCATGTAAGGATTCCTTCAGAATCATAATGGCATTAGTTGCACATTTTGATTTAGAGTTGCATCAAATGGATGTAAAGACAACATTTCTAAATGGGGATTTAGAAGAAAGAGTCTACATGAAATGGTTGGGTCCGCAGCATAGAAAACAAAAAATTTCCTACGATGTGAACTACACGCCAAGATCTATCTACTAGGTACAAAGCAACGGGTGGACATACATCCAACGAGAACTTACCCTCGTAGACAACGAGCTTTGTTAACGAGTAGGAACTCGTGGTTGATGTAGTCGTACACTTGCCGATCTCAAGATCGTGATGTAGTCCAGCAGGTCCGGCTCCAGCATGTCCATCAGATCTAGCTCCAGCACCGCAAAGCAGCGGTGCATCCGTGATCGCACACACGTCCGGTACCCCGACAACCTCCGTCCCTCGCTCCAGCAAAGCAGCGGAAGCAGCAACTCCTTTCCAGATAAAGCCACCAGGAACATGTATCTCGCTAATCCGAGACCATGGGGGAATAATACTAGAGGGGAGAGAGATCCTTCACAAGGAGGTGTGTGTGAGAAGTGAGGAGGGGGTGGCCTTTATAGGAGGAGGGGGGGTGCCCCTCCTTCATGGCCGACGCATGGAGGAGGTGACTCTTCACCTCCTCCATTCATGTGGTGGTAACTCCCTCCACATAAATTTCCCCCTTCACATTCTCTTTTAAAGTCTCCACTTTAAATGCATTAAATTTCTCCAAATTTAATGCTCTCTCATTTAATAAAACTCTTTTATTATTTTTATTCAGAATTTGTTAATTACTTTAATTAACAAACATTCACATAAAACCCCCTGCAACATTTCAATATTACATGCAGAACCAATTTTAGCAATTTCACCCGAAACAGTTTTGGTGTCTATTGAAATAATTCCAGCGCTTTCTTAAATCTTTATCTGAAACATATTTGCTCCAAATGGTGTCGGTATCCCTTAAGTGTGTCACCCTACGGTTCGCGAATAATGCAGACATGATCGAGACCCCTCTCAGATCAATAATCAGAAGCGGGACCTGGAGATCCATACTGACTCCTACACATTCAACGATGACTTCTGTGATCGTGAGAACCTTTAACGCTAGTAACTAAATCCCTTTGTCCCGCGATATATTACATGTCTGAGATTCGATCATCGGTATCTCCATACCTAGTTTGATCTCGTTACCGACATGCACTCTTTTCTTGTTCCCGTGATATAACATTCTAGTGATCACATCACTTGCTTGCAAGCTATTTCAATGTGATATCACCGAGAGGGCCCAGAGTATATCTATCCGTCATCGGGATGGACAAATCCCACTCTTGATCCATGAGCCTCAACATAACACCTTCGTAGCACTGAACCCACCTTTATAGTCATCCTGCTACGGTGTGACGTTTGATGTTATCAAGATACTCTTCCGGTGTTAGCAATTAACATGATCTCATGGTCTAAGGATAAATATTACTTCGTATGATGTTATAGCAATATAAACATAATGAATTTGATCATAATGCTATACTTCGTATGAATGTTCATCACATCATTCCACCAATGGTGTGACCTTGTTATTAACAACATCCAATGTCCATGATCAGGAAACCTTGATCATCTTGTTAATCAACAAGCTAGTATATAAGAGAGGCATAACTAGGAAACTTTTTTGTTTATTAAACACACATGTATTGATGTTTCCGATCAATACAATTCTAGCATGTAAAATAAACATTTATCATAAATATGGAATAAGATAATAACCACTTTATTATTGCCTCTCGGGCATATTCCCTTCAGTCTCCCACTTGCACTAGAGTCAATAATCTAGTTTGAAAAACTTTGCGTATTGAACACCTATGGCTTTCTGGTGTTGCATATACGCAATTGCTAGTGGTTAACATAATCTCCGGATCTGACAGTTTCAGGTCCGTGTGATTTGCATGTCTCTGCGTCTCTACGCATCACTCATTCTCAAATGAGATGGCATTGTATAGATTTGGTCCTTTGGTGAGACCTTTAGTTCGTTCGGCTCAAAATATGTTGATATTATTGTCACACAATATATCTTCATAGTATTAGCCCACTTTGAACCACACCTAGTTTGATAACAAACTACTTAACACAAATGCCCTCCTTTGCTGCTACTATAGCAGTCATATACTTAGCCTTTTGTTGTAGTATCCGTCACAGTGTCTCAACTTTGGAACTCATCCAAATCCATCATGGAACATCCTTTCCATTACATTGTGCCACCCATAGTCTAAATTGAGATAAATTTAATTTGTATCTTGTGACAAAACTAGTATCAATGTAACACTTTACAATGAACTACCTTTAACTATTTGTCACTTATACATGATATATTCTTAGTTCTTCCAAAGCTCATAAGAATATCTTTACTATTGTCCAATGATCATCTTATGAATCATTCTGGTATATGCTCATAACATTTAGAGCACAGGACATTCTGGATATATACATATCATGGTATAATCGATCAGAATCTTCATGTGATTTTACTCACCAAGTGTTGAAACACTTGAATCTGAATACAATTCTTTCCATGCAGCAAGAACCTTTCTTGTTGTTTCCATATTGAACCCTTTCAATATCTCATATTGAACCCTTTCAATATCTTATATATGTATGTCTGGCACAACCATCTTAGCGCCTTAATCTATCCATATAGATATTGATGCCTAATATTCTGGGTTTGCCCAAGTCTTTCATCGAAATCTTATTTTAATGAAATCCTTAACTTGTGTCAATTCAAGATACATCATTTCCAATCAACAATATGTCCTCTACATAATGTATTAGAAATATGTCTCAGCGCTCCCACTTAACTTCTTGCAAATGCAAGCATCTTCATCATCTCCGATGAATTTAAACTCTTTTAACAGTTTCATCATGGTGAAGATTCCAACTCCGCTATGCTTACTTCAACTATTGAAGTTTGCATGCCCTTTTAGCACCCTTTGAATTAACAAAACCCTTCGGACCATGTCATGTACATGTCCTAGGTTACCGTTCTATTAGAAGAACCTTGTTTTGTTTATTCAACTACCATATACCAAATTATATGTAGTGGTTGCTACATTAATCCGTCAAGACTATATATCGCTATGAAAGATCAAATCTTGTCATAGTCAACTCCTTGAACATTAACATAAACTTCTTTCCGACATGTCGACTATTTCATAGATGTTAAACATCCATGTCTATTTCTTTATAGATCCAAACATGACCGATAGGCTTCACGCCTTTCCGGAGGGTCTTCCAAGTTCAGAAACTTGATTTCTCGTGTATGGATACTATCACGGATTCTATGACTTCTAGTCATTTTATGGAGTCAGGGCCCATCATCGCTTATTTGCATGTAGTCGGTTCATCATTGTCAAAACAATAACGACTTGCTTATCAAATCTTACTATTTGATTCTTACCGACCCACACGGTTCTATAGGAACTCTAATCTCCGAGATCACACCTTTTGTAATGACGGGAGCCATGAGTATTGTGGCCGCCACCGGGACACTTTCCGGCACTGCGCTACTTAGCACATATAGCTAAGGTTCAAAAACCTTATCAAAGTTCTATTGTCCTCCCACTTAACTTTTCACGAAAAGTTCCTTCTCAAGAAACTTGACGTTCCAAGCGACAAACTCTTTTGTCCTTAGTGTTATGGAGAAATTCCCAACAAATTATTTGGGATAACCTACAAAGACGTGCTTATCCGACTTTGGTTGTAAACATTTTACTTATGCATAGCATACCAAAATTTAAGAAAAGACAATTCGGGTTTTATCCCAAACCATAACTCATATGGTGTCATTTCTACGGATCACGATGGTGCTCTTTTCAGTGTAAAAGCGGTAGTCTCTAAAGCTTCAATCCTTAAAACATAATGGCAGTTTTATGAATGACACCCTTGATCTTACCATGCCAAACATGGTTTGATTTTATCTCTCAAATATGCCATACTCCTATGGTTTATCGGGAAACACAAATCATGGAACAATTCCTCAAGTCTTAGGTGTTTTTGCTAAACATGTAACTCAAATATCTTCCTTTATGATCGAATCATAAACTCTTTATTTTCTTGTTACAATGATTTTCCACTTCATCTTGAAAGTCTTTGAACAATTTTCAAATGTTTCATACTTCTTCCTTGTTAAGTCAATATACAGATATATTCACTCAAATTTTCGGAGAAAGCATATGAAGCAAAAAGATCCATCGCATATGGCTACACATAATGGATTATGCACATCAGCATGCACAATTTCCAATAAGCTAGTCATCCGTTCCTCTCTGGCCTATGGACGGAGTTTCAATTATCTCGAGGAAAGTCTCACATGCGTCAATTGATCAAAATCAAAGACTCCAAAAATCCATCAACATGGAGTTTCTTCAAGTTTTCTTTCAAATATAATTCAAACAGCGATGTCACTTCATAAGTGATCTTTCAATCATTTGTATTGCGACATTTTAGCAATAGTGTTTATGGATGTGATTTCTCCAACTAGACTTGTAAAAGTTCATCCATCCTTTATGGAATACGGTAATTATTTGAACAGCCATTGTTCTCATAATACCGGAACAAAATAACAATTATTTAAACAAATCTTGAAGGCTTGGTTTGATGACAACGAAAAACACAATAACACTTTATTTGTTTTCGATGAACATCATCACTCATTCTCTTGCTGGTTACTTAGGCCATTGTAGTTCATGAATTGCGTTGTCCTGTATGACACTTCATACCAACCAATTCGGTATCCAATACCGGTATCCAATACCTCATAACCACATTGTTTAACAAGCAAGGAATATAGCCATAACATGTATATCTTCTATATACCCAAGTTGGACATCTCCAACCTTTTATTTTCTGCCAAATATTTTATAGATTCTCTTTCAGTAATTCCTTTTTCTTTTAAAAGAATCTATCAACATCAATAGTGGTGTCATCAACATGACACATGGTACAAAGCGTATATAGTCAACTACTAATACCTTTGGACTTGCACTTTGAAGTGGATCACCATCATCAAATGTTTGGTGTTCTTTCAAAAATCCATTCTTTAGTAATCTATTAGTGTAGTAAACATTTTACTTACATCTTCTATTCATCCTTATCATGACAACTTTCATGATCAAGCTACTATAGCTTATAAGGAAGAATCATGAGTATAATATCAGTTCCCAAAACCTTTTTGGTAGATTCGGATGCCTAGCATCTCCATCCTTCACAAATTCTCATACAATATGAGAACATGTATTTTGCTAAATTATACTCTATCATAATGCAACCAAAAAACATTATTTCAGATATCACAATATCTTTCACACATGATGGTTTCTGAAACAATTTGCAGCTCCAATATAATCTTGATATTAAAACAACTTTTGAATATCAATAATCATGGAGGCAAACATGATACTTTAGATACTAACATTGGAATTCTTACTCTTGATTTAATACTACTTATTAAACTTCATGGAGTAAATAGAGTTTGCTGAAAGTTTGCAATAGGACTTATAAACTTTAAATTGACATTCAAAACAATACGATACCAGTTCGTAAAGTAAATATCCAGAATTCTGTAGTTCTATTGTCTCAAATAAAAACTAAGCATAAGGTAGTGAACAGATGCGAATGACTACAACAAATTATGCAAATTCACTTCGATTTAGTTTATGACAAATTGAGTTCGACTAATCCAAATTAGAAATGAACTCCCACTCAAAAACGACATCCCTCGTGTCTTTTTGGTGATTACATGAACCAAATCCACTACACCAAGTCCGATCATCACGTGAGTCGGTGTAGCTTCAAAGGCGAGCATCAATATGGTCATCACATCAACTATATGACTCATGCTTAACCTTTCGGTCCGTGTTCCGAGGCCATGTCTGTACATGCTAGGCTCGCCAAGTAAGAACCTTAGTACTCGCCTGTGTAAAACTGCCTTACACCCATTGTATGAAAGCTTTAGAGTCGAGTACACCCGATCATCACGTGATGTCTCAAAACACGATCCATAAAACGGTGCATACTTAAGGAAGAACACATTTTTATCTTGATATCTAAATGAGGGATCATGTTACAATGCTACAGAAAGCGCCAAACTAGCAGTATAAGATGCTAACATCTAATGTGTAAAGTGAGATGATATGGTCCATGCATTTGATCTCTATCATTTGCATCGTGGTATGATCTCTATCATTCCTTTGTGTGTAAGGCCAAGGTCTATGGAACTTACACGTTGAGTGTGTTGTAAGAGTATCTATCATACATATACTTACAACAATACCATATCAATACACTAGCCCAGCAACGATCTAAACTAGACGCCTCTAATTTATCAATTGCAAGTTTTACGTGGCTTAGGGCTTTCGGAGATAGAACCGTTCTTACCTACGAACATGAACCACAATGAGGATAACTAAGTTATTAGCAACTCGTTGTAAATCAGATATCGACTATAGTAGGAGAGACAGACACCCGCCAGCCACTTATGCAAAACAAGTTGCATGTCAGTCGTGGAACCGGTCTCATGTACGATGACATGTAAGGTTGGTCCGGCCCGCTTCATCCCACTATGCCACCAATATCCAAAATACATAGAAGATGCAATAACATGATCATCATCGTCCACATATCAACATATGTGTACTACCCGTGCTAAGCACCTACGCATAGATCAGACTCTGATACCACTATTGGGTCCGCAGCATAGAAAACAAAAAATTTCCTACGATGTGAACTACACGCCAAGATCTATCTACTAGGTACAAAGCAACGGGTGGACATACATCCAACGAGAACTTACCCTCGTAGACAACAAGCTTTGTTAACGAGTAGGAACTCGTGGTTGATATAGTCGTACACTTGCCGATCTCAAGATCGTGATGAAGTCCAGCAGGTCCGGCTCCAGCATGTCCATCAGATCCAGCTCCAGCACCACCAAGTCCAGCACCACAAAGCAGCGGTGCATCCGTGATCGCACACACGTCCGGTACCCCGACAACCTCCGTCCCTCGCTCCAGCAAAGCAGCAGAAGCAGGAACTCCTTTCCAGATAAAGCCACCGGGAACATGTATCTCGCTAATCCGAGACCATGGGGGAATAATACTAGAGGGGGAGAGAGATCCTTCACAAGGAGGTGTGTGTGAGAAGTGAGGAGGGGGTGGCCTTTTATAGGAGGAGGGGGGTGCACCTCCTTCATGGCCGGCGCATGGAGGAGGTGACTCTTCACCTCCTCCATTCATGTGGTGGTAACTCCCTCCACATAAATTTGCCCCTTCACATTCTCTTTTAAAGTCTCCACTTTAAATGCATTAAATTTCTCCAAATTTAATGCTCTCTCATTTAATAAAACTCTTTTATTATTTTTATTCAGAATTTTGTTAATTACTTTAATTAACAAACATTCACATAAAACCCCCTACAACATTTCAATTGTTGGGTCCGCAGCATAGAAAACAAAAAAATTCCTACGGTGTGAACTACACGCCAAGATCTATCTACTAGGTACAAAGCAAACGGGTGGACATACATCCATAGAGAACTTACCCTCGAAGACAAGGAGCTTTGTTAACGAGTAGGAACTCGTGGTTGATATAGTCGTACACTTGCCGATCTCAAGATCGTGAGGAAGTCCGAGCGCCGCAACTCAGCAGCGCATCCGCACTCGCACACACGTTCAAGCCACCGGACAACCTCCACCTCCTCGCTCCAGTGATCCAGCAGAAGCAGAACTCCTTCCAGACGAAATGCCACCGGGAACATGTATCTCGCTAATCCGAGACCATGGGGAGATAATTCTAGAGGAGGAGAGAGATCCTTCACAAGGAGGTGTGTGGATGAAGGAGGGAATGGGTGGCGTTCTATAGGAGGAGGGGGTGCCCCCTCTCTCCATGGCCGGCGCATGGGGGGGTGACCCCTCACCTCCCCCATTCATGTGGTGGTAACCCCTCCACATTAAAATGCCTCTTCACATTCCCTTTTAAAGTCTCCACTTTAAATGCATTAAGTTTCTCCAAATTTAATGCTCTCTCATTTAATAAAACTCTTTTATTAAATTTATTCAGAATTTTTTTAATTACTTTAATTAACAAACATTCACATATAGCCCCTTGCAATATTTCAATATCACATGCAGAACCACTTTCTGCAATTTCACCCGAAACAATTTCCGGTTTCTATTGAAACAATTCCCGCGCTTTGCAATTCTTTCGTCTAAAACATATGTGCTCCAAAATGGTGTCCGGTAACTCTTAAGTGTGCCACCCTATGGTTCATGAATAATGCAGACATGACCGAGACCCTTCTCCGATCAATAATCAGCAGCGGGACCTGGAGATCCGTACTGACTCCTACACATTCAACGATGACTCTTGTGATCGTGAGAACCTTTAACGCTTGTAACTAAATCCCTTTGTCTCTCGATATATTACATGTCCGAGATTCGATCATCGGTATCTCCATACCTAGTTTGATCTCGTTACCGACATGCACTCTTTTCTCGTTCCCGTGATATATCATTCTAGTGATCACATCACTTGCTTGCAAGCTATCCTAATGTGATATCACCGAGAGGGCCCAGAGTATATCTATCCGTCATCTGGATTGACAAATTCCACTCTTGATCCATGAGCCTCAACATAACACCTTCGTAGCACTGAACCCATCTTTATAGTCACCCTGTTACGGTGTGACGTTTGATGTTATCAAGATACTCTTCCGGTGTTAGCAATTAACATGATCTCATGGTCTAAGGATAAAGATTGCTTCGTATGATGTTATAGCAATATAAACACAATGACTTGATCGTAATGCTATACTTCGGATGAATGTTCATCACATCATAATGGTGTGACCTTGTTATTAACAACATCCAATGTCCATGATCAGGAAACCTTGATCATCTTGTTAATCAACAAGCTAGTCTATAAGAGAGGCATGACTAGGAACCCTTTTTGTTTATTAAACACACATGTATTGATGTTTCCTACCAATACAATTATAGCATGTAAAATAAACATCTATCATATACAAGGAATACATAATAACAACTTTATTATTGCCTCTCAGGGCATATTTCCTTCAGTCTCCCACTTGCACTAGAGACAATAATCTAGTTCACATAGTGATAAATCTAACACCCATGGAGTTCTGGTGTTGATCATGTTTTGCCCTTGGGAGTACTTTAGTCAACGGATCTGCTACATTCAGGTCCGTGTGCATTTTACAAATCTTTATATCTCCATCCTTGACATGCTCGCGGATGGAGTGAAACCGGCGCTTAATATGCTTGGAATTCTTGTGAGACCTTGGTTCCTTGGCGTTGGCTATGGCTCCATTGTTGTCACAATAGATCACCATCGGGTCCAACGCACTGGGAACCACACCCAGTTCCGTTATGAACTCCTTCATCCAAACCGCTTCCTGCGCTGCTTCTGAAGCAGCAACATATTCCGCCTCCGTTGTTGATCCAGCCACCACAGGTTGTTTGGAGCTCCTCCAACTAACTGCTGCTCCGTTCAAGAGAAATACGTATCTGGATTGAGACTTAGAGTCATCCGGATCAGTGTCAAAGCTAGCATCGACATAACACTTAGCGACTAGCTCTTCTTCACCTTCGTATAAGAAACATATCCTTAGTTCTTCTCAAGTACTTAAGGATATTCTTGACCGCTATCCAGTGTTCTGAACCTCGATCAGATTGGTACCTACTAGTCAAACTAATAGCATGTGCCACATCCGGTCTTGTACATAGCATGGCATACATTATAGAGCCTATGGCTGAGGCATAGGGGATCTTATCCGTTATCTCTCTTTCTTCCGCTGTAGCCGGACTTTGAGTCTTACTCAATGTCTTGCCTTGCAACATAGGTAAGAACCCCTTCTTACTTCCGTCCATATTAAACTTCTTTAATATCTTATCAAGGTATGTACTCTGCGATAGCCCAATTAGGCGTCTTGATCTATCTCTATAGATTTTAATGCCTAATATATATGAAGCTTCACCAAGGTCCTTCATCGAAAATTTGCTGTTTAGATAACTTTTAACACTGTTTAAAAGATCTAAATCATTTCCAATCAATAATATGTCATCCACATATAATATCAGAAATGCCACATTGCTCCCACTCACTTTCTTGTAAATACAAGCCTCTCCATAAGTTTGGACAAATCCAAACTCTTTGATCACCTCATCAAAGCGGAGATTCCAACTCCGTGATGCTTGCTTCAGTCCATAGATGGATCGCTGAAGTTTACACACCTTATTAGCATCCTTAGGATCGACAAAACCCTTAGGTTGTATCATATACAACTCTTCTTCAATCTTACCATTGAGGAACGCAGTTTTGACATCCATCTGCCATATTTCATAATCGAAATATGCAGCAATTGCTAACATAATCCTAACCGACTTAAGCATCGCTACGGGAGAGAATGTCTCATCGTAGTCAACTCCTTGAATTTGTCGAAACCCCTTTGTGACAAGTCGAGCCTTATAGATGGTCACATTACCATCAGCATCAGTTTTCCTTTTGAAAATCCATTTATTCTCAACGACCTTTCGGTCGTGAGGTAAGTCCACCAAGTTCCAAACTTGGTTCTCGTACATGGATTCCATCTCGGATTTCATGGCTTCTAGCCATTTGTTGGAATCCGGGCTCATCATCGCTTCTTCATATGTCACAGGGTCATCCATTTCATCAATCATGAAATTCATAACAGGATTGCCGTACAGTTCAGGAGCTGCACGTGTCCTGCTTGACCTGCGAGGTTCGGTAGTGTCCTCTTTCGGAGTTTCATGATCAATATCATTAGCTCTCTCTTCATTAGGTGAAGTCAACTCCGAAACAACTTCTGGAGCTGCGCTACTCGCCATTTCATGAAGAGAAGGTTCAATAACCTCTTCGAGTTCTACCTTCCGACTACTCACACCTTTCGCAAGAAACTCATTCTCAAGAAAGGATCCATTCTTGGCAACAAAGACCTTGCCCTCGGATCTGTGATAGAAGGTATACCCAATCGTTTCCTTAGGGTATCCTATGAAGACGCATTTTTCCGCTTTGGGTTCAAGTTTATCCGGTTGAAGTTTCTTCACATAAACATCGCATCCCCAAACTTTAAGAAATGACAGCTTAGTTTTGTTTCCAAACCATAATTCATACGGCGTCTTTTCAACGCATTTAGATGGTGCCCTATTTAAAGTGAATGTAGCGGTTTCCAGTGCATAACCCCAAAATGACAGTGGCAAGTCAGTCAGAGACATCATAGATCGAACCATATCCAATAAAGTACGATTACGATGTTCTGACACACCATTACGTTGTGGTGTTCCGGCAGGCGTGAGTTGTGAAACTATTCCACAGTCTTTCATATGTGTGTTAAACTCGTAACTAAGATACTCTCCTCCACGGTCGGACCGCAGAAATTTGATCTTTTTGTTACAATGATTTTCCACTTCATTCTGAAATTCTTTGAACTTTTCAAAAGTTTCAGACTTGTGTTTCATCAAATAGATATACCCATATCTACTCAAATCATCCGTGAAAGTAACAAAATAATGATATCCACCTCGCGCCGACACACTCATTGGTCCACACACATCAGTATGTATGATTTCCAATAGATCTGTCGCCCGTTCCATTGAACCGAAAAACGGCGTTCTAGTCATCTTGCCCATAAGGCATGGCTCACATGTATCAAATGATTCAAAATCAAGTGATTCCAAAAGTCCATCAGAATGGAGTTTCTTCATGCGTTTAACGCCAATATGACCTAGACGGCAGTGCCACATATATGTAGATATATCATTATCAAGTTTAATCCTTTTAGCATCAACATTATGAATATGCGTAATACTACTATCGAGATCCAACAAAAATAAACCATTCAACATAGGTGCATGACCATAAAAGATATTATTCATATAAATCGAACAACCATTGTTTACAGACTTAAATGAATAACCACTTTGCATAAAACACGATCCGGATACAATGTTCATGCTCAGTGCAGGCACCTAATAACAATTATTTAGGTTTATAACTAATCCCGATGGCATATGGAGAGGCAGCGTTCCGACGGCGATCACATCAACTCTTGATCCATTGCCGACCCGCATCGAGACCTCATCCCTTGCTAGTTGTCGCTTGTTCCGCAGCCCCTGAACCGAGTTACATATATTAGCAACCGATCCCGTATCAAATACCCAGGTGCTACTGCGAGTACTAGCCAAGTACACATCAATAACATGTATATCACATATACCTTTGTTTGCCTTGCCGGACTTCTTTTCCGCCAAATACTTGGGGCAGTTGCGCTTCCAATGGCCAGTCCCCTTGCAATAGTAGCACTCGGTGTCAGACTTAGGGCCAGCTCGGGGTTTCTTTTCAGGCGTGGCAACATACTTGCCACCCTTCTTTCCCTTGTGCTTGCCTTTCTTGTCCTTCTTGAAACCGGTGGTCCTATTGATCATCAACACTTGATGTTCTTTCCTAATCTCCACTTCTGCAGTCTTGAGCATTGATAGAAGCTCGGGAAGAGACTTCTTCATGCCCTGCATATTATAGTTCATCACGAAGCTCTTGTAGCTAGGTGGCAGAGATTGGAGAGAACGATGTATGCCTAAGTCAATGGGAATCGTTATTCCCAAGGACACAAGCTTATCGGCGTACCCAGACATTTTGAGTACGTGCTCACTAACGGAGCTGTTTTCCTCCATCATGCAGCTAAAGAACTTTTCTGTAGCATTATAACTCTCTACGGCAGCATGGGTATCGAAAATCATTTTCAGTTCTCCCATGGTATCAAAGGCATTGCCATTTTCGAAATGCTTTCGAAGTTCTGGCTCTAGCCCATACAGTATGCCGCAATGAACTAAGTTGTGGTCCTCCTGACGAGTTATATAGACGTTCTTTTCCTCGTCAGGGGCATCAGGAGCTGGTGGGGGGCCTAGCGGCGCATCTAGCACATATTGCTTTTGTGCAGCAGTGAGGAGAATCCTCAAATTCATAGCCCAGTTGGTGAAGTTGCTACCATTCGCAGCAAGTTTCTCTTTCTCCATGAACACATTGAAATTAAAAGCAGGTGGTGCCATCTACAATAGAATTTGCAAAGTATATTTAGACTAAGTTTATGATAGATTGAGTTCAACTAATCCAAATTACTAATGAACTCCCACTCAAAAACGACATCCCTCGTGTCCTTTTGGTGATTACATGAACCAAATCCACTACACCAAGTCCGATCATCACGTGAGTCGGTGTAGCTTCAAAGGCGAGCATCTATATGGGCATCATATCAACTATATGACTCATGATTAACCTTTCGGCTCGTCAAGTAAGAACCTTAGTATTTGCGTGTGTATAATTGTCTTACACCCGTTGTATGAAAGCGTAGAGTTGAAAACACCCGATCATCACGTGATGCCTCAAAACACGATCCACAAAACGATGCATACTTAAGGAAGAACACATTTTATCTTGATATCTAAATGAGGGATCATCTTATAATGCTACCAAACGCACCAAACTAGCAATATAAGATGCTAACATCTAATGTGTGAAGTGAGGTGATATGGTCCATGCATTTGATCTCTATCATTTGCATCGTGGTATGATCTCTATCATTCCTTTGTGTGTAAGGCCAAGGTCTATGGAACTTACACGTTAAGTGAGTTGTAAGAGTATATATTATACATCTACTTACAACAATACCATATCAAAACACTAGCCCAACAACGATCTAAACTAGACGCCTCTAATTTATCAATTGTAAGTTTTACGTGGCTTAGGGCTTTCGGAGATAGAACCTGTCTAACCTACGAACATGAACCACAATGAGGATAACCAAGTTATTAGCAAATCGTTATAAATCAGATATTGACTATAGTAGGAGAGACAGACACCCGCCAGCCACTTATGCAAAACAAGTTGCATGTCAGTCGTGGAACCGGTCTCATGTACGATGGCATGTAAGGTTGGTCCGGGCCGCTTCACCCTACTATGCCACCAATATCCAAAGTACATAGAAGATGCAATAACATGATCATCATCGCCCACATATAAACATATGTGTACTACCCGTGCAAAGCACCTACGCATAGATCAGGCTCTGATACCACTGTTGGGTCCGCAGCATAGAAAACAAAAAATTTCCTACGATGTGAACTACACGCCAAGATCTATCTACTAGGTACAAAGCAAACGGGTGGACATACATCCATAGAGAACTTACCCTCGAAGACAAGGAGCTTTGTTAACGAGTAGGAACTCGTGGTTGATGTAGTCGTACACTTGCCGATCTCAAGATCGTGAGGAAGTCCGAGCGCCGCAACTCAGCAGCGCATCCGCACTCGCACACACGTTCAAGCCACCGGACAACCTCCACCTCCTCGCTCCAGCGATCCAGCGGAAGCAGCAACTCCTTCCAGACGAAATGCCACCGGGAACATGTATCTCGCTAATCCGAGACCATGGGGAAATAACTCTAGAGGGGGAGAGAGATCCTTCACAAGGAGGTGTGTGGATGAAGGAGGGAATGGGTGGCGTTTTATAGGAGGACGGGGGTGCCCCCTCTCTCCATGGCCGGCGCATGGGGGGGTGACCCCTCACCTCCCCCATTCATGTGGTGGTAACCCCTCCACATTAAAATGCCTCTTCACATTCCCTTTTAAAGTCTCCACTTTAAATGCATTAAGTTTCTCCAAATTTAATGCTCTCTCATTTAATAAAACTCTTTTATTAAATTTATTCAGAATTTTGTTAATTACTTTAATTAACAAACATTCACATATAGCCCCTTGCAATATTTCAATATCACATGCAGAACCACTTTCTGCAATTTCACCCGAAACAATTTCCGGTTTCTATTGAAACAATTCCTGCGCTTTGCAATTCTTTCGTCTGAAACATATGTGCTCCAAAATGGTGTCCGGTAACTCCTAAGTGTGCCACCCTACGGTTCGCGAATAATGCAGACATGATCGAGACCCTTCTCCGATCAATAATCAGCAGCGGGACCTGGAGATCCGTACTGACTCCTACACATTCAACGATGACTCTTGTGATCGTGAGAACCTTTAACGCTTGTAACTAAATCCCTTTGTCTCTCGATATATTACATGTCCGAGATTCGATCATCGGTATCTCCATACCTAGTTTGATCTCGTTACCGACATGCACTCTTTTCTCGTTCCCGTGATATAACATTCTAGTGATCACATCACTTGCTTGCAAGCTATCCTAATGTGATATCATCGAGAGGGCCCAGAGTATATCTATCCGTCATCTGGATTGACAAATTCCACTCTTGATCCATGAGCCTCAACGTAACACCTTTGTAGCACTGAACCCATCTTTATAGTCACCCCGATACGGTGTGACGTTTGATGTTATCAAGATACTCTTCCGGTGTTAGCAATTAACATGATCTCATGGTCTAAGGATAAAGATTACTTCGTATGATGTTATAGCAATATAAACACAATGACTTGATCGTAATGCTATACTTCGGATGAATGTTCATCACATCATAATGGTGTGACCTTGTTATTAACAACATCCAATGTCCATGATCAGGAAACCTTGATCATCTTGTTAATCAACAAGCTAGTCTATAAGTGAGGCATGACTAAGAACCCTTTTTGTTTATTAAACACACATGTATTGATGTTTCCTATCAATACAATTATAGCATGTAAAATAAACATCTATCATATACAAGGAATACATATTAACAACTTTATTATTGCCTCTCAGGGCATAGTTCCTTCATCAATATTACATGCAGAACCAATTTCAGCAATTTCACCCGAAACAGTTTCGGTGTCTATTGAAATAATTCCAGCGCTTTCTTAAATCTTTATCTGAAACATATTTGCTCCAAATGGTGTCGGTATCCCTTAAGTGTGTCACCCTACGGTTCGCGAATAATGCAGACATGATCGAGACCCCTCTCAGATCAATAATCAGAAGCGGGACCTAGAGATCCATACTGACTCCTACACATTCAACGATGACTTCTGTGATCGCGAGAACCTTTAACGCTAGTAATTAAATCCCTTTGTCCCGCGATATATTACATGTCCGAGATTCGATCATCGGTATCTCCATACCTAGTTTGATCTCGTTACCGACATGTACTCTTTTCTCGTTCCCGTGATATAACATTCTAGTGATCACATCACTTGCTTGCAAGCTATTTCAATGTGATATCACCGAGAGGGTCCAGAGTATATCTATCCGTCATTATGATGGACAAATCCCACTCTTGATCCATGAGCCTCAACATAACACCTTCGTAGCACTGAACCCACCTTTATAGTCACCCTGTTACGGTGTGACGTTTGATGTTATCAAGATACTCTTCCGGTATTAGCAATTAACATGATCTCATGGTCTAAGGATAAAGATTACTTCGTATGATGTTATAGCAATATAAACATAATGACTTTGATCGTAATGCTATACTTCGGATGAATGTTCATCACATCATTCCACCAATGGTGTGACCTTGTTATTAACAACATCCAATGTCCATGATTAGGAAACCTTGATCATCTTGTTAATCAACAAGCTAGTCTATAAGAGAGGCATAACTAGGAAACCTTTTTGTTTATTAAACACACATGTATTGATGTTTCCGATCAATACAATTCTAGCATGTAAAATAAACATTTATCATAAACATGGAATAAGATAATAACCACTTTATTATTGCCTCTCGGGCATATTCCCTTCAGAAACAACCCAAGGGTTTTGTCATGGGAGGCGAGGAAGATATGGGATGCCGCCTAAAGAAATCCATTTACGGATTAAAGCAAGCTTCAAGATAGTGGTATCTAAAGTTTAATGAGACCATTAAGAAATTTGGTTTTCAAGAGAATGTTGAGGACAACTGCATTTACGCAAAGTTTAAAAGTGGGAGATATATTTTTCTAATTCTGTATGTGGATGATATCCTGCTTGCTAGCAGTGATGTCAGTCTACTACTAGAAACAAAGAAGTTCTTGTCCTCAAACTTTGATATAAAAGATCTTGGTGAAGCTTCATATGTTTTGGGCATAGAAATTCACTAAGATAGGACAAATGGGGTTCTAGGACTGTCGCAAAAGGAATACCTAGAGAAGATTCTCAAGAAATATAGTATGCATGCATGCAATACCACACCTCTCCTATAGTCAAGGGCGACAACCTTGGGAAATTTCAATGTCCCCCAAGAGTCAATATGAGATCGATCAAATGAAAGCAGTACCATATGCTTCGGCCGTTGGAAGCTTACAGTATGCACAAGTGTGAACTCGCCCTGACTTAGCTTTTATCATCGGGATACTCGGTAGATATCAAGAGAATCCAAGCATAGAGCACTGGAAGATGGTAAAGAAAGCTTTGCGTTATGCGTAAGGCACAAAAGACCTCATGCTAACATATAGAAGGTCTGATTTCCTAGAGATAAGAGGGTATTCAGACGCTGATTATGCGGGAGACAGAGATGATAGAAAATCCACAATAGGATATGTCTTCACTCTCGCAGGAGGGTCTATTTCGTGGAGAAGCTCCAAACAGTCAATAGTTGCATCATCCACGATGTATGCAGAATTTATAGCATGTTATGAAGCAACGGGGTAGGCGATATGGTTAAAGAAATTTATACTCGACTTGAAAATGGTAGATTGCATTGACAAACCACTAAAGATATACTATGATAACGAGCCCACAGTATTCTATGCTCACAATAACAAGTCGAGTAATGCTTCCAAACCAATAGAGATAAAGTATTATGTTGTGAAAGATAAGATCCAGGATCACACTATAAGACTCGAGCATATAAGGACAAAGAATATGCTTGCGGATCCGCTAATGAAAGGCTTACCACCCAATGTGTTCAAGGAACACTTAGCCGGCATGGGTTTAAGGGAAAGCCTATGATTTCTGGATCATAAGAGGCCCAAAAGAAACAAAATTTGTTTCAAAACAAGAGGTATATTGTAGCTGTCTGATTCTATCGGCAATTGAGCTATGACGATGAAACATGCTCTATGTACCGAACTGTGATGAAACGAGTAAAGTATAAAGTATAAAGTGAAGTTGAGATCAAGGGGAAGACTGTTAGGTTGATCTCCCGAACGAACCCAACGGTTCGTTCAACCCCTTGCTCGTGCCCTGATCGGGGGAGCCCAACCAAGTCATGGTTGTTGGGCCCCTGTGGCAGCGCTATATAAAGAGAGGGTGGGGGCCAGGGCACGTAACACGAGGTTCGTCGCGGCCGCCGCTCCCCCCATCTACAACCCCTTCCGATCTAGGGCTTAGCGCTAGCTACGGGAAGCTCTACCACCGCCGCCACCGAATAGCCCGCTCTCGCCGTCGACCACCATGGCCAACGACTCATCGAGCTCTTCAAGCACTAGTGAAGGTAACATCTCTCTCTCTCTCTCTCTCTCAAGATCTAGTACCCATATTCGATTCACAACAAAGGTTCTACCGATCTAATCCACATCTAGACGATCTAGCAATGTAACAGTGTGGACTCATGTGGGAAACTAATAGTCCCTCCTATCATTTTATTTGAATCAATTTGGTCGTAAAAACTATGTATAAACCATGATTTACATTTTTTTATGTGAACTATGATGTTTGAATTCGAATCGAAATGATAGGGAGAACTCTTCTATAAACTGTACCACTAGCCTTGAATTGAAAACCAGAACCTGTGTCGTCTGTTTCTTGCGATGGTGGTATTGATTGCAGCAAACTAACCTAGAGCAGTTTTCAAATGTTCAGGAGCCCCTGGCCTTAAATGGTCTTTAAACCTTAGACAGGGACCGCACGTGACACATGCTGGTAGCAGCACTAGTAGAGTGTAGCTTTGTGTCTTGTGCACACAAATAATACAGATACAGCTCTCAGAAAAAAAAATACAGATACAGTACACAAGATGATCTTTGGTCAACCTCACTTTCCTCAAAGGTAATACTCCCTCTGTTTCGAAATATAAGATATTTTAGCTTTGTAAAAAGAGTGTATCTAGACCATTTTTAGTGTATAGGTTGAACCTTGAAAGAAGGCATCTAGACCATGTGAGCCGTCCATGCATCAGGCCAAATGAAAGAAGGCCCCTTGATATTGGATCGTATGGAAATCGTACAAGGAATTGTCGTGTGCAAATCAGTTCCGTATATAATAACATGGTTTTCTTCTGTAGTGTGATGGCACGATCGGAACAGGATTTGCCTACAAAATGGAGTAGATAGGAATAAAGACGGAATGCTATCTTCAGGGCCATGGACACAATCAGTGAAATTGGACGGCACCGGCACTCCATCAATTGTATGGGGTGGCATGCCAGGTTGCCCACACTGATTGCCACGTCATTGCTTATCTATAGAATACACTGGAATACTTAAATAAACATTATCAACACGACTGAATATTCTGGTCAGTTCTCCAGGTGTAACTTTTTCTAGGATGTCAGGAATCTAAATTAAGTCTAGAACAGTTTGTGCATGCAGAGGATTATGATTTCACATAGTGGAATGTTTGTGTCTGCAAGTGTACTTGCAATATGCAAACAGTCTTCACAAAACAAAGATCAGTGACAGGCTACACTATGCAAGCACCACAACTAAACATAAGAACACAACTATAGACAACAAGGCTGGCGTTATCTCTAATAGTAGTAGGCATTCCAGCAGCAAAGCTTCAGAGCTGCCGAATGGGTATAAATAGTTTCTTCCAACACAAGCTTCTTGTTCATCACATGCCCCAGACCGTGGTGTTGTACTCTAGGCAGCAATACAGAGAAGAACCCTACCGTATTACACAAAAAGTGGGGGCAATAGAGGTAGTAGTAGTTTGCTTGCATCGTGTCTCTTGGAACTCCTACAAACTTACAGATTTGACCAGAAGCAGCTAACAAGACAGATCTCCTGGCCTTTTTATTCCAGGAGAACTTCGCCTTCGCCGATCGCTTTGTTCATGATTTTTGTCGACACATCTACGTCTTCTTTGTGAGCGTTTCCGTCATCGGCTTTATTGTCCACCGCTGTGGAGGATGCGTCGGTGTTACCACCGCTGTCTCCGTCTCTGGATGTGGCCTTTCCGGCATCAGTTGAGACCAAAGCCAAAGTCCCATTTGGTGGAGAATTCAACTCAGCAGCTGTTAGGTCAGTGAAGAGCTGTGTTTGGTTGTTCAACGCAGCCGTTGAATTCACTTGCTGCTCATGCTGACCTTTCAAAGGAGTTGAATTGCTTTTCTCTGGTCCAGCATCGTTGCTTGTCAAGTTTGCTGGAGCTGGATCAGACTTGCTTCCTGAGATCGAGCTGGGAGTGCTCAGATTTGGGTTGGAAGATGCATTAGTTGAAGAAGCCCCATGTTCCTCGGCTGCATCGGTTCCATTCACCCCAGGACCTCCAAATGTCATTCCATTTGATAATTTGGTTGTGCCTTCAAATATCCTATCCATGCTCTTCATTTGATCCTCAGGAAGAGGTTTTGCGATTTGGGCATCATGGTCCACAGAACTCGACACATTATCACCTGTAGAACTCCTCTCCCCAGCCTCGCGAGCTTCCTCCTCCTTGTGTTCAGGTTCCTTGTTTTCATGAGGAACTGCTGTTGAAGCATCATCCACGTATAATATTTTCTCTTGGGCATGATGGGTCAGTTCATCTCGCTGTGATGATGGAGGGTCATGAGTAACAGCACTGGATACATCATCACCGTGGAAACTCTTCTCTTGATCCTCCTGAGACCGCTCCTTCCGCTCTTCATCCTCAAACACAGCCCCGCCATCAGATCCCTCATCCTTATCAGCAGAGTGCTGACCAGGCTCAGGAAGATCGTCATCCTTGTCCAGGTCTTGCTCATCAATGGGGTCGTCATCATGCTCATCGTGCTTCATTTCTTGCTCTATCTCTTCACTCTCTTCGTCCTCAACCCGTTCATCCAGCGTTGATGAATCGGCCTCCATCTTTGCTGGCAGGTCTTTCCTGCCCAATCTGATGGCCTCTCCCTGGCTCTTATCATCTTTATGCACATCATCGGTGTCGTGATTGTCGTCGTTTTCATTATACGCTGTCTTCTTCTCATAAGAATTCTTTACTTGGTAGAGGAGCCAAACAGATACAAGAACCAAAAGACTTATCTGAAGAGCTTTCTTTAGCTTCAGACCTCTTGATCTGTGGTTTCTACTAGAGCTCTGCCTCAGCATTTTTAGTTTGCAGGGGTAACAGAACAGCCTATTATATCCAAAGTCTGCTCCTAATATCTCAACACCTTCAAGCCTTCCTACACGAAAAGTTTAACAACATATAAGCATCGGGATATAAATAAACTTGGTGAAATACCTGAACAAATGGACAGTATACTTGTCTAAGTCAACTTGCAAAATCAGACAAGTCAAAATGCATATCCATAAAATCCTAGTACCAATCTTATCACAAGCAAAGAACTGTATTATATCATGCTGGCAGTCGTAGAGACAATTTGGCCACAGTAGTCACATGAAACGAGCTATAGATTTTAGACCTTGAACCACCTCTTACAAACTCCTAACCGAAACCGTAATTGTGTACAAAACAACTGTCCGGGTTAATTTTATGAAACCAAAACCAATTGCTGAGGATCGTTGTTAACAAGAGTGGAGCCTGCGCTACGTTACTACTTCCCCGAAATAGCACTAATCAATGCCGAGACAGCTTAGGAAACAAGTAACAGTCCCAGTAATTCCACAAAAAACACACTGCAGGCCACCTCTAAACTCATTTGCTAAACCAAAAGAAAGAGAGGTACCCAAAGATCACTTGGAATGGCCTAAAGAAAACACATGAGGACTCCAATCGCCTTAACAGGGCAACGAACCTAATAAGTTAGCAAAAGGAAAGATTTGAGCCTTGGGGAAGAAATAATCGGAAGTAGGCATATCCTAACTAGGGATTTCTTGCCAAATCCAGGCAAGAAACCTGGAACTCAGCTAAACTGGCCACCACACGCACACATAACAGCATCCCAACGACCTCAGCAATGTTTTTTGTCCCAAGAAAACCAAGACCCGGGAAACGCTCAAATGAGCTTCACAACCTGGATGCGATGGCCACGACACACACAAAATATTCAATCCTCGCACAAGAACAGAGCCACGAAATATCTCACCTGCCGATACCACCAATCAAGATGCCGGCAGAAGCTGTTCTTGGCTAGGCCTGGACTCCTCTTCCCACCGCAGGAGAGAGATTTAAAGAGAAACACGCAGGGGAGGGGAGGTGGAACTGAGATATGGTCAAAATCGAGATGCTTGTTCACCTAAATCCTCCCCCGCACTAGTGAAAGGCCGGCCGGATCTAAATACAGGCACGCGGATGGTTTTCTGTGGAACGGAAGATGGAGGCGATAAACAAATGAGACAGTGGTGGTGAGTGGATTTGGGGCTCCCGCACACGGCGATTGGGGAATGGCGGTAGGTGCTGCTGGGTAGGGCGGAGGGAGGGGGGAGGGAGGGATTTATGACGCGATGCGGATGGACGGGACGGGACGGGGCGGGGCAGACAGGCTCAGCTTCGCAGTCACACGGGGGGAGGGTCAGGGGAGAAAGAGGAAGAGAGGAAAGAAATGGCGATTTTTTATCCCCCTTGTTCTGACTTTCCGTCCTGTTTTTATTGATTCTTAACCTTTGCTTCTTGTGTCTGCGGCTGGGGGCTTTGGCAGTGTGTGGTTGGAGGTTGGGGGCATGGAGCTTTGGAAGACCCGTCACATTAGGCCGGTTTTACCCACGCGACAGTACAGGTTCTGTTGCCTGTTGCGTGAGGGGAATACACAAGACACAATGCACACACAACCCTTCTATAACATCCGTATATTTTATTCTTAATTTGAAGGAAATCAACTACAAAAACTTGTAGAAACTGCTATGTTTCCTGTTAAATACAATTTTTTATTTGAATTTGTATTTTTCACGTATGTTTGCGAAGTTCGAGGGATAAATAATTTAGCAAGATTGAAAGAGGTTGTAGTTGGTAAAAAGCTCGACACGCGCCTTGTGTGACAATAGCCCGCACGTGTAGCATGAGTGCGGTGTGTTGTGCCGACATTATAATAGATATGTGAAATGTTAACAACAACAAATGGTCAATAAACATAGAGCGGTAAATAAAACATGATTGCGGAATTCTCTTAATTGTATCCACGTGTCCGATGGACGGGTAAATATTCTATGAAACTGATACTAGCTGAAGTTCCATGCCTCGAGATTCACAACTATGTATCACGATTTTTTTGTGCGCAATTACGAATGTGAGATTTTCTCGAAGACATACTTCAATTTACTACGCCTTTTTATTTGTGTATACTATATTTCATTTCACTATAATCGCGTACACGCAAAAGACATGGTATAGATCTTTTATCTCTTATTAGGATCTACTGTATGACGTGCTCTATGTCATTTTACTGCCGTGGTATTTTTTAGTTTAAAAAGGCATATAAATCTAATCAAAAGTTAGCATTATGTTAGTTTGACCAAGTTTAGACAAGAAAATATGGACATCCACAATGGAAAATTTATATCAATAGATCCACCATAAAATGTTTTAAATTATTTATTCGTTCAATAAATATGGATATTTTTATGTGTATATGTGGTCAAACTTAGTGTAGTTTAAGCTTTGACTCAAAAATATACGTCTTGTTTTTTAGAACTGAGGTGGTATAACCCGTCCTCAAAGCCAAGTGCATACAATGATATAATCCAAAATAAGCGGTATATTCTTCAATATTTCTCCAAAATTCTATGATCCTATATTTTAAAGACTAAAATGGGGAATTATTGTGTCTTCAAAGCGGAAGGATCTTCCAACAATTCGCTTGATTTTGGTTGGGAAAACCAGGTTCCCAAACACCTATTGTGCACGTGATTCATGGATACATTGCAGACTATATAGAACCTTTGTTCTCCAAACCACCATATAAAGTGTTCTCTTTCTCTCTTTATTGAAGTTCAAGATTCCGACGGCTCTTAGAATCGAAACTTGAGTACTCGTACTTGTTTCGTGGTCGGCAGCCGCACGGCTGGTGTTGGGTGCAACTCCTCTTGACCTAGCTGCCAACACATGCTCTCACACTTAGTCCAAAGAAGCTAAACCTCATAGCGAGGTGTTACGCTTACACATAATGTTAGGCTTAGGGTAGGTCTGTGACAAAGAAAAAATCCGGTTTGTTCCACCTCAAGGCTTTATGTATATACTTGAGATATGATGCAAGTGGTGTAGTGGACAGTGGTCTTGAAAAGCTCTAAGCAAAATTGTGACACATGTCGGTCAGGCTATAAAGCATGAATGCAATTATTGGAGTTCGTTTTTTAAATTTTAAAAACGGCAGGTTCAAAGTTTGAAAAAGTAAATGTAGACAATGATGTGTATTCAACTAGGGCGCAAAGAACCGATGTGAAGTACTTTATATTCTAGGCTGCGCAAAATCGAAAAAAAAAATGGATATGAGGTAGTGAATGTTGCAAATTTTCGAACCTCCATTTTTTTAAAATTTTGTCATTTTTATTAGCCTAGAATATAAGGTGTTCGACGTTGAGATTTTGCAGGTTTATAGAATACATGATCTAATATTTTTCAAAGAAAATTGAAACTTCTAAATTTTGTTTTTGAAATTTGAAAACAAATGGGATCCATTTAGCCTTGGCCCCCTCTTAGGTTTCCAGTAGTATGTTCGTATATTTCATGAGCTATATCATCCAAATCCAAGCGCTAGCTCACTCTTTGAGATTCGCATATATTCGTCTCCTTGGTTATAGGGCAATCTGAATTGATGGAGAAGGGCTAGTTAGGCTCGGCCCTAAGGCAGGGCTGGAGGGGCGGCCACCCTGGCCTAAATAAATTAGGGGCCCAATTCTTGGACTTTACAATAGAAGGCTCGCCTATTAGCACTAGTACTGGCATTCAAGTACATGCGTACAAGCGCTTCTAGGTAGCGGATCAGCGCATGAAAAGTTGAAAAATGTGAGTGCCAAGAAATAATCGAGGCCCACTGACGACAAGCAACAGAGAGTTTAGGAATGACTAGATCAGATCGGAGGTTCGACACCTGTATATTTCTAGACCTTGTTTACTTCTCTTGTATTTTTATCCACTAGAGTTTTTGGGATATACGGAGATTTGGTGTTCACCAATACTCTCTAATCTCCGCAAATACCCTTTCCCGAGAATACTCTACCATGTAGGAGAGTTTCCAATCTAAACAAAAATAAAAAAGATTTGCGGGGATATACCGGGATTATCCTGACCAAACCCGGAATAGTAAACGGACTACGGGAATTTTGCGGGAATTGCAATAATCTCCTCCCTTCCCCGCAAATACACTAGTGAATATGAGAGAAGTAAACAAGGCCCTAAAGAAAAAACTGATTGATCTATGTACATGTACGCTAATCAGGGGACCTCACAAAACTCCTGACCCAAAAACTCCCTCTCGCAGGCGGCGACCCTCGCTAGTCGCTCGATCTGCGACTGCAATGAAACGCCAGGAACTAGCACCACAATAAGATTGTCCACCGTAACGGCGTCACTGCCTACATGTATTTTTCTGATTCTTCACTCTTACGTAAGTCTATGTTATGCCATAATTTCTGATGTTTGTTGATTGATCTTTTGAATTGATGAAAATTTATTGATGGTAACAAACATCATGTGATGATCAATGAAGTTTTCAATATTTTGGGGCATGCGCATGTATTATTGGATTTGTGATTTTTGAGTTCAACGTGATGATCGGTAAACATGTATCGACATAATCTAGTAGTTTTGTATCTTCGCACGGTTTCTAGTTAGTAATTATTTCTTTATATATCAATGTTGTCATGTCATCTAGAAATTTTCAGGTAATAAGTATGCATTATTTGGTGGATGAGCTATTTCCCTCATGGTGGGCGTGCAGTATGCTCTCCCTACTGACCCACATTCGATTCCCTACATTGGCTGGATTTATTTGCCACAGGATTTCGGCCGGATATCACACCTCTGTCTTAATATCATGGGGTTCCTCCCGAGTTGCTCCTCATTTGTAACCTTATTTCATATGAATGTCGCATCTCGACACAATTTGAGGATTTATTAATAATATTTCATATATAAATATATTGATTCTATTATACGTACATATACTAAGGGGTCTCGAATTCTAGTTTCGCCCCGAGCCCCAAAATCTTAGACTGACCCTAGGGACGATAATCATTCGGATCTAATTTTTCTAAATGCACAACCCACTAACACTACATGAAACAGGTTGGTTGTCGAGCGCCGAAACCGCTTGGCAAATAAATAAGTTGAGCGTTGCGCTTGGCATATGATGCTCGGCAACTTCTCATTCTGCGTACACCACCGACACACTTGGCATATAAACTGTATTTGCCGAGCGCCTTGGGTGGCCTTCGGCAAACAACCTTGCGGCACCGTCCGTTTGATGACATCATCCTATATGCCGAGTGCATACACTTGGTATATATCTTGGTGATATGATGCCGATCTTATGCCTCAGCATAAATGGTTAACATGACAATTTTTTTAAAGCAAAATGAATTACATTACATCAGAATCAAATTTTAGCATTTGTGATAGCTAAATAAATTTGCACCAAAGTAAACTGATACCTAGCTTGCATTACAAATAGCTAAAAAGTGCACCAAAGTAAAACGATATGTAGTTGGCATCCATACATAGCTCATCGAGTTCTTGTCATTTTGACCACACAAGCATAATAGAAAATTGATGCATGCTTGACAAAAGGATCAAATTTCAGCTATAACCAAAAACATCAAATAATATAACAAGAAGTGAATCACATGAACCCAACAAGTCTATAAGAAAATCATAACATGCATATATAAGGAATTTCAGCTATAACCATCAAGAACTAATAAATCATGCAAGTTACATTAAGGCAACAAGTAAAGATTAGTATATTATTTTACATACATGCATATGATCTCACAGATATTAGAATGTTATAAAAATAGAATGCTAACATGCTAGATTTATCATGCAACTAAGAAACAAGTTAGGGATAATGCAAAAGAACTAATAAGTCATGCAAGTTCCATTTAGCCAGTAAGAAATCATGCTATAACCATCGAGAACTAATAAATCATGCAAATTCGAGTTAGGAGCTAAATAAAGTAGTAGTATACATCACTTACATACATACATTTGATCTAGTAGATATTATAATGCTAACAAGATAGAGATTCAATCCAATCTAGAATGCTAACAAGCTAGGTGATCATGCAGCTAAGAAAAGCTAGAGATAATGCACAACCAACATAAAAATATTCAATCCAACATATCACAATTATGTCCAAGCAGTCCAACGTATCTCAATTATGATTGATAGTTAAGGAAAATGTAGATGGATATATGGAACTATGAAACCCACTTAACCTTTAAACCAAACCACGCCTATTTTAGGCATCGGCATTTTTTTTGTTCCATGTAAACATGAGACAAATCTCTTTTTATACACAAGATCAGAAGATGATTATTGATACATTGCAAATGTATCTATAATTTTTGATGTTCCATGCTTGGTTTTATCTACTTTCTTGTGTTTTGTTCCAACTTTGGAGTACTTTCTATACACTTTTTTGGACTAACCTATTAACAAGTGCCACAGTACCAGTTGCCTGTTTTCTGCTGTTTTTGGTTCCAAAAAGTCAGAAAATAAATATTCTCGAAATTGGACGGGACAAAATCCGAAGTTGATATTTTACCGGAAGATTCACGAAGCCTGAAGGAGAGACGGAGAGGGGCCATAGGGTGGCCACACACCCCTTGGCGCGATCAACCCTAGGCCACGCTAGGGCATGGTGTGGGCCCCCTGGCCGGCTACCAACCTTGCCTCCTTTGCCTATATATTCCTCCCGAGGCAAAAACCCTAGATAGTAAATCAGAAATCCACGAAAAGTTCCGCAGCGCCGCCGCCACCGAAGGAGAGATTCGGGGGACAGAAAGTCTCTGTTCCGGCACCCTGCCGGGACGAGGAAGTGCCCCCGGAGCCATCTCCATCGATCTCCACCACCATCTCCATCACCGTTGCTGATTCCCATGATGAGGAGGGAGTAGTTCTCTCTCGAGGTTAAGGGTTCTACCGGTAGCTGTGTGTTCTTCTCTCTCTCTATGCATGATCATATTATAATCATGAGCTTTGTAATCAAGTAGATCTACCTTGCTACTCAAGTGCTTTAATAGATCTCTGCTCATGATCACAATACCTACTAGCATATGCTTGGAATAACTTGGTTTAAGGTAGATAAAAACATGAATATACTTGGAATAGCATATGCTAGTAGGTAGGTATGGTGGACTCTTTGGAATAACTTGGTTTAAGGAGTTGGATGCATGAGTGGAACTCATACTTGGTTGTGGAGGCTAGCAAAAGACTGGGAGCGACCAACTAAGAGAGCAATAATGGCCATAATCATGCAGAGCGACAAAACATCATTAATCAAAGCATAAAGTGATACTACAAGTTGAAAACTAAAGGATCATAAAGGCTATGGTGACTTGGGATAGTCATAACATGGTGTGAGCATGCGCCAAGTCAACCCAAATAAAGCATCAAAGGAGAATACCACAATACTATGCTTTAATATGCTAAAACAACGCATGATCCTTCCAAGGAATATTAATGAGAAGTTCTATCATTAGATATGTATCCAACTCCTCGTTAGATATGTATCCCTTGGTGTGAGTTGCCGTTATGGAATATTAATGAGAAGTTCTATCATTCACTCTTTTGCATAGCTTATATTAGTTTTCAATCCATGGTTATATGATTGATCTTGTTGTTAGTATTGGTATCACTCTGGGATCATTGAGTTAATTTAGTTGGTTTTGGCAAACCTGGCTCGGTCAGTAGTAACACTATTTTTGAGAGTTGAATGAAAAAGGTAGAAGTAATCTAAAGAAAAATAATTTCATCATCTTTCTTTCTTGATTTGCTCACAAGTCTAGTATTCTCTAGTTAAGATCTTTTGTGCTTCCGAGGAAGATTGCATGTTTGTTTTTTTCACTTCTATGTTTGTTTGTTTCCTTCAACTCTTGTACTTGCTACCCAGCCTTGCTAGCCAAAAACCTGTACTGAGAGGATCTCTTCTCGTGCATCCACCTCCTTTAAACTAAAACCTTTGCCATTTGTGTCCACCATACCTACCTATTAGCATTATTGCTATTCCAAGTAAATTCTTGTTTTATCTACCTCCCAAATTAAACTTGTTATGTGAAAATTAGTGATTAAAGCTCTCACGAACTTGATGGCACACTTTACTTTCTTGCACTTAATAAACTTGAACCATTGTGCTCACCTATGTTGCGTATATGCTTGCGCTTTGTAAGTTGTGAATTAGCAGAACCATGCTGTCATGGGGAACGCTTTCCACATGGCACTGGTACTTTGTACCAAGTTGATATCATGTTCTTTTGTCTATGGATATCGTCGGTGTGAAATGAAAGGGGAGCTTGTAAGTCCATGGAGTTATGCATGTGTGTTAGAGAAACGTCTGGGCTGCTGGTCTAATCCATGCTGACATGGTGGAAACCTGCAGCGTAACCATAACGAGTATCTATGAAGCATTCTTCTTATAAAAAAAGAGATAGAGATTGAGAAAAAGAGAAAAGAAAAAAAAGAGGTTATGAAAAGAGGAAAGAGAGAAAAAAGCACCATATTCCCATGGTAAATAAGAAGATTGCTGAGATGCTTGTTGTCTGCTTGCCTTGTCATTTTGATATGGGGATTCTTCCGTATCATCGGGCAAGGGGTACCCTGTTAGCGGTTCTCAATGATACACATATGCTTACGATGACAAGAACTTACCGGTGACTAAACTTGAGTAGCATGAGGAGCGGCCCTCGTATTCAAGGGACATGAGATTCTCAACTTACAACTTGTCAATGCATATCCTCATATTTGATCACTTTAACCTTAATCACCTAAAGATGCCTATGATAGGGGCAATGAGAGCTGAAAGCTAGTAAGTATCATAATTTTTGGGAGCTCTTTATGAGACTTGCAATCCATGCTTCCCTCTTTGAAGGGCCTTTCTTTTACTTTGTAGTTGAGTCAGTAAACCTACTCCCTTCTATCTCAGCAAGTATTTTGAGTTGTTGTGTTTCATTCATGCATATGATGATTTATGCAATCATGTCTTATGTTCCTTGTTTTGCACATTGCTCTTATCCTGATGTTTACTACTTTGAAAGCTATCATTGAAAAACCAGTTATTTGTGAACTCCAGCAAATTATCAACTATTCTTCGACCAAGAGCTAAGTTTGCCATTACCAATTATGATTCACTTTATGTATCTTTATTGTGTTTCCTTCACTTATTGCAAGTTGAGTTATATAATAGTGAGTTGTCTTCTATTATGATCTATGTATTTGATGAATGTGATGCTTCTTGTCCGTATTTCTTTTATCGACTCTTCACTCCATAAACCTGAGGTCATGTTTATTGAGCTCAGTTTTGCTTGGGGACAAGCGAAGTCTAAGCTTGGGGGGAGTTGATACGTCCATTTTGCATCACTATTCTATGTCTTAATTCACTATTATTCATTGATATATTTCATATTGAGAGGTGATACTTATGTTATTTCATCTATTTTTGCATGGTTGATGACTTTTGGAGCATGGACCGCTGTAGTCAGGATTCTGATGGAAAAGGTGCTGTTTGGAGGCAAAATTCACAAAGATCAGAAAATCCGGGAAAATATACGGAAAATCCTATTTTTCCAAAAGACTAAGGATGCCAGAAGATGGAGTGGAGATGGGCCACAAGGGTCCCACACCACCCCATGGCGTGGGCAGGCCTAGGCCGTGCCAGGAGGTGGTGTGGCCACCCTGGCCCACTCCAGCCTCTCCCCTCTGGCGTATATCAACCTCCGGAAACCCTAAGACTCGGGGAGCGACCACAGAAAGATTCTGCCGCCTCTGCGGGGCGGAAAACACCGAGATATAAAGATCTCTCCGGCAGACAGATTTCTGCCGGGGGAATTCCTTCCCAGAGAGGGGAGATCGTCGCCATCAACACCACCATCAAGCTGGACTTCATCAGGATCAGCACCCTCATCACCATTTCCATATTGCTGTAACAATTGCGTTGAATCTTGCATAGTTCATAGGGGAAACTTTCCCGGTGTTGATTACTCTTTATAGTTGATGCTATTGAGTGAACCGTTGAATTATTGTTTATGTTCAGATTGTTATACATCATTATTCCATCTCTGATCATGATCCATATGATGTCTTGTGAGTAGTTTGTTTTATTCTTGAGGACATGGGAGAAGTCTTGTTGTTAGTAGTGGAGTTGTGTTGAGAAAGATTCAATAGATTGTTATTTAAGTTGTGGTGTACTTCTTCTAGTGGTGTCATGTGAACGTCGACTACATGACACTTCACCTATATGGGCCTAGGGGAATGCATTGTGTATTTGGCTACTAATCGTAGGGGTTGCCGGAGTGACAGAAACCTGAACCCCCGTTAGGAAACCATTGCACAAGGGACGTAAGGGTCTTAGAGTTTAAAGCTGTGGTTAGGTTTCTACCTTAAATACTTTCTTGTACTTACGGATGTTTGCAAGGGGTATAATCACAAGTATGTATTAGTCTTGGATGGGGCGGTACATTAGCACAGGTTCACCGACACAACACTTAGCAACTAAAGAAGATTAATCAACTATATGAAGCGAAAGCACTTGACAGTCTTCCCATGTGTCCTCGAGAATGTTTGGTCATCTTAAGTAATACAACCGGCTTGTCCTTTGCTGCATAAAGGATTGGGCCACTTGCTGCATTTATTCCTACTGTCTTTTATTTACTCGTACTTTGTTTACTTGCTTTATCGAAAACCCCTAAAAATCCGTTTGCTAAGTATTTGCAGAGAATTCCTGATCCATACCACTAGCCAGCACCTTCTGCTCCTCATTGGGTTCGACACTCTTACTTATCGAAAATACTGCGATACACCCCCTATACTTGTGGGTCATCAAGACTATTTTCTGGCGCCGTTGCCGGGGAGTGAAGCGCTATTGAAGAGTGGAACTGGTAAAGGAAACTTCTACTGTGAGTATTGTTTACTTCTATTAGTTGCTTTATTTTTGTTATGGATAATTCGCTGAGTTTCTTATTTGGTAATGCTACTACCACTGCTAAGGTAGTAGATAAGCCACCACCTGCTGAGAATGATGTTTTCAAAATACCTACAAGAATTATTGATCGTGTTATGGATAACTACTATGTTGGGGATGGAACTGTCCATCCCGGTGATCATTTACTCTTTATACACGAATTATGCGGGTTGTTCAAGTGTGCAGGTATTACTACAGATCAAGTTAAGAAGAAGTTATTCTCATTATCACTGAAAGGAAGAGCTGAGGAATGGTATAAGCTGCTGAAGAATGGTCAAGCTCTAGAATGGGAGGAAATAGTGCCTCTCTTTTATTCAAAGTTTTATCCTCCTAGTGAGATTCATAAAGATCGGAATCAAATATACAACTTTTGGCCTCTTGATGGAGAGAGTACAGCTCAAGCTTGGGGGAGATTGAAGTTACTAATGCTCAAATGTCCCATTCATGAGCTCCCCAACAATATTATTACCAATAACTTTTATGCAAGGCTCCCTCTACATGATAAATATTTATTGGATGCTTCTTGTGCTGGATCATTCACTCGTATGGAAGAAGAAGCTAAATGAGATCTTCTAGATCGTATTCAAGACAATGCTGAAGCTTGGGAGAATGACAAAGGTAGAAAGTCAGGTATAAATTATGATTATGAATGCATTGAATATTTTATGGGAACTAATGAGTTTCAAAATATTAGTAATGCTTATGGTCTTGATTTGCAAGTTATTACAAATTGCTTTAGAGCTTTTGCTTCTTATATTGAAATTCCAAAAAGGGGATGGAATAAGTACCATGCACCTTATAAAGATATTGTTGACCGTGTTCCTGTTGGGAGCACTGAGTGTTGCATTATTGATCATATCTTACCTGCACCTTATATCGAGAAGATTCCCTTCCCAGATAAGGTAAAGGATCATCCTATGATAACTAATGTAATCACTAAAAGTGAAAAGAGAACTGTAAAACCTCATGAACAAATAAACATTGAACCTGTTGTAGCAATTGTGAAAGACCTTGTCACTAAAAGCATAGAAGATGGGCACATAGTCTTCTGTGAGGATGCTTCTAATATTGTTTCACATCCTAATAGAACTAAAAAGGCTAGTGTTCCTGTGCTTTCTGTTAGAATTGGTGATCATTGCTATTATGGTTTACGTGATATTGGTGCAAGTTCCAGTGTTATTCCTTATGAGCTTTACAGAGAAATTATGCATGAAATTAGTCCCTGCGAGTTGGAAGAAATTGATGTGGTTATTCACCTTGCTAATAGAGATACCATCTCTCCAATTGGTATCGTACGAGACGTGGAAGTCCTTTGTGGTAAGATCAAGTATCCTGCTGATTTTCTAGTACTTGGTTCAGCTGCTAGTAAAACTTATCCTATCATTTTTGGTAGACCTTTCTTGAGTACTTGTGGAGCTATTATTGATTGTAAGAGGGAGAAAATCTTGACTAAGTTTGATGGGGAATCTTATGAGTTTAATTTTTTGAAATTTACTAAAGAACCTTGCGAAGAGGAAACCCATAATGAGGATTTTAGAGTTGAACAACTTGCTTCTATCTCTCTTGCTCTTAACAATGCTTTGCAACAATTTATGGAAGACCACGAAAGTGAGATCTTCATGGAAGAAAGGAATAAGATTGACGAGATCCTCCGTCGTCAACCTAGGTTGCTTAAGCATGACTTGCCTGTAGAAGACTTGGGTACCACTTTGCCACCTAAAAAGGATCCAGTCTTCGATCTAAAACCTCTCCCTGATGATCTTAAATATGCTTATATTGATGATAAAAAGATATATCCTGTTATTTTTAGCTCTAAACTTTCAGGAAAGGAAGAAGAAAGGCTGTTGGAGGTTTTGAAGAAACACCGAGGAGCTATGGGCTACACTCTGGATGATTTAAAAGGGATTTCACCTACTATATGTCAACACTCTATCAACATAGAACCAGATGCGAAGCCAGTCGTGGAACACCAAAGACGTTTAAATCCTAAGATGAAGGAAGTGGTAAGGAATGAGGTATTGAAACTCCTTGATGCTGGTATTATTTACCCTATTGCTGATAGTGAATGGGTTAGTCATGTTCATTGTGTTCCTAAAAAGGGAGGTATTACCGTTGTCCTTAATGATAATGATGAGCTTATTCCTCAAAGAATAGTGGTAGGCTATAGGATGTGCATCGATTTTAGTAAAGTCAATAAAGTTACTAAGAAAGATCACTATCCGCTTCCTTTTATTGATCAAATGTTGGAAAGGTTGTCTAAAAAGACCCATTTTTGTTTTCTTGATGGTTATTCTGATTTCTCTCAAATTGCTGTTAAACAACAAGATCAAGAAAAGACTACTTTTACTTGCCCTTATGGAACTTATGCTTATAGACGTATGCCTTTTGGTTTATGTAATGCTCCTGCTACTTTCCAAAGATGCATGTCTGCTATCTTTCATGGTTTTTGTGAGGAAATTGTAGAAGTGTTCATGGATGACTTTTCTGTCTATGGAACTTCTTTTGATAATTGTCTGCACAACCTTGATAAAGTTTTGCAGAGATGTGAGGAAACTAATCTTGTTCTTAATTGGGAGAAATGCCACTTCATGGTTAATGAAGGGATTGTTCTTGGGCATAAGGTTTCTGAAAGAGGCATAGAAGTTGATAGAGCTAACGTTGAAGCAATTGAGAAGATGCCATGTCCAAGAGACATCAAAGGTATTCGTAGTATCCTTGGTCATGCTGGTTTCTATAGGAGGTTTATTAAAGACTTCTCTAGGATATCAAAACCTCTCACTAATCATATTCAAAAAGATGCACCCTTCGTTTTTGATGATGATTGTAGGGAGGCTTTTGAAACTCTTAAGAAGGCTTTAACTACAGCCCCTATTGTTCAACCACCTGATTGGAGTTTACCCTTTGAAATAATGTGTGATGCTAGTGATTTTGCCATAGGGGCTGTCCTTGGGCAACGTATTGATAAAAAGTTAAATGTTATCCATTATGCTAGTAAGACCCTAGACGCTGCTCAAAGGAATTATGCCACTACTGAAAAGGAATTTCTAGCTGTTGTTTTTGCCTATGATAAGTTTAGGCCCTATATTGTGGACTCAAAAGTAACCATTCATACTGACCATGCTGCTATTAAATATCTTATGACGAAAAAGGACGCTAAGCCTAGGCTTATTAGATGGGTACTGCTTTTACAAGAGTTTGATCTACATATAATAGATAGGAAGGGTGCTGAAAACTCTGTAGCTGATAATTTATCTCGTTTGGAAAACATCTCTTTTGACCCTATGCCTGTTAATGATAGTTTCCCAAATGAACAGCTAGCTGCAGTAGGGGTGAGCTCGCGAGGAAGCCCTTGGTATGCTGATTATGCTAACTTTATTGTCTCCAAGTATTTGCCTCCAACTTTTACAGCTCAGTGATACATTGCAAATGTATCTATAATTTTTGATGCTCCATGCTTGGTTTTATCCACTTTCTTGTGTTTTGTCCACACTTTGGAGTACTTTTCATATGATTTCTTGGACTAACCTATTAACAAGAGCCACAGTGCCAGCTGCCTGTTTTCTGCTGTTTTTGGTTCCAGGAAAGTCAGAAAATGAATATTTTCGGAATTGGACGGGACAAAAGCCAAAGTGCCTATTTTTCTAGAAGACTCCAGGAGCCAGAATACGAGACGGAGGAGGGCCAGGGGCTGGCCACACACCCCCAGGCGCGGGCTAGGCCTGGCCACGCCAGGGCCTGGTGTGGTGGCCCCAGGCACCCCCTCGGTCTCCCTCTTCGCCTATAAGAAGCCTTCTGACCTAAAAACTTCGGGGGGTTCGACGTTTTTCCATGAAAAGTTCCGCTACGCCGCCGCCACCAAAGGGGAGATTCAGGGGACAGAAAGTCTCTGTTCCGGCACCCTGCCGGGACGGGGAAGTGCCCCCGGAGCCATGTCCATCGATCCCCACCATCATCTTCATCGACCATCCATGTTTCTTCCATCTATGAGTGAGTAATCCCCCGCTGTAGGCTATGGGGATGGTAGGGATTGGATGAGATCGTTCATGTAATGGCATCAGATTGTTAGGGCATGGTGCCTAGTATCTTTTATTAGTGCTTTATGACTTTGTTGCGACTTGTTGTGCTTAATGCTTGTCACTAGGGCCCGAGTGCCATGATTTAAGATCTGAACATGTTATTTATTCATCATGATAGTATTGTTTTGGGTCTTATCTACAAGTTGTATACACACGTCGTTGTCCGGAACCTATGGTCTCGAAGTGACAGAAATCGGGGTAGCCGGAAGGGAAAGGCTTTGATGTGAGGATCACATGTGTTCACGGAGTGTTAATGCTTTGCTCCGGTGCTCTATTAAAAGGAGAACCTTAATTGCCAGTAGTTCTCTAGAGGCCCCGCTGCAAACGGGCTGGCAGGACAAAAGATGTTGTGCAAGTTCTCATTGCGAGCACGTATGACTATATATGGAACACATGCCTAGGATTGTCTAGTACTTGGGTGCTTTATCTTATTTATTTGCAATTGCCCTATGTTCTGATTGCTATGTGAATTGTCTTATCCATGCAACGCCCGTCCATCCATCCCTATGCCTACCGCACTCGAATCCCACTGTTTACTGCTTTTGTTACTACTATCTTTGCTTTGCTACTGCTGTTACTTTACTATTCCTACTACAAACCTGTTGCTACTGATAAACTGCTGTGAGCAAGATTGTTTTCAGGTGCAGCTGAATTGACAACTCAGTTGTTAAGGCTGATAAGTATTCTTTGGCTCCCCTTGTGTCGAATCAATAAATTGGGTTTCACTTCCCTCGAAAATACTGTGATACACCCCCTATACTTGTGGGTCATCAAGACTATTTTCTGGCGCTGTTGCCGGGGAGCATAGCTTTATTTATCAAGTTCACTTGGATTCACTGTTGTTCAAGCTAAGTTTATCTTTCTCCTTGTTTGCTTGTTTCTTTATCAAAAATACAAAAAAATTAGTTCCTACTCTAGTTGTTGTTTTTGCTGGTCTGTTATTGTCTTGCTTTATCATGCTTGATGTCAATGGTTGGTTTCTTTGAAACTGAATCTTATTGGCAAGGTGGGTTTACGGAAGATCAAAAATATTATTATAAGGAACACCGCTTGTCACAAAAAGGGAAACACTTATGGGAATAAATTGATAGATTGTATACCATTGCCAGAAACGTGTGCTCTACTTATAATGTTACTTATTGCTTTGATAAATCTTGTTGCTGCAGGAGGTACAAACACCTCCCTTTTCAATGTGAGTATAATGATAATGTTACCATATCTTCCTATGTTAAGGGAAATTATGAACTTTATGATGTGGAACAAATTGAGGAATTTAAGGCTTGGAAGGGTGTATTTGAACTTGCTAGTTTGCTTGAAAATATTGGTGATTCACCTTATAAGTATGAGGTTTATGGTATACTTAAATTTTGCTTTGATAATTACAAGGATGAAAATGGCTATATTCTTGAATATTTTAATAGATGCTTTCCACAAATGGAAGAGACTAATGCCTTGCAGGATCCTATGGAAGAAGAAATTGATGAACCTGAAATCTCATTAGATGAAAAAGAGGAGGAGAGTGATGAACAAAAGGAGGAAGAATGGATTAGCTACCCATGCCTACCTTATAATGAGAGTAACTCTTTATCCCTTACATTATTTGATTGTCCTCCATGCTTACTAGAGGAGGACGAATGTTATGTTCCTGAGGTTTCCTTTGAAAATGTTTATGATAAGGCTCTAGTGCTTGTAGATCATGAAAAGCATGCTTTATGTGATAGTTATATTGTTGAGTTTATTCATGAGGCTACTGAAAATTATTTTGAGAGAGGAAAATATGGTGGTAGGAGTTTTCATGGTATTGAAACACCTCTCTATGTGCTGAAAGTTTTGAAGTTACTCTTGTTTTATCCTCCTATGCCTGTCACTTTGCTCTTTGCAAATTTATTTGCTTACACGATTCCTATGCATAGGAAGTGGGTTAGACTTAAATGTGTTTTGATTTTGCTTCTTGATGCTCTCTTTTACTTCAACTTATATTTCTTATGAGAGCATCCTCTCAAACTTTTATGCCTGAAGATGATATTATGTCTATTATTCTTGGGAGACCTTTTCTTAAATATTGCAGGAGCTGTTATTAATTGTAATCAAGGGAAGGTGACCTTCAATGAACACATTTTCTATTTCCTCAAGAATATTGAAAGTTGAATTCAATTGAACATGTTGAGGGCATTCAAGTTGGAGAAATATATTGTCCCATACGAAGAGAAAAATTTGAAACTATTATGATTGGGACCATTGCTATCAAGGTTGAGGTAACATAATCATTACTGGAATACAAAGTTTTGTCTCATATGGAATTGTTTTGGTAACAAGACCTGATCAACCTTGTTAACAAAAGGATTTCATTGAACAAAACAATGTTTTCACCATGATTATCTTCGCTTACTTCTATTCTATTCACTTTAGTTTTTGCTCATGCCTAACTTAAAGGCATCAAAGAAAAGTACTTGTTGGGAGATAACCCAAGAGTTTTAGTTGAGTCTTGGAAGTTATTACCTCTGTAATAACCTCTCCTTATCCTTTTTATTTGCTTTTTGTGCCAAGAGTAACCTCTAATGAGAGTGAAGTAATGATTGGAAAAGTTGCTGTCCCGAAACAGATTTCTGTGCTTCACCGTAAAAATTCCTGAGAGAGCTCTGTACGTCGGATTGAGCTGTAATGTTTTGTGCTTATTCCCCAGGTTGTTATCTAACTTTCGTTAGTTCAACACTTTTTGATTTGAGCAACATAAGATCTTCGAAAAATTCGTCTTTACCTGCTGGTCTGTTTTGACAGATTTCTGCCATTTTTCTGCATTTGCTTCTTGTTAGTTCCTTCTTGAGTTCCTTTGGGGAATTGAGCTTTTTGAGGGAAGTGCTACAGTAGCTAGTGTTCTAATGGAAGTTTATTTGGTTTTAGAACTGAACCTTAAGACCTTTTTATCTTGAGTGCACTAATGTTGCTAATGAGACTGTGTGAAGTTTTGTATGAAGGAAAAATTTCAGGTGTATGGAAGGAATGAGTAATGAGATGAAGGATGGACTAAAGCTCAAGCTTGGGGATGCCACGCGTGTCACCCCAAGAAATATTCAAGAAGTACAAGCGTCAAAGCTTGGTGATGCCCAAGGCATCCCCTTCTTCATCAATAAAAATCTCAGGTTTCTTTCAAACACTTCATTTTTATTGTTTCATGCACAGTTGTGTTGTTCTTGGAGCGTCTTCTTTTTTGTTTTCGTTTTGGTTTTTAGTTTGCATGGTTTGCTTAGTTTGCTGAATAAATTGGTTGGACCCCCTCTTTCATACGTTGGTTTGCAAATGGTCTGGTTTGGTTTGGAAAAGAGTAGGAAAGCTCATGCTTAAGTGGTAAAGAGAGCTTGTTTTTGACTGTGGCCTATGCTTTGTCATGCCATGCTTGATATTGTTTTGGATTTATGCTTAGTATTGTTTTCTGTAGCATGGCTTGTTATAAACAATTGAGATTGCTTAATGTGCCTTGGATGAATCATGCGTTGTTTTAGCACTTTAAAGCATAAGTATAGTGGTGTTCTCCTTTGATGCTTTATTTGGGTTGACTTGGTGCATGCTCACACCATGTTATGACTATCTCAAGTCACCATAAGCCTTTATGATCCTTTAGTTTTCAACTTGTAGTATCACTTTATGCTTTGATCAATGATGTTTTGTCGCTCTGCATGATTATGGCCATTATTGCTCTCTCGTTTGTCGCTCCCTTACTATTGCTAGCCTTCACTTTCACTGAGTATGTTTTACTCATGTTTCCAACTCCCTTAAACCAAATATTGCCAAAGTTTCCACCATACCTACCTATTAGCATCATTTGCTACTTCCGTGCATATTCAATATGCCTTGTTTTCTTCCGAATAAAATGTTTGCTTGTTATGAGAAAGTTAGTTAGTAAAGCTCTCACGAACTTGATGGCACACTTTATTTCCCGCACGTAATAAACCTGAACCATTGTGAACTCTCCATGAAAGTTATATGCTTGCTAATTATAGGCTGGGGATTAGCAGAACCATGCTGTCACGAGGAACGCTTTCAACACTTGTAAATATATACCCAGTTGATACCTTGCTCTTTTGTTTGCGGATGTCGTCGGTGTGAAATAAATGGGGAGCTTGTAAGTCCATGGAGTTATGTATGTGTGTTAGAGAAACGCCTGGGCCGCTGGTCTAATCCATGCTGACATGGTGGAAACCTGCAGCGTAACCATAATGATATCTATGAAGCATTCTTCTTATAAAAAAAGAGAGATAGCTATTGAGAAAAAAAAAGATTTATGAAAAGAGGAAAGAGAGAAAAAAGCACCATTTTCCCATGGTAAATAAGAAGATTGCTGAGATACTCATTGTCTGCTTGCCTTGTCATTTTGATATGGGGATTCTTCCATATCATCGGGCAAGGGGTACCCCGTTGGCGGTTCTCAATGATACACACATACTTACGATGATAAGAACTTACCGGTAACTAAAGTTGAGTAGCATGAGGAGTGAACCTCGTACTCAAGGGACTTGGGATTTTCAGTTTATAGTCTGTCAAGCATATAACTCAGATTGGACCTCACTTTCACCTTAACCACATTAAAGATGCTTATGATAGGGGCAATGAGAGCTCAAAGCTAATGAGTACCATACTTTCAGCATTTGGAAGCCTTTCAAAATTATTCAAAACCTTTTCATTTCCTTGTTGAGTCTCCACACATTCTATGAGCACTTTCTTGAGAGCATAGTGGCCATTCTTAGTTCTATGTGCATTGTCCCCAAGACTTGTTGATTGATGCATACCTTGATATTGCTTGTTTTAAACTATTTGTATCTAGTCACTCTTGTAAACTTTGAAGGTGTCCTATGCATTTATGTTTGCTACTCTATGAGGGACAAGCTGAATGCCACTATGCTATGTTTTCTTTATGTGAAACAAACAAACGTCTTGCAAAGCATTGTTATTGATGATTCTTTTCTTTGTGCCTTTTCATGTTGCATCATTGTTTCTTTGTCTTATTGCTAGAACTTTGTCTTTCATGTTATGATTGAAGTACTATGATCCCAGCTTTGAATGTTTTACAACTACTTTGATCAAGTTTATGATGGTGCATGTCACCTCAAAAATTATTCTTTCTTTTTATCACTTACCTACTCGAGGACGAGCAGGAGTTAAGCTTGGGGATGTTGATACATTGCAAATGTATCTATAATTTTTGATGCTCCATGCTTGGTTTTATCCACTTTCTTGTGTTTTGTCCACACTTTGGAGTACTTTTCATATGATTTCTTGGACTAACCTATTAACAAGAGCCACAGTGCCAGCTGCCTGTTTTCTGCTGTTTTTGGTTCCAGGAAAGTCAGAAAATGAATATTCTCGGAATTGGACGGGACAAAAGCCAAAGTGCCTATTTTTCCAGAAGACTCCAGGAGCCAGAATACGAGACAGAGGAGGGCCAGGGGCTGGCCACCCCCCAGGCGCGGGCTTAGCCTGGCCACGCCAGGGCCTGGTGTGGTGGCCCCAGGCACCCCCTCGGTCCCCCTCTTCGCCTATAAGAAGCCTTCTGACCTAAAAACTTCGGGGGGTTCTACGTTTTTCCACGAAAAGTTCCGCTGTGCCGCCGCCACCGAAGGGGAGATTCAGGGGACATAAAGTCTCTGTTCCGACACCCTACCGGGATGGGGAAGTGCCCCCGGAGCCATCTCCATCGATCCCCACCATCATCTTCATCGACCATCCATGTTTCTTGCATCTATGAGTGAGTAATCCCCCGCTATAGGCTATGGGGATGGTAGGGATTGGATGAGATCGTTCATGTAATGGCATCAGATTGTTAGGGCATGGTGCCTAGTATCTTTTATTAGAGCTTTATGACTTTGTTGCGACTTGTTGTGCTTAATGCTTGTCACTAGGGCCCGAGTGCCATGATTTCAGATCTGAACATGTTATTGATTCATCATGATAGTATTGTTTTGGGTCTTATCTACAAGTTGTATACACACGTCGTTGTCCGGAACCTATGTTCCCGAAGTGATAGAAATCGGGGTAGCTGGAAGGGAAAGGCTTTGATGTGAGGATCACATGTGTTCACGGAGTGTTAATGCTTTGCTGCGGTGCTCTATTAAAAGGAGCACCTTAATTGCCAGTAGTTCCCTAGAGGCCCCGCTGCAAACGGGCTGGCAGGACAAAAGATGTTGTGCAAGTTCTCATTGCGAGCACGTATGACTATATATGGAACACATGCCTAGGATTGTCTAGTACTTGGGTGCTTTATCTTATTTATTTGCAATTGCCCTATGTTCTGATTGCTATGTGAATTGTCTTATCCATGCAACGCCCATCCATCCATCCCTATGCCTACCGCACTCGAATCCCACTGTTTACTGCTTTTGTTACTACTGTCTTTGCTTTGCTACTGCTGTTACTTTACTATTCCTACTACAAAACTGTTGCTACTGATAAACTGTTGTGAGCAAGATTGTTTCTAGGTGTAGCTGAATTGACAACTCAGTTGTTAAGGCTGATAAGTATTCTTTGGCTCCCCTTGTGTCGAATCAATAAATTGGGTTTCACTTCCCTCGAAAATACTGCGATACACCCCCTATACTTGTGGGTCATCACTCAGCAAAGAAGAAAGTTCTTCTATGATTTGAGGCATTATTTTTGGGATGACCCACACTTATACAAAGAAGGAGTTGCTGGTATTATGCGAAGATGTGTTCCAGAATATGAACAAAAGGATATATTGCGTAAATATCATGGTAGTGCCTATGGAGGACATCATGCAGGAGATAGAACTGCACAAAAGGTACCGCAATCAGGTTTCTACTGGCCTACCCTTTTTAAAGATGCAAGAAAATTTGTCCTATCTTGTGATGAATGTCAGCGTGTTGGTAATATTTCTAGACGCAATGAAATGCCTATGAACTACTCTCTAGTTATTGAACCTTTTGATTGTTGGGGATTTGACTTTATGGGTCCTTCCCCTCCTTCGAAAGGCTACACTCATATTCTTGTTGCCGTTGATTATGCTACTAAGTGGGTAGAAGCTATTCCTACAAAGAGTGCTGACGGAGAGACTCTCTAAAAATTCTTAAGGATGTTATCTTTCCTAGGTTTGGGGTTCCTAGGTATCTCATGACCGATGGGGGTTCTCATTTCATTCATGGTGGTTTTAGGAAGACCCTTGCTAAATATGATGTTAATCATAGAATTGCTTCAGCTTATCACCCCCAAACTAGCGGGTAAGTAGAGTTATCAAATAGAGAGATTAAATCTATCTTGCAAAAGACTGCTAATAGGTCTAGGAAAAACTGGGCTAAGAAGTTGAATGATGCTTTATGGGCTTATAGAACTGCTTACAAAAATCCTATGGGAATGTCTCCTTATAAAATGGTTTATGGGAAAGCTTGTCACCTACCCTTAGAATTAGAACACAAAGCTTACTAGGTAGTGAAAGAACTAAATAGATATTGTAAGCTCGCTGGTGAGAAAAGATTATTTGACTTAAGTTCTTTAGATGAATGGAGGAGTGAAGCCTATGAGAATGCTAGGCTCTTTAAGGAAAAAGTTAAAAGATGGCATGATAAGCAAATACTTAAGAGAGAATTTCATGTTGGTGAGAAAGTTCTATTGTATAGGTCTCGTCTCAGATTTTTTGCAGGTAAGCTACTATCAAAATGGGAAGGACCTTTCATCATTGAAGAAGTATACTGTTCAGGAGCAAAAAAAAATTCTTCTCTAAAAGATAATACTACAAAAGTAGTGAATGGACAGCGACTCAAACACTATATTGCTGGAGATCCTTACAATAAAGATGTTGATGCCTTTCAAGTTATAACTCCAGAGAAATTCATTGAGGACCAAATTCAGAGACCTGCAGAGTCTGTTTTCATATAGGTAACAGTTCTGGTAACAAAAGTTCTGCAAAAATACTATCCAACTATATTTTTGCAGTTTTAAGTCAATAAGGAAAGTTACAAAGCGAAAAAGGGACGGAAACGGAGCCGGGGTGGCCCACACCACCCCATGGCGAGGGCCCACCCCTGGCCGCACCATCAGGTGGTGAGGCCACCCAGGACTCCGCCTCCGACTCGTTTTCTCCCAGTACCTTCCTTTTGATACGAAACTTCATAATATATAACCCCACGGATCTTCCGAGGTTCGTATATCGTGTTTTTGTTTCGATCTGTTCCTGCCAGGTAAAATCTCAGATTTGTAGCCTCAATGTCTTCCACTAGATCAGTTAAGGGAGATTCCTTGGAAGATATCATCAACCCATACATGAGAGAATTGAAGATTCATCCCAAGGAGTTATTGCTCGAAGGTGGGGAGGTTCGGATTAAAGAGGTTCAAGGCCCTAAAGGTGAAGGAAGTCTGGAGGACAGGATGGAAGCATTGGAACAAGAAGTCTTTAGGTACAAGAAGATGGCGGGGCGCGAAGTGGATATCATCCATAAGATTTGTTCCGAACTCATCACCGAGCACCAAAAGGAGACTGCTGAACTCAAAGACGAAGTCCTCGCACTCTGCCAAACAACCAATGAACTGCAAGCACAGTTCTATGACGTTCAAAATCAAAACTGTGAGTATGAGGCTAGATTTAAACTCATAAGTGCTGCTGCAAGTTTCAGGATGTTGGAAACCACGATGTCCTTTGTTGATGGGAAGCCTTTACCTTGGAAGACGGACGAAGATGAGAGGATACCACCACCACCTAAGGAGTAATTCGTCATCAGGTTTGGCATCGCCTTGGTTTGTTCCAAGCTTGGGGGAGTGCCGCGGTATCACATCACTATCTTCTATCTTTTTACCTTATTAGTAGAGTCATATCATGAATAGAGGAGTTATTTTGTAGTATGGTCTGCATTTTGGAAGTGTCCCCTCTCTCGTTAGATATGTATCCCTTGGTGTGAGTTGCCGTTATGGAATATTAATGAGAAGTTCTATCATTCACTCTTTTGAATAGCTTATATTAGTTTTCAATTCGTGGTTATATGATTGATCTTGTTGTTAGTATTGCTATCACTCTGGGATCATTGAGTTAATTTAGTTGGTTTTGGAAAACCTGGCTCGGTCTGTAGCAACACTATTTTTGAGAGTTGAATGAAAAAGATAGAAGTACTCTAAAGAAAAATAATTTTATCATCTTTCTTTCTTGATTTCCTCATAAGTCTAGTATTCTCTAGTTAAGATCTTTTGTGCTTCCGAGGAAGATTGCATGTTTGTCTTTATCACTTGTATGTTTGTTTGTTTCCTTCAACTCTTGTACTTGCTACCCAGCCTTGCTAGCCAAAAACCTGTACTGAGAGGATCTCTTCTCGTGCATCCACCTCCTTTAAACCAAAACATTTGCCATTTGTGTCCACCATACCTACCTATTAGCATTATTGCTATTCCAAGTAAATTCTTGTTTTATCTACCTCCCAAATTAAACTTGTTATGTGAAAATTAGTGATTAAAGCTCTCACGAACTTGATGGCACACATTACTTTCTTGCACTAAATAAACTTGAACCATTATGCTCACCTATGTTGCGTATATGCTTGCGCTTTGTAAGTTGTGAATTAGCATAACCATGCTGTCATGGGGAACACTTTTAACATTGCACTGGTGCTTTGTACCAAGTTGATATCATGTTCTTTTGTCTATGGATGTCGTCGGTGTGAAATGAAAGGGGAGCTTGTAAGTCCATGGAGTTATGCATGTGTGTTAGACAAACGCCTGGGCCGCTGGTCTAATCCATGCTGACATGGTGGAAACCTGCAGCGTAACCATAACGAGTATCTATGAAGCATTCTTCTTATAAAAAAAAGATATAGAGATTGAGAAAAAGAGAAAAGAAAAAAAAGAGGTTATGAAAAGAGGAAAGATAAAAAAAGCACCATATTCCCATGGTAAATAAGAAGATTGCTGAGATGCTTGTTGTCTGCTTGCCTTGTCATTTTGATATGGGGATTCTTCCGTATCATCGGGCAAGGGGTACCCCGTTGGCGGTTCTCAATGATACACATATGCTTACGATGACAAGAACTTACTGGTGACTAAACTTGAGTAGCATGAGGAGCGGCCCACATATTCAAGGGACATGAGATTCTCAACTTACAACTTGTCATTGCATATCCTCATATTTGATCACTTTAACCTTAATCACCTAAAGATGCCTATGATAGGGGCAATGAGAGCTGAAAGCTAGTAAGTATCATAATTTTTGGGAGCTCTTTATGAGACTTGCAATCCATGCTTCCCTCTTTGAAGGGCCTTTCTTTTACTTTGTAGTTGAGTCAGTAAACCTACTCCCTTCTATCTCAGCAAGTATTTTGAGTTGTTGTGTTTCATTCATGCATATGATGATTTATGCAATCATGTCTTATGTTCCTTGTTTTGCACATTGCTCTTATCCTGATGTTTACTACTTTGAAAGCTATCATTGAAAAACCAGTTATTTGTGAACTCCAGCAAATTGTCAACTATTCTTTGACCAAGAGCTAAGTTTGCCATTACCAATTATGATTCACTTTATGTATCTTTATTGTGTTTCCTTTACTTATTGCAAGTTGAGTTATATAATAGTGAGTTGTATTCTATTATGATCTATGTATTTGATGAATGTGATGCTTCTTGTCCGTATTTCTTTTATCGACTCTTCACTCCATAAACCTGAGGTCATGTTTATTGAGCTCAGTTTTGCTTGGGGACAAGCGAAGTCTAAGCTTGGGGGGAGTTGATACGTCCATTTTGCATCACTATTCTATGTCTTAATTCACTATTATTCATTGATATATTTCATATTGAGAGGTGATACTTATGTTATTTCATCTATTTTTGCATGGTTGATGACATTTGGAGCATGGACCGCTGCAGTCAGGATCCTGATGGAAAAGGTGCTGTTTGGAGGCAAAATTCGCGAAGATCAGAAAATCCGGGAAAATATACGGAAAATCCTATTTTTCCAGAAGACTAAGGATGCCAGAAGATGGAGTGGAGATGGGCCACAGGGGGCCCACACCACCCCATGGCGTGGGAAGGCCTAGGCCACGCCAGGAGGTGGTGTGGCCACCCTGGCCCACTCCAGCCTCTCCCCTCTGGCGTATATCAACCTCCCGAAACCCTAAGACTCGGGGAGCGACCACATAAAGATTCCGCCGCCTCTGCGGGGCGGAAAAAACCGAGATATAAAGATCTCTCCGGCAGACAGATTTCTGCCGGGGGAATTCCTTCCCAGAGAGGGGAGATCGTCGCCATCAACACCACCATCAAGCTGGACTTCATCAGGATCATCATCATCACCATCATCATCACCATCAGCACCCTCATCACCATTTCCATATTGCTGTAACAATTGCGTTGAATCTTGCATAGTTCATAGGGGAAACTTTCCCGGTGTTGATTACTCTTTGTAGTTGATGCTATTGAGTGAACTGTTGAATTATTGTTTATGTTCAGATTGTTATACATCATTATTCCATCTCTGATCATGATCCATATGATGTCTTGTGAGTAGTTTGTTTTATTCTTGAGGACATGGGAGAAGTCTTGTTGTTAGTAGTGGAGTTGTGTTGAGAAAGATTCAATAGATTGTTATTTAAGTTGTGGTGTACTTCTTCTAGTGGTGTCATGTGAACATCGACTGCATGACACTTCACCTATATGGGCCTAGAGGAATGCATTGTGTATTTGGCTACTAATCGTAGGGGTTGCCGGAGTGACAGAAACCTAAACCCCTGTTAGGAAACCATTGCACAAGGGACGTAAGGGTCTTAGAGTTTAAAGCTGTGGTTAGGTTTCTACCTTAAATACTTTCTTGTACTAATGGATGTTTGCAAGGGGTATAATCACAAGTATGTATTAGTCTTGGATGGGGCGGTACATTAGCACAGGTTCACCCACACAACACTTAGCAAGCTAAAGAAGATTAATCAACTATATGAAGCGAAAGCACTTGACAGTCTTCCCATGTGTCCTCGAGAACGTTTGGTCATCTTAAGTAATACAACCGGCTTGTCCTTTGCTGCATAAAGGATTCGGCCACTTGCTGGATTTATTCCTACTGTCTTTTATTTACTCGTACTTTGTTTACTTTCTTTATTGAAAACCCCTAAAAATCCGTTTGCTAAGTATTTACAGAGAATTCCTGATCCATACCACTAGCCAGCACCTTCTGCTCCTCGTTGGGTTCGACACTCTTACTTATCGAAAATACTGCGATACACCCCCTATACTTGTGGGTCATCAATAATAAGTCTTTAGGTTCAGTTCCAACACCAATAAAACTTCCATTATAACACAAGATACTGTAGCACTTCCATCAAAAAGCTCAATTCCCCAAAAGAACTCAAAAAGGAACCAACAAGAAGCAAATGCAAATAATGGCAGAAATCTGTCAAAACAGACCAGCAGGTAAAGACGAATTTTTTCGAAGACCTTCTGTTGCTCAAATCAAAAAGTGTTAAACTAACGAAAGTTAGATAACAACCTAGGGCAGAAGCTCAAAAATTCACGCCTTAAAAGGACGTACAGAGATTTTACACGATTTTTTACGGTGAAGCATAGAAATCTATTTCGGGACAACAACTTTCCCAATCATTACTTCTCTCTCATTAGAGGTTACTCTTGGCACAAAAAGCAAATAAAATGGATAAGGAGAGGTTATTACTGAAGCAATAACTTCCAAGACTCATCAAAAACTTTTGGGTTTTCTTCCAATAAGTACTTTTCTTTAACGTCTTTAAGTTAGGCATGATAGTTTGAGAAGATGCTCACATAAGAAATATGAATTGAAGTAAAAGAGAGCATCAAGAAGCAAATTCAAAGCACATTTAAGTCTAACCCACTTTCTATGCATAGGAATCTAGTAAAGAAACAAGTCATGAAAGCACAAAGCAACAAGCATAGGAAAGCAAAACAAGTGCAACTTCAAAATTTTCAACATAAAGAGGGGAAACTTAATATTATTGAGATGCATAAAACCATGTTTCCCTCTCTCATAATAACTTTAAGTAGCATCATGAATAAAATTAACAATATAACTATCACATGAAACATTCTTATCATGAGCCACATGCATATAATAATTATTACTCTCCACATAAGCATAGTCATTCTTATTAATTGTGGTGGGAGCAAATTCAACAAAATAGCTATCATTATTATTCTCATCACCATAATAATCAAATATAGGAGGCATGTTGTAATCATTAATTTTCTTTTTAATAGTAGGTGGACTGAAAATATCACATTCATCATTGTAATCATCATATATTGGAGGTTTGGTATCATCATAAGCAATAGAATAGCTATCTTCCAAAGCTGGGGAACTAAAAAGATCATTTTCATAAAAACTAGCTTCCCCAAGCTTAGAATTTTCCATAGCATTAGCAATAATGGTGTCCAAAGAATTCATACTAACAACATTGCTATTAGCATGTAAATAAAGGTCCATAGGTTTTTTTCATTTTCTCTTCAAACACTTCATGTCCTAACTCAAGATAAATACTATAAAGCTCTCTAATTTTCTTGTTGTTTTCCATTAAGCCTAACTAGTGAAAACAAGAAACAAAAAGACAAAATTGCATAATCTAAAGGAAATAACTTCGAGCACTCACATCGGAGGATCTGAGTACCTTTTACCTTACCTCCCCGGCAACGGCGCCAGAAAATAGCTTGATGTCTATGCACTTCTATTCTTGTAGATAGTTGTTGGGCCTCCAAGTGTAGAGGTTTGTAGAAAAATAGCAAGTTTTCCCTTAAGTGGATCACCCAAGGTTTATCGAACTCAGGGAGGAAGTGGTCAAAGGTATCCCCTCTCAAGCAACCCTGCAATCAAGATACAAGAAGTCTCTTGTGTCCCCAATACACTTGTCAGGTGTATAGGTGCACTAGTTCGGCGAAGAGATAGTGAAATACAAGTGGTAACGGTGATAGAAAATAGCTTGATGGCGTGGAAAAGACTAAAGTAAAACTGAAATAAAGATAGAAGCAAGCAAACATGTAACAGATCTAGTTGCAAATGGTGTATCAATGCTTAGAAACAAGGCCTAGGGATCATACTTTCGCTAGTGAACACTCTCATATAAATATATTCTTCTTTATGATACTACACTGAACTACTCTCCGGTTGGACACTCTAATCGTTGGTAGGGCTATAACAGCACACCTCAAAGTTCATCTTTCCCATCTAGATAACCCCACACTGTCACCTTGAGTACTAGATGGTTCAAACAAACACCACAATTTCATAAAGACATCCAACTCCAAATATAACTCATAACAAGTATTTGAAATCTCTAGCCTAAGTGCCACCATGGTGTGCACACTGTCAACTTCACACACATGGGGAGAGCAGAGATCTATTAAAGCACTTGAGTAGCAAGGTAGATCTATAGATTACAAGCTCATGATCAAAATATGATCATGCATAGAGACAGAGAGATGAACACATAGCTACCGGTAGAACCCTTAGCCTCGAGAGAGAACTACTCCCTCCTCATCATGGGAATCAGCAATGGTGATGGAGATGGTGGTGGAGATCGATGGAGATGGCTCCGGGGGCACTTCCCCCTCCCAGCAGGGTGCCGGAACAGATACTTTCTGTCCCCCGAATCTCCCCTTCGGTGACGGTGGTGCTGCGGAACTTTTCGTGGATTTCTGATTGACTATCTAGGGTTTATGCATCAGGAGGCTCTTATAGGCGAGAGGGGAGACCGAGGGGGTGCCGGAGGGGCCCACACCACCCCCTGGCATGGCCTGGCCTGGCCCACACCACCAGGTGGTGTGGCCAGCCCCTGGCCCCTCTCCGTCTCGTCTTCTGGCTTTGTGAGTCTTTCGGTAAAATATCGACTTTGGCTTTTGTCCGGTCCAATTCCGAGAATATTGATTTTCTAACTTTCCTGGAACCAAAAACAGCAGAAAATAGGCAACTGGCACTGTGGCATCTTGTTAATAGGTTAGTTCCAGAAAGTGTATGAGAAGTACTCCAAAGTTGGAACAAAACATAAGAAAGTAGATAAAACCAAGCATGGAAGATCAAAAATTATAGATACGTTAGCAACGTATCAACATCCCCAAACTTAACTCCTGCTCGTCCTCGAGTAGGTAAGTGATAAAAAGAAAGAATAATTTTTGAGGTGACATGCACCATCATAAACTTGATCAAGGTATTTGTAAAACAATGATAGCTGGGATCATAGTACTTCAACATAGCATGAAAGATAAAGTTCTAATAATAAGACATAACAACTATGTTGCAACATGAAAATGCACAAACAAAAGATTCATGAATAACAATGCTTTGCAAGACGTTTGTTTATTTCACATAAAGAAAACATAGCATAATAGTATTCAGCTTGTCCCTCATAGAGTAGCAAATATAAATGCATAGGACACCTTCAAAGTTCATAAGAGTGACTAGATACAAATAGTTTAAAACAAGCAATATCAAGATATGCATCAATCAACTAGTCTTGGGACAATACACATAGAACTAAGAATGGCCACTATGCTCTCAAAGTAGGTGCATAAAGGTACAAGCTGGAGACTCAATATAATGGTGGAAGAAAGACCTTCATAGAAGGAATTAGGGATTCAAGTCTCATAAAGGGCTTCCAAAAATTATGGTACTTATAGCTTTCAGCTCTCATTGCCCCTATCATAAGCATCTTGAAGTGATTACGGTTAAAGTGAACAAACTATGGTGTACATGCTTGACGAAGTATAAGTTAGAAATCTCATGTCCCTTGTATACGAGGGCCGCTCCTCATCCTACTCAAGTTTAGTCACCGATAAGTTCTTGTCATCGTAAGTACATGTGTATCATAGAGAACCGCCAACGGGGTACCCCTTGCCCGATGATACATAAGAATCCCCATATCAAAATGACAAGGCAAGCAGACAACGAGCATCTCAGCAATCTTCTTATTTAACATGGGAATATGGTGTTTTTTTCTCTCTTTCCTCTTTTCATAATCTTTTTTTTTCTTTTTTTCTTTTTTTCTCTATATAGGACTCTTTTTTTATAAGAAGAATGCTTCATAGACAGCTCATTATGGTTACGCTGCAGGTTTCCACCATGTCAACATGGATTAGACCAGCGGCCCAGGCGTTTCTCTAACATATATACATAACTCCATGGACTTACAAGCTCCCCTTTCATTTCACACCGACAACATCCATATACAAAAGAGCATGATATCAACTAGGTACAAGTACCAAGTGCAATGTTGAAAGCATTCCCCATGACAGCATGGTTTTGCTAATTTCCAACAAATAAGTGAAAGCATGTACAACATAGACGACACAATGGTTCAAGTTTATTTAGGGCAAGAAAAGTAAAGTGTGCCATCAAGTTCGTGAGAGCTTTAATCACTAGTTTTCTCATAACAAGTTTAATTCGGAAGGAAAACAAAAGCATGAATATACTTGGAATAACATAAGCTAGTAGGTAGGTATGGTGGACTCTTTGGAATAACTTGGTTTAGGGTGTTGGATGCATGTGTGGAACTCATACTTGGTTGCGGAGGCTAGCAAAAGACTGGGAGCGACAAACTAAGAGAGCAATAATGGCCATAGTCATGCAGAGCGACAAAACATCATTGATAAAAGCATAAAGTGATACTACAAGTTGAAAACTAAAGGATCATAAAGGCTTATGGTGACTTGGGATAGTCATAACATGGTGTGAGCATGCGCCAAGTCAACCCAAATAAAGCATCAAAGAAGAATACAACTATACTATGCTTTAATATGCTAAAACAACGCATGATTCTTCAAAGGCACATTAAGCAATCTCAATTGTTTATAACAAGTCATCCTACAACAAAGAATACTAAGCATAAAGCCAAAACAATATCGAGCATGGCATGACAAAGCATAGGCCACAGTAAAAAACAAGCTCTCTTTACCACTTAAGCATTAACTTTCCTACTCTTTTCCAATCCAAACCAAACTATTTGAAAACCAATGTATGAAAGAGGGGGTCCAACCAATTTATTTAGAAAACTAATCAAACCAAGCAAACGAAAAACCAAAACAAAAACGAAAAAGAAGACGCTCCAAGAACAACACAACTGTGCATGAAACAATAAAAATGAAGTGTTTGGAAGAAACCTGAGATTTTTATTGATGAGGCATCCCCAAGCTTTGACGCTTGTACTTCTTGGATATTTCTTGGGGTGACACGCGTGGCATCCCCAATCTTGAGCTTTAGTCCATCCTTCATCTCATTACTTATTCCTTCCATACACCTGAATTTTTTCCTTCATACAAAACTTCACACAATCTTTATTAGCAACATTAGTGCATTCAAGATCATAAGTCTTTAGGTTCAGTTCTAACACCAATAAATCTTACATTAAAACACTATATACTGTATCACTTCCCTCAAAAAGCTCAATTCCCCAAAATAACTCAAAGAGGAACCAACAAGAAGCAAATGCAAAAAAATGGAAGAACTCTGTCAAAGCAGACCAGCAGGTAAATATGATCTTTTTCGAAGACCTTCTGTTGCTCAAATAAAAAAGTGTTGAACTAACAAAACTTAGATAACAACCTGGGGCAGAAGCACAACAAATTACAGCTCAATACGACGTACAGAGATTGTACACGAATTTTTACGGTGAAGAACAGAAATCTGTTTCGGGACAGCAACTTTCCCAAGCATTACTTCTCTCTCATTAGAGGTTACTCTTGGCACAAAAAGCAAATAAAAAGGATAAGGAGCGGTTATTACTGAGGTAATAACTACCAAGACTCATCGAAAACTTTTGGTTATCTCCCAATAAGTACTTTTCTTTAACGCCTTTAAGTTAGGCATGATAGTTTGAGAAGATTCTCACATAAGAAATATGAATTGAAGTAAAAGAGAGCATCAAGAAGCAAATTCAAAGCACATTTAAGTCTAACCCACTTTCTATGCATAGGAATCTTGTAAAGAAACAAGTCATGAAAGCACAAAGCAACAAGCATAGGAAAGCAAAACAAGTGCAACTTCAAAATTTTCAACATAAAGAGGGGAAACTTAATATTATTGAGATGCATAAAACCATGTTTCCCTCTCTCATAATAACTTTAAGTAGCATCATGAATAAAATTAACAATATAACAATCACATGAAACATTCTTATCATGAGCCACATGCTTAAAAGAATTAATACTCCCCACATAAACATAGTCATTCTTATTAATTGTAGTGGGAGCAAATTCAACAAAATAACTATCATTATTATTCTCATCACCATAATCATCAAATATAGGAGGCATATTGTAATCATAATTACTTTCCTCCTCTATAGTAGGTGGACTGAAAATATCATATTCATCATTGTAATCATCATATATTGGAGGTGTAGTATCATCATAAGCAATAGAATAATTATCTTCCAAAATGTGTTCATTTGTAAACATATCATCATTGGAAGGATCATGGATAGCACTAATAGTACATCAATTATTAATATAATCATTTTTTAAGAATTGGTACCGAAGAGATTTTCAATATCAAAGGTAGTGTGCTTTTCCCAATCATGATCACTACTATAGGTAATAGGCATAGGAACATCATCGAGTTCAGACTCATCAAAAACTATAATACGAGCAACATGCTTAGGGGAAATACCGTTTCCTCTCTTCTTTTACTCCTCCTATTCTTCTTTTTCTTCCTCTCTTTAGGAGGGAGAGGCTTGAAAGGAAGCTTCTCCATATACCCTGGTTCATTGTTAGAGACAATAGAAGAAACTTTGGAGGATTCCTTCTTTTCATTAATAAGATCAAAACACATATTAGTCCTATCATATTTTGGTAAAATCTCATCTTCTATAATATTTTGTATGTAAGTATTTGTGTGGAAATTATCAACACAATAAAGATGACAACCATGCAGGACACTATTCATATCAAAAGCACTCATATCTACCAAAGAAGTTTTTCTTGATAATTCTTCACACCCCAAAAATAATGTAAGTTCATTATGCTGATTAGGAATGATCATGCAATCACAATATAAACTTGCAGTACTCATTGGATTAGAAGGGCTATTATTATGGCATGAGCATTGAAAATTGAAATGACCCACTTCAAAGCAAAGTTCACAAATAAAAGGATAAAGGGCACAAACTTTTTTTCCAAGATCATTTAAAGCCCTATACCACATTCTAGTTTTTTCATACTTGTGGGTGATGCAATATTCTTCTTCAATTTGATTATTCTCACAAGGTCTATGTATTCCACAAAAATTAACATGCTTATAAGAAATAGTACTTTCAGAGGTTTGAGCATGTTTATTGCTATCATTAACAACAATTTCATTTTCCATGCAAGTGTCTTTAAAAGGCTCATGATACATGTCCCATTTTTCTTTAGGAGCATTAATATGAGAAGCAAAGGTTATAAAACAATCAATAAGAATTTGAGGATCAAGACCATATTTAGCACTAAGCTCTTGAAAATCAGCAGTTTTAGCAAAAGATTTAATGCAATCATACTCATAGTTTATACCTGGTTCTTTACCTTTGTTGTTATCCCAATCTTCAGTATTGCTTTGAATTGTTTCAAGAAGATCCCACTTAGCTTTGACCTCCTTACTTGTGAAGGATCCCTCTAAACAAGTATCTAGATAGTCCTTGTAATGTCCTGAAAGCCTTGCATAGAAATTATTAATAACAATATTACTGGGGAGCTCATGAATGGGACATTTTAGCATTAGTGACTTCAATCTCCCCATGCTTGGGAAATACTTTCCCCATCATGAGGATGAAAATTATAAATTTAATTCCTATCTTTATGAATTTCAAAGAGGAGGATAAAATTTAGAGTAAAAGAGAGATTAAAGTTCCTTCCACTCCAAATGATGAGGATCATCTAGTAGCTCATACCACTCCCTTGCTTTGCCCTTAAGTGAAATAGGGAATAATTTCCTCTTAACTTGGTTCATTGAAATACCTACACACTTTAACAACTCGCATAATTCATGTATAAAGAGTAAATGATCACCAGGATGGACAGTTCCATCTCCAAAATAGCAATTATTCATAACACGTTCAACAATTTTTATAGGTAATTTAAAAGGGATGCTTTTAGTATGTGGATTTAAAATATCACAAGTATCGTTAGAATTACCACATATGGGAGATAAAGTATCATCAGAGCAAATTTTCTTCTTTAAAGCTGGGGAACTAAAAAGATCATTTTCATAAAAACCAACTTCCCCAAGCTTAGACGTTTCCATAGCATTAGCAATAATGGTGTCCCAAGAATTCATACTAACAACATTGCTATTAGCATGCAAATAAAGTTCCATAGGTTTTTAATTTTCTCTTCAAACACTTCATGTCCTAACTTAGGAAAAATACTAAAAAGCTCTCTAATTTTCTTGTTGTTTTCCATTAAGCCTAACTAGTGAAAACAAGAAACAAAAAGACAAAATTGTAGAATCTAAAGGAAATAACTTCGAGCACTCACATCGGAGGATGTGAGTACCTTTTACCTTACCTCCCCGACAATGACGCTAGAAAATTGCTTGATGTCTACGCACTTCTATTCTTGTAGACAGTTGTTGGGCCTCCAAGTGCAAAGGTTTGTATAACAGCAGCAAGTTTTCCCTTAAGTGGATCACCCAAGGTTTATCGAACTCAGGGAGGAAGTGGTCAAAGGTATCCCCTCTCAAGCAACCCTGCAATCAAGATACAAGAAGTCTCTTGTGTCCCCAATACACTTGTCAGGTGTATAGGTGCACTAGTTCGGCGAAGAGATAGTGAAATACAAGTGGTAACAGTGATAGAAAATAGCTTGATGGCATGGAAAAGACTAAAGTCAAACTGAAATAAAGATAGAAGCAAGCAAACATGTAACAGATCTAATTGCAAACGGTGTATCAATGCTTAGAAACAAGGCCTAGGGATCATACTTTCGCTAGTGAACACTCTCATATAAATATATTCTTCTTTATGATACTACACTGAACTACTCTCTGGTTGGACACTCTAATCGTTGGTAGGGCTATAATAGCACACCTCAAAGTTCTTCTTTCCCATCTAGATAACCCCACACTGTCACCTTGAGTACTAGATGGTTCAAACAAACACCACAATTTTATAAAGACATCCAACTCCAAATATAACTCATAACAAGTATTTGAAATCTCTAGCCTAAGTGCCACCATGGTGTGCACACTGTCAACTTCACACACATGGGGAGAGTAGAGATCTATTAAAGCACTTGAGTAGCAAGGTAGATCTATAGATTACAAGCTCATGATCACAATATGATCATGCATAGAGAGAGAGAGATGAACACATAGCTACCGATAGAACCCTTAGCCTCGAGAGAGAACTACTCCCTCCTCATCATGGGAATCAGCAATGGTGATGGATATGGTAGTGGAGATCGATGGAGATGGCTTCGGGGGCACTTCCCCATCCCGGCAGGGTGCCGGAACAGAGTCTTTCTGTCCCCCGAATCTCCCCTTCGGTGATGGCGGTTCTGTGGAACTTTTCGTGCATTTCTGATTGACTATCTAGGGTTTATGCATCGGGAGGCTCTTATAGACAAGAGGGGAGACCGAGGGGGTGCCGGAGGGGCCCACACCACCCCCTGGCGCGGCCTGGCCTGGCCCGCGCCACCAGGTGGTGTGGCCAGCCCCTGGCCCCTCTCCTTCTCGTCTTCTAGCTCCGTGAGTCTTCCGGTAAAATATCGACTTTGGCTTTTGTCCGGTCCAATTCTGAGAATATTGATTTTCTGACTTTGCTGGAACCAAGAACAGTAGAAAACAAGCAACTAGCACTGTGGCATCTTGTTAATAGGTTAGTTCCAGAAAGTGTATGAAAAATACTCCAAAGTTGGAACAAAACATAAGAAAATAGATAAAACCAAAGATGCCAGATCAAAAATTATAGATACGTTAGCAACGTATCACGTAGACATCAAGCTATTTTCTGGCGCCGTTGCCGAGGAGGTAAGGTAAAAGGTACTCACATCCTCCGAACAACTTATGGATGGATTAATGGTGAAAGGAAAATCAAACCTTTGTGAAACCACATCTAGACTAAATAGTGAAATCCTAGTTGAAATGACACATATGTGTCTTAGAGAGGGTGAATAGGTATTTTAAAACTATTATGGTTTTGGCTTGTATAAATTCGGAATAAAACTGTCGTCTAGTTTAACAAGCACAAACTTATAAATATGTTGTGCTCAACTATGTCTACCAACAACTTATGCTAAGCAAGACAAGCAATATGTGACAGCAAGATATGTAACTTCAAGCATGAAGGCTCTCACAAAGTAAACAACATAAGTAAAGAGCTCAGGAATAGAAACAACCAAGACACACAGAGATGATGATTTATCCTATTTTCACTTCCAAGGAAGCTAATCTCTGTTGGAGAGGTGCGGCTGTGTAATGCACTCTAAACGCCACAAAACGCTCACCTTGGGGAGTGGTTACTAAATGTACACCAAATGCAACAAAGCCCCCCCGAGTTGTGAAGGCTTACCATAAATCAAATGCCACAAAGGCTCAACTTATTCTCCCGTGTGCGCACCAAGACAAGCACCCCTTCCACTATGGGACACTTGAGAGCGGTCGCCAAACCCATACAAGCTTGGGGACATTTCCACAACTTAATTGGAGTCGCTCCCAAGAAATCACCATGAAACTTTACACCACCAAGATTGAGCTTCGAGGTCACTGTAACCGTATAGGGCTCCAAGAACCCAAGAGTAATAAGCTCACAAATTTTCACCCCAACAAATCCGTGGAGAACTACTAATGCATCAAATTGCAATGGCAAATCTTTCACTCTCAAATTTCACCAAAGCTATAAAATCTATGGGGGAATAAGAGAGAAAGAACACAAGAGAAGAACACCAAATTTCTCCAACATATAGCTCCCAAGATTTCCTTCACTAAGAAGATATATTGATTTGTAAAAATGTTGATCTAGATCTCCTCTCTCTTTTCGCTAAAAAAGATGCAAGAATCATATGAGGAATAGAGAGTTAGGGAAAATTTTCAAGATCAACAATGGAGGAGAGATAAAATCACATAATCACTTTGCCCTTGGGGAAGAAGCGGACCTTTTATAGCACCCCATAAAAACTACGGACCACTAACACCGAAGTCTCCCTAAAATGAAAAGTAGGTAGAAAGCTTTGAGATTTGGGGCCGTCTAATTTTGCAACTGAATTTTGGTGGTGCTTCACAAAAAACCATTTTTGGAAATAGAAAATGGAAAATCAAATTTTCTTGCAAAGAAAATAGAACTCCCTTTGACAACATCGTTTGCTATTTCAAGATGCACCTCTATATAAAATAATTGCACAATATTACAAACTATGTCATGGATATGACCACGAACATGATCATTTTGTCTCAAAAGCCATGAATGTTCATAGATGATAGTCCGTTTTATGAAGATTTGTTTTACAAAATATGTCAAATGCGATGGTTACCATTTTCTTCCAAGTTTTACATTTATTTATTTATATTTGATTTTCATCTTTAGATTTCAAAATATGGTCAAAACTGTTGAAGTGAGAATTCCTAGTAAGGGTTAAATCTTAGAAAACTCTTTGGAGATCTTCCATGTAATGACTACTTGTGTACCTTAAATAATTAAAAAAATAGAGCAAACCACTAAACACCTATAGTTCAAATTTGACCAAATTCATAATAGATTGGTAGTCTACCGTATAAACGATAAAAAATATCTGGAAAGCTTTGGAATTCAACAAAGTTGGGAACTATCATCAAATATGGTCTAGTTTTAGTAAATATTAGGGTGGTAACATTTTACACCATACTCTTTGCACTTTATTTGCAAAAAACATTTTTAGCACATAAAAAGGTAAAATAATTATTTATGCAAAAAAGATAGACATAAACCTTTGGCTAATATGTAAAAAAATATATTTAAAATTATAAAATAAAAATCAATATATGTATCTAAGTGTCACCCTAGGGCCAACACTCACATAGTTCTTTTGCCGTCAATTTTTCATCAATGACGTCCGCTTCTGGCACGTGGCATGATGATATACTGAGCACCCCTTGTTTTCCAAGTGAAACACTCAATATATACTCCCTCCGTTTCAAAATATAAGATGTTTTAGCTTTGTGAACGGAGTGTATCTAGACTTTTTTAGTGTGTAGGTTCATCTAGATTATATAAGATGTTTTAGCTTTGTGAAAGGAGTGTATCTAGACTTTTTTAGTGTGTAGGTTCATCTAGATTTGGAATGAACCTACACACTAAAACGAGTCTAGGTACACTTCTTTCACAAAGCTAAAACATCTTATATTTTGAAACGGAGGGAGTAATCTTTATATGCCGAGGCGTCGTGTCTAGAAAGCACTCAGACAAAAAACTCATACGCCAAGCGTCTCTAGTTTTCGAGTGTTTTTTCTATGTACTTCAAATTAAGGATGAAAGTGGAGTCAAAAGTTTTCGATTTTTTTTGCGGAAAAACAGAAACGGGATGAAAATGTTGAAATATAGGGTGGGCTCTAGGCCCATCTAACAATTTCTGAAAAATCCCTAAGGGCCTATTCATGCTTGGCAAGGCAAGTGGGGGAAGTTTAGTCCCACGTTGCTAGTGGGGAGAGATGAGCACCAACATATAAGGTGAGCTCTTCTACCATTTGCATGTGGTGTGAGAAGAAGAAGAGGAGCTCCACACGCGCGCTCCTCCTCCGCACGCCCACCTCGCCGCGCGCGCCGCGGGTTGCGGGAATCTCGCCGAGCCGATGTGTTGTTTTTGTTGCACGGAAACGAGATACAAACGCCCTCTCGAGATCCTGTACGGGAGAGGGGCGATTAGGTTTTTGGGGAGAGTCTCCTACGCGACTGCTCGCCATCGTTCGACTGCTTCCACTACATCAACGCCTTCTTCATCGCCATGGCTACCACCGCTGAGCAGGCTGCCGCTAAGAAGAGGGCAACCGACGAGGCTGCCGCCTCTGCTGCCACGACCGCTGCTACTTCGGCCAATTGGCCTACTGGAGGGTACTACATGCTTATCCCTCTTCTGTTAATTTTGATGTGCATAGTACTAGTGATTTCTGTAGATGTCTCTACGATTTGCCTAGTATTGCATAGTTACATAATCAAGTATCAGCGTGTCCACATCATGTTCATGATTTATTTCTGGATTAATATAATCGTAAAATTGCCTAGATTCCTAACAATCCAAAAACCTAATATGTGTAGGCATTTTTCGATTCAAGGTTTTGCTGCTGCACTGAAACCTGCCCCGTTTACGGGGACGTACTTTAAGCGCTGGCAGACCAAAACCACCTTATGGCTCACGGCGATGAACGTGTTCTGGGTCGTCGGTGTCACTCCCACTGGAACGATTGCTCCTGATCAGGAGAAGGCGTTTATGGAGGCCATCGTCGTCTTTGTTGGAGCCGTTCTGAGCGTGATTGGAGATAAGTTGGTTGATGCATATTTACATGTGCGGGTCGGCAAGGACTTGTGGGAGGCACTCGAATCCAAATTCGGTGCAACTGATGCTGGCAGCGAGATGTATATTATTGAGCAGTTCCACGATTACAAAATGGTTGAAAACCGTTCTGTATTGGAACAGGCTCATGAAATACAATGCATCGCAAAGGAGCTTGAGCTCCTGAAGTGCGAGTTACCGGGCAAATTTGTCGCGGGATGCATAATTTCTAAGCTCCCAAATTCCTGGAGGAACTTTGCCACCACTCTGAAACATCAGAGGCGTGAATTCTCAGTAGAGGATGTCATCGGCCATCTGAGTGTTGAGCAGAATTCCAGGGCAAAGGACTCGCATGGAAAAGGAGAAGGGATCTCAGTTGCCAATGTGGTACAGAAGAACTTCAACTCCAACAAGTCCAAAGGGAAGATGGGTGTCCAACAGAATACCGACTTCAAGAAGAAGGGTAACAAGACCTTCAAGAAGGATAAGAAGAAGAGTGGCTGTTTCACTTGTGGTTCGGAGGAACACTAGGCTAACAAGTGCCCACACAAGTTCAAGAAGCCAGGGCAGGACTCTAAGACTGCCAACATGACCGTGAGCAAAAATGAAAGTGGAGCATCTGGGTACGGTAATCTATTTACTGTATTTTCAGTTAGCCAGTCTACCGATTGGTGGATTGACACAGGTGCAAATATTCATGTGTGTGCTGACATCTCATTGTTTTCTTCTTATCAGGTCACAGGGAAAGGCTCCGTACTGATGGGGAACGGCGCGACTGCTTCTGTTCATGGTGTTGGCACGGTCGATCTGAAGTTTACTTCGGGAAGGATCGTGTAGCTCAAGAATGTGCAGCATGTCCCCGCCATCAAGAAGAACCTCGTTAGTGGCTCCCTTCTCTGAAGAGAAGGTTTTAAGTTGGTCTTTGAGTCTAATAAAGTAGTTGTTACGAAATATGGACTGTTTGTTGGAAAAGGTTATGAATGCGTAGGTCTGTTCCGCTTTTCCCTTGCGGATTTTTGTAATAAAGTCGTGAACAATATTCATTCGAATGTTAATGAAACAGAAGTTTGGCATTAACGTCTTTGTCACATTGGTTTCGGTTCTATGACGCGGTTAGCAAAACTGAATTTAATCCCGAGTTTCACTTTAGCCAAAGGTTCTAAGTGCCATTCGTGTGTGCAAGCAAAACAACCTCGCAAGCCCCATAAAGCTGCGGAGGAGAGACACTTGGCACCGTTCGAACTTATACATTCTGATCTGTGTGAGATGAATGGTGTGTTGACTAAAGCTGGAAAAAAATACTTCATGACACTAATAGATGATTCCATTAGATTTTGTTGTGTATATCTGTTAAACACTAAAAGTGAGGCTCTACACTACTTTAAAATCTATAAAGCAGAAGTTGAGAATCAACTTGAAAAGAAGATTAAACGAATCCGGTCAGATCGTGGAGGAGAGTATTTCTCTAATGAGTTTGATTCTTTTTGTGCGGAACATGGTATTATTCATGAGAGGACGCCTCGCTATTCACCTCAGTCAAATGGGGTTGCCGAACGGAAAAACTGTACTCTAACAGATTTGGTTAATGCCATGTTAGATACATCGGGTTTATCCAAGGCATGGTGGGGGGAGGCTATATTGACATCATGTCATGTCCTGAATAAAGTTCCGACAAAAGATAATGAAATTACTCCCTATGAGCAATGGGAGAATAGAAGAACAACACTCTCATACTTACGTACATGGGGTTGTTTGGCGAAAGTCAATGTGCCGATCTCCAAAAAGCGTAAGCTTGGACCAAAGACTGTGGATTGTGTTAATTTGGGTTACGCTAAGAAAAGCGTCGGCTATAGATTTCTAGTAGTGAAATCTGAGGTACCTGACGTGGAGGTCGGTACAATTATAGAGTCTAAAGATGCTATATTCTTTGAGAATATTTTTCCTATGAGAGATATGCCAAGCACTTCTAGACAGGAATCAAAAGAGGCTCCTGAGCCTGCCATTCCAATGGAATATTATGAAGAAACACCTGATGAAAATCCTAAGGAGGACAACGAGGAAACCCTTGGTAGGAGCAAGAGACAAAGGACTACAAAGTCCTTTGGTGATGATTTCCTCGTATACCTCGTGGATGATACTCCCACTTCCATTTCGGAAGCCTATGCATCTCCAGATGCTGACTATTGGAAAGAAGCGGTCCATAGTGAGATGGATTCCATCATGGCTAACGGAACATGGGAAATCACTGATCGTCCCTATGGCTGTAAACCATTGGGATATAAGTGGGTGTTTAAAAAGAAACATAGGCCGGATGGTACTATTGAAAAGTACAAGGCTAGACTTGTGGCTAAGGGTTATTCCCAGAAAGAAGAGGAAGATTTCTTCGATACTTATTCGCCTGTGGCCAGACTGACCACCATTCGAGTGTTACTCTCGTTGGCGGCCTCGCATGGTCTTCTTGTCCACCAGATGGATGTTAAGACGGCTTTTTTGAACGGAGAGCTAGACGAGGAAATCTATATGCAACAACCTGATGGCTTTGTGATAGAGGGCCAGGAAGGAAAAGTGTGTAAGTTACTGAAATATTTATATGGCCTGAAACAAGCACCTAATCAATGGTATGAGAAGTTTAACATAACTTTAACATCTGTCAGCTTTGTTGCTAATGAAGCCGACAAATGTGTATACTATCGCTATGGTGGGGGCGAAGGAGTTATATTGTGCTTGTATGTCGACGACATTCTGATACTTGGGACAAACCTCCAAGTCATCGAGGAGGTTAAGTCATTTCTATCTCAAAATTTTGAGATGAAGGATCTTGGTGTGGCTGATGTTATCTTAAACATTAAGCTACTGAGAGATAATGAGGGTGGGATTACGCTTCTGTAATCCCATTATGTTGAAAAAGTTTTGAGTCGTTTTGGATATTCGGACTGCAAAATTTCTCCAACACCATATGATCCTAGTGTGCGAATCCGAAAGTTTGAAGGCACAGGTAAGGATCATCTAAGATATTCTCATATCATTGGTTCACTCATGTATCTAGCTAGCGCTACAAGGCCTGACATCACGTTTGCTGTGTGCAAACTGAGCCGGTTTGTTTCTAATCCGGGTGATGGTCATTGGCGTGCTGTTGAAAGAATAATGCGCTATTTGAAAGGTACTATGAACTACGGACTTCACTATACCGGGCAACCGTCAGTACTTGAAGGGTATTGTGATGCGAATTGGATCTCTGATGCTGATGAGATGAAAGCCACAACGGGGTATGTGTTTACCCTTGGAGGTGGTGCTGTTTCCTGGAAGTCTTGCTAGCAAATGATCCTAACGAGATCGACAATGGAAGCAGAATTAACAGCATTAGACACATCTGGTGTCGAAGCAGGATGGCTTCGAGATCTTTTGATGGACCTGCCAGTGGTTGAAAAGCCAGTACCGACTATTCTTATGAACTATGACAATCAAACTGTAATTGTCAAGGTAAAAAGTTCAAAGAACAACAAGCAGTCCAACAAACACATAAGAATGAGATTAAAAGCTGTCAGAACTTTAAGAAACTCCGAAGTGATAGCATTGGATTATATCCAGTCGGCTAAGAATCTGGCAGATCCCTTTACTAAAGGGCTATCACGTGTTGTGATAGAAAATGCATCGAGGGAGATGGGAATGAGACCCACATGAGTTGCCATGGAAGTAACCCAACCTATGTGATCGGAGATCCCGTGAAGTAGGATCTGGGAAAACAAGCTAGTGGTTAACTGAGGAGAGTAGTTTACTAACCCACTCTGCTGGATATACAATACTCTCAGAAACTGTATGGCAGGTTGACTTTTGTCTTAATGTGTTCCAAAGCTTCTATAAGCAAGATGCTATCCTACAGAGCGATCTTTGGAGGAACACACCTATGTGAGCGCTGGTCATAGTTTATGAGATTGGGGTGATCTCTAGTAAGCTCATGAATAGGCCAGGAGTATGACTAATATGCTCCACCCGAGGGGTCATCCTTCGGCAGCCTAGTACTGGTAAGACTTTTAGTGAAACTCCTTTACGCCAAATTGACAATTCAAGGCATAGTCCATTGCGCAGTTGTAAAGGAGTGTAGCTTTGCCGAACGGAAAAACTGTACTCTAACAGATTTGGTTAATGCCATGTTAGATACATCGGGTTTATCCAAGGCATGGTGGGGGGAGGCTATATTGACATCATGTCATGTCCTGAATAAAGTTCCGACAAAAGATAATGAAATTACTCCCTATGAGCAATGGGAGAATAGAAGAACAACACTCTCATACTTACGTACATGGGGTTGTTTGGCGAAAGTCAATGTGCCGATCTCCAAAAAGCGTAAGCTTGGACCAAAGACTGTGGATTGTGTTAATTTGGGTTACGCTAAGAAAAGCGTCGGCTATAGATTTCTAGTAGTGAAATCTGAGGTACCTGACGTGGAGGTCGGTACAATTATAGAGTCTAAAGATGCTATATTCTTTGAGAATATTTTTCCTATGAGAGATATGCCAAGCACTTCTAGACAGGAATCAAAAGAGGCTCCTGAGCCTGCCATTCCAATGGAATATTATGAAGAAACACCTGATGAAAATCCTAAGGAGGACAACGAGGAAACCCTTGGTAGGAGCAAGAGACAAAGGACTACAAAGTCCTTTGGTGATGATTTCCTCGTATACCTCGTGGATGATACTCCCACTTCCATTTCGGAAGCCTATGCATCTCCAGATGCTGACTATTGGAAAGAAGCGGTCCATAGTGAGATGGATTCCATCATGGCTAACGGAACATGGGAAATCACTGATCGTCCCTATGGCTGTAAACCATTGGGATATAAGTGGGTGTTTAAAAAGAAACATAGGCCGGATGGTACTATTGAAAAGTACAAGGCTAGACTTGTGGCTAAGGGTTATTCCCAGAAAGAAGAGGAAGATTTCTTCGATACTTATTCGCCTGTGGCCAGACTGACCACCATTCGAGTGTTACTCTCGTTGGCGGCCTCGCATGGTCTTCTTGTCCACCAGATGGATGTTAAGACGGCTTTTTTGAACGGAGAGCTAGACGAGGAAATCTATATGCAACAACCTGATGGCTTTGTGATAGAGGGCCAGGAAGGAAAAGTGTGTAAGTTACTGAAATCTTTATATGGCCTGAAACAAGCACCTAATCAATGGTATGAGAAGTTTAACATAACTTTAACATCTGTCAGCTTTGTTGCTAATGAAGCCGACAAATGTGTATACTATCGCTATGGTGGGGGCGAAGGAGTTATATTGTGCTTGTATGTCGACGACATTCTGATACTTGGGACAAACCTCCAAGTCATCAAGGAGGTTAAGTCATTTCTATCTCAAAATTTTGAGATGAAGGATCTTGGTGTGGCTGATGTTATCTTAAACATTAAGCTACTGAGAGATAATGAGGGTGGGATTACGCTTCTGTAATCCCATTATGTTGAAAAAGTTTTGAGTCGTTTTGGATATTCGGACTGCAAAATTTCTCCAACACCATATGATCCTAGTGTGCGAATCCGAAAGTTTGAAGGCACAGGTAAGGATCATCTAAGATATTCTCATATCATTGGTTCACTCATGTATCTAGCTAGCGCTACAAGGCCTGACATCACGTTTGCTGTGTGCAAACTGAGCCGGTTTGTTTCTAATCCGGGTGATGGTCATTGGCGTGCTGTTGAAAGAATAATGCGCTATTTGAAAGGTACTATGAACTACGGACTTCACTATACCGGGCAACCGTCAGTACTTGAAGGGTATTGTGATGCGAATTGGATCTCTGATGCTGATGAGATGAAAGCCACAACGGGGTATGTGTTTACCCTTGGAGGTGGTGCTGTTTCCTGGAAGTCTTGCTAGCAAATGATCCTAACGAGATCGACAATGGAAGCAGAATTAACAGCATTAGACACATCTGGTGTCGAAGCAGGATGGCTTCGAGATCTTTTGATGGACCTGCCAGTGGTTGAAAAGCCAGTACCGACTATTCTTATGAACTATGACAATCAAACTGTAATTGTCAAGGTAAAAAGTTCAAAGAACAACAAGCAGTCCAACAAACACATAAGAATGAGATTAAAAGCTGTCAGAACTTTAAGAAACTCCGAAGTGATAGCATTGGATTATATCCAGTCGGCTAAGAATCTGGCAGATCCCTTTACTAAAGGGCTATCACGTGTTGTGATAGAAAATGCATCGAGGGAGATGGGAATGAGACCCACATGAGTTGCCATGGAAGTAACCCAACCTATGTGATCGGAGATCCCGTGAAGTAGGATCTGGGAAAACAAGCTAGTGGTTAACTGAGGAGAGTAGTTTACTAACCCACTCTGCTGGATATACAATACTCTCAGAAACTGTATGGCAGGTTGACTTTTGTCTTAATGTGTTCCAAAGCTTCTATAAGCAAGATGCTATCCTACAGAGCGATCTTTGGAGGAACACACCTATGTGAGCGCTGGTCATAGTTTATGAGATTGGGGTGATCTCTAGTAAGCTCATGAATAGGCCAGGAGTATGACTAATATGCTCCACCCGAGGGGTCATCCTTCGGCAGCCTAGTACTGGTAAGACTTTTAGTGAAACTCCTTTACGCCAAATTGACAATTCAAGGCATAGTCCATTGCTCAGTTGTAAAGGAGTGTAGCTATTTGTTCTAGGTGGATGTTCAACCCTAACAGGTCTCCACTGAAAATACTGGTATATCAAAATAGTGTTGGGAACAGAGGACAATACCATGGGCCTTAGGGATCTGGTGGGGGATTGTTGAAATATAGGGTGGGCTCTAGGCCCATCTAACAATTTCTGAAAAATCCCTAAGGGCCCATTCATGCTTGGCAAGGCAAGTGGGGGGGGGAGTTTAGTCCCACATTGCTAGTGGGGAGAGATGAGCACCAACATATAAGGTGAGCTCTTCTACCATTTGCATGTGGTGTGAGAAGAAGAAGAGGAGCTCCACACGCGCGCTCCTCCGACGCACGCCCGCCCGCCTCGTCACGACGCGCGCGCGCGCCGCGGGTTGCGGGAATCTCGCCGAGCCGATGTGTTCTTTTTGTCGCATGGAAACGGGATACAAATGGTTGCAACTGAAATGCTAATAAGGCTTAAACGTTTTGTCTTAAGTGCTGGCATTACTAGTACTTTATTACAGATGTTTCAGTCCTTCATTGCGGGCGTTTCTTTCCGTTGAACCGTCCTGGCCTATGCCTATATACGGAGGAGGTCATCCTCTCCGGGAGACACAGAACAGAACCACCTGCCTCCGCCCCTTGTCGTTCCTCTCATTGCTGCTGCCTCCGGTGATCCCACCCCGTCCGCTACATACACGGCTGACGGGTGAGCAGGCCTCCGAAACCACGCCCTCTCGAGATCCTGTACGGGAGAGGGGCGATTAGGTTTTTGGGGAGCGTCTCCTACGCGACTGCTCGCCATCGTTCGACTGCTTCCACTACATCAACGCCTTCTTCATCGCCATGGCTACCACAGCTGAGCAGGCTGCCGCTGAGAAGAGGGCAACCGACGAGGCTGCCGCCTCTGCTGCCACGACCGCTGCTACTTCGGCCAATTGGCCTACTGGAGGGTACTACATGCTTATCCCTCTTCTGCTAATTTCGATGTGCATAGTACTAGTGATTTCTGTAGATGTCTCTACGATTTGCCTAGTATTGCATAGTTACATAATCAAGTATCAGCGTGTCCACATCATGTTCATGATTTATTCCTGGATTAATATAATCAGAAAATTGCCTAGATTCCTAACAGAAAATAGGGAAACGAAATTTTGTAAAATGGAGATGGATTGTTTTGGCGAAAACGAAAATGAAACTGTGTTTTCCGGTGGAACAGAAACTGAAACAAAATTTCGGTTTTCGTCTAATATGGAATTTCCGTTTTAGAGTTGATGTGTATGGCCAAATCCAAGTGACCTATTACATAACATTATCAACCCAAACTTGTAAAATTGCTCATCCCAAAACCGGTAACTATGTATTCTCTTTATGCATTCGAGGTGGTCTCCATGGTTTTTTCTTATTCCGCTGTGAACCTAGCACTATGCTATAATTAGACACAATTTTGCTGATTTTTTTGAATGCTTGAGATTCGTTGCATGATTCTAGGATTCTCTTGGTCCCAAATAAAATCTAGTTTCACATCTGTATCGTATTCGGTCTGTATTAAGGATGACAATTTTACCCATGCGAGTTCCGTACCCGCATATGTAGGATATGTGCACACTTTTATATCCACGGACAATACCCATATCCTACCCGTTAAGTTACGGGTATCTGCACGGGTATAAACTTGTACCCATAGGTATATTCATATCCTGTCCATTTAAATTGACATGTCAAACTTACCTATAGATTGTCAAACTATGCGGCCAAGAAGCCTAGGGACAAGTATGCGATTTCGAATTCTAAACTTCGATACTTTCATGTACTCGTCTACTTATTATTAAGTAGAGATAATTGTTTTTTTCAAATATATGTTATTGATGAACGTAAAATTGTGAATAACTTGTATATTATTGGATGTACCCACCGGATAACCAATAGGTATGGGTACCCGACGGGTATGGGTATGTGTAAAGTTTTATACCCGCGGGTACAAGTATGGTATTACTCTACCCTGCCCATACCCTACTCATTGCCATCCTTAGTCTGTATTTGTTTTCGACAATATCCGTATATATTTTTGTTTCTAGGTTTTTTGTATTTGTTTTCATTTTCGCAAAAAAATATGAATATAAATACGGCACCACTCAGTTTCGTCCGTTTTTGCTCTGTTTTTGTTCCTACTCGGAATACCAGAGCATTCGACAATTGTGGTTTGCTATAGTGCAGCTAATTAACCCAGTTTTTTTAGATAACACGCTCTAGAGAGCCCGACTTTAAATTAATAAAGCCCACAACCGGCTAGGATACAAGGTACTGATTACAAAGCTTGAACAAGGATACAAGAGAAAGACGAAAAGCAAGAGAAACTATAATGGCCAAAGCCGCTAAAATGCACGAACAGCAGCTGCAGGTCCATGGGCGACCCCTGCGCAACCATGGCAGGTTTGGGCACCTCGCCCCTAAACTGCTCAACCGCTGTTGTGCCCACCGCAGTGCACGCGACGGCAGGCAAGAGCTCCACTCGTTGCGCCACCAAGAAACCTACTTGAACAAGCCACGAAGCACCAGCCGCAGACGGAGGAGACAGGGCATCGAAGAGGAAGAAGGAGCAATCAACGCCAACGTGATGAAGAACCGGCTCGAATTCCACCTTGTTGTGCTGCTGCCGGAGGAGGGAACCCTTCCCTCCTCACCTAGGCTCGAGGGTGTCGTCCCACCAGCGAACACAACACAACGCGACGGCAGAGCGCCTAAAGCAACCTTGGACCTGCTTGCAGAGCCTTCCGCCTCGTCTTCGTCCTACCCGAACCGCACCATCGTCTCAGTCACCACACCGTCGGCCACACTGTTCCTCTCCACCCAAAGCGGCGCCTCCAAGGAGGAGAACGACGCCGGAGCGCCGCCGTCGCCCAACCAAGGCTTGGGATTTCTCCCAGGAACGGAAGGGAAAGGTGGGGGAGGGGGGATTGTACCTCATCAGCCCTTCAGGAAGGAGAATGGAGAGGGACGTCCTTGCCGATGTGGTTGGCTCACAGCCAACCAAGGGTTTCCCCCGGAATCCACCTCGACCACCTCACAAGAACGTAGATCGGGAGGCCCAAGGGCCCGCCGAGGAGGATCTGACGCAGAAAGGCCTGAAGGCAGGGGACTCCGACAGATCTGACACCGCGAGCGCAAACGCACCGCTGCACCGCGATGGACTTCCACCGGCTCCGCCCTGCCCACGCGGTCAGGAGAGCCAGCCAGCACCAGCACGCGTCACCCGCTTTCCGGTCGACACCGCCACTCCACCCAGGGCCGCGACGCCGGCATCCATAGCTCTCCGCAAGGGAGAGCTCGCGCCGCCTGTCGTAGCCGCCGCGCCAGAGGGCGCCACCGCCGCCACAGGCACGCCGAAGACCACGAAGCCACCACGCCGCCACCAGGCGGCCGCTCCGTCATGCCCCTCGCCAGCGCCACGCCTCGCCCGAAGGTGCTGCCCGCGCCGCCACCGCCACGCGAGGGGAGAAGGAGGCCTCGCCGCCGCCAGCGCCCCAAGGGCTTAGCCCCGTGACGCCCTCCGGCGGCAGCGAGGAGGAGGGGAGAAGGTGGGGAGGGCCTGGGGCGGCGGCTAGGGTTTCCTCCCGCGTGTCGCTCGCGGGAGCGGCCACGGGAGGAGGAATCACCTGGTAGCCTCTCTCAACATGTCAGCTAATTAACCCAGTTCTCGTGCTTGATCACATCCTCGTGGATAAAAAAAAACTAACAAGGTCTCAACCGCCACCCTGATGGTTCCTATGGACGTTGAAGAAAGTAAACAAAAATGTAAACCAGATAAGATGTGGACAATAAGGTTGGACAATGCAACCATGTAATACCGACAATAAGGTTTGTTTTTGCGAATTTTCATCGATCGATTAATAATCATCAACAATAGTACAAAGAGGCACGAAAGTAATAATAATTACAAACAGGTCATTGGACCACCTAGTAGTGATAACTACAAACACTAGAGCGAGCTGAAGTCTCGCCGCTGTCCTCTCCCCTTCATCACTGGTGCCAGGCAAAGATTGACGTAGTAAAGCTTGTTGCAGTAGACAGACGGAATCACGGAAAATCGTCGTGCTAAGACCAGAAAGGCCAACAAACTGGAGGAGCATGCCAATAATGACAATAAGATTACACCATGTGTTTCCCAACTGATGCTGTGGCCCCTACACTCAAACCAGGCAAATTGTATTCTGCTTAGAGCACGTACAATGCAAGGTGTTTAGGAAAGTGCTTAGGAAAATAAACCGGTTTTTCGTTAAACACCGGTGCTTATTTATACTAGGTGGATGCCTAACTAAGCACCTCTTCTATACAAATAAACACCAATACTTAGCAAATGGTTACTTTATTTTTGTAAACACCTCTCTAAGCACCTCCCATTATATATCTCCGTGTTTGCATCCGCGGTCGGCACTCGGCCCGTGTGTCTGCCCAAAGTCTACCGGTGCTGCAGTACTAGTGTAGTCGGGTGGTCAGGTCACCTCAGTCGACATGCACTGGCACCACAAAATGACCAACTTTTCCATGATTGTCTTATGCGTCACGCGCAGTGCGATCCATCCATGGAAATATACGCAGCTAGCGAAGTGCAGTGACGCGTTAACTGTAAAGCGGCAGTTGATTCCAACCAATACATGGCGGACCGGTTGACTTCAGCGCGAGTCAGCCATCTTGGCATCACGCCCGTGGATACTGTTCACGCGTACTCGTAGTTTTCTTCCTACAGAGAACCAAAATCTATAGTTACTATACTCTTTTTTTAGCATATATACTCGCCAGTCGTGTCACCTTTATGTCAATCGTGTCGACACAGCAGAATTTCTTCACTTTCTTTTGCATGGCGTAAACGTACAAGTTCTGCGTGGCGGATACGTGGTGCTACATAACACTTCTTTTTTGGTATGTAATATATACACCGTCGTGTCTCCGATATGGTTTACGTTTTTGTGAAAGCGTTCTTACATAAATTGGACAGATCAACGTAACCAAAATTTTGGACAAATCTGCATCTAGCGTGGTCAAAGTTTTGCTCCTCCATGGGAATGTGATAAGATGCACGATGAACGCACGGAACCGCGTCACGTCGTGATCCTTTTGCATCTTCGCTCAGCGATGACACGCAGATATGTGACAGTGACCTTGGAAAATCTTATATGATACTAGGATTCGAGATAGAGATGATCGGAACTTGACAGTCAACTCCCGATCGGCAGAATTTTCCATTTTATTTATTTCGGGGACGTTCATCACTGCCCAAATTCCAAACGTCGTCGCAGCACTTGTTGACCGGGCCGGCAACGAGCCTTGTTCTCTGTTGGTAGGCCCATGGCCTGTAAGATGGCGCATTTAAATGGGCCTCCAGGATTAGAACCGCAACGGCCCGCCAAGGGGACCCGCCCAGCGTTACGGCGCCAGCACCACGTGTCAGCAGCCCCCAGGCGGCTGCATGCAGCACGGGATCGCAGCGCGACGCAACGGGCCCCCACCACAACCGGGCGATCGAACCGAGCGTACGTACGGTTGCCTCTGCCCTCGATCGGCGACAACTCCGCCAACGCCTCCCGCGCTGCCGTCCCCAGGGGGCACCGGCCGGCCGGCGACCCTCCGCCGTCGCCGCACGTCATCTCGTCCTCCTCGCGATCGGCGGCGCCAAGGTTCGTACGTACGCACGACCCTGACCGATCGAATCTGTCCACAACCGTCGTACCAATCCCCCCGTCCGGCCGCGCCTTCTTGGGGATCCATGCGCGCACTCAATCCGATCGTCACTTTAAGCGTCCGCTGTTGGCATTCGATTCAGGGAAATGTTGAATTCGCCTGCATTGCATTTAGGATTATTTATTTTTCGAACCTGGAGGAGTCGTATGATTTTTGCGTCTCAACGTGTACATTCACATGATTGATCGGGCAAACATCAAATGTGATTCAATTTGCCAAGAACAGCAACGCCGACGTGCGAAATGTGCCGTCTTGATGAATCGAGCCTCTGATGCATGGATCTTACACGTCTCATCTCATCATGCAGGTCTTTCATGGGTAGATGGTCGTCAGGCAGAGATCGAAGCAGAAGACCGGGTAGAGGCAGGGGATGGAATTTTCCGCCCTTCTGACTTCGGCGGGGATAAACATCTCCCTCTGCGCGCTCTTCCTCATCCTCTACTCCATCCTCCGCAAGCAGCCGCACAACTTCGGGGTCTACTTCGGCAGGCGGCTCGCGGAGGAGAAGTTCAGGGAGCAGGTCGACTACTTCTCCTTCGAGAGGCTCCTGCCCACAGCCGGCTGGCTCGTCAAGGCGTACTGGTGCACCGAGGACGAGATCCGACGTGTCGCGGGCCTCGACTCCGTCGTCTTCCTAAGGCTCTTCATCTTCAGGTTCCTCTCTAATTGGTTAATTAATTAATTGTGTTATTTCTCCTCAATTAGATCACCACCATTTTTACATCTGCTGACACTCCATATCTATATATTATATATGCAGCATCCGCATCTTCTCCATCACTACTCTTGTCTGTGTGCTTGGTGTGCTCCCTGTCAATTACCATGGCCAAGAAATTGCCCACACCAATATCCCAGGGGATTCGCTCAATGTTTTCACCATTGCAAACATGAGGGAAGGATCACCAATGTAAGCTTACTCATCTCCTGTCTTTAGTTGAACCAATGAGCTGATGAATAATGCCAGTTACACTGAGCAACTATATTCTTTTAGACAAAAGGCTCGAGTGTATCCCGGCTTTAACTTAATAAATCCAGAATAGCAGAGTCATACACTGAATGACTATATCATACTGTTACCTTTTCAAGTGAGGATTTGTCCTACTCATGGTTGAGTTCAAAAGGTTTTCTAAGCATACATGTGCATATAAAAGCATCCCCAAAATTCATATACGTGTGATGCATTAGACAATGTGTCTCGTTGGGTACACAAAGATAAGTATAATCTCTTCTTCTTTGACATCACCCTTCTGTTATACTTTTGCATAATTTATCTTTTAGGTGTTCATGCTAACCTGTTGCACAGGTATTTTTATGTCACACATATGCCTTACCAAACTTTGTTTTCGCTCATCCAGACAAGAGCATATGCTTATTTCCCTAACTTTTAATAGATTGTGTATAGCTGCATTGAGAAACAAATACATTGTTAGACAAGTTTCCATTGATAACATCAATGGATACGGTAGAATAAGTTTTTATTTCAGAGTATGAGTCGTGTAATTTGCAAGCTAGAAAAATACTGGGCAGTCGTGATATAAATCACTCCCAAGAACATGTAGATTTTCAAGACTTGTTGATTTTGTTTTCCCATGGTATAAAGTTTTGTTTGATCTGTTGGAATTTTTAGTTGCCAAGATTGGCTGCATCTGAAAGAAAATAAACACGCGCCCCCAACAATCTTCTGTTAGTTCTTCCATTTTAGTAGATTCAGGGTCTTCGATTGCTCAATTCTTGTTTAGATACAGTACAGTTCGTCCTGTCCTACATTGACATTATTTCAAAAGATATTGATTCTTTTGTGCAGGCTCTGGGTGCATTGCGTTGCTTTATATATTATAACATTCTCGGCTTGTATTCTTCTTTTCCAAGTAAGACTCATCCACAATGTTCATGTTACCAAAAAGTTCTTACCCAAAAGTTCCACCAGGTTGAAAGAAGCTACATGTTGCAGCTGATTATAAATGTTTATGTTGCAGGAGTACAAGTATCTATCGAAAAAAAGATTAGCCCATATAACTGCATCAACGCCAAATCCGAGTCATTTTGCGGTGCTTGTTCGTTCCATTCCCAAGTCAGGCAACAATGAGCTTCTTGATGACACAATAAGAAATTTCTTTGTTAACTATCATGGAGCTAGTTACTTGTCACATCAAATGATCTACCGAAAAGGAAAGTTGCAGAATTTTGTGGTAAGAATTCATTCTAGCAAGCGATATATATGCTTTTTGCACATTACTGGAAGGAGACTCAAATTATGTTCATAGTCTCTATGAAATTTATTCTTCTGAAACTAGTCTACAGCCTTGATGTTTTGTACATTTTGCTTCCTACTGAGATAATTCGCTCAAGAATTCACGTTTACTTTTTCAGGATAATGCAGAGAGAGCATACAGGAAATTTGTAAGGGTAAAATTTTCAGTATTTGATCAGAACATGCGGTCAACCTTGAACAGATGTGGTCTCTGCGGAGTACGAGCTTCCTCGTTTCAGCTTTACCGCAATAAGTTTATCGATGCTAAGAAGTCAGACCTCACTGATCCAGAAGTAGTTGAAGCTCAAAAGGTCCTCTCCTCACCCCCATGATGCCATTGTCACTTGATCACAAAACTGCACATTTTGACCAGCACATTACATGACCTCATTTCCTTTTGCTCTCAACCAGTAGCATATATGATAACTCTAGTTTCTATGCATCACTATCTTGTTCTACTGCCGAACAGGACTGTCCAGGTGCTATAGTGTTCTTCAAGACTCGTTACGCGGCGATTGTCGCTTCGCAAGTTCTCCAATCTTCTAATCCTATGCTATGGGTGACCAATTTGGCACCCGAGCCACGTGATGTGTACTGGTCCAACCTCTGGATCCCCTACAGGCAGATCTGGCTCCGGAAAATAGCGACAACCTCGGCTGCCATCTTCTTCATGTTTGTCTTCATCATCCCGGTCGCGTTTGTTCAGAGCATGATGCAGGTGGAGTCGCTTAAGCAGATGTTCCCGAGCCTGAAAGGCACACTGAAGAAGTAAGTCGAGAAATTCTTTCTTAATCTAGATTTTAGGTTTTGCAGATGTGCCCTGCTCACCTCTTCTTTTCCAGGTCATTTTGCGTCCGAGTCGTAACCGGATACCTCCCTAGCGTTGTTCTGCTGTTGTCTTTGTACACCGTTCCTCCCCTGATGATGCGATTCTCGGCGATCGAGGGGTCGATTTCTCGCAGCGGCAGGAAGACAAGTGCGTGCACCAAGATTTTGATCTTCAACATCTGGAATGTGTTCTTTGCGAATGTGCTATCAGGATCTGTGCTCAATCAGATAAATGTCCTCACAAGACCCAAGGACATGCCATCTATGCTAGCCGAACTGGTGCCAAAGCAGGTGACACATGTTGATTTTTTTTGCCAGTGTAGAATCGTCTGTTTTTTTTTTCTGCGGGTGCAGTAATAATAAAAACATAATTAACGTAGCTTTGTTTTGTGGTTTCGGCAGGCAACATTTTTCATCACGTACGTCCTCACATCAGGCTGGGCAAGTCTGTGCTCCGAGATACTGCAGGTGTACAACCTAGTGTACAACTTCTTCAGGAAAAGCATATGTGGTTACCATAACGAGCCGGGATGTGTTTACTCTTTCCCTTACCACACCGAAGTCCCCAAAATCCTCTTCTTCAACCTGCTTGGCTTCGCCTTCTCTATCATGGCGCCTCTCATACTGCCTTTCTTGCTCGTCTACTTTTGCCTTGGCTACCTGGTGTATCGCAATCAGGTGAGCAGCTCGTCCTTGGTTATTACTAGTATATATCTACCAAGATAACATCCAAACTTTGTACACTCCATATATTTGCAGATTCTGAACGTGTACTACCCCAAGTACGAGATGGGAGGGAAGCTGTGGCCAATCATGCACAACACCATGGTGTTCTCCCTGGTCCTGACGCAGACCATAGCGCTGGGCGTGTTCAGCATCAAGAAGTCCCCGGTGGCCTCGGGGTTCACCATCCTCCTCCTCATCGGCACCGTCCTCTTCAACGAGTACTGCAGGCAGCGCTTCTCCCGCATTTTCAACTCATTCTCCGCCCAGGTCAGATATCAGCATATCAAACCACAAAACATTAGTTGTGCATCTTTCGTTGTTGAAATATAAAAGAAACCTGTTTCTGAACCATGGATCCCACTATATGTATGTTGGGGTGTGTGTGTAGGACCTTATAGAGCTGGACAGAGAGGACGAGCAGTCCGGGAGGATGCAGGAGATCCACGAGCACCTCCTGGACGCCTACTGCCAGTTTCCGCCGAGCAGCGGCGACGACGATGTCCCGATCGAGATGATCATGGAGGACCCAGCGCAGGAGGCCTCCAACTCCAGCCAGGAGCTCTGCGACACGGTGCAGGAGGTCCAGGAGCACCACATCGAGGAGAAGTGAAGCAAGCCAACACGATTGCTGGTGTGTGTTAATCCTGTTATGGCTTGCCTTGGCTCATATGTGTAGCTACGACCGATGATTCGACTTAAACGTGGGGTGGGTTAGCCCAAGTAGATAATGATGATTAAGATGGAGACTATTTGGTCCACATGTTTTAGGTATATACAGTGTATGTTTTGGTTTCAGAGGGAGCTAACTATGCAGATTAGGAGTGGTTAAAGTTTTCACCGTCTTACCTTATCACATATGGAGTATGACGGTAACCTGACTCATTTGAAGCACCTATGATTCAAGTAAAAGAAATTACATTGTAGCCTATATATTTTTCTAACTTTGTATAGGTCACGATTCGCATGTTCCACTTAACGTTGACATGATCCACTTATCTTGAACTTAACATGATGAACTAAAACCTGCAACACTTGCAATAATGACTAGTTCACCAACTTGCCATGAATCATCCATAACCCGTCTTTCAGTTTGGCTTCATCAAGAATGAAGAAGAGCCTTGTGTTTTCAAGAAGGATAGTGGGAGTTCGCTCGATTTTTTTATCTTATACGTAGATGATGTATTACTGATTGGAAATGATATTCTTGTTGTCCATTTAGACCTCACTGGAAAATAGTTTTTCGACGAAGGAATTAGGAAAATCAACATATATATCGAACATTAAGATCTAGAGAGAAGCATATACTTTGCTCATTAAGATAAAGTATACTACATTGAAGAAGTGTTGAAAGGGGTCAACGTGGAGAGGCAAAGAAAGGGATCTTGCCTATATCACACGACATAAGTAATTAAGCGTCACGAGCAGGTATCACTAGACACGTAAATAAAATCCTAAACTAATTTATAAGAGCTATTTTCCCCCGAAATGAGGGCAAAAACTTTGCCTTATTCCACTAATTAAGAAAGGAGTTTTACAAGAAAATAAGAAGAATCAAAGATTACAAAGCATACTCTCCTGACATGATTTCACCCAAATGCTTTGCGCCCGCCAAAACCCACAAGCGTGCCTCTTTCTAAATTTTATGGAATAACCCTAGAGGTGGTGCATGCTTGTTGTTGAAGACCGAGTGTTCCGCTCGTTCGAAATCTCCCAAGAGGTTAGCTGAGAGATAAGCGATAGCCTTGCGGTGGGGAGTGGGTTCTTCCGCCATCATGGACCACCACCGCTTAAGAGAGAGCCCTACCCATTGCTGAGTTGAAGATCATGGACACTCAGCAAATCTTTTAATAGGAATGGTGAACCGGCAATTAACAACGAGATATGAAATTGATTTCATGGTTTGCTTGCATAAAGGGCATAAGCCCCAATTCATCCAATCCCTCTTCTCGAAACGGTCCGCCATCCAAAACCTATTCCTCATCGCAAGCCACACAAAGAATTTTGTTTTGGGAGAAGCCCAAGCCTTCCAAACCATCGTATTCATGTTGAATGAAGTAGCTCGAAAAAAGCACCTCATAGGCTGACTCCATCAAGTATTTACCATCCTCCGTAAGATTCCAAGAGATGTCATCGTCCATAGTAATGTCAAACTCCACATCATGGAGAAGAACCCAAAGCTCCACAAATTGGTTAGATGATCCATGGTAAAGCCATCACCCAACCTCACATTCCTTATCCAAGCATTATCATGCAAGCCTTGTTGGACATTCCACTTCTTTCTTTTGAGTAAAGCAAAAAATTAGAGGCGAGCATGCAAAAAGTAGGTCTTGTGACCATTGCTAAGTGTAATAGTTGTGACGGCATAGAAAATATTCATGTCATATTTAGTGCAAGGGTTCCGGGAACCCACCCCAAACCTTATTGGGGTCTTTCCGCTCAAACCACGGCCACCTCAAACACAAGGCCGTCGCAAACTTTCCCATATTAAGTACCCTAAGGCCACCAAGCTTCTTAGGATGGCAAATCGTCTCCCAATTCACTTGACATTTTGCCCCATTTTTTGTACTCCCTCCGTCCAGAAATAACTGACTTGATTTTGTCTAGATTCGAATGTATCTAGATGCATTTTACTGTATATACATTCGAATCTAGACAAACCCAAATCAGTTATTTTTGGACGGAGGGAGTATCTTTTACTGACCAAAGGAACGCCCTTTCCAACTTAGTGATATACTTTATGGTGCCCGGAGGGTGGAAAGCAGGGTCAAATAGTATATTGCTTGAGAGGCAATGATCGATTTAATTATAATTAGGGAGGTCCAACCAGCCGTGGTGATATACTTTTCATTTCTAGGAAGCTTAGTGGCACACTTATCCTCAAGGTGTTGAAAATTCACCCTCTTGAGCCTCCAAACCTAAAGAGGTAATCCCAAATATGTCAAGGGGAAGGATGTATGTGTCACCAGAATACCCTCAAGAATATCACCGAGATCAATTTTCCCACATCTAATTGGCACCATAGAGCTCTTATGGAAGTTTGTACAAAGCCTGGCCACTTCACCAAAACCCTCAAGAATAGTAGCCAAGTTCATGATATCTTCCTTAATGGGTGCCACAAAAACCACCACATCATTCGTATAAAGGGATGTTCTCAAGATTGAACCTCCCCCACGCAACTTATGGAGAAGCCTATGCGAGGTAGATTTTTCCAAAATTCGAGATAGGGGGTCAATGGCAATGACGAACATCATGGGAGAAAGGGAGTCTCCTTGCCGAAACCCAAGGCCATGCGCAATGGGATGCCGACGATGCCATTAAGAAAGTGATATCCCACAAGTATAGGGGATCGTGTGTAGCCTTTTCGATAAGTAAGAGTGTTGAACCCAACGAGGAGCTAAATGTAGGATAAATGTTCTCTCAAGTTCTATCAAACACTGATACAACTCTACGCACACTAAAAGTTTGCATTATCTAGGAAATAAAACTAGAGCAACAATACGAGTACTAGAGATAGCTTTGCATGATAATAAATAACAAGAAAGTAAAGTTAGTTGCTGCAGCAATAAAATACACTAAACTAACAGAACCATGAGTGTGGAATAGTGGTGGTAATTGTGGTGGCTTTGTCCAAGTTTAATTAGCGAATAAATCAGGTTCATTGTATTCGATGCAGTTTTCTATGTGGGAGAGGCTAAATATATATGCGCTTCACTACTTGGAATTACATGTACTATATGATTGGATTATTAACAAACATCCTTAACTACTAACAACGCATTAAGGTTTCCCCAACCATAGCCTTAAGTTTAATGGTCATCTTACTCCCATACGTGCAACGCTCCGGTTCTGTCACTCTGGCAGAACTTCCCCTTCCTCTTACACATGCTACAAACCCTATGATGTTTAATCCATGCGCGTACAAATATAATAGACACCAAAGGACTGCACCATATCAACATACAACTCTAATGAACCAAAGACGTTCAACCATTCAATCTAAGAACAAATAAACTACACAAACATGACATAGACCATAGGATTATAACTTATAGCATCGAACACCATGTTTACATAGGATGGTATAGAGGTGTGTGGGAGGATGAACCACTGCATACTAGGAGGATTAGGTGATGAAGATGGCGGTGAAGATGATGAAGAGGGCGGCGACGCGGGGGATTCCTTCCCCGCTGCCGGTATCATGGGGGAGCACCGCCTCTTAGCCCCTTCCTTCATGGCTTCTTGGGAGCCCTCCCCCATGGAGATGGGATCCATGGGGGAGACAAGAACGTGGCTTTGGTGGCTGCAAATTCGTGGATGGAGATGTCTTCCTCGAATTAGGGTTTCTCCCTTTATATAGCTTCTCGGATTCCCGTCATCCCGTCGCTACAGTAAATCAGGCCTAGCGGGCCCGTCCGGACTCGGAATCAGCTAAATTTTATATCCAGAACATTTGTCGTGAAATTTTCAACAACTTTGTAGTTGAAAAGTTTTCCATTTGACGTCGTCTTCGACCCGAAACATGACCATCTTCAAAAAGAGTTTTGAGACAGATTTCTGAAAAATCCCAATTTGACTCCAACAATGTTTCCACTTGTATTCTAGGTAATTTGTACACATCAAAGTGTAAAACAAGAACATTGTGCACTTTTGCAACTATTAGTAGGTTAGTCCAAATAAATCATAAACTTTATATAAAAAGAAGTGTCAAAAGCATAAAACCATCAAAAATTATAGATACGTTATGAACGTATCAACATCCCCAAGCTTAGTTCATGCTCGTCCTCGAGTAGGTAAACGATAAAAACAATATAATTTTTGAGGTGACATGCAGCCAACACAATCTTGATCATCATTATTGTAAAAGCATTGCAGCTGGGATCAAAGTACTCTAAACATGAACATGAAAGATAGAGTTCTAACAATAAGACATAACAACTATGTTGTAACATGAAAAGGTACAAACAAAAGATCATGAATAACAATGCATTAAAAGACGTTTGTTTGTTTCACATATAGAAATAAAAGTGGTATTCAACTTGTCCCTCATGGTATAGCAAAACATAAATGCATAGGACACCTTCAAAGTTCATAGGGTTGACTAGATACAGATAATTTAAGAGCAAGCAATATCAAAGTTATAAATCAATCAACAAGTTTTGGGACAATGCATATTAAACTAAGAATGATCACTATGCTCTCTCAATTGGTGCATAAAGATAGAAGATGGAGACTCAACATAAAAGTAAAAATAAAGGCCCTTCACAAAGGGAAGCAGAGATTCAAGTTTCATAAAGAGCTTCCAAAAATTATGGTACTTATTAGCTTTCATCTCTCATTGCCCCTATCATAAGCATCTTGAGGTGATTAAGGTTAAAGTGACACAAATATGAAGACATGCTTGACAAGTTATAAGTTGAAAATCTCATGCCCCGTGCTTACGAGTACCGAACCTCATGCTACTCAACTTTAGTCACAAGTAAGTTCTTGTCATTGTAAGTACATGTGTATCATAGAGAACCGCCAACGGGGTACCCCTTGCCCCATGATACATGAGCTATCCCATATCAACATGACAAGGCAACAGACAATGATCATCTCAGCGATCTTTTTATTTGCTATTTGCATAGGTTTTTATTGAGGATGCTTCATAGAATGCTCACTATGGTTATGCTGCAAGTTTCCATCATGATTAGGCATGGCTTAGGCTAGCCGCCCAAGCGTTTCTCTAACACACATATAAACTCCATGAGCTTACACGATCCCCTTTTATTTCACACCGTTGGGATCCATAAGCAAAAGAACATGATATCAACTGAATAATAAGTGCAATGTTGAAAACGTTCCCCATGACAGCATGGTTCTGCTAATTCACAACTTATAAAGTGCAAGCATATAAGCAACATAGATGGACACAATGGTTCAAGTTTTATTAAATGCAAGAAAGTAAAGTGTGCCATCAAATTTGTGAGAGCTTTAATCACTAATTTTCGCATAACAAGTTTAATTTGGAAGGTAGATAAAATCATGAATATACTTGGAATGGTGTAACACACCATGCATAGGAATTTATAGTGGACTCTTTGGAATAACTTGGTTTTCTTGGAGGTTGGATGCATGAGTGGAACTCACACTTGGTACATGTGGAGGCTAGCAAAAGACTGGGAGCGACCAACTAAGAGAGCAATAATGACCATAATCATGCAAAGCGACAAAACATTATTAATTAAAGCATAAAGTGATATTACAAGTCAAAAACTAAATGATCATAGAGGCTAAGGTGACTGGTTCATTGTCTTAACATGGTGTAAGCATGTGCCAAGTTAACCCAAATAAAGCATCAAAGGAGAATACCACAATATTATGCTTTTGTATGCTAAAGCAAAGTCAAAACAAGCTCCTTTTATACCACTTATAAGCATGAGACTTCCTACTCTTTTCCAACACCAACCAACTTATTTGAAACCACATATGAATGCCGGGGTCCAACCAATTTATTTAATCAAACCAAACAAAATAAAACTAAAAACAAAAACAAAGACGCTCCAAGAGCAACACAATTGTGTATGAAACAATAAAAATGAAGTGTTTTGGAAGAAAACCTGAGATTTTTATTGATGAAGAAGGGGATGCCTTGGGCATCCCCAAGGTATGACACTTGTACTTCTTGAATATTTCTTGGAGTGACACGGGTGGCATCCCCAAGCTTGAGCTTTTGTCCATACTTCATCTCATCACATTGTTCTTCCCTACACTTGAAAATTTCCTTCATACAAAACTTCACACAATCTTCATTAGCAACATTAGTGTCTTCAAGATAATAAGTCTTTGGGTTTAGTTTCAACACAAGTAAAACTTCCAGTAAAACACAAGCTACTATAGCAATTCCTTTTAAAATCTCAAGTGATCAAAGAGAAGTCAAAGACAAAGAGATTAAGAGGCAAATGCAAATAACGACAGAAATCTATCAAAACAGACCATCAGGTAAAAACCGATTTTTTCGAAGACCTTGTGTTGCTCAAATTGAAAAGTGATAAACTAATGAAAGTTAGATAATAACTTGGGGCATAAGCACAAAACATTACAGCTCAATTCGATGTATAGGGATTTTTCATGATTTTTCTACTGTGAAGCAAAAAAATCAGTTTCAGGACAACAACTTTCCCAAGTCTTACTTCTCTCTCATTAGAGGTTATTCTTGGCACAAAAACCACACAAAAAGAATAAGGAGAGGTTATTACTGAAGCAATAACTTCCAAGACTCAACAAAAGAAAAACTTACTAAAAATAAAAATAATTTGGGTTATCTCCCAATAGTGCTTTTCTTTAACGCCTTTCAGCTAGGCATAGGATCAAGATTCAAGTATTTTCGAATAAAGAAGCATTAAGATCAATACCAGAAATATCTTCAACAAGGCAAGGTATCTCATCCAACTTTTCCAAGGCTTCATGCATTCCTACAAGTTTTTAAATGAAAAGCTTCCATAGGAAGATTTGTTTTGGTTTCATAGGAATGAACACAAGTGTTCAAGATCGACCCCCACTTAACCATTACTCATCTTTCCAATCACTTTCCTTTTTGAAAACGTTTTTAGGTAACAAGTACATTTTTTTGTAATTCTCATTCCCTATCCCTAATAAGATAGAGAACAACTTAAAACTAAAAGTAGAAACTACTTAGAGATAAAGCAAACAAGTGCACACAAGAATATTCACCCACACGCTATTGCTCCCCGGCAATGGCGCCAAAAAAGGTCTTGATATCCCACAAGTTTAGGGGATCGTGTGTAGCCTTTTCGATAAGTAAGAGTGTCGAACCCAACGAGGAGCTAAAGGTAGGATAAATGTTCTCTCAAGTTCTATCAACCACTGATACAACTCTACGCACACTAAACGTTTGTATTATCTAGAAAATAAAACTAGAGCAACAATACGAGTACTAGAGATAACTTTGCATGATAATAAATAATAGTAATTGTGGTGGCTTTGTCCAAGTTTAATTAGCGAATAAATTGGGTTCACTATCTTTGATGCAGTTTTCTATGTGGGAGAGGCTAAATATACATGCGCTTCACAACTTGGAATTACATGTACTATATGATTGGATTGTTAGCAAACATCCGTAACTACTAACAATGCATTAAGGTTTCCCCAACCATAGCCTTAAGTTTAATGGTCCTCTTACTCCCATACGTGCAACGTTCTAGTTCGCGTCCTTAGGTTTCTATAACTCCGGCAGAACTTCCCCCTTCCTCTTACACATACTACAAACCCTATGATGTTTAATCCATGCGCATACAAATATAATGGACACGAAAGGACTGCACCATATCAACATACAACCCTAATGAACCAAAGGCGTTCAACCATTCAATCTAAGAACAAAGAAACTACACAAACATGATATAGATCATAGGATTATAACTTGTAGCATCGAACACCATGTTTACATAGGATGGTACAGAGGTGTGTGGGAGGATGAACCACTGCATACTAGGAGGATTAGGTGATGGAGATGGCAGTGAAGATGGTGAAGAGGGCGGCAGCGGCGCCGGCGGTGGTGCGTGGGACTCCTTCCCCGCCGCCGGTATCATGGGGAGCACCGCCCCTTAGCCCCATTCCTTCATGGCTTCTTGGGAGCCCTCCCCCATGGAGATGGGATCCATGGGGAGGCAAAAACATGGCTTTGGTGGCAGCAAATTCGTGGGTGGAGATGTCTTCCTCGAATTAGGTTTCCTCCCTTTATAGATTCCCGTCACCCCATCTTGGGCTGTAGTAAATCGGGCCTAGCGGGTCCGTCAGACTCGGAATCAGCTAAATTTTATATCTAGAATGTTTGTCTCGAAATGTCCAACAACTTTGTAGTTGAAGAGTTTTCCATTTGACGCCGTATTCGACCCGAAATGTGACTATCTTCAAAAAGAGTTCTGAGACAGATTTCTGAAAAATCCCAATTTGACTTCAACAAGGTTTCCACTTGTATTCTTGGTAATTCCTACACATCAAAGTGTAAAACAAGAACATTGTGCACTTTTGCAACTATTAGTAGGTTAGTCCAAATAAATCATAAACTTTATATAAAAAGAAGTTTCAAAAGCATAAAACCATCAAAAATTATAGATATGTTATGGACGTATCAAGAAGCACCCTTGATGAAGCCATGGAGAACAAAGAAACAATACAATTGTAGAACCGTCTTGGGAACCTATGGCGTTGAAGAAGGTCAAGAATGTATTCCCATCTAATAGAGTTGAACACTTTGCGAATGTCAAGATTGAAGAGAAGCGCTAGGATCTTGCCTTTGTGGAATCTCTTTTAAGGTTTTTGACGTGGAGGAAATTGTCATGTATACTTCTCTTCTTGATGCATGCACTTTGGGCATTTGAGACTAGGTCATTCATCACCCGGTCGAGCCTTAGGACATGCATTTTGGAGATGATTTTTGTGATTGCATGGATGAGACTAACAGGCCTAAAGGTCGGAAACCTCTTCTACACACTCTTTCTTGGGAAAAAGGACAATGTTTGTGGAGGTGAGCCAATTGAAATTATCGACATGAAGGTTTCTGAAGAGATTTATCACCCTCATGATGTCCTCTTTAATGGTTCCCCAACATTTCTTGAAGAAGGCACTGGTGAACCCATATGGGCCGGGGGATTTGTCACTTGGCATTTGTTTAATTGCATTCCAAACCCCCCTCTTCGGTGAAAGGCTCTCCGAGCTCATGCAAGTCCAAGTTCTCAAAATGAATTTCCTCCCAATGGAATTCTTGCCTTATCCCCCTTCCCTGACCAATGATTGAATTGAAGTGCTTATTGATGATTTATTTCTTGGCATCGTGGTCGGTGACCCAACCTTAGTTTTGCTTGAGATGGTGAATATGGTTCTTCCTTCTTCTAGAGTACACCCGCATGTGGAAGAATTTAATATTTGCATCCCCTATTTAATGTTGGCAATCCGGGAACTTTTCTTCTTCCTTGCCCTCTCTGCGACAGACAAGGAAATAACCTTCCTCTTGAGCTATTGTGAAGCTCCAGCTTGTTGGCCGAAAGTTTCCTATTCTATTGAGCTTTTTAAAAATACAGGATGACTAGTAAGGCAGCATGCAAAAGGATCTTGGTGTTGGAGAATAACCCACGGCTTCATTTAGGGAGTTTATTGGTCATGATGTGGAACTTGAGGAAAAGAATTGGCAAGGATCCGAGTGAGTTGTTTCCTCATTCCAAGCGCTTTGGACAATCTCATTGAAACCGGGAATGCGGAGCCAAAAAATTCAAACTTTAAGGATCTAGGGTGCGTAGAACCTGTAGCATCAATAAGCAAAACAGGGCAATGATCCGACAAGAAGGATGGAAGGGTGTGAAGGATGTGCATGCCAAAACAAAGGTCACATTCAGAGTTGTAATAAAAGGCATCAAGCTTTCAAACGGTGGGGCGTTGGTGCTCATTGCTCCAAGTGAAGCGGTGAATGAATCTCTTTTGGATCACAAGCTTCAAGGGTGGCATGAAAACGGTTGATACGGCTTCGATTAATGTTGCGGTTGTTTTTGTCATGAGATCTTCTAATTTCATTAAAATCACCAAACACTAACCACCTCTCCCCGCCTGTAGTCTTTAGCATAATGAGCCCTGTGAAAAATCATCCATGTCGGAAGAGGCCATGTGGCCATACACAGAGGTGATCTTGAGATCTGTTTCGCCATATGAATTAAGGAAGTGTATATTTGCCAAAAAACAAAACTCGGAGAGATGCACATTAATGAGTTGCATGAAGGACTCATCCTAGAGCAATAAGATGTGTCCCCTTGTTCCATTTTCCAAGCGCTTGGTGAACCCTTTTAGCCTATTACCACCAATGTAGGCAACATCAAACGATGAGATAGAGGCCATCTTGGTCTCTTACAGGCACACAATTTAATAGTTAGAGGATGCAATTGTTTCATGCACAGTGTCAAGCTGATCAGGATCGTTAAACCCTCTCACATTCCACCCCAAACTATTAATAAGCCATTCTATCATAGAGATAATACAAACCTAGCCAAATTTAGAAACCAACTCACATAACAATATGTGATAGCAAACAACACAAAGTAGCCTTTGACAACAAACAACAAAGAACCAACTACGTGCATAATTTCCTAGAAGCAATAGCCAGGAAGGGCAACCGCAACACGCACCTAAACAAGACAAGAACTACAAGGTTTGATAAAATCTTGAAACTAGTGAAGCTCTTAAACTAAACAAGCTGGATTAGATATTGGTTGCTGTCGTGCCACCTTCTTCAACCTCCAGGTCCAAGCCAGCGACACCACCATGTCCTATCGGGGCATGATACATTTAAAATATATCTACTTTTCCAAGTAAATTGCTCATTATTTTTCTCCAAAATCTAACCAATCTTGAAATAAAACGGTCAGATCTGATGATGTTTTTACTCAAAAACTTATTTCTGTCTTTTGATGCAGGAAACGATGGAAACAAATTCTAGGAAAAAAATTCTCGGCAAGTTTTTATGGAAAATAAGTCACATGAGTTGAAGAGATGCATGATGGCCCAAAATATACGGAGCTCGTTAGGGAACCCCAAGAGGAAGGTATGATGAGAACAGTAGCAAGTTTTCCCTCAGTTATGAAACCAAGGTTATCAAACCAGTAGGATCAAGGAAACACCTCCAAGGTGTTGCTAGCTGGCCTTGGCAGTGTGCACTACCGGTGCTAGCAGCAATGTGGAAACCTGCACAACACAACCACAGAACTTTGCCCCCAACTTATAGTGAGGTTGTCAATCTCATCGGTTTTGCTAAAAACAAAGGATTAAACATATCGAGTGGAATAAAGTAAAAGCTTGCAGAAAGTAAACAAAAAACAGTAAACAGTTGTAGATTGATGATAAAAGAAAGGACCAGGGTCCATAGTTCACTAGTGGTGGCTCTCCTTAAGATAGATAACATGTTGGGTGAACAAATTATAGCGGGGCAATTGACAAACATCGAGAAAGCAAACATGCATATACTAATCATCTTGACTCCTTTGAGATTTGATTGGGCATTACAACATTATACATAGACCGTAATCCAACTGCATCTATGACTAATAATCCACCTTCAGGTTATCATCCAAACCCCCTCCAGTATTAGGTTGCAAGAAATGACTCTAACTGTGGTTCATGAGAGGAACACACATGCAATGACTCTAGCTATGGTTCATGAGAGGAACACACATGCAATGGCTCTAACTATGGTTCATGAAAAGAGCAGACATGCGATGACACTGGTGGATCCATGTGTGGTCTATGAGAGGAACACACATGCAATGACACCGGTGGATCCTTACGTGGTTTGTGAGAAGAACACACATGCGATGACACCGGTGGATCCATCTGTGGTCTGTGAGAAGAACACACATGCAATGACACTGGTGGATCCATCTGTGGTTTGTGAGAAGGACACACATGCAATGACACTGGTGGATCCATGTGTTGTCTATGAGAAGAACACACATGCAATGACACTGGTGTGGTTCATGGGAAGAACACACATGCAATGACACTGGTGGATCCATGTGTGGTTCATGGGAAGGACACGCATGCAATGACACTGGTGGATCCATGTGTGCTTAATGAGAAGAACACACATGCAATGACACTGGGTGTGGTACATGAGAAGAACACACATGCAATGACTCTAACTGTGGTTCATGAAAAGAGCAGACATGCGATGACACCGGTGGATCCATATGTGGTTTGTGAAAAGAATAGACATGCAATGACTCTAACTTTGGTTCATGAAAATAGCAGACATGCAATGACACTGGTGGATCCATGTGTGGTCTGTGGGAAGAACACACATGCAATGACACTAGGTGTGGCTCATGATATGGTTTGTGAGAAGAACACACATGCAATGACTCTAGCTGTGGTTCATGAGAAGAACACACATGAAATGACTCTAACTGTGGTTCATGAAAAGAGCAGACATGCAATGACCCTGGTGGATCCATGTGTGGTCTATGAGAGGAACACACATGCAATGACACCGATGTATCCTTACATGGTCTGTGAGAAGAACACACATGCAATGATACCGGTGGATCCATACGTGGTCTATGAGAAGGACACCCATGCAATGACACTGGTGGATCCATGTGTGGTCTGTGAGACGAACACACATGCAATGACATCGGTGGATCCATGTGTGGTTCATGGGAAGGATACACATGCAATGACACTGGTGGATCCATGTGTGGTTCATGGGAAGTACACGCATGCAATGACACTGGTGGATCCATGTGTGCTTAATGAGAAGAACACACATGCAATGACACTGGGTGTGGTACATGAGAAGAACACACATGCAATGACTCTAACTGTGGTTCATGAAAAGAGTAGACATGCGATGACACCGGTGGATCCATGTGTGGTCTATGAGAGGAACACACATGCAATGACTCTAACTGGATCCTTACATGGTCTATGAGAAGATCACACATGCAATGACTCTAACTATGGTTCATGAAAAGAGCACACATGCGATGACACCGGTGGATCCATATGTGGTTTGCGAAAAGAATAGACATGCAATGACTCTAACTGTGGTTCATGAAAAGAGTAGACATGCAATGACCCTGGTGGATCCATGTGTGGTTAATGAGAAGAACACACATGCAATGACACTGGGTGTGGTTCATGATATGGTTTGTGAGAAGAACACACATGCAATGACTCTAGCTGTGGTCTATGAGACGAACACACATGCAATGACTCTAACTGTGGTTCATGAAAAGAGCAGACATGCGATGACACCGGTGGATCCATGTGTGCTCTATGAGAGGAAAACACATACAGTGACACTGGTGGATCCTTACGTGGTCTATGGGAAGAACACACATGCGATGACACGAGTGGATCCATATGTGGTCTGTGAGAAGAACACACATGCAATGACACTGGTGGATCCATCGGTGGTTTGTGAGAATGACACATATGCAATGACACTGGTGGATCCATGTGTGGTCTGTGGGAAGAACACACATGCAATGACGCTGGTGGATCCATGTGTGTTCTGTGGGAAGAAAAAAATGCAATGACACTGGTGATATGTGGTTTGTGAAAAGAACAAACATGCAATGACTCTAACTATGGTTCATGAAAGGAGAAGACATACAATGACACTAGTGGATCCATGTGTGGTTAATGAGAAGAACACACATGCAATGACACTAGGTGTGGTTCATGATATGGTTTGTGAGAAGAACACACATGCAATAACTCTAGCTGTGGTTCATGAGAGGAAAACACATGCAATGACTCTAACTGTGGTTCATGAAAAGAGCAGACATGCGATAACACCGGTGGATCCATGTGTGGTCTATGAGAGGATCACACATGCAATGACACCGGTGGATCATTAGTGGTCTGTGAAAAGAACACACATGAATGACACTGGTGGATCCATACGTGGTGTGTGGGAAGAACACACATGCAATGACACTGGTGGATCCATTTGTGGTTTGTGAGAAGGACACCCATGCAATGACACTGGTGGATCCATATGTGGTCTGTGGAAAAAACACACATGCAATGACACTTGTGATATGTGGTTTGTGAAAAGAACAGACATGAAATGACTCTAACTGTGGTTCATGACAAGAGCAGACATGCAATGACACTGGTGGATCCATGTGTCGTTAATGAGAAGAACACACATGCAATGACACTGGGTGTGGTTCATGATATGGTTTGTGAGAAGAACACACATGCAATGACTCTAGCTATGGTTCATGAGAGGAACACACATGCAATGACTCTAACTATGGTTCATGAAAAGAGCAGACATGCGATGACACCCGTGGATCCATGTGTGGTCTATGTGAGGAACACACATAAAATGACACCGGTGGATCCACACATGGTCTGTGAGAAGAACACACATGCAATGACACCGGTGGATCCATGCACAGTCTGTGAAAAGAACACACATGCAATGACACTGGTGGATCGATATGTGGTTTGTGAGAAGGACAAACATGCAATGACACTGGTGGATCCATGTGTTCTCTGTGGGAAGAACACACATGCAATGCCACTAGTGATATGTGGTTTGTGAAAAGAACACACATGCAATGGCTCTAACTGTGGTTCATGAAAAGACCAGACATGCAATGACACTGGTGGATCCATGTGTGGTTAATGAGAAAAACACAGATGCAATGACACTGGTTGTGGTTCATGATATGGTTTGTGAGAAGAACACACATGCAATGACTTTAGCTATGGTTCATGATAGGAACACACATGCAATGACTCTAACTGTGGTTCATGAAAAGAGCAGACATGCGATGACACCGATGGATCCATGTGTGGTCTATGAGAGGAACACACATGCAATGACACCGGTGGGTCCTTACGTGGTCTGTGAGAAGAACACACATGCAATGACACCGGTGGATCCATGCATGGTCTGTGAGAAGAACACATATGTAATGACACTGGTGGATCCATATGTGGTTTGTCAGAAGGACACACATGCAATGACACTGGTGGATCCATCTGTGGTCTGTGGGAAGAACACCCACGCAATGACACCGATGGATCCATGTGTGGTCTATAAGAGTAACACACATGCAATGACACCGATGGATCCTTACGTGGTCTGTGAGAAGAACACACATGCAATAACACCGGTGGATCCTTACATGGTCTCTAAAAAGAACACACATGCAATGACACTAGTGGATCCATATGTGGTCTGTGGGAAGAACACACATGCAATGACACAGGTGGATCCATCTGTGGTTTGTGAGAAGGACACATGCAATGACACTGGTGGATCCATGTGTGGTCTGTGGGAAGAACAAACATGCAATGACACTGGTGTGGTTCATGGGAAGAACACACATGCCATGACCCTGGTGGATCCATGTGTGGTTAATGAGAAGAACACACATGCAATGACACTGGGTGTGGTTCATGATATGGTTTGTGAGACGAACACACATGCAAAGACTCTAGCGGTGGTCTATGAGAGGAACACACATGCAATGACTCTAACTATGGTTCATGAAAAGAGCAGACATGCGATGACACTGGTGGATCCATGTGTGGTCTATGAAAGGAACACACACGCAATGACACCGGTGGATCCATACGTGGTATATGAGAAGAACACAAATGCAATGACACTGGTGGATCCATGCGTGGTCTGTGAAAAGAACACACATGCAATGACACTGGTGGATCCATATGTGGTTTGTGAGAAGGACACACATGCACTAACACTGGTGGATCCATGTGTGGTCTGTGGGAAGAACACACATGCAATGACACTGGTGATATGTGGTTTGTGAAAAGAACATACATGCAATGACTCTAACTGTGGTTCATGACAACAGCAGACATGCAATGACACTGGTGGATCCATGTGTCGTAAATGAGAAGAACACACATGCAATGACACTGTGTGTGGTTCATGATATGGTTTGTGAGAAGAACACACATGCAATGACTCTAGCTGTGGTTCATGAGAGGAACACACATGCAATGACTATAACTGTGGTTCATGAAAAGAGCAGACATGCGATGACACCGGTGGATCCATGTGTGGTCTATGAGAGGAACACACATGCAATGACACTGGTGGATCCTTACGTGGTCTATGGGAAGAACACACATGCGATGACACGAGTGGATCCATATGTGGTCTGTGAGAAGAACACACATGCAATGACACTGGTGGATCCATCGGTGGTTTGTGAGAATGACACATATGCAATGACACTGGTGGATCCATGTGTGGTCTGTGGGAAGAACACACATGCAATGACGCTGGTGTAATTCATGGGAAGAACACATATGCAATGACACTAGTGGATCCATGTGTGATTAGTGAGAAGAACACACATGCAATGACACTGGGTGTGGTTCATGATATGGTTTGTGAGAAGAACAGACATGCAATCACTCTAGTTGTGGTCTGTGAGAAGAACACACAAGGAATGACTCTAACTGTGGTTCATGAAAAGAGCAGACATGCGATGACACCGATGGATCCATATGTGGTTTGTGAAAAGAACAGACATGCAATGACTCTAACTGTGGTTTATGAAAAGAGAAGACATGCAATGACACTGGTGGATCCATGTGTGGTTAATGAGAAGAACACACATGCAATGACACTAGGTGTGGTTCATGATATGGTTTGTGAGAAGAACACACATGCAATGACTCTAGCTGTGGTCTATGAGAGGAACACACATGCACTGACTCTAACTATGGTCCATGAAAAGAGCAGACTTGCGATGACACCGGTGGATCCATGTGTGGTCTATGTGAAGAACATACATAAAATGACACCGGTGGATCCTTACATGGTCTGTGAGAAGAACACACATGCAATGACACCGGTGGATCCATGCGTGGTCTGTGAAAAGAACACACATGCAATGACACTGGTGGATCCATATGTGGTTTGTGATAAGGACACACATGCAATGACACTGGTGGATCCATGTGTGGTCTGTGGGAAGAACACACATGCAATGACACTAATGATATGTGGTTTGTGAAAAGAACAGACATGCAATGACTCTAACTGTGGTTCATGAAAAGAGCAGGCATGCAATGACGCTGGTAGGTCCATGTGTGGTTAATGAGAAGAACACACATGCAATGACAATGGTTGTGGTTCATGATATGGTTTGTGAGAAGAACACACATGCAATGACTCTAGGTGTGGGTCATGAGAGGAACACACATGCAATGACTCTAACTGTGGTTCATGAAAAGAGCAGACATGCGATGACACCGGTGGATCCATGTGTAGTCTATGAGAGGAAAACACTTGCAATGACACTGGTGTATCCATACGTGGTCTGTGAGAAGAACACACATGCAATGACACCGGTGGATCCATGCGTTGTCCGTGAAAAGAACACACATGCAATGACACTTGTGGATCCATATGTGGTTTGTGAGAAGGACACACATGCAATGACACTGGTGGATCCATGTGTGGTCTGTGGGAAGAACACACATGCAATGACACTGGTGATATGTGGTCTATGGAAAGAACAGACATGCAATGACTCTAACTGTGGTTCATGAAAAGAGCAGACATGCAATGACACTAGTGGATCCATGTGTGGTTAATGTGAAGAACACACATGCAATGACACTGGGTGTGGTTCATGATATAGTTTGTGAGAAGAACACACATGCAATGACTCTAGCTGTGGTTCATGAGATGAACACACATGCAATGACTCTAACTGTGGTTCATGAAAAGAGCAGACATGCGATGACACCGATGGATCCATGTGTGGTCTATGAGAGGAACACACATGCAATGACATTGGTGGATCCTTACGTGGTCTGTGAGAATAACACACATGCAATGGCACCGGTGGATCCATGCGTGGTCTGTGAGAAGAACCACATGAAATGACACTGGTGGAGCCATATGTGGTTTGTGAGAAGGACACACATGCAATGAGACTGGTGGATCCATGTGTGGTCTGTGGGAAGAACACCCACGCAATGACACCGATGGATCCATGTGTGGTCTATGAGAGGAACACACATGCAATGACACCGGTGGATCCATACGTGGTCTGTGAGAAGAACACACATGCAATGACACCGGTGGATCCTTACATGGTCTCTGAAAAGAACACACATGAAATGACACTGGTGGATCCATACATGGTCTGTGGGAAGAACACACATGCAATGACTCTAACTTTGGTTCATGAAAAGAGTAGACATGCGATGACACCAGTGGATCCATGTGTGGTCTATGAGAGGAACACACATGCAAATCCACCGCAGTGGATCCTTACGTGGTCTGTGAAAAGAACACACATGCAATGCCACTAGTGGATCCATACGTGGTCTGTGGGAAGAACACACATGCAATGACACTGGTGGATCCATCTGTGGTTTGTGAGAAGGACACACATGCAATGACACTGGTGGATCCATGTGTGGTCGGTGGGAAGAACACAGATGCAATGACACTGGTGATATGTGGTTTGTGAAAAGAACAGACATGCAAAGACTCTAACTGTGGTTCATGAAAAGAGCATAGATGCAATGACACTGGTGGATCCATGTGTGGTTAATGGGAAGAACACACATGCAATGACACTGGTTGTGGTTCATGATATGGTTTGTGAGAAGAACACACATGCAATGACTCTAGCTGTGGTTCATGAGAGGAACACACATGCAATGACTCTAACTGTGGTTCATGAAAAGCAGACATGCGATGACACCGGTAGATCCATGTGTGGTCTATGAGAGGAACACACATGCAATGACATTTGTGGATCCATGTGTGGTCTATGGGAAGAACACACATGCAATCACACTGGTGTGGTTCATGGGAAGAACACACATGCAATGACACTGGTGGATCCATGTGTTGTTAATGAGAAGAACACACATGCAATGACATTGGGTGTGGTTCATGATATGGTTTGTGAGAAGAACACATATGCAATGACTCTAGCTGTGGTTCATGAGAAGAACACACATGAAATAACTCTAACTGTGGTTCATGAAAATAGCAGACATGTGATGACACCGGTGGATCCATATGTAGTTTGTGAAAAGAACAGACATGCAATGACTCCATGTGTGGTTCATGAAAAGAGCAGACATGCAATGACACTGGTGGATCCATGTGTGGTTAATGAGAAGAACACACATGCAATGACACTAGGTGTGGTTCATGATATGGTTTGTGAGAAGAACACACATGCAATGACTCTAGCTGTGATCTATGAGAGGAACACACATGCAATGACTCTAACTGTGGTTCATGAAAAGAGCAGACATGCGATGACACCGGTGGATCCATATGTGGTCTATGAGAGGAACACACATGCAATGACACCGGTGGATCCATTCGTGGTCTATGAGAAGAACACAAATGCAATGACACTTGTGGATCCATCTGTGGTTTGTGAGAAGGACACACATGAAATGACACTGGCAGATCCATGCGTGGTTTGTGAGAAGAACACACATGCAATGACACTAGTGTGGTCTATGAGAGGAACACAAATGCAATGACACCGGTGGATCCATACGTGGTGCATGAGAATAACACACATGCAATGACACTGGTGGATCCATCTGTGGTTTGTGAGAAGGACACACATGCAATGGCACTGGTGGATCCATGTGTGGTCTGTGAGAAGAACACACATGCAATAACACTGGTGTGGTTCATGGGAAGAACACACATGCAATGACACTGGTGGATCCATGTGTGGTCTGTGAGAAGAATACACATGCAATGACACTCGTGTGGTCTATGAGAAGAACACACATGCAATGACACCGGTGGATCCATACGTGGTTTGTGATAAGAACACACATGCAATGACACTTGTGGATCAATCTGTGGTTCATGGGAAGGACACACATGCAATGACACCGGTGGATCCATATGTGGTTTGTGAAAAGAACAGACATGCAATGACTCTAACTGTGGTTCATGAAAAGAGTAGACATGCAATGACACTAGTGGATCCATGTGTGGTTAATGAGAAGAACACACATGCAATGACACTAGGCGTGGTTCATGATATGGTTTGTGAGAAGAACACACATGCAATGACTCTAGCTGTGGTCTATGAGAGGAACACACATGCAATGACTCTAACTGTGGTTCATGAAACGAGCAGACATGCGATGACACCGGTGGATCCATGTGTGGTCCTTGAGAGGAACACACATGCAATGACACCGGTGGATCCATACGTGGTCTGTGTGAAGAACACACATGCAATGACACCGGTGGATCCATGCGTGGTCTGTGAAAAGAACACACATGAAATGACACTGGTGGATCCATATGTGGTTTGTGAGAAAGACACACATGCAATGGCACTGGGTGTGGTTCATGATATGGTTTGTGAGAAGAACACACATGCAATGACTCTAGCTGTGGTTTATGAGAGGAACACACATGCAATGACTCTAACTGTGGTTCATGAAAAGAGCAGACATGCGATGACACCGGTGGATCGATATGTGGTCTATGAGAGGAACACACATCCAATGACACCGGAGGATCCATATGTGGTCTGTGAGAAGAACACAAATGCAATGACACTGGTGGATCCATCTGTGGTTTGTGAGAAGGACACACATGCAATAACACTGGTGGATCCATGCATGGTCTGTGAGAAGAACACACATGCAATGACACTGGTGTGATCTATGAGAGGAACACACATGCAATGACACCGGTGGATCCATACGTGGTGTGTGAGAAGAACACACATGCAATGACACTGATGGATCCATCTGTGGTTTGTGAGAAGGACAATCATGCAATGACACTGGTGGATCCATGTGTGGTCTGTGAGAAGAACACACATGCAATGACACTGGTGTGGTTCATGGAAGAACACACATGCAATGACACTGGTGGATCCAACTTTGGTTTGTGAGAAGGACACACATGCAATGACACTGGTGGATCCATGTGTGGTCTGTGAGAAGAACACACATGCAATGACACTGGTGTGGTCTATGAGAAGAACACACATGCAATGACACCGGTGGATCCATACGTGGTCTATGAGAAGAACACACATGCAATGACACTGGTGCATCAATCTGTGGTTCATGGGAAGGACACACATGCAATGACACCGGTGGATCCATATGTGGTCTGTGAAAAGAACAGACATGCAATGACTCTAACTGTGGTTGATGAAAGGAGCAGACATGCAATGACACTAGTGGATCCTTGTGTGGTTAATGAGAAGAACACACATGCAATGACACTAGGTGTGGTTCATGATATGGTTTGTGAGAAGAACACACATGCAATGACTCTAGCTGTGGTCTATGAGAGGAACACACATGCAATGACTCTAACTGTGGTTCATGAAACGAGCAGACATGCGATGACACCGGTGGATCCATGTGTGGTCTATGTGAGGAACACACATAAAATGACACCGGTGGATCCATACGTGGTCTGTGAGAAGAACACACATGCAATGACACCGGTGGATCCATGCGTGGTCTGTTAAAAGAACACACATGAAATGACACTGGTGGATCCATATGTGGTTTGTGAGAAGGACACACATGCAATGACACTGGTGGATCCATTTGTGGTCTGTGGGAAGAACACACATGCAATGAAACTAGTGATATGTGGTTTGTGAAAAGAACAGACATGCAATGACTCTAACTGTGGTTCATGAAAAGAGCAGACATGCAATGACACTAGTGGATCCATGTGTGGTTAATGAGAAGAACACACATGCAATGACACTGGGTGTGGTTCATGATATGGTTTGTGAGAAGAACACACATGCAATGACTCTAGCTATGGTTCATGAGAGGAACACACATGCAATGACTCTAACTTTGGTTCATGAAAAGAGCAGACATGCGATGATACCGGTTGATCCATGTGTGGTCTATGAGAGGAACACACATGCAATGACACCGGTGGATACTTACGTGGTCTGTGAAAAGAACACAAATGCAATGACACCGGTGGATCCATATGTGGTCTGTGGGAAGAACACACATGCAATGACACTGGTGGATCCAACTTTGGTTTGTGATAAGGACACACATGCAATGACACTGGTGGATCCATGTGTGGTATGTGGGAAGAACACACATGCAATGACACTGGTGTGGTTCATGATAAGAACACACATGCAATGACTCTAGCTGTGGTTCATGAGAAGAACACACATGCAATGACTCTAACTGTGGTTCATGAAAAGAGTAGACATGCGATGACACCAGTGGATCCATATGTGGTTTGTCAAAAGAACAGACATGCAATGACTCCATGTGTGGTTCATGAAAAGAGTAGACATGCAATGACACTGGTGGATCCGTGTGTGGTTAATGAGAAGAACACACATGAAATGACACTCGGTGTGGTTCATGATATGGTTTGTGAGAAGAACACACATGCAATGACTCTAGCTGTGGTCTATGAGAGGAACACACATGCAGTGACTGTAACTGTGGTTCATGAAAAGAGCAGACATGGGATGACACCGGTGGATCCATATGTGGTCTATGAGAGGAACACACATGGAATGACACCGCTGGATCCATACATGGTCTGTGAGAAGAACACAAATGCAATGACACTGGTGGATCCATCTGTGGTTTGTGAGAAGGACACACATGCAATGACACTGGTGGATCCATGCGTGGTCTCTGAGAAGAACACACATGCAATGACACTGGTGTGGTCTATGAGAGGAACACACATGCAATGACACCGGTGGATCCATACGTGGTCTGTGAGAAGAACACACATGCAATGACATTGGTGGATCCATCTGTGGTTTGTGAGAAGGACACACATGCAATGACACTGGTGGATCCATGTGTGGTCTGTGAGAAGAACACACATGCAATGAGACAAGTGTGGTTCATGGGAAGAACACACATGCAATGACACTGGTGGATCCATCTGTGGTTTGTGAGAAGGACACACATGCAATGACACTGGTGGATCCATGTGTGGTATGTGGGAAGAACAAACATGCAATGACACTGGTGTGGTTCATGGGAAGAACACACATGCAATGACCCTGGTGGATCCATGTGTGGTTAATGAGAAGAACACACATGCAATGACAATGGGTGTGGTTCATGATATGGTTAGTGAGAAGAACACACATGCAATGACTCTAGCCGTGGTTCATGAGAAGAACACACATGCAATGACTCTAACTGTGGTTCATAAAAAGAGCAGACATGCGATGACACCGGTGGATCCATATGTGGTTTGTGAAAAGAACATACATGCAATGACTCTAACTGTGGTTCATGAAAAGAGCAGACATGCAATGACACTGGTGGATCCATGTGTGGTTAATGAGAAGAACACACATGCAATGACACTGGGTGTGGTTCATGATATGGTTTGTGAGAAGAACACACATGCAGTGACTCTAGATGTGGTCTATGAGAGGAACACACATGCAATGACTCTAACTGTGGTTCATTAAAAGAGCAGACATGCGATGACACCGGTGGATCCATCTGTGGTCTATGAGGGGAACACACATGCAATGACACCGGTGGATCCATACGTGGTCTGTGAGAAGAACACACATGCAATGACACCGGTGGATCCATGCGTGGTCTGTGAAAAGAACACACATGCAATGACACTGGTGGATCCATATGTGGTTTGTGAAAAGGACACACATGCAATGACACTGGTGGATCCATGTGTGGTCTGTGGGAAGAACACACACGCAATGACACTGGTGATATGTGGTTTGTGAAAAGAACAGACATGCAATGACTCTAACCGTGGTTCATGAAAAGAGCAGACATGCAATGACACTAGTGGATCCATGTGTGGTTAATGAGAACACACATGCAATGACAATGTATGTGGTTCAATGATATGGTTTATGAGAAGAACACACATGCAATGACTCTAGCTGTGGTTCATGAGAGGAATACACATGCAATGATACCAGTGGCTCCTTACGTGGTCTGTGAAAAGAACACACATGCAATGCCACTAGTGGATCCATACGTGGTCTGTGGGAAGAACACACATGCAATGACACTGGTGGATCCATCTATGGTTTGTCAGAAGGACACACATGCAATGACACTGGTGGATCCATGTGTGGTCTGTGGGAAGAACACACATGCGATGACTCTAGCTGTGGTCTATGAGAGGAACACACATGCAATGACTCTAACTGTGGTTCATGAAAAGAGCAGACATGCGATGACACCAGTGGATCGATATGTGGTCTATGAGAGGAAGACACATGCAATGACACCGGTGGATCCATACGTGGTCTGTGAGAAGAACACAAATGCAATGACACTGGTGGATCCATCTATGGTTTGTGAGAAAGACACACATGCAATAACACTGGTGGATCCATGCATGGTCTGTGGGAAAGACACACATGCAATGACACTGGTGGATCCATCTTTGGTTTGTGAGAAGGACACACATGCAATGACACTGGTGGATCCATGTGTGGTCTATGAGAAGAACACACATGCAATGACACTGGTGTGGTTCATGGAAAACACACACATGCAATGACACTGGTGGATCCATGTGTGGTATGTGAGAAGACCACACATGCAATAACAGTGGTGTGGTCTATGAGAAGAACACACATGCAATGACACCGGTGGATCCATACGTGGTCTATGAGAAGAACACACATGCAATGACACTGGTGGATCAATCTGTGGTTCATGGGAAGGACACACATGCAATGACACCGGTGGATCCATATGTGGTTTGTGCAAAGAACAAACATGCAATGACTCTAACTGTGGTTCATGAAAAGAGCAGACATGCAATGACACTAGTGGATCCATGTGTGGTTAATGAGAAGAACACACATGCAATGACACTGGGTGTGGTTCATGATATGGTTTGTGAGAAGAAAACACATGCAATGACTCTAGTTGTGGTCTATGAGAGGAACACACATGCAATGACTCTAACTGTGGTTGATGAAACGAGCAGACATGCAATGACACCGGTGGATCCATGTGTGGTCCTTGAGAGGAACACACATGCAATGACACCGGTGGATCCATACGTGGTCTGTGAGAAGAACACACATGCAATGACACCGGTGGATCCATGCGTGGTCTGTGAAAAGAACAGACATGAAATGACACTGGTGGATCCATATGTGGTGTGTGAGAAGGACACACATGCAATGACACTGGTGGATCCATATGTGGTCTGTGGGAAGAACACACATGCAATGACACTAGTGATATGTGGTTTGCGAAAAGAACAGACATGCAATGACTCTAACTGTGGTTCATGAAAAGAACAGACATGCAATGAGACTAGTGGATCCATGTGTGGTTAATGAGAAGAACACACATGCAATGACACTGGGTGTGGTTCATGATATGGTTTGTGAGAAGAACACACATGCAATGACTCTAGCTATGGTTCATGAGAGGAACACACATGCAATGACTCTAACTTTGGTTCATGAAAAGAGTAGACATGCGATGACACCAGTGGATCCATGTGTGGTCTATGAGAGGAACACACATGCAATGACACTAGTGGATCCTTATGTGGTCTGTGAAAAGAACACACATGCAATGCCACTAGTGGATCCATAAGTGGTCTGTGGGAAGAACACACATGCAATGACACTGGTGGATCCATCTGTGGTTTGTGAGAAGGACACACATGCAATGACACTGGTGGATCCATGTGTGGTCTCTGGGAAGAACACACATGCGATGACTCTAGCTGTGGTCTATGAGAGGAACACACATGAAATGACTCTAACTGTGGTTCATGAAGAGAGAAGACATGCGATGACACCAGTGGATCGATATGTGGTCTATGAGAGGAACACACATGCAATGACACCGGTGGATCCATACGTGGTCTGTGAGAAGAACACAAATGCAATGACACTGGTGGATGCATCTGTGGTTTGTGAGAAAGACACACATGCAATAACACTTGTGGATCCATGCATGGTCTGTGAGAAGAACACACATGCAATGACACTGGTGTGGTCTATGAGAGTAACACACATGCAATGACACCGGTGGATCCATACGTGGTGTGTGAGAACACACATGCAAAGACACTGGTGGATCCGTCTTTGGTTTGTGAGAAGGACACACATGCAATGACACTGGTGGATCCATGTGTGGTCTGTGGGAAGAACACACATGCAATGACACTAATGATATGTGGTTTGTGAAAAGAACAGACATGCAATGACTCTAACTGTGGTTCATGAAAAGAGCAGGCATGCAATGACGCTGGTAGGTCCATGTGTGGTTAATGAGAAGAACACACATGCAATGACAATGGTTGTGGTTCATGATATGGTTTGTGAGAAGAACACACATGCAATGACTCTAGGTGCGGGTCATGAGAGGAACACACATGCAATGACTCTAACTGTGGTTCATGAAAAGAGCAGACATGCGATGACACCGGTGGATCCATGTGTAGTCTATGAGAGGAAAACACTTGCAATGACACTGGTGTATCCATACGTGGTCTGTGAGAAGAACACACATGCAATGACACCGGTGGATCCATGCGTTGTCCGTGAAAAGAACGCACATGCAATGACACTAGTGGATCCATATGTGGTTTGTGAGAAGGACACACATGCAATGACACTGGTGGATCCATGTGTGGTCTGTGGGAAGAACACATATGCAATGACACTGGTGATATGTGGTCTGTGGAAAGAACAGACATGCAATGACTCTAACTGTGGTTCATGAAAAGAGCAGACATGCAATGACACTAGTGGATCCATGTGTGGTTAATGTGAAGAACACACATGCAATGACACTGGGTGTGGTTCATGATATAGTTTGCGAGAAGAACACACATGCAATGACTCTAGCTGTGGTTCATGAGATGAACACACATGCAATGACTCTAACTTTGGTTCATGAAAAGAGCAGACATGCGATGACACCGATGGATCCATGTGTGGTCTATGAGAGGAACACACATGCAATGACACTGGTGGATCCTTACGTGGTCTGTGAGAAGAACACACATGCAATGGCACCGGTGGATCCATGCGTGGTATGTGAGAAGAACCACATGCAATGACACTGGTGGATCCATATGTGGTTTGTGGGAAGGACACACATGCAATGAGACTGGTGGATCCATGTGTGGTCTGTGGGAAGAACACCCACGCAATGACATCGATGGATCCATGTGTGGTCTATGAGAGTAACACACATGCAATGACACCGGTGGATCCATACGTGGTCTGTGAGAAGAACACACATGCAATGACACCGGTGGATCCTTACATGGTCTCTGAAAAGAACACACATGAAATGACACTGGTGGATCCATACGTGGTCTGTGGGGAGAACACACATGCAATGACTCTAACTTTGGTTCATGAAAAGAGTAGACATGCGATGACACCAGTGGATCCATGTGTGGTCTATGAGAGGAACACACATGCAAATCCACCGCAGTGGATCCTTACGTGGTCTGTGAAAAGAACACACATGCAATGCCACTAGTGGATCCATACGTGGTCTGTGGGAAGAACACACATGCAATGACACTGGTGGATCCATCTATGGTTTGTGAGAAGGACACACAGGCAATGACACTGGTGGATCCATGTGTGGTCTGTGGGAAGAACACAGATGCAATGACACTGGTGATATGTGGTTTGTGAAAAGAACAGACATGCAAAGACTCTAACTGTGGTTCATGAAAAGAGCACATATGCAATGACACTGGTGGATCCATGTGTGGTTAATGGGAAGAACACACATGCAATGACGCTGGCTGTGGTTCATGATATGGTTTGTGAGAAGAACACACATGCAATGACTCTAGCTGTGGTTGATGAGAGGAACACACATGCAATGACTCTAACTGTGGTTCATGAAAAGAGCAGACATGCGATGACACCGGTGGATCCATGTGTGGTCTATGAGAGGAACACACATGCAATGACATTGGTGGATCCATGTGTGGTCTATGGGAAGAACACACATGCAATCACACTGGTGTGGTTCATGGGAAGAACACACATGCAATGACACTGGTGGATCCATGTGTTGTTAACGAGAAGAACACACATGCAATGACATTGGGTGTGGTTCATGATATGGTTTGTGAGAAGAACACATTTGCAATGACTCTAGCTGTAGTTCATGAGAAGAACACACATGAAATAACTCTAACTGTGGTTCATGAAAAGAGCAGACATGTGATGACACCGGTGGATCCATATGTAGTTTGTGAAAAGAACAGACATGCAATGACTCCATGTGTGGTTCATGAAAAGAGCAGACATGCAATGACACTGGTGGATCCATGTGTGGTTAATGAGAAGAACACACATGCAATGACACTAGGTGTGGTTCATGATATGGTTTGTGAGAAGAACACACATGCAATGACTCTAGCTGTGATCTATGAGAGGAACACACATGCAATGACTCTAACTGTGGTTCATGAAAAGAGCAGACATGCGATGACACCGGTGGATCCATATGTGGTCTACGAGAGGAACACACATGCAATGACACCGGTGGATCCATTCGTGGTCTATGAGAAGAACACAAATGCAATGACACTTGTGGATCCATCAGTGGTTTGTGAGAAGGACACACATGAAATGACACTGGCGGATCCATGCGTGGTCTGTGAGAAGAACACACATGCAATGACACTAGTGTGGTCTATGAGAGGAACACAAATGCAATGACACCGGTGGATCCATACGTGGTGCGTGAGAATAACACACATGCAATGACACTGGTGGATCCATCTGTGGTTTGTGAGAAGGACACACATGCAATCACACTGGTGGATCCATGTGTGGTCTGTGAGAAGAACACACATGCAATGACACTGGTGTGGTTCATGGGTAGAACACACATGCAATGACACTGGTGGATCCATGTATGGTCTGTGAGAAGAACACACATGCAATGACACTCGTGTGGTCTATGAGAAGAACACACATGCAATGACACTGGTGGATCCATACGTGGTCTGTGAGAAGAACACACATGCAATGACACTTGTGGATCAATCTGTGGTTCATGGGAAGGACACACATGCAATGACATCGGTGGATCCATATGTGGTTTGTGAAAAGAACAGACATGCAATGACTCTAACTGTGGTTCATGAAAAGAGTAGACATGCAATGACACTAGTGGATCCATGTGTGGTTAATGAGAAGAACACACATGCAATGACACTGGGCGTGGTTCATGATATGGTTTGTGAGAAGAACACACATGCAATGACTCTAGCTGTGGTCTATGAGAGGAACACACATGCAATGACTCTAACTGTGGTTCATGAAACGAGCAGACATGCGATGACACCGGTGGATCCATGTGTGGTCCTTGAGAGGAACACACATGCAATGACACTGGTGGATCCATACGTGGTCTGTGAGAAGAACACACATGCAATGACACCGGTGGATCCATGCGTGGTCTGTGAAAAGAACACACATGAAATGACACTAGTGGATCCATATGTGGTTTGTGAGAAAGACACACATGCAATGGCACTGGGTGTGGTTCATGATATGGTTTGTGAGAAGAACACACATGCAATGACTCTAGCTGTGGTTTATGAGAGGAACACACATGCAATGACTCTAACTGTGGTTCATGAAAAGAGCAGACATGCGATGACACCGGTGGATCGATATGTGGTCTATGAGAGGAACACACATACAATGACACCGGAGGATCCATATGTGGTCTGTGAGAAGAACACAAATGCAATGACACTGGTGGATCCATCTGTGGTTTTTGAGAAGGACACACATGCAATAACACTGGTGGATCCATGCATGGTCTGTGAGAAGAACACACATGCAATGACACTGGTGTGGTCTATGAGAGGAACACACATGCAATGACACCGGTGGATCCATACGTGGCTTGTGAGAAGAACACACGTGCAATGACACTGGTGGATCCATCTGTGGTTTGTGAGAAGGACAATCATGCAATGACACTGGTGGATCCATGTGTGGTCTGTGAGAAGAACACACATGCAATGACACTGGTGTGGTTCATGGGAAGAACACACATGCAATGACACTGGTGGATCCATGTGTGGTCTGTGAGAAGAACACACATGCAATGACACTGGTGTGGTCTATGAGAAGAACACACATGCAATGACACCGGTGGATCCATACGTGGTCTATGAGAAGAACACACATGCAATGACACTGGTGGATCAATCTGTGGTTCATGGGAAGGACACACATGCAATGACACCGGTGGATCCATATGTGGTTTGTGAAAAGAACAAACATGCAATGACTCTAACTGTGGTTCATGAAAAGAGCAGACATGCAATGACACTAGTGGATCCTTGTGTGGCTAATGAGAAGAACACACATGCAATGACACTGGGTGTGGTTCATGATATGGTTTGTGAGAAGAACACACATGCAATGACTCTAGCTGTGGTCTATGAGAGGAACACACATGCAATGACTCTAACTATGGTTCATGAAACGGGCAGACATGCAATGACACCGGTGGATCCATGTGTGGTCTATGTGAGGAACACACATAAAATGACACCGGTGGATCCATACGTGGTCTGTGAGAAGAACACACATGCAATGACACCGGTGGATCCATGCGTGGTCTGTGAAAAGAACACACATGAAATGACACTGGTGGATCCATATGTGGTTTGTGAGAAGGACACACATGCAATGACACTGGTGGATCCATATGTGGTCTGTGGGAAGAACACACATGCCATGAAACTAGTGATATGTGGTTTGCGAAAAGAACAAACATGCAATGACTCTAACTGTGGTTCATGAAAAGAGCAGACATGCAATGACACTAGTGGATCCATACGTGGTCTGTGGGAAGAACACACATGCAATGACACTGGTGTGGTTCATGAGAAGAACACAAATGCAATGACACCGGTGGATCCATACGTGGTCTGTGGGAAGAACACACATGCAATGACACTGGTGGATCCAACTTTGGTTTGTGAGAAGGACACACATGCAATGACACTGGTGGATCCATGTGTGGTCTGTGGGAAGAACACACATGCAATGACACTGGTGTGGTTCATGAGAAGAACACACATGCAATGACTCTAGCTGTGGTTCATCAGAAGAACACACATGCAATGACTCTAACTGTGGTTCATGAAAAGAGTAGACATGCGATGACACCAGTGGATCCATATGTGGTTTGTCAAAAGAACAGACATGCAATGACTCCATGTGTGGTTCATGAAAAGAGTAGACATGCAATGACACCGGTGGATCCGTGTGTGGTTAATGAGAAGAACACACATGCAATGACACTAGGTGTGGTTCATGATATGGTTTGTGAGAAGAACACACATGCAATGACTCTAGCTGTGGTCTATGAGACGAACACACATGCAATGACTCTAACTGTGGTTCATGAAAAGAGCAGACATGGGATGACACCAGTTGATCCATATGTGGTTTGTCAAAACAACAGACATGCAATGACTCCATGTGTGGTTCATGAAAAGAGTAGACATGCAATGACACTGGTGGATCCGTGTGTGGTTAATGAGAAGAACACACATGAAATGACACTCGGTGTGGTTCATGATATGGTTTGTGAGAAGAACACACATGCAATGACTCTAGTTGTGGTCTATGAGAGGAACACACATGCAGTGACTGTAACTGTGGTTCATGAAAAGAGCAGACATGGGATGACACCGGTGGATCCATATGTGGTCTATGAGAGGAACACACATGGAATGACACCGCTGGATCCATACGTGGTCTGTGAGAAGAACACAAATGCAATGACATTGGTGGATCCATCTGTGGTTTGTGAGAAGGACACACATGCAATGACACTGGTGGATCCATGCGTGGTCTCTGAGAAGAACACACATGCAATGACACTGGTGTGGTCTATGAGAGGAACACACATGCAATGACACCGGTGGATCCATACGTGGTCTGTGAGTAGAACACACATGCAATGACATTGGTGGATCCATCTGTGGTTTGTGAGAAGGACACACATGCAATGACACTGGTGGATCCATGTGTGGTCTGTGAGAAGAACACACATGCAATGAGACAAGTGTGGTTCATGGGAAGAACACACATGCAATGACACTGGTGGATCCATCTGTGGTTTGTGAGAAGGACACACATGCAATGACACTGGTGGATCCATGTGTGGTATGTGGGAAGAACAAACATGCAATGACACTGGTGTGGTTCATGGGAAGAACACACATGCAATGACCCTGGTGGATCCATGTGTGGTTAATGAGAAGAACACACATGCAATGACAATGGGTGTGGTTCATGATATGGTTAGTGAGAAGAACACACATGCAATGACTCTAGCCGTGGTTCATGAGAAGAACACACATGCAATGACTCTAACTGTGGTTCGTGAAAAGAGCAGACATGCGATGACACCGGTGGATCCATATGTGGTTTGTGAAAACAACATACATGCAATGACTCTAACTGTGGTTCATGAAAAGAGCAGACATGCAATGACACTGGTGGATCCATGTGTGGTTAATGAGAAGAACACACATGCAATGACACTGGGTGTGGTTCATGATATGGTTTGTGAGAAGAACACACATGCAGTGACTCTAGATGTGGTCTATGAGAGGAACACACATGCAATGACTCTAACTGTGGTTCATTAAAAGAGCAGACATGCGATGACACCGGTGGATCCATGTGTGGTCTATGAGGGGAACACACATGCAATGACACCGGTGGATCCATACGTGGTCTGTGAGAAGAACACACATGCAATGACACCGGTGGATCCATGCGTGGTCTATGAAAAGAACACACATGCAATGACACTGGTGGATCCATATGTGGTTTGTGAAAAGGACACACATGCAATGACACTGGTGGATCCATGTGTGGTCTGTGGGAAGAACACACACGCAATGACACTGGTGATATGTGGTTTGTGAAAAGAACAGACATGCAATGACTCTAACCGTGGTTCATGAAAAGAGCAGACATGCAATGACACTAGTGGATCCATGTGTGGTTAATGAGAAGAACACACATGTAATGACAATGTATGTGGTTCATGATATGGTTTATGAGAAGAACACACATGCAATGACTCTAGCTGTGGTTCATGAGAGGAATACACATGCAATGATACCAGTGGATCCTTACGTGGTCTGTGAGAAGAACACAAATGCAATGACACTGGTGGATCCATCTGTGGTTTGTGAGAAGGACACACATGCAATGACACTGGTGGATCCATGCGTGGTCTCTGAGAAGAACACACATGCAATGACACTGGTGTGGTCTATGAGAGGAACACACATGCAATGACACCGGTGGATCCATACGTGGTCTGTGAGAAGAACACACATGCAATGACATTGGTGGATCCATCTGTGGTTTGTGAGAAGGACACACATGCAATGACACTGGTGGATCCATGTGTGGTCTGTGAGAAGAACACACATGCAATGAGACAAGTGTGGTTCATGGGAAGAACACACATGCAATGACACTGGTGGATCCATCTGTGGTTTGTGAGAAGGACACACATGCAATGACACTGGTGGATCCATGTGTGGTATGTGGGAAGAACAAACATGCAATGACACTGGTGTGGTTCATGGGAAGAACACACATGCAATGACCCTGGTGGATCCATGTGTGGTTAATGAGAAGAACACACATGCAATGACAATGGGTGTGGTTCATGATATGGTTAGTGAGAAGAACACACATGCAATGACTCTAGCCGTGGTTCATGAGAAGAACACACATGCAATGACTCTAACTGTGGTTCGTGAAAAGAGCAGACATGCGATGACACCGGTGGATCCATATGTGGTTTGTGAAAACAACATACATGCAATGACTCTAACTGTGGTTCATGAAAAGAGCAGACATGCAATGACACTGGTGGATCCATGTGTGGTTAATGAGAAGAACACACATGCAATGACACTGGGTGTGGTTCATGATATGGTTTGTGAGAAGAACACACATGCAGTGACTCTAGATGTGGTCTATGAGAGGAACACACATGCAATGACTCTAACTGTGGTTCATTAAAAGAGCAGACATGCGATGACACCGGTGGATCCATGTGTGGTCTATGAGGGGAACACACATGCAATGACACCGGTGGATCCATACGTGGTCTGTGAGAAGAACACACATGCAATGACACCGGTGGATCCATGCGTGGTCTATGAAAAGAACACACATGCAATGACACTGGTGGATCCATATGTGGTTTGTGAAAAGGACACACATGCAATGACACTGGTGGATCCATGTGTGGTCTGTGGGAAGAACACACACGCAATGACACTGGTGATATGTGGTTTGTGAAAAGAACAGACATGCAATGACTCTAACCGTGGTTCATGAAAAGAGCAGACATGCAATGACACTAGTGGATCCATGTGTGGTTAATGAGAAGAACACACATGTAATGACAATGTATGTGGTTCATGATATGGTTTATGAGAAGAACACACATGCAATGACTCTAGCTGTGGTTCATGAGAGGAATACACATGCAATGATACCAGTGGATCCTTACGTGGTCTGTGAAAAGAACACACATGCAATGCCACTAGTGGATCCATACGTGGTCTGTGGGAAGAACACACATGCAATGACACTGGTGGATCCATCTATGGTTTGTCAGAAGGACACACATGCAATGACACTGGTGGATCCATGTGTGGTCTGTGGGAAGAACACACATGCGATGAATCTAGCTGTGGTCTATGAGAGGAACACACATGCAATGACTCTAACTGTGGTTCATGAAAAGAGCAGACATGCGATGACACCAGTGGATCGATATGTGGTCTATGAGAGGAAGACACATGCAATGACACCGGTGGATCCATACGTGGTCTGTGAGAAGAACACAAATGCAATGACACTGGTGGATCCATCTATGGTTTGTGAGAAAGACACACATGCAATAACACTGGTGGATCCATGCATGGTCTGTGGGAAAGACACACATGCAATGACACTGGTGGATCCATCTTTGGTTTGTGAGAAGGACACACATGCAATGACACTGGTGGATCCATGTGTGGTCTATGAGAAGAACACACATGCAATGACACTGGTGTGGTTCATGGAAAAAACACACATGCAATGACACTGGTGGATCCATGTGTGGTATGTGAGAAGACCACACATGCAATGACAGTGGTGTGGTCTATGAGAAGAACACACATGCAATGACACCGGTGGATCCATACGTGGTCTATGAGAAGAACACACATGCAATGACACTGGTGGATCAATCTGTGGTTCATGGGAAGGACACACATGCAATGACACCGGTGGATCCATATGTGGTTTGTGAAAAGAACAAACATGCAATGACTCTAACTGTGGTTCATGAAAAGAGCAGACATGCAATGACACTAGTGGATCCATGTGTGGTTAATGAGAAGAACACACATGCAATGACACTGGGTGTGGTTCATGATATGGTTTGTGAGAAGAAAACACATGCAATGACTCTAGTTGTGGTCTATGAGAGGAACACACATGCAATGACTCTAACTGTGGTTCATGAAACGAGCAGACATGCGATGACACCGGTGGATCCATGTGTGGTCCTTGAGAGGAACACACATGCAATGACACCGGTGGATCCATACGTGGTCTGTGAGAAGAACACACATGCAATGACACCGGTGGATCCATGCGTGGTCGGTGAAAAGAACAGACATGAAATGACACTGGTGGATCCATATGTGGTGTGTGAGAAGGACACACATGCAATGACACTGGTGGATCCATATGTGGTCTGTGGGAAGAACACACATGTAATGACACTAGTGATATGTGGTTTGCGAAAAGAACAGACATGCAATGACTCTAACTGTGGTTCATGAAAAGAATAGACATGCAATGAGACTAGTGGATCCATGTGTGGTTAATGAGAAGAACACACATGCAATGACACTGGGTGTGGTTCATGATATGGTTTGTGAGAAGAACACACATGCAATGACTCTAGCTATGGTTTATGAGAGGAACACACATGCAATGACTCTAACTTTGGTTCATGAAAAGAGTAGACATGCGAGGACACCAGTGGATCCATGTGTGGTCTATGAGAGGAACACACATGCAATGACACTAGTGGATCCTTATGTGGTCTGTGAAAAGAACACACATGCAATGCCACTAGTGGATCCATAAGTGGTCTGTGGGAAGAACACACATGCAATGACACTGGTGGATCCATCTGTGGTTTGTGAGAAGGACACACATGCAATGACACTGGTGGATCCATGTGTGGTCTCTGGGAAGAACACACATGCGATGACACTAGCTGTGGTCTATGAGAGGAACACACATGCAATGACTCTAACTGTGGTTCATGAAGAGAGAAGACATGCGATGACACCAGTGGATCGATATGTGGTCTATGAGAGGAACACACATGCAATGACATCGGTGGATCCATACGTGGTCTGTGAGAAGAACACAAATGCAATGACACTGGTGGATGCATCTGTGGTTTGTGAGAAAGACACACATGCAATAACACTTGTGGATCCATGCATGGTCTGTGAGAAGAACACACATGCAATGACACTGGTGTGGTCTATGAGAGTAACACACATGCAATGACACCGGTGGATCCATACGTGGTGTGTGAGAACACACATGCAATGACACTGGTGGATCCATCTTTGGTTTGTGAGAAGGACACACATGCAATGACGCTGGTGGATCCATGTGTGGTCTGTGGGAAGAACACACATGCAATGACACTAATGATATGTGGCTTGTGAAAAGAACAGACATGCAATGACTCTAACTGTGGTTCATGAAAAGAGCAGGCATGCAATGACGCTGGTAGGTCCATGTGTGGTTAATGAGAAGAACACACATGCAATGACAATGGTTGTGGTTCATGATATGGTTTGTGAGAAGAACACACATGCAATGACTCTAGGTGCGGGTCATGAGAGGAACACACATGCAATGACTCTAACTGTGGTTCATGAAAAGAGCAGACATGCGATGACACCGGTGGATCCATGTGTAGTCTATGAGAGGAAAACACTTGCAATGACACTGGTGTATCCATACGTGGTCTGTGAGAAGAACACACATGCAATGACACCGGTGGATCCATGCGTTGTCCGTGAAAAGAACGCACATGCAATGACACTAGTGGATCCATATGTGGTTTGTGAGAAGGACACACATGCAATGACACTGGTGGATCCATGTGTGGTCTGTGGGAAGAACACACATGCAATGACACTGGTGATATGTGGTCTGTGGAAAGAACAGACATGCAATGACTCTAACTGTGGTTCATGAAAAGAGCAGACATGCAATGACACTAGTGGATCCATGTGTGGTTAATGTGAAGAACACACATGCAATGACACTGGGTATGGTTCATGATATAGTTTGTGAGAAGAACACACATGCAATGACTCTAGCTGTGGTTCATGAGATGAACACACATGCAATGACTCTAACTGTGGTTCATGAAAAGAGCAGACATGCGATGACACCGATGGATCCATGTGTGGTCTATGAGAGGAACACACATGCAATGACACTGGTGGATCCTTACGTGGTCTGTGAGAAGAACACACATGCAATGGCACCGGTGGATCCATGCGTGGTCTGTGAGAAGAACCACATGCAATGACACTGGTGGATCCATATGTGGTTTGTGAGAAGGACACACATGCAATGAGACTGGTGGATCCATGTGTGGTCTGTGGGAAGAACACCCACGCAATGACATCGATGGATCCATGTGTGGTCTATGAGAGTAACACACATGCAATGACACCGGTGGATCCATACGTGGTCTGTGAGAAGAACACACATGCAATGACACCGGTGGATCCTTACATGGTCTCTGAAAAGAACACACATGAAATGACACTAGTGGATCCATACGTGGTCTGTGGGGAGAACACACATGCAATGACTCTAACTTTGGTTCATGAAAAGAGAAGACATGCGATGACACCAGTGGATCCATGTGTGGTCTATGAGAGGAACACACATGCAAATCCACCGCAGTGGATCCTTACGTGGTCTGTGAAAAGAACACACATGCAATGCCACTAGTGGATCCATACGTGGTCTGTGGGAAGAACACACATGCAATGACACTGGTGGATCCATCTATGGTTTGTGAGAAGGACACACAGGCAATGACACTGGTGGATCCATGTGTTTTCTGTGGGAAGAACACAGATGCAATGACACTGGTGATATGTGGTTTGTGAAAAGAACAGACATGCAAAGACTCTAACTGTGGTTCATGAAAAGAGCACATATGCAATGACACTGGTGGATCCATGTGTGGTTAATGGGAAGAACACACATGCAATGACACTGGCTGTGGTTCATGATATGGTTTGTGAGAAGAACACACATGCAATGACTCTAGCTGTGGTTGATGAGAGGAACACACATGCAATAACTCTAACTGTGGTTCATGAAAAGAGCAGACATGCGATGACACCGGTGGATCCATGTGTGGTCTATGAGAGGAACACACATGCAATGACATTGGTGGATCCATGTGTGGTCTATGGGAAGAACACACATGCAATCACACTGGTGTGGTTCATGGGAAGAACACACATGCAATGACACTGGTGGATCCATGTGTTGTTAATGAGAAGAACACACATGCAATGACAATGTATGTGGTTCATGATATGGTTTATGAGAGGAACACACATGCAATGACTCTAGCTGTGGTTCATGAGAGGAATACACATGCAATGATACCAGTGGATCCTTACGTGGTCTGTGAAAAGAACACACATGCAATGCCACCGGTGGATCCATACGTGGTCTGTGGGAAGAACACACATGCAATGACACTGGTGGATCCATCTATGGTTTGTCAGAAGGACACACATGCAATAACACTGGTGGATCCATGTGTGGTCTGTGGGAAGAACACACATGCGATGAATCTAGCTGTGGTCTATGAGAGGAACACACATGCAATGACTCTAACTGTGGTTCATGAAAAGAGCAGACATGCTATGACACCAGTGGATCGATATGTGGTCTATGAGAGGAAGACACATGCAATGACACCGGTGGATCCATACATGGTCTGTGAGAAGAACACAAATGCAATGACACTGGTGGATCCATCTATGGTTTGTGAGAAAGACACACATGCAATAACACTGGTGGATCCATGCATGGTCTGTGGGAAAGACACACATGCAATGACACTGGTGGATCCATCTTTGGTTTGTGAGAAGGACACACATGCAATGACACTGGTGGATCCATGTGTGGTCTATGAGAAGAACACACATGCAATGACACTGGTGTGGTTCATGGAAAAAACACACATGCAATGACACTGGTGGATCCATGTGTGGTATGTGAGAAGACCACACATGCAATGACAGTGGTGTGGTCTATGAGAAGAACACACATGCAATGACACCGGTGGATCCATACGTGGTCTATGAGAAGAACACACATGCAATGACACTGGTGGATCAATCTGTGGTTCATGGGAAGGACACACATGCAATGACACCGGTGGATCCATATGTGGTTTGTGAAAAGAACGAACATGCAATGACTCTAACTGTGGTTCATGAAAAGAGCAGACATGCAATGACACTAGTGGATCCATGTGTGGTTAATGAGAAGAACACACATGCAATGACACTGGGTGTGGTTCATGATATGGTTTGTGAGAAGAAAACACATGCAATGACTCTAGTTGTGGTCTATGAGAGGAACACACATGCAATGACTCTAACTATGGTTCATGAAACGAGCAGACATGCGATGACACCGGTGGATCCATGTGTGGTCCTTGAGAGGAACACACATGCAATGACACCGGTGGATCCATACGTGGTCTGTGAGAAGAACACACATGCAATGACACCGGTGGATCCATGCGTGGTCGGTGAAAAGAACAGACATGAAATGACACTGGTGGATCCATATGTGGTGTGTGAGAAGGACACACATGCAATGACACTGGTGGATCCATATGTGGTCTGTGGGAAGAACACACATGTAATGACACTAGTGATATGTGGTTTGCGAAAAGAACAGACATGCAATGACTCTAACTGTGGTTCATGAAAAGAACAGACATGCAATGAGACTAGTGGATCCATGTGTGGTTAATGAGAAGAACACACATGCAATGACACTGGGTGTGGTTCATGATATGGTTTGTGAGAAGAACACACATGCAATGACTCTAGCTATGGTTCATGAGAGGAACACACATGCAATGACTCTAACTTTGGTTCATGAAAAGAGTAGACATGCGATGACACCAGTGGATCCATGTGTGGTCTATGAGAGGAACACCCATGCAATGACACTAGTGGATCCTTATATGGTCTGTGAAAAGAACACACATGCAATGCCACTAGTGGATCCATAAGTGGTCTGTGGGAAGAACACACATGCAATGACACTGGTGGATCCATCTGTGGTTTGTGAGAAGGACACACATGCAATGACACTGGTGGATCCATGTGTGGTCTCTGGGAAGAACACACATGCGATGACTCTAGCTGTGGTCTATGAGAGGAACACACATGCAATGACTCTAACTGTGGTTCATGAAGAGAGAAGACATGCGATGACACCAGTGGATCGATATGTGGTCTATGAGAGGAACACACATGCAATGACATCGGTGGATCCATACGTGGTCTGTGAGAAGAACACAAATGCAATGACACTGTGGATGCATCTGTGGTTTGTGAGAAAGACACACATGCAATAACACTTGTGGATCCATGCATGGTCTGTGAGAAGAACACACATGCAATGACACTGGTGTGGTCTATGAGAGTAACACACATGCAATGACACCGGTGGATCCATACGTGGTGTGTGAGAACACACATGCAATGACACTGGTGGTTCCATCTTTGGTTTGTGAGAAGGACACACATGCAATGACGCTGGTGGATCCATGTGTGGTCTGTGGGAAGAACACACATGCAATGACACTAATGATATGTGGCTTGTGAAAAGAACAGACATGCAATGACTCTAACTGTGGTTCATGAAAAGAGCAGGCATGCAATGACGCTGGTAGGTCCATGTGTGGTTAATGAGAAGAACACACATGCAATGACAATGGTTATGGTTCATGATATGGTTTGTGAGAAGAACACACATGCAATGACTCTAGGTGCGGGTCATGAGAGGAACACACATGCAATGACTCTAACTGTGGTTCATGAAAAGAGCAGACATGCGATGACACCGGTGGATCCATGTGTAGTCTATGAGAGGAAAACACTTGCAATGACACTGGTGTATCCATACGTGGTCTGTGAGAAGAACACACATGCAATGACACCGGTGGATCCATGCGTTGTCCGTGAAAAGAACGCACATGCAATGACACTAGTGGATCCATATGTGGTTTGTGAGAAGGACACACATGCAATGACACTGGTGGATCCATGTGTGGTCTGTGGGAAGAACACACATGCAATGACACTGGTGATATGTGGTCTGTGGAAAGAACAGACATGCAATGACTCTAACTGTGGTTCATGAAAAGAGCAGACATGCAATGACACTAGTGGATCCATGTGTGGTTAATGTGAAGAACACACATGCAATGACACTGGGTGTGGTTCATGATATAGTTTGTGAGAAGAACACACATGCAATGACTCTAGCTGTGGTTCATGAGATGAACACACATGCAATGACTCTAACTGTGGTTCATGAAAAGAGCAGACATGCGATGACACCGATGGATCCATGTGTGGTCTATGAGAGGAACACACATGCAATGACACTGGTGGATCCTTACGTGGTCTGTGAGAAGAACACACATGCAATGGCACCGGTGGATCCATGCGTGGTCTGTGAGAAGAACCACATGCAATGACACTGGTGGATCCATATGTGGTTTGTGAGAAGGACACACATGCAATGAGACTGGTGGATCCATGTGTGGTCTGTGGGAAGAACACCCACGCAATGACATCGATGGATCCATGTGTGGTCTATGAGAGTAACACACATGCAATGACACCGGTGGATCCATACGTGGTCTGTGAGAAGAACACACATGCAATGACACCGGTGGATCCTTACATGGTCTCTGAAAAGAACACACATGAAATGACACTGTTGGATCCATACGTGGTCTGTGGGGAGAACACACATGCAATGACTCTAACTTTGGTTCATGAAAAGAGTAGACATGCGATGACACCAGTGGATCCATGTGTGGTCTATGAGAGGAACACACATGCAAATCCACCGCAGTGGATCCTTACGTGGTCTGTGAAAAGAACACACATGCAATGCCACTAGTGGATCCATACGTGGTCTGTGGGAAGAACACACATGCAATGACACTGGTGGATCCATCTATGGTTTGTGAGAAGGACACACAGGCAATGACACTGGTGGATCCATGTGTGGTCTGTGGGAAGAACACAGATGCAATGACACTGGTGATATGTGGTTTGTGAAAAGAACAGACATGCAAAGACTCTAACTGTGGTTCATGAAAAGAGCACATATGCAATGACACTGGTGGATCCATGTGTGGTTAATGGGAAGAACACACATGCAATGACACTGGCTGTGGTTCATGATATGGTTTGTGAGAAGAACACACATGCAATGACTCTAGCTGTGGTTGATGAGAGGAACACACATGCAATGACTCTAACTGTGGTTCATGAAAAGAGCAGACATGCGATGACACCGGTGGATCCATGTGTGGTCTATGAGAGGAACACACATGCAATGACATTGGTGGATCCATGTGTGGTCTATGGGAAGAACACACATGCAATCACACTGGTGTGGTTCATGGGAAGAACACACATGCAATGACACTGGTGGATCCATGTGTTGTTAATGAGAAGAACACACATGCAATGACACTCGTGTGGTCTATGAGAAGAACACACATGCAATGACACTGGTGGATCCATACGTGGTCTGTGAGAAGAACACACATGCAATGACACTTGTGGATCAATCTGTGGTTCATGGGAAGGACACACATGCAATGACACCGATGGATCCATATGTGGTTTGTGAAAAGAACAGACATGCAATGACTCTAACTGTGGTTCATGAAAAGAGTAGACATGCAATGACACTAGTGGATCCATGTGTGGTTAATGAGAAGAACACACATGCAATGACACTGGGCGTGGTTCATGATATGGTTTGTGAGAAGAACACACATGCAATGACTCTAGCTGTGGTCTATGAGAGGAACACACATGCAATGACTCTAACTGTGGTTCATGAAACGAGTAGACATGCGATGACACCGGTGGATCCATGTGCGGTCCTTGAGAGGAACACACATGCAATGACACCGGTGGATCCATACGTGGTCTGTGAGAAGAACACACATGCAATGACACCGGTGGATCCATGCGTGGTCTGTGAAAAGAACACACATGAAATGACACTGGTGGATCCATATGTGGTTTGTGAGAAAGACACACATGCAATGGCACTGGGTGTGGTTCATGATATGGTTTGTGAGAAGAACACACATGCAATGACTCTAGCTGTGGTTTATGAGAGGAACACACATACAATGACTCTAACTATGGTTCATGAAAAGAGCAGACATGCGATGACACCGGTGGATCGATACGTGGTCTATGAGAGGAACACACATACAATGACACCGGAGGATCCATATGTGGTCTGTGAGAAGAACACAAATGCAATGACACTGGTGGATCCATCTGTGGTTTTTGAGAAGGACACATATGTAATAACACTGGTGGATCCATGCATGGTCTGTGAGAAGAACACACATGCGATGACACCGGTGGATCCATATGTGGTTTGCGAAAAGAATAGACATGCAATGACTCTAACTGTGGTTCATGAAAAGAGTAGACATGCAATGACCCTGGTGGATCCATGTGTGGTTAATGAGAAGAACACACATGCAATGACACTGGGTGTGGTTCATGATATGGTTTGTGAGAAGAACACACATGCAATGACTCTTGCTGTGGTCTATGAGACGAACACACATGGAATGACTCTAACTGTGGTTCATGAAAAGAGCAGACATGGGATGACACCGGTGGATCCATGTGTGCTCTATGAGAGGAAAACACATACAGTGACACCGGTGTATCCATACGTGGTCTGTGAGAAGAACACACATGCAATGACACCGGTGGATCCATGTGTGGTCTGTGAAAAGAACACACATGCAATGACACCGGTGGATCCATGCGTGGTCTGTGAAAAGAACACACATGCAATGACACTGGTGGATCCATATGTGGTTTGTGAGAAGGACACACATGCAATGGCACTGGTGGATCCATGTGTGTTCTGTGGGAAGAAAACAGATGCAATGACACTGGTGATATGTGGTTTGTGAAAAGAACAAACATGCAATGACTCTAACTATGGTTCATGAAAGGAGAAGACATACAATGACACTAGTGGATCCATGTGTGGTTAATGAGAAGAACACACATGCAATGACACTGGGTGTGGTTCATGATATGGTTTGTGAGAAGAACACACATGCAATAACTCTAGCTGTGGTTCATGAGAGGAAAACACATGCAATAACTCTAACTGTGGTTCATGAAAAGAGCAGACATGGATAACACCGGTGGATCCATGTGTGGTCTATGAGAGGATCACACATGCAATGAAACCGGTGGATCATTAGTGGTCTGTGAAAAGAACACACATGAATGACACTGGTGGATCCATACGTGGTGTGTGAGAAGAACACACATGCAATGACACTGGTGGATCCATTTGTGGTTTGTGAGAAGGACACCCATGCAATGACACTGGTGGATCCATATGTGGTCTGTGGAAAAAACACACATGCAATGACACTTGTGATATGTGGTTTGTGAAAAGAATAGACATGAAATGACTCTAACTGTGGTTCATGACAAGAGCAGACATGCAATGACACTGGTGGATCCATGTGTCGTTAATGAGAAGAACACACATGCAATGACACTGGGTGTGGTTCATGATATGGTTTGTGAGAAGAACACACATGCAATGACTCTAGTTGTGGTTCATGAGAGGAAAACACATGCAATGACTCTAACTATGGTTCATGAAAAGAGCAGACATATGATGACACCCGTGGATCCATGTGTGGTCTATGTGAGGAACACACATAAAATGACACCGGTGGATCCACACATGGTCTGTGAGAAGAACACACATGCAATGACACCGGTGGATCCATGCACGGTCTGTGAAAAGAACACACATGCAATGACATTGGTGGATCCATATGTGGTTTGTGATAAGGACACACATGCAATGACACTGGTGGATCCATGTGTTCTCTGTGGGAAGAACACACATGCAATGCCACTAGTGATATGTGGTTTGTGAAAAGAACAGACATGCAATGGCTCTAACTGTGGTTCATGAAAAGAGCAGACATGCAATGACACTGGTGGATCCATGTGTGGTTAATGAGAAAAACACAGATGCAATGACACTGGTTGTGGTTCATGATATGGTTTGTGAGAAGAACACACATGCAATGACTTTAGCTATGGTTCATGAGAGGAACACACATGCAATGACTCTAACTGTGGTTCATGAAAAGAGAAGACATGCGATGACACCGGTGGATCCATTTGTGGTCTATGAGAGTAAAAACACATGCAATGACACTGGTGTATCCATACGTGGTCTGTGAGAAGAACACACATGCAATGACACCGGTAGATCCATGCGTGGTCTGCGAAAAGAACACACATGCAATGACACTGGTGGATCGATATGTGGTTTGTGAGAAGGACACACATGCAATGACACTGGTGGATCCATGTGTGGTCTGTGGGAAGAACACACATGCAATGACACTGGTGATATGTGGTTTGTGAAAAGAACACACATGCAATGACTCTAACCGTGGTTCATGAAAAGAGCAGACATGCAATGACACTAGTGGATCCATGTGTGGTTAATGAGAAGAACGCACATGCGATGGCACCGGGTGTGGTTCATGATTTAGTTTGTGAGAAGAACACACATGCAATGACTCTAGCTATGGTTCATGAGAGGAACACACATGCAATGACTCTAACTGTGGTTCATGAAAAGAGCAGACATGCGATGACACCGATGGATCCATGTGTGGTCTATGAGAGGAACACACATGCAATGACACAGGTGGGTCCTTACGTGGTCTGTGAGAAGAACACACATGCAATGACACCGGTGGATCCATGCATGGTCTGTGAGAAGAACACATATGCAATGACACTGGTGGATCCATATGTGGTTTGTCAGAAGGACACACATGCAATGACACTGGTGGATCCATTTGTGGTCTGTGGGAAGAACACCCATGCAATGAAACTAGTGATATGTGGTTTGTGAAAAGAACAGACATGCAATGACTCTAACTGTGGTTCATTAAAAGAGCAGACATGCAATGACACTAGTGGATCCATGTGTGGTTAATGAGAAGAACACACATGCAATGACACTGGGTGTGGTTCATGATATGGTTTGTGAGAAGAACACACATGCAATGACTCTAGCTATGGTTCATGAGAGGAACACACATGCAATGACTCTAACTGTGGTTCATGAAAAGAGCAGACATGCGATGATACCGGTTGATCCATGTGTGGTCTATGAGAGGAACACACATGCAATGACACCGGTGGATACTTACGTGGTCTGTGAAAAGAACACAAATGCAATGACACCGGTGGATCCATACGTGGTCTGTGGGAAGAACACACATGCAATGACACTGGTGGATCCAACTTTGGTTTGTGAGAAGGACACACATGCAATGACACTGGTGGATCCATGTGTGGTCTGTGGGAAGAACACACATGCAATGACACTGGTGTGGTTCATGATAAGAACACACATGCAATGACTCTAGCTGTGGTTCATGAGAAGAACACACATGCAATGACTCTAACTGTGGTTCATGAAAAGAGTAGACATGCGATGACACCAGTGGATCCATATGTGGTTTGTCAAAAGAACAGACATGCAATGACTCCATGTGTGGTTCATGAAAAGAGTAGACATGCAATGACACTGGTGGATCCGTGTGTGGTTAATGAGAAGAACACACATGAAATGACACTCGGTGTGGTTCATGATATGGTTTGTGAGAAGAACACACATGCAATGACTCTAGCTGTGGTCTATGAGAGGAACACACATGCAGTGACTGTAACTGTGGTTCATGAAAAGAGCAGACATGGGATGACACCGGTGGATCCATATGTGGTCTATGAGAGGAACACACATGGAATGACACCGCTGGATCCATACGTGGTCTATGAGAAGAACACAAATGCAATGACACTGGTGGATCCATCTGTGGTTTGTGAGAAGGACACACATGCAATGACATTGATGGATCCATGCGTGGTCTCTGAGAAGAACACACATGCAATGACACTGGTGTGGTCTATGAGAGGAACACACATGCAATGACACCGGTGGATCCATACGTGGTCTGTGAGAAGAACACACATGCAATGACATTGGTGGATCCATCTGTGGTTTGTGAGAAGGACACACATGCAATGACACTGGTGGATCCATGTGTGGTCTGTGAGAAGAACACACATGCAATGAGACAAGTGTGGTTCATGGGAAGAACACACATGCAATGACACTGGTGGATCCATATGTGGTTTGTGAGAAGGAAACACATGCAATGACACTGGTGGATCCATGTGTGGTATGTGGGAAGAACAAACATGCAATGACACTGGTGTGGTTCATGGGAAGAACACCCATGCAATGACCCTGGTGGATCCATGTGTGGTTAATGAGAAGAACACACATGCAATGACAATGGGTGTGGTTCATGATATGGTTAGTGAGAAGAACACACATGCAATGACTCTAGCCGTGGTTCATTAGAAGAACACACATGCAATGACTCTAACTGTGGTTCGTAAAAAGAGCAGACATGCGATGACACCGGTGGATCCATATGTGGTTTGTGAAAAGAACATACATGCAATGACTCTAACTGTGGTTCATGAAAAGAGCAGACATGCAATGACACTGGTGGATCCATGTGTGGTTAATGAGAAGAACACACATGCAATGACACTGGGTGTGGTTCATGATATGGTTTGTGAGAAGAACACACATGCAGTGACTCTAGATGTGCTCTATGAGAGGAACACACATGCAATGACTCTAACTGTAGTTCATTAAAAGAGCAGACATGCGATGACACCGGTGGATCCATGTGTGGTCTATGAGGGGAACACACATGCAATGACACCGGTGGATCCATACGTGGTCTGTGAGAAGAACACACATGCAATGACACCGGTGGATCCATGCGTGGTCTGTGAAAAGAACACACATGCAATGACACTGGTGGATCCATATGTGGTTTGAGAAAAGGACACACATGCAATGACACTGGTGGATCCATGTGTGGTCTGTGGGAAGAACACACACGCAATGACACTGGTGATATGTGGTTTGTGAAAAGAACAGACATGCAATGACTCTAACCGTGGTTCATGAAAAGAGCAGACATGCAATGACACTAGTGGATCCATGTGTGGTTAATGAGAAGAACACACATGCAATGACAATGTATGTGGTTCATGATATGGTTTATGAGAAGAACACACATGCAATGACTCTAGCTGTGGTTCATGAGAGTAATACACATGCAATGATACCAGTGGATCCTTACGTGGTCTGTGAAAAGAACACACATGCAATGCCACTAGTGGATCCATACATGGTCTGTGGGAAGAACACACATGCAATGACACTGGTGGATCCATCTATGGTTTGTCAGAAGGACACACATGCAATGACACTGGTGGATCCATGTGTGGTCTGTGGGAAGAACACACATGCGATGACTCTAGCTGTGGTCTATGAGAGGAACACACATGCAATGACTCTAACTGTGGTTCATGAAAAGAGCAGACATGCGATGACACCAGTGGATCGATATGTGGTCTATGAGAGGAAGACACATGCAATGACACCGGTGGATCCATACGTGGTCTGTGAGAAGAACACAAATGCAATGACACTGGTGGATCCATCTATGGTTTGTGAGAAAGACACACATGCAATAACACTGGTGGATCCATGCATGGTATGTGGGAAAGACACACATGCAATGACACTGGTGGATCCATCTTTGGTTTGTGAGAAGGACACACATGCAATGACACTGGTGGATCCATGTGTGGTCTATGAGAAGAATACACATGCAATGACACTGGTGTGGTTCATGGAAAAAACACACATGCAATGACACTGGTGGATCCATGTGTGGTATGTGAGAAGACCACACATGCAATGACAGTGGTGTGGTCTATGAGAAGAACACACATGCAATGACACCGGTGGATCCATCCGTGGTCTATGAGAAGAACACACATGCAATGACACTGGTGGATCAATCTGTGGTTCATGGGAAGGACACACATGCAATGACACCGGTGGATCCATATGTGGTTTGTGCAAAGAACAAACATGCAATGACTCTAACTGTGGTTCATGAAAAGAGAAGACATGCAATGACACTAGTGGATCCATGTGTGGTTAATGAGAAGAACACACATGCAATGACACTGGGTGTGGTTCATGATATGGTTTGTGAGTAGAAAACACATGCAATGACTCTAGTTGTGGTCTATGAGAGGAACACACATGCAATGACTCTAACTGTGGTTCATGAAACGAGCAGACATGCGATGGCACCGGTGGATCCATGTGTGGTCCTTGAGAGGAACACACATGCAATGACACCGGTGGATCCATACGTGGTCTGTGAGAAGAACACACATGCAATGACACCGGTGGATCCATGCGTGGTCTGTGAAAAGAACAGACATGAAATGACACTGGTGGATCCATATGTGGTGTGTGAGAAGGACACACATGCAATGACACTGGTGGATCCATATGTGGTCTGTGGGAAGAACACACATGCAATGACACTAGTGATATGTGGTTTGCGAAAAGAACAGACATGCAATGACTCTAACTGTGGTTCATCAAAAGAACAGACATGCAATGAGACTAGTGGATCCATGTGTGGTTAATGAGAAGAACACACATGCAATGACACTGGGTGTGGTTCATGATATGGTTTGTGAGAAGAACACACATGCAATGACTCTAGCTATCGTTCATGAGAGGAACACACATGCAGTGACTCTAACTTTGGTTCATGAAAAGAGTAGACATGCGATGACACCAGTGGATCCATATGTGGTCTATGAGAGGAACACACATGCAATGACACTAGTGGATCCTTATGTGGTCTGTGAAAAGAACACACATGCAATGCCACTAGTGGATCCATAAGTGGTCTGTGGGAAGAACACACATGCAATGACACTGGTGGATCCATCTGTGGTTTGTGAGAAGGACACACATGCAATGACACTGGTGGATCCATGTGTGGTCTCTGGGAAGAACACACATGCGATGACTCTAGCTGTGGTCTATGAGAGGAACACACATGCAATGACTCTAACTGTGGTTCATGAAGAGAGAAGACATGCGATGACACCAGTGGATCGATATGTGGTCTATGAGAGGAACACACATGCAATGACACCGGTGGATCCATACATGGTCTGTGAGAAGAACACAAATGCAATGACACTGGTGGATGCATCTGTGGTTTGTGAGAAAGACACACATGCAATAACACTTGTGGATCCATGCATGGTCTGTGAGAAGAACACACATGCAATGACACTGGTGTGGTCTATGAGAGTAACACACATGCAATGACACCGGTGGATCCATACGTGGTGTGTGAGAACACACATGCAATGACACTGGTGGATCCATCTTTGGTTTGTGAGAAGGACACACATGCAATGACACTGGTGGATCCATGTGTGGTCTGTGGGAAGACCACACATGCAATGACACTAATGATATGTGGTTTGTGAAAAGAACAGACATGCAATGACTCTAACTGTGGTTCATGAAAAGAGCAGGCATGCAATGATGCTGGTAGGTCCATGTGTGGTTAATGAGAAGAACACACATGCAATGACAATGGTTGTGGTTCATGATATGGTTTGTGAGAAGAACACACATGCAATGACTCTAGGTGCGGGTCATGAGAGGAACACACATGCAATGACTCTAACTGTGGTTCATGAAAAGAGCAGACATGCGATGACACCGGTGGATCCATGTGTAGTCTATGAGAGGAAAACACTTGCAATGACACTGGTGTATCCATACGTGGTCTGTGAGAAGAACACACATGCAATGACACCGGTGGATCCATGCGTTGTCCGTGAAAAGAACACACATGCAATGACACTAGTGGATCCATATGTGGTTTGTGAGAAGGACACACATGCAATGACACTGGTGGATCCATGTGTGGTCTGTGGGAAGAACACACATGCAATGACACTGGTGATATGTGGTCTGTGGAAAGAACAGACATGCAATGACTCTAACTGTGGTTCATGAAAAGAGCAGACATGCAATGACACTAGTGGATCCATGTGTGGTTAATGTGAAGAACACACATGCAATGACACTGGGTGTGGTTCATGATATAGTTTGTGAGAAGAACACACATGCAATGACTCTAGCTGTGGTTCATGAGATGAACACACATGCAATGACTCTAACTGTGGTTCATGAAAAGAGCAGACATGCGATGACACCGATGGATCCATGTGTGGTCTATGAGAGGAACACACATGCAATGACACTGGTGGATCCTTACGTGGTCTGTGAGAAGAACACACATGCAATGGCACCGGTGGATCCATGCGTGGTCTGTGAGAAGAACCACATGCAATGACACTGGTGGATCCATATGTGGTTTGTGAGAAGGACACACATGCAATGAGACTGGTGGATCCATGTGTGGTCTATGGGAAGAACACCCACGCAATGACATCGATGGATCCATGTGTGGTCTATGAGAGTAACACACATGCAATGACACCGGTGGATCCATACGTGGTCTATGAGAAGAACACACATGCAATGACACCGGTGGATCCTTACATGGTCTCTGAAAAGAACACACATGAAATGACACTGGTGGATCCATACGTGGTCTGTGGGGAGAACACACATGCAATGACTCTAACTTTGGTTCATGAAAAGAGTAGACATGCGATGACACCAGTGGATCCATGTGTGGTCTATGAGAGGAACACACATGCAAATCCACCGCAGTGGATCCTTACGTGGTCTGTGAAAAGAACACACATGCAATGCCACTAGTGGATCCATACGTGGTCTGTGGGAAGAACACACATGCAATGACACTGGTGGATCCATCTATGGTTTGTGAGAAGGACACACAGGCAATGACACTGGTGGATCCATGTGTGGTCTGTGGGAAGAACACAGATGCAATGACACTGGTGATATGTGGTTTGTGAAAAGAACAGACACGCAAAGACTCTAACTGTGGTTCATGAAAAGAGCACATATGCAATGACACTGGTGCATCCATGTGTGGTTAATGGGAAGAACACACATGCAATGACACTGGCTGTGGTTCATGATATGGTTTGTGAGAAGAACACACATGCAATGACTCTAGCTGTGGTTCATGAGAGGAACACACATGCAATGACTCTAACTATGGTTCATGAAAAGAGCAGACATGCGATGACACCGGTGGATCCATGTGTGGTCTATGAGAGGAACACACATGCAATGACATTGGTGGATCCATGTGTGGTCTATGGGAAGAACACACATGCAATCACACTGGTGTGGTTCATGGGAAGAACACACATGCAATGACACTAGTGGATCCATGTGTTGTTAATGAGAAGAACACACATGCAATGACATTGGGTGTGGTTCATGATATGGTTTGTGAGAAGAACACATTTGCAATGACTCTAGCTGTAGTTCATGAGAAGAACACACATGAAATAACTCTAACTGTGGTTCATGAAAAGAGCAGACATGTGATGACACCGGTGGATCCATATGTAGTTTGTGAAAAGAACAGACATGCAATGACTCCATGTGTGGTTCATGAAAAGAGCAGACATGCAATGACACTGGTGGATCCATGTGTGGTTAATGAGAAGAACACACATGCAATGACACTAGGTGTGGTTCATGATATGGTTTGTGAGAAGAACACACATGCAATGACTCTAGCTGTGATCTATGAGAGGAACACACATGCAATGACTCTAACTGTGGTTCATGAAAAGAGCAGACATGCGATGACACCGGTGGATCCATATGTGGTCTACGAGAGGAACACACATGCAATGACACCGGTGGATCCATTCGTGGTCTATGAGAAGAACACAAATGCAATGACACTTGTGGATCCATCTGTGGTTTGTGAGAAGGACACACATGAAATGACGCTGGCGGATCCATGCGTGGTCTGTGAGAAGAACACACATGCAATGACACTAGTGTGGTCTATGAGAGGAACACAAATGCAATGACACCGGTGGATCCATACGTGGTGCGTGAGAATAACACACATGCAATGACACTGGTGGATCCATCTGTGGTTTGTGAGAAGGACACACATGCAATGACACTGGTGGATCCATGTGTGGTCTGTGAGAAGAACACACATGCAATGACACTGATGTGTTTCATGGGAAGAACACACATGCAATGACACTGGTGGATCCATGTGTGGTCTGTGAGAAGAACACACATGCAATGACACTCGTGTGGTCTATGAGAAGAACACACATGCAATGACACTGGTGGATCCATACGTGGTCTGTGAGAAGAACACACATGCAATGACACTTGTGGATCAATCTGTGGTTCATGGGAAGGACACACATGCAATGACACCGGTGGATCCATATGTGGTTTGTGAAAAGAACAGACATGCAATGACTCTAACTGTGGTTCATGAAAAGAGTAGACATGCAATGACACTAGTGGATCCATGTGTGGTTAATGAGAAGAACACACATGCAATGACACTGGGCATGGTTCATGATATGGTTTGTGAGAAGAACACACATGCAATGACTCTAGCTGTGGTCTATGAGAGGAACACACATGCAATGACTCTAACTGTGGTTCATGAAACGAGCAGACATGCGATGACACCGGTGGATCCATGTGTGGTCCTTGAGAGGAACACACATGCAATGACACCGGTGGATCCATACGTGGTCTGTGAGAAGAACACACATGCAATGACACCGGTGGATCCATGCATGGTCTGTGAAAAGAACACACAGGAAATGACACTGGTGGATCCATATGTGGTTTGTGAGAAAGACTGTAACATCCCAAAAAAATCATATTTCAAAACTCATTCATATCATTCTTTGCATCATTCATTCATATAGGGTTTTTCTCAAAATCATTTAGAGACAGAAGTTGAGCTATGATTTCATGTGGGCAATTTATCTCAATTGGCCATCACCCTTAGAGATTTGAATGCTTAGGTACTTGTTTGCTTGCCTCCATGGTTGGAAATACTAGGTGAAGCTTTTTACCCAAGATTCAAAATTTAGAAATATTTTCTAAACCCTATTTCAAACTAGAGACAAAGAGACAAAGTCTCTGTATATTTCAAAACCTAAGCTTGACCAAGCCCTTGCTAGTAACCACATGGTCATCTGACTCGTTTTTGAACCCACAAAACCCTGCAAAAATCCTCAAAGCAGTTTGAATTCAAAAGGATTTGAATTCATATCAAATTCTATCCAGAAAATGAATTTAGAAAAAGAAAAGGAATTCTCAAAAGAAAAGGGCCGCGCGGCCAGAATCTGGCCCAGCAGCGGATCAAGCCCAGCAAGCCCACCCGGGGATCTCCTTTTCCTTCTCACACGCGCGAGCGCACGCGTTAAGTCGCTGACAAAAAGACCCCACCGCCACCTCGCACACTTCGCTGACGAGCGGGCCCAGCCCACGTCGTCCTCGTCTTCCCCAGACCGTGCCTGCGACCACGTCGCTGCAGCAGTGATGGCCGGTAATGGCGCGGCGTAAATGGGCATTTAACCGCGAGCGTTTCTTGTCGATTCCCCGGCTATAAGACCCTCTCTGCCCCGCGATCTTTTTCCCCCAAACACCTCGCTCACTCCGCCACCAGGCTGCCCTCAATTAGCTTTGCACCGCCGCAGACGGAGCCTCTCCGGTGATCGATTTCGGTGAGCCTAGTGTTCCCCTCTACCTCTCGTTCTTACAATCTGACTCAGCGTGTCTTGGCGCATCTCCTGACCTCACTAGTCCGTCCTGTACTGCCCCAGGTCGCCGGTTCCACTTGACACCGCGAGCACCGACGACGACACCAACTCCGACGAGTTTTCCCGGTAGGTACAGACCGCCCCTCGCCTTTCCGTTCATGCTCACTACTTCGCCTTGACTCTGTGAATCTAATCGTGTCCTCGCCTTGCCTTGGGGTGATTCACAGCGACGTCCACGACGACCACCCGACGCACCCGACGCCGCCACGAACTCCGGTGAGCAATCGCAGCCGTGCCCGAGTGCCCCTTGACCAACCGCAAGTACGACGAGCTTCGCCGTGACCTCCTGAGCCCGATGAGCTACTCCTCGATCTCACTTACCTCCTGCATCATCGACAACGTCATCGACCGACAGTTCCGCCGCCGGTAGCCGCCGCTCCGCCGCCAGTTCTTGGCCAGAGAAATAGCAGCCGTTAGATCTGTATCGTAGCGCTAGGATAGATCCACTTAACCCCGAAGCGGTACGCGATCTGAGCCTCCAGATTTCATTTAGATCCAGCGGTCTGTATTGCTCGATCCAGACGAACCGGTACGGGCGAATAAGAACATGACGCGTGGCTAGGAGCTGATCTGAAAATAGAATTTAAAAACAGATTTTGATCCAGATTTCAAATGCCAATATCTTTTGAATGCCACGTTGGAATTTTGCAAACTTTATACCGTTGGATTCAGAAAAACAAGACCTTTCTGCCTATCCTTTTTGTTTAGCAAATAGTAACCATTAGATTGGCTTAAATTACAGAAACTTGTTTGAGGCCTTTTTGAATATAGGTTTAGTTTAGTATTTTATTTTAGGGCTAAATAAGTTTGTCTTGGCTATTTTGTGACTTGTTTAGTTTCTGTATTCATGCACTTGTTTGGTAGAATTTTCAAAAATCACCACTTGGTAGTTTCATGCATGCATGCATTCATACTATTTTTTTTGTTTGTGTATATTTGTGTGTAATTGTGTGCTATAACTTTGTGTGTAGATTTTGCTAGTGATTGTGATTGTGACGAGTGCTACTCTCCACACTACCAAGGCAAGTGATATCTTCATGAATATTCCATTCCTATATTTTATATATGCATTAGTATTATTTTTCTAAGTATAGGACTTGCATGGTTATTTGCTAAGTACAAGCTATGCTATGGGAAAACCTATTAGGTGAAGCCTTAGTGAAAATTTCCTAAGTCAAGATTCCTATTACTATCATGCTTAGCCTAGCTACTAGAAAACAAGGGTGGTTTATATATGCACACTATGGAAAAATATTCGAAGTCTAAGGACTTGTTTTTATTTAATAAAACAACTAAGTTAATGAATCACCTGGGTGGAATGGAAAGAATGGGATATGTTGAGTGGTTACACAAGGCCAGGGGTACTGGTGAACCTTGTGTATCTCACTTGTGGATGGCCACCCAGGAACAAAGAGATTTGAGTTGTCAAATGTTGAGAAGCTTCAAGTGCAACCACTTGGCATTATGGGCTCTGCCATGATCTTAGGATGCTAGAACTTAGTCTTTTGGACAGTGGGTGGTAGATGGGATGATAGGTTGGAACGCGTCCATTTGACTAAGGAAAGGCTACTGAAGGATCATGTCTTGGGAAACCAAGGCTTGTGGGGAAAGTGCACCACCTCTGCAGAGTGTAAAACCTAAGTACTTAGCCATGTCCCTGGTAAAGGACAATTTGAGCATCAAGACATGGAAACTTCAAGAATCTCATCACTCCAATTTCTGAATAAAACTTGTGGGTGAACAAGGGTTAAAGGATCTTCAGTCTTTGATTGGTAGATGCCCTGAGTGGATCTTCATTCTTTGATTGGTAGATACCTTGGGATAGTCTTTGCCAAACAAAAACTTAGTGTTTTCAAAAGTTAAGGAAAAATCTATTTTGAGCAATGCAAGCCTAAGCTCCACCAGCCAAATGCATATAGTATTATAGTCCACTTAAAATATACTAAGGTATCACTTGCCAATACTATTCCAAAGTATTGACCCTCTGTGGCTGTAACTTATGATGTTGCAGGTTACTCTGATGATGATTAGGAGTCATGAGTCTACACTCAACATGCTTGCCTGTGGCACATGAAGATGAAGACTTATGTTTAATTACATATTCCATAAACTCTTGCATTAGGCCTTTGGCCATGAGTTGTAAAAGACTATGTTTTATCTCTGGAATGACTGTAATAAACGACCTTTGTATCTGTGTACTTCATCTTAAACTGTGGATGCTAGCATTGATCCAGGGACTAGCATTGCAATCACAGGGATCTTTTCCTTTACAAAGGAGGGATCTTACAAAGACACACATGCAATGGCACTGGGTGTGGTTCATGATATGGTTTGTGAGAAGAACACACATGCAATGACTCTAGCTGTGGTTTATGAGAGGAACACACATGCAATGACTCTAACTGTGGTTCATGAAAAGAGCAGACATGCGATGACACCGGTGGATCAATATGTGGTCTATGAGAGGAACACACATACAATGACACCGGAGGATCCATATGTGGTCTGTGAGAAGAACACAAATGCAATGACACTGGTGGATCCATCTGTGGTTTGTGAGAAGGACACACATGCAATAACACTGGTGGATCCATGCATGGTCTGTGAGAAGAACACACATGCAATGACACTGGTGTGGTCTATGAGAGGAACACACATGCAATGACACCGGTGGATCCATACGTGGCTTGTGGATCCGACGAGTAGATTTGACTACTCAGTTATCTTTATTTACCGCACTTATTATTTGTGAACTTAATGTTTGGACCATCCGACATGTGGATGGCTTGCCACTTGTGTGTTTGTACTTTGAGACTTTTTGTTATCTTGTTGTTGAGCTTTTATCCTTGTGTTGCATGCTATATGTTTGCTTGTGTGATGTATTGTGCATAAATCATGTAAGGGTATCTCATTCTTATCTCTATATGAATAAACCACAGATGCCTCCCCGTCGCGCAAACACCAACCCCAACCTCAACATTACCCCGGAAATGCAACAAATGATGAATGCGCAAACACAGCTTATGCAAATGATGACGACGTTCATCCAGAACCAGAACAACAACAACCTCAACAACAACAACAATAACAAAAATAACAACAACAACAACCCTCCAGGTTTTGATATGCTCACCAGATTTCTGCGTCTGAGGCCAGCTAAGTTTTCGGGAACGACTGATCCCATGGTGGCCAATGATTGGCTACGCTCCGTGAACAAAGACTTAGTGACCGTGGGATGCACAGATGCTGAAAAGGTCAGGTTCGCAGCACATCTGTTGGAAGGACCAGCCGCCGCATGGTGGGACAACTTCCAGATTACCACGCCTATTGATGAGGTGACTTGGGCTATCTTCGAAGATGGATTTCGTACTACTCATATCTCACCAGGTATGATGAGCCTGAAAAAGAAGGAATTTCACAACCTGAAGCAGCGCCACCACAGCGTGGCTGAATATATTGAAGAGTTCAACAATCTGGCGCGCTATGCACCGGATGAGGTTGACACTGATGCCAAAAGGAAGGAAACGTTTCTGGAAGGCTTGAATGACGAACTGAATCTGCAGCTGTCTGTGGCATATGTTCCAACTTATCAGTCGCTGTGTGACAATGCTGTTATTGTAGAGAATAAAATGAAGCAAGTCGAGAGTAGAAAGAGGAAACACTCCGACAAGCATAGCTCGGGATCGTCTCATAAACGATCTCACTATGATGATAGTGTCATCTCAGGATCCCACAAGCATGGGAAGTTTAACAAGCACCACAACCACAACCGTCATGACAACAAGCATCATCACAGTCATGACAATGATAAGTACAAGAACCACAAGAGTGGATATAAGAGCCACCATAGTGGAGGTGGAAGTGGAAGTGGAAGTCAACCTAAGAAGGACAACAGTCAGGTTGAATGCTTCAAATGCAAGAAGCTGGGACATTATGCTAATGAGTGTCCTGAGAAGAAAGTTGAAGGACCTATCAAGCCCAATCCTTTTCAGAAAGGACAGGTTAACCACATTAATGTGGAGGAGGTCTATGAAGAACCTGATGCCGTTACTGGTAAGTTCAGACTCAATTCCATCTCAGCATTTGTACTCTTTGACACTGGTGCATCTCATTCATTCATATCAAAAGCATTTTTCGAAAGAAATGAACTACCGGTAGAAACCATTGGGTGTCCTATAAAAGTAAGTTCTCCTGGTGGAGAAATGATAGTGAACTCAGGATGTCATGATTTAGTCATAGAGTTTGGAAAACATAAGTTTCCAGTAAACCTAATAATCCTGAATTCCCAAGGATTGGATGTGATTTTGGGAATGGATTGGATGGCTAAGTATGAGGGAGTACTAGATTGTGCCAATCGTACAGTTTCACTCACAACCCCTGAAGGTAAGAGGATAAAATTTAAGTCCAATTTTAAATCTAAAGGAAGCAAGCTAAATTCTCTTAAGGGGGTTAGCATGGACAGTGTGCCAATTGTGTGCGAGTATCCGGATGTGTTTCCGGAAGAATTACCAGGAATGCCACCAGATAGAGATGTGGAGTTTATAATAGATTTGGTACCAGGTTCTGGACCAAGAGCAAAGAGGCCTTATAAAATGTCCGTTGACGAACTTAAGGAACTCAAGAAACAACTTGGAGAACAATTGCAGAAAGGATTCATCCAGCCAAGTTCTTCATCTTGGGGAGCTCCAGTTTTGTTCGTAGAAAAGAGAGACAGAACTCAAAGATTATGTATAGATTACCGTTCTCTCAACGAGGTAACCATCAAGAACAAATATCCTTTGCCAAGAATAAATGACTTGTTTGATCAGCTAGAAGGAGCATGTGTGTTCTCGAAGATTGACCTTCGGTCAGGCTATTTTCAACTCAAGATAAGAGAGCAAGACATACCTAAAACAACATTCACCACAAGGTATGGATTGTATGAGTACACTGTGATGCCTTTTGGTTTAACCAACGCTCCAGCATACTTCATGAATATGATGAACAAAGTGTTCATGGAATTTCTCGACAAGTTCGTTGTCGTTTTCATCGATGACATCTTAGTCTACTCCAAGAGCAAGGAAGAACATGAAAGACATCTACGCTTGATACTTGAGAAACTAAGGGAACATAAACTTTATGCCAAGTTCAGCAAGTGTGAGTTTTGGATAGAGGAAGTTGGATTTCTTGGTCATGTTATGACAAAGGATGGTGTAGCAGTTGATCCTGCTAAAGTTTCAGCCGTGACAGAATGGGAATCTCCTAAGAACGTAAAAGAGGTTCGTAGTTTCCTTGGTTTAGCAGGTTACTACAGAAGATTCATTGAAAATTTTTCTAAGGTTGCTAAACCAATGACAGAATTGTTAAAAAAAGATAAGAAATTTGCTTGGTCTGAAGGATGTGAACTCAACTTTCAAGAATTAAAGAAGAGACTTGTGTCAGCACCAGTACCGTGCCTACCAGATTTGGAAAAGGATTTCCAAGTGTATTGTGATGCTTCGCATCAAGGATTAGGAGCCGTACTTATGCAAGGCGGAAAAGTTGTGGCTTATGCCTCGAGACAACTCAAAACTCATGAAGTAAACTATCCTACTCATGATTTAGAGTTAGCCGCTGTTGTCCATGCACTCAAAACATGGAGACACTACCTTTTGGGAAAACGTTGTGAAGTGTTCACCGACCATAAGAGCTTGAAGTATATCTTCACCCAGAAGGAGATCAATATGAGACAAAGAAGATGGCTAGAACTTATCAAGGATTACGACTTGAATTTGCAATACCACCCCGGTAAAGCAAATGTAGTAGCAGATGCTCTAAGTCGTAAAGCATTTGTAAATGGCCTTACCAAAGGTGAATTGCCAGATGACTTGTGTAAGCAATTCAAGGAACTCAGGTTGGAGATTGTGCCAGAAGGACATCTCATGTCTTTGAATGTTCAACCCACTCTGTTGGATAAGATTAAAGAAGCCCAAAAGACGGATAAAGAAATCGAAGAGATTAAGGAAAGGATTAGCCAAGGAAAGGCTAAAAGTTTCCATATGGACGAACAAGGTACTTTATGGCACGGGAAACGTATTTGTGTTCCACAAGATCCGGAATTGCGGAAACTGATTTTACAAGAAGCCCATAACTCTCCATATTCTATTCACCCGGGAAACACCAAAATGTACATGGATATGAAAGAAAGATTTTGGTGGAACAATCTCAAAAGGGACATCGCCGAACACATTGCTTTGTGTGATGTGTGTAGTAGAGTGAAAGCGGAACATCAGAAACCAGCAGGTTTGCTTCAACCAATGCCTATTCCTGAATGGAAGTGGGAAAATATTGGTATGGATTTCATTACCGGATTACCAAGGACTAGGTCAGGGTATGATTCCATATGGGTAGTTGTGGATCGCCTAACTAAAGTGGCTCATTTTATACCCGTAAAGACAACTTATACAAGTGCCAAGTTAGCCAAAATCTACATGAGCAGAATTGTATGCCTTCACGGAGTACCTAAGAGTATTGTGTCTGATAGAGGAACTCAGTTCACTTCTCACTTTTGGAGACAGCTTCATGAATCTTTAGGAACGAGATTGGAATTCAGCACTGCTTTTCATCCTCAAACTGATGGACAAACAGAAAGGACTAATCAAATTCTTGAAGACATGTTGAGGGCATGTGCCCTAGACTATGGAGCAAGTTGGGATGAAAGTCTGCCTTACGCAGAGTTCTCTTACAACAACAGTCACCAATCTAGTATTGGGATGGCACCATTCGAGTTTCTCTACGGAAGGAAGTGTACCACCCCATTGCTATGGAATGGTGTAGGAGAAAGAAGTTTGTTTGGACCAGATCTTATCAAAGACGCCGAAGAAAAGGTCAAATTGGTTAGAGACAGATTGAAGATAGCACAGTCTCGACAGAAAAGCTACGCAGATGCTAAGCGTAGAGAAGTCACTTACGAAGTTGGGGATAGAGCTTATCTTAGAGTATCACCACTTCGTGGAGTAAAAAGATTTGGTGTCAAAGGAAAGTTAGCACCAAGATATGTTGGACCCTTCAACATTCTAAGTCGCAAGGGAGAAGCTGCATATGAAATCGAACTGCCAGCATCTTTATTAGCAGTCCATAATGTTTTTCATGTGAGTCAGCTTAAGAAATGTCACCCAGAAATGGAAGAAACATCTTTGAAAGATACCATATCTTTGGAAGAAGTTCAACTAGAAAGTGATCTCACCTATGAAGAAAAGCCTGTCAAGATTCTTGAGACCACAGAAAGAGTCACAAGGACAAAAACCATCAAGTTTTGCAAAGTACAATGGAACCATCATTCCGAAGAAGAAGCAACATGGGAAAGAGAAGATGATCTTCGGAAAGACCAGCCTCACCTATTTGCTAGCCAATCCGAATCTCGAGGGCGAGATTCATTTTAAGGGGGTTAGATTTGTAACATCCCAAAAAAATCATATTTCAAAACTCATTCATATCATTCTTTGCATCATTCATTCATATAGGGTTTTTCTCAAAATCATTTAGAGACAGAAGTTGAGCTATGATTTCATGTGGGCAATTTATCTCAATTGGCCATCACCCTTAGAGATTTGAATGCTTAGGTACTTGTTTGCTTGCCTCCATGGTTGGAAAGACTAGGTGAAGCTTTTTACCCAAGATTCAAAATTTAGAAATATTTTCTAAACCCTATTTCAAACTAGAGACAAAGAGACAAAGTCTCTGTATATTTCAAAACCTAAGCTTGACCAAGCCCTTGCTAGTAACCACATGGTCATCTGACTCGTTTTTGAACCCACAGAACCCTGCAAAAATCCTCAAAGCAGTTTGAATTCAAAAGGATTTGAATTCATATCAAATTCTATCCAGAAAATGAATTTAGAAAAAGAAAAGGGCCGCGCGGCCAGAATCTGGCCCAGCAGCGGATCAAGCCCAGCAAGCCCACCCGGGGATCTCCTTTTCCTTCTCACACGCGCGAGCGCACGCGTTAAGTCGCTGACAGACAGACCCCACCGCCACCTCGCACACTTCGCTGACGAGCGGGCCCAGCCCACGTCGTCCTCGTCTTCCCCAGACCGCGCCTGCGACCACGTCGCTGCAGCAGTGATGGCCGGTAATGGCGCGGCGTAAATGGGCATTTAACCGCGAGCGTTTCTTGTCGATTCCCCGGCTATAATACCCTCTCTACCCCGCGATCTTTTTCCCCCAAACACCTCGCTCACTCCGCCACCAGGCTGCCCTCAATCAGCTTTGCACCGCCGCAGACGGAGCCTCTCCGGCGATCGATTTCGGTGAGCCTAGTGTTCCCCTCTACCTCTCGTTCTTACAATCTGACTCAGCGTGTCTTGGCGCATCTCCTGACCTCACTAGTCCGTCCTGTACTGCCCCAGGTCGCCGGTTCCACTTGACACCGCGAGCACCGACGGCGACACCAACTCCGACGAGTTTTCCCGGTAGGTACAGACCGCCCCTCGCCTTTCCGTTCATGCTCACTACTTCGCCTTGACTCTGTGAATCTAATCGTGTCCTCGCCTTGCCTTGGGGTGATTCACAGCGACGTCCACGACGACCACCCGACGCACCCGACGCCGCCACGAACTCCGGTGAGCAATCGCAGCCGTGCCCGAGCGCCTTTTGACCAACCGCAAGTACGACGAGCTTCGCCGTGACCTCCTGATCCCGGTGAGCTACTCCTCGATCTCACTTACCTCCTACATCGTCGGCAATGTCATCGACCGACAGTTCCGCCGCCGGTAGCCGCCGCTCCGCCGCCAGTTCTTGGCCAGAGAAATAGCAGCCGTTAGATCTGTATCGTAGCGCTAGGATAGATCCACTTAACCCCGAAGCGGTACACGATCTGAGCCTCCAGATTTCATTTAGATCCAGCGGTCTGTATCGCTCGATCCAGACGAACCGGTACGGGCGAATAAGAACATGACGCGTGGCTAGGAGCTGATCTGAAAATAGAATTTAAAAACAGATTTTGATCCAGATTTCAAATGCCAATATCTTTTGAATGCCACGTTGGAATTTTGCAAACTTTATACCGTTGGATTCAGAAAAACAAGACCTTTCTGCCTATCCTTTTTGTTTAGAAAATAGTAACCATTAGATTGGCTTAAATTACAGAAACTTGTTTGAGGCCTTTTTGAATATAGGTTTAGTTTAGTATTTTATTTTAGGGCTAAATAAGTTTGTCTTGGCTATTTTGTGACTTGTTTAGTTTCTGTATTCATGCACTTGTTTGGTAGAATTTTCAAAAATCACCACTTGGTAGTTTCATGCATGCATGCATTCATACTATTTTTTTTTGTTTGTGTATATTTGTGTGTAATTGTGTGCTATAACTTTGTGTGTAGATTTTGCTAGTGATTGTGATTGTGACGAGTGCTACTCTCCACACTACCAAGGCAAGTGATATCTTCATGAATATTCCATTCCTATATTTTATATATGCATTAGTATTATTTTTCTAAGTATAGGACTTGCATGGTTATTTGCTAAGTACAAGCTATGCTATGGGAAAACCTATTAGGTGAAGCCTTAGTGAAAATTTCCTAAGTCAAGATTCCTATTACTATCATGCTTAGCCTAGCTACTAGAAAACAAGGGTGGTTTATATATGCACACTATGGAAAAATATTCGAAGTCTAAGGACTTGTTTTTATTTAATAAAACAACTAAGTTAATGAATCACCTGGGTGGAATGGAAAGAATGGGATATGTTGAGTGGTTACACAAGGCCAGGGGTACTGGTGAACCTTGTGTATCTCACTTGTGGATGGCCACCCAGGAACAAAGAGATTTGAGTTGTCAAATGTTGAGAAGCTTCAAGTGCAACCACTTGGCATTATGGGCTCTGCCATGATCTTAGGATGCTAGAACTTAGTCTTTTGGACAGTGGGTGGTAGATGGGATGATAGGTTGGAACGCGTCCATTTGACTAAGGAAAGGCTACTGAAGGATCATGTCTTGGGAAACCAAGGCTTGTGGGGAAAGTGCACCACCTCTGCAGAGTGTAAAACCTAAGTACTTAGCCATGTCCCTGGTAAAGGACAATTTGAGCATCAAGACATGGAAACTTCAAGAATCTCATCACTCCAATTTCTGAATAAAACTTGTGGGTGAACAAGGGTTAAAGGATCTTCAGTCTTTGATTGGTAGATGCCCTGAGTGGATCTTCATTCTTTGATTGGTAGATACCTTGGGATAGTCTTTGCCAAACAAAAACTTAGTGTTTTCAAAAGTTAAGGAAAAATCTATTTTGAGCAATGCAAGCCTAAGCTCCACCAGCCAAATGCATATAGTATTATAGTCCACTTAAAATATACTAAGGTATCACTTGCCAATACTATTCCAAAGTATTGACCCTCTGTGGCTGTAACTTATGATGTTGCAGGTTACTCTGATGATGATTAGGAGTCATGAGTCTACACTCAACATGCTTGCCTGTGGCACATGAAGATGAAGACTTATGTTTAATTACATATTCCATAAACTCTTGCATTAGGCCTTTGGCCATGAGTTGTAAAAGACTATGTTTTATCTCTGGAATGACTGTAATAAACGACCTTTGTATCTGTGTACTTCATCTTAAACTGTGGATGCTAGCATTGATCCAGGGACTAGCATTGCAATCAAAGGGATCTTTTCCTTTACAAAGGAGGGATCTTACAAAGACACACATGCAATGGCACTGGGTGTGGTTCATGATATGGTTTGTGAGAAGAACACACATGCAATGACTCTAGCTGTGGTTTATGAGAGGAACACACATGCAATGACTCTAACTGTGGTTCATGAAAAGAGCAGACATGCGATGACACCGGTGGATCAATATGTGGTCTATGAGAGGAACACACATACAATGACACCGGAGGATCCATATGTGGTCTGTGAGAAGAACACAAATGCAATGACACTGGTGGATCCATCTGTGGTTTGTGAGAAGGACACACATGCAATAACACTGGTGGATCCATGCATGGTCTGTGAGAAGAACACACATGCAATGCCACTGGTGTGGTCTATGAGAGGAACACAAATGCAATGACACCGGTGGATCCATACGTGGTGCGTGAGAAGAACACACATGCAATGACACTGGTGGATCCATGTATGGTCTGTGAGAAGAACACACATGCAATGACACTGGTGTGGTTCATGGGAAGAACACACATGCAATGACACTGGTGGATCCATGTGTGGTCTGTGAGAAGAACACACATGCAATGACACTGGTGTGGTCTATGAGAAGAACACACATGCAATGACACCGGTGGATCCATACGTGGTCTATGAGAAGAACACACATGCAATGACACTGGTGGATCAATCTGTGGTTCATGGGAAGGACACACATGCAATGACACCGGTGGATCCATATGTGGTTTGTGAAAAGAACAGACATGCAATGACTCTAACTGTGGTTCATGAAAAGAGCAGACATGCAATGACACTAGTGGATCCTTGTGTGGTTAATGAGAAGAACACACATGCAATGACACTGGGTGTGGTTCATGATATGGTTTGTGAGAAGAACACACATGCAATGACTCTAGCTGTGGTCTATGAGAGGAACACACATGCAATGACTCTAACTATGGTTCATGAAACGAGCAGACATGCGATGACACCGGTGGATCCATGTGTGGTCTATGTGAGGAACACACATAAAATGACACCGGTGGATCCATACGTGGTCTGTGAGAAGAACACACATGCAATGACACCGGTGGATCCATGCGTGGTCTGTGAAAAGAACACACATGAAATGACACTGGTGGATCCATATGTGGTTTGTGAGAAGGACACACATGCAATGACACTGGTGGATCCATATGTGGTCTGTGGGAAGAACACACATGCAATGAAACTAGTGATATGTGGTTTTTGAAAAGAACAAACATGCAATGACTCTAACTGTGGTTCATGAAAAGAGCAGACATGCAATGACACTAGTGGATCCATGTGTGGTTAATGAGAAGAACACACATGCAATGACACTAGGTGTGGTTCATGATATGGTTTGTGAGAAGAACACACATGCAATGACTCTAGCTATGGTTCATGAGAGGAACACACATGCAATGACTCTAACTGTGGTTCATGAAAAGAGCAGACATGCGATGATACTGGTTGATCCATGTGTGGTCTATGAGAGGAACACACATGCAATGACACCGGTGGATACTTACGTGGTCTATGAAAAGAACACAAATGCAATGACACCGGTGGATCCATACGTGGTCTGTGGGAAGAACACACATGCAATGACACTGGTGGATCCAACTTTGGTTTGTGAGAAGGACACACATGCAATGACACTGGTGGATCCATGTGTGGTTTGTGGGAAGAACACACATGCAATGACACTGGTGTGGTTCATGAGAAGAACACACATGCAATGACTCTAGCTGTGGTTCATGAGAAGAACACACATGCAATGACTCTAACTGTGGTTCATGAAAAGAGTAGACATGCGATGACACCAGTGGATCCATATGTGGTTTCTCAAATGAACAGACATGCAATGACTCCATGTGTGGTTCATGAAAAGAGTAGACATGCAATGACACTGGTGGATCCGTGTGTGGTTAATGAGAAGAACACACATGAAATGACACTCGGTGTGGTTCATGATATGGTTTGTGAGAAGAACACAAATGCAATGACTCTAGCTGTGGTCTATGAGAGGAACACACATGCAGTGACTGTAACTGTGGTTCATGAAAAGAGCAGACATGGGATGACTCCGGTGGATCCATATGTGGTCTATGAGAGGAACACACATGGAATGACACCGCTGGATCCATACGTGGTCTGTGAGAAGAACACAAATGCAATGACACTGGTGGATCCATCTGTGGTTTGTGAGAAGGACACACATGCAATGACTCTGGTGGATCCATGCGTGGTCTCTGAGAAGAACACACATGCAATGACACTGGTGTGGTCTATGAGAGGAACACACATGCAATGACACCGGTGGATCCATACGTGGTCTGTGAGAAGAACACACATGCAATGACATTGGTGGATCCATCTGTGGTTTGTGAGAAGGACACACATGCAATGACACTGGTGGATCCATGTGTGGTCTGTGAGAAGAACACACATGCAATGAGACAAGTGTGGTTCATGGGAAGAACACACATGCAATGACACTGGTGGATCCATCTGTGGTTTGTGAGAAGGACACACATGCAATGACACTGGTGGATCCATGTGTGGTATGTGGGAAGAACAAACATGCAATGACACTGGTGTGGTTCATGGGAAGAACACACATGCAATGACCCTGGTGGATCCATGTGTGGTTAATGAGAAGAACACACATGCAATGACAATGGGTGTGGTTCATGATATGGTTAGTGAGAAGAACACACATGCAATGACTCTAGCCGTGGTTCATGAGAAGAACACACATGCAATGACTCTAACTGTGGTTCATAAAAAGAGCAGACATGCGATGACACCGGTGGATCCATATGTGGTTTGTGAAAAGAACATACATGCAATGACTCTAACTGTGGTTCATGAAAAGAGCAGACATGCAATGACACTGGTGGATCCATGTGTGGTTAATGAGAAGAACACACATGCAATGACACTGGGTGTGGTTCATGATATGGTTTGTGAGAAGAACACACATGCAGTGACTCTAGATGTGGTCTATGAGAGGAACACACATGCAATGACTCTAACTGTGGTTCATTAAAAGAGCAGACATGCGATGACACCGGTGGATCCATGTGTGGTCTATGAGGGGAACACACATGCAATGACACCGGTGGATCCATACGTGGTCTGTGAGAAGAACACACATGCAATGACACCGGTGGATCCATGCGTGGTCTGTGAAAAGAACACACATGCAATGACACTGGTGGATCCATATGTGGTTTGTGAAAAGGACACACATGCAATGACACTGGTGGATCCATGTGTGGTCTGTGGGAAGAACACACACGCAATGACACTGGTGATATGTGGTTTGTGAAAAGAACAGACATGCACTGACTCTAACCGTGGTTCATGAAAAGAGCAGACATGCACTGACAGTAGTGGATCCATGTGTGGTTAATGAGAAGAACACACATGCAATGACAATTTATGTGGTTCATGACATGGTTTATGAGAAGAACACACATGCAATGACTCTAGCTGTGGTTCATGAGAGGAATACACATGCAATGATACCAGTGGATCCTTACGTGGTCTGTGAAAAGAACACACATGCAATGCCACTAGTGGATCCATACGTGGTATGTGGGAAGAACACACATGCAATGACACTGGTGGATCCATCTATGGTTTGTCAGAAGGACACACATTGCATGACACTGGTGGATCCATGTGTGGTCTGTGGGAAGAACACACATGCGATGACTCTAGCTGTGGTCTATGAGAGGAACACACATGCAACGACTCTAACTGTGGTTCATGAAAAGAGTAGACATGCGATGACACCAGTGGATCCATATGTGGTTTGTCAAAAGAACAGACATGCAATGACTCCATGTGTGGTTCATGAAAAGAGTAGACATGCAATGACACTGGTGGATCCGTGTGTGGTTAATGAGAAGAACACACATGAAATGACACTCGGTGTGGTTCATGATATGGTTTGTGAGAAGAACACACATGCAATGACTCTAGCTGTGGTCTATGAGAGGAACACACGTGCAGTGACTGTAACTGTGGTTCATGAAAAGAGCAGACATGGGATGACACCGCTGGATCCATACGTGGTCTATGAGAAGAACACAAATGCAATGACACTGGTGGATCCATCTGTGGTTTGTGAGAAGGACACACATGCAATGACACTGGTGGATCCATGCGTGGTCTCTGAGAAGAACACACTTGCAATGACACTAGTGTGGTCTATGAGAGGAAAACACATGCAATGACACCGGTGGATCCATACGTGGTCTGTGAGAAGAACACACATGCAATGACATTGGTGGATCCATCTGTGGTTTGTGAGAAGGACACACATGCAATGACACTGGTGGATCCATGTGTGGTCTGTGAGAAGAACACACATGCAATGACACAGGTGTGGTTCATGGGAAGAACACACATGCAATGACACTGGTGGACCCATCTATGGTTTGTGAGAAGGACACACATGCAATGACACTGCTGGATCCATCTGTGGTCTGTGGGAAGAACAAACATGCAATGACACTGGTGTGGTTCAAGGGAAGAACACACATGACCCTGGTGGATCCATGTGTGGTTAATGAGAAGAACGCACATGCAATGACACTGAGTGTGGTTCATGATATGGTTTGTGAAAAGAACACACATGCAATGACTCTAGTTGTGGTTCATGAGAAGAACACACATGCAATGACTCTAACTGTGGTTCATAAAAAGAGCAGACATGCGATGACACCGGTGGATCCATATGTGGTTTGTGAAAAGAACAGACACGCAATGACTCTAACTGTGGTTCATGAAAAGAGCAAACATGCCATGACACTGGTGGATCCATGTGTGGTTAATGAGAAGAACACACATGCAATGACACTGGGTGTGGTTCATGATATGGTTTGTGAGAAGAACACACATGCAATGACTCTAGATGTGGTCTATGCGAGGAACACACATGCAATGACTCTAACTGTGGTTCATGAAAAGAGCAGACATGCGATGACACCGGTGGATCCATGTGTGGTCTATGAGGGGAACACACATGCAATGACACCGGTGGACCCATACGTGGTCTTTGAGAAGAACACACATGCAATGACACCGGTGGATCCATGCGTGGTCTGTGAAAAGAACAGACATGCAATGACACTGGTGGATCCATATGTGGTTTGTGAAAAGGACACACATGCAATGACACTGGTGGATCCATGTGTGGTCTGTGGGAAGAACACACACGCAATGACACTAGTGATATGTGGTTTGTGAAAAGAACAGACATGCAATGACTCGAACCATGGTTCATGAAAAGAGCAGACATGCAATGACACTGGTGGATCCAGGTGTGGTTAATGAGAAGAACACACATGCAATGACAATGTATGTGGTTCATGATATGGTTTGTGAGAAGAACACACATGCAATGACTCTAGCTGTGGTTCATGAGAGGAACACACATGCAATGACTCTAACTTTGGTTCATGAAAAGAGTAGACATGCGATGATACCAGTGGATCCATGTGTGGTCTATGAGAGGAACACACATGCAATGACACTGGTGGATCCATGTGTGGTCTATGGGAAGAACACACATGCAATGCCACTAGTGGATCCATACGTGGTCTGTGGGAAGAACACACATGCAATGACACTGGTGGATCCATCTGTAGTTTGTGAGAAGGACACACATGCAATGACACTGGTGGATCCATGTGTGGTCTATGGTAAGAACACACATGCGATGACTCTAGCTGTGGTCTATGAGAGGAACACACATGCAATGACTCTAACTGTTGTTCATGAAAAGAGCAGACATGCGATGACACCAGTGGATCGATATGTGGTCTATGAGAGGAAGACACATGCAATGACACCGGTGGATCCATACGTGGAATGTGATAAGAACACAAATGCAATGACACTGGTGGATCCATCTGTGGTTTGTGAGAAAGACACACATGCAATAACTGTGGTGGATCCATGCATGGTCTGTGAGAAGAACACACATGCAATGACACTGGTGTGGTCTATGAGAGGAACACACATGCAATGACACCGGTGGATCCATACGTGGTGTGTGAGAAGAACACACATGCAATGACACTGGTGGATCCATCTTTGGTTTGTGAGAAGGACACACATGCAATGACACTGGTGGATCCATGTGTGGTCTGTGAGAAGAACACACATGCAATGACACTGGTGTGGTTCATGGGAAGAACACACATGCAATGACACTGGTGAATCCATGTGTCGTCTGTGAGAAGAACACACATGCAATGACACTGGTGTGGTCTATGAGAAGAACACACATGCAATGACACCGGTGGATCCATACGTGGTCTATGAGAAGAACACACATGCAATGACACTGGTGGATCAATCTGTGGTTCTTGGGAAGGACACACATGCAATGACACCGGTGGATCCATATGTGGTTTGTGAAAAGAACAGACATGCAATGACTCTAACTGTGGTTCATGAAAAGAGCAGACATGCAATGACACTAGTGGATCCATGTGTGGTTAATGAGAAGAACACACATGCAATGACACTGGGTGTGGTTCATGATATGGTTTGTGAGAAGAACACACATGCAATGACTCTAGCTGTGGTCTATGATAGGAACACACATGCAATGACTCTAAATGTGGTTCATGAAACGAGCAGACATGCGATGACACCGGTGGATCCATGTGTGGTCCTTGAGAGGAACACACATGCAATGACACCGGTGGATCCATACGTGGTCTGTGAGAAGAACACACATGCAATGACACCGGTGGATCCATGCATGGTCTGTGAAAAGAACACACATGAAATGACACTGGTGGATCCATATGTGGTTTGTGAGAAGGACACACATGCAATGACACTGGTGGATCCATATGTGGTCTGTGGGAAGAACACACATGCAATGACACTAGTGATATGTGGTTTGCGAAAAGAACAGACATGCAATGACTCTAACTGTGGTTCATGAAAAGAGCAGACATGCAATGAGACTAGTGGATCCATGTGTGGTTAATGAGAAGAACACACATGCAATGACACTGGGTGTGGTTCATGATATGGTTTATGAGAAGAACACACATGCAATGACTCTAGATGTGGTCTATGAGTGGAACACACATGCAATGACTCTAACTATGGTTCATGAAAAGAGCAGACATGCGATGACACCGGTGGATCCATGTCTGTTCTATGAGGGGAACACAAATGCAATGACACCGGTGGATCCATACGTGGTCTGTGAGAAGAACACACATGCAATAACACCGGTGGATCCATGCATGGTCTGTGAAAAGAACACACATGCAATGACACTGGTGGATCCATATGTGGTTTGTGAGAAGGACACACATGCAATGACACTGGTGGATCCATGTGTGGTTTGTGGGAAGAACACACACGCAATGACACTGGTGATATGTGGTTTGTGAAAAGAACAGACATGCAATGACTCGAACTGTGGTTCATGAAAAGACCAAACATGCAATGACACTGGTGGATCCATGTGTGGTTAATGAGAAGAACACACATGCAATGACAATGGGTGTGGTTCATGATATGGTTTGTGAGAAGAACACACATGCAATGACTCTAGCTGTGGTTCATGAGAGGAACACACATGCAATGACACTGGGTGTGGTTCATGATATGGTTTGTGAGAAGAATACACATGCAATGACTCTAGCTGTGGTCTATGAGAGGAGCACACATGCAATGACTCTAACTGTGGTTCATGAAAAGAGCAGACATGCGATGACACCGGTGGATCGATATGTGGTCTATGTGAGGAACACACATGCAATGACACCGGTGGATTTATACGTGGTCTGTGAGAAGAACACAAATGCAATGACACTTGTGGATCCATCTGTGGTTTGTGAGAAGGACACACATGCAATAACATTGATGGATCCATGCATGGTCTGTGAGAAGAACACACATGCAATGACACTGGTGTGGTCTATGAGAGGAACACACATGCAATGACACCGGTGGATCCATACGTGGTGTGTGAGAAAAACACACATGCAATGACACTGGTGGATCCATTTGTGGTTTGTGAGAAGGACACACATGCAATGACACTGGTGGATCCATGTGTGGTCTGTGAGAAGAACACACATGCAATGACACTAGTGTGGTCTATGAGAAGAACACACATGCAATGACACCGGTGGATCCATATGTGGTCTATGAGAAGAACACACATGCAATGACACTGGTGGATCAATCTGTGGTTCATGGGAAGGACACACATGCAATGACACCGGTGGATCCATATGTGGTTTGTGAAAAGAACAGACATGCAATGACTCTAACTGTGGATCATGAAAAGAGCAGACATGCAATGACACTAGTGGATCCATGTGTGGTTAATGAGAAGAACACACATGCAATGACACTGGGTGTGGTTCATGATATGGTTTGTGAGAAGAACACACATGCAATGACTCTAGCTGTGGTCTATGAGAGGAACAAACATGCAATGACTCTAACTGTGGTTCATGAAACGAGCAGACATGCGATGACACCGGTGGATCCATGTGTGGTCTATGAGATGAACACACATGCAATGACACCGGTGAATCCATACGTGGTCTGTGAGAAGAACACACATGCAATGACACCGGTGGATCCATGTGTGGTCTATGGGAAGAACACACATGCGATGACTCTAGCTGTGGTCTATGAGAGGAACACACATGCAATGACTCTAACTGTGGTTCATGAAAAGAGCAGACATGCGATGACACCAGTGGATCGATATGTGGTCTATGAGAGGAAGACACATGCAATGACACCGGTGGATCCATACGTGGAATGTGAGAAGAACACAAATGCAATGACACTGGTGGATCCATCTGTGGTTTGTGAGAAAGACACACATGCAATAACTGTGGTGGATCCATGCATGGTCTGTGAGAAGAACACACATGCAATGACACTGGTGTGGTCTATGAGAGGAACACACATGCAATGACACCGGTGGATCCATACGTGGTGTGTGAGAAGAACACACATGCAATGACACTGGTGGATCCATCTTTGGTTTGTGAGAAGGACACACATGCAATGACACTGGTGGATCCATGTGTGGTCTGTGAGAAGAACACACATGCAATGACACTGGTGTGGTTCATGGGAAGAACACACATGCAATGACACTGGTGAATCCATGTGTTGTCTGTGAGAAGAACACACATGCAATGACACTGGTGTGGTCTATGAGAAGAACACACATGCAATGACACCGGTGGATCCATACGTGGTCTATGAGAAGAACACACATGCAATGACACTGGTGGATCAATCTATGGTTCTTGGGAAGGACACACATGCAATGACACCGGTGGATCCATATGTGGTTTGTGAAAAGAACAGACATGCAATGACTCTAACTGTGGTTCATGAAAAGAGCAGACATGCAATGACACTAGTGGATCCATGTGTGGTTAATGAGAAGAACACACATGCAATGACACTGGGTGTGGTTCATGATATGGTTTGTGAGAAGAACACACAAGCAATGACTCTAGCTGTGGTCTATGATAGGAACACACATGCAATGACTCTAAATGTGGTTCATGAAACGAGCAGACATGCGATGACACCGGTGGATCCATGTGTGGTCCTTGAGAGGAACACACATGCAATGACACCGGTGGATCCATACGTGGTCTGTGAGAAGAACACACATGCAATGACACCGGTGGATCCATGCATGGTCTGTGAAAAGAACACACATGAAATGACACTGGTGGATCCATATGTGGTTTGTGAGAAGGACACGAATGCAATGACACTGGTGGATCCATATGTGGTCTGTGGGAAGAACACACATGCAATGACACTAGTGATATGTGGTTTGTCAAAAGAACAGACATGCAATGACTCTAACTGTGGTTCATGAAAAGAGCAGACATGCAATGACACTAGTGGATCCATGTGTGGTTAATGAGAAGAACACACATGCAATGACACTGGGTGTGGTTCATGATATGGTTTGTGAGAAGAACACACATGCAATGACTCTAGCTGTGGTCTATGAGAGGAACAAACATGCAATGACTCTAACTGTGGTTCATGAAACGAGCAGACATGCGATGACACCGGTGGATCCATGTGTGGTCTATGAGATGAACACACATGCAATGACACCGGTGAATCCATACGTGGTCTGTGAGAAGAACACACATGCAATGACACCGGTGGATCCATGTGTGGTCTATGGGAAGAACACACATGCGATGACTCTAGCTGTGGTCTATGAGAGGAACACACATGCAATGACTCTAACTGTGGTTCATGAAAAGAGCAGACATGCGATGACACCAGTGGATCGATATGTGGTCTATGAGAGGAAGACACATGCAATGACACCGGTGGATCCATACGTGGAATGTGAGAAGAACACAAATGCAATGACACTGGTGGATCCATCTGTGGTTTGTGAGAAAGACACACATGCAATAACTGTGGTGGATCCATGCATGGTCTGTGAGAAGAACACACATGCAATGACACTGGTGTGGTCTATGAGAGGAACACACATGCAATGACACCGGTGGATCCATACGTGGTGTGTGAGAAGAACACACATGCAATGACACTGGTGGATCCATCTTTGGTTTGTGAGAAGGACACACATGCAATGACACTGGTGGATCCATGTGTGGTCTGTGAGAAGAACACACATGCAATGACACTGGTGTGGTTCATGGGAAGAACACACATGCAATGACACTGGTGAATCCATGTGTCGTCTGTGAGAAGAACACACATGCAATGACACTGGTGTGGTCTATGAGAAGAACACACATGCAATGACACCGGTGGATCCATACGTGGTCTATGAGAAGAACACACATGCAATGACACTGGTGGATCAATATATGGTTCTTGGGAAGGACACACATGCAATGACACCGGTGGATCCATATGTGGTTTGTGAAAAGAACAGACATGCAATGACTCTAACTGTGGTTCATGAAAAGAGCAGACATGCAATGACACTAGTGGATCCATGTGTGGTTAATGAGAAGAACACACATGCAATGACACTGGGTGTGGTTCATGATATGGTTTGTGAGAAGAACACACAAGCAATGACTCTAGCTGTGGTCTATGATAGGAACACACATGCAATGACTCTAAATGTGGTTCATGAAACGAGCAGACATGCGATGACACCGGTGGATCCATGTGTGGTCCTTGAGAGGAACACACATGCAATGACACCGGTGGATCCATACGTGGTCTGTGAGAAGAACACACATGGAATGACACCGGTGGATCCATGCATGGTCTGTGAAAAGAACACACATGAAATGACACTGGTGGATCCATATGTGGTTTGTGAGAAGGACACGAATGCAATGACACTGGTGGATCCATATGTGGTCTGTGGGAAGAACACACATGCAATGACACTAGTGATATGTGGTTTGTCAAAAGAACAGACATGCAATGACTCTAACTGTGGTTCATGAAAAGAGCAGACATGCAATGACACTAGTGGATCCATGTGTGGTTAATGAGAAGAACACACATGCAATGACACTGGGTGTGGTTCATGATATGGTTTGTGAGAAGAACACACATGCAATGACTCTAGCTGTGGTCTATGAGAGGAACAAACATGCAATGACTCTAACTGTGGTTCATGAAACGAGCAGACATGCGATGACACCGGTGGATCCATGTGTGGTCTATGAGATGAACACACATGCAATGACACCGGTGAATCCATACATGGTCTGTGAGAAGAACACACATGCAATGACACGGGTGGATCCATGCGTTGTCTGTGAAAAGAACACACATGAAATGACACTGGTGGATCCATATGTGGTTTGTGAGAAGGACACACATGCAATGACACTGGTGGATCCATATGTGGTCTGTGGGAAGAACACACATGCAATGACACTAGTGATATGTGGTTTGTCAAATGAACAGACATGCAATTACTCTAACTGTGGTTCATGAAAAGAGCAGACATGCAATGACACTAGTGGATCCATGTGTGGTTAATGAGAAGAACACACATGCAATGACACTGGGTGTGGTTCATGATATGGTTTGTGAGAAGAACACACATGCAATGACTCTAGATGTGGTCTATGAGTGGAACACACATGCAATGACTCTAACTATGGTTCATGAAAAGAGCAGACATGCGATGACACCGGTGGATCCATGTGTGTTCTATGAGGGGAACACACATGCAATGACACCGGGGGATCCATACGTGGTCTGTGAGAAGAACACACATGCAATGACACCGGTGGATCCATGCAGGGTCTGTGAAAAGAACACACATGCAATGACACTGGTGGATCCATATGTGGTTTGTGAGAAGGACACACATGCAATGACACTGGTGGATCCATGTGTGGTCTGTGGGAAGAACACACATGCAATGACACTGGTGATATGTGGTTTGTGAAAAGAACAGACATGCAATGACTCGAACTATGGTTCATGAAAAGACCAAACATGCAATGACACTGGTGGATCCATGTGTGGTTAATGAGAAGAACACACATGCAATGACAATGGGTGTGGTTCATGATATGGTTTGTGAGAAGAACACACATGCAATGACTCTAGCTGTGGTTCATGAGAGGAACACACATGCAATGACTCTAACTTTGGTTCATGAAAAGAGTAGACATGCGATGACACCAGTGGATCCATGTGTGGTCTATGAGAGGAACACACATGCAATGACACCGGTAGATCCTTATGTGGTCTGTGAAGAGAACACACATGCAATTCCACTAGTGGATCCATACATGGTCTGTGGGGAGAACACACATGCAATGACACTGGTGGATCCATCTGTGGTTTGTGAGAAGGACACACATGCAATGACACTGGTGGATCCATGTGTGGTCTGTGGGAACAACACACATGCAATGACACTGGTGATATGTGGTTTGTGAAAAGAATAGACATGCAAAGACTCTAACTATGGTTCATGAAAAGAGCAGACATGCAATGACACTGGTGGATCCATGTGTGGTTAATGAGAAGAACACACATGCAATGACACTGGGTGTTGTTCATGCTATGATTTGTGAGAAGAACACACATGCAATGACTCTAGATGTGGTTCATGAGAGGAACACACATGCAATGTCTCTAACTGTGGTTCATGAAAAGAGCAGACATGCGATGACACCGGAGGATCCATGTGTGGTCTATGAGAGGAACACACATGCAATGACACTGGTGGATCCATGTGTGGTCTATGGGAAGAACACACATGCAATGACACTGGTGTGGTTCATGGGAAGAACACACATGCAATGACACTGGTGGATCCATGTGTGGTTAATGAGAAGAACACACATGCAATGACACTGGGTGTGGTTCATGATATGGTTTGTGAGAAGAACACACATGCAATGACTCTAGCTGTGGTGTATGAGAGGAACACACATGCAATGACTCTAACTGTGGTTCATAAAAAGAGAAGACATGCGATGACACCGGTGGATCGATATGTGGTCTATGAGAGGAAAACACATGCAATGACATCGGTGGATTCATACGTGGTCTATGAGAAGAACACAAATTCAATGACACTTGTGGATCCATCTGTGGTTTGTGACAAGGACACACATGTAATAACATTGGTGGATCCATGCATGGTCTGTGAGAAGAACACACATGCAATGACACTGGTGTGGTCTATGAGAGGAACACACATGCAATGACACTGGTGGATCCATACGTGGTGTGTGAGAAGAACACACATGCAATGACACTGGTGGATCCATCTGTGGTTTGTGAGAAGGACACACATGCAATGACACTGGTGGATCCATGTGTGGTCTGTGAGAAGAACACACATGCAATGACACTGGTGTGGTTCATGGGAAGAACACACATGCAATGACACTGGTGGATCCATGTGTGGTCTGTGAGAAGAACACACATGCAATGACATTGGTGTGGTCTATGAGAAGAACCCACATGCAATGACACCGATGGATCCATACGTGGTATATGAGAAGAACACACATTCAATGACAGTGGTGGATCATTCTGTGGTTCATGGGAAGGACACACATGCAATGACACCGGTGGATCCATATGTGGTTTGTGAAAAGAACAGACATGCAATGACTCTAACTGTCATTCATGAAAAGAGCAGACATGCAATGACACTAGTGGATCCATGTGTGGTTAATGAGAAGAATACACATGCAATGACACTGGGTGTGGTTCATGATATGGTTTGTGAGAAGAATACAAATGCAATGACTCTAGCTGTGGTCTATGAGAGGAACACACATGCAATGACTCTAACTGTGGTTCATGAAACGAGTAGACATGCGATGATAGCGGTGGATCCATGTGTGGTCTAAGAGAGGACCACACATGCAATGACACCGGTGAATCCATACGTGGTCTGTGAGAAGAACACACATGCAATGACACCGGTGGATCCATCTATGGTTTGTGCGAAGGACACACATGCAATAACATTGGTGCATCCATGCATGGTCTGTGAGAAGAACACACATGCAATGACACTGGTGTGGTCTATGAGAGGAACACACATGCAATGACACCGGTGGATCCATACGTAGTGTGTGAGAAGAACACACATGCAATGACACTGGTGGATCCATCTCTGGTTTGTGAGAAGGACACACATGCAATGACACTGGTGGATCCATGTGTGGTCTGTGAGAAGAACACACATGCAATGACACTGGTGTGGTTCATGGGAAGAACACACATGCAATGACACTGGTGGATCCATGTGTGGTCTGTGAGAAGAACACACATGCAATGACACTGGTGTGGTCTATGAGAAGAACACACATGCAATGACACCGATGGATCCATATGTGGTCTATGAGAAGAACACACATGCAATGACACTGGTGGATCAATCTGTGGTTCATGGGAAGGACACACATGCAATGACACCGGTGGATACATATGTGGTTTGTGAAAAGAACAGACATGCAATGACTCTAACTATGGTTCATGAAAAGAGCAGACGTGCAATGACACTAGTGGATCCATGTGTGGTTAATGAGAAGAACACACATGCAATGACACTGGGTGTGGTTCGTGATATGGTTTGTGAGAAGAACACACATGCAATGACTCTAGCTGTGGTCTATGAGAGGAACACACATGCAATGACTCTAACTGTGGTTCATGAAACGAGTAGACATGCGATGACACCGGTGGATCCATGTGTGGTATATGAGAGGAACACACATGCAACGACACCGGTGAATCCATACGTGGTCTGTGAGAAGAACACACATGCAATGACACCGGTGGATCCATGCGTTGTGTGTGAAAAGAACACACGTGAAATGACACTGGTGGATCCATATGTGGTTTGTGAGAAGGACACACATGCAATGACACTGGTGGATCCATATGTGGTCTGTGGGAAGAACACACATGCAATGACACTAGTGATATGTGGTTTGTGAAAAGAACAGGCATGCAATGACTCTAACTGTGGTTCATGAAAAGAGCAGACATGCAATGGCACTAGTGGATCCATGTGTTGTTAAATGAGAAGAACACACATGCAATGACACTAGGTGTGTGTCACATCCCAAGATTTTCCAAATCTTGTAATGTGAAAAATAAATTAATAAAATAAACTTTTGTTGAAAATCAGGGTGAAAAGAAACTTTTGTTTCTAAAAAGAGACTTAAAATCCCATCTTGAACAAACTTTGGTGGAAGTTTGAATCCAACAAAATCCAAATCAAGGGAAATGCATTCCTCAATGAATGTATCCGGAAATTTGAACACTTGGAAAATAAATCCAAATCCCTAAACCCTAATGGAAGGAAATCATTTTCCAAAGTATCTCCAAATCCATGGATTTGATCCATACCAAATTTGATCAACAAAAAATCACAAAGGATCAAGAAAGACCATAGAAATTGGTTTCACTTAGTGGAACCATAAATAAAATCTTATGATAAGGAAATTGATAAGATAAGGAAATTGAATTTCCAAAGCCAATAAAGCCCTTATCAAAAGCCCATAACCTTTGGTGAACAAATAATCCTAAAGGTATTTATAAAGATAAAACATTTATCAAAGGAAAATAAATTGTTTTGGAAACACTGATTTAGATCTTTTAATAAAAGACTTTGTTTTCAAATGAAAAGGTGAGCCAAATTAATTTTGGCCAAGCTTTTGTAATAAAATATTTTGTTTTGATAAAATGAGTAAAAGTTTATTTAAATAAAATAATAAGGATTTAAATATCCAATTTTATTTAAGTAAAGGCTTTTCCCATTTTAAATGAACACCAAGTATTTTATTACTACTATGAAATCTTTTATTAAAAGGTTTTGCTTTGATTAAAATGAGTAAAGGATTATTTAAATAAAATAATAAGGATTTAAATATCCAATTTTATTTAAGTAAAGGCTTTCCCATTTTAATTAAACACCAAAACATATTTATTTTATTTAAATAAATTTCCAAGGATTCTTTTATTTTTCAAATAAAACCTTCTGGTTTGGTTTTGAAAATAATTGGATTCCAAATGGAAATTTTATTTAAAATAAATCAAACACTATTAATAAATCAAAGATCCATTTTATTTAACTATTAAATGGATCCTAAAATAATCAAAAAATTATTATTTCATTTTGAGATTTGGAGTATGTTGTCAAACAGAACCAAATTCAAAGTGGAGTTGAGTGCTTGCTTGAATTGATTTGAAATTGTTTGATTGTTTGATTAATTGGTTGAAATTCAAAACAGAAAAAGAATTAGAAAAAGAAAAAGAGTTAGACAGAAAAAAAAATAAGAAAACAGAACCAGCCCAGCTTTGGCCCAACAGCAGTCCAGCCCAGTACTCCTCCCCGAAGGAAAACATTTTACACCTAGAAACAGACCCACTGAGCCAATGACAGCGCGGACCCACTTCTCCCTCTCCCTCACTCGCTGACATCAGACCCCACCTCCTCTTACTCCCCCTCGAACCGTTTTTCTTCACCAATTAAACAACCCACTGAGACACCGACTGGTGGACCTCCTCCTCTCTTCTTTTTCCACTGACCGTTGGACCCCACTATTACTGCTCATCCTCTTCACCCGCGCCAGCCGTTTCTTCCTCCCCTCAACGGCGTTCTGCCGATTTACTCCGGCGTTGAATTCGCCACAATACCGACCTACACTCCCCCTGCGACGACGCCCATTTAACCGCCTCCCTCTCCTCTGTCTTTTCCCCCCAGACATCGCCTCCCCTCTGCCCCCAGGCCGCCCCAATTGCTCTCTGTACCGCTGCTACTCCGACGATGTTCCGGTGATGATTCCGGCGAAACCAGACCTCCCCTTGTCTCATTGACCACGCACACATAGTCCACACTCACTGGCGCTTCTGTCCGTGCCCTCCGTTCAGACGCGGGTACCCTGTAACCTCGCCTTCGACGACGACCTGCAGCGCCGCCGTCTGTTCCAACTACGGCGACATTCCCCGGTGAGCACAGACCTCCCCAGCACCTCTCAATGATGCTCCCTCATTCGCGACCCTCGTGCGCACCTAACCCTGCCTCTCCTTTGCCTTAGGGCGATCTCCAGCGACGACTTCGACAAGCTCTAAGCGCCACCGTGTCTGCTTCCTCTCCGACAAGTTTCCCCGGTAAGCCTTGACCGCCCCGAGCCCTCTCGTTCACGCTCACAGCTCCGCCATGATCTCCTGCATCTAACCCAGACCGCCGTTTGTCTTCTCGTGGTCCACAGCACCGTCTTCGTCTACGAACAGAGCCGTCCGTCGCCGTCCTCTACTCCGGCGAGCAATTACGCCTGAACCAGTGCGCCCCTCGTCGAGACATCAGCACGTCGAGCTTCACCGCAACCTCCTGAGCACGGTGAGCAACCCCTCCTTCTCCCTCACCCCCTGTAGCATCGCCTCCGTCATCGACCGACCGTTTCGCCGCCGGTAGCCACCGCTCCGCCGCCAGTATTTGGTCAACACGATATTAGCCGCAGGATCTAGATCGGACGCACTAGACAGAACCACTTAACAGCGAAGGGGTATGTCCTCTGTGCCGTACGATCAAACTTGATCCAACGCTCCATGTTGCCGATCCCCACCGAACCGGTACGGGCGAATAATATTAAGACGCGTGGCCAGTACTCTGTTTAAAATCAGATTTGAAAACAGATTCAAGTGCCATTTTCAAACCCATGTATCTTTTGATCCACACATCCAAATTTTACAAATTTGATGTCGTTGGAATCAGCAAGACAAGCTCTAACCAACCCTACCCTTAGTTTAGCAAATAGTATTTGTTAGGTTGGTTGATTATGCAGAAACATTTGTGTACTTGCTAACATTAGAAAAATCATTTAAAAATGATTTTTAGGTTAAAACCTTTGCAAATTGGTTTGTTGTGACCTTACTGACCCTAGGAACCAACCCATAGTTTGGAAAGTGATTTTGGAAAAGAATAGAATGGATTAATTAGTTTAGTCCATTTCTAGCTAATTGAAACTATAGTTTTGGTTATGAAAATATTTTTGCAAAGGAAACTTTTGAGAAAATGGTTTAGACCAAACCTACTGACCCAAACACCAAGTTTTGCAATAGCAACACACTTGGTAAACCCTATAGGTTAAAGCCTTAGGAAGAATATTTCTACACCACATAAATTGACACTTTGTCATAGAAATGGTTTTGAGGTGAAACCTTTTGCTAACAACTTTGCCACTTTGGTAAATGACCAATTTGGATCTTACAAAGTTTAGGAATCTAATAGAGACCCTCTTGCAAATGACTTTGCCATTTTGGTAAATGACCAATTTGGAACTTACAAAGTTTAGAAGCCTAGTGAAGACCATCCCTACAAATAGAACCAACCTTTGCATGCTTATGCATGACTTAGGTGTACCCAAATGTCTATGACCCACTAGGAACCACTTTTGCAAACAAAGCAAAGCTTGGCATGCTTGCATGCATTTCTTTGACTTTGTTATTTTATGTGTATGTTGTTTTGCTTGATTGGTAGATTGAGTTTGTACCTTGCTTGATTGATTGTAGTGACTTGAAGAGTGTGAGTGTTGCAAGGACAAGGAGTGAACCTATACCTTCTACCAAAAAGGCAAGTGATGCTTCATATCATTATCCCATTATTTTCAATATGCATTAGTGTTTTTGCTAAGTAAAACTTGCATGGTTTTTATTTTGCTAAGTATAGACCTTGCTATAGGAAAACCTAGTAGAATGAATCCTTAGAAGGATTTACCTAAGTTAAGAATCCTATTACTATCAAGCTTAGCCTAGCTAATAGAAAACCTGGGTGGGATATATATATATAATCATGCTATGAAAATTCCTTAGTCTATGGACTTGTGTTTTGTTTAATAAAAACAACTAAGTTAATGAATCACCTGGGTGGAATGGATGGAATGGTTTATGTTGAGTGGTTCACAAGGCCATGGACTTGGCTTGTGTATCTCACTTGTGGATGGCCACCCAGGAAACAAAGAGATTTGAGATGTCAAATGTTGAGAAGCTTCAAGTGCAACCACTTGGCAATATGGGCTCTGCCATGATCATATAGGTTGCAAGAACTTAGCCACATGGACAGTGGGTGGTAGTGTTTGATAGGTTGGAGCGCGTTCATGTTGGTCTAAGGGAAAGCTTCTGAAAGATTTTGTCTTGGTAAACCAAGTCTTGTGGGTAAAGTGCACCACCTCTGCAGAGTGTAAAACCTAAGTACTTAGCCATGTCCCTGGTAAAGGACAATTTGAGCATCAAAACATGGAAGCAATCAAGAATCTCATCACTCCAATTTCTAAATTAAAACTTGTGGGTGAACAAGGGTTGTGTGAAATTCTTTAATATTTGATGGAGAGATGGCTTGGTACAAGGATCTCAAAATCTTAGATTGGGAAATTGTTTTTACCAAGAAAATCTTCAATCTTGATTGGAAGATGCCTTGAGAGGATCTTCAGTCTTGTTGATAGATGCCTTGGTGGTTTTTGTCAAAATAAAACTTGTATTTTCAAAATGATAGGAAAAAAATCTATTTTGAGCAATGCAAAGCCTCAACTCCACTTAGCCAAATGCATATAGATGATAGACTCCACTATACTCCCAAAGTATCACTTGCCAATACAATTCAAATGTATTGACCCTTGTGGCTGTAACTTATTATGTTGCAGGTTTGATTATTTTAGTGAGGATTGATTGATTAGGATTACAAAGTCTACAACCAACATCTGCCTGTGGCACTTGAAGATGAAGGACCCATGACTATAGTTATTCCGCTGCAATGTACTGTAAATAGCCAATGAGCTATGTTTGATGTAATAAAAATTATGTTACTCCTGGTTATAAAGTTGTATTATGACCTTTGTTTCTTGATATTACATCTGAACTGTGGATGCTAGCTATTGATCCAGGGACTAGCATTGTAAACACAGGGATCTTTTTCCTTTATTAAGGAGGGATCTTACAGTGTGGTTCATGATATGGTTTGTGAGAATAACACACATGCAATGACTCTAGCTATGGTTCATGAGAGGAACACACATGCAATGACTCTAACTGTGGTTCATGAAAAGAGCAGACATGCGATGACACCGATAGATCCATGTGTGGCCTATGAGAGGAACACACATGCAATGACACCGGTGGATCCTTACGTGGTCTGTGAGAAGAACACACATGCAATGACACCGGTGGATCCATGCGTGGTCCTAGAGAAGAACACACATGCAATGACACTGGTGGATCCATATGTGGTTTGTGAGAAGGACACACATGCAATGACACTGGTGGATCCATGTGTGGTTTGTGAAAAGAACAGACATGCAATGACTCTAACTGTGGTTCATGAAAAGAGCAGTCATGCAATGACACTGGTGGATCCATGTGTGGTTAATGAGAAGAACACACATGCAATGACACTGGGTGTGGTTCATGGTATGGTTTGTGAGAAGAACACACATGCAATGACTCTAGATGTGGTCTATGAGTGGAACACACATGCAATGACTCTGACTATGGTTCATGAAAAGAGCAGACATGCGATGACACCGGTGGATCCATGTGTGTTCTATGAGGGGAACACACATGCAATTACACCGGTGGATCCATACGTGGTCTGTGAGAAGAACACACATGCAATGACACCGGTGGATCCATGCGTGGAATGTGAAAAGAACACACATGCAATGACACTGGTGGATCCATATGTGGCTTGTGAGAAGTACACACATGCAATGACACTAGTGGATCCATGTGTGGTCTATGGGAAGAACACACACGCAATGACACTGGTGATATGTGGTTTGTGAAAAGAAAAGACATGCAATGACTCGAACTGTGGTTCATGAAAAGAGCAGACATGCAATGACACTGGTGGATCCATGTGTGGTTAATGAGAAGAACACACATGCAATGACAATGGGTGTGGTTCATGATATGGTTTGTGAGAAGAACACACATGCAATGACTCTAGCTGTGGTTCATGAGTGGAATACACATGCAATGACTCTAACTTTGGTTCATGAAAAGAGTAGACATGCGATGACACAAGTGGATCCATGTGTGGTATATGAGAGGAACACGCATGCAATGACACCGGTGGATCCTTACGTGGTCTGTGAAAAGAACACACATGCAATGACACTAGTGGATCCATACGTGGTCTATGGGAAGAACACACATGCAATGCCACTGGTGGATCCATCTGTGGTTTGTGAGAAGGACACACATGCAATGACACTGGTGGTTCCATGTGTGGTCTGTGGGAAGAACACACATGCAATGACACTGGTGATATGTGGTTTGTGAAAAGAATAGACATGCAAAGACTCTAACTATGGTTCATGAAAAGAGAAGACATGCAATGACACTGGTGGATCCATGTGTGGTTAATGAGAAGAACACACATGCAATGACACTAGGTGTGGTTCATGCTATGGTTTGTGAGAAGAACACACATGCAATGACTCTAGCTATGGTTCATGAGAGGAACACACATGCAATGACTCTAACTATGGTTCATGAAAAGAGCAGACATGCGATGACACTGGTGGATCCATGTGTGGTCTATGAGAGGAACACACATGCAATGACACTGGTGGATCCATGTGTGGTCTATGGGAAGAACACACATGCAATGACACTGGTGTGGTTCATGGGAAGAACACACATGCAATGACACTAGTGGATCCATGCGTGGTTAATGAGAAGAACACACATGCAATGACACTGGGTGTGGTTCATGATATGGTTTGTGAGAAGAACACACATGCAATGACTCTAGCTGTGGTCTATGAGAGGAACACACATAAAATGACTCTAACTGTGGTTCATGAAAAGAGCAGACATGCGATGACACCGGTGGATCACTATGTGGTCTATGAGAGGAACACACATACAATGACACCGGTGGATTCATATGTGGTCTGTGAGAAGAACACAAATGCAATGACACTGGCGGATCCATCTGTGGTTTGTGAGAAGGACACACATGCAATAACATTGGTGGATCCATGCATGGTCTGTGAGAAGAACACACATGCAATGACACTGGTGTGGTCTATGAGTGGAACACACATGCAATGACACCGATGGATCCATACGTGGTGTGTGAGAAGAACACACATGCAATGACACTGGTGGATCCATCTGTGGTTTGTGAGAAGGACACACATGCAATGACACTGGTGGATCCATGTGTGGTCTGTGAGAAGAACACACATGCAATGACACTGGTGTGGTTCATGGGAAGAACACACATGCAATGACATTGGTGGATCCATGTGTGGTCTGTGAGAAGAACACACATGCAATGACACTGGTGTGGTCTATGAGAAGAACACACATGCAATGACACCGGTGGATCCATACGTAGTGTGTGAGAAGAACACACATGCAATGACACTGGTGGATCCATCTGTGGTTTGTGAGAAGGACACACATGCAATGACACTGGTGGATCCATGTGTGGTCTGTGAGAAGAACACACATGCAATGACACTGGTGTGGTTCATGGGAAGAACACACATGCAATGACACTAGTGGATCCATGTGTGGTCTATGGGAAGAACAGACATGCAATGACACTGTTGTGGTTCATGGGAAGAACACACATGCAATGACACTGGTGGATCCATGTGTGGTTAATGAGAAGAACACACATGCAATGACACTGGGTGTGGTTCATGATATGGTTTATGAGAAGAACACACATGCAATGACTCTAGCTGTGGTCTATGAGAGGAACACACATGCAATGACTCTAACTATGGTTCATGAAACGAGCAGACATGCGATGACACCTGTGGATCCATGTGTGGTCTATGAGAGGAACACACATGCAATGACACCGGTGAATCCATATGTGGTCTGTGAGAAGAACACACATGCAATGACACCGGTGCATCCATGCGTTGTCTGTGAAAAGAACACACATGAAATGACACTAGTGGATCCATATGTGGTTTGTGAGAAGGACACACATGCAATGACACTGGTGGATCCATATGTGGTCTGTGGGAAGAACACATGCAATGACACTAGTGATATGTGGTTTGTGAAAAGAACAGACATGCAATAACTCTAACTGTGGTTCATGAAAAGAGCAGACATGCAATGACACTAGTGGATCCATGTGTGGTTAATGATAAGAACACACATGGAATGACACTAGGTGTGGTTCATGATATGGTTTGTGAGAAGAACACACATGCAATGACTCTAGCTATGGTTCATGAGAGGAACACTCATGCAATGACTCTAACTGTGGTTCATGAAAAGAGCAGACATGCGATGACACCGATGGATCCATGTGTGGCCTATGAGAGGAACACACATGCACTAACACCGGTGGATCCTTACGTGGTCTGTGAGAAGAACACACATGCAATGACACCGGTGGATCCATGTGTGGTCTGTGAGAAGAACACACATGCAATGACACTAGTGGGTCCATATGTGGTTTGTGAGAAGGACACACATGCAATGACACTGGTGGATCCATGTGTGGTCTGTGGGAAGAACACCCACGCAACGACACCGATGGATCCATGTGTGGTCTATGAGAGGAACACACATGCAATGACACCGGTGGATCCTTATGTGGTCTGTGAGAAGAACACACATGCAATGACACTGGTGGATCCATGTGTGGTCTGTGAGAAGAACACACATGCAATGACACTGGTGGATCCATACGTGGTCTATGGGAAGAACACACATGCAATGACACTGGTGGATCCATCTGTGGTTAGTGAGAAGGACGCACATGAAATGACACTCGTGGATCCATGTGTGGTCTGTGGGAAGAACAAACATGCAATGACACTGGTGTGGTTCATGGGATGAACACACATGCAATGACCCTGGTGGATCCATGTGTGGTTAATGAGAAGAACACACATGCAATGACTCTAACTGTGGTTCATGAGAAGAACACACATGCAATGAATCTAACTGTGGTTCATGAAAAGAGCAGACATGCGATGACACCGGTGGATCCATATGTGGTTTGTGAAAAGAACAAACATGCAATGACTCTAACTGTGGTTCATGAAAAGAGCAGACATGCAATGACACTGGTGGATCCATGTGTGGTTAATGAGAAGAACACACATGCAATGACACGGGGTGTGGTTCATGCTATGGTTTGAGAGAAGAACACACATGCAATGATTCTAGCTGTGGTCTATGAGAGGAACACACATGCAATGACTCTAACTGTGGTTCATGAAAAGACCAGACATGCGATGACACTGGTGGATCCATGTGTGGTCTACGAGAGGAACACACATGCAATGACATCGGTGGATCCATACATGGTCTATGAGAAGAACACACATGCAATGACACCGGTGGATCCATGCGTGGTCTGTGAAAAGAACACACATGCAATGACACTGGTGGATCCATATGTGGTTTGTGAGAAGGACACACATGCAATTACACTGGTGGATCCATGTGTGGTCTGTGGGAAGAACACACACGCAATGACACGGGTGATATGTGGTTTCTGAAAAGAACAGACATGCAATGACTCGAACTGTGGTTCATGAAAAGAGCAGACATGCAATGACACTGGTGGATCCATGTGTGGTTAATGAGAAGAACACACATGCAATGACAATGAGTGTGGTTCATGATATGGTTTGTGAGAAGAACAGACATGCAATGACTCTAGCTGTGGTTCATGAGAGGAACACACATGCAATGACTCTAACTTTGGTTCAAGAAAAGAGTAGACATGCGATGACACTAGTGGATCCATGTGTGGTCTATGAGAGGAACACACATGCAATGACATCGGTGGATCCTTACGTGGTATGTGAAAAGAACACACATGCAATGACACTGGTGGATCCATACGTGGTCTGTGGGAAGAACACACATGCAATGACACTGGTGGATCCATCTATGGTTTGTGACAAGGACACACATGCAATGACACTGGTGGATCCATGTGTGGTCTGTGGGAAGAACACACATGCAATGACACTGGTGATATGTGGTTTGTGAAAAGAACAGACATGCCAAGACTCTAACTGTGGTTTATGAAAAGAGCACAGATGCAATGACATTGGTGGATCCATGTGTGGTTAATGAGAAGAACACACATGCAATGACACTGGCTGTGGTTCATGATATGGTTTGTGAGAAAAACACACATGCAATGACTCTAGCTGTGGTTCATGAGAGGAACACACATGCAATGACTCTAACTGTGGTTCATGAAAAGAGCAGACATGCGATGACACCGGTGGATCCATGTGTGGTTAATGAGAAGAACACACATGCAATGACACTAGGTGTGGTTCATGATATGGTTTGTGAGAAGAACACACATGCAATGACTCTAGCTATGGTTCATGAGAGGAACACACATGCAATGACTCTAACTGTGGTTCATGAAAAGAGCAGACATGCGATGACACCGATGGATCCATGTGTGTCCTATGAGAGGAACACACATGCAATGACACCGGTGGATCCTTACGTGGTCTGTGAGAAGAACACACATGCAATGACACCGGTGGATCCATGCGTGGTCTGTGAGAAGAACACACATGCAATGACACTGGTGGATCCATATGTGGTTTGTGAGAAGGACACACATGCAATGACACTGGTGGATCCATGTGTGGTCTGTGGGAAGAACACCCACACAATGACACCGATGGATCCATGTGTGGTCTATGATAGGAACACACATGCAATGACACCAGTGGATCCTTACGTGGTCTGTGAGAAGAACACACATGCAATGACACCGGTGGATCCTTACATGGTCTCTGAAAAGAACACACATGCAATGACACTGGTGGATCCGTACGTGGTCTGTGGGAAGAACACACATGCAATGATACTGGTGGATCCATCTGTGGTTTGTGAGAAGGACACACATGAAATGACACTGGTGGATCCATGTGTGGACTGTGGTAAGAACAAACATGCAATGACACTGGTGTGGTTCATGGGAAGAACACACATGCAATGAGACTGGTGTGGTCTATGAGTGGAACACACATGCAATGACACCGATGGATCCATACGTGGTGTGTGAGAAGAACACACATGCAATGACACTGGTGGATCCATCTGTGGATTGTGAGAAGGACACACATGCAATGACACTGGTGGATCCATGTGTGGTCTATGAGAGGAACACACATGCAATGACACCGGTGGATCCATACATGGTCTGTGAGAAGAACACACATGCAATGACACCGGTGGATCCATGCGTGGTCTGTGAAAAGAACACACATGCAATGACACTGGTGGATCCATATGTGGTTTGTGAGAAGGACACACATGCAATTACACTGGTGGATCCATGTGTGGTCTGCGGGAAGAACACACACGCAATGACACGGGTGATATGTGGTTTGTGAAAAGAACAGACATGCAATGACTCGAACTGTGGTTCATGAAAAGAGCAGACATGCAATAACACTGGTGGATCCATGTGTGGTTAATGAGAAGAACACACATGCAATGACAATGGGTGTGGTTCATGATATGGTTTGTGAGAAGAACACACATGCAATGACTCTAGCTGTGGTTCATGAGAGGAACACACATGCAATGACTCTAACTTTGGTTCATGAAAAGAGTAGAATGCGATGACACCAGTGGATCCATGTGTGGTCTATGAGAGGAACACACATGCAATGACATCGGTGGATCCTTACGTGGTATGTGAAAAGAACACACATGCAATGACACTGGTGGATCCATACGTGGTCTGTGGGAAGAACACACATGCAATGACACTGGTGGATCCATCTATGGTTTGTGACAAGGACACACATGCAATGACACTGGTGGATCCATGTGTGGTCTGTGGGAAGAACACACATGCAATGACACTGGTGATATGTGGTTTGTGAAAAGAACAGACATGCCAAGACTCTAACTGTGGTTCATGAAAAGAGCACAGATGCAATGACATTGGTGGATCCATGTGTGGTTAATGAGAAGAACACACATGCAATGACACTGGCTGTGGTTCATGATATGGTTTGTGAGAAAAACACACATGCAATGACTCTAGCTGTGGTTCATGAGAGGAACACACATGCAATGACTCTAACTGTGGTTCATGAAAAGAGCAGACATGCGATGACACCAGTGGATCCATGTGTGGTTAATGAGAAGAACACACATGCAATGACACTAGGTGTGGTTCATGATATGGTTCATGAGAAGAACACACATGCAATGACTCTAGTATGGTTCATGAGAGGAACACACATGCAATGACTCTAACTGTGGTTCATGAAAAGAGCAGACATGCGATGACACCGATGGATCAATGTGTGGCCTATGAGAGGAACACACATGCAATGACACCGGTGGATCCTTACGTGGTCTGTGAGAAGAACACACATGCAATGACACCGGTGGATCCATGCGTGGTCTCTGAGAAGAACACACATGCAATGACACTGGTGGATCCATATGTAGTTTGTGAGAAGGACACACATGCAATGACACTGGTGGATCCATGTGTGGTGTGTGGGAAGAACACCCACATAATGACACCGATGGATCCATGTGTGGTCTATGAGAGGAACACACATGCAATGACACCGGTAGATCCTTACGTGGTCTGTGAGAAGAACACACATGCAATGACGCCGGTGGATCCTTACATGATCTCTGAAAATAACACACATGCAATGACACTGGTGGATCCATACGTGGTCTGTGGGAAGAACACACATGCAATGATACTGGTGGATCCATCTGTGGTTTGTGAGAAGGACACACATGAAATGACACTGGTGGATCCATGTGTGCTCTGTGGGAAGAACAAACATGCAATGACACTAGTGTGGTTCATGGGAAGAACACACATGCAATGACCCTGGTGGATCCATGTGTGGTTAATGAGAAGAACACACATGCAATGACACTAGGTGTGGTTCATGATATGGTTTGTGAGAAGAACACACATGCGATGAATCTAGCTGTGGTTCATGAGAAGAACACACATGCAATGACTCTAACTGTGGTTCATGAAAAGAGCAGACATGCGATGACACCAATGGATCCATATGTGGTTTGTGAAAAGAACAGACATGCAATGACTCTAACTGTGGTTCATGAAAAGAGCAGACATGCAATGACACTGGTGGATCCATGTGTGGTTAATGAGAAGAACACACATGCAATGCCACTGGGTGTGGTTCATTCTATGGTTTGTGAGAAGAACACACATGCAATGATTCTAGCTGTGGTCTTTGAGAGGAACACACATGCAATGACTCTAACTGTGGTTCAGGAAAAGAGCAGACATGCGATGACACCGGTGGATCCATGTGTGGTCTATGAGAGGAACACACATGCAATGACACCGGTGGATCCATACATGGTCTGTGAGAAGAACACACATGCAATGACACCGGTGGATCCATGCGTGGTCTGTGAAAAGAACACACATGCAATGACACTGGTGGATCCATATGTGGTTTGTGAGAAGGACACACATGCAATTACACTGGTGGATCCATGTGTGGTCTGCGGGAAGAACACACACGCAATGACACGGGTGATATGTGGTTTGTGAAAAGAACAGACATGCAATGACTCGAACTGTGGTTCATGAAAAGAGCAGACATGCAATGACACTGGTGGATCCATGTGTGGTTAATGAGAAGAACACACATGCAATGACAATGGGTGTGGTTCATGATATGGTTTGTGAGAAGAACACACATGCAATGACTCTAGCTGTGGTTCATGAGAGGAACACACATGCAATGACTCTAACTTTGGTTCATGAAAAGAGTAGAATGCGATGACACCAGTGGATCCATGTGTGGTCTATGAGAGGAACACACATGCAATGACATCGGTGGATCCTTACGTGGTATGTGAAAAGAACACACATGCAATGACACTGGTGGATCCATACGTGGTCTGTGGGAAGAACACACATGCAATGACACTGGTGGATCCATCTATGGTTTGTTACAAGGACACACATGCAATGACACTGGTGGATCCATGTGTGGTCTGTGGGAAGAACACACATGCAATGACACTGGTGATATGTGGTTTGTGAAAAGAACAGACATGCCAAGACTCTAACTGTGGTTCATGAAAAGAGCACAGATGCAATGACATTGGTGGATCCATGTGTGGTTAATGAGAAGAACACACATGCAATGACACTGGCTGTGGTTCATGATATGGTTTGTGAGAAGAACACACATGCAATGACTCTAGCTGTGGTTCATGAGAGGAACACACATGCAATGACTCTAACTGTGGTTCATGAAAAGAGCAGACATGCGATGACACCGGTGGATCCATGTGTGGTTAATGAGAAGAACACACATGCAATGACACTAGGTGTGGTTCATGATATGGTTCATGATAAGAACACACATGCAACGACTCTAGTATGGTTCATGAGAGGAACACACATGCAATGACTCTAACTGTGGTTCATGAAAAGAGCAGACATGCGATGACACCGATGGATCCATGTGTGGCCTATGAGAGGAACACACATGCAATGACACTGGTGGATCCTTACGTGGTCTGTGAGAAGAACACACATGCAATGACACCGGTGGATCCATGCGTGGTCTGTGAGAAGAACACACATGCAATGACACTGGTGAATCCATATGTGGTTTGTGAGAAGGACACACATGCAATGACACTGGTGGATCCATGTGTGGTTTGTGGGAAGAACACCCACACAATGACACCGATGGATCCATGTGTGGTCTATGAGAGGAACACACATGCAATGACACCGGTAGATCCTTACGTGGTCTGTGAGAAGAACACACATGCAATGACGCCGGTGGATCCTTACAAGGTCTCTGAAAAGAACACACATGCAATGACACTGGTGGATCCATACGTGGTCTGTGGGAAGAACACACATGCAATGATACTGGTGGATCGATCTGTGGTTTGTGAGAAGGACACACATGAAATGACACTGGTGGATCCATGTGTGCTTTGTGGGAAGAACAAACATGCAATGACACTGGTGTGGTTCATGGGAAGAACACACATGCAATGACCCTGGTGGATCCATGTGTGGTTAATGAGAAGAACACACATGCAATGACACGGGGTGTGGTTCATGATATGGTTTTTGAGAAGAACACACATGCAATGAATCTAGCTGTGGTTCATGAGAAGAACACACATGTAATGACTCTAACTGTGGTTCATGAAAAGAGTAGACATGCGATGACACCGGTGGATCCATATGTGGTTTGTGAAAAGAACAGACATGCAATGACTCTAACTGTGGTTCATGAAAAAAGCAGACATGCAATGACACTGGTGGATCCATGTGTGGTTAATGATAAGAACACACATGCAATGACACTGGGTGTGGTTCATGCTATGGTTTGTGAGAAGAACACACATGCAATGACTCTAGCTGTGGTCTATGAGAGGAACACACATGCAATGACTCTAACTGTGGTTCATGAAAAGAGCAGACATGCGATGACACTGGTGGATCCATGTGTGGTCTATGAGAGGAACACACATGCAATGACACCAGTGGATCCATACATGGTCTGTGAGAAGAACACACATGCAATGACACCGGTGGATCCATGCGTGGTCTGTGAAAAGAACACACATGCAATGACACTGGTGGATCCATATGTGGTTTGTGAGAAGGACACACATGCAATGACACTGGTGGATCCATGTGTGGTCTGTGGGAAGAACACACACGCAATGACACTGGTGATATGTGGTTTGTGAAAAGAACAGACATGGAATGACTCGAACTGTGGTTCATGAAAAGAGCAGACATGCAATGACACTGGTGGATCCATGTGTGGTTAATGAGAAGAACTCACATGCAATGACAATGGGTGTGGTTCATGATATGGTTTGTGAGAAGAACACACATGCAATGACTCTAGCTGTGGTTCATGAGAGGAACACACATGCAATGACTCTAACTTTGGTTCATGAAAAGAGTAGACATGCGATGACACCAGTGGATCCATGTCTGGTCTATGAGAGGAACACACATGCAATGACATCGGTGGATCCTTACGTGGTATGTGAAAAGAACACACAGGCAATGACACTGGTGGATCCATACGTGGTCTGTGGGAAGAACACACATGCAATGACACTGGTGGATCCATCTATGGTTTGTGACAAGGACACACATGCAATGACACTGGTGGATCCATGTGTGGTCTGTGGGAAGAACACTCATGCAATGACACTGGTGATATGTGGGTTGTGAAAAGAACAGACATGCAAAGACTCTAACTGTGGTTCATGAAAAGAGAAAAGATGCAATGACACTGGTGGATCCATGTGTGGTTAATGGGAAGAACACACATGCAATGACATTGGGTGTGGTTCATGATATGGTTTGTGAGAAGAACACACATGCAATGACTCTAGCTGTGGTTCATGAGAAGAACACACATGCAATAAATCTAACTGTGGTTCATGAAAAGAGCAGACATGTGATGACACCGGTGGATCCATATGTGGTTTGTGAAAAGAACAGACATGCAATGACTCCATGTGTGGTTCATGAAAAGAGCAGACATGCAATGACACTGGTGGATCCATGTGTGGTTAATGAGAAGAACACACATGCAATGACACTGGGTGTGGTTCATGATATGGTTTGTGAGAAGAACACACATGCAATGACTCTAGCTGTGATCTATGAGAGGAACACACATGCAATGACTCTAACTATGGTTCATGAAAAGAGCAGACATGCAATGACACCGGTGGATCCATATGTGGTCTATGAGAGGAACACACATGCAATGACACCGGTGGATCCATACGTGGTCTATGAGAAGAACACAAATGCAATGACACTGGTGGATCCATCTGTGGTTGGTGAGAAGGACACACATGAAATGACACTGGTGGATCCATGCGTGGTCTGTGAGAAGAACACACATGCAATGACACTAGTGTGGTCTATGAGAGGAACACAAATGCAATGACACCGGTGGATCCATACGTGGTGCGTGAGAAGAACACACATGCAATGACACTGGTGGATCCATTTGTGGTTTGTGAGAAGGACACACATGCAATGACACTGGTGGATCCATGTGTGGTCTGTGAGAAGAACACACATGCAATGACACTGGTGTGGTTCATGGGAAGAACACACATGCAATGACACTGGTGGATCCATGTATGGTCTGTGAGAAGAACACACATGCAATGCCACTAGTGTGGTCTATGAGAAGAACACACATGCAATGACACCGGTGGATCCATACGTGGTCTGTGAGAAGAACACACATGCAATGACACTGGTGGATCAATCCGTGGTTCATGGGAAGGACACACATGCAATGACACTGGTGGATCCATATGTGGTTTGTGAAAAGAACAGACATGCAAAGACTCTAACTGTGGTTCATGAAAAGAGCAGACATGCAATGACGCTAGTGGATCCATGTGTGGTTAATGAGAAGAACACACATGCAATGACACTAGGTGTGGTTCATGATATGGTTTGTGAGAAGAACACACATGCAATGACTCTAGCTGTGGTTCATGAGAGGAACACACATGCAATGACTCTAACCGTGGTTCATGAAAAGAGCAGACATGCGATGACATCGGTGGATCCATGTGTGGTCCCTGAGAGGAACACACATGCAATGACATCGGTGGATCCTTATGTGTTCTGTGAAAAGAACACACATGCAATGACACTGGTGGATCCATACGTGGTCTCTTGGAAGAACACACATGCGATCACAGTGGTGGATCCATCTGTGGTTTGTGAGAAGGACACACATGCAATGACACTGGTGGATCCATGTGTGGTGTGTGGGAAGAACACACATGCAATGACACTGGTGTTGTTCATGGGAAGAACACACATGCAATGACACTGGTGGATCCTTGTGTGGTTAATGAGAAGAACACACATGCAATGACATTGGGTGTGGTTCATGATATGGTTTGTGAGAAGAACACACGTGCAATTACTCTAGCTGTGGTTCATGAGAAGAACACACATGCAATGACTCTAACTGTGGTTCATGAAAAGAGCAGACATGCGATGACACCGGTGGATCCATAAGTGGTTTGTGAACTGAACAGACATGCAATGACTCCATGTGTGGTTCATGAAAAGAGCAGACATGCAATGACACTGGTGGATCCATGTGTGGTTAATGAGAAGAACACACATGCAATGGCACTGGGTGTGGTTCATGATATGGTTTGTGAGAAGAACACACATGCAATGACTCTAGCTGTGGTCTATGAGAGGAACACACATGCAATGACTCTAACTGTGGTTCATGAAAAGAGCAAACATGCGATGACACCAGTAGATTGATATGTGGTCTATGAGAGGAACACACATGCAATGACACCGGTGGATCCATACGTGGTCTGTGAGAAGAACACAAATGCAATGACACGGGTGGATCCATCTGTGGTTTGTGAGAAGGACACACATGCAATAACACTGGTCGATCCATGCATGGTTTGTGAGAAGAACACACATGCAATGACACTGGTGTGGTCTATGAGAGGAACACACATGCAATGACACCGGTGGATCCATACGTGGTGTGTGAGAAGAACACACATGCAATGACACTGGTGGATCCATACGTGGTCTGTGGGAAGGACACACATGAAATGACACTGGTGGATCCATGTGTGGTCTGTGAGAAGAACACACATGCAATGACACTAGTATGGTTCATGGGAAGAACACACATGCAATGACACTGGTGGATCCATGTGTGGTTAATGAGAAGAACACACATGCAATGACACTGGGCGTGGTTCATGTATGGTTTGTGAGAAGAACACACATGCAATGAATCTAGCTGCTGTTCATGAGAAGAACACACATGCAATGAGTCTAACTGTGGTTCATGAAAAGAGCAGACATGCAATGACACTGGTGGATCCATGTGTGGTTAATGAGAAGAACACACATGCAATGACACTGGGTGTGGTTCATGATATGGTTTGTGAGAAGAACACACATGCAATGACTCTAGCTGTGGTCTATGAGAGGAACACAAATGCAATGACACTAACTATGGTTCATGAAACGAGCAGACATGCGATGACACCGGTGGATCCATGTGTAGTCTATGAGAGGAACACACATGCAATGACACGGGTGGATCCATATGTGGTCTGTGAGAAGAACACACATGCAATGACACCGGTGGATCCATGCGTGGTCTGTGAAAAGAACACACATGCAATGACACTAGTGGATCCATATGTGGCTTGTGAGAAGGACAGACATGCAATGACACTGGTGGATCCATGTGTGGTCTGTGGCAAGAACACACATGCAATGACACTAGTGATATGTGGTTTGTGAAAAGAACAAACAAGCAATGACTCTAACTATGGTTCATGAAAAGAGCAGACATGCAATGACACTGGTGGATCCATGTGTGGTTAATGAGAAGAACACACATGCAATGACACTAGGTGTGGTTCATGATATGGTTTGTGACAAGAACACACATGCAATGACTCTAGCTATGGTTTATGAGACGAACACACATGCAATGACTCTAACTGTGGTTCATGAAAAGAGCAGGCATGCGATGACATCGGTGGATCCATGTGTGGTCTATGAGAGGAACACACATGCAATGACAACGGTGGATCCTTACGTGGTTTGTGAAAAGAACACACATGCAATGATACTGGTGGATCCATACGTGGTCTGTGGGAAGAACACACATGGAATGACACTGGTGGATCCATCTTTGGTTTGCGAGAAGGACACACATGCAATGACACTGGTGGATCCATGTGTGGTCTGTGGGAAGAACACACATGAAATGACACTGGTGATATGTGGTTTGTGAAAAGAACAGACATGCAAAGACTCTAACTGTGGTTCATGAAAAGAGCAGACATGCAATGACACTGGTGGATCCATGTGTGGATAATGAGAAGAACACACATGCAATGACACTTGGTGTGGTTCATGATATGGTTTGTGAGAAGAAAACACATGCAATGACTCTAGCTGTGGTTCATGAGAGGAACACACATGCAATGACTCTAACTGTGGTTCATGAAAAGAGCAGACATGCGATGACACCGGTGGATCAATGTGCGGTCTATGAGAGGAACACACATGCAATGACACCGGTGGATCCTTACGTGGTCTGTGAAAAGAACACACATGCAATGACATTGGTGGATCCATACGTGGTCTGCGGGAAGAACACACATGCAATGACACTGGTGGATCCATCTGTGGTTTGTGAGAAGGACACACATGCAATGACACTGGTGGATCCATGTGTGGTCTATGGGAAGAACACATGCAATGACACTGGTGTGGTTCATGGGAAGAACGCACATGCAATGACACTGGTGGATCCACGTGTGGTTAATGGGAAGAACACACATGCAATGACATTGGGTGTGGTTCATGATATGGTTTTTGAGAAGAACACACATGCAATGACTCTAGCTGTGGTTCATGAGAAGAACACACATGCAATAACTCTAACTGTGGTTCATGAAAAGAGCAGACATGCGATGACACCGGTGGATCCATATGTGGTTTGTGAAAAGAACAGACATGCAATGACTCCATGTGTGGTTCATGAAAAGAGCAGACATGCAATGACACTGGTGGATCCATGAGTGGTTAATGAGAAGAACACACATGCAATGACACTGGGTGTGGTTCATGATATGGTTTGTGAGAAGAACACACATGCAATGACTCTAGCTTTGGTCTATGAGAGGAACACACATGCAATGACTCTAAATGTGGTTCATGAAAAGAGAAGACATGCGATGACACCAGTGGATCGATATGTGGTCTATGAGAGGAACACACATGCAATGACACCGGTGGATCCATACGTGGTCTATGAGAAGAAAACACATGCAATGACACTGGTGGATCCATCTGTGGTTTGTGAGAAGGACACACATGCAATGACGCTGGTGGATCCATGTGTGGTCTGTGAGAAGAACACACATGCAATGACACTGGTGTGGTTCATGGGAAGAACACACATGCAATGACACTAGTGTGGTTCCTGGGAAGAACACACATGCAATGACACTGGTGGATCCATGTGTGGTTAATGAGAAGAATACACATGCAATGACACTGGGTGTGGTTCATGATATGGTTTGTGAGAAGAACACCCATGCAATGACTCTAGATGTGGTTCATGAGAAGAAAACACATGCAATGACTCTAACTGTGGTTCATGAAAAGAGCAGACATGCGATGACACCGGTGGATCCATATGTGGTTTGTGAAAAGAACAGACATGCAACGACTCTAACTGTGGTTCATGAAAAGAGTAGACATGCAATGACACTGGTGGATCCATGTGTGGTTAATGAGAAGAACACACATGCAATGACACTGGGTGTGGTTCATGATATGGTTTGTGAGAAGAACACACATGCAATGACTCTAGCTGTGGTCTATGAGAGGAACACCCATGCAATGACTCTAACTGTGGTTCATGAAAAGAGCAGACATGCGATGAGACCGATGGATCCATGTGTGGTCTATGCGAGGAACACACATGGAATGACACTGATGGATCCATACGTGGTCTGTGAGAAGAACACACATGCAATGACACCGGTGGATCTATGCGTGGTCTATGAAAAGAACACACATGCAATGACACTGGTGGATCCATATGTTGTTTGTGAGAAGGACAGACATGCAATGACACTGGTGGATCCATATGTTGTTTGTGAGAAGGACAGACATGCAATGACACTGGTGGATCCATGTGTGGTCTGTGGGAAGAACACACATGCAATGACACTGGTGATATGTGGTTTGTGAAAAGAACACACATGCAATGACTCTAACTGTGGTTCATGAAAAGAGCAGACATGCAATGACACTGGTGGATCCATGTGTGGTTAATGAGAAGAACACACATGCAATGACACTCGGTGTGGTTCATGATATGGTTTGTGACAAGAACACACATGCAATGACTCTAGCTGTGGTTCATGAGAGGAACACACATGCAATGACTCTAACTGTGGTTCATGAAAAGAGCAGACATACGATGACACCGGTGGATCCATGTGTGGTCTATGAGAGGAACACACATGCAATGACACCGGTGGATCCTTACGTGGTCTACGAAAAGAACACAAATGCAATGACACTGGTGGATCCATACGTGGTCTGTGGGAAGAACACACATGCAATGATACTAGTGGATCCATCTGTGGTTTGTGAGGACACACATGCAATGACATTGGTGGATCCATGTGTGGTCTGTGGGAAGAACACACATGCAATGTCACTGGTGATATGTGGTTTGTGAACAGAACAGAAATGCAATGACTCTAACTGTGGTTCATGACAAGAGCAGACATGCAATGACATTGGTGGATCCATGTGTGGTTAATGAGAAGAACACACATGCAATGACACTGGCTGTGCTTCATGATATGGTTTGTGAGAAGAACACACATGCCATGACTCTAGCTGTGGTTCATGAGAGGAACACACATCCAATGACACCGGTGGATCCTTACGTGGTTTGTGAGAAGAACACACATGCGATGACACGAGTGGATCCATATGTGGTCTGTGGGAAGAACACACATGCAATGACACTGGTGGATCCATCTGTGGTTTGTGAGAAGGACACACATGCAATGACACTGGTGGATCCATGTGTGATCTGTGGGAAGAACACACATGCAATGACACTGGTGTGGTTCTTGGGAAGAACAAACATGCAATGACACTGGTTGTGCTTCATCATATGGTTTGTGAGAAGAACACACATGCCATGACTCTAGCTGTGGTTCATGAGAGGAACACACACGCAATGACACCGGTGGATCCTTACGTGGTTTGTGAGAAGAACACACATGCGATGACACGAGTGGATCCATATGTGGTCTGTGGGAAGAACACACATGCAATGAAACTGGTGGATCCATCTGTGGTTTGCGAGAAGGACACACATGCAATGACACTGGTGGATCCATGTGTGATCTGTGGGAAGAACACACATGCAATGACACTGATGTGGTTCTTGGGAAGAACACACATGCAATGACACTGGTGGATCCATGTGTGGTTAATGAGAAGAACACACATGCAATGACACTGGGTGTGGTTCTTGATATGGTTTGTGTGAGAACACACAAGCAATCACTCTAGCTGTGGTCTATGAGAAGAACACACATGCAATTACTCTAACTGTGGTTCATGAAAAGAGCAGACATGCGATGACACCAGTGGATCCATATGTGGTTTGTGAAAAGAACATACATGCAATGACCCTAGCCGTGGTTCATGAAAAGAGCAGACATGCAATGACACTGGTGGATCCATGTGTGGTTAATGAGAAGAACACACATGCAATGACACTGGGTGTGGTTCATGCTATGGTTTGTGAGAAGAACACACATGCAATGATTCTAGCTGTGGTCTATGAGAGGAACACACATGCAATGACTCTAACTGTGGTTCATGAAAAGGGCAGACATGCGATGACACCGGTGGATCCATGTGTCGTCTATGAGAGGAACACACATGCAATGACACCGGTGGATCCATACATGGTCTGTGAGAAGAACACACATGTAATGACACCGGTGGATCCATGCGTGGTCTGTGAAAAGAACACACATGCAATGACACTGGTGGATCCATATGTGGTATGTGAGAAGGACACACATGCAATTACACTGGTGGATCCATGTGTGGTCTGTGGGAAGAACACACATGCAATGACACGGGTGATATCTGGTTTGTGAACAGAACAGACATGCAATGACTCGAACTGTGGTTCATGAAAAGAGCAGACATGCAATGCCACTGGTGGATCCATGTGTGGTTAATGAGAAGAACACACATGCAATGACAATGGGTGTGGTTCATGATATGGTTTGTGAGAAGAACACACATGCAATGACTCTAGCTGTGGTTCATGAGAGGAACACACATGCAATGACTCTAACTTTGGTTCATGAAAAGAGCAGACATGCGATGACACTAGTGGATCCATGTGTGGTCTATGAGAGGAACACACATGCAATGACACCGGTGGACCCTTACGTCGTCTACGAAAAGAACACACATGCAATGACACTGGTGGATCCATACGTGGTCTGTGGGAAGAACACACATGCAATGACACTGGTGGATCCATCTATGGTTTGTGACAAGGACACACATGCAATTACACTGGTGGATCCATGTGTGGTCTGTGGGAAGAACACACATACAATGACACTGGTGATCTGTGGTTTTTGAACAGAACAGACATGCAATGACTCTAACTGTGGTTCATGAAAAGAGCATAGATGCAATGACATTGGTGGATCCATGTGTGGTTAATGAGAAGAACACACATGCAATGACACTGGGTGTGCTTCATGATATGGTTTGTGAGAAGAACACACATGCCATGACTGTATTTGTGGTTCATGAGAGGAACACACATGCAATGACACCGGTGGATCCTTACGTGGTCTGTGAGAAGAACACACATGCAATGACACGAGTGGATCCATATGTGGTCTGTGGGAAGAACACACATGCAATGACACTGGTGGATCCATCTGTGGTTTGTGAGAAGGACACACATGCAATGACACTGGTGGATCCATGTGTGGTTCTTGGGAAGAACACACATGCAATGACACTGGTGGATCCATGTGTGGTTAATGAGAAGAACACACATGTAATGACACTAGGTGTGGTTCATGATATGGTTTGTGAGAAGAACACACATGCAATGAATCTAGCTGTGGTTCATGAGAAGAACACACATGCAATGACTCTAACTGTGGTTCATGAAAAGAGCAGACATGCGATGACACCAGTGGATCCATATGTGGTTTGTGAAAAGAACATACATGCAATGACCCTAACTGTGGTTCATGAAAAGAGCAGACATGCAATGACACTGGTGGATCCATGTGTGGTTAATGAGAAGAACACACATGCAATGACACTGGGTGTGGTTCATGCTATGATTTGTGAGGAGAACACACATGCAAAGATTCTAGCTGTGGTCTATGAGAGGAACACACATGCAATGACTCTAACTGTGGTTCATGAAAAGAGCAGACATGCGATGACACCGGTGGATCCATGTGTGGTCTATGAGAGGAACACACATGCAATGACACCGGTGGATCCATACATGGTCTGTGAGAAGAACACACATCCAATGACACCGGTGGGTCCATGCGTGGTCTGTGAAAAGAACACACATGCAATGACACTGGTGGATCCATATGTGGTTTGTGAGAAGGACACACATGCAATGACACTGGTGGATCCATGTGTGGTCTGTGGGAAGAACACACACGCAATGACACTGGTGATATGTGGATTGTGAAAAGAACAGCCATGCAATGACTCGAACTGTGGTTCATGAAAAGAGCAGACATGCAATGACACTGGTGGATCCATGTGTGGTTGATGAGAAGAACACACATGCAATGACAATGGGTGTGGTTCATGATATGGTTTGTGAGAAGAACACACATGCAATGACTCTAGCTGTGGTTCATGAGAGGAACACACATGCAATGACTCTAACTTTGGTTCATGAAAAGAGTAGACATGCGATGACACGAGTGGATCCATGTGTGGTCTATGAGAGGAACACACATGCAATGACATCGGTGGATCCTTACGTGGTATGTGAAAAGAACACACATGCAATGACACTGGTGGATCCATACGTGGTATGTGGGAAGAACACACATGCAATGACACTGGTGGATCCATCTATGGTTTGTGACAAGGACACACATGCAATGACACTGGTGGATCCATGTGTGGTCTGTGGGAAGAACACACATGCAATGACACTGGTGATATGTGGTTTGTGAAAAGAACAGACATGCAAAGACTCTAACTGTGGTTCATGAAAATAGAAAAGATGCAATGACACTGGTGGATCCATGTGTGGTTAATGAGAAGAACACACATGCAATGACACTGGCTGTGGTTCATGATCTGGTTTGTGAGAAGAACACACATGCAATGACTCTAGCTATGGTTCATGAGAGGAACACACATCCAATGACTCTAACTGTGGTTCATGAAAAGAGCAGACATGCGATGACACCGGTGGATCACTATGTGGTCTATGAGAGGAACACACATACAATGACACCGGTGGATTCATATGTGGTCTGTGAGAAGAACACAAATGCAATGACACTGGTGGATCCATCTGTGGTTTGTGAGAAGGACACACATGCAATGACATTGGTGGATCCATGTGTGGTCTATGAGAGGAACACACATGCAATGACATTGGTGGATCCATGTGTGGTCTATGGGAAGAACACACATGCAATCACACTGGTGTGGTTCATGGGAAGAACACACATGCAATGACACTAGTGGATCCATGTGTTGTTAATGAGAAGAACACACATGCAATGACATTGGGTGTGGTTCATGATATGGTTTGTGAGAAGAACACACATGCAATGACTCTAGCTGTGGTTCATGAAAAGAACACACATGCAATAACTCTAACTGTGGTTCATGAAAAGGGCAGACATGTGATGACACCGGTGGATCCATATGTGGTTTGTGAAAAGAACAGACATGCAATGACTCCATGTGTGGTTCATGAAAAGAGTAGACATGCAATGACACTGGTGGATCCATGTGTGGTTAATGAGAAGAACACACATGCAATGACACTGGGTGTGGTTCATGATATGGTTTGTGAGAAGAACACACATGCAATGACTCTAGCTGTGATCTATGAGAGGAACACACATGCAATGACTCTAACTGTGGTTCATGAAAAGAGCAGACATGCGATGACACCGGTGGATCCATATGTGGTCTATGAGAGGAACACACATGCAATGACACCGGTGGATCCATACGTGGTCTATGAGAAGAACACAAATGCAATGACACTGGTGGATCCATCTGTGGTTTGTGAGAAGGACACACATGAAATGACACTGGTGGATCCATGCGTGGTTTGTGAGAAGAACACACATGCAATGACACTAGTGTGGTCTATGAGAGGAACACAAATGCAATGACACCGGTGGATCCATACGTGGTGCGTGAGAAGAACACACATGCAATGACACTGGTGGATCCATCTGTGGTTTGTGAGAAGGACACACATGCAATGACACTGGTGGATCCATGTGTGGTCTGTGAGAAGAACACACATGCAATGACACTGGTGTGGTTCATGGGAAGAACACACATGCAATGACACTGGTGGATCCATGTGTGGTCTGTGAGAAGAACACACATGCAATGACACTAGTGTGGTCTATGAGAAGAACACACATGCAATGACACCGGTGGATCCATACGTGGTCTGTGAGAAGAACACACATGCAATGACACTGGTGGATCAATCTGTGGTTCATGGGAAGGACACACATGCAATTACACCGGTGGATCCATATGTGGTTTGTGAAAAGAACAGACATGCAAAGACTCTAACTGTGGTTCATGAAAAGAGCAGACATGCAATGACACTCGTAGATCCATGTGTGGTTAATGAGAAGAACACACATGCAATGACACTAGGTGTGGTTCATGATATGGTTTGTGAGAAGAACACACATGCAATGACTCTAGCTGTGGTTCATGAGAGGAACACACATGCAATGACTCTAACCGTGGTTCATGAAAAGATCAGACATGCGATGACATCGGTGGATCCATGTGTGGTCCATGAGAGGAACACACATGCAATGACACCGGTGGATCCTTATGTGGTCTGTGAAAAGAACACACATGCAATGACACTGGTGGATCCATACGTGGTCTGTGGGAAGAACACACATGCGATGACAGTGGTGGATCCATCTGTGGTTTGTGAGAAGGACACACATGCAATGACACTGGTGGATCCATGTGTGGTCTGTGGGAAGAACACACATGCAATGACACTGGTGGATCCTTGTGTGGTTAATGAGAAGAACACACATGCAATGACATTGGGTGTGGTTCATGATATGGTTTGTGAGAAGAACACACATGCAATGACTCTAGCTGTGGTTCATGAGAAGAACACACATGCAATGACTCTAACTGTGGTTCATGAAAAGAGCAGACATGCGATGACACCGGTGGATCCGTAAGTGGTTTGTGAAAAGAACAGACATGCAATGACTCCATGTGTGGTTCATGAAAAGAGCAGACATGCAATGACACTGGTGGATCCATGTGTGGTTAATGAGAAGAACACACATGCAATGGCACTGGGTGTGGTTCATGATATGGTTTATGAGAAGAACCCACATGCAATGACTCTAGCTGTGGTCTATGAGAGGAACACACATGCAATGACTCTAACTGTGGTTCATGAAAAGAGCAGACATGCAATGACACCAGTGGATCGATATGTGGTCTATGAGAGGAACACACATGCAATGACACCGGTGGATCCATACGTGGTCTGTGAGAAGAACACAAATGCAATGGCACAGGTGGATCCATCTGTGGTTTGTGAGAAGGACACACATGCAATAACACTGTTTGATCCATGCATGGTCTGTGAGAAGAACACACATGCAATGACACTGGTGTGGTCTATGAGAGGAATACACATGCAATGACACCGGTGGATCCATACCTGGTGTGTGAGAAGAACACACATGAAATGACACTGGTGGATCCATCTGTGGTTTGTGAGAAGGACACACATGAAATGACACTGGTGGATCCATGTGTGGTCTATGAGAAGAACACACATGCAATGACACTAGTATGGTTCATGGGAAGAACACACATGCAATGACACTGGTGGATCCATGTGTGGTTAATGAGAAGAACACACATGCAATGACACTGGGCGTGGTTCATGATATGGTTTGTGAGAAGAACACACATGCAATGACTCTAGCTGCGGTTCATGAGAAGAACACACACGCAATGACTCTAACTGTGGTTCATGAAAAGAGCAGACATGCGATGACATCGGTGGATCCATGTGTGGTCTATGAGAGGAACACACATGCAATGACACTGGTGGATCCTTACGTGGTTTGTGAAAAGAACACACATGCAATGACACTGGTGGATCCATACGAGGTCCGTGGGAAGAACACACATGCAATGACACTGGTGGATCCATCTGTGGTCTGTGGGAAGAACACACATGAAATGACACTGGTGATATGTGGTTTGTGAAAAGAAAAGACATGCAAAGACTCTAACTGTGGTTCATGAAAAGAGCAGAAATGCAATGATACTGGTGGATCCATGTGTGGTTAATGAGAAGAACACACATGCAATGACACTAGGTGTGGTTCATGATATGGTTTGTGAGAGGAACACACATGCAATGACTCTAGCTATGGTTCATGAGAGGAACACATATGTAGGGGTTCGTAGCAAGGAAAACAAAAATTTTCTATCGCATACAAACAAACAAGCCAAGATCTATCTACTAGATTGTAGCAACGAGTCGATGGAATGACTCACCCTCGAAGATTCCAAAGTGTTTAACGAGAGCAGATTCTCGTGGGTGATGTAGTCGTACTCTTTCCGATCTCAAGATCGCGTAGACGATCCTTCCGGCGCCGCGTTCCCGCAGCGCTCCCGCAGTCGGTCACACGTTCGGTACTCGACGAAGACCTTCCTCTCCCTTGTTCCAGCAGGCAGCGGAGGTTGTAGCACTCTCCTCGCGATTCCGGCAGCACAACGGCGTGGTACCGGAGGTAGAGGGGAAATCCCGCAGGGCTTCGCCTTAAGCCGGTGCGAGTATGGTGGAGCTTATGAGAGAGGCTATTAGTGGTCTAGTAATTAGACACACCAATTAGAGGGCTCTAAACCAATTAGAAGGCTCTAAACCGAATAGCTCTAAACCGGGGTCTAGATCTAGGTTTTAGTTTAGAGGATAGGAAACTTGTGTGTATTGGGAGGGAGCCCTGCCCCTCCTTATATAGGTGGGAGGGGCTGGCCGGCCAAGGGGAGGGAGTGGAGTCCCTCCCCAACTCGGCCTAGGTGGGGCGCCGGCTTGGGGAGGAGGACTCCTCCCTCAAGTCGGTTTCCTCCTCTCCTCCCACTTCCCAAAAACTGCCGTTTGACTTTCAAACTAGCCGTTTGACTTTTTCAATTTAGGATTCAATTTAATCCTTTATTTGGGACAGCAAGAACACTTAGTACATGATGCAATCATTCCAACATGTAATGACACATTCATGTACCCCTTCCCCCCCGGAGTGCCGGACAATCCGGGACCTTCTAGAATGTTCCCGATGGAAACACCGGAATCATTCCCGAACTCCGAAACGGGACTTTCCTTATATGAATCTTATTCTCCGGACCATTCCGGATCACCTCGTGATATCCCGGATCCCATCCGAGACTCCGAACAACATTCGGTCTCTTTCTCATAATACCATAACTACTCAAACAACGTCGAATCCTTAAGTGTGTCTCCCTACGGTTCGTGAATTATGCGGACATGATCGAGACACTTCTCCGAACAATAACCAATAGAGGAATCTGGAAATTCATATGGCTCCCACATATTTCTACGATTACTTTGCGATCGAATGAACCACTTACATACGATACCAATTTCCCTTTGTCTCACGATATGTTACTTATCCGAGGTTATGATCGTCGGTATCTCTGCATACCTAGTTCAACCTCGTTACTGATAAGTACTCTTTTCTCGTTCCCGTGATATGTGATCCCTTGTGACCATGTCACATGCTTGCAAGCTAATTGGATGACATTTCACCGAGAGGGCCCAGAGTATATCTATCCGTCATGTGGATGGACAAATCCCACTCTTGATCCATGTGTTTCAACCAATACTTTCCGAACACTCAATGCCACTTTTATAGCCACCCTGTTACGGTGTGGTGTTTGATGACATCAAAGCATCCATCCAGCAAAGGTGATATGCATGATCTCATGGTCGAAGGAATTAGGTTACTATGTATCAGAAAGCATATAGCAATTGAACTATTGAAATGACTTGATCTTTATGCTACGCTTATCTATAGGAGTATGTCCATCACATCATTCTCCTAATGATATGATCCTGTTGTTAATAACATCTCTATGTTCATGATCAGGAAACCATGATCATATATTAACCAACAAGCTAGTTTAACAAGAGGCTTTACTAGGGACTCTTATTTTAGTTTACAAATCACACAAGTATTAATGTTTCCGGTTAATACAATTATAGCATGGTATGTAAACATTTATCATAAGTATGAAGATATGATAATAACCTATTTTATTATTGCCTCTTGGGCATATCTCCAACAGTCTCCCACTTGCACTAGAGTCAATAATCTAGTTTCAAACCTTTGTGTATTCAACACCTATGGCTTTCCGGTGTTGTATGTACACGATTGCTAGTGGTCAACTGATCTCCGGATCTGACACTTCCAGGTCCGTGTGTAATTGCATGTCTTTGCGTCTCTACGCATCACTCATTCTCTAATGAGATGGCTTTGTATAAATTTGGTCTTTCGGTGTGACCTTTAGTTCTTTAGGGTTAAAACATGTTGACAATATTGTCGTACAATATATCTTCATAGTATTATCCCGCTGTGAACTACACCTAGTTTGATAACAAACTACTTGACACAAATGCCCTCTTTTGCTGCTATAATAGCAGTCATATACTTAGCCTTTTGTTGTAGTATCTGTCACAATGTCTTAACTTTGGAAATCATCCAAATCCATTATGGAACTCACTTTCCATTATATTGTGCCACCCTTAGTTTAGATTGAGATAAACTTAATCTGTACTTTGTGACAAAGCTAGTATCAATGTAGTACTTTTACAATGAACTAACCATCTATTTGTCACTTCTACAAATAATATACTCTTAGTTCTTCCAAAAGATCATAAGAATATCCTTACTATTGTCCAATGATCATCTTACGAATCATTCTGGTATATGCTCACAACATTTAGAGCATAGGACATATCTGGATTTGTACATATCACAGTATGATTGATATAAATACTCTTTGTGATTTCATACATCAAGTATCAATCTATACTTGATTATTTGTTTCACTTTACCAAATGTCAATACACTTGAATATATCATCAACATTGAACTTATTCAATCCTTTCTGTGCAACAAGAACCTTTCTTGTAGTTCCTATATTGAACTCATTCAATATCTTGTCTATGTACTTCTGGCACAACCATATTAGCGTCTATTGATGCCAAAATACTTGGGTTTTGCCTAAGTCTTTCATCGGGATGAAATTCTTAATATGTGTTAATAAAAGATACATTATTTCCAATCAACAATATGTCTTCCACATAATGTATTAGAAACATGTCTTAGCGCTCCCACTTAATTTCTTGCAAATGCAAGCATCTTCATTGTCTCTGATGAAATTAAACCCTTTTAACAGTTTCATCATAGTGAAGATTCCAACTCCGCTATGCTCACTCTAACCATTGAAGTTTGCATATGCTTTTAGCATCCTTTGAATTGACAAAACCCTATGGACCGTGTTTATGCACATGTCCTAGGTAACGATTCTATTAGAAGAACTTGTTTTGTTTATTCAACTACCATATAACAAATTATATGTAGTGGTTGCTTTCATTAATCCGTCTAGACTAAATATCACTATGATAGATCAAATCTTGTCATAGTCAACCTTTGAACATTGTTGTGAACTCTTTCCCAACATGTCGACTATTTCATAGATGTAAAACATCCATGTCTATTTCTTTATAGATCCAGACACAACTGTAAGGTCTTACACCTTTCTCGAGGGTCCTTCAAGTTCAAAACTTGATTTCTCGTGTATGGAACTATCACGGATTTTATGGCTTCAAGCCATTTGACGGAGTCAGGGCCCATCATCGCTTCTTTGCATGTAGTCGGTTCATTATTCTCAAATAATGATTCAACCCTCAAATCTTGGTATTTGATTGTTTACCCGATCTACTTGTTTCAATAGGAACTTGGATCTCCGTGACCACAACCTTTGAGGTACGTGAACCATGAGCATTGTTGCTGCCTCCGAAACACTTTTCGGCGCTGCGCAACTCTGCACATACAGCTAAGGTTCTTTTAACCTTATCAAAGTTTCTATTGTCCTCCCACTTAACTTTTCACGAAGAATTCCTTCTTAAAGAAACTTGACGTTTTAAGTGACAAAACACTTTTGTCTCCGATGTTATGGAGGAGTACTTGACAGTTATTCGAAATAACATACAAAGACAGGTTCATCCGACTTTGGCTGCAAACATCTTTCTTATGCATAGCATACCAATGTTTAAGAAAGGACTACTTGGGTTTTATCCCAAACCATAACCTTATATGGTGTCATTTCAACGGATTATGATGAAGCTCTTTTCAGTGGAAAAACGGTAATCTCTAAAGCTTTTAATCTTTAAAATACAATGACAGTTTTATGAATTACACCTTTCGATCTTACCATGTCAAACAAGGTTTAATTACATATCTCGAACGCTCCATACTCTTATGGTGTTTCGGGAAATGCAAATCCACGGAACGATTCCTTAAATCTTAGGTATTATGCTAAACTTGTAACTCAAATATCTTCCTTTATGATCTTATCATAAACTATTTATATTCTTGTTACAATGATTTTGCACTTCATCTTGAAAGTCTTTTGAACTTTTCAAATATTTCATACTTCATCCTTATTAAGTAAATATTCATATATTCACTCAAATTTTCGGAGAAAGCATATGAAGTTGAAATCCATCGCTCTTGACTACACATAACGGATTTCGTACAACAATATGTACAAGTTCCAACAAGCTAGTCATTCGTTCCCTTTTGGCCTATGAACGAAGTTTTAATTATCTCTAGGAAAGTTTCACAAGCGTCATTTGATCAAAAATCAGAAGACTCCAAAATTCCATCCACATGGAGTTTCTTCATGTTATCTTTCCAATATAATTCAAACAGCGATGTCACTTCCTAAGTGATCTTTCAATCAATTTGTCTTTCGACATTTTAGCACTAGTTTTATGGATGTGATTTCTCCAACGAGATTTGTGAATCATCCATCTTTTATGGATTACGGCAATTATTTGAACAACCCTTTTGTTCTCATAATACCTGATAAAACAAATCTTTGAAGGCAAGCTTTGATGTTTAACGAGCAACACAATAACCCTTTATTTGTTCTCGATAAACATCATCACATATTCTTTTGCTAGTTACTTAGGCCATTGTAGTTCATGAATTGTGTTGTTTCGTATGACGATTCACACCAACAAATTCAGTATCAAATACTTGAGAACCACATTGTTTAATAAGCAAAGAATATAGCCATAACATGTATATCATCTATATACTTAAACTGAACAATTCTAGTCTTTTCTTTTCTGCCATATATTTATGAGATTCTCTTTCAATATTTCCTTTTCTATTTGAAAGAATCTATCAATATCAATAGTGGAGTCATACATATGACATATAGTCCAAAGCGTGTATAATTAAATACCAATGTCTTTGGACTTGCACTTTGAAGTAGATCACCATCATCAAATATTTGGTGTTCTTTCAAATTCCTTTCTTTAGTAATCTCTTGGTGTAGTAAACATTTTACCTACATCAAATATTCACCCTTATCATGGAATCTTCCATGATCAAGCTACTTTTAGCTTATAACGATGAATTATGAGTATAATGTTGCTATCCAAAACCTTTTGGAGGATTAGGACAACAAGTGTCTCCAACCTTTTTGCAAATTCTCATCAAATATGAGAACATGACTTTTGCCATATTATACTCTATCATGTTGCAACCAAAACTTCGTTTCAGATATCACAATATCTTCCACACATCATGGTTTCTGAAACAACTCTTTCAGATCCTAGATAACCTTGATATTAAGGGAATCCTTTGAATATCAAGAATCATGGATACAAACATGATACTTATATACTAACACTTGGAATTGTTACTCTTGATTTAATACTAATTATTAAACTTCATGGAGTAACCGGAACTTACTGAAAGTTTGCAATAGGACTTTTAAACTTTAGATTAACACTTAAAACAATACGATACCAGTTCGTAAAGTATCTAACCAGAATTCTATAGTTCTATCATCTCAATTATAACTAAGCGCAAGGTGGTAAACGGATGCCAATGACTACAACAACTATGCAAATTCACTTTGATTTAGTTTATGATAAATTGAGTTCTAATTAATAATTAAATTAATCTAGGTGAACTCCCACTCAAAACAATATCCCTCACATTGTTTTAGTGATCACACGAACCAAATCCACCACATCAAAACCGATCATCACGAGAGTTGATATAGCTTCAATGGCGAACAATCAACATGTTCATCATATCTACTATATGACTCATGCTCTACCTTTCGGTAATCCGTGTTCCTGAGGCCATGTCTGTACATGCTAGGCTCGTCAAGATCAAACCTTAGCTACCGCATAAGCAAATCTGGCTTGCTTACGTTGTATTTACCCGTGGAATCAAAGACACCCGATCATCACGTGGTGCTTCGAAGCAACAAGTTTTAGCAACGGTGCTAACTAAGGGCGAACACTTTAGAACTTGAAATTTATGTGCATGAGGGATCATCTTATAATGCTACCGTCGTCTACTAAGCAATACAAGATGCATAAAGGATTAACATCACATGCAATTCATAATATGTGATATGATATGGCCTTTCTTCTTTGTGCTTCCGATCTCCATCTTCAAGCACGAACATGATCTCCATCATCACCGGCGTAGCATCAAGGTCAATGACGCTTCTTCATGGTTGTCGTCCACCAGCTTCAACTATTACAACTATTTTGAATAGACACGCAGGTCTTAACAGAAATTAAAGACAACCATATGGCTCCTGCCGGTTGCCAACTTACAATAAGGAACATTGCATACATCAAATATAATCACAATCATGGCCATATCACATCACTGCACACCCCTGCAAAACAAAGTTAGACGCTTCTACTTTCTTTGCATATTTTACGTGGTTTGGGGCTTTCCATAAGTGTCGTTCTAACCTACGAACAAGAACCACAACATTGATACTAGCATTGTTGATTACCCGTTGTAAATTGGATCTTTACTATGCTAGGAGAAACTGGCACCCGCAAAGCCACTTATGCAATACAAGTTGCATGTTAAGCGTGGAGCAAGTCTCATGAACGATGTCATGTAAGGTTAGCCCGGGCCGCTTCATCCCAACATACCGCAAGATGCAAAGTACACAAAAAGCAATCTACAATAAAAGCATCAACGCCCACAATGACCATTGTGTTCTACTCGTGCAACAGATCTACATATAGACACGGCTCTGATACCACTGTAGGGGTTCGTAGCAAGGAAAACAAAAATTTTCTATCGCATACAAACAAACAAGCCAAGATCTATCTACTAGATTGTAGCAACGAGTCGATGGAATGACTCACCCTCGAAGATTCCAAAGTGTTTAACGAGAGCAGATTCTCGTGGGTGATGTAGTCGTACTCTTTCCGATCTCAAGATCGCGTAGACGATCCTTCCGGCGCCGCGTTCCCGCAGCGCTCCCGCAGTCGGTCACACGTTCGGTACTCGACGAAGACCTTCCTCTCCCTTGTTCCAGCAGGCAGCGGAGGTTGTAGCACTCTCCTCGCGATTCCGGCAGCACAACGGCGTGGTACCGGAGGTAGAGGGGAAATCCCGCAGGGCTTCGCCTTAAGCCGGTGCGAGTATGGTGGAGCTTATGAGAGAGGCTATTAGTGGTCTAGTAATTAGACACACCAATTAGAGGGCTCTAAACCAATTAGAAGGCTCTAAACCGAATAGCTCTAAACCGGGGTCTAGATCTAGGTTTTAGTTTAGAGGATAGGAAACTTGTGTGTATTGGGAGGGAGCCCTGCCCCTCCTTATATAGGTGGGAGGGGCTGGCCGGCCAAGGGGAGGGAGTGGAGTCCCTCCCCAACTCGGCCTAGGTGGGGCGCCGGCTTGGGGAGGAGGACTCCTCCCTCAAGTCGGTTTCCTCCTCTCCTCCCACTTCCCAAAAACTGCCGTTTGACTTTCAAACTAGCCGTTTGACTTTTTCAATTTAGGATTCAATTTAATCCTTTATTTGGGACAGCAAGAACACTTAGTACATGATGCAATCATTCCAACATGTAATGACACATTCATGTACCCCTTCCCCCCCGGAGTGCCGGACAATCCGGGACCTTCTAGAATGTTCCCGATGGAAACACCGGAATCATTCCCGAACTCCGAAACGGGACTTTCCTTATATGAATCTTATTCTCCGGACCATTCCGGATCACCTCGTGATATCCCGGATCCCATCCGAGACTCCGAACAACATTCGGTCTCTTTCTCATAATACCATAACTACTCAAACAACGTCGAATCCTTAAGTGTGTCTCCCTACGGTTCGTGAATTATGCGGACATGATCGAGACACTTCTCCGAACAATAACCAATAGAGGAATCTGGAAATTCATATGGCTCCCACATATTTCTACGATTACTTTGCGATCGAATGAACCACTTACATACGATACCAATTTCCCTTTGTCTCACGATATGTTACTTATCCGAGGTTATGATCGTCGGTATCTCTGCATACCTAGTTCAACCTCGTTACTGATAAGTACTCTTTTCTCGTTCCCGTGATATGTGATCCCTTGTGACCATGTCACATGCTTGCAAGCTAATTGGATGACATTTCACCGAGAGGGCCCAGAGTATATCTATCCGTCATGTGGATGGACAAATCCCACTCTTGATCCATGTGTTTCAACCAATACTTTCCGAACACTCAATGCCACTTTTATAGCCACCCTGTTACGGTGTGGTGTTTGATGACATCAAAGCATCCATCCAGCAAAGGTGATATGCATGATCTCATGGTCGAAGGAATTAGGTTACTATGTATCAGAAAGCATATAGCAATTGAACTATTGAAATGACTTGATCTTTATGCTACGCTTATCTATAGGAGTATGTCCATCACATCATTCTCCTAATGATATGATCCTGTTGTTAATAACATCTCTATGTTCATGATCAGGAAACCATGATCATATATTAACCAACAAGCTAGTTTAACAAGAGGCTTTACTAGGGACTCTTATTTTAGTTTACAAATCACACAAGTATTAATGTTTCCGGTTAATACAATTATAGCATGGTATGTAAACATTTATCATAAGTATGAAGATATGATAATAACCTATTTTATTATTGCCTCTTGGGCATATCTCCAACAACATATGCAATGACTCTAACCGTGGTTCATGAAAAGAGCAGACATGCGATGACACTGGTGGATCCATGTGTGGTCTGTGAGAAGAACACACATGCAATGACACTGGTGGATCCATGTGTGGTATGTGAGAAGAACACACATGCAATGACACTAGTGTGGTCTATGAGAATAACACACATCCAATGACACCGGTGGATCCAAACGTGGTCTGTGAGAAGAACACACATGTAATGACACTGGTGTGGTTCCTGGGAAGAACACACATGCAATGACACTGGTGGATCCATGTGTGGTTAATGAGAAGAACACACATGCAATGACACTGGGTGTGGTTCATGATATGGTTTGTGAGAAGAACACACATGCAATGACTCTAGCTGTGGTTCATGAGAAGAACACACATGCAATGACTCTAACTGTGGTTCATGAAATGAGCAGACAGGCGATGACACTGGTGGATCCATATGTGGTTTGTGAAAAGAACAGACATGCAATGACTCTAACTGTGGTTCATGAAAATAGTAGACATGCAATGACACTAGTGGATCCATGTGTGGTTAATGATAACAACACACATGCAATGACACTAGGTGTGGTTCATGATATGGTTTGTGAGAAGAACACACATGCAATGACTCTAGCTATGGTCTATGAGAGGAACACACATGCAATGACTCTAACTGTGGTTCATGAAAAGAGCAGACATGCGATGACACCGGTGGATCCATATGTGGTCTATGAGAGGAACACACATGCAATGACACCGGTGGATCCATACGTGGTCTGTGAGAAGAACACAAATGCAATGACACTGGTGGATCCATCTGTGGTTTGTGAGAAGGACACATATGCAATGACACTGGTGGATCCATGCGTGGGCTCTGAGAAGAACACACATGCAACGACACTGGTGTGGTCTATGAGAGGAACACACATGCAACGACACCGATGGATCCATACGTGGTCTGTGAGAAGAACACACATGCAATGACACTGGTGGATCCATCTGTTGTTTGTGAGAAGGACACACATGTAATGACACTGGTGGATCCATGTGTGGTCTGTGAGAAGAACGCACATGCAATGACACTAGTGTGGTTCATGGGAAGAACACACATGCAATGACACTGATGGATCCATGTGTGGTATGTGAGAAGAACACACATGCAATGACACTGGTGTAGTCTATCATAAGAACACACATCCAATGACACCGGTGGATCCATACGTGGTCTGTGAGAAGAACACACATGCAATGACACTGGTGTGGTTCCTGGGAAGAACACACATGCAATGACACTGGTGGATCCATGTGTGGTTAATGAGAAGAACACACATGCAATGACACTGGGTGTGGTTCAAGATATGGTTTGTGAGAAGAACACACATGCAATGACTCTAGCTGTGGTTCATGAGAAGAACACACATGCAATGACTCTAACTGTGGTTCATGAAAAGAGCAGACATGCGATGACACCGGTGGATCCATATGTGGTTTGTGAAAAGAACAGATATGCAATGACTCTAACTGTGGTTCATGAAAAGAGCAGACATGCAATGACACTGGTGGATCCATGTGTCTTTAATGAGAAGAACACACATGCAATGACACTGGGTGTGGTTCATGATATGGTTTGTGAGAAGAACACACATGCAATGACTCTAGCTGTGGTCTATGAGAGGAACACCCATGCAATGACTCTAACTGTGGTTCATGAAAAGAGCAGACATGCGATGACACCGATGGATCCTTGTGTGGTCTATGAGAGGAACACACATGCAATGACACTGATGGATCCATACGTGGTCTGTGAGAAGAACACACATGCAATGACACCGGTGGATCCATGCGTGGTCTATGAAAAGAACACACATGCAATGACACTGGTGGATCCATATGTTGTTTGTGAGAAGGACAGACATGCAATGACACTGGTGGATCCATGTGTGGTCTGTGAGAAGAACACACATGCAATGACACTGGTGATATGTGGTTTGTGAAAAGAACACACATGCAATGACTCCAACTGTGGTTCATGAAAAGAGCAGACATGCAATGACACTGGTGGATCCATGTGTGGTTAATGAGAAGAACGCACATGCAATGACACTCGGTGTGGTTCATGATATGGTTTGTGAGAAGAACACACATGCAATGACTCTAGCTGTGGTTCATGAGAGGAACACACATGCAATGACTCTAACTGTGGTTCATGAAAAGAGCAGACATACGATGACACCGGTGGATCCATGTGTGGTCTATGAGAGGAACACACATGCAATGACACCAGTGGATCCTTACGTGGTCTACGAAAAGAACACACATGCAATGACACTGGTGGATTCATACGTGGTCTGTGGGAAGAACACACATGAAATGACACTAGTGGATCCATCTGTGGTTTGTGAGGACACACATGCAATGACACTGGTGGATCCATGTGTGGTCTGTGGGAAGAACACACATGCAATGTCACTTGTGATATGTGGTTTCTGAACAGAACAGAAATGCAATGACTCTAACTGTGGTTCATGACAAGAGCAGACATGCAATGACATGTGTGGTTAATGAGAAGAATACACATGCAATGACACTGGGTGTGCTTCATGATATGGTTTGTGAGAAGAACACACATGCCATGACTCTAGGTGTGGTTCATGAGAGGAACACACATGCAATGACACCGGTGGATCCATATGTGGTCTGTGGGAAGAACACACATGTAATGACACTGGTGGATCCATCTGTGGTTTGTGAGAAGGACACACATGCAATGACACTGGTGGATCCATGTGTGATCTGTGGGAAGAACACACATATAATGACACTGGTGTGGTTCTTAGGAAGAACACACATGCAATGACACTGGTGGATCCATGTGTGGTTAATGAAAAGAACACACATGCAATGACACTGGGTGTGGTTCTTGATATGGTTTGTGTGAAGAACACACATGCAATCACTCTAGCTGTGGTCTATGAGAAGAACACACATGCAATGACTCTAACTGTGGTTCATGAAAAGAGCAGACATGCGATGACATCAGTGGATCCATATGTGGTTTGTGAAAATAACATACATGCAATGACTCTAACTGTGGTTCATGAAAAGAGCAGACATGCAATGACACTGGTGGATCCATGTGTGGTTAACGAGAAGAACACACATGCAATGACACTGGGTGTGGTTCATGATATGGTTTGTGAGAAGAACACACATCCAATGACTCTAGCTGTGGTCTATGAGAGGAACACACATGCAATGACTCTAACTGTGGTTCATGAAACGAGCAGACATGCGATGACACCGGTGGATCCATGTGTGGTCTATGAGAGGAACACATATGCAATGACACTGATGGATCCATACATGGTCTGTGAGAAGAACACACATGGAATGACACCAGTGGATCCATGCGTGGTCTATGAAAAGAACACACATGCAATGACACTGGTGGATCCATATGTTGTTTGTGAGAAGGACAGACATGCAATGACACTGGTGGATCCATGTGTGGTCTGTGGGAAGAACACACATGCGACACTGGTGATATGTGGTTTGTGAAAAGAACAGACATGCAATGACTCTAAATGTGGTTCATGAAAAGAGCAGACATGCAATGACACTGGTGGATCCATGTGTGGTTAATGAGAAGAACACACATGCAATGACACTCGGTGTGGTTCATGATATGGTTTGTGAGAAGAACACACATGCAATGACTCTAGCTGTGGTTCATGAGAGGAACACACATGCAATGACTCTAACTGTGGTTCATGAAAAGAGCAGACATACGATGACACCGGTGGATCCATGTGTGGTCTATGAGAGGAACACACATGCAATGACACCGGTGGATCCTTACGTGGTCTACGAAAAGAACACACATGCAATGACACTGGTGGATCCATTCGTGGTCTGTGGGAAGAACACACATGCAATGACACTGGTGGATCCATCTGTGGTTTGCGAGAAGGACACACGTGCAATGACACTGGTGGATCCATGTGTGGTCCGTGGGAAGAACACACATGCAATGTCACTGGTGATATGTGGTTTGTGAACAGAACAAAAATGCAATGACTCTAACTGTGGTTCATGACAAGAGCAGACATGCAATGACATTGGTGGATCCATGTGTGGTTAATGAGAAGAATACACATGCAATGACACTGGGTGTGCTTCATGATATGGTTTGTGAGAAGAGCACACATGCCATAACTCTAGGTGTGGTTCATGAGAGGAACACACATGCAATGACACCGGTGGATCCTTACGTGGTCTGTGAGAATAACACACATGCGATGACACGAGTGGATCCATATGTGGTCTGTGGGAAGAACACACATGCAATGACACTGGTGGATCCATCTGTGGTTTGTGAGAAGGACACACATGCAATGACACTGGTGGATCCATGTGTGATCTGTGGGAAGAACACACATGTAATTACACTGGTGTGGTTCTTGGGAAGAACACACATGCAATGACACTGGTGGATCCACGTGTGGTTAATTAAAAGAACACACATGCAATGACACTGGGTGTGGTTCTTGATATGGTTTGTGTGAAGAACACACATGCAATCACTCTAGCTGTGGCCTATGAGAAGAACACACATGCAATGACTCTAACTGTGGTTCATGAAAAGAGCAGACATGCGATGACATCAGTGGATCCATATGTGGTTTGTGAAAAGAACATACATGCAATGACTCTAACTGTGGTTCATGAAAATAGCAGACATGTAATGACACTGGTGGATCCATGTGTGGTTAATGAGAAGAACACACATGCAATGACACTTGGTGTGGTTCATGATATGTTTTGTGAGAAGAACACACATCCAATGACTCTAGCTTTGGTCTATGAGAGGAACACACATGCAATGACTCTAACTGTGGTTCATGAAACGAGCAGACATGCGATGACACCGGTGGATCCATGTGTGGTCTATGAGAGGAACACACATGCAATGACACTGATGGATCCATACATGGTCTGTGAGAAGAACACACATGGAATGACACCAGTGGATCCATGCGTGGTCTATGAAAAGAACACACATGCAATGACACTGGTGGATCCATATGTTGTTTGTGAGAAGGACAGACATGCAATGACACTGGTGGATCCATGTGTGGTCTGTGGGAAGAACACACATACATTGACACTGGTGATATGTGGTTTGTGAAAAGAACAGACATGCAATGACTCTAACTGTGGTTCATGAAAAGAGCAGACATGCAATGACACTGGTGGATCCATGTGTGGTTAATGAGAAGAACACACATGCAATGACACTCGGTGTGGTTCATGATATGGTTTGTGAGAAGAACACGCATGCAATGACTCTAGCTGTGGTTCATGAGAGGAACACACATGCAATGACTCTAACTGTGGTTCATGAAAAGAGCAGACATACGATGACACCGGTGGATCCATGTGTGGTCTATGAGAGGAACACACATGCAATGACACCGGTGGATCCTTACGTGGTCTACGAAAAGAACACACATGCAATGACACTGGTTGATCCATTCGTGGTCTGTGGGAAGAACACACATGCAATGACACTGGTGGATCCATCTGTGGTTTGCGAGAAGGACACACGTGCAATGACACTGGTGGATCCATGTGTGGTCCGTGGGAAGAACACACATGCAATGTCACTGGTGATATGTGGTTTGTGAACAGAACAGAAATGCAATGACTCTAACTGTGGTTCATGACAAGAGCAGACATGCAATGACATTGGTGGATCCATGTGTGGTTAATGAGAAGAATACACATGCAATGACACTGGGTGTGCTTCATGATATGGTTTGTGAGAAGAGCACACATGCCATGACTCTAGGTGTGGTTCATGAGAGGAACACACATGCAATGACACCGGTGGATCCTTACGTGGTCTGTGAGAAGAACACACATGCGATGACACGAGTGGATCCATATGTGGTCTGTGGGAAGAACACACATGCAATGACACTGGTGGATCCATCTGTGGTTTGTGAGAAGGACACACATGCAATGACACTGGTGGATCCATGTGTGATCTGTGGGAAGAACACACATGTAATTACACTGGTGTGGTTCTTGGGAAGAACACACATGCAATGACACTGGTGGATCCACGTGTGGTTAATTAAAAGAACACACATGCAATGACACTGGGTGTGGTTCTTGATATGGTTTGTGTGAAGAACACACATGCAATCACTCTAGCTGTGGCCTATGAGAAGAACACACATGCAATGACTCTAACTGTGGTTCATGAAAAGAGCAGACATGCGATGACATCAGTGGATCCATATGTGGTTTGTGAAAAGAACATACATGCAATGACTCTAACTGTGGTTCATGAAAAGAGCAGACATGCAATGACACTGGTGGATCCATGTGTGGTTAATGAGAAGAACACACATGCAATGACACTGGGTGTGGTTCATGATATGTTTTGTGAGAAGAACACACATCCAATGACTCTAGCTGTGGTCTATGAGAGGAACACACATGCAATGACTCTAACTGTGGTTCATGAAACGAGCAGACATGCGATGACACCGGTGGATCCATGTGTGGTCTATGAGAGGAACACACATGCAATGACACTGATGGATCCATACATGGTTTGTGAGAAGAACACACATGGAATGACACCAGTGGATCCATGCGTGGTCTATGAAAAGAACACACATGCAATGACACTGGTGGATCCATATGTTGTTTGTGAGAAGGACAGACATGCAATGACACTGGTGGATCCATGTGTGGTCTGTGGGAAGAACACACATACAATGACACTGGTGATATGTGGTTTGTGAAAAGAACAGACATGCAATGACTCTAACTGTGGTTCATGAAAAGAGCAGACATGCAATGACACTGGTGGATCCATGTGTGGTTAATGAGAAGAACACACATGCAATGACACTCGGTGTGGTTCATGATATGGTTTGTGAGAAGAACACACATGCAATGACTCTAGCTATGGTTCATGAGAGGAACACACATGCAATGACTCTAACTGTGGTTCATGAAAAGAGCAGACATACGATGACACCGGTGGATCCATGTGTGGTCTATGAGAGGAACACACATGCAATGACACCGGTGGATCCTTACGTGGTCTACGAAAAGAACACACATGCAATGACACTGGTGGATCCATTCGTGGTCTGTGGGAAGAACACACATGCAATGACACTGGTGGATCCATCTGTGGTTTGCGAGAAGGACACACGTGCAATGACACTGGTGGATCCATGTGTGGTCCGTGGGAAGAACACACATGCAATGTCACTGGTGATATGTGGTTTGTGAACAGAACAGAAATGCAATGACTCTAACTGTGGTTCATGACAAGAGCAGACATGCAATGACATTGGTGGATCCATGTGTGGTTAATGAGAAGAATACACATGCAATGACACTGGGTGTGCTTCATGATATGGTTTGTGAGAAGAGCACACATGCCATGACTCTAGGTGTGGTTCATGAGAGGAACACACATGCAATGACACCGGTGGATCCTTACGTGGTCTGTGAGAAGAACACACATGCGATGACACGAGTGGATCCATATGTGGTCTGTGGGAAGAACACACATGCAATGACACTGGTGGATCCATCTGTGGTTTGTGAGAAGGACACACATGCAATGACACTGGTGGATCCATGTGTGATCTGTGGGAAGAACACACATGTAATTACACTGGTGTGGTTCTTGGGAAGAACACACATGCAATGACACTGGTGGATCCACGTGTGGTTAATTAAAAGAACACACATGCAATGACACTGGGTGTGGTTCTTGATATGGTTTGTGTGAAGAACACACATGCAATCACTCTAGCTGTGGCCTATGAGAAGAACACACATGCAATGACTCTAACTGTGGTTCATGAAAAGAGCAGACATGCGATGACATCAGTGGATCCATATGTGGTTTGTGAGAAGAACACACATGCAATGACACCGGTGGATCCATGCGTGGTCCTAGAGAAGAACACACATGCAATGACACTGGTGGATCCATATGTGGTTTGTGAGAAGGACACACATGCAATGACACTGGTGGATCCATGTGTGGTTTGTGAAAAGAACAGACATGCAATGACTCTAACTGTGGTTCATGAACAGAGCAGTCATGCAATGACACTGGTGGATCCATGTGTGGTTAATGAGAAGAACACACATGCAATGACACTGGGTGTGGTTCATGGTATGGTTTGTGAGAAGAACACACATGCAATGACTCTAGATGTGGTGTATGAGTGGAACACACATGCAATGACTCTGACTATGGTTCATGAAAAGAGCAGACATGCGATGACACCGGTGGATCCATGTGTGTTCTATGAGGGGAACACACATGCAATTACACCGGTGGATCCATACGTGGTCTGTGAGAAGAACACACATGCAATGACACCGGTGGATCCATGCGTGGAATGTGAAAAGAACACACATGCAATGACACTGGTGGATCCATATGTGGCTTGTGAGAAGTACACACATGCAATGACACTAGTGGATCCATGCGTGGTCTATGGGAAGAACACACACGCAATGACACTGGTGATATGTGGTTTGTGAAAAGAAAAGACATGCAATGACTCGAACTGTGGTTCATGAAAAGAGCAGACATGCAATGACACTGGTGGATCCATGTGTGGTTAATGAGAAGAACACACATGCAATGACAATGGGTGTGGTTCATGATATGGTTTGTGAGAAGAACACACATGCAATGACTCTAGCTGTGGTTCATGAGTGGAATACACATGCAATGACTCTAACTTTGGTTCATGAAAAGAGTATACATGCGATGACACAAGTGGATCCATGTGTGGTATATGAGAGGAACACGCATGCAATGACACCGGTGGATCCTTACGTGGTCTGTGAAAAGAACACACATGCAATGACACTAGTGGATCCATACGTGGTCTATGGGAAGAACACACATGCAATGCCACTGGTGGATCCATCTGTGGTTTGTGAGAAGGACACACATGCAATGACACTGGTGGATCTATGTGTGGTCTGTGGGAAGAACACACATGCAATGACACTGGTGATATGTGGTTTGTGAAAAGAATAGACATGCAAAGACTCTAACTATGGTTCATGAAAAGAGCAGACATGCAATGAAACTGGTGGATCCATGTGTGGTTAATGAGAAGAACACACATGCAATGACACTAGGTGTGGTTCATGCTATGGTTTGTGAGAAGAACACACATGCAATGACTCTAGCTATGGTTCATGAGAGGAACACACATGCAATGACTCTAACTATGGTTCATGAAAAGAGCAGACATGCGATGACACTGGTGGATCCATGTGTGGTCTACGAGAGGAACACACATGCAATGACACTGGTGGATCCATGTGTGGTCTATGGGAAGAACACACATGCAATGACACTGGTGTGGTTCATGGGAAGAACACACATGCAATGACACTAGTGGATCCATGCGTGGTTAATGAGAAGAACACACATGCAATGACACTGGGTGTGGTTCATGATATGGTTTGTGAGAAGAACACACATGCAATGACTCTAGCTGTGGTCTATGAGAGGAACACACATAAAATGACTCTAACTGTGGTTCATGAAAAGAGCAGACATGCGATGACACCGGTGGATCACTATGTGGTCTATGAGAGGAACACACATACAATGACACCGGTGGATTCATATGTGGTCTGTGAGAAGAACACAAATGCAATGACACTGGCGGATCCATCTGTGGTTTGTGAGAAGGACACACATGCAATAACATTGGTGGATCCATGCATGGTCTGTGAGAAGAACACACATGCAATGACACTGGTGTGGTCTATGAGTGGAACACACATGCAATGACACCGATGGATCCATACGTGGTGTGTGAGAAGAACACACATGCAATGACACTGGTGGATCCATCTGTGGTTTGTGAGAAGGACACACATGCAATGACACTGGTGGATCTATGTGTGGTCTGTGAGAAGAACACACATGCAATGACACTGGTGTGGTTCATGGGAAGAACACACATGCAATGACACTGGTGGATCCATGTGTGGTCTGTGAGAAGAACACACATGCAATGACACTGGTGTGGTCTATGAGAAGAACACACATGCAATGACACCGGTGGATCCATACGTAGTGTGTGAGAAGAACACACATGCAATGACACTGGTGGATCCATCTGTGGTTTGTGAGAAGGACACACATGCAATGACACTGGTGGATCCATGTGTGGTCTGTGAGAAGAACACACATGCAATGACACTGGTGTGGTTCATGGGAAGAACACACATGCAATGGCACTAGTGGATCCATGTGTGGTCTATGGGAAGAACAGACATGCAATGACACTGTTGTGGTTCATGGGAAGAACACACATGCAATGACACTGGTGGATCCATGTGTGGTTAATGAGAAGAACACACATGCAATGACACTGGGTGTGGTTCATGATATGGTTTATGAGAAGAACACACATGCAATGACTCTAGCTGTGGTCTATGAGAGGAACACACATGCAATGACTCTAACTATGGTTCATGAAACGAGCAGACATGTGATGACACCTGTGGATCCATGTGTGGTCTATGAGAGGAACACACATGCAATGACACCGGTGAATCCATATGTGGTCTGTGAGAAGAACACACATGCAATGACACCGGTGGATCCATGCGTTGTCTGTGAAAAGAACACACATGAAATGACACTGGTGGATCCATATGTGGTTTGTGAGAAGGACACACATGCAATGACACTGGTGGATCCATATGTGGTCTGTGGGAAGAACACACATGCAATGACACTAGTGATATGTGGTTTGTGAAAAGAACAGACATGCAATAACTCTAACTGTGGTTCATGAAAAGAGCAGACATGCAATGACACTAGTGGATCCATGTGTGGTTAATGATAAGAACACACATGGAATGACACTAGGTGTGGTTCATGATATGGTTTGTGAGAAGAACACACATGCAATGACTCTAGCTATGGTTCATGAGAGGAACACTCATGCAATGACTCTAACTGTGGTTCATGAAAAGAGCAGACATGCGATGACACCGATGGATCCATGTGTGGCCTATGAGAGGAACACACATGCACTAACACCGGTGGATCCTTACGTGGTCTGTGAGAAGAACACACATGCAATGACACCGGTGGATCCATGTGTGGTCTGTGAGAAGAACACACATGCAATGACACTGGTGGGTCCATATGTGGTTTGTGAGAAGGACACACATGCAATGACACTGGTGGATCCATGTGTGGTCTGTGGGAAGAACACCCACGCAATGACACCGATGGATCCATGTGTGGTCTATGAGAGGAACACACATGCAATGACACCGGTGGATCCTTACGTGGTCTGTGAGAAGAACACACATGCAATGACACCGGTGGATCCTTACATGGTCTCTGAAAAGAACACACATGCAATGACACTGGTGGATCCATACGTGGTCTGTGGGAAGAACACACATGCAATGACACTGGTGGATCCATCTGTGGTTTGTGAGAAGGACGCACATGAAATGACACTCGTGGATCCATGTGTGGTCTGTGGGAAGAACAAACATGCAATGACACTGGTGTGGTTCATGGGATGAACACACATGCAATGACCCTGGTGGATCCATGTGTGGTTAATGAGAAGAACACACATGCAATGACTCTAACTGTGGTTCATGAGAAGAACACACATGCAATGAATCTAACTGTGGTTCATGAAAAGAGCAGACATGCGATGACACCGGTGGATCCATATGTGGTTTGTGAAAAGAACAAACATGCAATGACTCTAACTGTGGTTCATGAAAAGAGCAGACATGCAATGACACTGGTGGATCCATGTGTGGTTAATGAGAAGAACACGCATGCAATGACACTGGGTGTGGTTCATGCTATGGTTTGAGAGAAGAACACACATGCAATGATTCTAGCTGTGGTCTATGAGAGGAACACACATGCAATGACTCTAACTGTGGTTCATGAAAAGACCAGACATGCGATGACACTGGTGGATCCATGTGTGGTCTACGAGAGGAACACACATGCAATGACATCGGTGGATCCATACATGGTCTATGAGAAGAACACACATGCAATGACACCGGTGGATCCATGCGTGGTCTGTGAAAAGAACACACATGCAATGACACTGGTGGATCCATATGTGGTTTGTGAGAAGGACACACATGCAATTACACTGGTGGATCCATGTGTGGTCTGTGTGAAGAACACACACGCAATGACACGGGTGATATGTGGTTTCTGAAAAGAACAGACATGCAATGACTCGAACTGTGGTTCATGAAAAGAGCAGACATGCAATGACACTGGTGGATCCATGTGTGGTTAATGAGAAGAACACACATGCAATGACAATGAGTGTGGTTCATGATATGGTTTGTGAGAAGAACAGACATGCAATGACTCTAGCTGTGGTTCATGAGAGGAACACACATGCAATGACTCTAACTTTGGTTCATGAAAAGAGTAGACATGCGATGACACTAGTGGATCCATGTGTGGTCTATGAGAGGAACACACATGCAATGACATCGGTGGATCCTTACGTGGTATGTGAAAAGAACACACATGCAATGACACTGGTGGATCCATACGTGGTCTGTGGGAAGAACACACATGCAATGACACTGGTGGATCCATCTATGGTTTGTGACAAGGACACACATGCAATGACACTGGTGGATCCATGTGTGGTCTGTGGGAAGAACACACATGCAATGACACTGGTGATATGTGGTTTGTGAAAAGAACAGACATGCCAAGACTCTAACTGTGGTTCATGAAAAGAGCACAGATGCAATGACATTGGTGGATCCATGTGTGGTTAATGAGAAGAACACACATGCAATGACACTGGCTGTGGTTCATGATATGGTTTGTGAGAAAAACACACATGCAATGACTCTAGCTGTGGTTCATGAGAGGAACACACATGCAATGACTCTAACTGTGGTTCATGAAAAGAGCAGACATGCGATGACACCGGTGGATCCATGTGTGGTTAATGAGAAGAACACACATGCAATGACACTAGGTGTGGTTCATGATATGGTTTGTGAGAAGAACACACATGCAATGACTCTAGCTATGGTTCATGAGAGGAACACACATGCAATGACTCTAACTGTGGTTCATGAAAAGAGCAGACATGCGATGACACCGATGGATCCATGTGTGGCCTATGAGAGGAACACACATGCAATGACACCGATGGATCCTTACGTGGTCTGTGAGAAGAACACACATGCAATGACACCGGTGGATCCATGCGTGGTCTGTGAGAAGAACACACATGCAATGACACTGGTGGATCCATATGTGGTTTGTGAGAAGGACACACATGCAATGACACTGGTGGATCTTGTGTGGTCTGTGGGAAGAACACCCACACAATGACACCGATGGATCCATGTGTGGTATATGATAGGAACACACATGCAATGACACCAGTGGATCCTTACGTGGTCTGTGAGAAGAACACACATGCAATGACACCGGTGGATCCTTACATGGTCTCTGAAAAGAACACACATGCAATGACACTGGTGGATCCGTACGTGGTCTGTGGGAAGAACACACATGCAATGATACTGGTGGATCCATCTGTGGTTTGTGAGAAGGACACACATGAAATGACACTGGTGGATCCATGTGTGGACTGTGGTAAGAACAAACATGCAATGACACTGGTGTGGTTCATGGGAAGAACACACATGCAATGAGACTGGTGTGGTCTATGAGTGGAACACACATGCAATGACACCGATGGATCCATACGTGGTGTGTGAGAAGAACACACATGCAATGACACTGGTGGATCCATCTGTGGATTGTGAGAAGGACACACATGCAATGACACTGGTGGATCCATGTGTGGTCTATGAGAGGAACACACATGCAATGACACCGGTGGATCCATACATGGTCTGTGAGAAGAACACACATGCAATGACACCGGTGGATCCATGCGTGGTCTGTGAAAAGAACACACATGCAATGTCACTGGTGGATCCATATGTGGTTTGTGAGAAGGACACACATGCAATTACACTGGTGGATCCATGTGTGGTCTGCGGGAAGAACACACACGCAATGACACGGGTGATATGTGGTTTGTGAAAAGAACAGACATGCAATGACTCGAACTGTGGTTCATGAAAAGAGCAGACATGCAATAACACTGGTGGATCCATGTGTGGTTAATGAGAAGAACACACATGCAATGACAATGGGTGTGGTTCATGATATGGTTTGTGAGAAGAACACACATGCAATGACTCTAGCTGTGGTTCATGAGAGGAACACACATGCAATGACTCTAACTTTGGTTCATGAAAAGAGTAGAATGCGATGACACCAGTGGATCCATGTGTGGTCTATGAGAGGAACACACATGCAATGACATCGGTGGATCCTTACGTGGTATGTGAAAAGAACACACATGCAATGACACTGGTGGATCCATACGTGGTCTGTGGGAAGAACACACATGCAATGACACTGGTGGATCCATCTATGGTTTGTGACAAGGACACACATGCAATGACACTGGTGGATCCATGTGTGGTCTGTGGGAAGAACACACATGCAATGACACTGGTGATATGTGGTTTGTGAAAAGAACAGACATGCCAAGACTCTAACTGTGGTTCATGAAAAGAGCACAGATGCAATGACATTGGTGGATCCATGTGTGGTTAATGAGAAGAACACACATGCAATGACACTGGCTGTGGTTCATGATATGGTTTGTGAGAAAAACACACATGCAATGACTCTAGCTGTGGTTCATGAGAGGAACACACATGCAATGACTCTAACTGTGGTTCATGAAAAGAGCAGACATGCGATGACACCGGTGGATCCATGTGTGGTTAATGAGAAGAACACACATGCAATGACACTAGGTGTGGTTCATGATATGGTTCATGAGAAGAACACACATGCAATGACTCTAGTATGGTTCATGAGAGGAACACACATGCAATGACTCTAACTGTGGTTCATGAAAAGAGCAGACATGCGATGACACCGATGGATCCATGTGTGGCCTATGAGAGGAACACACATGCAATGACACCGGTGGATCCTTACGTGGTCTGTGAGAAGAACACACATGCAATGACACCGGTGGATCCATGCGTGGTCTGTGAGAATAACACACATGCAATGACACTGGTGGATCCATATGTAGTTTGTGAGAAGGACACACATGCAATGACACTGGTGGATCCATGTGTGGTGTGTGGGAAGAACACCCACATAATGACACCGATGGATCCATGTGTGGTCTATGAGAGGAACACACATGCAATGACACCGGTAGATCCTTACGTGGTCTGTGAGAAGAACACACATGCAATGACGCCGGTGGATCCTTACATGATCTCTGAAAAGAACACACATGCAATGACACTGGTGGATCCATACGTGGTCTGTGGGAAGAACACACATGCAATGATACTGGTGGATCCATCTGTGGTTTGTGAGAAGGACACACATGAAATGACACTGGTGGATCCATGTGTGCTCTGTGGGAAGAACAAACATGCAATGACACTAGTGTGGTTCATGGGAAGAACACACATGCAACGACCCTGGTGGATCCATGTGTGGTTAATGAGAAGAACACACATGCAATGACACTAGGTGTGGTTCATGATATGGTTTGTGAGAAGAACACACATGCAATGAATCTAGCTGTGGTTCATGAGAAGAACACACATGCAATGACTCTAACTGTGGTTCATGAAAAGAGCAGACATGCGATGACACCGATGGATCCATATGTGGTTTGTGAAAAGAACAGACATGCAATGACTCTAACTGTGGTTCATGAAAAGAGCAGACATGCAATGACACTGGTGGATCCATGTGTGGTTAATGAGAAGAACACACATGCAATGCCACTGGGTGTGGTTCATGCTATGGTTTGTGAGAAGAACACACATGCAATGATTCTAGCTATGGTCTTTGAGAGGAACACACATGCAATGACTCTAACTGTGGTTCATGAAAAGAGCAGACATGCGATGACACCGGTGGATCCATGTGTGGTCTATGAGAGGAACACACATGCAATGACACCGGTGGATCCATACATGGTCTGTGAGAAGAACACACATGCAATGACAACGGTGGATCCATGCGTGGTCTGTGAAAAGAACACACATGCAATGACACTGGTGGATCCATATGTGGTTTGTGAGAAGGACACACATGCAATTACACTGGTGGATCCATGTGTGGTCTGCGGGAAGAACACACACGCAATGACACGGGTGATATGTGGTTTGTGAAAAGAACAGACATGCAATGACTCGAACTGTGGTTCATGAAAAGAGCAGACATGCAATGACACTGGTGGATCCATGTGTGGTTAATGAGAAGAACACACATGCAATGACAATGGGTGTGGTTCATGATATGGTTTGTGAGAAGAACACACATGCAATGACTCTAGCTGTGGTTCATGAGAGGAACACACATGCAATGACTCTAACTTTGGTTCATGAAAAGAGTAGAATGCGATGACACCAGTGGATCCATGTGTGGTCTATGAGAGGAACACACATGCAATGACATCGGTGGATCCTTACGTGGTATGTGAAAAGAACACACATGCAATGACACTGGTGGATCCATACGTGGTCTGTGGGAAGAACACACATGCAATGACACTGGTGGATCCATCTATGGTTTGTGACAAGGACACACATGCAATGACACTGGTGGATCCATGTGTGGTCTGTGGGAAGAACACACATGCAATGACACTGGTGATATGTGGTTTGTGAAAAGAACAGACATGCCAAGACTCTAACTGTGGTTCATGAAAAGAGCACAGATGCAATGACATTGGTGGATCCATGTGTGGTTAATGAGAAGAACACACATGCAATGACACTGGCTGTGGTTCATGATATGGTTTGTGAGAAAAACACACATGCAATGACTCTAGCTGTGGTTCATGAGAGGAACACACATGCAATGACTCTAACTGTGGTTCATGAAAAGAGCAGACATGCGATGACACCGGTGGATCCATGTGTGGTTAATGAGAAGAACACACATGCAATGACACTAGGTGTGGTTCATGATATGGTTCATGAGAAGAACACACATGCAATGACTCTAGTATGGTTCATGAGAGGAACACACATGCAATGACTCTAACTGTGGTTCATGAAAAGAGCAGACATGCGATGACACCGATGGATCCATGTGTGGCCTATGAGAGGAACACACATGCAATGACACCGGTGGATCCTTACGTGGTCTGTGAGAAGAACACACATGCAATGACACCGGTGGATCCATGCGTGGTCTGTGAGAATAACACACATGCAATGACACTGGTGGATCCATATGTAGTTTGTGAGAAGGACACACATGCAATGACACTGGTGGATCCATGTGTGGTGTGTGGGAAGAACACCCACATAATGACACCGATGGATCCATGTGTGGTCTATGAGAGGAACACACATGCAATGACACCGGTAGATCCTTACGTGGTCTGTGAGAAGAACACACATGCAATGACGCCGGTGGATCCTTACATGATCTCTGAAAAGAACACACATGCAATGACACTGGTGGATCCATACGTGGTCTGTGGGAAGAACACACATGCAATGATACTGGTGGATCCATCTGTGGTTTGTGAGAAGGACACACATGAAATGACACTGGTGGATCCATGTGTGCTCTGTGGGAAGAACAAACATGCAATGACACTAGTGTGGTTCATGGGAAGAACACACATGCAATGACCCTGGTGGATCCATGTGTGGTTAATGAGAAGAACACACATGCAATGACACTAGGTGTGGTTCATGATATGGTTTGTGAGAAGAACACACATGCAATGAATCTAGCTGTGGTTCATGAGAAGAACACACATGCAATGACTCTAACTGTGGTTCATGAAAAGAGCAGACATGCGATGACACCGATGGATCCATATGTGGTTTGTGAAAAGAACAGACATGCAATGACTCTAACTGTGGTTCATGAAAAGAGCAGACATGCAATGACACTGGTGGATCCATGTGTGGTTAATGAGAAGAACACACATGCAATGCCACTGGGTGTGGTTCATGCTATGGTTTGTGAGAAGAACACACATGCAATGATTCTAGCTATGGTCTTTGAGAGGAACACACATGCAATGACTCTAACTGTGGTTCATGAAAAGAGCAGACATGCGATGACACCGGTGGATCCATGTGTGGTCTATGAGAGGAACACACATGCAATGACACCGGTGGATCCATACATGGTCTGTGAGAAGAACACACATGCAATGACACCGGTGGATCCATGCGTGGTCTGTGAAAAGAACACACATGCAATGACACTGGTGGATCCATATGTGGTTTGTGAGAAGGACACACATGCAATTACACTGGTGGATCCATGTGTGGTCTGCGGGAAGAACACACACGCAATGACACGGGTGATATGTGGTTTGTGAAAAGAACAGACATGCAATGACTCGAACTGTGGTTCATGAAAAGAGCAGACATGCAATGACACTGGTGGATCCATGTGTGGTTAATGAGAAGAACACACATGCAATGACAATGGGTGTGGTTCATGATATGGTTTGTGAGAAGAACACACATGCAATGACTCTAGCTGTGGTTCATGAGAGGAACACACATGCAATGACTCTAACTTTGGTTCATGAAAAGAGTAGAATGCGATGACACCAGTGGATCCATGTGTGGTCTATGAGAGGAACACACATGCAATGACATCGGTGGATCCTTACGTGGTATGTGAAAAGAACACACATGCAATGACACTGGTGGATCCATACGTGGTCTGTGGGAAGAACACACATGCAATGACACTGGTGGATCCATCTATGGTTTGTTACAAGGACACACATGCAATGACACTGGTGGATCCATGTGTGGTCTGTGGGAAGAACACACATGCAATGACACTGGTGATATGTGGTTTGTGAAAAGAACAGACATGCCAAGACTCTAACTGTGGTTCATGAAAAGAGCACAGATGCAATGACATTGGTGGATCCATGTGTGGTTAATGAGAAGAACACACATGCAATGACACTGGCTGTGGTTCATGATATGGTTTGTGAGAAGAACACACATGCAATGACTCTAGCTGTGGTTCATGAGAGGAACACACATGCAATGACTCTAACTGTGGTTCATGAAAAGAGCAGACATGCGATGACACCGGTGGATCCATGTGTGGTTAATGAGAAGAACACACATGCAATGACACTAGGTGTGGTTCATGATATGGTTCATGATAAGAACACACATGCAATGACTCTAGTATGGTTCATGAGAGGAACACACATGCAATGACTCTAACTGTGGTTCATGAAAAGAGCAGACATGCGATGACACCGATGGATCCATGTGTGGCCTATGAGAGGAACACACATGCAATGACACCGGTGGATCCTTACGTGGTCTGTGAGAAGAACACACATGCAATGACACCGGTGGATCCATGCGTGGTCTGTGAGAAGAACACACATGCAATGACACTGGTGAATCCATATGTGGTTTGTGAGAAGGACACACATGCAATGACACTGGTGGATCCATGTGTGGTTTGTGGGAAGAACACCCACACAATGACACCGATGGATCCATGTGTGGTCTATGAGAGGAACACACATGCAATGACACCGGTAGATCCTTACGTGGTCTGTGAGAAGAACACACATGCAATGACGCCGGTGGATCCTTACAAGGTCTCTGAAAAGAACACACATGCAATGACACTGGTGGATCCATACGTGGTCTGTGGGAAGAACACACATGCAATGATACTGGTGGATCGATCTGTGGTTTGTGAGAAGGACACACATGAAATGACACTGGTGGATCCATGTGTGCTTTGTGGGAAGAACAAACATGCAATGACACTGGTGTGGTTCATGGGAAGAACACACATGCAATGACCCTGGTGGATCCATGTGTGGTTAATGAGAAGAACACACATGCAATGACACGGGGTGTGGTTCATGATATGGTTTTTGAGAAGAACACACATGCAATGAATCTAGCTATGGTTCATGAGAAGAACACACATGCAATGACTCTAACTGTGGTTCATGAAAAGAGCAGACATGCGATGACACCGGTGGATCCATATGTGGTTTGTGAAAAGAACAGACATGCAATGACTCTAACTGTGGTTCATGAAAAGAGCAGACATGCAATGACACTGGTGGATCCATGTGTGGTTAATGATAAGAACACACATGCAATGACACTGGGTGTGGTTCATGCTATGGTTTGTGAGAAGAACACACATGCAATGACTCTAGCTGTGGTCTATGAGAGGAACACACATGCATTGACTCTAACTGTGGTTCATGAAAAGAGCAGACATGCGATGACACTGGTGGATCCATGTGTGGTCTATGAGAGGAACACACATGCAATGACACCAGTGGATCCATACATGGTCTGTGAGAAGAACACACATGCAATGACACCGGTGGATCCATGCGTGGTCTGTGAAAAGAACACACATGCAATGACACTGGTGGATCCATATGTGGTTTGTGAGAAGGACACACATGCAATGACACTGGTGGATCCATGTGTGGTCTGTGGGAAGAACACACACGCAATGACACTGGTGATATGTGGTTTGTGAAAAGAACAGACATGGAATGACTCGAACTGTGGTTCATGAAAAGAGCAGACATGCAATGACACTGGTGGATCCATGTGTGGTTAATGAGAAGAACTCACATGCAATGACAATGGGTGTGGTTCATGATATGGTTTGTGAGAAGAACACACATGCAATGACTCTAGCTGTGGTTCATGAGACGAACACACATGCAATGACTCTAACTTTGGTTCATGAAAAGAGTAGACATGCGATGACACCAGTGGATCCATGTCTGGTCTATGAGAGGAACACACATGCAATGACATCGGTGGATCCTTACGTGGTATGTGAAAAGAACACACAGGCAATGACACTGGTGGATCCATACGTGGTCTGTGGGAAGAACACACATGCAATGACACTGGTGGATCCATCTATGGTTTGTGACAAGGACACACATGCAATGACACTGGTGGATCCATGTGTGGTCTGTGGGAAGAACACTCATGCAATGACACTGGTGATATGTGGGTTGTGAAAAGAACAGACATGCAAAGACTCTAACTGTGGTTCATGAAAAGAGAAAAGATGCAATGACACTGGTGGATCCATGTGTGGTTAATGGGAAGAACACACATGCAATGACATTGGGTGTGGTTCATGATATGGTTTGTGAGAAGAACACACATGCAATGACTCTAGCTGTGGTTCATGAGAAGAACACACATGCAATAAATCTAACTGTGGTTCATGAAAAGAGCAGACATGTGATGACACCGGTGGATCCATATGTGGTTTGTGAAAAGAACAGACATGCAATGACTCCATGTGTGGTTCATGAAAAGAGCAGACATGCAATGACACTGGTGGATCCATGTGTGGTTAATGAGAAGAACACACATGCAATGACACTGGGTGTGGTTCATGATATGGTTTGTGATAAGAACACACATGCAATGACTCTAGCTGTGATCTATGAGAGGAACACACATGCAATGACTCTAACTATGGTTCATGAAAAGAGCAGACATGCAATGACACCGGTGGATCCATATGTGGTCTATGAGAGGAACACACATGCAATGACACCGGTGGATCCATATGTGGTCTATGAGAAGAACACAAATGCAATGACACTGGTGGATCCATCTGTGGTTGGTGAGAAGGACACACATGAAATGACACTGGTGGATCCATGCATGGTCTGTGAGAAGAACACACATGCAATGACACTAGTGTGGTCTATGAGAGGAACACAAATGCAATGACACCGGTGGATCCATACGTGGTGCGTGAGAAGAACACACATGCAATGACACTGGTGGATCCATTTGTGGTTTGTGAGAAGGACACACATGCAATGACACTGGTGGATCCATGTGTGGTCTGTGAGAAGAACACACATGCAATGACACTGGTGTGGTTCATGGGAAGAACACACATGCAATGACACTGGTGGATGCATGTATGGTCTATGAGAAGAACACACATGCAATGCCACTAGTGTGGTCTATGAGAAGAACACACATGCAATGACACCGGTGGATCCATACGTGGTCTGTGAGAAGAACACACATGCAATGACACTGGTGGATCAATCCGTGGTTCATGGGAAGGACACACATGCAATGACACTGGTGGATCCATATGTGGTTTGTGAAAAGAACAGACATACAAAGACTCTAACTGTGGTTCATGAAAAGAGCAGACATGCAATGACGCTAGTGGATCCATGTGTGGTTAATGAGAAGAACACACATGCAATGACACTAGGTGTGGTTCATGATATGGTTTGTGAGACGAACACACATGCAATGACTCTAGTTGTGGTTCATGAGAGGAACACACATGCAATGACTCTAACCGTGGTTCATGAAAAGAGCAGACATGCGTTGACATCGGTGGATCCATGTGTGGTCCATGAGAGGAACACACATGCAATGACACCGGTGGATCCTTATGTGTTCTGTGAAAAGAACACACATGCAATGACACTGGTGGATCCATACGTGGTCTCTTGGAAGAACACACATGCGATCACAGTGGTGGATCCATCTGTGGTTTGTGATAAGGACACACATGCAATGACACTGGTGGATCCATGTGTGGTGTGTGGGAAGAACACACATGCAATGACACTGGTGTTGTTCATGGGAAGAACACACATGCAATGACACTGGTGGATCCTTGTGTGGTTAATGAGAAGAACACACATGCAATGACATTGGGTGTGGTTCATGATATGGTTTGTGAGAAGAACACACGTGCAATTACTCTAGCTGTGGTTCATGAGAAGAACACACATGCAATGACTCTAACTGTGGTTCATGAAAAGAGCAGACATGCGATGACACCGGTGGATCCATAAGTGGTTTGTGAACAGAACAGACATGCAATGACTCCATGTGTGGTTCATGAAAAGAGCAGACATGCAATGACACTGGTGGATCCATGTGTGGTTAATGAGAAGAACACACATGCAATGGCACTGGGTGTGGTTCATGATATGGTTTGTGAGAAGAACACACATGCAATGACTCTAGCTGTGGTCTATGAGAGGAACACACATGCAATGACTCTAACTGTGGTTCATGAAAAGAGCAAACATGCGATGACACCAGTGTATTGATATGTGGTCTATGAGAGGAACACACATGCAATGACACCGGTGGATCCATACGTGGTCTGTGAGAAGAACACAAATGCAATGACACGGGTGGATCCATCTGTGGTTTGTGAGAAGGACACACATGCAATAACACTGGTCGATCCATGCATGGTCTGTGAGAAGAACACACATGCAATGACACTGGTGTGGTCTATGAGAGGAACACACATGCAATGACACCGGTGGATCCATACGTGGTGTGTGAGAAGAACACACATGCAATGACACTGGTGGATCCATCTGTGGTTTGTGAGAAGGACACACATGAAATGACACTAGTGGATCCATGTGTGGTCTGTGAGAAGAACACACATGCAATGACACTAGTATGGTTCATGGGAAGAACACACATGCAATGACACTGGTGGATCCATGTGTGGTTAATGAGAAGAACACACATGCAATGACACTGGGCGTGGTTCATGATATGGTTTGTGAGAAGAACACACATGCAATGACTCTAGCTGCTGTTCATGAGAAGAACACACATGCAATGAGTCTAACTGTGGTTCATGAAAAGAGCAGACATGCAATGACACTGGTGGATCCATGTGTGGTTAATGAGAAGAACACACATGCAATGACACTGGGTGTGGTTCATGATATGGTTTGTGAGAAGAACACACATGCAATGACTCTAGCTGTGGTCTATGAGAGGAACACAAATGCAATGACTCTAACTATGGTTCATGAAACGAGCAGACATGCGATGACACCGGTGGATCCATGTGTAGTCTATGAGAGGAACACACATGCAATGACACGGGTGGATCCATATGTGGTCTGTGAGAAGAACACACATGCAATGACACCGGTGGATCCATGCGTGGTCTGTGAAAAGAACACACATGCAATGACACTAGTGGATCCATATGTGGCTTGTGAGAAGGACAGACATGCAATGACACTGGTGGATCCATGTGTGGTCTGTGGCAAGAACACACATGCAATGACACTAGTGATATGTGGTTTGTGAAAAGAACAAACAAGCAATGACTCTAACTGTGGTTCATGAAAAGAGCAGACATGCAATGACACTGGTGGATCCATGTGTGGTTAATGAGAAGAACACACATGCAATGACACTGGGTGTGGTTCATGATATGGTTTGTGAGAAGAACACACATGCAATGACTCTAGCTATGGTTTATGAGACGAACACACATGCAATGACTCTAACTGTGGTTCATGAAAAGAGCAGGCATGCGATGACATCGGTGGATCCATGTGTGGTCTATGAGAGGAACACACATGCAATGACAACGGTGGATCCTTACGTGGTTTGTGAAAAGAACACACATGCAATGATACTGGTGGATCCATACGTGGTCTGTGGGAAGAACACACATGCAATGACACTGGTGGATCCATCTGTGGTTTGCGAGAAGGACACACATGCAATGACACTGGTGGATCCATGTGTGGTCTGTGGGAAGAACACACATGAAATGACACTGGTGATATGTGGTTTGTGAAAAGAACAGACATGCAAAGACTCTAACTGTGGTTCATGAAAAGAGCAGACATGCAATGACACTGGTGGATCCATGTGTGGATAATGAGAAGAACACACATGCAATGACACTTGGTGTGGTTCATGATATGGTTTGTGAGAAGAAAACACATGCAATGACTCTAGCTGCGGTTCATGAGAGGAACACACATGCAATGACTCTAACTGTGGTTCATGAAAAGAGCAGACATGCGATGACACCGGTGGATCAATGTGCGGTCTATGAGAGGAACACACATGCAATGACACCGGTGGATCCTTACGTGGTCTGTGAAAAGAACACACATGCAATGACATTGGTGGATCCATACGTGGTCTGCGGGAAGAACACACATGCAATGACTCTGGTGGATCCATCTGTGGTTTGTGAGAAGGACACACATGCAATGACACTGGTGGATCCATGTGTGGTCTATGGGAAGAACACATGCAATGACACTGGTGTGGTTCATGGGAAGAACACACATGCAATGACACTGGTGGATCCACGCGTGGTTAATGGGAAGAACACACATGCAATGACATTGGGTGTGGTTCATGATATGGTTTGTAAGAAGAACACACATGCAATGACTCTAGCTGTGGTTCATGAGAAGAACACACATGCAATAACTCTAACTGTGGTTCATGAAAAGAGCAGACATGCGATGACACCGGTGGATCCATATGTGGTTTGTGAAAAGAACAGACATGCAATGACTCCATGTGTGGTTCATGAAAATAGCAGACATGCAATGACACTGGTGGATCCATGTGTGGTTAATGAGAAGAACACACATGCAATGACACTGGGTGTGGTTCATGATATGGTTTGTGAGAAGAAGACACATGCAATGACTCTAGCTGTGGTCTATGAGAGGAAGACACATGCAATGACTCTAACTGTGGTTCAGGAAAAGAGAAGACATGCGATGACACCAGTGGATCGATATGTGGTCTATGAGAGGAACACACATGCAATGACACCGGTGGATCCATACGTGGTCTGTGAGAAGAACAGAAATTCAATGACACTGGTGGATCCATCTGTGGTTTATGAGAAGGAAACACATGCAATAACACTGGTGGATCCATGCATGGTCTGTGAGAAGAACACACATGCAATGACACTGGTGTGGTCTATGAGAGGAACACACATGCAATGACACCGGTGGATCCATACGTGGTCTATGAGAGGAAAACACATGCAATGACACTGGTGGATCCATCTGTGGTTTGTGAGAAGGACACACATGCAATGACGCTGGTGGATCCATGTGTGGTCTGTGAGAAGGACACACATGCAATGACACTGGTGTGGTTCATGGGAAGAACACACATGCAATGACACTGGTGGATCCATGTGTGGTATGTGAGAAGAACACACACGCAATGACACTGGTGTAGTCTATGAGAAGAACACACATCCAATGACACCGATGGATCCATACGTGGTCTGTGAGAAGAACACACATGCAATGACACTAGTGTGGTTCCTGGGAAGAACACACATGCAATGACACTGGTGGATCCATGTGTGGTTAATGAGAAGAACACACATCCAATGACACTGGGTGTGGTTCATGATATGGTTTGTGAGAAGAACACCCATGCAATGACTCTAGATGTGGTTCATGAGAAGAACACATATGCAATGACTCTAATTCTGGTTCATGAAAAGAGCAGACATGCGATGACACCGGTGGATCCATATGTGGTTTGTGAAAAGAACAGACATGCAACGACTCTACCTGTGGTTCATGAAAAGAGTAGACATGCAATGACACTGGTGGATCCATGTGTGGTTAATGAGAAGAACACACATGCAATGACACTGGGTGTGGTTCATGATATGGTTTGTGAGAAGAACACACATGCAATGACTCTACCTGTGATCTATGAGAGGAACACACATGCAATGACTCTAACTATGGTTCATGAAAAGAGCAGACATGCGATGACACCGGTGGATCCATGTGTGGTCTATGTGAGGAACACACATAAAATGACACCGGTGGATCCATACGTGGTCTGTGAGAAGAACACACATGCAATGACACCGGTGGATCCATATGTGGTCTATGAGAGGAACACACATGCAATGACACCGGTGGATCCATACGTGGTCTATGAGAAGAACACAAATGCAATGACACTGGTGGATCCATCTGTGGTTGGTGAGAAGGACACACATGAAATGACACTGGTGGATCCATGCGTGGTCTGTGAGAAGAACACACATGCAATGACACTAGTGTGGTCTATGAGAGGAACACAAATGCAATGACACCGGTGGATCCATACGTGGTGCGTGAGAAGAACACACATGCAATGACACTGGTGGATCCATCTGTGGTTTGTGAGAAGGACACACATGCAATGACACTGGTGGATCCATGTGTGGTCTGTGAGAAGAACACACATGCAATGACAATGGTGTGGTTCATGGGAAGAACACACATGCAATGACACTGGTGGATCCATGTGTGGTCTGTGAGAAGAACACACATGCAATGCCACTAGTGTGGTCTATGAGAAGAACACACATGTAATGACACCGGTGGATCCATACGTGGTCTGTGAGAAGAACACACATGCAATGACACTGGTGGATCAATCTGTGGTTCATGGGAAGGACACACATGCAATGACACTGGTGGATCCATATGTGGTTTGTGAAAAGAACAGACATGCAAAGACTCTAACTGTGGTTCATGAAAAGAGCAGACATGCAATGACGCTAGTGGATCCATGTGTGGTTAATGAGAAGAACACACATGCAATGACACTAGGTGTGGTTCATGATATGGTTTGTGAGAAGAACACACATGCAATGACTCTAGCTGTGGTTCATGAGAGGAACACACATGCAATGACTCTAACCGTGGTTCATGAAAAGAGCACACATGTGATGACATCGGTGGATCCATGTGTGGTCCATGAGAGGAACACACATGCAATGACACCGGTGGATCCTTATGTGGTCTGTGAAAAGAACACACATGCAATGACACTGGTGGATCCGTACATGGTCTGTGGGAAGAACACACATGCGATCACAGTGGTGGATCCATCTGTGGTTTGTGAGAAGGACACACATGCAATGACACTGGTGGATCCATGTGTGGTGTGTGGGAAGAACACACATGCAATGACACTGGTGTTGTTCATGGGAAGAACACACATGCAATGACACTGGTGGATCCTTGTGTGGTTAATGAGAAGAACACACATGCAATGACATTGAGTGTGGTTCATGATATGGTTTGTGAGAAGAACACACGTGCAATTACTCTAGCTGTGGTTCATGAGAAGAACACACATGCAATGACTCTAACTGTGGTTCATGAAAAGAGCAGACATGCGATGACACCGGTGGATCCATATGTGGTTTGTGAACAGAACAGACATGCAATGACTCCATGTGTGGTTCATGAAAAGAGCAGACATGCAATGACACTGCTGGATCCATGTGTAGTTAATGAGAAGAACACACATGCAATGGCACTGGGTGTGGTTCATGATATGGTTTGTGAGAAGAACACACATGCAATGACTCTAGCTGTGGTCTATGAGAGGAACACACATGCAATGACTCTAACTGTGGTTCATGAAAAGAGCAGACATGCGATGACACCAGTGGATTGATATGTGGTCTATGAGAGGAACACACATGCAATGACACCGGTGGATCCATACGTGGTCTGTGAGAAGAACACAAATGAAATGACACGGGTGGATCCATCTGTGGTTTGTGAGAAGGACACACATGAAATAACACTGGTCGATCCATGCATGGTCTGTGAGAAGAACACACATGCAATGACACTGGTGTGGTCTATGAGAGGAACACACATGCAATGACACCGGTGGATCCATACGTGGTGTGTGAGAAGAACACACATGCAATGACACTGGTGGATCCATCTGAGGTTTGTGAGAAGGACACACATGAAATGACACTGGTGGATCCATGTGTGGTCTGTGAGAAGAACACACATGCAATGACACTAGTATGGTTCATGGGAAGAACACACATGCAATGACACTGGTGGATCCATGTGTGGTTAATGAGAAGAACACACATGCAATGACACTGGGAGTGGTTCATAATATGGTTTGTGAGAAGAACACACATGAAATGACTCTAGCTGCGGTCCATGAGAAGAACACACATGCAATGACTCTAACTGTGGTTCATGAAAAGAGCAGACATGCAATGACACTGGTGGATCCATGTGTTGTTAATGAGAAGAACACACATGCAATGACACTGGGTGTGGTTCATGATATGGTTTGTGAGAAGAACACACATGCAATGACTCTAGCTGCGGTCTATGAGAGGAACACACATGCAATGACTCTAACTATGGTTCATGAAACGAGCAGACATGCGATTACACCGGTGGATCCATGTGTAGTCTATGAGAGGAACACACATGCAATGACACGGGTGGATCCATACGTGGTCTGTGAGAAGAACACACATGCAATGACACCGGTGGATCCATGCGTGGTCTGTGAAAAGAACACACATGCAATGACACTGGTGGATCCATATGTGGCTTGTGAGAAGGACAGACATGCAATGACACTGGTGGATCCATGTGTGGTCTGTGGCAAGAACACACATGCAATGACACTGGTGATATGTGGTTTGTGAAAAGAACAAACAAGCAATGACTCTAACTCTGGTTCATGAAAAGAGCAGACATGCAATGACACTGGTGGATCCATGTGTGGTTAATGAGAAGAACACACATGCAATGACACTGGGTGTGGTTCATGATATGGTTTGTGAGAAGAACACACATGCAATGACTCTAGCTATGGTTTATGAGACGAACACACATGCAATGACTCTAACTGTGGTTCATGAAAAGAGCAGACATGCGATGACACCGGTGGATCCATGTGTGGTCTATGAGAGGAACACACATGGAATGACAACGGTGGATCCTTACGTGGTTTGTGAAAAGAACACACATGCCATGACACTGGTGGATCCATACGTGGTCTGTGGGAAGAACACACATGCAATGACGCTGGTGGATCCATCTGTGGTTTGCGAGAAGGACACACATGCAATGACACTGGTGGATCCATGTGTGGTCTGTGGGAAGAACACACATGAAATGACACTGGTGATATGTGGTTTGTGAAAAGAACAGACATGCAAAGACTCTAACTGTGGTTCATGAAAAGAGCAGACATGCAATGAAACTGGTGGATCCATGTGTGGATAATGAGAAGAACACACATGTAATGACACTAGGTGTGGTTCTTGATATGGTTTGTGTGAAGAACACACATGCAATCACTCTAGCTATGGTTTATGAGAAGAACACACATGCAATGACTCTAACTGTGGTTCATGAAAAGAGTAGACATGCGATGACACCAGTGGATCCATGTGTGGTCTATGAGAGGAACACACATGCAATGACACCGGTGGATCCTTACGTGGTCTGTGAAAAGAACACACATGCAATGACATTGGTGGATCCATACGTGGTCTGCGGGAAGAACACACATGCAATGACACTGGTGGATCCATCTGTGGTTTGTGAGAAGGACACACATGCAATGACACTGGTGGATCCATGTGTGGTCTATGGGAAGAACACATGCAATGACACTGGTGTGGTTCATGGGAAGAACGCACATGCAATGACACTGGTGGATCCACGTGTGGTTAATGGGAAGAACACACATGCAATGACATTGGGTGTGGTTCATGATATGGTTTTTGAGAAGAACACACATGCAATGACTCTAGCTGTGGTTCATGAGAAGAACACACATGCAATAACTCTAACTGTGGTTCATGAAAAGAGCAGACATGCGATGACACCGGTGGATCCATATGTGGTTTGTGAAAAGAACAGACATGCAATAACTCCATGTGTGGTTCATGAAAAGAGCAGACATGCAATGACACTGGTGGATCCATGTGTGGTTAATGAGAAGAACACACATGCAATGACACTGGGTGTGGTTCATGATATGGTTTGTGAGAAGAACACACATGCAATGACTTTAGCTTTGGTCTATGAGAGGAACACACATGCAATGACTCTAAATGTGGTTCATGAAAAGAGAAGACATGCGATGACACCAGTGGATCGATATGTGGTCTATGAGAGGAACACACATGCAATGACACCGGTGGATCCATACGTGGTCTATGAGAAGAAAACACATGCAATGACACTGGTGGATCCATCTGTGGTTTGTGAGAAGGACACACATGCAATGACGCTGGTGGATCCATGTGTGGTCTGTGAGAAGAACACACATGCAATGACACTGGTGTGGTTCATGGGAAGAACACACATGCAATGACACTAGTGTGGTTCCTGGGAAGAACACACATGCAATGACACTGGTGGATCCATGTGTGGTTAATGAGAAGAATACACATGCAATGACACTGGGTGTGGTTCATGATATGGTTTGTGAGAAGAACACCCATGCAATGACTCTAGATGTGGTTCATGAGAAGAACACACATGCAATGACTCTAACTGTGGTTCATGAAAAGAGCAGACATGCGATGACACCGGTGGATCCATATGTGGTTTGTGAAAAGAACAGACATGCAACGACTCTAACTGTGGTTCATGAAAAGAGTAGACATGCAATGACACTGGTGGATCCATGTGTGGTTAATGAGAAGAACACACATGCAATGACACTGGGTGTGGTTCATGATATGGTTTGTGAGAAGAACACACATGCAATGACTCTAGCTGTGGTCTATGAGAGGAACACCCATGCAATGACTCTAACTGTGGTTCATGAAAAGAGCAGACATGCGATGAGACCGATGGATCCATGTGTGGTCTATGCGAGGAACACACATGGAATGACACTGATGGATCCATACGTGGTCTGTGAGAAGAACACACATGCAATGACACCGGTGGATCTATGCGTGGTCTATGAAAAGAACACACATGCAATGACACTGGTGGATCCATATGTTGTTTGTGAGAAGGACAGACATGCAATGACACTGGTGGATCCATATGTTGTTTGTGAGAAGGACAGACATGCAATGACACTGGTGGATCCATGTGTGGTCTGTGGGAAGAACACACATGCAATGACACTGGTGATATGTGGTTTGTGAAAAGAACACACATGCAATGACTCTAACTGTGGTTCATGAAAAGAGCAGACATGCAATGACACTGGTGGATCCATGTGTGGTTAATGAGAAGAACACACATGCAATGACACTCGGTGTGGTTCATGATATGGTTTGTGACAAGAACACACATGCAATGACTCTAGCTGTGGTTCATGAGAGGAACACACATGCAATGACTCTAACTGTGGTTCATGAAAAGAGCAGACATACGATGACACCGGTGGATCCATGTGTGGTCTATGAGAGGAACACACATGCAATGACACCGGTGGATCCTTACGTGGTCTACGAAAAGAACACAAATGCAATGACACTGGTGGATCCATACGTGGTCTGTGGGAAGAACACACATGCAATGACACTAGTGGATCCATCTGTGGTTTGTGAGGACACACATGCAATGACATTGGTGGATCCATGTGTGGTCTGTGGGAAGAACACACATGCAATGTCACTGGTGATATGTGGTTTGTGAACAGAACAGAAATGCAATGACTCTAACTGTGGTTCATGACAAGAGCAGACATGCAATGACATTGGTGGATCCATGTGTGGTTAATGAGAAGAACACACATGCAATGACACTGGCTGTGCTTCATGATATGGTTTGTGAGAAGAACACACATGCCATGACTCTAGCTATGGTTCATGAGAGGAACACACATGCAATGACACCGGTGGATCCTTACGTGGTTTGTGAGAAGAACACACATGCGATGACACGAGTGGATCCATATGTGGTCTGTGGGAAGAACACACATGCAATGACACTGGTGGATCCATCTGTGGTTTGTGAGAAGGACACACATGCAATGACACTGGTGGATCCATGTGTGATCTGTGGGAAGAACACACATGCAATGACACTGGTGTGGTTCTTGGGAAGAACACACATGCAATGACACTGGTTGTGCTTCATGATATGGTTTGTGAGAAGAACACACATGCCATGACTCTAGCTGTGGTTCATGAGAGGAACACACACGCAATGACACCGGTGGATCCTTACGTGGTTTGTGAGAAGAACACACATGCGATGACACGAGTGGATCCATATGTGGTCTGTGGGAAGAACACACATGCAATGAAACTGGTGGATCCATCTGTGGTTTGCGAGAAGGACACACATGCAATGACACTGATGTGGTTCTTGGGAAGAACACACATGCAATGACACTGGTGGATCCATGTGTGGTTAATGAGAAGAACACACATGCAATGACACTGGGTGTGGTTCTTGATATGGTTTGTGTGAGAACACACAAGCAATCACTCTAGCTGTGGTCTATGAGAAGAACACACATGCAATTACTCTAACTGTGGTTCATGAAAAGAGCAGACATGCGATGACACCAGTGGATCCATATGTGGTTTGTGAAAAGAACATACATGCAATGACCCTAGCCGTGGTTCATGAAAAGAGCAGACATGCAATGACACTGGTGGATCCATGTGTGGTTAATGAGAAGAACACACATGCAATGACAATGGGTGTGGTTCATGCTATGGTTTGTGAGAAGAACACACATGCAATGATTCTAGCTGTGGTCTATGAGAGGAACACACATGCAATGACTCTAACTGTGGTTCATGAAAAGGGCAGACATGCGATGACACCGGTGGATCCATGTGTCGTCTATGATAGGAACACACATGCAATGACACCGGTGGATCCATACATGGTCTGTGAGAAGAACACACATGTAATGACACCGGTGGATCCATGCGTGGTCTGTGAAAAGAACACACATGCAATGACACTGGTGGATCCATATGTGGTATGTGAGAAGGACACACATGCAATTACACTGGTGGATCCATGTGTGGTCTGTGGGAAGAACACACATGCAATGACACGGGTGATATCTGGTTTGTGAACAGAACAGACATGCAATGACTCGAACTGTGGTTCATGAAAAGAGCAGACATGCAATGCCACTGGTGGATCCATGTGTGGTTAATGAGAAGAACACACATGCAATGACAATGGGTGTGGTTCATGATATGGTTTGTGAGAAGAACACACATGCAATGACTCTAGCTGTGGTTCATGAGAGGAACACACATGCAATGACTCTAACTTTGGTTCATGAAAAGAGCAGACATGCGATGACACTAGTGGATCCATGTGTGGTCTATGAGAGGAACACACATGCAATGACACCGGTGGACCCTTACGTCGTCTACGAAAAGAACACACATGCAATGAAACTGGTGGATCCATACGTGGTCTGTGGGAAGAACACACATGCAATGACACTGGTGGATCCATCTATGGTTTGTGACAAGGACACACATGCAATTACACTGGTGGATCCATGTGTGGTCTGTGGGAAGAACACACATACAATGACACTGGTGATCTGTGGTTTTTGAACAGAACAGACATGCAATGACTCTAACTGTGGTTCATGAAAAGAGCATAGATGCAATGACATTGGTGGATCCATGTGTGGTTAATGAGAAGAACACACATGCAATGACACTGGGTGTGCTTCATGATATGGTTTGTGAGAAGAACACACATGCCATGACTGTATTTGTGGTTCATGAGAGGAACACACATGCAATGACACCGGTGGATCCTTACGTGGTCTGTGAGAAGAACACACATGCAATGACACGAGTGGATCCATATGTGGTCTGTGGGAAGAACACACATGCAATGACACTGGTGGATCCATCTGTGGTTTGTGAGAAGGACACACATGCAATGACACTGGTGGATCCTTACGTGGTTTGTGAAAAGAACACACATGCAATGACACTGGTGGATCCATACGAGGTCCGTGGGAAGAACACACATGCAATGACACTGGTGGATCCATCTGTGGTCTGTGGGAAGAACACACATGAAATGACACTGGTGATATGTGGTTTGTGAAAAGAAAAGACATGCAAAGACTCTAACTGTGGTTCATGAAAAGAGCAGAAATGCAATGAGACTGGTGGATCCATGTGTGGTTAATGAGAAGAACACACATGCAATGACACTAGGTGTGGTTCATGATATGGTTTGTGAGAGGAACACACATGCAATGACTCTAGCTATGGTTCATGAGAGGAACACATATGCAATGACTCTAACCGTGGTTCATGAAAAGAGCAGACATGCGATGACACTGGTGGATCCATGTGTGGTCTGTGAGAAGAACACACATGCAATGACACTGGTGGATCCATGCGTGGTATGTGAGAAGAACACACATGCAATGACACTAGTGTGGTCTATGAGAATAACACACATCCAATGACACCGGTGGATCCAAACGTGGTCTGTGAGAAGAACACACATGTAATGACACTGGTGTGGTTCCTGGGAAGAACACACATGCAATGACACTGGTGGATCCATGTGTGGTTAATGAGAAGAACACACATGCAATGACACTGGGTGTGGTTCATGATATGGTTTGTGAGAAGAACACACATGCAATGACTCTAGCTGTGGTTCATGAGAAGAACACACATGCAATGACTCTAACTGTGGTTCATGAAATGAGCAGACATGCGATGACACTGGTGGATCCATATGTGGTTTGTGAAAAGAACAGACATGCAATGACTCTAACTGTGGTTCATGAAAATAGTAGACATGCAATGACACTAGTGGATCCATGTGTGGTTAATGATAACAACACACATGCAATGACACTAGGTGTGGTTCATGATATGGTTTGTGAGAAGAACACACATGCAATGACTCTAGCTATGGTCTATGAGAGGAACACACATGCAATGACTCTAACTGTGGTTCATGAAAAGAGCAGACATGCGATGACACCGGTGGATCCATATGTGGTCTATGAGAGGAACACACATGCAATGACACCGGTGGATCCATACGTGGTCTGTGAGAAGAACACAAATGCAATGACACTGGTGGATCCATCTGTGGTTTGTGAGAAGGACGCATATGCAATGACACTGGTGGATCCATGCGTGGTCTCTGAGAAGAACACACATGCAACGACACTGGTGTGGTCTATGAGAGGAACACACATGCAACGACACCGGTGGATCCATACGTGGTCTGTGAGAAGAACACACATGCAATGACACTGGTGGATCCATCTGTTGTTTGTGAGAAGGACACACATGTAATGACACTAGTGGATCCATGTGTGGTCTGTGAGAAGAACGCACATGCAATGACACTAGTGTGGTTCATGGGAAGAACACACATGCAATGACACTGATGGATCCATGTGTGGTATGTGAGAAGAACACACATGCAATGACACTGGTGTAGTCTATCATAAGAACACACATCCAATGACACCGGTGGATCCATACGTGGTCTGTGAGAAGAACACACATGCAATGACACTGGTGTGGTTCCTGGGAAGAACACACATGCAATGACACTGGTGGATCCATGTGTGGTTAATGAGAAGAACGCACATGCAATGACACTGGGTGTGGTTCAAGATATGGTTTGTGAGAAGAACACACATGCAATGACTCTAGCTGTGGTTCATGAGAAGAACACACATGCAATGACTCTAACTGTGGTTCATGAAAAGAGCAGACATGCGATGACACCGGTGGATCCATATGTGGTTTGTGAAAAGAACAGACATGCAATGACTCTAACTATGGTTCATGAAAAGAGCAGACATGCAATGACACTGGTGGATCCATGTGTCTTTAATGAGAAGAACACACATGCAATGACACTGGGTGTGGTTCATGATATGGTTTGTGAGAAGAACACACATGCAATGACTCTAGCTGTGGTCTATGAGAGGAACACCCATGCAATGACTCTAACTGTGGTTCATGAAAAGAGCAGACATGCGATGACACCGATGGATCCTTGTGTGGTCTATGAGAGGAACACACATGCAATGACACTGATGGATCCATACGTGGTCTGTGAGAAGAACACACATGCAATGACACCGGTGGATCCATGCGTGGTCTATGAAAAGAACACACATGCAATGACACTGGTGGATCCATATGTTGTTTGTGAGAAGGACAGACATGCAATGACACTGGTGGATCCATGTGTGGTCTGTGAGAAGAACACACATGCAATGACACTGGTGATATGTGGTTTGTGAAAAGAACACACATGCAATGACTCCAACTGTGGTTCATGAAAAGAGCAGACATGCAATGACACTGGTGGATCCATGTGTGGTTAATGAGAAGAACGCACATGCAATGACACTCGGTGTGGTTCATGATATGGTTTGTGAGAAGAACACACATGCAATGACTCTAGCTGTGGTTCATGAGAGGAACACACATGCAATGACTCTAACTGTGGTTCATGAAAAGAGCAGACATACGATGACACCGGTGGATCCATGTGTGGTCTATGAGAGGAACACACATGCAATGACACCAGTGGATCCTTACGTGGTCTACGAAAAGAACACACATGCAATGACACTGGTGGATTCATACGTGGTCTGTGGGAAGAACACACATGCAATGACACTAGTGGATCCATCTGTGGTTTGTGAGGACACACATGCAATGACACTGGTGGATCCATGTGTGGTCTATGGGAAGAACACACATGCAATGTCACTTGTGATATGTGGTTTCTGAACAGAACAGAAATGCAATGACTCTAACTGTGGTTCATGACAAGAGCAGACGTGCAATGACATGTGTGGTTAATGAGAAGAATACACATGCAATGACACTGGGTGTGCTTCATGATATGGTTTGTGAGAAGAACACACATGCCATGACTCTAGGTGTGGTTCATGAGAGGAACACACATGCAATGACACCGGTGGATCCTTACGTGGTCTGTGAGAAGAACACACATGCGATGACACGAGTGGATCCATATGTGGTCTGTGGGAAGAACACACATGTAATGACACTGGTGGATCCATCTGTGGTTTGTGAGAAGGACACACATGCAATGACACTGGTGGATCCATGTGTGATCTGTGGGAAGAACACACATATAATGACACTGGTGTGGTTCTTGGGAAGAACACACATGCAATGACACTGGTGGATCCATGTGTGGTTAATGAAAAGAACACACATGCAATGACACTGGGTGTGGTTCTTGATATGGTTTGTGTGAAGAACACACATGCAATCACTCTAGCTGTGGTCTATGAGAAGAACACACATGCATTGACTCTAACTGTGGTTCATGAAAAGAGCAGACATGCGATGACATCAGTGGATCCATATGTGGTTTGTGAAAATAACATACATGCAATGACTCTAACTGTGGTTCATGAAAAGAGCAGACATGCAATGACACTGGTGGATCCATGTGTGGTTAACGAGAAGAACACACATGTAATGACACTGGGTGTGGTTCATGATATGGTTTGTGAGAAGAACACACATCCAATGACTCTAGCTGTGGTCTATGAGAGGAACACACATGCAATGACTCTAACTGTGGTTCATGAAACGAGCAGACATGCGATGACACCGGTGGATCCATGTGTGGTCTATGAGAGGAACACATATGCAATGACACTGATGGATCCATACATGGTCTGTGAGAAGAACACACATGGAATGACACCAGTGGATCCATGCGTGGTCTATGAAAAGAACACACATGCAATGACACTGGTGGATCCATATGTTGTTTGTGAGAAGGACAAACATGCAATGACACTGGTGGATCCATGTGTGGTCTGTGGGAAGAACACACATGCGACACTGGTGATATGTGGTTTGTGAAAAGAACAGACATGCAATGACTCTAAATGTGGTTCATGAAAAGAGCAGACATGCAATGACACTGGTGGATCCATGTGTGGTTAATGAGAAGAACACACATGCAATGACACTCGGTGTGGTTCATGATATGGTTTGTGAGAAGAACACACATGCAATGACTCTAGCTGTGGTTCATGAGAGGAACACACATGCAATGACTCTAACTGTGGTTTATGAAAAGAGCAGACATACGATGACACCGGTGGATCCATGTGTGGTCTATGAGAGGAACACACATGCAATGACACCGGTGGATCCTTACGTGGTCTACGAAAAGAACACACATGCAATGACACTGGTGGATCCATTCGTGGTCTGTGGGAAGAACACACATGCAATGACACTGGTGGATCCATCTGTGGTTTGCGAGAAGGACACACGTGCAATGACACTGGTGGATCCATGTGTGGTCCGTGGGAAGAACACACATGCAATGTCACTGGTGATATGTGGTTTGTGAACAGAACAGAAATGCAATGACTCTAACTGTGGTTCATGACAAGAGCAGACATGCAATGACATTGGTGGATCCATGTGTGGTTAATGAGAAGAATACACATGCAATGACACTGGGTGTGCTTCATGATATGGTTTGTGAGAAGAGCACACATGCCATGACTCTAGGTGTGGTTCATGAGAGGAACACACATGCAATGACACCGGTGGATCCTTACGTGGTCTGTGAAAATAACACACATGCGATGACACGAGTGGATCCATATGTGGTCTGTGGGAAGAACACACATGCAATGACACTGGTGGATCCATCTGTGGTTTGTGAGAAGGACACACATGCAATGACACTGGTGGATCCATGTGTGATCTGTGGGAAGAACACACATGTAATTACACTGGTGTGGTTCTTGGGAAGAACACACATGCAATGACACTGGTGGATCCACGTGTGGTTAATTAAAAGAACACACATGCAATGACACTGGGTGTGGTTCTTGATATGGTTTGTGTGAAGAACACACATGCAATCACTCTAGCTGTGGCCTATGAGAAGAACACACATGCAATGACTCTAACTGTGGTTCATGAAAAGAGCAGACATGCGATGACATCAGTGGATTCATATGTGGTTTGTGAAAAGAACATACATGCAATGACTCTAACTGTGGTTCATGAAAAGAGCAGACATGTAATGACACTGGTGGATCCATGTGTGGTTAATGAGAAGAACACACATGCAATGACACTGGGTGTGGTTCATGATATGTTTTGTGAGAAGAACACACATCCAATGACTCTAGCTGTGGTCTATGAGAGGAACACACATGCAATGACTCTAACTGTGGTTCATGAAACGAGCAGACATGCGATGACACCGGTGGATCCATGTGTGGTCTATGAGAGGAACACACATGCAATGACACTGATGGATCCATACATGATCTGTGAGAAGAACACACATGGAATGACACCAGTGGATCCATGCGTGGTCTATGAAAAGAACACACATGCAATGACACTGGTGGATCCATATGTTGTTTGTGAGAAGGACAGACATGCAATGACACTGGTGGATCCATGTGTGGTCTGTGGGAAGACCACACATACAATGACACTGGTGATATGTGGTTTGTGAAAAGAACAGACATGCAATGACTCTAACTGTGGTTCATGAAAAGAGCAGACATGCAATGACACTGGTGGATCCATGTGTGGTTAATGAGAAGAACACACATGCAATGACACTCGGTGTGGTTCATGATATGGTTTGTGAGAAGAACACACATGCAATGACTCTAGCTGTGGTTCATGAGAGGAACACACATGCAATGACTCTAACTGTGGTTCATGAAAAGAGCAGACATACGATGACACCGGTGGATCCATGTGTGGTCTATGAGAGGAACACACATGCAATGACACCGGTGGATCCTTACGTGGTCTACGAAAAGAACACACATGCAATGACACTGGTGGATCCATTCGTGGTCTGTGGGAAGAACACACATGCAATGACACTGGTGGATCCATCTGTGGTTTGCGAGAAGGACACACGTGCAATGACACTGGTGGATCCATGTGTGGTCCGTGGGAAGAACACACATGCAATGTCACTGGTGATATGTGGTTTGTGAACAGAACAGAAATGCAATGACTCTAACTGTGGTTCATGACAAGAGCAGATATGCAATGACATTGGTGGATCCATGTGTGGTTAATGAGAAGAATACACATGCAATGACACTGGGTGTGCTTCATGATATGGTTTGTGAGAAGAGCACACATGACATGACTCTAGGTGTGGTTCATGAGAGGAACACACATGCAATGACACCGGTGGATCCTTACGTGGTCTGTGAGAAGAACACACATGCGATGACACGAGTGGATCCATATGTGGTCTGTGGGAAGAACACACATGCAATGACACTGGTGGATCCATCTGTGGTTTGTGAGAAGGACACACATGCAATGACACTGGTGGATCCATGTGTGATCTGTGGGAAGAACACACATGTAATTACACTGGTGTGGTTCTTGGGAAGAACACACATGCAATGACACTGGTGGATCCACGTGTGGTTAATTAAAAGAACACACATGCAATGACACTGGGTGTGGTTCTTGATATGGTTTGTGTGAAGAACACACATGCAATCACTCTAGCTGTGGCCTATGAGAAGAACACACATGCAATGACTCTAACTGTGGTTCATGAAACGAGCAGACATGCGATGACACCGGTGGATCCATGTGTGGTCTATGAGAGGAACACACATGCAATGACACTGATGGATCCATACATGGTCTGTGAGAAGAACACACATGGAATGACACCAGTGGATCCATGCGTGGTCTATGAAAAGAACACACATGCAATGACACTGGTGGATCCATATGTTGTTTGTGAGAAGGACAGACATGCAATGACACTGGTGGATCCATGTGTGGTCTGTGGGAAGAACACACATACAATGACACTGGTGATATGTGGTTTGTGAAAAGAACAGACATGCAATGACTCTAACTGTGGTTCATGAAAAGAGCAGACATGCAATGACACTGGTGGATCCATGTGTGGTTAATGAGAAGAACACACATGCAATGACACTCGGTGTGGTTCATGATATGGTTTGTGAGAAGAACACACATGCAATGACTCTAGCTATGGTTCATGAGAGGAACACACATGCAATGACTCTAACTGTGGTTCATGAAAAGAGCAGACATACGATGACACCGGTGGATCCATGTGTGGTCTATGAGAGGAACACACATGCAATGACACCGGTGGATCCTTACGTGGTCTACGAAAAGAACACACATGCAATGACACTGGTGGATCCATTCGTGGTCTGTGGGAAGAACACACATGCAATGACACTGGTGGATCCATCTGTGGTTTGCGAGAAGGACACACATGTAATGACACTGGTGGATCCATGTGTCGTATGTGGGAAGAACACACATGCAATGACACTGGTGATCTGTGGTTTGTGAACAGAACAAACATGCAATGACTCTAACTGTGGTTCATGACAAGAGCAGACATGCAATGACATTGGTGGATCCATATGTGGTTAATGAGAAGAACACACATGCAATGATGCTGGGTGTGCTTCATGATATCGTTTGTGAGAAGAGCACACATGCCATGACTATAGTTGTGGTTCATGAGAGGAACACACATGCAATGACACCGGTGGATCCTTACGTGGTCTGTGAGAAGAACACACATGCGATGACATGAGTGGATCCATATGTGGTCTGTGGGAAGAACACACATGCAATGACACTGGTGGATCCATCTGTGGTTTGTGAGAAGGACACACATGCAATGACACTGGAGGATCCATGTGTGATCTGTGGGAAGAACACACATGCAATGACACTGGTGTGGTTCTTGGGACGAACACACATGCAATGACACTGGTGGATCCATGTGTGGTTATTGAGAAGAACACACATGCAATGACACTGGGTGTGGTTCTTGATATGGTTTGTGTGAAGAACACACATGCAATCACTCTAGCTGTGGTCTATGCGAAGAACACACATGCAATGACTCTAACTATGGTTCATGAAAAGAGCAGACATGCGATGACACCAGTGGATCCATATGTGGTTTGTGAAAAGAACATACATGCAATGACCCTAACTGTGGTTCATGAAAAGAGCAGACATGCAATGACACTGGTGGATCCATGTGTGGTTAATGAGAAGAACACACATGCAATGACACTAGGTGTGGTTCATGATATGGTTTGTGAGAACAACACACATCCAATGACTCTAGTTGTGGTCTATGAGAGGAATACACATGCAATGACTCTAACTGTGGTTCATGAAAAGAGCAGACATGTGATGACACCGGTGGATACATGTGTGGTCTATGAGAGGAACACACATGCAATGACACCGGTGGATCAATACGTGGTCTGTGAGAAGAACACACATGCAATGCCACTGGTGGATCCATGCGTGGTCGGTGAAAAGAACACACATGCAATGACACTGGTGGATCCATATGTGGTTTGTGAGAAGGACACACATGCAATGACACTGGTGGATCCATGTGTGGTCTGTGGGAAGAACACACATGTAATGCCACTAGTGATATGTGGTTTGTGAAAAGAACAAATATGCAATGACTCTAACTGTGGTTCATGAAAAGAGCAGACATGCAATGACACTGGTGGATCCATGTGTCGTTAATGAGAAGAACACAGATGCAATGACACTGGGTGTGGTTCATGATATGGTTTGTGAGAAGAACACACATGTAATGACTCTAGCTATGGTTCATGAGAGGAACACACATGCAATGACTCTAACTGTGGTCCATGAAAAGAGCAGACATGCGATGACACCGGTGGATCCATGTGTGGTCTATGAGAGGAACACACATGCAATGACACCGGTGGATCCTTACGTGGTCTATGAAAAGAATACACATGCAATGACACTGGTGGATCCATACGTGGTTTGTGGGAAGAACACACATGCAATGACACTGGTGGATCCATCTGTGGTTTGTGAGAAGGACACACATACAATGACACTGGTGGATCCATATGTGGTCTGTGGGAAGAACACACATGCAATGGCACTGGTGATATGTGGTGTGAAAAGAACAGACATGCAATGACTCTAACTGTGGTTAATGACAAGAGCAGACATGCAATGACACTGGTGGATCCATGTGTGGTTAACGATTAGAACACACATGCAATCACACTAGGTGTGGTTCATTATATGGTTTGTGAGAAGAACACACATGCAATGACTCTAGCTATGGTTCATGAGAGGAACACACATGCAATGACTCTAATGTGGTTCATGAAAAGGGCATACATGCGATGACACCGGTGGATCCATGTGTGGTCTATGAGAGGAACACACATGCAATGACACCAGTGGATCCTTACGTGGTCTGTGAGAAGAACACACATGTGATGACAAGAGTGGATCCATACGTGGTCTGTGAGAAGAACACACATGCAATGACACTAGTGGATCTATCTATGGTTTGTGAGAAGGACACACATGCAATGACACTGGTGGATCCATGTGTGGTCTGTGGGAAGAACACACATGCAATGACACTGGTGTGGTTCATGGGAATAACACACATGCAATGACACTAGTGGATCCATGTGTGGTTAATGGGAAGAACACACATGCAATGACACTAGGTGTGGTTCATGATATGGTTTGTGAGAAGAACACACATGCAATCACTCTAGCTGTGGTCTGTGAGAAGAACACACATGCAATGACTCTAACTGTGGTTCATGAAAAGAGCAGACATGTGATGACAACGGTGGATCCATATGTGGTTTGTGAAAAGATCAGACATGCAATGACTTTAACTGTGGTTCATGAAAAGAGTAGACATGCAATGACAATGGTGGATCCATGTGTGGTTAATGAGAAGAACACACATGCAATAACACTGGGTGTGGTTCATGATATGGTTTGTGAGAAGAACACACATGCAATGACTCTAGATGTGGTTTATGGGAGGAACACACATGCAATGACTCTAACTGTGGTTCATGAAACGACCAGACATGCGATGACACCGGTGGATCCATGTGTGGTCTATGAGAGGAACACACATGCAATGACACTGATGGATCCATACATGGTCTGTGAGAAGAACACACATGGAATGACACCAGTGGATCCATGCGTGGTCTATGAAAAGAACACACATGCAATGACACTGGTGGATCCATGTGTGGTTTGTGAGAAGGACACACATGCAATGACACTGGTGGATCCATGTGTGGTCTGTGGGAAGAACACACATGTAATGCCACTAGTGATATGTGGTTTGTGAAAAGAACAAATATGCAATGACTCTAACTGTGGTTCATGAAAAGAGCAGACATGCAATGACACTGGTGGATCCATGTGTCGTTAATGAGAAGAACACAGATGCAATGACACTGGGTGTGGTTCATGATATGGTTTGTGAGAAGAACACACATGCAATGACTCTAGCTGTGATCTATGAGAGGAACACACATGCAATGACTCTAACTGTGGTTCATGAAAAGAGCAGACATGCGATGACACCGGTGGATCCATATGTGGTCTATGAGAGGAACACACATGCAATGACACTGGTGGATCCATACGTGGTCTATGAGAAGAACACAAATGCAATGACACTGGTGGATCCATCTGTGGTTTGTGAGAAGGACACACATGAAATGACACTGGTGGATCCATGAGTGGTTTGTGAGAAGAACACACATGCAATGACACTAGTGTGGTCTATGAGAGGAACACAAATGCAATGACACCGGTGGATCCATACGTGGTGCGTGAGAAGAACACAAATGCAATGACACTGGTGGATCCAACTTTGGTTTGTGAGAAGGACACACATGCAATGACACTGGAGGATCCATGTGTGATCTGTGGGAAGAACACACATGCAATGACACTGGTGTGGTTCTTGGGACGAACACACATGCAATGACACTGGTGGATCCATGTGTGGTTATTGAGAAGAACACACATGCAATGACACTGGGTGTGGTTCTTGATATGGTTTGTGTGAAGAACACACATGCAATCACTCTAGCTGTGGTCTATGAGAAGAACACACATGCAATGACTCTAACTATGGTTCATGAAAAGAGTAGACATGCGATGACACCAGTGGATCCATATGTGGTTTGTGAAAAGAACATACATGCAATGACCCTAACTGTGGTTCATGAAAAGAGCAGACATGCAATGACACTGGTGGATCCATGTGTGGTTAATGAGAAGAACACACATGCAATGACACTAGGTGTGGTTCATGATATGGTTTGTGAGAACAACACACATCCAATGACTCTAGTTGTGGTCTATGAGAGGAATACACATGCAATGACTCTAACTGTGGTTCATGAAAAGAGCAGACATGTGATGACACCGGTGGATACATGTGTGGTCTATGAGAGGAACACACATGCAATGACACCGGTGGATCAATACGTGGTCTGTGAGAAGAACACACATGCAATGCCACTGGTGGATCCATGCGTGGTCGGTGAAAAGAACACACATGCAATGACACTGGTGGATCCATATGTGGTTTGTGAGAAGGACACACATGCAATGACACTGGTGGATCCATGTGTGGTCTGTGGGAAGAACACACATGTAATGCCACTAGTGATATGTGGTTTGTGAAAAGAACAAATATGCAATGACTCTAACTGTGGTTCATGAAAAGAGCAGACATGCAATGACACTGGTGGATCCATGTGTCGTTAATGAGAAGAACACAGATGCAATGACACTGGGTGTGGTTCATGATATGGTTTGTGAGAAGAACACACATGTAATGACTCTAGCTATGGTTCATGAGAGGAACACACATGCAATGACTCTAACTGTGGTCCATGAAAAGAGCAGACATGCGATGACACCGGTGGATCCATGTGTGGTCTATGAGAGGAACACACATGCAATGACACCGGTGGATCCTTACGTGGTCTATGAAAAGAATACACATGCAATGACACTGGTGGATCCATACGTGGTTTGTGGGAAGAACACACATGCAATGACACTGGTGGATCCATCTGTGGTTTGTGAGAAGGACACACATACAATGACACTGGTGGATCCATATGTGGTCTGTGGGAAGAACACACATGCAATGGCACTGGTGATATGTGGTGTGAAAAGAACAGACATGCAATGACTCTAACTGTGGTTAATGACAAGAGCAGACATGCAATGACACTGGTGGATCCATGTGTGGTTAACGATTAGAACACACATGCAATCACACTAGGTGTGGTTCATTATATGGTTTGTGAGAAGAACACACATGCAATGACTCTAGCTATGGTTCATGAGAGGAACACACATGCAATGACTCTAATGTGGTTCATGAAAAGGGCATACATGCGATGACACCGGTGGATCCATGTGTGGTCTATGAGAGGAACACACATGCAATGACACCAGTGGATCCTTACGTGGTCTGTGAGAAGAACACACATGTGATGACAAGAGTGGATCCATACGTGGTCTGTGAGAAGAACACACATGCAATGACACTAGTGGATCTATCTATGGTTTGTGAGAAGGACACACATGCAATGACACTGGTGGATCCATGTGTGGTCTGTGGGAAGAACACACATGCAATGACACTGGTGTGGTTCATGGGAATAACACACATGCAATGACACTAGTGGATCCATGTGTGGTTAATGGGAAGAACACACATGCAATGACACTAGGTGTGGTTCATGATATGGTTTGTGAGAAGAACACACATGCAATCACTCTAGCTGTGGTCTGTGAGAAGAACACACATGCAATGACTCTAACTGTGGTTCATGAAAAGAGCAGACATGTGATGACAACGGTGGATCCATATGTGGTTTGTGAAAAGATCAGACATGCAATGACTTTAACTGTGGTTCATGAAAAGAGTAGACATGCAATGACAATGGTGGATCCATGTGTGGTTAATGAGAAGAACACACATGCAATAACACTGGGTGTGGTTCATGATATGGTTTGTGAGAAGAACACACATGCAATGACTCTAGATGTGGTTTATGGGAGGAACACACATGCAATGACTCTAACTGTGGTTCATGAAACGACCAGACATGCGATGACACCGGTGGATCCATGTGTGGTCTATGAGAGGAACACACATGCAATGACACTGATGGATCCATACATGGTCTGTGAGAAGAACACACATGGAATGACACCAGTGGATCCATGCGTGGTCTATGAAAAGAACACACATGCAATGACACTGGTGGATCCATGTGTGGTTTGTGAGAAGGACACACATGCAATGACACTGGTGGATCCATGTGTGGTCTGTGGGAAGAACACACATGTAATGCCACTAGTGATATGTGGTTTGTGAAAAGAACAAATATGCAATGACTCTAACTGTGGTTCATGAAAAGAGCAGACATGCAATGACACTGGTGGATCCATGTGTCGTTAATGAGAAGAACACAGATGCAATGACACTGGGTGTGGTTCATGATATGGTTTGTGAGAAGAACACACATGCAATGACTCTAGCTGTGATCTATGAGAGGAACACACATGCAATGACTCTAACTGTGGTTCATGAAAAGAGCAGACATGCGATGACACCGGTGGATCCATATGTGGTCTATGAGAGGAACACACATGCAATGACACTGGTGGATCCATACGTGGTCTATGAGAAGAACACAAATGCAATGACACTGGTGGATCCATCTGTGGTTTGTGAGAAGGACACACATGAAATGACACTGGTGGATCCATGAGTGGTTTGTGAGAAGAACACACATGCAATGACACTAGTGTGGTCTATGAGAGGAACACAAATGCAATGACACCGGTGGATCCATACGTGGTGCGTGAGAAGAACACAAATGCAATGACACTGGTGGATCCAACTTTGGTTTGTGAGAAGGACACACATGCAATGACACTGGAGGATCCATGTGTGATCTGTGGGAAGAACACACATGCAATGACACTGGTGTGGTTCTTGGGACGAACACACATGCAATGACACTGGTGGATCCATGTGTGGTTATTGAGAAGAACACACATGCAATGACACTGGGTGTGGTTCTTGATATGGTTTGTGTGAAGAACACACATGCAATCACTCTAGCTGTGGTCTATGAGAAGAACACACATGCAATGACTCTAACTATGGTTCATGAAAAGAGTAGACATGCGATGACACCAGTGGATCCATATGTGGTTTGTGAAAAGAACATACATGCAATGACCCTAACTGTGGTTCATGAAAAGAGCAGACATGCAATGACACTGGTGGATCCATGTGTGGTTAATGAGAAGAACACACATGCAATGACACTAGGTGTGGTTCATGATATGGTTTGTGAGAACAACACACATCCAATGACTCTAGTTGTGGTCTATGAGAGGAATACACATGCAATGACTCTAACTGTGGTTCATGAAAAGAGCAGACATGCGATGACACCGGTGGATACATGTGTGGTCTATGAGAGGAACACACATGCAATGACACCGGTGGATCAATACGTGGTCTGTGAGAAGAACACACATGCAATGCCACTGGTGGATCCATGCGTGGTCGGTGAAAAGAACACACATGCAATGACACTGGTGGATCCATATGTGGTTTGTGAGAAGGACACACATGCAATGACACTGGTGGATCCATGTGTGGTCTGTGGGAAGAACACACATGTAATGCCACTAGTGATATGTGGTTTGTGAAAAGAACAAATATGCAATGACTCTAACTGTGGTTCATGAAAAGAGCAGACATGCAATGACACTGGTGGATCCATGTGTGGTTAATGAGAAGAACACAGATGCAATGACACTGGGTGTGGTTCATGATATGGTTTGTGAGAAGAACACACATGTAATGACTCTAGCTATGGTTCATGAGAGGAACACACATGCAATGACTCTAACTGTGGTCCATGAAAAGAGCAGACATGCGATGACACCGGTGGATCCATGTGTGGTCTATGAGAGGAACACACATGCAATGACACCGGTGGATCCTTACGTGGTCTATGAAAAGAATACACATGCAATGACACTGGTGGATCCATACGTGGTTTGTGGGAAGAACACACATGCAATGACACTGGTGGATCCATCTGTGGTTTGTGAGAAGGACACACATACAATGACACTGGTGGATCCATATGTGGTCTGTGGGAAGAACACACATGCAATGGCACTGGTGATATGTGGTGTGAAAAGAACAGACATGCAATGACTCTAACTGTGGTTAATGACAAGAGCAGACATGCAATGACACTGGTGGATCCATGTGTGGTTAATGATTAGAACACACATGCAATCACACTAGGTGTGGTTCATTATATGGTTTGTGAGAAGAACACACATGCAATGACTCTAGCTATGGTTCATGAGAGGAACACACATGCAATGACTCTAATGTGGTTCATGAAAAGGGCATACATGCGATGACACCGGTGGATCCATGTGTGGTCTATGAGAGGAACACACATGCAATGACACCAGTGGATCCTTACGTGGTCTGTGAGAAGAACACACATGTGATGACAAGAGTGGATCCATACGTGGTCTGTGAGAAGAACACACATGCAATGACACTAGTGGATCTATCTATGGTTTGTGAGAAGGACACACATGCAATGACACTGGTGGATCCATGTGTGGTCTGTGGGAAGAACACACATGCAATGACACTCGTGTGGTTCATGGGAATAACACACATGCAATGACACTGGTGGATCCATGTGTGGTTAATGGGAAGAACACACATGCAAGGACACTAGGTGTGGTTCATGATATGGTTTGTGAGAAGAACACACATGCAATCACTCTAGCTGTGGTCTGTGAGAAGAACACACATGAAATGACTCTAACTGTGGTTCATGAAAAGAGCAGACATGTGATGACAACGGTGGATCCATATGTGGTTTGTGAAAAGATCAGACATGCAATGACTTTAACTGTGGTTCATGAAAAGAGCAGACATGCAATGACAATGGTGGATCCATGTGTGGTTAATGAGAAGAACACACATGCAATAACACTGGGTGTCGTTCATGATATGGTTTGTGAGAAGAACACACATGCAATGACTCTAGATGTGGTTTATGAGAGGAACACACATGCAATGACTCTAACTGTGGTTCATGAAACGACCAGACATGCGATGACACCGGTGGATCCATGTGTGGTCTATGAGAGGAACACACATGCAATGACACTGATGGATCCATACATGGTCTGTGAGAATAACACACATGGAATGACACCAGTGGATCCATGCGTGGTCTATGAAAAGAACACACATGCAATGACACTGGTGGATCCATGTGTGGTTTGTGAGAAGGACACACATGCAATGACACTGGTGGATCCATGTGTGGTCTGTGGGAAGAACACACATGTAATGCCACTAGTGATATGTGGTTTGTGAAAAGAACAAATATGCAATGACTCTAACTGTGGTTCATGAAAAGAGCAGACATGCAATGACACTGGTGGATCCATGTGTCGTTAATGAGAAGAACACAGATGCAATGACACTGGGTGTGGTTCATGATATGGTTTGTGAGAAGAACACACATGCAATGACTCTAGCTGTGATCTATGAGAGGAACACACATGCAATGACTCTAACTGTGGTTCATGAAAAGAGCAGACATGCGATGACACCGGTGGATCCATATGTGGTCTATGAGAGGAACACACATGCAATGACACCGGTGGATCCATACGTGGTCTATGAGAAGAACACAAATGCAATGACACTGGTGGATCCATCTGTGGTTTGTGAGAAGGACACACATGAAATGACACTGGTGGATCCATGAGTGGTTTGTGAGAAGAACACACATGCAATGACACTAGTGTGGTCTATGAGAGGAACACAAATGCAATGACACCGGTGGATCCATACGTGGTGCGTGAGAAGAACACACATGCAATGACACTGGTGGATCCATCTGTGGTTTGTGAGAAGGACACACATGCAATGACACTGGTGGATCCATGTGTGGTCTGTGAGAAGAACACACATGCAATGACACTGGTGTGGTTCATGGGAAGAACACACATGCAATGACACTGGTGGATCCATGTGTGGTCTATGAGAAGAACACACATGCAATGACACTAGTGTGGTCTATGAGAAGAACACACATGCAATGACACCGGTGGATCCATACGTGGTCTGTGAGAAGAACACACATGCAATGACACTGGTGGATCAATCTGTGGTTCATGGGAACGACACACATGCAATGACACCGGTGGATCCATATGTGGTTTGTGAAAAGAACAGACATGCAAAGACTCTAACTGTGGTTCATGAAAAGAGCAGACATGCAATGACACTCGTAGATCCATGTGTGGTTAATGAGAAGAACACACATGCAATGACACTAGGTGTGGTTCATGATATGGTTTGTGAGAAGAACACACATGCAATGACTCTAGCTATCGTTCATGAGAGGAACACACATGCAATGACTCTAACCGTGGTTCATGAAAAGATCAGACATGCGATGACATCGGTGGATCCATGTGTGGTCCATGAGAGGAACACACATGCAATGACACCGGTGGATCCTTATGTGGTCTGTGAAAAGAACACACATGCAATGACACTGGTGGATCCATACGTGGTCTGTGGGAAGAACACACATGCGATGACAGTGGTGGATCCATCCGTGGTTTGTGAGAAGGACACACATGCAATGACACTGGTGGATCCATGTGTGGTCTGTGGGAAGAACACACATGCAATGACACTGGTGTTGTTCATGGGAAGAACACACATGTAATGACACTGGTGGATCCTTGTGTGGTTAATGAGAAGAACACACATGCAATGACATTGGGTGTGGTTCATGATATGGTTTGTGAGAAGAACACACATGCAATGACTCTAGATGTGGTTCATGAGAAGAACACACATGCAATGACTCTAACTGTGGTTCATGAAAAGAGCAGACATGCGATGACACCGGTGGATCCATAAGTGGTTTGTGAAAAGAACAGACATGCAATGACTCCATGTGTGGTTCATGAAAAGAGCAGACATGCAATGACACTGGTGGATCCATGTGTGGTTAATGAGAAGAACACACATGCAATGGCACTGGGTGTGGTTCATGATATGGTTTATGAGAAGAACACACATGCAATGACTCTAGCTGTGGTCTATGAGAGGAACACACATGCAATGACTCTAACTGTGGTTCATGAAAAGAGCAGACATGCAATGACACCAGTGGATCGATATGTGGTCTATGAGAGGAACACACATGCAATGACACCGGTGGATCCATACGTGGTCTGTGAGAAGAACACAAATGCAATGACACGGGTGGATCCATCTGTGGTTTGTGAGAAGGACACACATGCAATAACACTGTTGGATCCATGCATGGTCTGTGAGAAGAACACACATGCAATGACACTGGTGTGGTCTATGAGAGGAATACACATGCAATGACACCGGTGGATCCATACGTGGTGTGTGATAAGAACACACATGCAATGACACTGGTGGATCCATCTGTGGTTTGTGAGAAGGACACACATGAAATGACACTGGTGGATCCATGTGTGGTCTATGAGAAGAACACACATGCAATGACAATAGTATGGTTCATGGGAAGAACACAAATGCAATGACACTGGTGGATCCATGTGTGGTTAATGAGAAGAACACACATGCAATGGCACTGGGCGTGGTTCATGATATGGTTTGTGAGAAGAACACACATGCAATGACTCTAGCTGCGGTTCTTGAGAAGAACACACACGCAATGACTCTAACTGTGGTTCATGAAAAGAGCAGACATGCGATGACATCGGTGGATCCATGTGTGGTCTATGAGAGGAACACACATGCAATGACACCGGTGGATCCTTACGTGGTTTGTGAAAAGAACACACATGCAATGACACTGGTGGATCCATACGAGGTCCGTGGGAAGAACACACATGCAATGACACTGGTGGATCCATCTGTGGTATGTGGGAAGAACACACATGAAATGACACTGGTGATATGTGGTTTGTGAAAAGAACAGACATGCAAAGACTCTAACTGTGGTTCATGAAAAGAGCAGACATGCAATGAGACTGGTGGATCCATGTGTGGTTAATGAGAAGAACACACATGCAATGACACTAGGTTTGGTTCATGATATGGTTTGTGAGAGGAACACACATGCAATGACTCTAGCTATGGTTAATGAGAGGAACACATATGCAATGACTCTAACCGTGGTTCATGAAAAGAGCAGACATGCGATGACACTGGTGTGGTTCATGGGAAGAACACACATGCAATGACACTAGTGTGGTTCATGGGAAGAACACACATGCAATGACACTGGTGGATCCATGCGTGGTATGTGAGAAGAACACACATGCAATGACACTAGTGTGGTCTATGAGAAGAACACACATCCAATGACACCGGTGGATCCAAACGTGGTCTGTGAGAAGAACACACATGTAATGACACTGGTGTGGTTCCTAGGAAGAACACACATGCAATGACACTGGTGGATCCATGTGTGGTTAATGAGAAGAACACACATGCAATGACACTGGGTGTGGTTCAAGATATGGTTTGTGAGAAGAACACACATGAAATGACTCTAGATGTGGTTCATGAGAAGAACACACATGCAATGACTGTAACTGTGGTTCATGAAAAGAGCAGACATGCGATGACACCGGTGCATCCATATGTGGTTTGTGAAAAGAACAGACATGCAATGACTCTAACTGTGGTTCATGAAAAGAGCAGACATGCAATGACACTGGTGGATCCATGTGTCTTTAATGAGAAGAACACACATGCAATGACACTGGGTGTGGTTCATGATATGGTTTGTGAGAAGAACACACATGCAATGACTCTAGCTGTGGTCTATGAGAGGAACACCCATGCAATGACTCTAACTGTGGTTCATGAAAAGAGCAGACATGCGATGACACCGATGGATCCTTGTGTAGTCTATGAGAGGAACACACATGCAATGACACTGATGGATCCATACGTGGTCTGTGAGAAGAACACACATGCAATGACACCGGTGGATCCATGCGTGGTCTATGAAAAGAACACACATGCAATGACACTGGTGTATCCATATGTTGTTTGTGAGAAGGACAGACATGCAATGACACTGGTGGATCCATGTGTGGTATGTGAGAAGAACACACATGCAATGACACTGGTGATATGTGGTTTGTGAAAAGAACACACATGCAATGACTCTAACTGTGGTTCATGAAAAGAGCAGACATGCAATGACACTGGTGGATCCATGTGTGGTTAATGATAAGAACGCACATGCAATGACACTCGGTGTGGTTCATGATATGGTTTGTGAGAAGAACACACATGCAATGACTCTAGCTGTGGTTCATGAGAGGAACACACATGCAATGACTCTAACTGTGGTTCATGAAAAGAGCAGACATACGATGACACCGGCGGATCCATGTGTGGTCTATGAGAGGAACACACATGCAATGACACCAGTGGATCCTTACGTGGTCTACGAAAAGAACACACATGCAATGACACTGGTGGATCCATACGTGGTCTGTGGGAAGAACACACATGCAATGACACTAGTGGATCCATCTGTGGTTTGTGAGGACACACATGCAATGACACTGGTGGATCCATGTGTGGTCTGTGGGAAGAACACACATGCAATGTCACTGGTGATATGTGGTTTCTGAACAGAACAGAAATGCAATGACTCTAACTGTGGTTCATGACAAGAGCAGACATGCAATGACATTGGTGGATCCATGTGTGGTTAATGAGAAGAATACACATGCAATGACACTGGGTGGGCTTCATGATATGGTTTGTGAGAAGAACACACATGCCATGACTCTAGGTGTGGTTCATGAGAGGAACACACATGCAATGACACCGGTGGATCCTTACGTGGTCTGTGAGAAGAACACACATGCCATGACACGAGTGGATCCATATGTGGTCTGTGGGAAGAACACACATGCAATGAGACTGGTGGATCCATCTGTGGTTTGTGAGAAGGACACACATGCAATGACACTGGTGGATCCATGTGTGATCTGTGGGAAGAACACACATGTAATGACACTGGTGTGGTTCTTGGGAAGAACACACATGCAATGACACTGGTGGATCCATGTGTGGTTAATGAAAAGAACACACATGCAATGACACTGGGTGTGGTTCTTGATATGGTTTGTGTGAAGAACACACATGCAATCACTCTAGCTGTGGTCTATGAGAAGAACACACATGCAATGACCCTAACTGTGGTTCATGAAAAGAGCAGACATGCGATGACATAAGTGGATCCATATGTGGTTTGTGAAAAGAACATACATGCAATGACTCTAACTGTGGTTCACGAAAAGAGCAGACATGCAATGACACTGGTGGATCCATGTGTGGTTAACGAGAAGAACACACATGCAATGACACTGGGTGTGGTTCATGATATGGTTTGTGAGAAGAACACACATCCAATGACTCTAGCTGTGGTCTATGACAGGAACACACATGCAATGACTCTAACTGTGGTTCATGAAACGAGCAGACATGCGATGACACCGGTGGATCCATGTGTGGTCTATGAGAGGAACACATATGCAATGACACTGATGGATCCATACATGGTCTGTGAGAAGAACACACATGGAATGACACCAGTGGATCCATGCGTGGTCTATGAAAAGAACACACATGCAATGACACTGGTGGATCCATATGTTGTTTGTGAGAAGGACAGACATGCAATGACACTGGTGGATCCATGTGTGGTCTGTGGGAAGAACACACATGCAATGACACTGGTGATATGTGGTTTGTGAAAAGAACAGACATGCGATGACTCTAAATGTGGTTCATGAAAAGAGCAGACATGCAATGACACTGGTGGATCCATGTGTGGTTAATGAGAAGAACAGACATGCAATGACACTCGGTGTGGTTCATGATATGGTTTGTGAGAAGAACACACATGCAATGACTCTAGCTGTGGTTCATGAGAGGAACACACATGCAATGACTCTAACTGTGGTTCATGAAAAGAGCAGACATACGATGACACCGGTGGATCCATGTGTGGTCTATGAGAGGAACACACATGCAATGACACCGGTGGATCAATACATGGTCTGTGAGAAGAACACACATGCAATGCCACTGGTGGATCCATGCGTGGTCGGTGAAAAGAACACACATGCAATAACACTGGTGGATCCATATGTGGTTTGCGGGAAGGACACACATGCAATGACACTGGTGGATCCATGTGTGGTCCGTGGGAAGAACACACATGCAATGTCACTGGTGATATGTGGTTTCTGAACAGAACAGAAATGCAATGACTCTAACTGTGGTTCATGACAAGAGCAGACATGCACTGACATTGGTGGATCCATGTGTGGTTAATGAGAAGAATACACATGCAATGACACTGGGTGTGCTTCATGATATGGTTTGTGAGAAGAGCACACATGCCATGACTCTAGGTGTGGTTCATGAGAGGAACACACATGCAATGACACCGGTGGATCCTTACGTGGTCTGTGAGAAGAACACACATGCGATGACACGAGTGGATCCATATGTGGTATGTGGGAAGAACACACATGCAATGACACTAGTGGATCCATCTGTGGTTTGTGAGAAGGACACACATGCAATGACACTGGTGGATCCATGTGTGATCTGTGGGAAGAACACACATGTAATGACACTGGTGTGGTTCTTGGGAAGAACACACATGCAATGACACTGGTGGATCCACGTGTGGTTAATTAAAAGAACACACATGCAATGACACTGGGTGTGGTTCTTGATATGGTTTGTGTGAAGAACACACATGCAATCACTCTAGCTGTCGTCTATGAGAAGAACACACATGCAATGACTCTAACTGTGGTTCATGAAAAGAGCAGACATGCGATGACATCAGTGGATCCATATGTGGTTTGTGAAAAGAACATACATGCAATGACTCTAACTGTGGTTCATGAAAAGAGCAGACATGCAATGACACTGGTGGATCCATGTGTGGTTAATGAGAAGAACACACATGCAATGACACTGGGTGTGGTTCATGATATGTTTTGTGAGAAGAACACACATCCAATGACTCTAGCTGTGGTCTATGAGAGGAACACACATGCAATGACTCTAACTATGGTTCATGAAACGAGCAGACATGCGATGACACCGGTGGATCCATGTGTGGTCTATGAGAGGAACACACATGCAATGACATTGATGGATCCATACATGGTCTGTGAGAAGAACACACATGGAATGACACCAGTGGATCCATGCGTGGTCTATGAAAAGAACACACATGCAATGACACTGGTGGATCCATATGTTGTTTGTGAGAAGGACAGACATGCAATGACACTGGTGGATCCATGTGTGGTCTGTGGGAAGAACACACATACAATGACACTGGTGATATGTGGTTTGTGAAAAGAACATACATGCAATGACTCTAACTGTGGTTCATGAAAAGAGCAGACATGCAATGACACTGGTGGATCCATGTGTGGTTAATGAGAAGAACACACATGCAATGACACTCGGTGTGGTTCATGATATGGTTTGTGAGAAGAACACACATGTAATGACTCTAGCTGTGGTTCATGAGAGGAACACACATGCAATGACTCTAACTGTGGTTCATGAAAAGAGCAGACATACGATGACACCGGTGGATCCATGTGTGGTCTATGAGAGGAACACAGATGCAATGACACCGGTGGATCCTTACGTGGTCTACGAAAAGAACACACATGCAATGACACTGGTGGATCCATTCGTGGTCTGTGGAAAGAACACACATGCAATGACACTGGTGGATCCATCTGTGGTTTGTGAGGACACACATGCAATGACACTGGTGGATCCATGTGTTGTATGTGGCAAGAACACACATGCAATGACACTGGTGATCTGTGGTTTGTGAACAGAACAAACATGCAATGACTCTAACTGTGGTTCATGACAAGAGCAGACATGCAATGACATTGGTGGATCCATGTGTGGTTAATGATAAGAACACACATGCAATGACGCTGGGTGTGCTTCATGATATGGTTTGTGAGAAGAACACACATGCCATGACTGTAGTTGTGGTTCATGAGAGGAACACACATGCAATGACACCGGTGGATCCTTACGTGGTCTGTGAGAAGAACACACATGCGATGACATGAGTGGATCCATATGTGGTCTGTGGGAAGAACACACATGCAATGACACTGGTGGATCCATCTGTGGTTTGTGAGAAGGACACACATGCAATGACACTGGAGGATCCATGTGTGATCTGTGGGAAGAACACACATGCAATGACACTGGTGTGGTTCTTGGGACGAACACACATGCAATGACACTGGTGGATCCATGTGTGGTTATTGAGAAGAACACACATGCAATGAAACTAGGTGTGGTTCTTGATATGGTTTGTGTGAAGAACACACATGCAATCACTCTAGCTGTGGTCTATGAGAAGAACACACCTGCAATGACTCTAACTATGGTTCATGAAAAGAGCAGACATCCGATGACACCAGTGGATCCATATGTGGTTTGTGAAAAGAACATACATGCAATGACCCTAACTGTGGTTCATGAAAAGAGCAGACATGCAATGACACTTGTGGATCCATGTGTGGTTAATGAGAAGAACACACATGCAATGACACTAGGTGTGGTTCATGATATGGTTTTGTGAGAACAACACACATCCAATGACTCTAGTTGTGGTCTATGAGAGGAATACACATGCAATGACTCTAACTGTGGTTCATGAAAAGAGCAGACATGCGATGACACTGGTGGATACATGTGTGGTCTATGAGAGGAACACACATGCAATGACACCGGTGGATCAATACATGGTCTGTGAGAAGAACACACATGCAATGCCACTGGTGGATCCATGCGTGGTCGGTGAAAAGAACACACATGCAATGACACTGGTGGATCCATATGTGGTTTGTGAGAAGGACACACATGCAATGACACTGGTGGATCCATGTGTGGTCTATGGGAAGAACACACATGTAATGCCACTAGTGATATGTGGTTTGTGAAAAGAACAAATATGCAATGACTCTAACTGTGGTTCATGAAAAGAGCAGACATGCAATGACACTGGTGGATCCATGTGTGGTTAATGAGAAGAACACAGATGCAATGACACTGGGTGTGGTTCATGATATGGTTTGTGAGAAGAACACACATGCAATGACTCTAGCTATGGTTCATGAGAAGAACACACATGCAATAACTCTAACTGTGGTTCATGAAAAGAGCAGACATGCGATGACACAAGTGGATCCATATGTGATTTGTGAAAAGAACAGACATACAATGACTCCATGTGTGGTTCATGAAAAGAGCAGACATGCAATGACACTGGTGGATCCATGTGTGGTTAATGAGAAGAACACACATGCAATGACTCTAGCTGTGGTCTATGAGAGGAACACACATGCAATGACTCTAACTGCGGTTCATGAGAAGAGTAGACATGTGATGACACCGGTGGATCCATATGTGGTCTATGAGAGGAACACACATGCAATGACACATGTGGATCCATACGTGGTCTGTGAGAAGAACACAAATGCAATGACCCTGGTGGATCCATCGGTGGTTTGTGAGGACACACATGCAATGACACGGGTGGATCCATGCGTGGTCTGTGAGAAGAACACACATGCAATGACACTAGTATGGTCTATGAGAGGAACACACATGCATTGACACCGGTGGATCCATACGTGGTGTGTGAGAAGAACACATATGCAATGACACTGGTGGATCCATCTGTGGTTTCTGAGAAGGACACACATGCAATGACACTGGTGGATCCATGTGTGGTTTGTGATAAGAACACACATGCAATGACACTGGTGTGGTTCATGGGAAGAACACACATGCAATGACACTGGTGGATCCATGTGTGGTCTGTGAGAAGAACACACATGCAATGACACTGGTGTGATCTATGAGAAGAATACACATGCAATGACACCGGTGGATCCATACGTGGTCTGTGAGAAGAACACACATGCAATGACACTGGTTGATCAATCTGTGGTTCATCGGAAGGACACACATGCAATGACACCGTGGATCAATATGTGGTTTGTGAAAAGAACAGACATGCAATGACTCTAACTGTGGTTCATGAAAAGAGCAGACATGCAATGACACTAGTGGATCTATGTGTGGTTAATGAGAAGAACACACATGCAATGACTCTAGCTGTGGTTCATGAGAAGAACACACATGCAATGACTCTAACTGTGGTTCTGTCACATCCCAAGATTTTCCAAATCTTGTAATGTGAAAAATAAAATAACAAAATAAATTTTTGTTGGAAATCAGGGTGAAAAGAAACTTTTGTTTCTAAAAGGAGACTTAAAATCCCATCTTGAACAAACTTTGGTAAAAGTTTGAATTCAACAAAAGTCCAAATCAAGGGAAATGCATTCCTCAATGAATGTATTTGGAAATTGAACACTTGGAAAATAAATCCAAATCCCTAGACCCTAATGGAAGGAAATCATTTTCCAAAGTATCTTCAAATCTATGGATTTGATCCATACCAAATTTGATCAACAAATTTCCACAAAGGATCAAGATTGGTTTCACTTAGTTTGGAACCATCAATAAAATCTTATGATTATAATAAGATAAGGGAATTGAATTCCCAAAGCTAATAAAGCCCTTACCAAAAACCCATATCAATTGGTGAACAAATAATCCTAAAGGGATTTAAAAAGTTAAACATTTAATAAAGGAAAAATAAATTGTTTTGGAAATACTATTTTGGATCTTTTAATAAAAGACTTTGTTTTCAAATAAAAAGGTGAGCCAAATTAATTTTGGCCAAACTTATGTAATAAAATATTTTGTTTTGATAAAATGAGTAAAGCTTTATTTAAATAAAATAATAAGGATTTAAATATCCAATTTTATTTAAGTAAAAGCTTTTCCCATTTTAAATGAACACCAAGTATTTTATTACTACTTTGAAATCTTTTATTAAAAGGTTTTGCTTTGATTAAAATGAGTAAAGGATTATTTAAATAAAATAATAAGGATTTAAATATCCAATTTTATTTAAGTAAAGGCTTTCCCATTTTAATTAAACACCAAAACTTATTTATTTAAATAAGTTTCCAAGTATTCTTTTATTTTTCAAATAAAACCTTCTGGTTTGGTTTTGAAAATAATTGGATTTCAAATGGAAATTTTATTAAATAAATCAAACCCTAATAACTAAAGATCCATTTTATTTAATTAATAAATGGATCCTAAAATAAATAAAAATAATATTTCATCTTGGATTTGGATTATGTTGTTAAACAGAACCAAATTCAATTGAAAAGTTTGTTGTGTTGTTTGAATTGTTTGATTGTTTGAAAAATTGAATGAATTTCAAAACAGAAAAAGAATTAGAAAAGAATAAAACAAACAGACAGAAAAAAATAGAGAAAACAGACCCAGCCCAACAAAGTGGCCCAACAGCAGCCCAGTCCAGCTCAGCCTGCTCCCCTGCACGAAACGTTTTGCACACGAACACATACCCGCACCGACGCTGACCAGAGGACCCCACCTGAAACGTTTTCCCCACTGACGCCGGGACCCACCCTTCACTATTCATCATCTTCAACGAGACCTCGTCGCCCAGCCGTTGCCGCCGAGTTACTGCCGGCATCAATACGCGTAATTGGCCGAATAACTCCCCGCTGTGATCACGCGTACTTATTCGCCCCTCTCCGCTCTATCTTTCCCCTCAAACCCCGTCTCCTCTCTGCCACGAGGCTGCCGGAATTTCAAGCTCGACTTCTCTGCACCGGCGATCTTCTCCAGCAAAATCCGGCGAACCACCGCCGCCTCTCGACTCCCTCTACACGCAGGCATATTCACCACATCCAGGTGCATCCACCTGTGCCCTTTGTACGACCGCGGGCGCTCCAGAGCGTCGGCAACGACAACCTCCAGCACCGCCGCCGTCTGCCTCCGCTCCGACGAGTCCCACCGGTAAGACCAGACCGCCCCTTCACTCCTCGATCACGCACACGACCTTGCCTGAGTCTTGCGCGTCTAACCACGTCTTCGCCTTGTCTTGGGGTGATCCACAGCGACGTCCACGACGACCAACCGACGCACCCGACACCGTCCTCCACTCCGGCGAGCAATCAAGCTCACTCCAGTACACCCCGCGATAAGAAGACACTACCTCGAGCTTCCCCACGATCTTGCGAACTCGGTGAGCCTCCCCTTTTCCTCTCCCGCTTCCTGTATCGCCGGCACCGTCATCGACCGATCGCTCCGCCGCCAGCAACCGCCGTAGCGCCACTGGTCTATGGTCGAGCACCCCACCGTCGTCCGATCGAGATCTAACGCTCACGATAGTTTCACTTATCAGCGAAAGGGTACGTGCCCTGTGCCGTGCGATCTAAATAGATCTAATGTTGCACGATGCTGATCCCTGCGAACCGGTACCAACCAATTGGGCAACGACGCGTGGCACCAGTTGATCTGAATTAGAATTTGAAAACAGAAACTTTTGCAAACTTCAAACCCTTGTATCTTTTGATCCACACGTCCAAATTTTACAAATTTGATATCGTTGGAAACAGCAAGACAAGCTCTAACCAACCCTACCCTTAGTTTAGCAAATAGTATCTGTTAACTTGTTTAACTTTGCAGATTCTTTTGTGTGCTTGCTAACATCAGAAAAATCATTTAAAAATGATATTTAGGTTAAAACCTTTGCAATTTGGTTTGTTGTGACCTTGCTGACCCTAGGAACCAACCCATAGTTTGGAAAATGATTTTGGAAAGGAATAGAATGGATTAATTAGTTTAGTCCATTTCTAGCTAACTAAAACCATTGTTTTGTTTATGAAAATGCCTTCATAAAGAAAACTTTGGAGAAAATGTTTTGAACCAAACCTACTGACCCAAAACACCAAGTTTTGCAATAGCAACTCATTTGGTGAAACCTATAGGTTAATACCCTAGTAGAAATATTTCTACACCACATAGAATGACACTTTGTTTTGCAAATGGTTTTATAGTGAAACCTTTTGCAAATGACTTAGCCACTTCACAAAATGACCAATAGGTGTTCCCAAAAGTCTATGACCCATTAGGAACCCCTTTTTCAAACAAAACAAGGCTTGGCATGCTTACATGCATTACCTTAACTTTGCCACTTTGGTAAATGACCATTTTGGATCTTACAAAGTTTAGGAATCTAAATAGAGACCCTCTTTGCAAATGACTTTGCCATTTTGGTAAATGACCAATTTGGAACTTACAAAGTTTAGAAGCCTAGTGGAGACCATCCTTACAATAGAACCAACCTTTGTATGCTTATGCATGACTTAGATTCCATTGCTTTGTGAGTGTGAAATTGTTTGTTTGACTTTGTTTGGAATGTTAGTTGATTTTGTGTTTGCTTGATTGACTTGTAGTGAAGTTAGAGAAGTGTGAGACTAGCAAGATCAAGGAGTGAACCATCATTCCCTACCCAAAAAGGCAAGTTACACTATCATACAAAAGTCCTACTATTTTCATTATACTTAGTGGATTTCGAAAACATGCATGAAAACTATTTTTATACTTATGCTATGCTAAAATCCTAATAGGATTCCCTTACATTACTTAGTGAAAACCTTGTAGTTGTACATGCTTAGCCATGCTATATTTTGAAAAGAGATACATGTTGAGATTTTACAAAGTTGAGAAAAGGACTTGTGTTTTATATAATAAAACAAGGATTCAATGAACCACCTGGGTGGCCAAGGATACTTTGAGTTTTGGAAAAGGTGGCAACAAAAGGAACCATTCTATGGCAATCTCTTTGTGTTGTGCTCCAAAAGAAAACCACCCAGGAAACTTAGAGATCGAACATGTTTCTCGTACAGTGGCTTCCGTGTACAGCCACATGCTAAATGGGCTCTGGCTTAGTCAACTACATAGTGGAAGACCCATGCATTGGCATCTCCAGGTTAACTAGATTTGTGTAAGGGAGTAACCCTACATTTGTGCCTGGTAGACAAGCTAGCATTATGTATTGGGAGGACTCCTATGGAAAGACTTTGTCACATTCTCGATCTGCCGGTACTCCATTTTGGTGAGTACTTATCCAGCGGCCACTGGTGGCGTCAAGACGAGATTGTGTCATGTGGGTAAAGTGTACAACTTCTGCAGAAGATCAAAATTCTAAGTACTTAGCCGTGTCCCCGGTTATGGACAATACTGAGCAACTAAGGCCTGAAGCTATGGAAGATCTCGACATTTTAATTTCTAAAAAGAAAACTTTCAAAACTTGATGCACTTGGAGTTACCAAGAAGCTCAAGAGATTTTGACAAAACTTGATGCACTTGGAATTACCAAGAAGCTCAAGAGATTTTGACAAAACTTGATGCACTTGGAATTACCAAGAAGCTCAAGAGATTTTGACAAAACTTGATGCACTTGGAATTACCAAGAAACTCAAGAGATTTTGACAAAACTTGATGCACTTGGAGTTACTAAGGTGCTCAAGAGATTTTTGACAAGGACTTGAACACTTGGGTTTTACCAAGGAGTTCAAGAGATTTATGAAAGGAGATTTGACAAAGGACCAAAAACTATTTTTGAAAAGATAGGATAAAATATTGCTTTATGCAAATGAGCCTTAAACTCTACTTAGCCAAATATGCATGTAGTGATAGGATCCACCTATTTTACACATAGAAGAGAAACTTGCCAATACAATTCAAATGTATTGACCCTTGTGGCTGTAACTTATTATGTTGCAGGTTTGATTGTTTTTAGTGAAGATTGATTGATTAGGATTACAAAGCCTACAACCAACATGTCTGCCTATGGCACTTTGAAGATGAAGGACCCATGACTATAGTTATTCCGCTGCAATGTAATGTAATAGCCAAATGAGCTATGTATTGATGTAATAAAATTATGTTTTTTTTCCTGGTTATAAAGTTGAATTATGACCTTTGTTTCTTGATATTACATCTGAACTGTGGATGCTAGCTATTGATCCAGGGACTAGCATTGTAAACACAGGGGACTCAATCTTATTAAAGGTTGGGGACGCTACAGGTTCATGAAAAGAGCAGACATGTGATGACACCGGTGGATCCATATGTGGTTTCTGAAAAGAATAGACATGCAATGACTCTAACTGTGGTTCATGAAAAGAGCAGACATGCAATAACACTGGTGGATCCATGTGTGGTTAATGAGAAGAACACACATGCAATGACACTGGGTGTGGTTCATGATATGGTTTGTGAGAAGAACACACATGCAATGACTCTAGCTGTGGTCTATGAGAGGAACACACATGCAATGACTCTAACTATGGTTCATGAAAAGAAAAGAGATGCGATGACACTGGTGGATCCATGTGTGGTCTATGAGAGGAACACACATGCAATGACACCGGTGGATCCTTACGTGGTTTGTGAAAAGAACACACATGCAATGACACTGGTGGATACATACGTGGTCTGTGGGAAGAACACACATGCGATGACACTGGTTGGTCCATCTATGGTTTGTGAGAAGGACACACATGCAATGACACTAGTGGATCCATGTGTGGTCTGTGGGAAGAACACACATGCAATGACACTGGTGTTGTTCATGGGAAGAACACACATGCAATGACACTGGTGGATCCATGTGTGGTTAATGAGAAGAACACACATGCAATGACATTGGGTGTGGTTCATGATATGGTTTGTGAGAAGAACACACATGCAATGACTCTAGGTGTGGTTCATGAGAAGAACACACATGCAATGACACTAGTGTGGTCTATGAGCGGAACACAAATGCAATGACACCGGTGGATCCATACGTGGTGCGTGAGAAGAACACACATGCAATGACTCTGGTGGATCCATCTGTTGTTTGTGAGAAGGACACACATGCAATGACACTGGTGGATCCATGTGTGGTCTGTGAGAAGAACACACATGCAATGACACTGGTGTGGTTCATGGGAAGAACACACATGCAATGACACTGGTGGATCCATGTGTGGTCTGTGAGAAGAACACACATGCAATGACACTAGTGTGGTCTATGAGAAGAACACACATGCAATGACACTGGTGGATCCATACGTGGTCTGTGAGAAGAACACACATGCAATGACACTGGTGGATCAATCTGTGGTTCATGGGAAGGACACACATGAAATGACACCGGTGGATCCATATGTGGTTTGTGAAAAGAACAGACATGCAAAGACTCTAACTGTGGTTCATGAAAAGAGCAGACATGCAATGACACTCGTAGATCCATGTGTGGTTAATGAGAAGAACACACATGCAATGACACTAGGTGTGGTTCATGATATGGTTTGTGAGAAGAACACACATGCAATGACTCTAGCTGTGGTTCATGAGAGGAACACACATGCAATGACTCTAACTGTGGTTCATGAAAAGATCAGACATGCGATGACATCGGTGGATCCATGTGTGGTCCATGAGAGGAACACACATGCAATGACACCGGTGGATCCTTATGTGGTCTGTGAAAAGAACACACATGCAATGACACTGGTGGATCCATACATAGTTTGTGGGAAGAACACACATGCGATGACAGTGGTGGATCCATCTGTGGTTTGTGAGAAGGACACACATGCAGTGACACTGGTGGATCCATGTGTGGTCTGTGGGAAGAACACACATGCAATGACACTGGTGTTGTTCATGGGAAGAACACACATGCAATGACACTGGTGGATCCTTGTGTGGTTAATGAGAAGAAAACACATGCAATGACATTGGGTGTGGTTCATGATATGGTTTGTGAGAAGAACACACATGCAATGACTCTAGCTGTGGTTCATGAGAAGAACACACATGCAATGACTCTAACTGTGGTTCATGAAAAGAGCAGACATGCAATGACACTAGTGGATCTATGTGTGGTATATGAGAAGAACACACATGCAATGACACTAGGTGTGGTTCATGATATGGTTTGTGTGAAGAACACACATGCAATGACTCTAGCTGTGGTCTATGAGAGGAACACACATGCAATGACTCTAACTATGGTTCATGAAAAGAAAAGACATGCGATGACACTGGTGGATCCATGTGTGGTCTATGAGAGGAACACACATGCAATGACACCGGTGGATCCTTACGTGGTCTGTGAAAAGAACACACATGCAATAACACTGGTGGATCCGTACGTGGTCTGTGGGAAGAACACACATGCGATGACACTGGTTGGTCCATCTATGGTTTGCGAGAAGGACACACATGCAATGACACTAGTGGATCCATGTGTGGTCTGTGGGAAGAACACACATGCAATGACACTGGTGTTGTTCATGGGAAGAACACACATGCAATGACACTGGTGGATCCATGTGTGGTTAATGAGAAGAACACACATGCAATGACATTGGGTGTGGTTCATGATATGGTTTGTGAGAAGAACACACATGCAATGACTCTAGCTGTGGTTCATGAGAAGAACACACATCTAATGACACTAGTGTGGTCTATGAGAGGAACACAAATGCAATGACACCGGTGGATCCATATGTGGTGCGTCAGAAGAACACACATGCAATGACTCTGGTGGATCCATCTATGGTTTGTGAGAAGGACACACATGCAATGACACTGGTGGATCCACGTGTGGTCTGTGAGAAGAACACACATGCAATGACACTGGTGTGGTTCATGGGAAGAACACACATGCAATGACACTGGTGGATCCATGTGTGGTCTGTGAGAAGAACACACATGCAATGACACTAGTGTGGTCTATGAGAAGAACACACATGCAATGACACCGGTGGATCCATACGTGGTCTGTGAGAAGAACACACATGCAATGACACTTGTGGATCAATCTGTGGTTCATGGGAAGGACACACATGCAATGACTCTAACTATGGTTCATGAAAAGAAAAGACATGCGATGACACTGGTGGATCCATGTGTGGTCTATGAGAGGAACACACATGCAATGACACCGGTGGATCCTTACGTGGTCTGTGAAAAGAACACACATGCAATAACACTGGTGGATCCGTACGTGGTCTGTGGGAAGAACACACATGCGATGACACTGGTTGGTCCATCTATGGTTTGCGAGAAGGACACACATGCAATGACACTAGTGGATCCATGTGTGGTCTGTGGGAAGAACACACATGCAATGACACTGGTGTTGTTCATGGGAAGAACACACATGCAATGACACTGGTGGATCCATGTGTGGTTAATGAGAAGAACACACATGCAATGACATTGGGTGTGGTTCATGATATGGTTTGTGAGAAGAACACACATGCAATGACTCTAGCTGTGGTTCATGAGAAGAACACACATCTAATGACACTAGTGTGGTCTATGAGAGGAACACAAATGCAATGACACCGGTGGATCCATATGTGGTGCGTCAGAAGAACACACATGCAATGACTCTGGTGGATCCATCTATGGTTTGTGAGAAGGACACACATGCAATGACACTGGTGGATCCACGTGTGGTCTGTGAGAAGAACACACATGCAATGACACTGGTGTGGTTCATGGGAAGAACACACATGCAATGACACTGGTGGATCCATGTGTGGTCTGTGAGAAGAACACACATGCAATGACACTAGTGTGGTCTATGAGAAGAACACACATGCAATGACACCGGTGGATCCATACGTGGTCTGTGAGAAGAACACACATGCAATGACACTTGTGGATCAATCTGTGGTTCATGGGAAGGACACACATGCAATGACACCGGTGGATCCATATGTGGTTTGTGAAAAGAACAGACATGCAAAGACTCTAACTGTGGTTCATGAAAAGAGCAGACATGCAATGACACTCGTAGATCCATGTGTGGTTAATGAGAAGAACACACATGCAATGACACTAGGTGTGGTTCATGATATGGTTTGTGAGAAGAACACACATGCAATGACTCTAGTTGTGGTTCATGAGAGGAACACACATGCAATGACTCTAACCGTGGTTCATGAAAAGATCAGACATGCGATGACATCGGTGGATCCATGTGTGGTCCATGAGAGGAACACACATGCAATGACACCGGTGGATCCTTATGTGGTCTGTGAAAAGAACACACATGCAATGACACTGGTGGATCCATACATAGTCTGTGGGAAGAACACACATGCGATGACAGTGGTGGATCCATCTGTGGTTTGTGAGAAGGACACACATGCAGTGACACTGGTGGATCCATGTGTGGTCTGTGGGAAGAACACACATGCAATGACACTGGTGTTGTTCATGGGAAGAACACACATGCAATGACACTGGTGGATCCTTGTGTGGTTAATGAGAAGAAAACACATGCAATGACATTGGGTGTGGTTCATGATATGGTTTGTGAGAAGAACACACATGCAATGACTCTAGCTATGGTTCATGAGAAGAACACACATGCAATGACTCTAACTGTGGTTCATGAAAAGAGCAGACATGCGATGACACCGGTGGATCCATAAGTGGTTTGTGAAAAGAACAGACATGCAATGACTCCATGTGTGGTTCATGAAAAGAGCAGACATGCAATGACACTGGTGGATCCATGTGTGGTTAATGAGAAGAACACACATGCAATGGCACTGGGTGTGGTTCATGATATGGTTTATGAGAAGAACACACATGCAATGACTCTAGCTGTGGTCTATGAGACGAACACACATGCAATGACTCTAACTGTGGTTCATGAAAAGAGCAGACATGCAATGACACCAGTGGATCGATATGTGGTCTATGAGAGGAACACACATGCAATGACACCGGTGGATCCATACGTGGTCTGTGAGAAGAACACAAATGCAATGACACGGGTGGATCCATCTGTGGTTTGTGAGAAGGACACACATGCAATAACACTGTTGGATCCATGCATGGTCAGTGAGAAGAACACACATGCAATGACACTGGTGTGGTCTATGAGAGGAATACACATGCAATGACACCGGTGGATCCATACGTGGTGTGTGAGAAGAACACACATGCAATGACACTGGTGGATCCATCTGTGGTTTGTGAGAAGGACACACATGAAATGACACTGGTGGATCCATGTGTGGTCTGTGAGAAGAACACACATGCAATGACACTAGTATGGTTCATGGGAAGAACACACATGCAATGACACTGGTGGATCCATGTGTGGTTAATGAGAAGAACACACATGCAATGACACTGGGCGTGGTTCATGATATGGTTTGTGAGAAGAACGCACATGCAATGACTCTAGCTGCGGTTCATGAGAAGAACACACACGCAATGACTCTAACTGTGGTTCATGAAAAGAGCAGACATGCGATGACATCGGTGGATCCATGTGTGGTCTATGAGAGGAACACACATGCAATGACACCGGTGGATCCTTACGTGGTTTGTGAAAAGAACACACATGCAATGACACTGGTGGATCCATACGAGGTCCATGGGAAGAACACACATGCAATGACACTGGTGGATCCATCTGTGGTTTGCGAGAAGGACACACATGCAATGACACTTGTGGAGCCATGTGTGGTCTGTGGGAAGAACACACATGAAATGACACTGGTGATATGTGGTTTGTGAAAAGAACAGACATGCAAAGACTCTAACTGTGGTTCATGAAAAGAGCAGACATGCAATGACACTGGTGGATCCATGTGTGGTTAATGAGAAGAACACACATGCAATGACACTAGGTGTGGTTCATGATATGGTTTGTGAGAGGAACACACATGCAATGACTCTAGCTGTGGTTCATGAGAGGAACACACATGCAATGACTCTAACCGTGGTTCATGAAAAGAGCAGACATGCGATGACACTGGTGGATCCATGTGTGGTCTGTGAGAAGAACACACATGCAATGACACTAGTGTGGTTCATGGGAAGAACACACATGCAATGACACTGGTGGATCCATGCGTGGTATGTGAGAAGAACACACATGCAATGACACTGGTGTGGTCTATGAGAAGAACACACATCCAATGACACCGGTGGATCCAAACATGGTCTGTGAGAAGAACACACATGTAATGACACTAGTGTGGTTCCTGGGAAGAACACACATGCAATGACACTGGTGGATCCATGTGTGGTTAATGAGAAGAACACACATACAATGACACTGGGTGTGGTTCATGATATGGTTTGTGAGAAGAACACACATGCAATGACTCTAGCTGTGGTTCATGAGAAGAACACACATACAATGACTCTAACTGTGGTTCATGAAAAGAGCAGACATGTGATGACACTGGTGGATCCATATGTGGTTTGTGAAAAGAACAGACATGCAATGACTCTAACTGTGGTTCATGAAAATATTAGACATGCAATGACACTAGTGGATCCATGTGTGGTTAATGATAAGAACAAACATGCAATGACACTAGGTGTGGTTCATGATATGGTTTGTGAGAAGAACACACATGCAATGACTCTAGCTATGGTCTATGAGAGGAACACACATGCAATGACTCTAACTGTGGTTCATGAAAAGAGCAGACATGCGATGACACCGGTGGATCCATATGTGGTCTATGAGAGGAACACACATGCAATGACACCGGTGGATCCATACGTGGTCTGTGAGAAGAACACAAATGCAATGACACTGGTGGATCCATCTGTGGTTTGTGAGAAGGACACATATGCAATGACACTGGTGGATCCATGCGTGGTCTCTGAGAAGAACACACATGCAATGACACTGGTGTGGTCTATGAGAGGAACACACATGCAATGCCACCGGTGGATCCATACGTGGTCTGTGAGAAGAACACACATGCAATGACACTGGTGGATCCATCTGTTGTTTGTGAGAAGGACACACATGCAATGACACTGGTGGATCCATGTGTGGTCTGTGAGAAGAACGCACATGCAATGACACTAGTGTGGTTCATGGGAAGAACACACATGCAATGACACTGGTGGATCCATGTGTGGTATGTGAGAAGAACACACATGCAATGACACTGGTGTAGTCTATGATAAGAACACACATCCAATGACACCGGTGGATCCATACGTGGTCTGTGAGAAGAACACACATGCAATGACACTGGTGTGGTTCCTGGGAAGAACACACATGCAATGACACTGGTGGATCCATGTGTGGTTAATGAGAAGAACACACATGCAATGACACTGGGTGTGGTTCATGATATGGTTTGTGAGAAGAACACACATGCAATGACTCTAGATATGGTTCATGAGAAGAACACACATGCAATGACTCTAACTATGGTTCATGAAAAGAGCAGACATGCGATGACACCGGTGGATCCATATGTGGTTTGTGAAAAGAACAGACATGCAATGACTCTAACTGTGGTTCATGAAAAGAGCAGACATGCAATGACACTGGTGGATCCATGTGTCTTTAATGAGAAGAACACACATGCAATGACACTGGGTGTGCTTCATGATATGGTTTGTGAGAAGAACACACATGCAATGACTCTAGCTGTGGTCTATGAGAGGAACACCCATGCAATGACTCTAACTATGGTTCATGAAAAGAGCAGACATGCGATGACACCAATGGATCCTTGTGTGGTCTATGAGAGGAACACACATGCAATGACACTGATGGATCCATATGTGGTCTGTGAGAAGAACACACATGCAATGACACCGGTGGATCCATGCGTGGTCTATGAAAAGAACACACATGCAATGACACTGGTGGATCCATATGTTGTTTGTGAGAAGGACAGACATGCAATGACACTGGTGGATCCATGTGTGGTCTGTGAGAAGAACACACATGCAATGACACTGGTGATATGTGGTTTGTGAAAAGAACACACATGCAATGACTCTAACTGTGGTTCATGAAAAGAGCAGACATGCAATGACACTGGTGGATCCATGTGTGGTTAATGAGAAGAACGCACATGCAATGACACTCGGTGTGGTTCATGATATGGTTTGTGAGAAGAACACACATGCAATGACTCTAGTTGTGGTTCATGAGAGGAACACACATGCAATGACTCTAACTGTGGTTCATGAAAAGAGTAGACATACGATGACACCGGTGGATCCATGTGTGGTCTATGAGAGGAACACACATGCAATGACACCGGTGGATCCTTACGTGGTCTACGAAAAGAACACACATGCAATGACACTGGAGGATCCATACGTGGTCTGTGGGAAGAACACACATGCAATGACACTAGTGGATCCATCTGTGGTTTGTGAGGACACACATGCAATGACACTGGTGGATCCATGTGTGGTCTGTGGGAAGAACACACATGCAATGTCACTGGTGATATGTGGTTTCTGAACAGAACAGAAATGTAATGACTCTAACTGTGGTTCATGACAAGAGCAGACATGCAATGACATTGGTGGATCCATGTGTGGTTAATGAGAAGAATACACATGCAATGACACTGGGTATGCTTCATGATATGGTTTGTGAGAAGAACACACATGCCATGACTCTAGGTGTGGTTCATGAGAGGAACACACATGCAATGACACCGGTGGATCCTTACGTGGTCTGTGAGAAGAACACACATGCGATGACACGAGTGGATCCATCTGTGGTCTGTGGGAAGAACACACATGCAATGACACTGGTGGATCCATCTGTGGTTTGTGAGAAGGACACACATGCAATGACACTGGTGGATCCATGTGTGATCTGTGGGAAGAACACACATGTAATGACACTGGTGTGGTTCTTGGGAAGAACACACATGCAATGACACTGGTGGATCCATGTGTGGTTAATGAAAGGAACACACATGCAATGACACTGGGTGTGGTTCTTGATATGGTTTGTGTGAAGAACACACATGTAATCACTCTAGCTGTGGTCTATGAGAAGAACACACATGCAATGACTCTAACTGTGGTTCATGAAAAGAGCAGACATGCGATGACATCAGTGGATCCATATGTGGTTTGTGAAAAGAACATACATGCAATGACTCTAACTCGGGTTCAAGAAAAGAGCAGACATGCAATGACACTGGTAGATCCATGTGTGGTTAATGAGAAGAACACACATGCAATGACACTGGGTGTGGTTCATGATATGGTTTGTGAGAAGAACACACATCCAATGACTCTAGCTGTGGTCTATGAGAGGAACACACATGCAATGACTCTAACTGTGGTTCATGAAACGAGCAGACATGCGATGACACCGGTGGATCCATGTGTGGTCTATGAGAGGAACACATATGCAATGACACTGATGGATCCATACATGGTCTGTGAGAAGAACACACATGGAATGACACCAGTGGATCCATGCGTGGTCTATGAAAAGAACACACATGCAATGACACTGGTGGATCCATATGTTGTTTGTGAGAAGGACAGACATGCAATGACACTGGTGGATCCATGTGTGGTCTGTGGGAAGAACACACATGCAATGACACTGGTGATATGTGGTTTGTGAAAAGAACAGACATGCAATGACTCTAAATGTGGGTCATGAAAAGAGCAGACATGCAATGACACTGGTGGATCCATGTGTGGTTAATGAGAAGAACACACATGCAATGACACTCGGTGTGGTTCATGATATGGTTTGTGAGAAGAACACACATGCAATGACTCTAGCTGTGGTTCATGAGAGGAACACACATGCAATGACTCTAACTGTGGTTCATGAAAAGAGCAGACATACGATGACACCGGTGGATCAATGTGTGCTCTACGAAAAGAACACACATGCAATGACACTGGTGGATCCATTCATGGTCTGTGGGAAGAACACACATGCAATGACACTGGTGGATCGATCTGTGGTTTGTGAGGACACACATGCAATGACACTGGTGGATCCATGTGTGGTCTGTGGGAAGAACACACATGCAATGTCACTGGTGATATGTGGTTTCTGAACAGAACAGAAATGCAATGACTCTAATTGTGGTTCACGACAAGAGCAGACATGCAATGACATTGGTGGATCCATGTGTGGTTAATGAGAAGAACACACATGCAAGGACACTGGGTGTGCTTCATGATATGGTTTGTGAGAAGAACACACATGCCATGACTTTAGCTGTGGTTCATGAGAGGAACACACATGCAATGACACCGGTGGATCCTTACGTGGTCTGTGAGAAGAACACACATGCAATGACACGAGTGGATCCATATGTGGTCTGTGGGAAGAACACACATGCAATGACACTGGTGGATCCATCTGTGGTTTGTGAGAAGGACACACATGCAATGACACTGGAGGATCCTTGTGTGATCTGTGGGAAGAACACACATGCAATGACACTGGTGTGGTTCTTGGGACGAACACACATGCAATGACACTGGTGGATCCATGTGTGGTTATTGAGAAGAACACACATGCAATGACACTGGGTGTGGTTCTTGATATGGTTTCTGTGAAGAACACACATGCAATCACTCTAGCTGTGGTCTATGAGAAGAACACACATGCAATGACTCTAACTATGGTTCATGAAAAGAGCAGACATGCGATGACACCAGTGGATCCATATGTGGTTTGTGAAAAGAACATACATGCAATGACCCTAACTATGGTTCATGAAAAGAGCAGACATGCAATGTAAGATCCCTCCTTAATAAAGGAAAAAGATCCCTGTGTTTACAATGCTAGTCCCTGGATCAATAGCTAGCATCCACAGTTCAGATGTAATATCAAGAAACAAAGGTCATAATACAACTTTATAACCAGGAGTAACATAATTTTTATTACATCAAACATAGCTCATTGGCTATAACTATAGTCATGGGTCCTTCATCTTCAAGTGCCACAGGCAGATTCTGGTTGTAGACTTTGTAATCCTAATCAATCAATCCTCACTAAAATAATCAAACCTGCAACATAATAAGTTACAGCCACAAGGGTCAATACATTTGAATTGTATTGGCAAGTGATACTTTGGGAGTATAGTGGAGTCTATCATCTATATGCATTTGGCTAAGTGGAGTTGAGGCTTTGCATTGCTCAAAATAGATTTTTTCCTATCATTTTGAAAATACAAGTTTTATTTTGACAAAAACCACCAAGGCATCTATCAACAAGACTGAAGATCCTCTCAAGGCATCTTCCAATCAAGATTGAAGATTTTCTTGGTAAAAACAATTTCCCAATCTAAGATTTTGAGATCCTTGTACCAAGCCATCTCTCCATCAAAGATTAAAGAATTTCACACAACCCTTGTTCACCCACAAGTTTTAATTTAGAAATTGGAGTGATGAGATTCTTGATTGCTTCCATGTTTTGATGCTTAAATTGTCCTTTACCAGGGACATGGCTAAGTACTTAGGTTTTACACTCTGCAGAGGTGGTGCACTTTACCCACAAGACTTGGTTTCCCAAGACAAAATCTTTCAGAAGCTTTCCCTTAGACCAACATGGACGCGCTCCAACCTATCAAACACTACCACCCACTGTCCATGTGGCTAAGTTCTTGCAACCTATATGATCATGGCAGAGCCCATATTGCCAAGTGGTTGCACTTGAAGCTTCTCAACATTTGACATCTCAAATCTCTTTGTTTCCTGGGTGGCCATCCACAAGTGAGATACACAAGCCAAGTCCATGGCCTTGTGAACCACTCAACATAAACCATTCCATCCATTCCACCCAGGTGATTCATTAACTTAGTTTTTTTATTAAACAAAACACAAGTCCATAGACTTAGGAATTTTCATAGCATGATTATATATATATCCCACCCAGGTTTTCTATTAGCTAGGCTAAGCTTGATAGTAATAGGATTCTTAACTTAGGTAAATCCTTCTAAGGATTCATTCTACTAGGTTTTCCTATAGCAAGGTCTATACTTAGCAAAATAAAAACCATGCAAGTTTTACTTAGCAAAAACACTAATGCATATTGAAAATAATGGGATAATGATATGAAGCATCACTTGCCTTTTTGGTAGAAGGTATAGGTTCACTCCTTGTCCTTGCAACACTCACACTCTTCAAGTCACTACAATCAATCAAGCAAGGTACAAACTCAATCTACCAATCAAGCAAAACAACACACACATAAAATAACAAAGTCAAAGAAATGCATGCAAGCATGCCAAGCTTTGCTTTGTTTGCAAAAGTGGTTCCTAGTGGGTCATAGACATTTGGGTACACCTAAGTCATGCATAAGCATGCAAAGGTTGGTTCTATTTGTAGGGATGGTCTTCACTAGGCTTCTAAACTTTGTAAGTTCCAAATTGGTCATTTACCAAAATGGCAAAGTCATTTGCAAGAGGGTCTCCATTAGATTCCTAAACTTTGTAAGATCCAAATTGGTCATTTACCAAAGTGGCAAAGTTGTTAGCAAAAGGTTTCACCTCAAAACCATTTCTATGACAAAGTGTCAATTTATGTGGTGTAGAAATATTCTTCCTAAGGCTTTAACCTATAGGGTTTACCAAGTGTGTTGCTATTGCAAAACTTGGTGTTTGGGTCAGTAGGTTTGGTCTAAACCATTTTCTCAAAAGTTTCCTTTGCAAAAATATTTTCATAACCAAAACTATAGTTTCAATTAGCTAGAAATGGACTAAACTAATTAATCCATTCTATTCTTTTCCAAAATCACTTTCCAAACTATGGGTTGGTTCCTAGGTTCAGTAAGGTCACAACAAACCAATTTGCAAAGGTTTTAACCTAAAAATCATTTTTAAATGATTTTTCTAATGTTAGCAAGTACACAAATGTTTCTGCATAATCAACCAACCTAACAAATACTATTTGCTAAACTAAGGGTAGGGTTGGTTAGAGCTTGTCTTGCTGATTCCAACGACATCAAATTTGTAAAATTTGGACGTGTGGATCAAAAGATACATGGGTTTGAAAATGGCACTTAAATCTGTTTTCAAATCTGATTTTAAACAGAGTACTGGCCACGCGTCTTAATATTATTCGCCCGTACCGGTTCGGTGGGGATCGGCAACATGGAGCGTTGGATCAAGTTTGATCGTACGGCATAGAGGACATACCCCTTCGCTGTTAAGTGGTTCTGTCTAGTGCGTCCGATCTAGATCCTGCGGCTAATATCGTGTTGACCAAATACTGGCGGCGGAGCGGTGGCTACCGGCGGCGAAACGGTCGGTCGATGACGGAGGCGATGCTACAGGGGGTGAGGGAGAAGGAGGGGTTGCTCACCGTGCTCAGGAGGTTGCGGTGAAGCTCGACGTGCTGATGTCTCGACGAGGGGCGCACTGGTTCAGGCGTAATTGCTCGCCGGAGTAGAGGACGGCGACGGACGGCTCTGTTCGTAGACGAAGACGGTGCTGTGGACCACGAGAAGACAAACGGCGGTCTGGGTTAGATGCAGGAGATCATGGCGGAGCTGTGAGCGTGAACGAGAGGGCTCGGGGCGGTCAAGGCTTACCGGGGAAACTCGTCGGAGAGGAAGCAGACATGGTGGCGCTTAGAGCTTGTCGAAGTCGTCGCTAGAGATCGCCCTAAGGCAAAGGAGAGGCAGGGTTAGGTGCGCACGAGGGTCGCAAATGAGGGAGAATCATTGAGAGGTGCTGGGGAGGTCTGTGCTCACCCGGGAATGTCGCCGTAGTTGGAACAGACGGCGGCGCTGCAGGTCGTCGTCGAAGGCGAGGTTACAGGGTACCCGCGTCTGAACGGAGGGCACGGACAGAAGTGCCAGTGAGTGTGGACTATGTGTGCGTGGTCAATGAGGCAAGGGGAGGTCTGGTTTCGCCAGAATCATCACCGGAACATCGTCGGAGTAGCAGCGGTACAGAGAGCAATTGGGGCGGCCTGGGGGCAGAGGGGAGGCGATGTCTGGGGGAAAAGACAGAGGAGAGGGAGGCGGTTAAATGGGCGTCGTCGCAGGGGGAGTGTAGGTCGGTATTATGGCGAATTCAACGCCGGAGTAAATCGGTAGAACGCCGTTGAGGGGAGGAAGAAACGGCTGGCGCGGGTGAAGAGGATGAGCAGTAATAGTGGGGTCCAACGGTCAGTGGAAAAAGAAGAGAGGAGGAGGTCCACCAGTCGGTGTCTCAGTGGGTTGTTTAATTGGTGAAGAAAAACGGTTCGAGGGGGAGTAAGAGGAGGTGGGGTCTGATGTCAGCGAGTGAGGGAGAGGGAGAAGTGGGTCCGCGCTGTCATTGGCTCAGTGGGTCTGTTTCTGGGTGTAAAATGTTTTCCTTTGGGGAGGAGTACTGGGCTGGACTGCTGTTGGGCCAAAGCTGGGCTGGTTCTGTTTTTTTTTTTTCTGTCTAACTCTTTTTCTAATTCTTTTTCTGTTTTGAATTTCAACCAATTAATCAAACAATCAAACAATTTCAAATCAATTCAAGCAAGCACTCAACTCCACTTTGAATTTGGTTCTTTTTGACAACATACTCCAAATCTCAAAATGAAATAATAATTTTTGATTATTTTAGGATCCATTTAATAGTTAAATAAAATGGATCTTTGATTTATTAATAGTGTTTGATTTATTTTAAATAAAATTTCCATTTGGAATCCAATTATTTTCAAAACCAAACCAGAAGGTTTTATTTGAAAAATAAAAGAATACTTGGAAATTTATTTAAATAAAATAAATAAGTTTTGGTGTTTAATTAAAATGGGAAAGCCTTTACTTAAATAAAATTGGATATTTAAATCCTTATTATTTTATTTAAATAATCCTTTACTCATTTTAATCAAAGCAAAACCTTTTAATAAAAGATTTCATAGTAGTAATAAAATACTTGGTGTTCATTTAAAATGGGAAAAGCCTTTACTTAAATAAAATTGGATATTTAAATCCTTATTATTTTATTTAAATAAACTTTTACTCATTTTATCAAAACAAAATATTTTATTACGAAAGCTTGGCCAAAATTAATTTGGCTCACCTTTTCATTTGAAAACAAAGTCTTTTATTAAAAGATCTAAATCAGTGTTTCCAAAACAATTTATTTTCCTTTGATAAATGTTTTATCTTTATAAATCCCTTTAGGATTATTTGTTCACCAAAGGTTATGGGCTTTTGATAAGGGCTTTATTGGCTTTGGAAATTCAATTTCCTTATCTTATCAATTTCCTTATCATAAGATTTTATTTATGGTTCCACTAAGTGAAACCAATCTCTATGGTCTTTCTTGATCCTTTGTGACTTTTTTGTTGATCAAATTTGGTATGGATCAAATCCATGGATTTGGAGATACTTTGGAAAATGATTTCCTTCCATTAGGGTTTAGGGATTTGGATTTATTTTCCAAGTGTTCAAATTTCCAGATACATTCATTGAGGAATGCATTTCCCTTGATTTGGATTTTGTTGGATTCAAACTTCCACCAAAGTTTGTTCAAGATGGGATTTTAAGTCTCTTTTTAGAAACAAAAGTATCTTTTCACCCTGATTTTCAACAAAAGTTTATTTTATTAATTTATTTTTCACATTACAAGATTTGGAAAATCTTGGGATGTGACAGGCTACCACCCTTAAAAGAAATCTCGTCCCGAGATTTGGGGAGGCTAGGGTTACAAGCAGGTTCAAAACAACTAGGGTACTACCACCCTTAAAATTTTTCCAACTAAACTATATCTTGACTTGCTTGGAATCTTGGAAAACTTCTTCTTGGAAAACTTCTGCATAGTGGCCTTTATTTCCATACTTGACTCATGGACTAAGGTTGTGATCCTTCATAGGCTTGTTTATCTTGTTCTTCATCTTTTCTGGACAATTTCTTACATAGTGTCCTGGTTCCTTGCAATTGAAACAGTGGATATCTTGGAGTTCTTTACGTTGCTCTTGTGGACAAGTGGCTACATAGTGGCCTAGCTCTTTGCAGTTGTTGCACACTACTTGGTCCATCCTTTTATTCTTTATGGACTCTGGGCATCCACTGGGGTTGTGTCCCATTTCCTTACATTTACGACATTGCACAAGGCTCATGTCTTGCTTTGGTTTCTTGGGCTTCTTTGATCCTTTGAATTGGGTTGTCTTGTTTGGAGGTATGAGTGGTCCTTTTCCTTTGTCATCAACATTCTTGGCATACTTGGATCCTTCTTGTTTCCTTTGTTCAACAATAACATAGATGGGGCATTGAGTAGGTACATGGTCGTTTCCTTCACATAGGTAGCAAGTAACTTGAGATGTGGGGCATTGGCCAACTGGATGTTCCTCTTCACAATTGGGGCATTGATCTTCATGCTCCTTGGATGTATGATCCTTGTCTCCACATATATTGCAAGCTGGTGCTCCATCTAGCATAATGTTCTTGTCATCCTTGTTGTCATACACTCTTTTGGGATAGTTTTCTTCCATGCTGATCATTTGATTAGTCACCTTAAGCATCAGTTGGGATTGTTCTTCCAAAAACTTTTGCAAGGTAGGGTCTTTATCACTATTGTTGGCTATAAACTGAGCTGTCAGTTGGCTCAATTGGTGTTGGGTTGCTAGGAGTTCTCTCATGTTGACCTCTTGGTTGTTGTTGTTGTCACCATCCTTGATGTTGGAGTTTCTTGGAGAAGTCATCTGTTTGGGTTGGAGGGATTAGAATAGACAAAAGATTTCTAAGGGAATCAATCCTAATCACACACATCACAATTTACACAAGCAATGTGCAAGCAATTACAAACAAACAATTTACTCAAACAACAAAGTCTAGCACATACTTAGGCAACAAAATAATTTTTTTTTTGTTACACCACATAAGTTGGTGGGTTTGATTTAACTAAAATATGGTGGTCCATCTATATGGTTCACTTGTGATCTTTCCATCCTTCTTGGTTGATTCTTCTTGATTGAGATCTTTGTATCCTTGGAGAATTCTTGTGTCTTGGCCACAAATCTTCAAAGGTGGTGATGGATTCTTCTAAGTTGTGTTTCCCTAGTCTTCAAGTGAAATGTTACTCAAGACTTGTATTCTTTAGTGATATCCAAGTTGAAGTCCTTGGTGTACATGTTGAAGATGTTGAAGAAGTTGAAGTCATTTGCACATAGTGTAGTCTTTGGTCATGGGGTAGGCTTTTCCATTAAGTTTTGAAGTAGAAGAGAAGTAGAGTTGAAATCAAAATGGTTGAGGAAAGAGTTTACAAGATTGTTTTTGTAAATAAGTTTTGGAATAAGACATCTCCTATTTTTCTAAGGGTTCTTGTCCAATCCTAGGGTTACAAATCCTACAGGCAACACAATGCTCTGATACCATCTGTAAGATCCCTCCTTAATAAAGGAAAAAGATCCCTGTGTTTACAATGCTAGTCCCTGGATCAATAGCTAGCATCCACAGTTCAGATGTAATATCAAGAAACAAAGGTCATAATACAACTTTATAACCAGGAGTAACATAATTTTTATTACATCAAACATAGCTCATTGGCTATTTACAGTACATTGCAGCGGAATAACTATAGTCATGGGTCCTTCATCTTCAAGTGCCACAGGCAGATGTTGGTTGTAGACTTTGTAATCCTAATCAATCAATCCTCACTAAAATAATCAAACCTGCAACATAATAAGTTACAGCCACAAGGGTCAATACATTTGAATTGTATTGGCAAGTGATACTTTGGGAGTATAGTGGAGTCTATCATCTATATGCATTTGGCTAAGTGGAGTTGAGGCTTTGCATTGCTCAAAATAGATTTTTTCCTATCATTTTGAAAATACAAGTTTTATTTTGACAAAAACCACCAAGGCATCTATCAACAAGACTGAAGATCCTCTCAAGGCATCTTCCAATCAAGATTGAAGATTTTCTTGGTAAAAACAATTTCCCAATCTAAGATTTTGAGATCCTTGTACCAAGCCATCTCTCCATCAAAGATTAAAGAATTTCACACAACCCTTGTTCACCCACAAGTTTTAATTTAGAAATTGGAGTGATGAGATTCTTGATTGCTTCCATGTTTTGATGCTTAAATTGTCCTTTACCAGGGACATGGCTAAGTACTTAGGTTTTACACTCTGCAGAGGTGGTGCACTTTACCCACAAGACTTGGTTTCCCAAGACAAAATCTTTCAGAAGCTTTCCCTTAGACCAACATGGACGCGCTCCAACCTATCAAACACTACCACCCACTGTCCATGTGGCTAAGTTCTTGCAACCTATATGATCATGGCAGAGCCCATATTGCCAAGTGGTTGCACTTGAAGCTTCTCAACATTTGACATCTCAAATCTCTTTGTTTCCTGGGTGGCCATCCACAAGTGAGATACACAAGCCAAGTCCATGGCCTTGTGAACCACTCAACATAAACCATTCCATCCATTCCACCCAGGTGATTCATTAACTTAGTTTTTTTATTAAACAAAACACAAGTCCATAGACTTAGGAATTTTCATAGCATGATTATATATATATCCCACCCAGGTTTTCTATTAGCTAGGCTAAGCTTGATAGTAATAGGATTCTTAACTTAGGTAAATCCTTCTAAGGATTCATTCTACTAGGTTTTCCTATAGCAAGGTCTATACTTAGCAAAATAAAAACCATGCAAGTTTTACTTAGCAAAAACACTAATGCATATTGAAAATAATGGGATAATGATATGAAGCATCACTTGCCTTTTTGGTAGAAGGTATAGGTTCACTCCTTGTCCTTGCAACACTCACACTCTTCAAGTCACTACAATCAATCAAGCAAGGTACAAACTCAATCTACCAATCAAGCAAAACAACACACACATAAAATAACAAAGTCAAAGAAATGCATGCAAGCATGCCAAGCTTTGCTTTGTTTGCAAAAGTGGTTCCTAGTGGGTCATAGACATTTGGGTACACCTAAGTCATGCATAAGCATGCAAAGGTTGGTTCTATTTGTAGGGATGGTCTTCACTAGGCTTCTAAACTTTGTAAGTTCCAAATTGGTCATTTACCAAAATGGCAAAGTCATTTGCAAGAGGGTCTCTATTAGATTCCTAAACTTTGTAAGATCCAAATTGGTCATTTACCAAAGTGGCAAAGTTGTTAGCAAAAGGTTTCACCTCAAAACCATTTCTATGACAAAGTGTCAATTTATGTGGTGTAGAAATATTCTTCCTAAGGCTTTAACCTATAGGGTTTACCAAGTGTGTTGCTATTTCAAAACTTGGTGTTTGGGTCAGTAGGTTTGGTCTAAACCATTTTCTCAAAAGTTTCCTTTGCAAAAATATTTTCATAACCAAAACTATAGTTTCAATTAGCTAGAAATGGACTAAACTAATTAATCCATTCTATTCTTTTCCAAAATCACTTTCCAAACTATGGGTTGGTTCCTAGGTTCAGTAAGGTCACAACAAACCAATTTGCAAAGGTTTTAACCTAAAAATCATTTTTAAATGATTTTTCTAATGTCAGCAAGTACACAAATGTTTCTGCATAATCAACCAACCTAACAAATACTATTTGCTAAACTAAGGGTAGGGTTGGTTAGAGCTTGTCTTGCTGATTCCAACGACATCAAATTTGTAAAATTTGGACGTGTGGATCAAAAGATACATGGGTTTGAAAATGGCACTTAAATCTGTTTTCAAATCTGATTTTAAACAGAGTACTGGCCACGCGTCTTAATATTATTCGCCCGTACCGGTTCGGTGGGGATCGGCAACGTGGAGCGTTGGATCAAGTTTGATCATACGGCACAGAGGACATACCCCTTCGCTGTTAAGTGGTTCTGTCTAGTGCGTCCGATCTAGATCCTGCGGCTAATATCGTGTTGACCAAATACTAGCGGCGGAGCGGTGGCTACCGGCGGCGAAACGGTCGGTCGATGACGGAGGCGATGCTACAGGGGGTGAGGGAGAAGGAGGGGTTGCTCACCGTGCTCAGGAGGTTGCGATGAAGCTCGACGTGCTGATGTCTCGACGAGGGGCGCACTGGTTCAGGCGTAATTGCTCGCCGGAGTAGAGGACGGCGACGGACGGCTCTGTTCGTAGACGAAGACGGTGCTGTGGACCACGAGAAGACAAACGGCGGTCTGGGTTAGATGCAGGAGATCATGGCGGAGCTGTGAGCGTGAACGAGAGGGCTCGGGGCGGTCAAGGCTTACCGGGGAAACTCGTCGGAGAGGAAGCAGACACGGTGGCGCTTAGAGCTTGTCGAAGTCGTCGCTAGAGATCGCCCTAAGGCAAAGGAGAGGCAGGGTTAGGTGCGCACGAGGGTCACGAATGAGGGAGCATCATTGAGAGGTGCTGGGGAGGTCTGTGCTCACCGGGGAATGTCGCCGTAGTTGGAACAGACGGCGGCGCTGCAGGTCGTCGTCAAAGGCGAGGTTACAGGGTACCCGCGTCTGAACGGAGGGCACGGACAGAAGCGCCAGTGAGTGTGGACTATGTGTGCGTGGTCAATGAGGCAAGGGGAGGTCTGGTTTCGCCGGAATCATCACCGGAACATCGTCGGAGTAGCAGCGGTACAGAGAGCAATTGGGGCGGCCTGGGGGCAGAGGGGAGGCGATGTCTGGGGGAAAAGACAGAGGAGAGGGAGGCGGTTAAATGGGCGTCGTCGCAGGGGGAGTGTAGGTCGATATTATGGCGATTTCAACGCCAGAGTAAATCGGCAGAATGCCGTTGAGGGGAGGAAGAAACGGCTGGCGCGGGTGAAGAGGATGAGCAGTAATAGTGGGGTCCAACGGTCAGTGGAAAAAGAAGAGAGGAGGAGGTCCACCAGTCGGTGTCTCAGTGGGTTGTTTAATTGGTGAAGAAAAACGGTTCGAGGGGGAGTAAGAGGAGGTGGGGTCTGATGTCAGCGAGTGAGGGAGAGGGAGAAGTGGGTCCGCGCTGTCATTGGCTCAGTGGGTCTGTTTCTGGGTGTAAAATGTTTTCCTTCGGGGAGGAGTACTGGGCTGGACTGCTGTTGGGCCAAAGCTGGGTTGGTTCTGTTTTCTTATTTTTTTTCTGTCTAACTCTTTTTCTTTTTCTAATTCTTTTTCTGTTTTGAATTTCAACCAATTAATCAAACAATCAAACAATTTCAAATCAATTCAAGCAAGCACTCAACTCCACTTTGAATTTGGTTCTGTTTGACAACATACTCCAAATCTCAAAATGAAATAATAATTTTGATTATTTTAGGATCCATTTAATAGTTAAATAAAATGGATCTTTGATTTATTAATAGTGTTTGATTTATTTTAAATAAAATTTCCATTTGGAATCCAATTATTTTCAAAACCAAACCAGAAGGTTTTATTTGAAAAATAAAAGAATACTTGGAAATTTATTTAAATAAAATAAATAAGTTTTGGTGTTTAATTAAAATGGGAAAGCCTTTACTTAAATAAAATTGGATATTTAAATCCTTATTATTTTATTTAAATAATCCTTTACTCATTTTAATCAAAGCAAAACCTTTTAATAAAAGATTTCATAGTAGTAATAAAATACTTGGTGTTCATTTAAAATGGGAAAAGCCTTTACTTAAATAAAATTGGATATTTAAATCCTTATTATTTTATTTAAATAAACTTTTACTCATTTTATCAAAACAAAATATTTTATTACAAAAGCTTGGCCAAAATTAATTTGGCTCACCTTTTCATTTGAAAACAAAGTCTTTTATTAAAAGATCTAAATCAGTGTTTCCAAAACAATTTATTTTCCTTTGATAAATGTTTTATCTTTATAAATCCCTTTAGGATTATTTGTTCACCAAAGGTTATGGGCTTTTGATAAGGGCTTTATTGGCTTTGGAAATTCAATTTCCTTATCTTATCAATTTCCTTATCATAAGATTTTATTTATGGTTCCACTAAGTGAAACCAATCTCTATGGTCTTTCTTGATCCTTTGTGACTTTTTTGTTGATCAAATTTGGTATGGATCAAATCCATAGATTTGGAGATACTTTGGAAAATCATTTCCTTCCATTAGGGTTTAGGGATTTGGATTTATTTTCCAAGTGTTCAAATTTCCAGATACATTCATTGAGGAATGCATTTCCCTTGATTTGGATTTTGTTGGATTCAAACTTCCACCAAAGTTTGTTCAAGATGGGATTTTAAGTCTATTTTTTGAAACAAAAGTTTCTTTTCACCCTGATTTTCAACAAAAGTTTATTTTATTAATTTATTTTTCACATTACAAGATTTGGAAAATCTTGGGATGTGACATGCAATGACACTGGTGGATCCATGTGTGGTTAATGAGAAGAACACACATGCAATGACACTGGGTGTGGTTCATGATATGGTTTGTGAGAACAACACACATCCAATGACTCTAGTTGTGGTCTATGAGAGGAACACACATGCAATGACTCTAACTGTGGTTCATGAAAAGAGCAGACATGCGATGACACCGGTGGATACATGTGTGGTCTATGAGAGGAACACACATGCAATGACACCGGTGGATCAATACGTGGTCTGTGAGAAGAACACACATGCAATGACACCGGTGGATCCATGCGTGGTCTGTGAAAAGAACACACATGCAATGACACTGGTGGATCCATATGTGGTTTGTGAGAAGGACACACATGCAATGACACTGGTGGATCCATGTGTGGTCTGTGGGAAGAACACACATGTAATGCCACTAGTGATATGTGGTTTGTGAAAAGAACAAATATGCAATGACTCTAACTGTGGTTCATGAAAAGAGCAGACATGCAATTACACTGGTGGATCCATGTGTGGTTAATGAGAAGAACACAGATGCAATGACACTGGGTGTGGTTCATGATATGGTTTGTGAGAAGAACACACATGTAATGACTCTAGCTGTGGTTCATGAGAGGAACACACATGCAACGACTCTAACTGTGGTTCATGAAAAGAGCAGACATGCGATGACACCGGTGGATCCATGTGTGGTCTATGAAAGGAACACACATGCAATGACACCGGTGGATCCTTACGTGGTCTATGAAAAGAATACACATGCAATGACACTGGTGGATCCATACGTGGTATGTGGGAAGAACACACGTGCAATGACACTGGTGGATCCATCTGTGGTTTGTGAGAAGGACACACATACAATGACACTAACTGTGGTTCACGACAAGAGTAGACATGCAATGACACTGGTGGATCCATGTGTGGTTAATGAGAAGAACACACATGCAATGACTCTAGCTGTGGTCTATGAGAGGAACACACATGCAATGACTCTAACTGCGGTTCATGAGAAGTGTAGACATGTGATGACACCGGTCGATCCATATGTGGTCTATGAGAGGAACACACATGCAATGACACCGGTGGATCCATACGTGGTCTGTGAGAAGAACAGAAATGCAATGACACTGGTGGATCCATCTGTGGTTTGTGAGGACACACATTCAATGACACGGGTGGATCCATGCGTGGTCTGTGAGAAGAACACACATGCAATGACACTAGTGTGGTCTATGAGAGGAACACACATGCATTGACACCGGTGGATCCATACGTGGTGTGTGAGAAGAACACACATGCAATGACACTGGTGGATCCATCTGTGGTTTGTGAGAAGGACACACATGCAATGACACTGGTGGATCCATGTGTGGTTTGTGATAAGAACACACATGCAATGACACTGGTGTGGTTCATGGGAAGAACACACATGCAATGACACTGGTGGATCCATGTGTGGTCTGTGAGAAGAACACACATGCAATGACACTGGTGTGATCTATGAGAAGAATACACATGCAATGACACCAGTGGATCCATACGTGGTCTGTGAGAACAACACACATGCAATGACACTGGTTGATCAATCGGTGGTTCATGAGAAGGACACACATGCAATGACACCGTGGATCAATATGTGGTTTGTGAAAAGAACAGACATGCAATGACTCTAACTGTGGTTCATGAAAATAGCAGACATGCAATGACACTAGTGGATCTATGTGTGGTTAATGAGAAGAACACACATGCAATGACTCTAGCTGTGGTTCATGAGAAGAACACACATGCAATGACTCTAACTGTGGTTCATGAAAAGAGCAGACATGCGATGACACCGGTGGATCCATATGTGGTTTGTGAAAAGAATAGACATGCAATGACTCTAACTATGGTTCATGAATAGAGCAGACATGCAATAACACTGGTGGATCCATGTGCGGTTAATGAGAAGAACACACATGCAATGACACTGGGTGTGGTTCATGATATGGTTTGTGAGAAGAACACACATGCAATGACTCTAGCTGTGGTCTATGAGAGGAACACACATGCAATGACTCTAACTATGGTTCATGAAACGAGCAGACATGCGATGACACCGGTGGATCCATGTGTGGTCTATGAGAGGAACACACATGAAATGACACCGATGGATCCATACGTGGTCTGTGAGAAGAACACACATGCAATGACACCGGTGGATCCATGCGTGGTCTGTGAAAAGAACACACATGCAATGACACTGGTGGATCCATATGTGGTTTGTGATAAGGACAGACATGCAATGACACTGGTGGATCCATGTGTGGTCTGTGAGGAGAACACACATGCAATGACACTGGTGTGGTCTATGAGAAGAATACACATGCAATGACACCGGTGGATCCATACGTGGTCTGTGAGAAGAACACACATGCAATGACACTGGTTGATCAATCTGTGGTTCATGGGAAGGACAGACATGCAATGACACCGGTGGATCAATATGTGGTTTGTGAAAAGAACAGACATGCAATGACTCTAACTGTGGTTCATGAAAAGAGCAGACATGCAATGACACTAGTGGATCTATGTGTGGTTAATGAGAAGAACACACATGCAATGACACTAGTTGTGGTTCATGATATGGTTTGTGTGAACAACACACATGCAATGACTCTAGCTGTGGTCTATGAGAGGAACACACATGCAATGACTCTAACTATGGTTCATGAAAAGAAAAGACATGCGATGACACTGGTGGATCCATGTGTGGTCTATGAGAGGAACACACATGCAATGACACCGGTGGATCCTTACGTGGTCTATGAAAAGAACACACATGCAATGACACTGGTGGATCCATACGTGGTCTGTGGGAAGAACACACATGCGATGACACTGGTGTTGTTCATGGGAAGAACACACATGCAATGACACTGGTGGATCCATGTGCGGTTAATGAGAAGAACACACATGCAATGACGTTGGGTGTGGTTCATGATATGGTTTGTGAGAAGAACACACGTGCAATGACTCTAGCTGTGGTTCATGAGAAGAACACACATGCAATGACTGTAACTGTGGTTCATGAAAAGAGCAGACATGCGATGAAACCAGTGGATCCATATGTGGTCTATGAGAGGAACACACATGCAATGACACCCGTGGATCCATACGTGGTCTGTGACAAGAACACACATGCAATGACACTGGTGGATCCATCTGTGGTTTGTGAGAAGGACACACATGCAATGACACTGGTGGATCCATGTGTGGTTTGTGATAAGAACACACATGCAATGACACTGGTGTGGTTCATGGGAAGAACACACATGCAATGACACTGGTGGATCCATGTGTGGTCTGTGAGAAGAACACACATGCAATGACACTGGTGTGATCTATGAGAAGAATACACATGCAATGACACCGGTGGATCCATACGTGGTCTGTGAGAACAACACACATGCAATGACACTGGTTGATCAATCGGTGGTTCATGAGAAGGACACACATGCAATGACACCGTGGATCAATATGTGGTTTGTGAAAAGAACAGACATGCAATGACTCTAATTGTGGTTCATGAAAATAGCAGACATGCAATGACACTAGTGGATCTATGTGTGGTTAATGAGAAGAACACACATGCAATGACTCTAGCTATGGTTCATGAGAAGAACACACATGCAATGACTCTAACTGTGGTTCATGAAAAGAGCAGACATGCGATGACACCGGTGGATCCATATGTGGTTTGTCAAAAGAATAGACATGCAATGACTCTAACTATGGTTCATGAAAAGAGCAGACATGCAATAACACTGGTGGATCCATGTGCGGTTAATGAGAAGAACACACATGCAATGACACTGGGTGTGGTTCATGATATGGTTTGTGAGAAGAACACACATGCAATGACTCTAGCTGTGGTCTATGAGAGGAACACACATGCAATGACTCTAACTATGGTTCATGAAACGAGCAGACATGCGATGACACCGGTGGATCCATGTGTGGTCTATGAGAGGAACACACATGAAATGACACCGATGGATCCATACGTGGTCTGTGAGAAGAACACACATGCAATGACACCGGTGGATCCATGCGTGGTCTGTGAAAAGAACACACATGCAATGACACTGGTGGATCCATATGTGGTTTGTGATAAGGACAGACATGCAATGACACTGGTGGATCCATGTGTGGTCTGTGAGAAGAACAGACATGCAATGACACTGGTGTGGTCTATGAGAAGAATACACATGCAATGACACCGGTGGATCCATACGTGGTCTGTGAGAAGAACACACATGCAATGACACTGGTTGATCAATCTGTGGTTCATGGGAAGGACACACATGCAATGACACCGGTGGATCAATATGTGGTTTGTGAAAAGAACAGACATGCAATGACTCTAACTGTGGTTCATGAAAAGAGCAGACATGCAATGACACTAGTGGATCTATGTGTGGTTAATGAGAAGAACACACATGCAATGACACTAGTTGTGGTTCATGATATGGTTTGTGTGAAGAACACACATGCAATGACTCTAGCTGTGGTCTATGAGAGGAACACACATGCAATGACTCTAACTATGGTTCATGAAAAGAAAAGACATGCGATGACACTGGTGGATCCATGTGTGGTCTATGAGAGGAACACACATGCAATGACACCGGTGGATCCTTACGTGGTCTATGAAAAGAACACACATGCAATGACACTGGTGGATCCATACGTGGTCTGTGGGAAGAACACACATGCGATGACACTGGTGTTGTTCATGGGAAGAACACACATGCAATGACACTGGTGGATCCATGTGCGGTTAATGAGAAGAACACGCATGCAATGACATTGGGTGTGGTTCATGATATGGTTTGTGAGAAGAACACACATGCAATGACTCTAGCTGTGGTTCATGAGAAGAACACACATGCAATGACTGTAACTGTGGTTCATGAAAAGAGCAGACATGCGATGAAACCAGTGGATCCATATGTGGTCTATGAGAGGAACACACATGCAATGACACCCGTGGATCCATACGTGGTCTGTGAGAAGAACACAAATGCAATGACACTGGTGGATCCATCTGTGGTTTGTGAGAAGGACACACATGCAATGACACTGGTGGATCCACGCGTGGTCTCTGAGAAGAACACACATGCAATGACACTGGTGTGGTCTATGAGAGGAACACACATGCAATGACACCGGTGGATCCATACGTGGTCTGTGAGAAGAACACACATGCAATGACACTGGTGGATCCATCTATGGTTTGTGAGAAGGACACACACTCAATGACACTGGTGCATCCATGTGTGGTCTGTGAGAAGAACACACATGCAATGACACTAGTGTGATTCATGGGAAGAACACACATGCAATGACACTGGTGGATCCATGTGTGGTATGTGAGAAGAACACACATGCAATGACACTGGTGTAGTCTATGAGAAGAACACACATCCAATGACACCGGTGGATCCATACGTGGTCTGTGAGAAGAACACACATGCAATGACACTGGTGGATCAATCTGTGGTTCATGGGAAGGACACACATGCAATGACACTGGTGGATCCATGTGTGGTCTGTGAGAAGAACACGCATCCAATGACACTAGTGTGGTTCATGGGAAGAACACACATGCAATGACACCGGTGGATCCATTTCTAGTTAATGAGAAGAACACACATGCAATGACTCTAGCTGTGGTTCATGATATGGTTTGTGAGAAGAACACACATGCAATGACTCTAGCTGTGGTCTATGAGAGGAACACACATGCAATGACTCTAACTATGGTTCATGAAACGAGCAGACATGCGATGACACCGGTGGATCCATGTGTGGTCTATGAGAGGAACACACATGCAATGACACCGATGGATCCATACATGGTCTGTGAGAAGAACACACATGCAATGACACCGGTGGATCCATGCGTGGTCTGTGAAAAGAACACACATGCAATGACACTGGTGGATCCATTTGTGGTTTGTGATAAGGACAGACATGCAATGACACTGGTGGATCCATGTGTGGTCTGTGGGAAGAACACACATGCAATGACACTAGTGATATGTGGTTTGTGAAAAGAACAGACATGCAATGACTCCAACTGTGGTTCATGAAAAGAGCAGGCATGCAATGACACTGGTGGATCCATGTGTGGTTAATGAGAAGAACACACATGCAATGACACTAGGTGTGGTTCATGATATGGTTTGTGAGAAGAACACACATGCAATGACTCTAGCTATGGTTAATGAGAGAACACACATGCAATGACTCTAACTGTGGTTCATGAAAAGAGCAGACATGCGATGACACCGGTGGATCCATGTGTGGTCTATGAGAGGAACAAACATGCAATGACACCGGTGGATCCTTACATGGTATGTGAAAAGAACACACATGCAATGACACTGGTGGATCCATACGTGGTCTGTGGGAAGAACACACATGCAATGACACCGGTGGATCCATGCGTGGTCTGTGAAAAGAACACACATGCAATGACACTGGTGGATCCATATGTGGTTTGTGAGAAGGACACACATGCAATGACACTGGTGGATCCATGTGTGGTCTGTGGGAAGAACACACATGTAATGCCACTAGTGATATGTGGTTTGTGAAAAGAACAAATATGCAATGACTCTAACTGTGGTTCATGAAAAGAGTAGACATGCAATGACACTGGTGGATCCATGTGTGGTTAATGAGAAGAACACACATGCAATGACACTGGGTGTGGTTCATGATATGGTTTGTGAGAAGAACACACATGCAATGACTCTAGCTGTGGTTCATGAGAGCAACACACATGCAATGACTCTAACTGTGGTTCATGAAAAGAGCAGACATGCGATGACACCGGTGGATCCATGTGTGGTCTATGAGAGGAACACACATGCAATGACACCGGTGGATCCTTACGTGGTCTGTGAAAAGAATACACATGCAATGACACTGGTGGATCCATACGTGGTCTGTGGGAAGAACACACATGCAATGACACTGGTGGATCCATCTGTGGTTTGTGAGAAGGACACACACGCAATGACACTGGTGGATCCATGTGTGGTCTGTGAGAAGAACACACATGCAATGACACTAGTGTGGTTCATGGGAAGAACACACATGCAATGACACTGGTGGATTCATGTGTGGTATGTGAGAAGAACACACATGGAATGACACTGGTGTAGTCTATGAGAAGAACACACATCCAATGACATCGGTGGATCCATACGTGGTCTGTGAGAAGAACACACATGCAATGACACTGGTGGGTCAATCTGTGGTTCATGGGAAGGACACACATGCAATGACACTGGCGGATCCATGTGTGGTCTGTGAGAAGAACACGCATCCAATGACAATAGTGTGGTTCATGGGAAGAACACACATGCAATGACACCGGTGGATCCATTTCTGGTTAATGAGAAGAACACACATGCAATGACTCTAGCTGTGGTTCATGATATGGTTTGTGAGAAGAACACACATGCAATGACTCTAGCTGTGGTCTATGAGAGGAACACACATGCAATGACTCTAACTATGGTTCATGAAACGAGCAGACATGCGATGACACCGGTGGATCCATGTGTGGTATATGAGAGGAACACACATGCAATGACACCGATGGATCCATACATGGTCTGTGAGAAGAAGACACATGCAATGACACCGGTGGATCCATGCGTGGTCTGTGAAAAGAACACACATGCAATGACACTGGTGGATCCATATGTGGTTTGTGATAAGGACAGACATGCAATGACACTCGTGGATCCATGTGTGGTCTGTGGGAAGAACACACATGCAATGACACTGGTGATATGTGGTTTGTGAAAAGAACAGACATGCAATGACTCCAACTGTGGTTCATGAAAAGAGCAGGCATGCAATGACACTGGTGGATCCATGTGTGGTTAATGAGAAGAACACACATCCAATGACACTAGGTGTGGTTCATGATATGGTTTGTGAGAAGAACACACATGCAATGACTCTAGCTATGGTTCATGAGAGGAACACACATGCAATGACTCTAACTGTGGTTCATGAAAAGAGCAGACATGCGATGACACCGGTGGATCCATGTGTGGTTTATGAGAGGAACAAACATGCAATGACACCGGTGGATCCTTACATGGTATGTGAAAAGAACACACATGCAATGACACTGGTGGATCCATACGTGGTTTGTGAGAAGGACACACATGCAATGACACTGGTGGATCCATCTGTGGTCTGTGAAAAGAACACACATGCAATGACACTGGTGGATCCATATGTGGTTTGTGGGAAGGACACACATGCAATGACACTGGTGGATCCATGTGTGGTCTGTGGGAAGAACACACATGTAATGCCACTAGTGATATGTGGTTTGTGAAAAGAACAAATATGCAATGACTCTAACTGTGGTTCATGAAAAGAGTAGACATGCAATGACACTGGTGGATCCATGTGTGGTTAATGAGAAGAACACACATGAAATGACACTGGGTGTGGTTCATGATATGGTTTGTGAGAAGAACACACATGCAATGACTCTAGCTGTGGTTCATGAGAGGAACACACATGCAATGACTCTAACTGTGGTCCATGAAAAGAGCAGACATGCGATGACACCGGTGGATCCATGTGTGGTCTATGAGAGGAACACACATGCAATGACACCGGTGGATCCTTACGTGGTCTGTGAAAAGAATACACATGCAATGACACTGGTGGATCCATACGTGGTCTGTGGGAAGAACACACATGCAATGACACTGGTGGATCCATCTGTGGTTTGTGAGAAGGACACACATACAATGGCACTGGTGGATCCATGTGTGGTCTGTGGGAAGAACACATATGCAATGACACTGGTGATATGTGGTGTGAAAAGAACAGAGATGCAATGACTCCAACTGTGGTTAATGACAAGAGCAGACATGCAATGACACTGTTGGATCCATGTGTGGTTAATGGGAAGAACACACATGCAATGACACTGGGTGTGGTTCATGATATGGTTTGTGAGAAGAACACAGATGCAATGACTCTATCTATGGTTCATGAGAGGAACACACATGCAATGACTCTAACTGTGGTTCATGAAAAGAGCATACATGCGATGACACCGGTGGATCCATGTGTGGTCTATGAGAGGAACACACATGCAATGACACCGGTGGATCCTTACGTGGTCTGTGAGAAGAACACAGATGCGATGACAAGAGTGGATCCATACGTGGTCTGTGAGAAGAACACACATGCAATGACACTGGTGGATCTATGTGTGGTTTGTGAGAAGGACACACATGCAATGACACTGGTGGATCCATGTGTGGTCTGTGGGAAGAACACACGTGCAATGACACTAGTGTGGTTCATGGGAAGAACACACATGCAATGACACTGGTGGATCCATGTGTGGTTAATGGGAAGAACACACATGCAATGACACTAGGTGTGGTTCATGATATGGTTTGTGAGAAGAACACACATGCAATCACTCTAGCTGTGGTCTGTGAGAAGAACACACATGCAATGACTCTAACTGTGGTTCATGAAAAGAGCAGACATGTGATGACACCGGTGGATCCATATGTGGTTTGTGAAAAGAACAGACATGCAATGACTTTAACTGTGCTTCATGAAAAGAGAAGACATGCAATGACAATGGTGGATCCATGTGTGGTTAATGAGAAGAACACACATGCAATAACACTGGGTGTGGTTCATGATATGGTTTGTGAGAAGAACACACATGCAATGACTCTAGCTGTGGTCTATGATAGGAACACACATGCAATGACTCTAACTTTGGTTCATGAAAAGAGCAGACATGCGATGACACCGGTGGATCCATGTGTGGTCTATGAGAGGAACACACATGCAATGACACCGATCGATCCATACGTGGTCTGTGAGAAGAACACACATGCAATGAAACCGGTGGATCCATGCGTGGTCTGTGGAAAGAACACACATGCAACGACATTGGTGCATCCATATGTGGTTTGTGAGAAGGACACACATGCAATTACACTGGTGGATCCATTTGTGGTTTGTGAGAAGGACACACATGCAATGACACTGGTGGATCCATGTGTGGTCTGTGGGAAGAACACACATGCAATGACACTGGTGTGGTTCATGGGAAGGACACACATGCAATGACACTGGTGGATCCATGTGTGGTTAATGAGAAGAACACACATGCAATGACATTGGGTGTGGTTCATGATATGGTTTGTGAGAAGAACACACATGCATTGACTCTAGCTGTGGTTCATGAGAAGAAAACACATGCAATAACTCTAACTGTGGTTCATGAAAAGAGCAGACATGCGATGACACCAGTGGATCCATATGTGATTTGTGAAAAGAACAGACATACAATGACTCCATGTGTGGTTCATGAAAAGAGCAGACATGCAATGACAATGGTGGATCCATGTGTGGTTAATGAGAAGAACACACATGCAATAACACTGGGTGTGGTTCATGATATGGTTTGTGAGAAGAACACACATGCAATCACTCTAGCTGTGGTCTATGATAGGAACACACATGCAATGACTCTAACTGTGGTTCATGAAAAGAGCAGACATGCGATGACACCGGTGGATCCATGTGTGGTCTATGAGAGGAACACACATGCAATGACACCGATGGATCCATACGTGGTCTGTGAGAAGAACACACATGCAATGAAACCGGTGGATCCATGCGTGGTCTGTGGAAAGAACACACATGCAATGACACTGGTGGATCCATATGTGGTTTGTGAGAAGGACACACATGCAATTACACTGGTGGATCCATTTGTGGTTTGTGAGAAGGACACACATGCAATGACACTGGTGGATCCATGTGTGGTCTGTGGGAAGAACACACATGCAATGACACTGGTGTGGTTCATGGGAAGAACACACATGCAATGACACTGGTGGATCCATGTGTGGTTAATGAGAAGAACACACATGCAATGACATTGGGTGTGGTTCATGATATGGTTTGTGAGAAGAACACACATGCATTGACTCTAGCTGTGGTTCATGAGAAGAAAACACATGCAATAACTCTAACTGTGGTTCATGAAAAGAGCAGACATGCGATGACACCAGTGGATCCATATGTGATTTGTGAAAAGAACAGACATACAATGACTCCATGTGTGGTTCATGAAAAGAGCAGACATGCAATGACACTGGTGGATCCATGTGTGGTTAATGAGAAGAAAACACATGCAATGACACTCGGTGTAGTTCATGATATGGTTTGTGAGAAGAACACACATGCAATGACTCTAGCTGTGGTCTATGAGAGGAACACACATGCAATGACTCTAACTATGGTTCATGAGAAGAGTAGACATGTGATGACACCGATGGTCCATATGTGGTCTATGAGAGGAACACACATGCAATGACACCGGTGGATCCATACGTGGTCTGTGAGAAGAACACAAATGCAATGACACTGGTGGATCCATCTGTGGTTTGTGAGCACACACATGCAATGACACTGGTGGATCCATGCGTGGTCTGTGAGAAGAACACACATGCAATGACACTAGTGTGGTCTATGAGAGGAACACACATGCAATGACACCGGTGGATCCATACGTGGTGTATGAGAAGAACACACATGCAATAACACTGGTGGATCCATCTGTGGTTTGTGAGAAGGACACACATGCAATGACACTGGTGGATCCATCTGTGGTTTGTGAGAAGAACACACATGCAATGACACTGGTGTGGTTCATGGGAAGAACGCACATGCAATGACACTGGTGGATCCATGTGTGGTCTGTGAGAAGAACACACATGCAATGACACTGGTGTGGTCTATGAGAAGAATACACATGCAATGACACCGGTGGATCCATACGTGGTCTGTGAGAAGAACACACATGCAATGACACTGGTTGATCAATCTGTGGTTCATGGGAAGGACACACATGCAATGACACCGGAGGATCAATATGTGGTTTGTGAAAAGAACAGACATGCAATGACTCTAACTGTGGTTCATGAAAAGAGCAGACATGCAATAACACTAGTGGATCTATGTGTGGTTAATGAGAAGAACACACATGCAATGACACTAGTTGTGGTTCATGATATGGTTTGTGTGAAGAACACACATGCAATGACTCTAGCTGTGGTCTATGAGAGGAACACACATGCAATGACTCTAACTATGGTTCATGAAAAGAGAAGACATGCGATGACACCGGTGGATCCATGTGTGGTCTATGAGAGGAACACACATGCAATGACACCGGTGGATCCTTACGTGGTCTGTGAAAAGAACACACATGCAATGACACTGGTGGATCCATACGTGGTCTGTGGGAAGAACACACATGCGATGACACAGGTTGGTCCATCTATGGTTTGTGAGAAGGACACACATGCAATGACACTAGTGGATCCATGTGTGGTCTGTGGGAAGAACACACATGCAATGACACTGGTGTTGTTCATGGGTAGAACACACATGCAATGACACTGGTGGATCCATGTGTGGTTAATGAGAAGAACACACATGCAATGACATTGGCTGTGGTTCATGTTATGGTTTGTGAGAAGAACACACATGCGAAGACTCTAGCTGTGGTTCATGAGAAGAACACACATGCAATCACTGTAACTGCGGTTCATGAAAAGAGCAGCCATGCGATGACACCAGTGGATCCATATGTGGTTTGTGAAAAGAACAGACATGCAATGACTCCATGTGTGGTTCATGAAAAGTTTAGGCATGCAATGACACTGGTGGATCCATGTGTGGTTAATGAGAAGAACACACATGCAATGACACTGGGTGTGGTTCATGATATGGTTTGTGAGAAGAACACACATGCAATGACTAGGAACACACATGCAATGACTCTAACTGTGGTTCATGAAAAGAGGAGACATGCGCTGACACCGGTGGATCCATATGTGGTATATGAGAGGAACACACATGCAATGACACCGGCGGATCCATACGTGGTTTGTGAGAAGAACACAAATGCAATGACACTGGTGGATCCATGTGTGGTTTGTGAGAAGGACACACATGCAATGCCACTAGTGGATCCATGCGTGGTCTGTGAGAAGAACACACATGCAATGACACTGGTGTGGTCTATGAGAAGAACACACATCCAATGACACCGGTGGATCCATACGTGGTTTGTGAGAAGAACACACATGCAATGACACTGGTGGATCAATCTGTGGTTTATGGGAAGGACACACATACAATGACACTGGTGGATCCATGTGTGGTCTGTGAGAAGAACACGCATCCAATGACACTGGTGTGGTTCATGGGAAGAACACACATGCAATGACACCGGTGGATCCATTTGTGGTTATTGAGAAGAACACACATGCAATGACACTGGGTGTGGTTCATGATATGGTTTGTGAGAAGAACACACATGCAATGACTCTAGATGTGGTTCATGAGAAGAACACACATGCAATGACTCTAACTGTGGTTCATGAAAAGAGCAGACATGCGATGACACCGGTGGATCCATATGTGGTTTGTGAAAAGAATAGACATGCAATGACTCCAACTATGGTTCATGAAAAGAGCAGACATGCAATGACACTGGTGGATCCATGTGTGGTTAATGAGAAGAACACACATGCAATGACACTGGGTGTGGTTCATGATATGGTTTGTGAGAAGAACACACATGCAGTGACTCTAGCTGTGGTCTATGTGAGGAACACACATGCAATGACTCTAACTATGGTTCATGAAACGAGCAGACATGCGATGACACCGGTGGATCCATGTGTGGTCTATGAGAGGAACACACATGCAATCACATCGATGGATCCATACGTGGTGTGTGAGAAGAACACACATGCAATGACACCGGTGGATCCATGCGTGGTCTGTGAAAAGAACACACATGCAATGACACTGGTGGATCCATATGTGGTTTGTGATAAGGACAGACATGCAATGACACTGGTGGATCCATTGTGGTCTATGGGAAGAACACACATGCAATGACACTGGTGATATGGGGTTTGTGAAAAGAACAGACATGCAATGACTCTAACTGTGGTTCATGAAAAGAGCATGCATGCAATGACACTGGTGGATCCATGTGTGGTTAATGAGAAGAACACACATGCAATGACACTAGGTGTGGTTCATGATATGGCTTGTGAGAAGAACACACATGCAATGACTCTAGCTATGGTTCATGAGAGGAACACACATGCAATGACTCTAACTGTGGTTCATGAAAAGAGCAGACATGCGATGACACCGGTGGATCCATGTGTGGTCTATGAGAGGAACACATATGCAATGACACCGGTGGATCCTTACATGGTATGTGAAAAGAACACATATGCAATGACACTGGTGGATCCATACGTGGTCTGTGGGAAGAACACACACGCAATGACACTGGTGGATCCATCTGTGGTCTGTGAAAAGAACACACATGCAATGACACTGGTGGATCCATATGTGGTTTGTGAGAAGGACACACATGCAATGACATTGGTGGATCCATGTGTGGTCGGTGGGAAGAACACACATGTAATGCCACTAGTGATATGTGGTTTGTGAAAAGAACAAATATGCAATGACTCTAATTGTGGTTCTTGAAAAGAGCAAACATGCAATGACACTGGTGGATCCATGTGTGGTTAATGAGAAGAACACACATGCAATGACACTGGGTGTGGTTCATGATATGGTTTGTGAGAAGAACACACATGCAATAACTCTAGCTGTGGTTCATGAGAGGAACACACATGCAATGACTCTAATTGTGGTTCATGAAAGGAGCAGACATGCGATGACACCGGTGGATCCATTGTGGTCTATGAGAGGAACACACATGTAATGACACCGGTGGATCCTTACGTGGTCTGTGAAAAGAATACACATGCAATGACACTGGTGGATCCATATGTGGTCTGTGGGAAGAACACACATGCAATGACACTGGTGGATCCATCTGTGGTTTGTGAGAAGGACACACATACAGTGACACTGGTGGATCCATGTGTGGTCTGTGGGAAGAACACACATGCAATGACACTGATGATATGTGGTGTGAAAAGAAAAGACATGCAATGACTCTAACTGTGGTTAATGACAAGAGCAGACATGCAATGACACTAGTGGATCCATGTGTGGTTAATGAGAAGAACACACATGCAATGACACTGGGTGTGGTTCATGATTTGATTTGTGAGAAGAACACACATGCAATGACTCTAGCTATGGTTCATGAGAGGAACACACATGCAATGACTCTAACTGTGGTTCTTGAAAAGAGCATACAAGCGATGACTCCGGTGGATCCATGTGTGGTCTATGAGAGGAACACAAATGCAATCACACCGGTGGATCCTTACGTGGTCTGTGAGAAGAATACACATGCGATGACAAGAGTGGATCCATACGTGGTCTATGAGAAGAACACACATGCAATGACACTGGTGGATCTATCTGTGGTTTGTGAGAAGGACACAAAGGCAATGACACTGGTGGATCCATGTGTGGTCTGTGGGAAGAGCACACATGCAATGACACTGGTGTCGTTCATGGGAAGAACACACATGGAATGACACTGGTGGATCCATGTGTGGTTAATGGGAAGATCACACATGCAATGACACTAGGTGTGGTTCATGATATGGTTTGTGTGAAGAACACACATGCAATCACTCTAGCTGTGGTCTATGAGAAGAACACACATGCAATGACTCTAACTGTGGTTCATGAAAAGAGCAGACATGTGATGACAATGGTGGATCCATATGTGGTTTGTGAAAAGAACAGACATGCAATGAATTTAACTGTGGTTCATGAAAAGAGCAGACAAGCAATGACAATGGTGGATCCATGTGTGGTTAATGAGAAGAACACACATGCAATAACACTGGATGTGGTTCATGATATGGTTTGTGAGAAGAACACACATGCAATGACTCTAGGTGTGGTCTATGAGAGGAACACACATGCAATGACTCTAACTGTGGTTCATGAAAAGAGCAGACATGCGATGACACCGGTGGATCCATGTGTGGTCTATGAGAGGAACACACATGCAATGAAACCAGTGGATCCATGCGTGGTCTGTGGAAAGAACACACATGCAATGACACTGGTGGATCCATATGTGGTTTGTGAGAAGGACACACATCCAATTACACTGGAGGATCCATTTGTGGTTTGTGAGAAGGCCACACATGCAATGACACTGGTGGATCCATGTGTGGTCTGTGGGAAGAACACACATGCAATGACACTTGTGTGGTTCATGGGAAAAACACACATGCAATGACACTGGTGGATCCATGTGTGGTTAATGAGAAGAACACACATGCAATGACATTGGGTGTGGTTCATGATATGGTTTGTGAGAAGAACACACATGCAATGATTCTAGCTGTGGTTCATGAGAAGAACACACATGCAATAACTCTAACTGTGGTTCATGAAAAGAGCAGACATGCGATGACACCAGTGGATCCATATGTGATTTGTGAGAAGAACAGACATACAATGACTCCATGTGTGGTTCATGAAAAGAGCAGACATGCAATGACACTGGTGGATCCATGTGTGATTAATGAGAAGAACACACATGCAATGACACTAGGTGTAGTTCATGATATGGTTTGTGAGAAGAACACACATGCAATGACTCTAGCTGTGGTCTATGAGAGGAACACACATGCAATGACTCTAACTATGGTTCATGAGAAGAGTAGACATGTGATGACACCGGTGGATCCATATGTGGTCTATGAGAGGAACACACATGCAATGACACCGGTGGATCCATACGTGGTCTGTGATAAGAACACAAATGCAATGACACTAGTGGATCCATCTGTGGTTTGTGAGGACACACATGCAATGACACTAGTGTGGTCTATGAGAGGAACACAGATGCAATGACACCGGTGGATCCATACGTGGTGTGTGAGAAGAACACACATGCAATGACACTGGTGGATCCATCTGTGGTTTGTGATAAGGACACACATGCAATGACACTGGTGGATCCATGTGTGGTTTGTGAGAAGAACACACATGCAATGACACTGGTGTGGTTCATGGGAAGAACACACATGCAATGACACTGGTGGATCCATGTGTGGTCTGTGAGAAGAACACACATGCAATGACACTGGTGTGGTCTATGACAAGAATACACATGCAATGACACCGGTGGATCCATACGTGGTCTGTGAGAAGAACACACATGCAATGACACTGGTTGATCAATCTGTGGTTCATGGGAAGGACACACATGCAATGACACCGGTGGATCAATATGTGGTTTGTGAAAAGAACAGACATGCAATGACTCTAACTGTGGTTCATGAAAAGAGCAGACATGCAATGACACTAGTGGATCTATGTGTGGTTAATGAGAAGAACACACATGCAATGACACTAGGTGTGGTTCATGATATGGTTTGTGCAAAGAACACACATGCAATGACTCTAGCTATGGTCTATGAGAGGAACACACATGCAATGACTCTAACTATGGTTCATGAAAAGAGCAGACATGCGATGACACCGGTGGATGCATATGTCGTATATGAGAGGAACACACATGCAATGACACCGGTGGATCCTTACGTGGTCTGTGAAAAGAACACACATGCAATGACACTGGTGGATCCATACGTGGTCTATGGGAAGAACACACATGCGATGACAGTGGTTGGTCCATCTATGGTTTGTGAGAAGGACTCACATGCAATGACACTAGTGGATCCATGTGTGGTCTGTGGGAAGAACACACATGCAATGACACTGGTGTTGTTCATGGGTAGAACACACATGCAATGACACTGGTGGATCCATGTGTGGTTAATGAGAAGAACACACATGCAATGACATTGGCTGTGGTTCATGTTATGGTTTGTGAGAAGAACACACATGCGAAGACTCTAGCTGTGGTTCATGAGAAGAACACACATGCAATCACTGTAACTGCGGTTCATGAAAAGAGCAGCCATGCGATGACACCAGTGGATCCATATGTGGTTTGTGAAAAGAACAGACATGCAATGACTCCATGTGTGGTTCATGAAAAGTTCAGACATGCAATGACACTGGTGGATCCATGTGTGGTTAATGAGAAGAACACACATGCAATGACACTGGGTGTGGTTCATGATATGGTTTGTGAGAAGAACACACATGCAATGACTCTAGCTGTGGTCTATGAGAGGAACACACATGCAATGACTCTAACTGTGGTTCATGAAAAGAGCAGACATGCGATGACACCGGTGGATCCATATGTGGTATATGAGAGGAACACACATGCAATGACATCGGTGGATCCATACGTGGTTTGTGAGAAGAACACAAATGCAATGACACTGGTGGATCCATTTGTGGTCTGTGGGAAGAACACACATGCAATGACACTGGTGATATGTGGTGTGAAAAGAACAGACATGCAATGACTCTAACTGTGGTTCATGAAAAGAGCAGACATGCGATGACACCGGTGGATCCATATGTGGTATATGAGAGGAACACACATGCAATGACACCGGTGGATCCATACGTGGTTTCTGAGAGGAACACAAATGCAATGACACTGGTGGATCCATGTGTGGTCTGTGGGAAGAACACACATGCAATGACACTGGTGATATGTGGTGTGAAAAGAACAGACATGCAATGACTCTAACTGTGGTTAATGACAAGAATAGACATGCAATGACACTAGTGGATCCATGTGTGGTTAATGAGAAGAACACACATGCAATGACACTGGGTGTGGTTCATGATATGGTTTGTGAGAAGAACACACATGCAATGACTCTAGCTATGGTTCATGAGAGGAACACACATGCAATGACTCTAACTGTGGTTCATGAATAGAGCATACAAGCGATTGCACCGGTGGATCCATGTGTGGTCTATGAGAGGAACACAAATGCAATGACACCGGTGGATCCTTACGTGGTCTGTGAGAAGAACACACATGCGATGACAAGAGTGGATCCATACGTGGTATGTGAGAAGAACACACATGCAATGACACTGGTGGATCTATCTGTGGTTTGTGAGAAGGACACACATGCAATGACACTGGTGGATCCATATGTGGTTTGTGGGAAGAACACACATGCAATGACACTGGTGTGGTTCATGGGAAGAACATACATGCAATGACACTAGTGGATCCATGTGTGGTTAATGGGAAGATCACACATGCAATGACACTAGGTGTGGTTCATGATATGGTTTGTGAGAAGAACACACATGCAATCACTCTAGCTGTGGTCTATGAGAAGAACACACATGCAATGACTCTAACTATGGTTCATGAAAAGAGCAGACATGTGATGACAACGGTCGATCCATATGTGGTTTGTGAAAAGAACAGACATGCAATGACTTTAACTGTGGTTCATGAAAAGAGCAGACATGCAATGACAATGGTGGATCCATGTGTGGTTAATGAGAAGAACACACATGCAATAACACTGGGTGTGGTTCATGATATGGTTTGTGAGAAGAACACACATGCAATGACTCTAGGTGTGGTCTATGAGAGGAACACACATGCAATGACTCTAACTGTGGTTCATGAAAAGAGCAGACATGCGATGACACCGGTGGATCCATGTGTGGTCTATGAGAGGAACACACATGCAATGAAACCGGTGGATCCATTCGTGGTCTGTGGAAAGAACACACATGCAACGACACTGGTGGATCCATATGTGGTTTGTGAGAAGGACACACATCCAATTACACTGGAGGATCCATTTGTGGTTTGTGAGAAGGACACACATGCAATGACACTGGTGGATCCATGTGTGGTCTGTGGGAAGAACACACATGCAATGACACTGGTGTGGTTCATGGGAAGAACACACATGCAATGACACTGGTGGATCCATGTGTGGTTAATGAGAAGAACACACATGCAATGACATTGGGTGTGGTTCATGATATGGTTCATGAGAAGAACACACATGCAATGATTCTAGCTGTGGTTCATGAGAAGAACACACATGCAATAACTCTAACTGTGGTTCATGAAAAGAGCAGACATGCGATGACACCAGTGGATCCATATGTGATTTGTGAAAAGAACAGACATACAATGACTCCATGTGTGGTTCATGAAAAGAGGAGACATGCAATGCCACTGGTGGATCCATGTGTGATTAATGAGAATAACACACATGCAATGACAGTCGGTGTAGTTCATGATATGGTTTGTGAGAAGAACACACATGCAATGACTCTAGCTATGGTCTATGACAGAAACACACATGGAATGACTCTAACTATGGTTCATGAGAAGAGTAGACATGTGATGACACCGGTGGATGCATATGTGGTCTATGGGATAACGAGAAATCCTGGACTCGAAGAAAAGATAAGTGAGCAGATTCAAAACACGTCGAGATAAGAGGAGAATAGCAGAGGGGTAAGGAGTAAAATCAGACCTAATCAGAACTATCCAACCGATTTTGCAAAATAGTTTTGACACTCTACGTCGGCCGTTAGCTAGGTTATCCTACAGGCTGGACTTGTGGGGTATCGCAACTGCTGAGCTCTGATACCACTTTGTAACACCCTCAGAATCGGACCTATGCAAGTTTTAGCGAAACCCGCCAAACCCGCATAGAAACGATTCAAAGGTGCCCACCAGGCACTTTCGTGCGGGTGGAAAACGAAGTAATAACATTACACAACAGTCCTCGATGGGACCCACAGAACAGATATATATAACAGCGACTCCATGAGTCAAGAATACAGATATAATATACAAAGATCCAAATCACCTTGAAAACGATAGAGCGTCCGACTACGGACAAGATGCAAATGGGGCTAAGAGCCCTGAAGAATAACCAATGGCGTCCATAACCCTGCCCAGGCCAAGCCGGAAGGGTAACCCTGCTAACGACGTCGATCTCAAAACCTGCTTAAACAAAAGGGGTGCCGACAAAGGGCAAAGGAAAAAGAGGAGCGTCAGTACTGAGGCCAGTACACGGCGAGACTAGAATTCGGCGGTCCTCGCCTACATAGGTATGGTGGACTGAGCGGCAGCGGCAGCGGCAGCATACACTAAACAACCTATAGAGACTCGATACGACTGGCGGTTATCAGAGAGGGGTAAGAAGGACCTATCCGGATCCTACCTGAAGCTAACAACAAACAAACCCATCCTGGTGTTTCCCCCTCGATACCAAACGAGGAAGTCAACCGAGGAACTCACACAGTTGGCAGTTTTATTTATTCAGTTATCGTTGCAGAAATTACTAGTCAGGTATAGATAATCCTCTTGATAAAAATAAGCAGTGGGCACTTTTAGTCAACCATTCCGTTATAGTTGCAACAATTACTAATCAGATACAGATAGCATGAGATAACCCAAAACCCAGCAGTTGTCGGTACTTTTATTCAGCCATTCCGTTGTAGTTGTAATACTTACTAGTCAGATACAATGGTCGCAAGCGACACTTCAACAAGCAAGGGTGGGCAGTATTATTAGCCATTCCATTATAGTGGAGCTGATTACTAGTCATTATAAAGTCAAGTTTAGAGCAATAAACTTTAGTTATGCTTGTCTATGGTCGAGATACTGTGCTCCAAGTCGTCCATAACCGCGGACACGGCTTTCAGAAAGTTTTAACCCGGCCGGGGTGCACAAATAGCAACACACACTAGATCAACCTCGGAAAAACCAAATCAAAACCCAACGAGGCTTTCACTACAAAGCAATCACAGGATTCAGAAATATTTCAGGGGGCCACCCCTTAAAGTAGACCCGCAACGAAGTAAGCTAGCTCCGAGACGGCCTCAAGGTTTGGGTGGACGGCTGTGAGCGACTGGGAACCCCAAACGGGGCTTGTCGACACCGCGAAAACGTGTCCCGATCCTAAACAGTACAGTGTGCTATCTGTCGCACAATCGTAAATAAAGCAGTAAAGCATGGCATAAGTACATGATCGTAAATAAAACCTCAAACTAGTTTGTGGCCCCAAGAAATAAGACTGAATCAAGCTCTGGCTAAGGGGGGTCCCATATACCTCCTGGATGTGGATAGCGCGATAATTCAAGGAACGGGTATCAAGTACTCGGGGTCCTACGGGACACAAGTGGGCGTTCGGAAACCAAATATTATCTATCACCCACCGATGCCTCTGCTTACTTCAATTTTAGTTGTTAAACAGGAATTAAAGTGAACAATAAGTAAAACTATGATCATCTCCAACATCAACATGCGGCAATACATCAACAACTGTGGCACTTGACGACACGCAACAACACTTGAGCAAGCGACTACGACGCGCAAGTCCAACTATCTACCAAACAATAGGTAATAGGATGTGTCCGAGGCAATATAGGGCTGCAAGGGATATCACGGGTATGGAAAACTAGAGCATCGCAACACAGATAGCAATAGATCAACAGGAGGGAAGTAAATACTATAAAAGTAAGATAGGTAGAAAGGGGGAGATGCTCGCCTGAAAACATTGCCGAAGGGTTCATCCGAAGATCGGGGCGAAGCTCACATCAACTCAACGGCCTTATCCGCGAAGAAGCAAAACACTAGAATAAACACCGGATGCAATATTTAATACAACGGCAGAAGATCGGCATGGTGCATGGTTGATGTGTGACATGGCAAAGATGCGATGCGATTAGGTCATATTAAACGGAACCGGGGTCCCGACATTAGTTAAATGTTCAAGTTATTTAGAACCCCCGCAATTAAATGTTGTCATAACATGGCAGAAGATAGTACCGGGTTCACTACACAAGTTTAAATGAGGCCAATATGAGACTAGATTTGCCCGCATATGGGCCCCATATTTAATTATTAGGTGAATCGGCATAAGGCCCCCAAACCACATGACGATATGCATGCATGAACAATTCAATATGCAACAATTTATAATTATGGCATTCATAAAATAGGGTTCTCGGATAAGGGTCACACATTGAGGGGTCTCGACGGTCTTGGTGTTCCGGGGTTCGGGGTCGGTCTCAGGGTCCAGGGTTCGACGGGATCGGGATCGGACTCCGGGGTCGTTCTCGGATTACTGGGGTAGATCTTGGCGTATCCGGGTGGAAGGGCTTGTTGGTTCTGGCTTCACTTGTCGGTGTCGGACTCGGTTGCGGTGGATCTTGGCCATGTCGAAGTTCTTGCCGGAGGTTCGTCGAGGCCACCGGTTCGGTACGGTCTTCATGTGGTAGATCTTGGCGGGTCCCCCGGGGTCGATCTTGCCGTTGCGAGGGTCTTGTCGGGCCCGCGCCATCGAGTCGGTTTTGGCGTCCGGGGGCGTTCTCGTGGCAATCTTGGCGTCCGAGGGTTCGGCGGAAACGGTCCTGGCCAACGGAAGCAGATCTTGTCGGGGCCTCATGTCGCTCTTGGGCTATCATGCACAATTGTCGGTCTTGTCCGCGGATGAACTTGACTAGACGGTTCGATGTTGTTGCAGCGCTTGGCGTCGGCGGGATCGACCTTCGGTAGATCTTGACACGGTGACAGTTCTCATCGGTGGTCCTCCGGTTTCCTTGTCGATGATCTTGTCGTTTCGATGTCGGTGTCCCTACAGATGGTACTTGGAAAAGCGTTGATGTGGCGTCCGAGAGGAATGGAACCGGGGGGTCGGGGACTCGGCGAGGGCATGCAGGGGCGCGCGGGGTCTGCGGAGATGGGGCCAGCGTCGGCGCTGCCTCGCGGGGAGGCCGCGTCGAGCGGGACAGGCGGCCGACAGAGGACGAGGTGGGGTGGCTTAGCGGTGGAAGAAGCCCATGGCGGTGTGCTCGGCTCGCGCAGGACGGGCGGAGCAGGGTCTCTGGTGGGGTCCGCGGTGGCGCCAGGTGGTCGACGGCACGACGGCGGCCAGAGGAGGCAGCGGCGACCGCGACGGCAGGGCGGGCCGGAGGAGGCTCGGCCTGGACCGAGGGCGGCGGCGCGCGCCCGCAGGACGGAGAGGCGGGGAGGCGGCTCGCGTCGGGCCGGGGAGGAGGCGGCGACGCATAGGCGACGCCGGAGACGGGCGGCGCTGGCGCAGGCAGAGGCGGGTGCGCGACGGGCTCGGGCGACCTGCGGCGGCGCGGCTTGGGGAGACCGAGGCGGCGGAGGCGGGGGTCCGCAGGCGGCGCTGGAGGGGCCGGAGCGGAGAGGCGAGGTGGAGAGGGAAGCTGGGGCCACGGCGGCGCTTGGGCTGGAGGGGGGCCGCGCGGTCAGGCGAGCGGGGGGGGGGTGCGGGGGTGAGCGGCGTCGGCGCTGGGGAAGAACGCGGGGAGGAAGAGAAGGGAGAGAGAGGCATCGGGGTGGGGGGCGGTCGTGGTGGGCCAGGGGGCCAGGGGGTTTGTCGGCTGGGGCAGGTGGAGAGGAGGGGCTGCGCGCGTGGGGCCCAGCTGCAGCGGCAACCGCGTGAGTGTGTGGTGTGGGCAGGGAGAGAGGGGTGAGAGAGGAGGGGTGAGGTGGCAGGGGATGGTAGGCTAGGGGGAGGGGAGAGGGTGAGGTGGCGCGAGCCGATTGGGTGGGGTGATGTGGAGGCTGGGTTGGGGTAGATAGTTTGGTAGCTTTAGGATTTAGAAGGGCGGTTTAGGTGGACCGATTATATTTCTGGGGTGGTCGTTCGGGTCATTCGGCCCGTTCGACTACCCCACTAAAATAATGCAATATTTTATTTATTTAAACGGACCGTTTGCAAAACATATTTAATCAAAACAAAATATTCCGGCGATCCGGGTTTGCGTTTGAATAAAAGACGGGGCGTTTAGAAAATAACACCAGGCTTTTCAAAAATAGTTTTATGCAAACAATTGCAAGATGCTGACGATGCTCAAATGCAATGCGGCAATGATGACATGAGCATGCGGTCATGATGATGCAATGCACAAAAACAACGCGATTTTCTAGTAGTGGTTTTGCGGGATGCCACAATTCGACACCACTAACAATGGATCTCGCCCTCGAGATCCGCCTCATGGTACCGGAAAGAAGGGCGGCGACCTGAATCTTCTCGCATCGTGTAGATCTTCGCGACACCACTAACAAGAGGTCGTTGTCCGTGATCGTCGGGAGAACACTCCGGGAGCAAAAGGGCGAAGGTAGAGGTATCAACAAATAAAGCCACCTCTAACTTCCGTGGACGGAGTAAAACTGCTGGATCCACTGATTCGATGTACAAGAGCGAATGATAAGAGTAGTCGGATGGTGATCAGTCCATCGCGCACCCAAACCATTACTCTGCACACGAATAGGCGGATTATGCAACCAACTCTCAGAATCAGACTGAAGATCTCGACAAGCGAGGTTCGGAACAAAGGAGGGATGCAGCCTCTGCATCGGATCTGGCGTAGATGATGTCGTCGCGTCGGAAAACACCGGAAGGCACAAACAAGGAACAAAGAATGGTAACACCATAGACGGATTCATCAGGCAGCTTGAACACCGGATGGTAGAACACCGTTATCAAAGAAGGAAGCGAAACCCTGAAGGTACGACGGAACCCAACCACGAGAAATCCTGGACTCGAAGAAAAGATAAGTGAGCAGATTCAAAACACGTCGAGATAAGAGGAGAATAGCAGAGGGGTAAGGAGTAAAATCAGACCTAATCAGAACTATCCAACCGATTTTGCAAAATAGTTTTGACACTCTACGTCGGCCGTTAGCTAGGTTATCCTACAGGCTGGACTTGTGGGGTATCGCAACTGCTGAGCTCTGATACCACTCTGTAACACCCTCAGAATCGGACCTATGCAAGTTTTAGCGAAACCCGCCAAACCCGCATAGAAACGATTCAAAGGTGCCCACCAGGCACTTTCGTGCGGGTGGAAAACGAAGTAATAACATTACACAACAGTCCTCGATGGGACCCACAGAACAGATATATATAACAGCGACTCCATGAGTCAAGAATACAGATATAATATACAAAGATCCAAATCACCTTGAAAACGATAGAGCGTCCGACTACGGACAAGATGCAAATGGGGCTAAGAGCCCTGAAGAATAACCAATGGCGTCCATAACCCTGCCCAGGCCAAGCCGGAAGGGTAACCCTGCTAACGACGTCGATCTCAAAACCTGCTTAAACAAAAGGGGTGCCGACAAAGGGCAAAGGAAAAAGAGGAGCGTCAGTACTGAGGCCAGTACACGGCGAGACTAGAATTCGGCGGTCCTCGCCTACATAGGTATGGTGGACTGAGCGGCAGCGGCAGCGGTAGCATACACTAAACAACCTATAGAGACTCGATACGACTGGCGGTTATCAGAGAGGGGTAAGAAGGACCTATCCGGATCCTACCTGAAGCTAACAACAAACAAACCCATCCTGGTGTTTCCCCCTCGATACCAAACGAGGAAGTCAACCGAGGAACTCACACAGTTGGCAGTTTTATTTATTCAGTTATCGTTGCAGAAATTACTAGTCAGGTATAGATAATCCTCCTGATAAAAATAAGCAGTGGGCACTTTTAGTCAACCATTCCGTTATAGTTGCAACAATTACTAATCAGATACAGATAGCATGAGATAACCCAAAACCCAGCAGTTGTCGGTACTTTTATTCAGCCATTCCGTTGTAGTTGTAATACTTACTAGTCAGATACAATGGTCGCAAGCGACACTTCAACAAGCAAGGGTGGGCAGTATTATTAGCCATTCCATTATAGTGGAGCTGATTACTAGTCATTATAAAGTCAAGTTTAGAGCAATAAACTTTAGTTATGCTTGTCTATGGTCGAGATACTGTGCTCCAAGTCGTCCATAACCGCGGACACGGCTTTCAGAAAGTTTTAACCCGGCCGGGGTGCACAAATAGCAACACACACTAGATCAACCTCGGAAAAACCAAATCAAAACCCAACGAGGCTTTCACTACAAAGCAATCACAGGATTCAGAAATATTTCAGGGGGCCACCCCTTAAAGTAGACCCGCAACGAAGTAAGCTAGCTCCGAGACGGCCTCAAGGTTTGGGTGGACGGCTGTGAGCGACTGGGAACCCCAAACGGGGCTTGTCGACACCGCGAAAACGTGTCCCGATCCTAAACAGAACAGTGTGCTATCTGTCGCACAATCGTAAATAAAGCAGTAAAGCATGGCATAAGTACAGGATCGTAAATAAAACCTCAAACTAGTTTGTGGCCCCAAGAAATAAGACTGAATCAAGCTCTGGCTAAGGGGGGTCCCATATACCTCCCGGATGTGGATAGCGCGATAATTCAAGGAACATGTATCAAGTACTCGGGGTCCTACGGGACACAAGTGGGCGTTCGGAAACCAAATATTATCTATCACCCACCGATGCCTCTGCTTACTTCAATTTTAGTTGTTAAACAGGAATTAAAGTGAACAATAAGTAAAACTATGATCATCTCCAACATCAACATGCGGCAATACATCAACAACTGTGGCACTTGACGACACGCAACAACACTTGAGCAAGCGACTACGACGCGCAAGTCCAACTATCTACCAAACAATAGGTAATAGGATGTGTCCGAGGCAATATAGGGCTGCAAGGGATATCACGGGTACGGAAAACTAGAGCATCGCAACACAGATAGCAATAGATCAACAGGAGGGAAGTAAATACTATAAAAGTAAGATAGGTAGAAAGGGGGAGATGCTCGCCTGAAAACATTGCCGAAGGGTTCATCCGAAGATCGGGGCGAAGCTCACATCAACTCAACGGCCTTATCCGCGAAGAAGCAAAACACTAGAATAAACACCGGATGCAATATTTAATACAACGGCAGAAGATCGGCATGGTGCATGGTTGATGTGTGACATGGCAAAGATGCGATGCGATTAGGTCATATTAAACGGAACCGGGGTCCCGACATTAGTTAAATGTTCAAGTTATTTAGAACCCCCGCAATTAAATGTTGTCATAACATGGCAGAAGATAGTACCGGGTTCACTACACAAGTTTAAATGAGGCCAATATGAGACTAGATTTGCCCGCATATGGGCCCCATATTTAATTATTAGGTGAATCGGCATAAGGCCCCCAAACCACATGACGATATGCATGCATGAACAATTCAATATGCAACAATTTATAATTATGGCATTTATAAAATAGGGTTCTCGGATAAGGGTCACACATTGAGGGGTCTCGACGGTCTTGGTGTTCCGGGGTTCGGGGTCGGTCTCAGGGTCCAGGGTTCGACGAGATCGGGATCGGACTCCGGGGTCGTTCTCGGATTACTGGGGTAGATCTTGGCGTATCCGGGTGGAAGGGCTTGTTGGTTCTGGCTTCACTTGTCGGTGTCGGACTCGGTTGCGGTGGATCTTGGCCATGTCGAAGTTCTTGCTGGAGGTTCGTCGAGGCCACCGGTTCGGTACGGTCTTCATGTGGTAGATCTTGGCGGGTCCCCCGGGGTCGATCTTGCCGTTGCGAGGGTCTTGTCGGGCCCGCGCCATCGAGTCGGTTTTGGCGTCCGGGGGCGTTCTCGTGGCAATCTTGGCGTCCGAGGGTTCGGCGGAAACGGTCCTGGCCAACGGAAGCAGATCTTGTCGGGGCCTCATGTCGCTCTTGGGCTATCATGCACAATTGTCGGTCTTGTCCGCGGATGAACTTGACTAGACGGTTCGATGTTGTTGCAGCGCTTGGCGTCGGCGGGATCGACCTTCGGTAGATCTTGACACGGTGACAGTTCTCATCGGTGGTCCTCCGGTTTCCTTGTCGATGATCTTGTCGTTTCGATGTCGGTGTCCCTACAGATGGTACTTGGAAAAGCGTTGATGTGGCGTCCGAGAGGAATGGAACCGGGGGGTCGGGGACTCGGCGAGGGCATGCAGGGGCGCGCGGGGTCTGCGGAGATGGGGCCAGCGTCGGCGCTGCCTCGCGGGGAGGCCGCGTCGAGCGGGACAGGCGGCCGACAGAGGACGAGGTGGGGTGGCTTAGCGGTGGAAGAAGCCCATGGCGGTGTGCTCGGCTCGCGCAGGACGGGCGGAGCAGGGTCTCTGGTGGGGTCCGCGGTGGCGCCAGGTGGTCGACGGCACGACGGCGGCCAGAGGAGGCAGCGGCGACCGCGACGGCAGGGCGGGCCGGAGGAGGCTCGGCCTGGACCGAGGGCGGCGGCGCGCGCCCGCAGGACGGAGAGGCGGGGAGGCGGCTCGCGTCGGGCCGGGGAGGAGGCGGCGACGCACAGGCGACGCCGGAGACGGGCGGCGCTGGCGCAGGCAGAGGCGGGTGCGCGACGGGCTCGGGCGACCTGCGGCGGCACGGCTTGGGGAGACCGAGGCGGCGGAGGCGGGGGTCCGCAGGCGGCGCTGGAGGGGCCGGAGCGGAGAGGCGAGGTGGAGAGGGAAGCTGGGGCCACGGCGGCGCTTGGGCTGGAGGGGGGCCGCGCGGTCAGGCGAGCGGGGGGGGGGGGGGTGCGGGGGTGAGCGGCGTCGGCGCTGGGGAAGAACGCGGGGAGGAAGAGAAGGGAGAGAGAGGCATCGGGGTGGGGGGCGGTCGTGGTGGGCCAGGGGGCCAGGGGGTTTGTCGGCTGGGGCAGGTGGAGAGGAGGGGCTGCGCGCGTGGGGCCCAGCTGCAGCGGCAACCGCGTGAGTGTGTGGTGTGGGCAGGGAGAGAGGGGTGAGAGAGGAGGGGTGAGGTGGCAGGGGATGGTAGGCTAGGGGGAGGGGAGAGGGTGAGGTGGCGCGAGCCGATTGGGTGGGGTGATGTGGAGGCTGGGTTGGGGTAGATAGTTTGGTAGCTTTAGGATTTAGAAGGGCGGTTTAGGTGGACCGATTATATTTCTGGGGTGGTCGTTCGGGTCATTCGGCCCGTTCGACTACCCCACTAAAATAATGCAATATTTTATTTATTTAAACGGACCGTTTGCAAAACATATTTAATCAAAACAAAATATTCCGGCGATCCGGGTTTGCGTTTGAATAAAAGACGGGGCGTTTAGAAAATAACACCAGGCTTTTCAAAAATAGTTTTATGCAAACAATTGCAAGATGCTGACGATGCTCAAATGCAATGCGGCAATGATGACATGAGCATGCGGTCATGATGATGCAATGCACAAAAACAACGCGATTTTCTAGTAGTGGTTTTGCGGGATGCCACACTAGTGGATCCATGTGTGGTTAATGAGAAGAACACACATGCAATGACACTGGGTGTGGTTCATGATATGGTTTGTGAGAAGAACACACATGCAATGACTCTAGCTATGGTTCATGAGAGGAACACACATGCAATGACTCTAACTGTGGTTCATGAATAGAGCATACAAGCGATGACACCGGTGGATCCATGTGTGGTCTATGAGAGGAACGCAAATGCAATGACACCGGTGGATCCTTACGTGGTCTGTGAGAAGAACACACATGCGATGACAAGAGTGGATCCATTCGTGGTATGTGAGAAGAACACACATGCAATGACACTGGTGGATCTATCTGTGGTTTGTGAGAAGGACACACATGCAATGACACTGGTGGATCCATATGTGGTTTGTGGGAAGAACACACATGCAATGACACTGGTGTGGTTCATGGGAAGAACATACATGCAATGACACTGGTGGATCCATGTGTGGTTAATGGGAAGATCACACATGCAATGACACTAGGTGTGGTTCATGATATGGTTTGTGAGAAGAACACACATGCAATCACTCTAGCTGTGGTCTATGAGAAGAACACACATTCAATGACTCTAACTGTGGTTCATGAAAAGAGCAGACATGGGATGACAACGGTGGATCCATATGTGGTTTGTGAAAAGAACAGACATGCAATGACTTTAACTGTGGTTCATGAAAAGAGCAGACATGCAATGACAATGGTGGATCCATGTGTGGTTAATGAGAAGAACACACATGCAATAACACTGGGTGTGGTTCATGATATGGTTTGTGAGAAGAACACACATGCAATGACTCTAGGTGTGGTCTATGAGAGGAACACACATGCAATGACTCTAACTGTGGTTCATGAAAAGAGCAGACATGCGATGACACCGGTGGATCCATGTGTGGTCTATGAGAGGAACACACATGCAATGAAACCGGTGGATCCATTCGTGGTCTGTGGAAAGAACACACATGCAATGACACTGGTGGATCCATATGTGGTTTGTGAGAAGGACACACATCCAATTACACTGGAGGATCCATTTGTGGTTTGTGAGAAGGACACACATGCAATGACACTGGTGGATGCATGTGTGGTCTGTGGGAAGAACACACATGCAATGACACTGGTGTGGTTCATGGGAAGAACACACATGCAATGACACTGGTGGATCCATGTGTGGTTAATGAGAAGAACACACATGCAATGACATTGGGTGTGGTTCATGATATGGTTCATGAGAAGAACACACATGCAATGATTCTAGCTGTGGTTCATGAGAAGAACACACATGCAATAACTCTAACTGTGGTTCATGAAAAGAGCAGACATGCGATGACACCAGTGGATCCATATGTGATTTGTGAAAAGAACAGACATACAATGACTCCATGTGTGGTTCATGAAAAGAGCAGACATGCAATGCCAGTGGTGGATCCATGTGTGATTAATGAGAAGAAACCACATGCAATGACACTCGGTGTAGTTCATGATATGGTTTCTGAGAAGAACACACATGCAATGACTCTAGCTGTGGTCTGTGAGAGGAACACACATGCAATGACTCTAACTATGGTTCATGAGAAGAGTAGACATGTGATGACACCGGTGGATCCATATGTGGTCTATGAGAGGAACACACATGCGATTACACCGGTGGATCCATACGTGGTCGTGAGAAGAACACAAATGCAATGACACTAGTGGATCCATCTGTGGTTTGTGAGGACACACATGCAATGACAATGGTGGATCCATGCGTGGTCTGTGAGAAGAACACACATGCAATGACACTAGTGTGGTCTATGAGAGGAACACACATGCAATGACACCAGTGGATCCATACGTGGTGTGTGAGAAGAACACACATTCAATGACACTGGTGGATCCATCTGTGGTTTGTGAGAAGGACACACATGCAATGACACTGGTGGATCCATGTGTGGTTTGTGAGAAGAACACACATGCAATGACACTGGTGTGGTTCATGGGAAGAACACACATGCAATGACACTGGTGGATCCATATGTGGTTTGTGATAAGAACACACATGCAATGACACTGGTGTGGTCTATGACAAGAATACACATGCAATGACACCGGTGGATCCATACGTGGTCTGTGAGAAGAACACACATGCAATGACACTGGTTGATCAATCTGTGGTTCATGGGAAGGACACACATGCAATGACACCGGTGGATCAATATGTGGTTTGTGAAAAGAACAGACATGCAATGAATCTAACTGTGGTTCATGAAAAGAGCAGACATGCAATGACACTAGTGGATCTATGTGTGGTTAATGAGAAGAACACACATGCAATGACACTAGGTGTGGTTCATGATATGGTTTGTGCGAAGAACACACATGCAATGACTCTAGCTATGGTCTATGAGAGGAACACACATGCAATGACTCTAACTATGGTTCATGAAAAGAGCAGACATGCGATGACACCGGTGGATCCATGTGTGGTATATGAGAGGAACACACATGCAATGACACCGGTGGATTCTTACGTGGTCTGTGAAAAGAACACACATGCAATGACACTGGTGGATCCATACGTGGTCTATGGGAAGAACACACATGCGATGATACTGGTTGGTCCATCTATGGTTTGTGAGAAGGACACACATGCAATGACACTAGTGGATCCATGTGTGGTCTGTGGGAAGAACACACATGCAATGACACTGGTGTTGTTCATGGGAAGAACACACATGCAATGACACTGGTGGATCGATGTGTGGTTAATGAGAAGAACACACATGCAATGACATTGGGTGTGGTTCATGATATGGTTTGTGAGAAGAACACACATGCAATGACTCTAGTTGTGGTTCATGAGAAGAACACACATGCAATGACTCTAACTATGGTTCATGAAAAGAGCAGACATGCGATGACACTAGTGGATCCATTTGTGGTTTGTGAAAAGAAAAGACATGCAATGACTCCATGTGTGGTTCATGAAAAGTTCAGACATGCAATGACACTGGTGGATCCATGTGTGGTTAATGAGAAGAACACACATGCAATGTACTGGGTGTGGTTCATGATATGGTTTGTGAGAAGAACACACATGCAATGACTCTAGCTGTGGTCTATGAGAGGAACACACATGCAATGACTGTAACTGTGGTTCATGAAAAGAGCAGACATGCGATGACACCGGTGGATCCATATGTGGTATATGAGAGGAACACACATGCAATGACACCGGTGGATCCATACGTGGTTTGTGAGAAGAACACAAATGCAATGACACTGGTGGATCCCTTTGTGGTTTGTGAGAAGGACACACATGCAATGACACTGGTGGATCCATGCGTGGTCTGTGAGTAGAACACACATGCAATGACACTGGTGTGGTCTATGAGAGGAACACACATGCAATGACACCGGTGGATCAATACGTGGTCTGTAAGAAGAACACACATGCAATGACACTGGTGGATCCATGTGTGGTTTGTGAGAAGGACACACATGTAATGACACTGGTGGATCCATGTGTGGTCTGTGAGAAGAACACACATGTAATGACACTTGTGTGGTTCATGGGAAGAACACACATGCAATGACACTGGTGGATCCATGTGTAGTTTGTGAGAAGAACACACATGCAATGACACTGGTGTGGTCTATGAGAAGAACACACATCCAATGACACCGGTGGATCCATACGTGGTCTGTGAGAAGAACACACATGCAATGACACTGGTGGATCAATCTGTGGTTCATGGGAAGGACACACATGCAATGACACTGGTGGATCCATTTGTGGTCTGTGAGAAGAACACACATCCAATGACACTGGTGTGGTTCATAGGAAGAACACACATGCAATGACACTGGTGTGGTCTATGAGCAGAATACACATGCAATGACACCGGTGGATCCATACGTGGTCTGTGAGAAGAACACACATGCAATGACACTGGTTGATCAATCTGTGGTTCATGGGAAGGACACACATGCAATGACACCGGTGGATCAATATGTGGTTTGTGAAAAGAATAGACATGCAATGACTCTATCTGTGGTTCATGAAAAGAGCAGACATACAATGACACTAGTGGATCTATGTGTGGTTAATGAGAAGAACACACATGCAATGACACTAGGTGTGGTTCATGATATGGTTTCTGCGAAGAACACACATGCAATGACTCTAGCTATGGTCTATGAGAGGAACACACATGCAATGACTCTAACTATGGTTCATGACAAGAGCATACATGCGATGACACCGGTGGATCCATGTGTGGTATATGAGAGGAACACACATGCAATGACACCGGTGGATCGTTACGTGGTCTGTGAAAAGAACACACATGCAATGACACTGGTGGATCCATACGTGGTCTGTGGGAAGAACACACATGCGATGATACTGGTTGGTCCATCTATGGTTTGTGAGAAGGAAACGCATGCAATGACACTAGTAGATCCATGTGTGGTCTGTGGGAAGAACACACATGCAATGACACTGGTGTTGTTCATGGGAAGAACACACATGCAATGACACTGGTGGATCGATGTGTGGTTAATGAGAAGAACACACATGCAATGACATTGGGTGTGGTTCATGATATGGTTTGTGAGAAGAACACACATGCAATGACTCTAGCTGTGGTTCATGAGAAGAACACACATGTAATGACTGTAACTGTGGTTCATGAAAAGAGCAGTCATGCGATGAGACCAGTGGATCCATTTGTGGTTTGTGAAAAGAACAGACATGCAATGACTCCATGTGTGGTTCATGAAAAGTTCAGAATGCAATGACACTGGTGGATCCATGTGTGGTTAATGAGAAGAACAGACATGCAATGACACTGGGTGTGGTTCATGATATGGTTTGTGAGAAGAACACACATGCAATGACTCTAACTGTGGTTCATGAAAAGAGCAGACATGCGATGACACCGGTGGATCCATATGTGGTATATGAGAGGAACACACATGCAATGACACCGGTGGATCCGTACGTGGTTTGTGAGAAGAACACACATGCAATGACACTGGTGGATCCATGCGTGGTCTGTGAGTAGAACACACATGCAATGACACTGGTGTGGTCTATGAGAGGAACACACATGCAATGACACCGGTGGATCCATACGTGGTCTGTAAGAAGAACACACATGCAATGACACTGGTGGATCCATCTGTGGTTTGTGAGAAGGACACACATGTAATGACACTGGTGGATCCATGTGTGGTCTGTGAGAAGAACACACATGTAATGACACTAGTGTGGTTCATGGGAAGAACACACATGCAATGACACTGGTGGATCCATGTGTGGTTTGTGACAAGAACACACATGCAATGACACTGGTGTGGTCTATGAGAAGAACACACATCCAATGACACCGGTGGATCCATACGTGGTCTATGAGAAGAACACACATGCAATGACACTGGTGGATCAATCTGTGGTTCATGGGAAGGACACACATGCAATGACACTGGTGGATCCATGTGTGGTCCGTGAGAAGAACACACATCCAATGACACTGGTGTGGTTCATAGGAAGAACACATGCAATGACACCGGTGGATCCATTTGTGGTTAATGAGAAGAACACACATGCAATGACACTGGGTGTGGTTCATGATATGGTTTGTGAGAAGAACACACATGCAATGACTCTAGCTGTGGTTCATGAGAAGAACACACATGCAATGACTCTAACTGTGGTTCATGAAAAGAGCAGACATGCGATGACACCGGTGGATCCATATGTGGTTTGTGAAAAGAATAGACATTCAATGACTCTAACCGTGGTTCATGAAAAGAGCAGACATGCAGTGACACTGGTGGATCCATGTGTGGTTAATGAGAAGAACACACATGCAATGACACTGGGTGTGGTTCATGATATGGTTTGTGAGAAGAACACACATGCAATGACTCTAGCTGTGGTCTATGAGAGGAACACACATGCAATGACTCTAACGATGGTTCATGAAACAAGCAGACATGCGATGACATCGGTGGATCCATGTGTGGTCTATGAGAGGAACACACATGCAATGACACCGATGGATCCATACGTGGTCTATGAGAAGAACACACATGCAATGACACCGGTGGATCCATGCGTGGTCTGTGAAAAGAACACACATGCAATGACACTGGTGGATCCATATGTGGTTTGTGATAAGGACAGACATGCAATGACACTGGTGGATCCATGTGTGGTCTGTGGGAAGAACACACATGCAATGACACTGGTGATATGTGGTTTGTGAAAAGAACAGACATGCAATGACTCTAACTGTGGTTCATGAAAAGAGCAGGCATGCAATGACACTGGTGGATCCATGTGTGGTTAATGAGAAGAACACACATGCAATGACACTAGGTGTGGTTCATGATATGGTTTGTGAGAAGAACACACATGCAATGACTCTAGCTATGGTTCATGAGAGGAACACACATGCAATGACTCTAACTGTGGTTCATGAAAAGAGCAGACATGCGATGACACTGGTGGATCCATGTGTGGTCTATGAGAGGAACACACATGCAATGACACCGGTGGATGCTTACATGGTATGTGAAAAGAACACACATGCAATGACACTGGTGGATCCATACGTGGTCTGTGGGAAGAACACACATGCAATGACACTGGTGGATCCATCTGTGGTTTGTGAGAAGGACACACATGAAATTACACTGGTGGATCCATGTGTGGTTTGTGAGAAGAACACACATGTAATGACACTAGTGTGGTTCATGGGAAGAACACACATGCAATGACACTGGTGGATCCATGTGTGGTCTGTGAGAAGAACACACATGCAATGACACTGGTGTGGTCTATGAGAAGAACACACATGCAATGACACCGGTGGATCCATACGTGGTCTGTGAGAAGAACACACATGCAATAACACTGGTTGATCAATCTGTGGTTCATGGGAAGGACGCACATGCAATGACACCGGTGGATCAATATGTGGTTTGTGAAAAGAACAGACATGCAATGACTCTAACTGTGGTTCATGAAAAGAGCAGACATGCAATGACACTAGTGGATCTATGTGTGGTTAATGAGAAGAACACACATGCAATGACACTAGGTGTGGTTCATGATATGGTTTGTGAGAAGAACACACATGCAATGACTCTAGCTGTGGTCTATGAGAGGAACACACATGCAATGACTCTAACTATGGTTCATGAAAAGAGCAGACATGCGATGACACCGGTGGATCCATGTGTGGTCTATGAGAGGAACACACATGCAATGACTGAAGGGAGTATGCCCGAGAGGCAATAATAAAGTGGTTATTATCTTATTCCATGTTTATGATAAATTTTTATTTTACATGCTAGAATTATATTGATCAGAAACATCAATACATGTGTGTTTAATAAACAAAAAGGGTTCCTAGTTATGCCTCTCTTATAGACTAGCTTGTTGATTAACAAGATGATCAAGGTTTCCTGATCATGGACATTGGATGTTGTTAATAACAAGGTCACACCATTGGTGGAATGATGTGATGAACATTCATCCGAAGTTTAGCATTACGATCAAAGTCATTATGTTTATATTGCTATAACATCAGACGAAGTAATCTTTATCCTTAGACCATGAGATCATGTTAATTGCTAACACCGGAAGAGTATCTTGATAACATCAAACGTCACACCGTAACAGGGTGACTATAAAGGTGGGTTCAGTGCTACGAACGTGTTATGTTGAGGCTCATGGATGAAGAGTGGGATTTGTCCATCCCGATGACGGATAGATATACTCTGGGCCCTCTCGGTGATATCACATTGAAATAGCTTGCAAGCAAGTGATGTGATCACTAGAATGTTATATCACGGGAACGAGAAAAGAGTGCATGTCGGTAACGAGATCAAACTAGGTATGGAGATACCGATGATCGAATCTCGTACATGTAATATATCGTGGGACAAATGGGTTTAGTTACTAGCGTTAAAGGTTCTCACAATCACAGAAGTCATCGTTGAATGTGTAGGAGTCAGTATGGATCTCTAGGTCCCGCTGCTGATTATTGATCGGAGAGGGGTCTCGATCATGTCTGCATTATTCGCGAACCGTATGGTGACACACTTAAGGGATACTGACACCATTTGGAGCAAATATGTTTCAGATAAAGATTTAAGAAAGCTCTGGAATTATTTCAATAGACACCAAAACTGTTTTGGGTGAAAATGCTGAAATTGGTTCTGCATGTAATATTGAAATGTTGCAGGGGGTTTTATGTGAATGTTTGTTAATTAAAAATTCTGAATAAAAATAATAAAAGAGTTTTATTAAATGAGAGAGCATTAAATTTGGAGAAATTTAATGTATTTAAAGTGGAGACTTTAAAAGAGAATGTGAAGGGGCATTTTAATGTGGAGGGGTTACCACCACATGAATGGAGGAGGTGAAGGGTCACCCCCTCCATGCACCGGCCATGAAGGAGGGGCACCCCCCTCCTCCTATAAAAGGCCACCCCCTCCTCACTTCTCACACACACCTCCTTGTGAAGGATCTCTCTCCCCCTCTAGTATTATTTCCCCATGGTCTCGAATTAGCGAGATACATGTTCCCGGTGGCTTTATCTGGAAAGGAGTTGCTGCTTTTGCTGCTTTGCTAGAGAGAGGGACGGAGGTTGTCGGGGTACCGAACGTCTGTGCGATCACGGATGCACCGCTGCTTTGCGGTGCTAGACTTGGTGGTGCTGGAGCTGGATCTGATGGATGTGCTGGAGCTGGACCTGCTGGACTTCATCATGATCTTGAGACCGGCAAGTGTACGACTACATCAACCACGAGTTCCTACTCGTTTACAAAGCTCGTTGTCTACGAGGGTAAGTTCTCGTTGGATGTATGTCCACCCGTTGCTTTGTACCTAGTAGATAGATCTTGGCGTGTAGTTCACACCGGAGGAAATTTTTTGTTTTCTATGCTGCGGACCCAACAGTGGTATCAGAGCCTGATCTATGCGTAGGTGCTTAGCACGGGTAGTACACATATGTTTATATGTGGGCGATGATGATCATGTTATTGCTTCTTTCATGTATTTTGGATATTGGTGGCATAGTGGGATGAAGCGGCCCGGACCAACCTTACATGTCTTCGTACATGAGACCGGTTCCACGACTGACATGCAACTTGTTTTGCATAAGTGGCTGGCGGGTGTCTGTCTCTCCTACTATAGTCAATATCTGATTTACAACGAGTTGCTAATAACTTAGTTATCCTCGTTGTGGTTCATGTTCGTAGGTAAGAACGGTTCTATCTCCGAAAGCCCTAAGCCACGTAAAACTTGCAATTGATAAATTAGAGGCGTCTAGTTTAGATCGTTGCTAGGCTAGTGTCTTGATATGGTATTGTTGTAAGTAGATGTATGATAGATACTCTTACAACACATTCAATGTGTAAATTCCATAGACCTTGGCCTTACACATAAAGGAATGATAGAGATCATACCACGATGCAAATGATAGAGATCAAATGCATGGACCATATCATCTCACTTTACACATTAGATGTTAGCATCTTATACTGCTAGTTTGGCACTTTCTGTAGCATTGTAAGATGATCCCTCATTTAAATATCAAGATAAAATGTGTTCTTCCTTAAGTATGCACCGTTCTATGGATCGTGTTTCGAGACATCACGTGATGATCGGGTGTTCTCAACTCTACGCTTTCATGCAACGGGTGTAAGACAGTTTTACACACGCGAATACTAAGGTTCTTACTTGGCGAGCCTAGCATGTACAGACATGGCCTTGGAACACGGACCGAAAGGTTAAGCATGAGTCATATAGTTGATGTGATGACCATATTTATGCTCGCCTTTGAAGCTACACCGACTCACGTGATGATCGGACTTGGTTTAGCGGATTTGGTTCATGTAATCACCAAAAAGGCACGAGGGATGTCGTTTTTGAGTGGGAGTTCATTTCTAATTTGGATTAGTCGAACTCAATTTGTCATAAACTAAATCAAAGTGAATTTGCATAATTTGTTGTAGTCATTCGCATCTGTTCACTACCTTATGCTTAGTTTTTATTTGAGATAATAGAACTACAGAATTCTGGATATTTACTTTACGAACTGGTATCGTATTGTTTTGAATGTCAATTTAAAGTTTATAAGTCCTATTGCAAACTTTCAGCAAACTCTATTTACTCCATGAAGTTTAATAAGTAGTATTAAATCAAGAGTAAGAATTCCAATGTTAGTATCTAAAGTATCATGTTTGCCTCCATGATTATTGATATTCAAAAAGTTGTTTTAATATCAAGATTATATTGGAGCTGGAAATTGTTTCAGAAACCATCATGTGTGAAAGATATTGTGATATCTGAAACAATGTTTTTGGTTGCATTATGATAGAGTATAATTTAGCAAAATACATGTTCTCATATTGTATGAGAATTTGTGAAGGATGGAGATGCTAGGCATCCGAATCTACCAAAAGGGTTTTGGGAACTGATATTATACTCGTGATTCTTCCTTATAAGCTATAGTAGCTTGATCATGAAAGTTGTCATGATAAGGATGAATAGAAGATGTAAGTAAAATGTTTACTACACTAATAGATTACTAAAGAATGGATTTTTGAAAGAATGCCAAACATTTGATGATGGTGATCCACTTCAAAGTGCAAGTCCAAAGGTATTAGTATTTGACTATATACGCTTTGTACTATGTGTCATGTGAATGACACCACTATTGATGTTGATAGATTCTTTTAAAAGAAAAAGGAATTGATGAAAGAGAATCTATAAAAATATTTGGCAGAAAATATAAGGTTGGAGATGTCCAACTTGGGTATATAGAAGATATACATGTTATGGTTGTATTCCTTGCTTGTTAAAAAATGTGGTTCTTAGGTATTAGATACTGGTATTGGATACCGAATTGGTTGGTATGAAGTGTCATACAGGACAACGCAATTCATGAACTACAATGGCCTAAGTAAACCAGCAAGAGAATGAGTGATGATGTTCATCGAAAACAAATAAAGTGTTATTGTGTTTTTTGTTGTCATCAAACCAAGCCTTCAAGATTTGTTTAAATAATTGTTATTTTGTTCCGGTATCATGAGAACAATGGCTGTTCAAATAATTACCGTATTCCATAAAGGATGGATGAACTTTTACAAGTCTAGTTGGAGAAATCACATCCATAAACACTATTGCTAAAATGTCGCAAAACAAATGATTGAAAGATCACTTATGAAGTGACATCGCTATTTAAATTATATTTGAAAGAAAACATGAAGAAACTCCATGTTGATGGATTTTTGGAGTCTTTGATTTTGATCAATTGACGCATGTGAGACTTTCCTCGAGATAATTGAAACTCCGTCCATAGGCCAGAGAGGAACGGATGACTAGCTTATTGGAAATTGTGCATGCTGATGTGCATATTCCATTATGTGTAGCCATATGTGATGGATCTTTTTTGCTTCATATGCTTTCTCCAAAAATTTGAGTGAATATATCAGTATATTTACTTAACAAGGAAGAAGTATGAAACATTTGAAAATTGTTCAAAGACTTTCAAGATGAAGTGGAAAATCATTGTAACAAGAAAATAAAGAGTTTATGATTCGATCATAAAGGAAGATATATGAGTTACATGTTTAGCAAAAACACCTAAGACTTGAGGAATTGTTCCATGATTTGTGTTTCCCGATAAACCATAGGAGTATGGCATATTCGAGAGATAAAATCAAACCATGTTTGACATGGTAAGATCAAGGGTGTCATTTATAAAGCTGCAATTATGTTTTAAGGATTGAAGCTTTAGAGACTACCGCTTTTACACTAAAAAGAGCACCATCGTGATCCATTGAAATGACACCATATGAGTTATGGTTTGGGATAAAACCCGAATTGTCTTTTCTTAAATTTTGGTATGCTATGCATAAGTAAAATGTTTACAACCAAAGTCGGATAAGCACGTCTTTGTAGGTTATCCCAAAGAATTTGTTGGGAATTTCTCCATAACACCGAGGACAAAAGAGTTTGTTACTTGGAACGTCAAGTTTCTTGAGAAGGATTTTTTCGTGAAAAGTTAAGTGGGAGGACAATAGAACTTTGATAAGGTTGTTGAACCTTAGCTATATGTGCTAAGTAGCGCAGCGCCGGAAAGTGTCCCGGTGGCGGCCACAATGCTCATGGCTCTCGTGATTACAAAAGGTGTGATCTCGGAGATTAGAGTTCCTATAGAACCGTGTGGGTCGGTAAGAATCAAATAGTAAGATTTGATAAGCAAGTTGTTATTGTTTTGACAATGATGAACCGACTACATGCAAAGAAGCGATGATGGGCCCTGACTCCATAAAATGACTAGAAGTCATAGAATCCGTGATAGTATCCATACACGAGAAAACAAGTTTCTGAACTTGGAAGACCCTCCGGAAAGGCGTGAAGCCTATCGGTCGTGTTTGGATCTATAAAGAAATAATACATGGATGTTTAACATCTATGAAATAGTCGACATGTCGGAAAGAAGTTTACGACAATGTTTAATGAGTTGACTATGACAAGATTTGATCTTTCACAGCGATATATAGTCTTGACGGATTAATGTAGCAACTACTACATATAATTTGGTATATGGTAGTTGAATAAACAAAACAAGGTTCTTCTAATAGAACGGTAACCTAGGACATGTATATGACATGGTCCGAAGGGTTTTGTTAATTCAAAGGGTGCTAAAAGGGCATGTAAACTTCAATAGTTTAAGTAAGCATAGCGGAGTTGGAATCTTCACCATGATGAAACTGTTAAAAGAGTTTAAATTCATCGGAGATGATGAATATGCTTGCATTTGCAAGAAATTAAGTGGGAGCGCTGAGACATATTTCTAATACATTATGTAGAGGACATATTGTTGATTGGAAATGATGTATCTTGTATTGACACAAGTTAATAATTTCATTAAAATAAGATTTCGATGAAAGACTTGGGCAAACCCGGAATATTAGCCATCAATACCTATATGGATAGATTAAGGCGCTAATATGGTTGTGCCAGACATACATATATGAGATATTGAAAGGGTTCAATATGGAAACAACAAGAAAGGTTCTTGCTGCATGGAAAGGATTGTATCAAAATTCAAGTGTTTCAACACTTGGTGAGTAAAACCACATGAAGATTTTGATCGATTATACCATGATATGTATATATCCAGAATGTCCTATGCTCTAAATGTTATGAGCATATACCAGAATGATTCATAAGATGATCATTGGACAATAGTAAAGATATTCTTATGAGCTTTGGAAGAACTAAGAATATATAATGTATAAGTGACAAATAGTTAAAGGTAGTTCATTGTAAAGTGTTACATTGATACTAGTTTTGTCATAAGATACAAATTAAATTTATCTCAATTTAGACTATGGGTGGCACAATGTAATTGAAAGGATGTTCCATGATGGATTTGTATGAGTTCCAAAGTTGAGACATTGTGACGGACACTACAACAAAAGGCTAAGTATATGACTGCTATAGTAGCAGCAAAGGAGGGCATTTGTGTTAAGTAGTTTGTTATCAAACTAGGTGTGGTTCAAAGTGGGCTAATACTATGAAGATATATTGTGTGACAATAATATCAACATATTTTGAGCCTAACGAACTAAAGGTCTCACCAAAGGACCAAATCTATACAATGCCATCTCATTTGAGAATGAGTGATGCATAGAGACGCAGAGACATGCAAATACACACGGACCTAAAACTGTCAAATCCAGAGATTATGTTAACCACTAGCAATAGCGTATATGCAACACTAGAAAGCCATAGGTGTTCAATACGCAAAGTTTTTCAAACTAGATTATTGACTCTAGTGCAAGTGGGACTGAAGGGAATATGCCCGAGAGGCAATAATAAAGTGGTTATTATCTTATTCCATGTTTATGATAAATGTTTATTTTACATGCTAGAATTATATTGATCGGAAACATCAATACATGTGTGTTTAATAAACAAAAAGGGTTCCTAGTTATGCCTCTCTTATAGACTAGCTTGTTGATTAACAAGATGATCAAGGTTTCCTGATCATGGACATTGGATGTTGTTAATAACAAGGTCACACCATTGGTGGAATGATGTGATGAACATTCATCCGAAGTTTAGCATTACGATCAAAGTCATTATGTTTATATTGCTATAACATCATACGAAGTAATATTTATCCTTAGACCATGAGATCATGTTAATTGCTAACACCGGAAGAGTATCTTGATAACATCAAACGTCACACCATAACAGGGTGACTATAAAGGTGGGTTCAGTGCTACGAAGGTGTTATGTTGAGGCTCATGGATCAAGAGTGGGATTTGTCCATCCCGATGACGGATAGATATACTCTGGGCCCTCTCGGTGATATCACATTGAAATAGATTGCAAGCAAGTGATGTGATCACTAGAATGTTATATCACGGGAACAAGAAAAGAGTGCATGTCGGTAACAAGATCAAACTAGGTATGGAGATACCGATGATCGAATCTCGTACATGTAATATATCGCGGGACAAAGGGATTTATTTACTAGCGTTAAAGGTTCTCACAATCACAGAAGGCATCGTTGAATGTGTAGGAGTCAGTATGGATCTCCAGGTCCCGCTGCTGATTATTGATCGGAGAGGGGTCTCGATCATGTCTGCATTATTCGCGAACCATATGGTGACACACTTAAGGGATACCGACACCATTTGGAGCAAATATGTTTCAGATAAAGATTTAAGAAAGCGCTGGAATTATTTCAATAGACACCGAAACTGTTTCGGGTGAAAATGCTGAAATTGGTTCTGCATGTAATATTGAAATGTTGTAGGGGGTTTTATGTGAATGTTTGTTAATTAAAGTAATTAAAAAAATTCTGAATAAAAATAATAAAAGAGTTTTATTAAATGAGAGAGCATTAAATTTGGAGAAATTTAATGCATTTAAAGTGGAGACTTTAAAAGAGAATGTGAAGGGGCATTTTAATGTGGAGGGGTTACCACCACATGAATGGAGGAGGTGAAGGGTCACCCCCTCCATGCACCGGCCATGAAGGAGGGGCACCCCCTCCGCCTATAAAAGGCCACCCCCTCCTCACTTCTCACACACACCTCCTTGTGAAGGATCTCTCTCCCCCTCTAGTATTATTTCCCCATGGTCTCGGATTAGCGAGATACATGTTCCCGGTGGCTTTATTTGGAAAGGAGTTGTTGCGTTCGCTGCTTTGCTGGAGCGAGGGACGGAGGTTGTCGGGGTACCGGACGTCTGTGCGATCACGGATGCATCGCTGCTTTGCGGTGCTGGACTTGGTGGTGCGGGAGCTGGATCTGATGGACGTGCTGGAGCTGGACCTGCTAGACTTCATCACGATCTTGAGATCGGCAAGTGTACGACTACATCAACCACGAGTTCCTACTCATTAACAAAGCTTGTTGTCTACGAGGGTAAGTTCTTGTTGGATGTATGTCCACCAGTTGCTTTGTACCTAGTAGATAGATTTTGGCGTGTAGTTCACACCGTAGGAAATTTTTGTTTTCTATGCTGCGGACCCAACAATGACACCGGTGGATCCTTACGTGGTCTGTGAAAAGAACAGACATGCAATGACACTGGTGGATCCATACGTGGTCTGTGGGAAGAACACACATGCGATGACACTGGTTGGTCCATCTGTGGTTTGTAAGGACACACATGCAATGACACTGGTGGATCCATGTGTGGTCTGTGGGAAGAACACACATGCAATGACACTGGTGTTGTTCATGGGAAGAACACACATGCAATGACACTGGTGGATCCATGTGTGGTTAATGAGAAGAACACACATGGAATGACATTGGGTGTGGTTCATGATATGGTTTGTGAGAAGAACACACATGCAATGACTCTAGTTGTGGTTCATGAGAAGAACACACATGCAATGACTGTAACTGTGGTTCATGAAAAGAGCAGACATGCGATGACACCAGTGGATCCAAATGTGGTTTGTGAAAAGAACAGACATGCAATGACTGCATGTGTGGTTCATGAAAAGTTCAGACATGCAATGACACTGGTGGATCCATGTGTGGTTAATGAGAAGAACACACATGCAATGACACTGGGGGTGTGGTTCATAATATGGTTTGGGAGAAGAACACACATGCAATGACTCTAGCTGTGGTCTATGAGAGGAACACACATGCAATGACTCTAACTGTGGTTCATGAAAAGAGCAGACATGCGATGACACCGGTGGATCCATATGTGGTATATGAGAGGAACACACATGCAATGACACCGGTGGATCCATACGTGGTTTGTGAGAAGAACACAAATGCAATGACACTGGTGGATCCATCTGTGGTTTGTGAGAAGGACACACATGCAATGACACAGGTGGATCCATGCGTGGTCTGTGAGTAGAACACACATGCAATGACACTGGTGTGGTCTATGAGCGGAACACACATGCATGACACCGGTGGATCCATACATGGTCTGTAAGAAGAACACACATGCAATGACACTAGTGGATCCATCTATGGTTTGTGAGAAGGACACACATGCAACGACACTGGTGGATCCATGTGTGGTCTGTGAGAAGAACACACATGTAATGACACTAGTGTGGTTCATGGGAAGAACACACATGCAATGACACTGGTGGATCCATGTGTGGTCTGTGAGAAGAACACACATGCAATGACACTGGTGTGGTCTATGAGAAGAACACACATCCAATGACACCGGTGGATCCATACGTGGTCTGTGAGAAGAACACACATGCAATGACACTGGTGGATCAATCTGTGGTTCATGGGAAGGACACACATGTAATGACACTGGTGGATCCATGTGTGGTCTATGAGAGGAACACACATGCAATGACACCGGTGGATCCTTACATGGTATGTGAAAAGAACACACATGCAATGACACTGGTGGATCCATACGTGGTCTGTGGGAAGAACACACATGCAATGACACTGGTGGATCCATTTGTGGTTTGTGAGAAGAACACACATGCAATGACACTGGGTGTGGTTCACGATATGGTTTGTGAGAAGAACACACATGCAATGACTCTAGCGGTGGTTCATGAGAAGAACACACAGGCAATGACTGTAACTCTTGGTTCATGAAAAGAGCAGACATGCGATGACACCAGTGGATCCATATGTGGTTTGTGAAAAGAACAGACATGCAATGACTCCATGTGTGGTTCATGAAAAGTTCAGACATGCAATGACACTGGTGGATCCATGTGTGGTTAGTGAGAAGAACACACATGAAATGACACTGGGTGTGGTTCATGATATGGTTTGTGAGAAGAACACACATGCAATGACTCTAGCTGTGGTCTATGAGAGGAACACACATGCAATGACTCTAACTGTGGTTCATGAAAAGAGCACACATGCGATGACACCGGTGGATCCATATGTGGTATATGAGAGGAACACGCAAGCAATGACACCGGTGGATCCATACGTGGTTTGTGAGAAGAACACAAATGCAATGACACTGGTGGATCCATCTGTGGTTTGTGAGAAGGACACACATGCAATGACACTGGTGGATCCATGCGTGGTCTGTGAGTAGAACACACATGCAATGACACTGGTGTGGTCTATGAGAGGAACACACATGCAATGACACCGGTGGATCCATACGTGGTCTGTAAGAAGAACACACATGCAATGACACTGGTGGATCCATCTGTGGTTTGTGAGAAGGACACACATGCAATGACACTGGTGGATCCATGTGTGGTCTATGAGAAGAACACACATGTAATGACACTAGTGTGGTTCATGGGAAGAACACACATGCAATGACACTGGTGGATCCATGTGTGGTCTGTGAGAAGAACACACATGCAATGACACTGTAGCATCCTAATTGTCTAACAATTTTAATGCTACTTGGTCTAGTAATATAATGGCTACTTCATATATATAATTGTTGCATCATAATTATATCATGCTCATGTCATCATGCCACCTTGCATTTGAGCATCATATAAAACCCTTTTGTTTTGGATCTTCTCTCATATGCATTATTAATTGTATTTGCCTCTTGATATTGTATTTGGTTATTGATATATTGTTTAAATGCCCAAGTTGAGTTGGGGGCATATCTCTTTCAACTCCACCACCTTAACCTTGTCACCACCTTATAATTCCACCATCCCATTATCCATGAGCTGGCATTTGTTTTTCTTTTGGTATTTAATCTAGCTCATGGGAGATAGGATGGATTTACTTCTACTATTCTTTTGCTTGGCTTAATCCCACTTTTGGAAATGCATAGGAATAATGCCATGTAAATATTTTTGTTTTCACAAGATTAAGCATGGCATTAATTGTTTTGCATGGGCCATGCAAGAACCACCTTTTTCTAGCCTTTTGGTTTTATTTGAATCTTTGAGTGGATCTTCCCCATATCTCTCTCTACCCTTATGCTTGATCTTGCTTGATGCATGCAAGCATCTAAAACCCCATCACCACCTTTTCTTCTCTTCTCTCTTTTGGCTATATCTTGCTTGAGCTTGTCATGGTTATGCTTGATCTTGCCAAAAGAGAACCACTCCATCTAATCTCTCTCTAAACCCTAAACCATACACTCATCTCTCCTCTCTCTTTACCATCCTCTCTAAACCACACCCCCATCTAACCTAACCCTAGCTCCACCCTCTCTCTCGGCCTCTCTCCTCTCTCACCTAGCTGGCCCCACCTGGCCACCCTGGACCACCTAGCTACCACCACCTCAAGCCCCAACTCTAGTACCAAACCCTAACCCGAGGCTCCCCCAACCTAGCCCGAGCCTACCCCCCTCTCTCTCTAGCTCTCTCTGCCAGGAGGGCCCTAGCCCGAGCCTCCCCACCAACCAGCCGTCCCCACCTGCAGCCCTAGGCACCTGCCCCTGCCCTAGTCCTGCCCGACCCAAGCACGTGAGGAGAGGAAGGAGAGAAAGGTGGCACCGAGGCCACCTTTTCCATCTACCCCACCTCCCCACGGCATCTCCCTCTCCCCCTCTGCTTTACCTCTGACCCACGAACCCTCTGCACCCCCAGATCTCCCCAGGCCGCTCCCCTCTCTCCCTGCCTTCCCTCACCACCGTCTACCCCATCACCGGCCACCGTCGGTGTCCACCGTCGTTTTCTCGAACCAGCAGGAGAGCGTGGCGTGGAGGCTGTCGAGGAAGTCGAGTACGTTCCCCTGCATCGACCAGTACCGCCAGCAAGGAGGAGAAGGGCCAGAGCCGAAGATCACCGCCGCCACCGATGCCAAACCCTAGCTCGGCCGGCCTCTGCCTCGGCGACGACCCGCTTCTCCTCTACCCGATCCGACGCCACCGACCGCCCCACGGTGAGCCCTTGGACCCCCCAGACACCCTCTCCCTCTCCGACGCTTGCTGTCCTCGCCGCGCGTTTAGCTGAACACACTGCATGCGCCGGCGGCGCTATCGTCTGCTCGCAGCTGTGCCTCGCAGACGGCTTAACCAGCCGCCATCCGCCCCTCTGTCACCCTCCCTAACCATACCGCGCTGGCTAGCCCCCGCAGCGCACGCACCCGCGACCTAGGTTCGAACCCTGCGCGCCGCGCCATCCGCTGTCGCGCACCGACCCGTCGTCAGGGTTCAGAGAAGAACAACAGTAGCCGCAGCCACTTTGCACTTCCCCCCCAAACATTTTTACTCCCAACCCGCGGTCCGCCTGAGCCCACCTGTCAGCCGTAGTACCGCTTTGCAGTTAGGCCCTCCTGTTTCTCCAGCCTCAACCCGCAGTACCCTGGATCTCCCACATGTCGCGTCCCCGCTGGCGCGCCCGCGTGTGGCCCTGAGGTTGCTGTGGCCCCACCTGTCATTCGCTTAGGCTAGATTAGCTCGCGGTGATAAAAGCTTTTCTGCGCGTGTGATGCCCAGTCAGCACCTGGCCCCACTTGTCTGTGTCTTTGGCTAGGAGCGGCTGAGTAACAAAAGACTTTCTGTTTTCTGTTTTAATTTAAAACTTTTTCAAATTATTTCAAATTCAAATTTAAATCTGTTTTCAAATAACTTTTAAAATATAAATCCAAATAATACAAATAATATATGTTTTGAAATCAGAAAAATATGAGGAATTCAAATATGCCCTCCAAAATATATTTTGGACACTTTAATTTCCAAGTTGATTAAAATTACCATAAAATGCCCTTTTTCCTTAATTAATTAATAACTTTTGTTTTATAACTCCAAATTTGACAAATAATATGTCTAAAATGATTAGCTCGACGAGACCTTTCTGTTTATGCATTCCATGTTTTGATTTGAAGCATGCATCATATAAATATAAAGTATACAGCAACTAATATGAGGATAAAATGTGGCCAAAACTCAATAAAATGCTTTATTATTGTATTCCACACCTCACCCATGCCATGCTACTTTATTGCCATGCAAATTGTGCATCATTCATCATGGCATGATTGTTTGCTTGTCGCATTTAACTCATATGCTTGTGCACTTTATTTATGTTGGCCCTTGTTTGTTTGGTTCTTCTTCGAATAGACGCTGAGCAGGGGATATATCAAGAGAACCAGGAGCACTACCCAGATCCATCCCTTGCTTCAACTGAGCTGCCAGGCAAGCACTACCACATGCTTGCATACATATAGTACCTATTGCCTCTATCTTATTCTTGCATCATTGAGTCGCGATTGCATTAAATTGAATCCCAAGTATTGCATAGCCTTTACTTTTAAGCCCCACCGAAGCTTGTTCCTCCATCCCATGAGCCATTACTACAGGAGTTGTTTGAGCCATGCGAGTCGTAGAACAACATGTGTAGGGTATGTGAGTGTCTGATGGATAACGAGGTACCTAAACAACTTAACCTGAGTAGTAATGGGATAACTAATGAAAGTGGCATCGGTCAGCCATATTTGCTATTTGGTTTTTCAGGCTCACTTGTGTCCCGTAGGACCCCGAGTACTTGATTCCTGTTCCTTGAATATTCGCGCTATCCACATCCGGGAGGCTTATGAACCCTCCTGAGCCAGAGCTTGATTCATTCTTATTTCTTGGGGCCACAAACTAGTTTGAGGTTTTATTTACTATCCTCTACTTATGCCATGCTTTACTGCTTTATTTAAAATTGTGCGAGGTACTGCACCTGTACTGTTTAGGGAAGCGGAGTGTTTTCACGGTATCGACAAGCCCAGTCACATTTTCGGGTTCCCAGTCATTTATAAAGCTGCAATTATGTTTTAAGGATTGAAGCTTTAGAGACTACCGCTTTTACACTAAAAAGAGCATCATCGTGATCCATTGAAATGACACCATATGAGTTATGGTTTGGGATAAAACCCGAATTGTCTTTTCTTAAATTTTGGTATGCTATGCATAAGTAAAATGTTTACAACCAAAGTCGGATAAGCACGTCTTTGTAGGTTATCCCAAAGAATTTGTTGGGAATTTCTCCATAACACCGAGGACAAAAGAGTTTGTTACTTGGAACGTCAAGTTTCTTGAGAAGGATTTTTTCGTGAAAAGTTAAGTGGGAGGACAATAGAACTTTGATAAGGTTGTTGAACCTTAACTATATGTGCTAAGTAGCGCAGCGCCGGAAAGTGTCCCGGTGGCGGCCACAATGCTCATGGCTCTCGTGATTACAAAAGGTGTGATCTCGGAGATTAGAGTTCCTATAGAACCGTGTGGGTCGGTAAGAATCAAATAGTAAGATTTGATAAGCAAGTTGTTATTGTTTTGACAATGATGAACCGACTACATGCAAAGAAGTGATGATGGGCCCTGACTCCATAAAATGACTAGAAGTCATAGAATCCGTGATAGTATCCATACACGAGAAAACAAGTTTCTGAACTTGGAAGACCCTCCGGAAAGGCGTGAAGCCTATCGGTCGTGTTTGGATCTATAAAGAAATAATACATGGATGTTTAACATCTATGAAATAGTCGACATGTCGGAAAGAAGTTTACGACAATGTTTAATGAGTTGACTATGACAAGATTTGATCTTTCACAGCGATATATAGTCTTGACGGATTAATGTAGCAACTACTACATATAATTTGGTATATGGTAGTTGAATAAACAAAACAAGGTTCTTCTAATAGAACGGTAACCTAGGACATGTATATGACATGGTCCGAAGGGTTTTGTTAATTCAAAGGGTGCTAAAAGGGCATGTAAACTTCAATAGTTTAAGTAAGCATAGCGGAGTTGGAATCTTCACCATGATGAAACTGTTAAAAGAGTTTAAATTCATCGGAGATGATGAATATGCTTGCATTTGCAAGAAATTAAGTGGGAGCGCTGAGACATATTTCTAATACATTATGTAGAGGACATATTGTTGATTGGAAATGATGTATCTTGTATTGACACAAGTTAATAATTTCATTAAAATAAGATTTCGATGAAAGACTTGGGCAAACCCGGAATATTAGCCATCAATACCTATATGGATAGATTAAGGCGCTAATATGGTTGTGCCAGACATACATATATGAGATATTGAAAGGGTTCAATATGGAAACAACAAGAAAGGTTCTTGCTGCATGGAAAGGATTGTATCAAAATTCAAGTGTTTCAACACTTGGTGAGTAAAACCACATGAAGATTTTGATCGATTATACCATGATATGTATATATCCAGAATGTCCTATGCTCTAAATGTTATGAGCATATACCAGAATGATTCATAAGATGATCATTGGACAATAGTAAAGATATTCTTATGAGCTTTGGAAGAACTAAGAATATATAATGTATAAGTGACAAATAGTTAAAGGTAGTTCATTGTAAAGTGTTACATTGATACTAGTTTTGTCACAAGATACAAATTAAATTTATCTCAATTTAGACTATGGGTGGCACAATGTAATTGAAAGGATGTTCCATGATGGATTTGTATGAGTTCCAAAGTTGAGACATTGTGACGGATACTACAACAAAAGGCTAAGTATATGACTGCTATAGTAGCAGCAAAGGAGGGCATTTGTGTTAAGTAGTTTGTTATCAAACTAGGTGTGGTTCAAAGTGGGCTAATACTATGAAGATATATTGTGTGACAATAATATCAACATATTTTGAGCCTAACGAACTAAAGGTCTCACCAAAGGACCAAATCTATACAATGCCATCTCATTTGAGAATGAGTGATGCATAGAGACGCAGAGACATGCAAATACACACGGACCTAAAACTGTCAAATCCAGAGATTATGTTAACCACTAGCAATAGCGTATATGCAACACTAGAAAGCCATAGGTGTTCAATACGCAAAGTTTTTCAAACTAGATTATTGACTCTAGTGCAAGTGGGACTGAAGGGAATATGCCCGAGAGGCAATAATAAAGTGGTTATTATCTTATTCCATGTTTATGATAAATGTTTATTTTACATGCTAGAATTATATTGATCGGAAACATCAATACATGTGTGTTTAATAAACAAAAAGGGTTCCTAGTTATGCCTCTCTTATAGACTAGCTTGTTGATTAACAAGATGATCAAGGTTTCCTGATCATGGACATTGGATGTTGTTAATAACAAGGTCACACCATTGGTGGAATGATGTGATGAACATTCATCCGAAATTTAGCATTACGATCAAAGTCATTATGTTTATATTGCTATAACATCATACGAAGTAATATTTATCCTTAGACCATGAGATCATGTTAATTGCTAACACCGGAAGAGTATCTTGATAACATCAAACGTCACACCATAACAGGGTGACTATAAAGGTGGGTTCAGTGCTACGAAGGTGTTATGTTGAGGCTCATGGATCAAGAGTGGGATTTGTCCATCCCGATGACGGATAGATATACTCTGGGCCCTCTCGGTGATATCACATTGAAATAGATTGCAAGCAAGTGATGTGATCACTAGAATGTTATATCACGGGAACAAGAAAAGAGTGCATGTCGGTAACAAGATCAAACTAGGTATGGAGATACCGATGATCGAATCTCGTACATGTAATATATCGCGGGACAAAGGGATTTATTTACTAGCGTTAAAGGTTCTCACAATCACAGAAGGCATCGTTGAATGTGTAGGAGTCAGTATGGATCTCCAGGTCCCGCTGCTGATTATTGATCGGAGAGGGGTCTCGATCATGTCTGCATTATTCGCGAACCATATGGTGACACACTTAAGGGATACCGACACCATTTGGAGCAAATATGTTTCAGATAAAGATTTAAGAAAGCGCTGGAATTATTTCAATAGACACCGAAACTGTTTCGGGTGAAAATGCTGAAATTGGTTCTGCATGTAATATTGAAATGTTGTAGGGGGTTTTATGTGAATGTTTGTTAATTAAAGTAATTAACAAAATTCTGAATAAAAATAATAAAAGAGTTTTATTAAATGAGAGAGCATTAAATTTGGAGAAATTTAATGCATTTAAAGTGGAGACTTTAAAAGAGAATGTGAAGGGGCATTTTAATGTGGAGGGGTTACCACCACATGAATGGAGGAGGTGAAGGGTCACCCCCTCCATGCACCGGCCATGAAGGAGGGGCACCCCCTCCGCCTATAAAAGGCCACCCCCTCCTCACTTCTCACACACACCTCCTTGTGAAGGATCTCTCTCCCCCTCTAGTATTATTTCCCCATGGTCTCGGATTAGCGAGATACATGTTCCCGGTGGCTTTATTTGGAAAGGAGTTGTTGCTTTCGCTGCTTTGCTGGAGCGAGGGACGGAGGTTGTCGGGGTACCGGATGTCTGTGCGATCACGGATGCATCGCTGCTTTGCGGTGCTGGACTTGGTGGTGCGGGAGCTGGATCTGATGGACGTGCTGGAGCTGGACCTGCTAGACTTCATCACGATCTTGAGATCGGCAAGTGTACGACTACATCAACCACGAGTTCCTACTCATTAACAAAGCTTGTTGTCTACGAGGGTAAGTTCTTGTTGGATGTATGTCCACCCGTTGCTTTGTACCTAGTAGATAGATTTTGGCGTGTAGTTCACACCGTAGGAAATTTTTTGTTTTCTATGCTGCGGACCCAACAATGACACCGGTGGATCCTTACGTGGTCTGTGAAAAGAACAGACATGCAATGACACTGGTGGATCCATACGTGGTCTGTGGGAAGAACACACATGCGATGACACTGGTTGGTCCATCTGTGGTTTGTAAGGACACACATGCAATGACACTGGTGGATCCATGTGTGGTCTGTGGGAAGAACACACATGCAATGACACTGGTGTTGTTCATGGGAAGAACACACATGCAATGACACTGGTGGATCCATGTGTGGTTAATGAGAAGAACACACATGGAATGACATTGGGTGTGGTTCATGATATGGTTTGTGAGAAGAACACACATGCAATGACTCTAGTTGTGGTTCATGAGAAGAACACACATGCAATGACTGTAACTGTGGTTCATGAAAAGAGCAGACATGCGATGACACCAGTGGATCCAAATGTGGTTTGTGAAAAGAACAGACATGCAATGACTGCATGTGTGGTTCATGAAAAGTTCAGACATGCAATGACACTGGTGGATCCATGTGTGGTTAATGAGAAGAACACACATGCAATGACACTGGGGGTGTGGTTCATAATATGGTTTGGGAGAAGAACACACATGCAATGACTCTAGCTGTGGTCTATGAGAGGAACACACATGCAATGACTCTAACTGTGGTTCATGAAAAGAGCAGACATGCGATGACACCGGTGGATCCATATGTGGTATATGAGAGGAACACACATGCAATGACACCGGTGGATCCATACGTGGTTTGTGAGAAGAACACAAATGCAATGACACTGGTGGATCCATTTGTGGTTTGTGAGAAGGACACACATGCAATGACACAGGTGGATCCATGCGTGGTCTGTGAGTAGAACACACATGCAATGACACTGGTGTGGTCTATGAGCGGAACACACATGCATGACACCGGTGGATCCATACATGGTCTGTAAGAAGAACACACATGCAATGACACTAGTGGATCCATCTATGGTTTGTGAGAAGGACACACATGCAACGACACTGGTGGATCCATGTGTGGTCTGTGAGAAGAACACACATGTAATGACACTAGTGTGGTTCATGGGAAGAACACACATGCAATGACACTGGTGGATCCATGTGTGGTCTGTGAGAAGAACACACATGCAATGACACTGGTGTGGTCTATGAGAAGAACACACATCCAATGACACCGGTGGATCCATACGTGGTCTGTGAGAAGAACACACATGCAATGACACTGGTGGATCAATCTGTGGTTCATGGGAAGGACACACATGTAATGACACTGGTGGATCCATGTGTGGTCTATGAGAGGAACACACATGCAATGACACCGGTGGATCCTTACATGGTATGTGAAAAGAACACACATGCAATGACACTGGTGGATCCATACGTGGTCTGTGGGAAGAACACACATGCAATGACACTGGTGGATCCATTTGTGGTTTGTGAGAAGAACACACATGCAATGACACTGGGTGTGGTTCACGATATGGTTTGTGAGAAGAACACACATGCAATGACTCTAGCGGTGGTTCATGAGAAGAACACACAGGCAATGACTGTAACTCTTGGTTCATGAAAAGAGCAGACATGCGATGACACCAGTGGATCCATATGTGGTTTGTGAAAAGAACAGACATGCAATGACTCCATGTGTGGTTCATGAAAAGTTCAGACATGCAATGACACTGGTGGATCCATGTGTGGTTAGTGAGAAGAACACACATGAAATGACACTGGGTGTGGTTCATGATATGGTTTGTGAGAAGAACACACATGCAATGACTCTAGCTGTGGTCTATGAGAGGAACACACATGCAATGACTCTAACTGTGGTTCATGAAAAGAGCACACATGCGATGACACCGGTGGATCCATATGTGGTATATGAGAGGAACACGCAAGCAATGACACCGGTGGATCCATACGTGGTTTGTGAGAAGAACACAAATGCAATGACACTGGTGGATCCATCTGTGGTTTGTGAGAAGGACACACATGCAATGACACTGGTGGATCCATGCGTGGTCTGTGAGTAGAACACACATGCAATGACACTGGTGTGGTCTATGAGAGGAACACACATGCAATGACACCGGTGGATCCATACGTGGTCTGTAAGAAGAACACACATGCAATGACACTGGTGGATCCATCTGTGGTTTGTGAGAAGGACACACATGCAATGACACTGGTGGATCCATGTGTGGTCTATGAGAAGAACACACATGTAATGACACTAGTGTGGTTCATGGGAAGAACACACATGCAATGACACTGGTGGATCCATGTGTGGTCTGTGAGAAGAACACACATGCAATGACACTGTAGCATCCTAATTGTCTAACAATTTTAATGCTACTTGGTCTAGTAATATAATGGCTACTTCATATATATAATTGTTGCATCATAATTATATCATGCTCATGTCATCATGCCACCTTGCATTTGAGCATCATATAAAACCCTTTTGTTTTGGATCTTCTCTCATATGCATTATTAATTGTATTTGCCTCTTGATATTGTATTTGGTTATTGATATATTGTTTAAATGCCCAAGTTGAGTTGGGGGCATATCTCTTTCAACTCCACCACCTTAACCTTGTCACCACCTTATAATTCCACCATCCCATTATCCATGAGCTGGCATTTGTTTTTCTTTTGGTATTTAATCTAGCTCATGGGAGATAGGATGGATTTACTTCTACTATTCTTTTGCTTGGCTTAATCCCACTTTTGGAAATGCATAGGAATAATGCCATGTAAATATTATTGTTTTCACAAGATTAAGCATGGCATTAATTGTTTTGCATGGGCCATGCAAGAACCACCTTTTGCTAGCCTTTTGGTTTTATTTGAATCTTTGAGTGGATCTTCCCCATATCTCTCTCTACCCTTATGCTTGATCTTGCTTGATGCATGCAAGCATCTAAAACCCCATCACCACCTTTTCTTCTCTTCTCTCTTTTGGCTATATCTTGCTTGAGCTTGTCATGGTTATGCTTGATCTTGCCAAAAGAGAACCACTCCATCTAATCTCTCTCTAAACCCTAAACCATACACTCATCTCTCCTCTCTCTTTACCATCCTCTCTAAACCACACCCCCATCTAACCTAACCCTAGCTCCACCCTCTCTCTCGGCCTCTCTCCTCTCTCACCTAGCTGGCCCCACCTGGCCACCCTGGACCACCTAGCTACCACCACCTCAAGCCCCAACTCTAGTACCAAACCCTAAACCGAGGCTCCCCCAACCTAGCCCGAGCCTACCCCCCTCTCTCTCTAGCTCTCTCTGCCAGGAGGGCCCTAGCCCGAGCCTCCCCACCAACCAGCCGTCCCCACCTGCAGCCCTAGGCACCTGCCCCTGCCCTAGTCCTGCCCGACCCAAGCACGTGAGGAGAGGAAGGAGAGAAAGGTGGCACCGAGGCCACCTTTTCCATCTACCCCACCTCCCCACGGCATCTCCCTCTCCCCCTCTGCTTTACCTCCGCCCCACGAACCCTCTGCACCCCTAGATCTCCCCAGGCCGCTCCCCTCTCTCCCTGCCTTCCCTCACCACCGTCTACCCCATCACCGGCCACCGTCGGTGTCCACCGTCGTTTTCTCGAACCAGCAGGAGAGCGTGGCGTGGAGGCTGTCGAGGAAGTCGAGTATGTTCCCCTGCATCGACCAGTACCGCCAGCAAGGAGGAGAAGGGCCAGAGCCGAAGATCACCGCCGCCACCGACGCCAAACCCTAGCTCGGCCGGCCTCTGCCTCGGCGACGACCCGCTTCTCCTCTGCCCGATCCGACGCCACCGACCGCCCCACGGTGAGCCCTTGGACCCCCCAGACACCCTCTCCCTCTCCGACGCTTGCTGTCCTCGCCGCGCGTTTAGCTGAACACACTGCGTGCGCCGGCGGCGCTATCGTCTGCTCGCAGCTGCGCCTCGCAGACGGCTTAACCAGCCGCCATCCGCCCCTCTGTCACCCTCCCTAACCATACCGCGCTGGCTAGCCCCCGCAGCGCACGCACCCGCGACCTAGGTTCGAACCTGCGCGCCGCGCCATCCGCTGTCGCGCACCGACCCGTCGTCAGGGTTCAGAGAAGAACAACAGTACCCGCAGCCACTTTGCACTTCCCCCCCAAACATTTTTACTCCCAACCCGCGGTCCGCCTGAGCCCACCTGTCAGCCGTAGTACCGCTTTGCAGTTAGGCCCTCCTATTTCTCCAGCCTCAACCCGCAGTACCCTGGATCTCCCACATGTCGCGTCCCCGCTGGCGCGCCCGCGTGTGGCCCTGAGGTTGCTGTGGCCCCACCTGTCATTCGCTTAGGCTAGATTAGCTCGCGGTGATAAAAGCTTTTCTGCGCGTGTGATGCCCAGTCAGCACCTGGCCCCACTTGTCTGTGTCTTTGGCTAGGAGCGGCTGAGTAACAAAAGACTTTCTGTTTTCTGTTTTAATTTAAAACTTTTTCAAATTAATTCAAATTCAAATTTAAATCTGTTTTCAAATAACTTTTAAAATATAAATCCAAATAATACAAATAATATATGTTTTGAAATCAGAAAAATATGAGGAATTCAAATATGCCCTCCAAAATATATTTTGGACACTTTAATTTCCAAGTTGATTAAAATTACCATAAAATGCCCTTTTTCCTTAATTAATTAATAACTTTTGTTTTATAACTCCAAATTTGACAAATAATATGTCTAAAATGATTAGCTCGACGAGACCTTTCTGTTTATGCATTCCATGTTTTGATTTGAAGCATGCATCATATAAATATAAAGTATACAGCAACTAATATGAGGATAAAATGTGGCCAAAACTCAATAAAATGCTTTATTATTGTATTCCACACCTCACCCATGCCATGCTACTTTATTGCCATGCAAATTGTGCATCATTCATCATGGCATGATTGTTTGCTTATCGCATTTAACTCATATGCTTGTGCACTTTATTTATGTTGGCCCTTGTTTGTTTGGTTCTTCTTCGAATAGACGCTGAGCAGGGGATATATCAAGAGAACCAGGAGCACTACCCAGATCCATCCCTTGCTTCAACTGAGCTGCCAGGCAAGCACTACCACATGCTTGCATACATATAGTACCTATTGCCTCTATCTTATTCTTGCATCATTGAGTCGCGATTGCATTAAATTGAATCCCAAGTATTGCATAGCCTTTACTTTTAAGCCCCACCGAAGCTTGTTCCTCCATCCCATGAGCCATTACTACAGGAGTTGTTTGAGCCATGCGAGTCGTAGAACAGCATGTGTAGGGTATGTGAGTGTCTGATGGATAACGAGGTACCTAAACAACTTAACCTGAGTAGTAATGGGATAACTAATGAAAGTGGCATCGGTGAGCCATATTTGCTATTTGGTTTTTCAGGCTCACTTGTGTCCCGTAGGACCCCGAGTACTTGATTCCTGTTCCTTGAATATTCGCGCTATCCACATCCGGGAGGCTTATGAACCCTCCTGAGCCAGATCTTGATTCATTCTTATTTCTTGGGGCCACAAACTAGTTTGAGGTTTTATTTACTATCCTGTACTTATGCCATGCTTTACTGCTTTATTTAAAATTGTGCGAGGTACTGCACCTGTACTGTTTAGGGAAGCGGAGTGTTTTCGCGGTATCGACAAGCCCAGTCACATTTTCGGGTTCCCAGTCGTTTACAGCCACTGACGCAAACCTTGAGTCCGTCTCGGAGTCGGCTAACTTCGTTGCGGGTAGCTTAATGGGGTGGCCCCCTGAAATATTTCTAAATCCTGTGATCGCTTTGTCGTGACTGCCTCGTTGGGTTTTGATTTGGTTTTTCCGAGGTTGATCGAGTGTGTGTTGCTATTTGTGCACCCCTGCAGGGTAAAACTTTCTGAAAGCCGTGTTTGCGGTTATGGACGACTTGGAGCACAGTTTCTCGATCATAGACAAGCATAACTAAAGTACCGCTGTTAATTTGACTAAGTACCTGACTAGTAAATAGTGCAATACTCATGGAATGGATAATAAAACTGCCAACGGATGGGGGGGGTTGTTCGTCCGCTTCCTCGTCGGTAAGCGAGGAGGAGGATGGATCTGTTAATATTACCGTTATAACTGTTGTGATTAATTCACGGACATCCGTCTATCTCTGGTTAGGCGGATGGTTAGCGAGTATCTATAGAATTGTTAGGGTTTATCTTTTGCTGCAATTGCGTCACCCCAGGTTGTGTCCCCTTTAGAGGCATAAAGACTTGCTGAGTACCCCTAGGGTCTCACACGATAAATTGTTTGATTCAGATGAACAGGTAAACTCGCAAGATGGATACTGGGTGGAGGAGACGGACGATGTCGGCATCGATCATTCGGTGTAGAGATTCCGGGAACGGGGATCCGTGAGATCTGTGGGCGGGATGTGTTTATTTATGGGGCATCTTATGCCGATTTGCTTCTTATCCGTACTCGGATCTTGTTTTCCGCTTCCGCTTGATACTCTGATGTTTGATGTATGAGGAGATATCCTAAACTATTATATCTATCTAGGATATTTGGATCTTGCCGTATGGCGTTGCAATATTTCCTTTCTTTTTAGATGGAATGACTCTGAGAACCATTGTATGGTGGCTTGCATACATACTCATTTGTGTATGTAGTTGATCCCTTCGCCTGCCGGTTACGCTGCCCGTTCTTGTCCCGATATTCGGAAATGGTTAGGACGGCCGCAAGGTCTACCTGTGAGTGGCATTTGGGCCCCACCGTACTATTTTAACCATTTCCGCTCATCCATGCTTGTAACTAGGAGCGTAATTCACCGAGGTAGTTTCAATTGGTATCAGAGCCATCCCGCCCTTCAGGGTCTCAGCCAAATGGTCGTTGTCAGTCTAGAAAATATTTTTGGTAGTTATGTATACTAGGGAAAAACAAAACGCGAGAGTAGGACTGCTTCCACTTTTCTTCTTACCCACCCACCCACCCTTTTCTGGTAAGGAAGTGTAACGTTTTCAATCCTCTTCTCAAAATTCAAACTAGGATTCACGTGTTCTGGGTTTCCGTAGTACCATAGGTTGTGTGTGTGTGTGTGTGTAATTCTTTGTCTATCTGTTGCATCCAAGTTGTTATCACCATCTGCCTTTGGTTATCAACTGTTGGTACATTCCATACCGACAGGCTTTTGCAAACCGACACGATCTATCTGATTCGTTGTATACCGACGCGATCTGTCTTACTCTTTGTTATCCGACGTTATCTTGTTTGGGGTGTTCGTTTCCGTAGTTACTAATCTTAGGTTCATCGTGAAAAGAAGGGGTTGGGATATGTGTTCTACTTATTCATGTGCGGAGTAATGATTTGAGTGCGGGATGGAGTCGCGACCATACCACTACTCTTATCATTCGCTCTTGTATATTGAATTGGTAGAGTCATTAATCTTGATTCGTTAAGTGATTTTGCGCATCTATTGGTATTTTAATGCCAAAATTTGCAGAAAATTTTTCTTTGATATATCTGTGTACCACACTCCTTTTCAGTCGTGTGCGATATGCTTAATATCTTCTAGGTGCTTTGAACTTCGTTGATATTTTAATATCATCTTAGTAAATTGTATCCTTTAATCTTGGTTAATTCCATCTTGGTACTATTTTGGATTATTATTATTCTCCATCATAGTACTGACTTGTGTTTGATATCAATCACAGGATGGCACCACCACGCCGTTCTGAGGAGGACATACAACCTGAACTGGGGGCAGCGTTGTCAAGCATCGCCAATGCCTTGGCAGCAATGCAGCAGAACCAGTAGCGTTTTGAAGAAAGTGTCAGGAGGAATGAGTTTGTTCCGCTACCTCCACCTCCCAAGCGAGGAGACATCAAAAGCTTTCTGAAGTTCAACCCACGCCAATTTGATGTTTCTGATCAACCACTTGATGCTGATGATTGGTTGCGTGAGATGTCAAGGTCACTGGTGACTGCTGATGTTCCTGAGCAAGAATGGGTAAAGTGTGCAACTCACCTTCTGAAGGGAGATGCGGCTCTCTGGTGGGAGAATTACCTGAAGGCAAACTGCACTGGTTTTCAGCCTACTTGGGGAAAATTCACTGGAGCTTTCAAAGAGCAGTATCTGTCAGAAATTGTCATGGAGAGGATGAAGGAAGTGTTTCTCAACCTCAAGCAGGGCAATGACAATGTCAACACCTACATCAGAAACTTCATGAACCTTTCTCGTTATGGTGGCGATGAGATCTCTGATGACAAGAAGAAGCAAAAGAGGTTCCGGCAAGGGCTCAATGCATCGATTAAATATGCAATCACACATGCAAGGCCGGCGTCTTTTCTGGAACTTCAGCATACAGCTCTGCAGGAAGAAGCAAGTAGGCAAGTGTTTGAGGAGTCAAAGAAACACAACCGTGATGCAGCAAGCTCTTCAGCTATGTCAGCTCCTTCTAAGCGTCGTGTCTGGGTTCCTAACACCCCACCGTCGCTCCCGGCTCCACCAAGACCTTCAAGATTCGCGGCAAGGCCACCAAACTTCCTCACTGCTGCTCCTAGGGGCTACAACCACCACTACCCTGGAGCGCCTGGCGGAGTCCCTGGCCACGTTGCTCCACGTCCACCTGGTGCTTGTTACACTTGTGGAGACACTGGGCATCAGTACTGGAACTGTCCGATGAAAAACAAAGCTCTTCCTCCACCACCTCCAAGATCTGCGGCAAGCTCTCCTATGGTTCGTGCACCACCACCTCGGGCTCTCAACATCAACACCAAGCCCGGGTCTACTGTTGCTCGTGCCAACTATGTCAACGCCGCTCAAGCTGAGCATGCACCTGGAGTTGTGATGGGTATGCTTCCCGTTAACTCAGTCCCTGCACGAGTTTTGTTTGATTCTGGTGCATCGCATTCTTTTGTTTCTCACAAGTTTGCACATGAGAATGAGTTAGCGTTGGATCCTCTCCTCAAGCGGTTAATGGTCCTTTCTCCTGGAGCAAAGATGGCGGCCTCTAAAATCAGCCATGGCAATCAAATTGAGATTGGTGGTTCTTCGTTCTCGGCTTCCTTAATTGTTCTGGGCAATTCTGACATTGATGTCATCTTGGGCATGGATTGGTTGACAGCAAACGCAGCTGTGATTGATTGTGCTGAACGCTCGGTTTCTCTAAAGATTCCTGAAGGCCATATAATCTATTCTCCAAGTCAGACTCCTGCTATCCAGCTTTTCTCCTTGGCGGCTCTGAATGATGATGCTATGGAAGCTATTCAGAGTGTTCCGGTGGTCTGTGAGTTCCCAGATGTCTTTCCTGAAGAGTTACCAGGTATGCCTCCGGATCGTGAGGTTGAGTTTGTAATTGAGCTTGAACCTGGTACCGCTCCTATCTCCAAGCGGCCTTATAAAATGGGTCCTGCTGAGTTGGCTGAACTCAAACGTCAGCTTGATGAACAAGAGAAGTTGGGTTTCATTCAGCATAGTACTTCTTCTTGGGGTAGCCCAACAATCTTTGTGAAGAAGCGAGACAAGACTGATAGACTTTGTGTTGACTATCGGGCTCTCAATGCTAAAACCATCAAGAATAAATATCCCCTTCCGCGGATTAATGATCTCTTCGATCAGCTAGCTGGAGCTGTGGTATTCTCTAAACTTGACTTGAGAAGTGGTTATCACCAAATCAAGATTCGCAAGGAAGATGTTCCTAAAACAGCTTTCACCACCCGCTATGGCCTGTATGAGTACACGGTCATGTCTTTCGGTCTCACCAACGCACCTGCCACCTTCTCGAGGCTTATGAACTCGGTTTTCATGGAGTATCTTGATAAGTTCGTTGTGGTCTACCTGGATGACATCCTAGTCTATTCTAAGTCAAAGGAAGAACATGAAGAACACCTTCGGTGTGTCCTAAACAAGCTTCGCGAGAACCGCTTGTATGCAAAGTTCTCCAAGTGTGAGTTTTGGCTGCCTCAAGTAACCTATCTTGGTCACGTCATCTCTGCCAAGGGCATTGCCGTCAATCCGGAAACTGTGAAGACGATTGTTGAATGGCTTCCTCCTGTAAATGTCAAAGAAGTGCGAAGTTTCCTTGGTTTGGCTAGTTATTGCCGTTGCTTCGTTCAGAACTTTTCGAAGATAGCGAAGCCTCTTACCGATCTCCTCAAGAAAGGCAAGAAATACCTTTGGACTCCTGCATGTCAAGCAAGCTTTGAGACACTCAAAGAGAAGCTCACTTCCACACCAGTCTTGGTTCCTCCGGATACATCCAAGCCGTTCCAGATATTCTGTGACGCCTCTTTGCAAGGATTGGGTGCGGTCCTTATGCAAGAAAAGCAAGTTGTTGCTTATGCCTCTCGACAGTTGAAGACGCATGAGATCAACTATCCTACACACGACCTCGAACTCGCAGCAATTGTCTTTGCTTTGAAAGTATGGAGGCACTACTTGCTTGGCAACCGTTGTGAAATCTTTTCTTATCACAAGAGTCTCAAGTATATCTTCACACAGCCTGATCTCAACCTTCGGCAGAGGAGGTGGATTGAAGCGATCAATGACTTCGATCTGACCATCAACTACACTCCGGGCAAAGCTAATGTCATGGCCGACGCTCTCAGCCGCAAAGCTTATGTCAGCAACCTCATGATGGAAGAACAACAGCCTCTCTTGTGCGAGGAATTCCGTCAGCTCAACCTTGAAATTGTGGAACAAGGGTATCTCCTGAACCTTCTAGCAACCCCTCTCTTGGAAGAAAAGGTTCGCTCTTCTCAGCTTGGTGATCCGTACACAAGAAAGGTCATCTCCAACATCCAGCTTCCGAAGTATGAGTCCTTCCACGTTGATGATCAAGGCACGCTTTTCTTTGAACACCGGATGTTTGTTCCGAACTACCCGGGTTTGAGAGAGCAAGTTCTCAAGGAGGCGCATGATTCTGTTCTTTCTATCCACCCTGGCAGCACAAAGATGTACATGGACTTGAAAACACAATATTGGTGGCCTGGTTTGAAACGATATTGTGCCAAGTATGTCTCGGAGTGTGATGTCTGCCGCAGAGTTAAAGCTGTCCATCAGAAACCTTCCGGTCTTCTACAGCCATTGAAACCCCCGGAATGGAAATGGGAGAAAGTAGAGATGGACTTCATCACTGGTTTCCCAAGGTCGCAGAAGGGCAACAATGCAATCTTTGTTGTCATTGACAGGCTTTCTAAAGTGGCTCACTTCTTCCCCGTCAAGGAAACAATTTCTGCAATTCAGTTGGCTGAGCTCTATATCAACAGAATTGTCTCTCTGTATGGGGTTCCGCTTGAGATCAGTTCAGACCGTGGAAGCATCTTCACTTCCAAGTTCTGGGGAAGTTTCCAAAATGCTTTGGGAACAAAATTGAACTTCAGCACAGCTTACCACCCTCAGTCGCAAGGACAAGTTGAAAGGATCAATCAGATTCTAGAGGATATGCTTCGTGCTTGCATCATCTCTTTTGGCATGAAGTGGGAAGAATGTCTTCCTTATGCTGAATTCTCTTACAACAACAGCTTCCAGAAAAGTCTAAAGATGGCACCATTTGAGGCTCTTTATGGTCACAAATGCAGAACTCCGATTGGTTGGTCGGGTGCAGGAGAAAGAATATTGTTTGGCCCCGACATTGTAACTCAAGAGGAGGAGAAGGTTCACATCATTCTTGAAAATCTGAAGATTGCTCAAAGTCGCCAGAAGAGCAATTATGACAGAAAGCACACGAACATGGAGTATGTCCCTGGTGATCTCGTTTACCTTCGTGTCACTCCCATGAGAGGCACGCACCGTTTTGGTATCAAAGGAAAGCTGGCTCCTAGATACATCGGTCCATTCAAAATTCGTGGAAGAAGAGGAGAAGTTGCTTATGCTCTTGAGCTCCCGGAAAAACTCAAAGTCCATGATGTTTTCCACATCTCTCAGCTCAAGAAGTGCTTCAAGGATCCCGGCAGGACCGTGGACCATGAGCTTATCAATCTCCAAGAAGACCTGTCTTATCAAGAACATCCCACTAAAATCCTTGAAGCCGCAGAAAGAAGGACTCGCAACAAGTCCATCAAGTTCTGCAAGGTGCAGTGGTCGCACCATTCTGTTGATGAAGCCACTTGGGAACGTGAAGATGAGCTCCGTGCCAAGTATCCTACCCTCTTTGTGTCTTCTTCTTCCTAGAATCTCGGGGCGAGATTCCTGTTTAGTGGGGGAGAGTTGTAGCATCCCAATTGTCTAACAATTGTAATGCTACTTGGTCTAGTAATATAATGGCTACTTCATATATATAATTGTTGCATCATAATTATATCATGCTCATGTCATCATGCCACCTTGCATTTGAGCATCATATAAAACCCTTTTGTTTTGGATCTTCTCTCATATGCATTATTAATTGTATTTGCCTCTTGATATTGTATTTGGTTATTGATATATTGTTTAAATGCCCAAGTTGAGTTGGGGGCATATCTCTTTCAACTCCACCACCTTAACCTTGTCACCACCTTATAATTCCACCATCCCATTATCCATGAGCTGGCATTTGTTTTTCTTTTGGTATTTAATCTAGCTCATGGGAGATAGGATGGATTTACTTCTACTATTCTTTTGCTTGGCTTAATCCCACTTTTGGAAATGCATAGGAATAATGCCATGTAAATATTATTGTTTTCACAAGATTAAGCATGGCATTAATTGTTTTGCATGGGCCATGCAAGAACCACCTTTTTCTAGCCTTTTGGTTTTATTTGAATCTTTGAGTGGATCTTCCCCATATCTCTCTCTACCCTTATGCTTGATCTTGCTTGATGCATGCAAGCATCTAAAACCCCATCACCACCTTTTCTTCTCTTCTCTCTTTTGGCTATATCTTGCTTGAGCTTGTCATGGTTATGCTTGATCTTGCCAAAAGAGAACCACTCCATCTAATCTCTCTCTCTAAACCCTAAACCATACACTCATCTCTCCTCTCTCTTTACCATCCTCTCTAAACCACACCCCCATCTAACCTAACCCTAGCTCCACCCTCTCTCTCGGCCTCTCTCCTCTCTCACCTAGCTGGCCCCACCTGGCCACCCTGGACCACCTAGCTACCACCACCTCAAGCCCCAACTCTAGTACCAAACCCTAACCCGAGGCTCCCCCAACCTAGACCGAGCCTACCCCCCTCTCTCTCTCTAGCTCTCTCTGCCAGGAGGGCCCTAGCCCGAGCCTCCCCACCAACCAGCCGTCCCCACCTGCAGCCCCAGGCACCTGCCCCTGCCCTAGTCCTGCCCGACCCAAGCACGTGAGGAGGGGAAGGAGAGAAAGGTGGCACCGAGGCCACCTTTTCCATCTACCCCACCTCCCCACGGCATCTCCCTCTCCCCCTATGCTTTACCTCCAGATCTCCCTAGGCCGCTCCCCTCTCTCCCTGCCTTCCCTCACCACCGTCTACCCCATCACCGGCCACCGTCGGTGTCCACCGTCATTTTCTCGAACCAGCAGGCGAGCGTGGCGTGGAGGCTGTCGAGGAAGTCGAGTACGTTCCCCTACATCGACCAGTACCGCCAGCAAGGAGGAGAAGGGCCAGAGCCGAAGATCGCCGCCGCCACCGACGCCAAACCCTAGCTCGGCCGGCCTCTGCCTCGGTGATGACCCGCTTCTCCTCTGCCCGATCCGATGCCACCGACCGCCCCACGGTGAGCCCTTGGACCCCACAGACACCCTCTCCCTCTCCGACGCTTGCTGTCCTCGCCGCGCGTTTAGCCGAACACACTGCGTGCACCGGCGGCGCTATCGTCTGCTCGCAGCTGCGCCTCGCAGACGGCTTAACCAGCCGCCATCCGCCCCTCTGTCACCCTCCCTAACCATACCGCGCTGGCTAGCCCCCGCAGCGCATGCACCCGCGACCCAGGTTCGAACCCTGCGCGCCGTGCCGTCCGCTGTCGCGCACCGACCCGTCGTCAGGGTTCAGAGAAGAACAACAGTAGCCGCAGCCACTTTGCACTTCCCCCCCAAACCTTTTTACTCCCAACCCGCGGTCCGCCTGAGCCCACCTGTCAGCCGTAGTACCGCTTTGCAGTTAGGCCCTCCTGTTTCTCCAGCCTCAACCCGCAGTACCCTGGATCTCCCACGTGTCGCGTCCCCGCTGGCGCGCCCGCGTGTGGCCTTGAGGTTGCTGTGGCCCCACCTGTCATTCGCTTAGGCTAGATTAGCTCGCGGTGATAAAAGCTTTTCTGCGCGTGTGATGCCCAGTCAGCACCTGGCCCCACTTGTCTGTGTCTTTGGCTAGGAGCGGCTGAGTAACAAAAGACTTTCTGTTTTCTGTTTTAATTTAAAACTTTTTCAAATTAATTCAAATTCAAATTTAAATCTGTTTTCAAATAACTTTTAAAATATAAATCCAAATAATACAAATAATATATGTTTTGAAATCAGAAAAATATGAGGAATTCAAATATGCCCTCCAAAATATATTTTGGACACTTTAATTTCCAAGTTGATTAAAATTACCATAAAATGCCCTTTTTCCTTAATTAATTAATAACTTTTGTTTTATAACTCCAAATTTGACAAATAATATGTCTAAAATGATTAGCTCGACGAGACCTTTCTGTTTATGCATTCCATGTTTTGATTTGAAGCATGCATCATATAAATATAAAGTATACAGCAACTAATATGAGGATAAAATGTGGCCAAAACTCAATAAAATGCTTTATTATTGTATTCCACACCTCACCCATGCCATGCTACTTTATTGCCATGCAAATTGTGCATCATTCATCATGGCATGATTGTTTGCTTGTCGCATTTAACTCATATGCTTGTGCACTTTATTTATGTTGGCCCTTGTTTGTTTGGTTCTTCTTCGAATAGACGCTGAGCAGGGGATATATCAAGAGAACCAGGAGCACTACCCAGATCCATCCCTTGCTTCAACTGAGCTGCCAGGCAAGCACTACCACATGCTTGCATACATATAGTACCTATTGCCTCTATCTTATTCTTGCATCATTGAGTCGTGATTGCATTAAATTGAATCCCAAGTATTGCATAGCCTTTACTTTTAAGCCCCACCGAAGCTTGTTCCTCCATCCCATGAGCCATTACTACAGGAGTTGTTTGAGCCATGCGAGTCGTAGAACAGCATGTGTAGGGTATGTGAGTGTCTGATGGATAACGAGGTACCTAAACAACTTAACCTGAGTAGTAATGGGATAACTAATGAAAGTGGCATCGGTGAGCCATATTTGCTATTTGGTTTTTCAGGCTCACTTGTGTCCCGTAGGACCCCGAGTACTTGATTCCTGTTCCTTGAATATTCGCGCTATCCACATCCGGGAGGCTTATGAACCCTCCTGAGCCAGAGCTTGATTCATTCTTATTTCTTGGGGCCACAAACTAGTTTGAGGTTTTATTTACTATCCTGTACTTATGCCATGCTTTACTGCTTTATTTAAAATTGTGCGAGGTACTGCACCTGTACTGTTTAGGGAAGCGGAGTGTTTTTGCGGTATCGACAAGCCCAGTCACATTTTCGGGTTCCCAGTCATTTACAGCCACTGACGCAAACCTTGAGTCCGTCTCGGAGTCGGCTAACTTCGTTGCGGGTAGCTTAATGGGGTGGCCCCCTGAAATATTTCTAAATCCTGTGATCGCTTTGTCGTGACTGCCTCGTTGGGTTTTGATTTGGTTTTTCCGAGGTTGATCGAGTGTGTGTTGCTATTTGTGCACCCCTGCAGGGTAAAACTTTCTGAAAGCCGTGTCCGCGGTTATGGACGACTTGGAGCACAGTTTCTCGATCATAGACAAGCATAACTAAAGTACCGCTGTTAATTTGACTAAGTACCTGACTAGTAAATAGTGCAATACTCATGGAATGGATAATAAAACTGCCAACGGATGGGGGGGTTGTTCGTCCGCTTCCTCGTCGGTAAGCGAGGAGGAGGATGGATCTGTTAATATTACCGTTATAACTGTTGTGATTAATTCACGGACATCCGTCTATCTCTGGTTAGGCGGATGGTTAGCAAGTATCTATATAATTGTTAGGGTTTATCTTTTGCTGCAATTGGGTCACCCCAGGTTGTGTCCCCTTTAGAGGCATAAAGACTTGCTGAGTACCCCTAGGGTCTCACACGATAAATTGTTTGATTCAGATGAACAGGTAAACTCGCAAGATGGATACTGGGTGGAGGAGACGGACGATGTCGGCATCGATCATTCGGTGTAGAGATTCCGGGAACGGGGATCCGTGAGATCTGTGGGCGGGATGTGTTTATTTATGGAGCATCTTATGCCGATTTGCTTCTTATCCGTACTCGGATCTTGTTTTCCGCTTCCGCTTGATACTCTGATGTTTGATGTATGAGGAGATATCCTAAACTATTATATCTATCTAGGATATTTGGATCTTGCTGTATGGCGTTGCAATATTTCCTTTCTTTTTAGATGGAATGACTCTGAGAACCATTATATGGTGGTTTGCATACATACTCATTTGTGTATGTAGTTGATCCCTTCGCCTGCCGGTTACGCCGCCCGTTCTTGTCCCGATGTTCGGAAATGGTTAGGACGGCCGCAAGGTCTACCTGTGAGTGGCATTTGGGCCCCACCGTACTATTTTAACCATTTCCGCTCATCCAGGCTTGTAACTAGGAGCGTAATTCACTGAGGTAGTTACAGACACTGGTGTGGTCTATGAGAAGAACACACATCCAATGACACCGGTGGATCCATACGTGGTCTGTGAGAAGAACACACATGCAATGACACTGGTGGATCAATCTGTGGTTCATGGGAAGGACACACATGCAATGACACTGGTGGATCCATGTGTGGTCTGTGAGAAGAACACGCATCCAATGACACTAGTGTGGTTCATGGGAAGAACACACATGCAATGACACCGGTGTATCCATTTGTGGTTAATGAGAAGAACACACATGCAATGACACTAGGTGTGGTTCATGATATGGTTTGTGAGAAGAGCACACATGCAATGACTCTAGCTGTGGTTCATGAGAAGAACACACATGCAATGACTCTAACTGTGGTTCATGAGAAGAGTAGACATGCAATGACACCAGTGGATCCATATGTGTTTCGTGAAAAGAATAGACATGCAATGACTCTAAATGTGGTTCATGAAAAGAGCAGACATGCAATGACACTAGTGGATCCATGTGTGGTTAATGAGAAGAACACACATGCAATGACACTGGGTGTGGTTCATGATATGGTTTGTGAGAAGAACACACATGCAATGACTGTAGCTGTGGTCTATGAGAGGAACCCACATGCAATGACTCTAACTATAGTTCATGAAACGAGCAGACATGCGATGACACCGGTGGATCCATGTGTGGTCTATGAGAGGAACACACATGCAATGACACCGATGGATCCATACGTGGTCTGTGAGAAGAACACACATGCAATGACACCGGTGGATCCATGCGTGGTCTGTGAAAAGAACACACATGCAATGACACTGGTGGATCCATATGTGGTTTGTGACAAGGACAAACATGCAATGACACTGGTGGATCCATGTGTGGTCTGTGGGAAGAACACACATGCAATGACACTGGTGATATGTGGTTTGTGAAAAGAACAGACATGCAATGACTCTAACTGTGGTTCATGAAAAGAGCAGGCATGCAATGACACTTCTGGATCCATGTGTGGTTAATGAGAAGAACACACATGCAATGACACTAGGTGTGGTTCATGATATGGTTTGTGAGAAGAACACACATGCAATGATTCTAGCTATGGTTCATGAGAGGAACACACATGCAATGACTCTAACTGTGGTTCATGAAAAGAGTAGACATGCGATGACACCGGTGGATCCATGTGTGGTCTATGAGAGGAACACACATGCAATGACATCGGTGGATCCTTACATGGTATGTGAAAAGAACACACATGCAATGACACTGGTGGATCCATACGTGGTCTATGGGAAGAAGACACATGCAATGACACTGGTGGATCCATCTGTGGTTTGTGAGATGGACACACATGCAATGACACTGGTGGATTCATGTGTGGTCTGTGGGAAGAACACACATGCAATGACACTGGTGATATTTGGTTTGTGAATAGAACAGACATGCAATGACTCTAACTATGGTTCATGACAAGAGAAGACATGCAATGACATTGGTGGATCCATGTGTGGATAATGAGAAGAACACACATGCAATGACACTGGGTGTGGTTCATGATATGGTTTGTGAGAAGAACACACATGCCATGACTCTAGCTGTGGTTCATGATAGGAACACACATGCAATGACTATAACTGTGGTTCATGAAAAGAGCAGACATGCGATGACACTGGTGGATCCATGTGTGGTCTATGAGAGGAACACACATGCAATGACACCGGTGGATCCTTACGTGGTCTGTGAGAAGAACACACATGCGATGACACGAGTGGATCCATACGTGGTCTGTGAGAAGAACACACATGCAATGACACTGGTGGATCCATCTATGGTTTGTGAGAAGGACACACATGCAATGACACTGGTGGATCCATGTGTGGTTCATGGGAAGGACACACATGCAATGACACTGGTGGATCCATGTGTGGTTAATGAGAAGAACACACATGCAATGACACTGGGTGTGGTACATGAGAAGAACACACATGCAATGACTCTAACGGTGGTTCATGAAAAGAGCAGACATGCGATGACACCAGTGGATCCATGTGTGGTCTATGAGAGGAACACACATGCAATGACACCGATGGATCCATACGTGGTCTGTGAGAAGAACACACATGCAATGACACCGGTGGATCCATGCGTGGTCTGTGAAAAGAACACACATGCAATGACACTGGTGGATCCATATGTGGTTTGTGAGAAGGACACACATGCAATGACACTGGTGGATCCATGTGTGGTCTATGGGAAGAACACACATGCAATGCCACTGGTGATATGTGGTTTGTGAATAGAACATACATGCAATGACTCTAATTGTGGTTCATGAAAAGAGCAGACATGCAATGACACTGGTGGATCCATGTGTGGTTAATGAGAATAACACACATGCAACGACACTGGGGGTGTGGTTCAGGATATGGTTTGTGAGAAGAACACACATGCAATGACTCTAGTTGTGGTTCATGAGAGGAACACACATGCAATGACTCTAACTGTGGTTCATGAAAAGAGCAGGCATGCGATGACACCGGTGGATCCATGTGTGGTCTATGAGAGGAACACACATGCAATGACACCTGTGGATCCTTAGATGGTATGTGAAAAGAACACACATGCAATGACACTGGTGGATCCATACGTGGTCTGTGGGAAGAACACACATGCAATGACACTGGTGGATCCATCTGTGGTTTGTGAGAGGGACACACATGCAATGACACTGGTGGATCCATGTGTGGTCAGTGCGAAGAACACACATGCAATGACACTGGTGATATGTGGTTTGTGAAACGAACAGACATGCAATGACTCTAACTGTGGTTAATGACAAGAGCAGACATGCAATGACACTGGTGGATCCATGGGTGGTTAATGAGAAGAACACACATGCAATGACACTGGGTGTGGTTCACAATATGGTTTGTGAGAAGAACACACATGCAATGACTCTACCTGTGGTTCATGAGAGGAACACACATGCAATGACTCTAACTGTGGTTCATGAAAAGAGCAGACATGCGATGACACCGGTGGATCCATGTGTGGTCTATGAGAGGAACACACATGCAATGACACTGGTGGATCCTTACCTGGTCTGTGAGAAGAACACACATGCGATGACACGAGTGGATCCATGTGTGGTTTGTGAGAAGGACACACATGCAATGGCACTGGTGGATCCATTTGTGGTCTGTGGGAAGAACACACATGCAATGACACTGGTGTGGTTCATGGGAAGAACACACATGCAGTGACACTGGTGGATCCATGTGTGGTTAATGGGAAGAACACACATGCAATGACACTAGGTGTGGTTCATGATATGGTTTGTGAGAAGAACACACATGCAATCACTCTAGTTGTGGTCTGTGAGAAGAACACACATGCAATGACTCTAATTGTGGTTCATGAAAAGAGCAGACATGCGATGATACCGGTGGATCCATATGTGGTTTGTGAAAAGAACAGACATGCAATGACTCTAACTGTGGTTCATGAAAAGAGCAGACATGCAATGACAATGATGGATCCATGTGTGGTTAATGAGAAGAACACACATGCAATGACACTGGGTGTGGTTCATGATATGGTTTGTGAGAAGAACACACATGCAATGACTCTAGTTGTGGTCTATGAGAGGAACACACATGCAATGACTCTAACTGTGATTCATGAAAACAGCAGACATGCGATAACACCGGTGGATCCATACGTGGTCTGTGAGAAGAACACACATGTAATGACACCGGTGGATCCATGCGTGGTCTGTGGAAAGAACACACATGCAATACACTGGTGGATCCATATGTGGTTTGTGAGAAGGACACACATGCAATTACACTGGTGGATCCCTGTGTGGTATGTGGGAAGAACACACATGCAATGACACTGGTGATATGTGGTTTGTGAAAAGAACAGACATGCAATGACTCTAACTGTGGTTCATGAAATGAGGAGACATGCAATGACACTGGTGGATCCATGTGTGGTTAATAAAAAAAAAACACATGCAATGACACTGGGTGTGGTTCATGATATGGTTTGTGAGAAGAACACACATGAAATGACTCTAGCTGTGGTTCATGAGAGGAACACACATGCAATGACTCTAACCGTGGTTCATGAAAAGAGCAGACATGCGATGACACCGGCGGATCCTTACATGGTCTGTGTGAAGAACACACATGTGATGGCACGAGTGGATCCATACGTGGTCTGTGAGAAGAACACACATGCAATGCCACTGGTGGATCCATCTGTGGTTTGTGAGAATGACACACATGCAATGACACTGGTGGATCCATGTGTGGTCTACGGGAAGAACACACATGCAATGACACTGGTGTGGTTCATGAGAAGAACACACATGAAATGACACTGGTGGATCGATGTGTGGTTAATGAGAAGAACACACATGCAATGACACTGGGTGTGGTTCATGATATGGTTTGTGAGAAGAACACACATGCAATCACTCTAGCTGTGGTCTATGAGTGTAGGGGTTCGTAGCATGGAAAACAAAAATTTTCTATCGCATACAAACAAACAAGCCAAGATCTATCTACTAGATTGTAGCAACGAGTCGATGGAATAACTCACCCTCGAAGATTCCAAAGTGTTTAACGAGAGCAGATTCTCGTGGGTGATGTAGTCGTACTCTTTCCGATCTCAAGATCGCGTAGACGATCCTTCCGGCGCCGCGTTCCCGCAGCGCTCCCGCAGTCGGTCACACGTTCGGTACTCGACGAAGACCTTCCTCTCCCTTGTTCCAGCAGGCAGCGGAGGTTGTAGCACTCTCCTCGCGATTCCGGCAGCACAACGGCGTGGTACCGGAGGTAGAGGGGAAATCCCGCAGGGCTTCGCCTTAAGCCGGTGCGAGTATGGTGGAGCTTATGAGAGAGGCTATTAGTGGTCTAGTAATTAGACACACCAATTAGAGGGCTCTAAACCAATTAGAAGGCTCTAAACCGAATAGCTCTAAACCGGGGTCTAGATCTAGGGTTTAGTTTAGAGGATAGGAAACTTGTGTGTAGGAGGGGAGCCCTGCCCCTCCTTATATAGGTGGGAGGGGGTGGGCGCGCCAGGGGAGGGAGGGAGTCCCTCCCCAACTCGGCCTAGGCTGGCCGCCGGCTTGGAGGAGAGAAACTACTCCTCCAAGTCGACTCCAACTCCTCTTGCTTGTTTCCCACAGTTTCTTGTTTTTGGCAGTTTGACTTTCAAACTGGACATTTGACTTTTCTGTTTTAGGATTCAATTTAATCCTATATTTGGGACAGCAAGAACACTTAGTACATGATGCAATCATTCCAATATGTAATGACACATTCATGTACCCCTTCCCCCCCGGAGTGCCGGACAATCCGGAACCTTCTAGAATATCCCCGATGAAAACACCGGAATCATTCCCGAACTCCGAAACGGGACTTTCCTTATATGAATCTTATTCTCCGGACCATTCCGGATCACCTCGTGATATCCCGGATCCCATCCGAGACTCCGAACAACATTCGGTCTCTTTCTCATAATACCATAACTACTCAAACAACGTCGAATCCTTAAGTGTGTCTCCCTACGGTTCGTGAATTATGTGGACATGATCGAGACACTTCTCCGAACAATAACCAATAGAGGAATCTGGAAATTCATATGGCTCCCACATATTTCTACGATTACTTTGCGATCGAATGAACCACTTACATACGATACCAATTTCCCTTTGTCTCACGATATGTTACTTATCCGAGGTTATGATCGTCGGTATCTCTGCATACCTAGTTCATCCTCGTTACCGATAAGTACTCTTTTCTCGTTCCCGTGATATGTGATCCCTTGTGACCATGTCACATGCTTGCAAGCTAATTGGATGACATTCCACCGAGAGGGCCCAGAGTATATCTATCCGTCATGTGGATGGACAAATCCCACTCTTGATCCATGTGTTTCAACCAATACTTTCTGAACACTCAATGCCACCTTTATAGCCACCCTGTTACGGTGTGGTGTTTGATGACATCAAAGCATCCATCCAGTAAAGGTGATATGCATGATCTCATGGTCGAAGGAATTAGGTTACTATGTATCAGAAAGCATATAGCAATTGAACTATTGAAATGACTTGATCTTTATGCTACGCTTGTCTATAGGAGTATGTCCACCATATCATTCTCCTAACGATATGATCTTGTTGTTGATAACATCTCAATGTTCATGACAAAGAAACCACATCATCAATCAACCAACAAGCTAGTGAAGTATAGAGGCTATACTAGGGACTTCAAATTAAGTTTACAATTCACACAAGTATTAATGTTTCCTTGTTAATACTATTATAGCATGAATATAAACATTTATCATAAACACAAAGATATATAATAATAACTACATTTATTATTACCTCTAGGGCATATCTCCAACAGTCTCCCACTTGCACTAGAGTCATCTAATCTAGATTACATGGTAATATACCGAACACCCATGGCAGTTTGGTGTTGGTCATGTTTTGCCCTCGGGAGAGGTTTAGTCAACGGATCCGCCACATTCAGATCTGTGTGTACTTTGCAAATCTTTATATCCCCATCCTGGATATGTTCTCGAATAGCGTGAAAACGTAGCTTGATATGCTTCAGCTTCTTGTGTGACCTTGGTTCTTGCGCATTGGCTATGGCGCCCATGTTATCACAGTAGATAGACATTGGGTCCAGCGCACTAGGAACCACACCCAGCTCTGTAATGAACTCTTTCATCCATATCGCTTCTTGTGAAGCCTCCGAAGTAGCCATGTATTCCGATTCAGTTGAAGATCTCGCCACAACGCTTTGCTTTGCACTCCTCCAGCTAACTGCTGCACCATTCAAAATAAATACGTATCCAGATTGTGATTTAGAATCATCTGGATCGGTGTTCCAACTAGCATCGGTGTAACCATTAACAACGAGCTGTTCATCACCTCCATAAGAAAGAACCATATCCTTAGTTCTTCTCAAGTACTTAAGGATGTTTTTGACCGCTGTCCAATGATCCACTCCTGGATCACTTTGATATCTGCTAGTTAAACTAACAGCATATGCGATGTCGGGTCTAGTACATAGCATGGCATACATTAGAGATCCTATGGCTGAGGCATAGGGAGTCTTACTCATCCTTTCTCTATCTTCTGCCGATGTCGGACTTTGAGTTTTACTCAAGTTCGTATTGGGCAACATGGGCAAGAACCCTTTCTTGCTATCTTCCATTCCAAACCTCTTTAGAACTTTGTCCAAATATGTACTTTGTGACAATGATATTTGGCGTTTCGATCTATCTCTATAAATCTTTATGCCTAATATGTAAGCTGCTTCGCCAAGATCCTTCATTGAAAAACTATTATTCAAATATTCCTTGACACTATTAAGAAGGTCTACATCATTCCCAATCAACAATATGTCATCCACATACAGTATTAAGAATGCTACAGAGCTCCCACTCACTTTCTTGTAAATACAAGCTTCTCCATAAGTTTGCATAAAACCAAAACTTTTGATTACCTTATCAAAACGTTGATTCCAACTTCGGGATGCTTGCTTCAATCCATAGATGGACCGTTGAAGCTTGCATACCTTGTTAGCATCTTTAGGATCGACAAAACCTTTGGGTTGTATCATATACAACTCTTCATCAATGTCTCCATTGAGGAATGCTGTTTTGACATCCATCTGCCATATCTCATAATCATAATATGCAGCGATTGCTAACATAATCCTCACAGACTTTAGCTTCGCTACCGGTGAGAAAGTCTCATCGTAGTCAACTCCTTGAATTTGTCGAAACCCTTTTGCGACAAGTCGAGCTTTATAGACAGTAACATTACCATCAGCATCTGTTTTCTTCTTGAAAATCCATTTGTTCTTGACAGCCTTCCGGCCATCCGGTAAGTCCACCAAAGTCCATACTTGGTTTTCGTACATGGATCCAATCTCGGATTTCATGGCTTCTTGCCATTTATTGGAATCTGGGCTCATCATCGCTTCCTCATATGTCTCGGGGTCATCGGTGTTGTCCACCAACATGACATTCATAACGGAATCATACCAATCTGGAGTGGTACGAGTTCTCGTTGACCTCCGAGGCTCTGTAGCAACTTCAACCGAAGTTTCATGATCACTATCATTAGCTTCCTCTCTTATTGGTGCAGGCACCACAGGAACTTCTTCCGGTGCTGCGCTACTCGCAATTTCGAGAGAAGGTTCGACAACCTCGTCGAGTTCTACTTTCCTTCCAGTCACTTCTTTCGAGAGAAATTCCTTCTCTAGAAAGGATCCATTCTTGGCAACAAAGATTTTGCCTTCGGATCTATGATAGAAGGTATACCCAATAGTTTCCTTCGGGTATCCTATGAAGACGCATTTTTCCGCTTTGGGTTCAAGCTTGTCCGGTTGTAACTTCTTTACATAGGCTTCGCATCCCCAAACTTTAAGGAACGACAATTTAGGTTTCTTCCCAAACCATAATTCATACGGTGTCGTTTCAACGGATTTAGATGGTGCCCTATTTAAAGTGAATGCGGCTGTTTCTAATGCATAACCCCAAAATGATAGCGGTAAATCTGTAAGTGACATCATAGAACGAACCATATCTAAGAGAGTTCGATTACGACGTTCAGACACACCATTACGCTGTGGTGTTCCCGGCGGTGTCAATTGTGAAAGTATTCCGCACTTCTTTAAATGCTCGCCAAACTCGTAACTTAGATATTCACCTCCACGATCAGAACGTAGAAATTTAATCTTCTTGTTACGTTGATTCTCTACCTCACTTTGAAACTCCTTAAACTTCTCGAAAGTTTCGGACTTATGTTTCATAAAATAGATATTCCCATATCTACTCAAGTCATCCGTGAAGGTAAGAACATAACGATAACCACTGCGCGATGCTACACTCATTGGACCACACACATCGGTATGTATGATTTCCAATAAGTCTGTAGCTCGCTCCATCATACCAGAAAATGGAGTTTTAGTCATTTTACCCATCAGACATGCTTCGCATCTTTCAAGTGATTCAAAATCAAGTGATTCAAGAAGTCCATCGGAATGGAGTTTCTTCATACGCTTCACTCCAATGTGACCAAGACGACAGTGCCACATATAGGTCAAATTATCGCTTGATTTCAAACGTTTAGCCTCAATGTTATTAATATGTGTATTTCTACTATCGAGATTCAATATGAATAGACCATCTATCAAAGGTGCATGTGCATAAAACACATTACTCATATAAATCGAACAACCATTATTCTCGGATTTAAACAAGTAACTGTCTCGCAATAAACAAGATCCTGATATAATGTTCATGCTTAACGTAGGCACCAAATAACAATTATTTAAGTATAAAACTAATCCCGATGGTAGATGAAGAGGTAGCGTGCCGACCGCGATCACATCAACCTTTGATCCGTTTCCTACGCGCATCGTCACCTCGTTCTTCACTAGCTTCCGTTTATTCTGCAGCTCCTGTTTCGAGTTACAAATATGAGCAACCGAACCAGTATCAAATACCCAGGCACTACTACGAGTACTAGTGAGATACACATCAATAACATGTATATCAGATATACCTTTCTTCTTGATGTTGCCGTTCTTCAAATCCGCCAAGTACCTTGGGCAATTCCGCTTCCAGTGACCTTCTCCCTTGCAGTAAAAGCACTCAGTTTCAGGTTTAGGTCTAGCCTTGGTCTTCTTCGTCGGCGTGGTAACTTTCTTACCACCCTTCTTGAAGTGTCCCTTTTGCTTAGACTTGCCTTTCTTGAATTTGGTGGTCTTATTGACCATCAACACTTGGTGCTCTTTCTTGATCTCCACTTCTGCAGATTTTAACATAGCAAATAGTTCTGGCAACTCTTTGTTCATGTTCTGCATGTTGTAGTTCATCACAAAGTTCTTGTAACTTGGTGGTAGTGATTGGAGGATGCGGTAAACTCCCAAAGTATTAGGAATCACTATACCCAAACTTTGAAGTTTATTTGCGTGCCCAGACATCTTAAGCACATGCTCACTGACGGAGCTACCCTCTTCCATCTTGCAGTTAAAGAACTTTTCAGAAGCTTCATAACTTTCAATTGCCGCATGAGTCTCAAAGATTAATTTGAGATCCTCGACAATATCATATGGATCTGACTCTTCAAACCTTTTCTGAAGCTCTGATTCCAAACCATATAAGATAGCACACTGAACTATGGAGTACTGATTCTTCCGAGCAAGGTAAACATTCTTTACTTCATCGGTAGCATCAGCTGCAGGTGGGTCACCTAGCGGTGCATCCAGCACATAGGTCAAATTACCAGCTGTGAGGACAATCCTCAAATTGCGGAACCAATCCGCGAAGTTGCTTTCATTGTTTTTCAACTTTTCTTTCTCTAGGAACGCATTAAAATTGATGGTAGGGGCTGCCATTGATCTACAACATATTTGCAATAGTTTAGACTAAGTTTATGACAAATTGAGTTCAAATTAATTAATGAAATTAAACTAGGTGAACTCCCACTCAAAACAACATCCCTCACATTGTTTTAGTGATCACACGAACCAAATCCACTACATCAACACCGATCATCACGAGAGCTGATATAGTTTTAATGGCGAACAATCATCATGTTCATCATATCTACTATATGATTCATGCTTTGCCTTTCGGCGATCCGTGTTCCTGAGGCCATGTCTGTACATGCTAGGCTCGTCAAGATCAAACCTTAGCTTCCGCATAAGCAAATCTGGCTTGCTTACGTTGTATTCACCCGCGGAATCAAAGACACCCGATCATCACGTGGTGCTTCGAAGCAGCAAGCTTTGGCAACGGTGCATACTAAGGGTGAACACTTTAGAACTTGAAATTTATGTGCATGAGGGATCATCTTATAATGCTACCGTCGTCTACTAAGCAATACAAGATGCATAAAGGATTAACATCACATGCAATTCATAATATGTGATATGATATGGCCTTTCTTCTTTGTGCTTCCGATCTCCATCTTCAAGCACGAATATGATCTCCATCATCACCGGCATAGCATCAAGGTCAATGACGCTTCTCCATGGTTGTCGTCCACCAGCTTCAACTATTACAACTATTTTGAATAGACACGCAGGTCTTAACAGAAATTAAAGACAACCATATGGCTCCTGCCGGTTGCCAACTTACAATAAGGAACATTGCATACATCAAATATAATCACAATCATGGCCATATCACATCACTGCACACCCCTGCAAAACAAAGTTAGACGCTTCTACTTTCTTTGCATATTTTACGTGGTTTGGGGCTTTCCATAAGTGTCGTTCTAACTTACGAACAATAACCACAACATTGATACTAGCATTGTTGATCACCCGTTGTAAATTGGATCTTTACTATGCTAGGAGAAACAGGCACCCGCAAAGCCACTTATGCAAAACGAGTTGCATGTCAAGCGTGGAGCAAGTCTCATGAACGATGTCATGTAAGGTTAGCCCGGGCCGCTTCATCCCAACATACCGCAAGATGCAAAGTACACAAAAAGCAATCTACAATAAAAGCATCAACGCCCACAATGACCATTGTGTTCTACTCGTGCAACAGATCTACATATAGACACGGCTCTGATACCACTGTAGGGGTTCGTAGCATGGAAAACAAAAATTTTCTATCGCATACAAACAAACAAGCCAAGATCTATCTACTAGATTGTAGCAACGAGTCGATGGAATAACTCACCCTCGAAGATTCCAAAGTGTTTAACGAGAGCAGATTCTCGTGGGTGATGTAGTCGTACTCTTTCCGATCTCAAGATCGCGTAGACGATCCTTCCGGCGCCGCGTTCCCGCAGCGCTCCCGCAGTCGGTCACACGTTCGGTACTCGACGAAGACCTTCCTCTCCCTTGTTCCAGCAGGCAGCGGAGGTTGTAGCACTCTCCTCGCGATTCCGGCAGCACAACGGCGTGGTACCGGAGGTAGAGGGGAAATCCCGCAGGGCTTCGCCTTAAGCCGGTGCGAGTATGGTGGAGCTTATGAGAGAGGCTATTAGTGGTCTAGTAATTAGACACACCAATTAGAGGGCTCTAAACCAATTAGAAGGCTCTAAACCGAATAGCTCTAAACCGGGGTCTAGATCTAGGGTTTAGTTTAGAGGATAGGAAACTTGTGTGTAGGAGGGGAGCCCTGCCCCTCCTTATATAGGTGGGAGGGGGTGGGCGCGCCAGGGGAGGGAGGGAGTCCCTCCCCAACTCGGCCTAGGCTGGCCGCCGGCTTGGAGGAGAGAAACTCCTCCTCCAAGTCGACTCCAACTCCTCTTGCTTGTTTCCCACAGTTTCTTGTTTTTGGCAGTTTGACTTTCAAACTGGACATTTGACTTTTCTGTTTTAGGATTCAATTTAATCCTATATTTGGGACAGAAAGAACACTTAGTACATGATGCAATCATTCCAATATGTAATGACACATTCATGTACCCCTTCCCCCCCGGAGTGCCGGACAATCCGGAACCTTCTAGAATATCCCCGATGAAAACACCGGAATCATTCCCGAACTCCGAAACGGGACTTTCCTTATATGAATCTTATTCTCCGGACCATTCCGGATCACCTCGTGATATCCCGGATCCCATCCGAGACTCCGAACAACATTCGGTCTCTTTCTCATAATACCATAACTACTCAAACAACGTCGAATCCTTAAGTGTGTCTCCCTACGGTTCGTGAATTATGCGGACATGATCGAGACACTTCTCCGAACAATAACCAATAGAGGAATCTGGAAATTCATATGGCTCCCACATATTTCTACGATTACTTTGCGATCGAATGAACCACTTACATACGATACCAATTTCCCTTTGTCTCACGATATGTTACTTATCCGAGGTTATGATCGTCGGTATCTCTGCATACCTAGTTCATCCTCGTTACCGATAAGTACTCTTTTCTTGTTCCCGTGATATGTGATCCCTTGTGACCATGTCACATGCTTGCAAGCTAATTGGATGACATTCCACCGAGAGGGCCCAGAGTATATCTATCCGTCATGTGGATGGACAAATCCCACTCTTGATCCATGTGTTTCAACCAATACTTTCTGAACACTCAATGCCACCTTTATAGCCACCCTGTTACGGTGTGGTGTTTGATGACATCAAAGCATCCATCCAGTAAAGGTGATATGCATGATCTCATGGTCGAAGGAATTAGGTTACTATGTATCAGAAAGCATATAGCAATTGAACTATTGAAATGACTTGATCTTTATGCTACGCTTGTCTATAGGAGTATGTCCACCATATCATTCTCCTAACGATATGATCTTGTTGTTGATAACATCTCAATGTTCATGACAAAGAAACCACATCATCAATCAACCAACAAGCTAGTGAAGTATAGAGGCTATACTAGGGACTTCAAATTAAGTTTACAATTCACACAAGTATTAATGTTTCCTTGTTAATACTATTATAGCATGAATATAAACATTTATCATAAACACAAAGATATATAATAATAACTACATTTATTATTACCTCTAGGGCATATCTCCAACAATGAGAAGAACACACATGCAATGAATCTAACTGTGGTTCATGAAAAGATCAGACATGCGATGACACCGGTGGATCCATATGTGGTTTGTGAGAAGAACATATATGCAATGACTCAAACTGTGGTTCATGAAAAGAGCAAACATGCAATGCCACTAGTGGATCCATGTGTGGTTAATGAGAACAACACACATGCAATCACACTGGGTGTGGTTCATGATATGGTTTGTGAGAATAACACACATGCAATGACTCTAGCTGTGGTCTATGAGAGGAACACGCATGCAATGACTCTAACTGTGGTTCATGAAAAGAGCAGACATGCGATGACACAGGTGGATCCATGTGTGGTCTATGAGAGGAACACACATGCAATGACACCGATGGATCCATACGTGGTCTGTGAGAAGAACACACATGCAATGACACCGGTGGATCCATGCGTGGTCTGTGAAAAGAACACACATGCAATGACACTGGTGGATCCATATGTGGTTTGTGAGAAGGACACACATGCAATGACACTGGTGGATCCATGTGTGGTCTATGGGAAGAACACACATGCAATGCCACTGGTGATATGTGGTTTGTGAATAGAACATACATGCAATGACTCTAATTGTGGTTCATGAAAAGAGCAAACATGCAATGACACTGGTGGATCCATGTGTGGTTAATGAGAAGAACACACATGCAATGACACTGGGGGTGTGGTTCAGGATATGGTTTGTGAGAAGAACACACATGCAATGACTCTAGTTGTGGTTCATGAGAGAAACACACATGCAATGACTCTAACTATGGTTCATGAAAAGAGCAGGCATGCGATGACACCGGTGGATCCATGTGTGGTCTATGAGAGGAACACACATGCAATGACACCTGTGGATCCTTAGATGGTATGTGAAAAGAACACACATGCAATGACACTGGTGGATCCATACGTGGTCTGTGGGAAGAACACACATGCAATGATACTGGTGGATCCATCTGTGGTTTGTGAGAAGGACACACATGCAATGACACTGGTGGATCCATGTGTGGTCAGTGCGAAGAACAGACATGCAATGACACTGGTGATATGTGGTTTGTGAAACGAACAGACATGCAATGACTCTAACTGTGGTTAATGACAAGAGCAGACATGCAATGACACTGGTGGATCCATGGGTGGTTAATGAGAAGAACACACATGCAATGACACTGGGTGTGGTTCACAATATGGTTTGTGAGAAGAACACACATGCAATGACTCTACCTGTGGTTCATGAGAGGAACACACATGCAATGACTCTAACTGTGGTTCATGAAAAGAGCAGACATGCGATGACACCGGTGGATCCATGTGTGGTCTATGAGAGGAACACACATGCAATGACACTGGTGGATCCTTACTTGGTCTGTGAGAAGAACACACATGCGATGACACGAGTGGATCCATCTGTGGTTTGTGAGAAGGACACACATGCAATGGCACTGGTGGATCCATTTGTGGTCTGTGGGAAGAACACACATGCAATGACACTGGTGTGGTTCATGGGAAGAACACACATGCAGTGACACTGGTGGATCCATGTGTGGTTAATGGGAAGAACACACATGCAATGACACTAGGTGTGGTTCATGATATGGTTTGTGAGAAGAACACACATGCAATCACTCTAGCTGTGGTCTGTGAGAAGAACACACATGCAATGACTCTAACTGTGGTTCATGAAAAGAGCAGACATGCGATGATACCGGTGGATCCATATGTGGTTTGTGAAAAGAACAGACATGCAATGACTCTAACTGTGGTTCATGAAAAGAGCAGACATGCAATGACAATGATGGATCCATGTGTGGTTAATGAGAAGAACACACATGCAATGACACTGGGTGTGGTTCATGATATGGTTTGTGAGAAGAACACACATGCAATGACTCTAGTTGTGGTCTATGAGAGGAACACACATGCAATGACTCTAACTGTGGTTCATGAAAACAGCAGACATGCGATAACACTGGTGGATCCATACGTGGTCTGTGAGAAGAACACACATGTAATGACACCGGTGGATCCATGCGTGGTCTGTGGAAAGAACACACATGCAATACACTGGTGGATCCATATGTGGTTTGTGAGAAGGACACACATGCAATTACACTGGTGGATCCCTGTGTGGTATGTGGGAAGAACACACATGCAATGACACTGGTGATATGTGGTTTGTGAAAAGAACAGACATGCAATGACTCTAACTGTGGTTCATGAAATGAGGAGACATGCAATGACACTGGTGGATCCATGTGTGGTTAATCAAAAAAAAACACATGCAATGACACTGGGTGTGGTTCATGATATGGTTTGTGAGAAGAACACACATGAAATGACTCTAGCTGTGGTTCATGAGAGGAACACACATGCAATGACTCTAACCGTGGTTCATGAAAAGAGCAGACATGCGATGACACCGGTGGATCCATGTGTGGTCTATGAGAGGAACACATATGCAATGACACTGGTGGATCCTTACGTGGTATGTGAAAAGAACACACATGCAATGACACTGGTGGATCCATACGTGGTCTGTAGGAAGAACACACATACAATGACACTGGTGGATCCATCTGTGGTTTGTGAGAAGGACACACATGCAATGACATTGGTGGATCCATGTGTGGTCTGTGGGAAGAATGCACATGCAATGACACTAATGATATGTGGTTTGTGAAAAGAACAGACATGCAATGACTCTAACTGTGGTTCATGAAAAGAGCAGGCATGCAATGACGCTGGTAGGTCCATGTGTGGTTAATGAGAAGAACACACATGCAATGACAATGGTTGTGGTTCATGATATGGTTTGTGAGAAGAACACACATGCAATGACTCTAGTTGCGGTCTATGAGAGGAACACACATGCAATGACTCTAACTATGGTTCATGAAACGAGCAGACATGCGATGACACCGGTGGATCCATGTGTAGTCTATGAGAGGAACACACATGCAATGACACCGGTCGATCCATACGTGGTCTGTGGGAAGAACAGACATGCAATGACACTGGTGGATCCATCTGTGGTTTGTGAGAAGGACACACATGCAATGACACTGGTGGATCCATGTGTGCTTGATGACCCACAAGTATAGGGGGTGTATCGTAGTATTTTCGATAAGTAAGCGTGTCGAACCCAACGAGGAGCAGAAGGTGCTGGCTAGTGGTATGAATCAGGAATTCTCTGCAAATACTTAGCAAACGGATTTTTAGGGGTTTTTGATAAAGCAAGTAAACAAAGTACGAGTAAACAAAAGACAGTAGGAATAAATGCAGCAAGTGGCCCAATCCTTTATGCAGCAAAGGACAAGCCGGTTGTATTACTTAAGATGACCAAACATTCTCGAGGACACATGGGAAGACTGTCAAGTGCTTTCGCTTCATATAGTTGATTAATCTTCTTTAGCTTGCTAAGTGTTGTGTGGGTGAACCTGTGTTAATGTACCGACCTTCCTAGGACTAATACATACTTGTGATTATACCCCTTGCAAACATACGTAAGTACAAGAAAGTAATTAAGGTAGAAACCTAACCACAGCTTTAAACTCTAAGACCCTTACGTCCCTTGTGCAATGGTTTCCTAACGGGGGTTTAGGTTTCTGTCACTTTGGCAACCCCTACGATTAGTAGCCAAATATACAATGCATTCCCCTAGGCCCATATAGGTGAAGTGTCATGTAGTCTACGTTCACATGACACCACTAGAAGAAGTACACCACAACTTAAATATCAAACTATTGAATCTTTCTCAACACAACTCCACTACTAACAACATGACTTCTCCCATGTCCTCAAGAACAAAACAAACTACTCACAAGACATCATATGGATCATGATCAGAGATGGAATAATGATGTATAACAATCTGAGCATAAACAATAATTCAATGGTTCACTCAATAGCATCAACTACAAAGAGTAATCAACACCGGGAAAGTTTCCCCTATGAACTATGCAAGATTCAACTCAATTGTTACAGCAATATGGAGATGGTGATGAGGGTGCTGATGGTGCTGATGGTGGTGATGATGATGATGATGATCCCGATGAAGTCCAGCTTGATGGTGGTGTTGATGGCGACGATCTCCCCTCTCCGGGAAGGAATTCCCCTGGCAGAAATCTGTCTGCCGGAGAGACCTTTCTCTCTCGGTGTTTTCCGCCCCGCAGAGGCGACGGAATCTTTCTGTGGTCGCTCCCCGAGTCTTAGGGTTTCGGGAGGATGATATACGCTAGAGGGGAGAGGCTGGAGTGGGCTAGGGTGGCCACACCACCTCCAGGCGCGACCTAGGGCTGCCCGCGCCAGGGGGTGGTGTGGGCCCCCTATGGCCCATCTCCACTCCATCTTCTGGCATCCTTAGTCTTGTGGAAAAATAGGATTTTCCGTATATTTCCCTGGATTTTCTGATCTTAGTGAATTTTGCTTCCAAACAGCACCTTTTCCATCAGAATCCTGACTGCAGCGGTCCATGCTCCAAAAGTCATCAACCATGCAAAAACAGATGAAATAACATAAGTATCACCTCTCAATACGAAATATATCAATGAATAGTAGTGAATTAAGACATAGAATAGTGATGCAAAATGGACGTATCAACTCCTCCCAAGCTTAGACTTCGCTTGTCCCCAAGCGAAACTGAGCTCAATAAACATGGCCTCAGGTTTATGGAGTGAAGAGTCGATAAAAGAATACGGACAAGAAGCATCACATTCATCAAATACATAGATCATAATAGGAGACAACTCACTATTATATAACTTAGCTTGCAATGAGTAAAGAAAACACAATAAAGATACATAAAGTGAATCATAATTGGTAATGGCAAACTTAGCTCTTGGTCGAAGAATAGTTGATAATTTGCTGGAGTTCACAAATAACTGGTTTTCAATGATAGCTTTCAAAGTAGTAAACATCAAGATAAGAGCAATGTGCAAAACAAGGAACATAACAAACATGACTGAATAAATCATCATATGAATGAATGGAACACAACAACTCAAAATACTTGCTGAGATAGAAGGGAATAGGTTTACTGACTCAACTACAAAGTAAAAGAAAGGCCCTTCAAAGAGGGAAGCAGGGATTGCAAGTCTCATAAAGAGCTCCTAAAAATTATGATACTTACTAGCTTTGAGCTCTCATTGTCCCTATCATAGGCATCTTTAGGTGATTAAGGTTAAAGTGATCAAATATGAGGATATGCATTGACAAGTTGTAAGTTGAGAATCTCATGTCCCTTGAATACGAGGGTCGCTCCTCATGCTACTCAAGTTTAGTCACCGGTAAGTTCTTATCATCGTAAGCATATGTGAATCATTGAGAACCGCCAATGGGGTACCCCTTGCCCGATGATACGGAAGAATCCCCATATCAAAATGACAAGGCAAGCAGACAACCAGTATCTTAGCAATCTTCTTATTTACCATGGGAATATGGTGCTTTTTTTCTCTCTTTCCTCTTTTCATAATATCTCTTTTTTTCTCTTTTTCTCAATCTCTATCTCTTTTTTTATAAGAAGAATGCTTCATAGATACTCGTTATGGTTACGCTGCAGGTTTCCACCATGTCAGCATGGATTAGACCAGCGGCCCAGGCGTTTCTCTAACACACATGCATAACTCCATGGACTTACAAGCTCCCCTTTCATTTCACACCGACGACATCCATAGACAAAAGAACATGATATCAAGTAGGTACAAAGTACCAGTGCAATGTTGAAAGCGTTCCCCATGACAGCATGGTTCTGCTAATTCACAACTTACAAAGCACAAGCATATACGCAACATAGGTGAGCACAATGTTTCAAGTTTATTAAGTGTAAGAAAGTAAAGTGTGCCATCAAGTTCGTGAGAGCTTTAATCACTAATTTTCACATAACAAGTTTAATTTGGGAGGTAGACAAAACAAGAATTTACTTGGAATAGCAATAATGCTACTAGGTAGGTATGGTGGACACAAATGGCAAAGGTTTTGGTTTTAAGGAGGTGTATGCACGAGAAGAATACCCTCTCAGTACAGGTTTTTGGCTAGCAAGGCTGGGTAGCAAGTATAAGAGTTGAAGCAAACAAACAAACATACATGATAAAAACAAACATGCAATCTTCCTTGGAAGCACAAAAGATCTTAACTAGAGAATACTAAACTTATGAGCAAATCAAGAAAGAAAGATGATGAAATTATTTTTCTTTAGAGTACTTCTATCTTTTATTTCAACTCTCAAAAATAGTGTTGCTACTGACCGAGCCAGGTTTGCCAAAACCAACTAAATTAACTCAATGATCCCAAAGTGATACCAATACTAACAACAAGATCAATCATATAACCATGAATTGAAAACTAATATAAGCTATGCAAAATAGTAAATGATAGAACTTCTCATTAATATTCCATAACGGGAACTCATACCAAGGGATACATATCTAACGAGAGAGGGGACACTTCCATAATGCAAACCATACTACATAATAACTCTTCTATTCATGATATGACTCTACTAATAAGGTAAAAAGATAGAAGATAGTGATATGATACCGTGGCACTCCCCCAAGCTTGGAACAATCCAAGGGGATGCCAAACCTGATGACGAATTACTCCTTAGGTTGTGGTGGTATCCTCTCGATGAGCTCTCTGATCAATTTCCCCAAGTCCTCAATCTCGAAGGTGAGAGTACGAATCAACTCCGAGTTATGTTCAATGCGGCTCATGATCATGTCGGGTTGAGAATTCCAGCTCTTGCTATTCTTTCCCCACTCTACCTCCTTGAAGTCTTCTTTTCCTGCATGGCTAGAACGAGGCAAATCCCAATTGGAGGGTAATTTCCTTTGGGCATATTCTGGTATTAATGCTCATGGATAAGAGTATGGAAAGGATTCTTGGTGCATGGAGGAAGTGACCAGGGATTTGAACGGTGATGAGGAGGCTTCCCTCCAATTGACATAGTCTTGGCAGGGTTTGCCATCACTCCAATGCTTGCAATGGTAGTGTCGGTGTGCTTTGCCTCCTCTTCACCTTCGCTCTTGATCTCCTTCTCCTTCCCAGGGTCTTGGAGGTCTTCCTCCATAGGCTCCTTCCCTTTATCCTTGGCAGACACCATTGTGCTTCTAAGCTTTCAAAGAGTATGTCCTGGCAGAAATAGATCAAAACAAAAACACGACGAAAACATGATATACGAACCTCAGAAGATCCGAGGGGTTATATATTATGAAGTTTCATAACGAGAGGAAGGTACTGGGTGAAAACGGGTCGAAGGCGGAGTCTGGGGTGGACTCACCACCTGGTGGCGCGGCCAGGGGAGGGCCTGTGCCACAGGGTGGTGTGGGCCACCCTGGCTCCGTTTCCGTCCCTTTTTCGCTTCGTAGCTTTCCTTATTGGCTAAAAAACTGCAAAAATATAGTTGGATAGTATTTTCGCGGAACTTTTCTTACCAGAACCGTTACCTATTTGAAAACAGACTCTGCAGGTCTATGAATTTGGTATCTAGTGGATTCTTTCGGAGTCACCACTTGAATAACATCAATATCTTCATCTTCATATACTTATTACTTGAGTCATAGAACACTTCTCTTCCTTATTACACCATTGTCTCCACTTCCTGGAAATTTCTTTCACACAGTTCTCATTAGCAACATTAGTATAAGTGAAGTGATAAAACCTTTTGAGTCCAACGTAAACTGAAAACCATCAAAACAAAAGCTACTGTAGCAACTCCTTCCGAAAACCCAAAAAGAATTCAAAAAGGAAATCGAATAAAGAAGCAAATGCAAGAGTGGCAAAATCTGTCAAAACAGACCAGCACGTAAAGATCATTTTTTTCGAAAATCTTCTGTTGCTCAAATCAAAAAGTGCAAAAGAATTTTTACGGTGAAGCACAAAAATTTGTTTCGGGACAGCAACTTCCCCAAATATTACTTCTCTCTCATTAGAGGTTGATCTTGACACAAAAACCAAAACAAAATGGATAAGGACGGTTATTACCGAAGTAATAACTTCCAAGACTCAAAGAAACAAAAACAAACTAAAAGCAAAAACAAATTGGGTTGTCTCCCAAAAAGCTCTTTCTTTATAGCCATTAAGATGGGCATGATAATCTTGAAAATGCTCACATAGGAATATGAATTGAAGTGAAAGAGAGCATTAAGAAGCAAAAACACACACACATTTAAGTCTAACCCACTTCCTATGCAAGGGAATTTTGTAAACAAACAAGTTGTTGAAACCAGAGGCTACTTGCATAAGAAGGCAAAAGAAGTGCAACATAAAACCTTTCAGCATACAATGAGGAAACTTGATATTATTGAGATAAATAAGAACACTTTTCCCTCTCTCATAGTAACTTTCAGTATCATGCATAAACTTAACAATATAGCTATCACAAGGTCCATCATAGCAATGATCACTTATCCTAACAGAAAACACAGGAATACTGGCTCTCATAACACTACTATGTGAAACAATATTAGAGGTATCCTTACAAAGGATAGTGTGTCCCTCTTCTTCATACTTAGTGACAAAGTCTTTCACATTTGCTATTATAGGTTCATCAACCAATTGTTTATCAGGTTCAACAGCCTTACTTGTACTTTCATTAACCATACTAGCTATCATAGAATGTTCCTTTACCTTAACTAGAAAAGGCATTTTCTCAATGTAAGGTTCAGGTAAAACATGATTAGCAGTATAAACTTCAGTATTTCTTGCAGGAACACGCTTAGAAATATCTTTATAACGTTCATGATACTTATTCCACTTCTTTTTAGGCACTTCAATGTAGGAAGCAAAAGCCTTAAAAGAAGAAGGCAATAGCTTGAGAGTCTAGACCATAAGCATTTTTAATATTTTGAAAGTCACCAGTTCCCATAAAAGATTCAATGCATTCATAATCATAATTTATACCTAACTTTCTACCTTTGTCATTCTCCCAAGCTTCAGCATTATCTTGAATACGGTCCAAAAGATCCCATTTAGCTTCTTCTTCCATGCCAATGAATGATCCAGCATAAGAAGCATCCAATAAATCCTTATCATGTAGAGGGAGCCTTGCATAAAAGTTATTGATAATAATATTGTTGGGGAGCTCATGAATGGGACATTTGAGCATTAGTAACTTCAATCTCCCCCAATATTGAGCTTTTACTCTCTCCATCAAGAGGCCAAAAGTTGTATATTTGATTCCGATCTTTATGAATCTCACTAGGAGGATAAAACTTTGAATAAAAGAGAGGCACTATTTCCTCCCATTCCAGAGCTTGACCATTCTTCAGCAGCTTATACCATTCCTCAGCTCTTCCTTTCAGCGATAATGAGAATAACTTCTTCTTAACTTGATCTGTAGTAATACCTGCACACTTGAACAACCCGCATAATTCGTGTATAAAGAGTAAATGATCATCGGGATGGACAGTTCCATCCACAACATAGTAGTTATCCAAAACACGATCAATAATTCTTGTAGGTATTTTGAAAACATCATTCTCAGCAGGTGGTGGCTTATCTACTACCTTAGCAGTGGTAGTAGCAATACCAAATAAGAAACTCAGCGAATTATCCCTAACGAAAATAAAGCAACTAACAGAAGTAAACAATACTCACAGTAGAAGTTTCATTTACCGGTTCCACTCTCCAATAGCGCTTCACTCCCCGTCAACGGTGCCCAAAAATAGTCTTGATGACCCACAAGTATAGGGGGTGTATCGCAGTATTTTCGATAAGTAAGAATGTCGAACCCAACGAGGAGCAGAAGGTGCTGGCTAGTGGTATGGATCAGGAATTCTCTGCAAATACTTAGCAAACAGATTTTTAGGGGTTTTCGATAAAGCAAGTAAACAAAGTACGATTAAACAAAAGATAGTAGGAATAAATGCAGCAAGTGGCCCAATCCTTTATGCAGCAAAGGACAAGTCGGTTGTATTACTTAAGATGACCAAACGTTCTCGAGGACACATGGGAAGACTGTTAAGTGCTTTCGCTTCATATAGTTGATTAATCTTCTTTAGCTTGCTAAGTGTTGTGTGGGTGAACCTGTGCTAATGTACCGCCCCATCCAAGACTAATTATACTTGTGATTATACCCCTTACAAACATCCGTAAGTACAAGAAAGTAATTAAGGTAGAGACCTAACCACAACTTTAAACTCTAAGACCCTTACGACCCTTGTGCAATGGTTTCCTAACGGGGGTTCAGGTTTCTGTCACTCCGGCAACCCCTACGATTAGTAGCCAAATACACAATGCATTCCCCTAGGCCCATATAGGTGAAGTGTCATGTAGTCGACGTTCACATGACACCACTAGAAGAAGTACACCACAACTTAAATAACAATCTATTGAATCTTTCTCAACACAACTCCACTACTAACAACATGACTTCTCCCATGTCCTCAAGAACAAAACGAACTACTCACAAGACATCATATGGATCATGATTAGAGATGGAATAATGATGTATAACAATCTAAGCATAAACAATAATTCAATGGTTCACTCAATAGCATCAACTACAAAGAGTAATCAACACCGGGAAAGTTTGCCCTATGAATTATGCAAGATTCAACTCAATTGTTACAACAATATGGAGATGGTGATGAGGGTGCTGATGGTGATGATGGTAGTGGTGATGATGATGATCCCTATGAAGTCCCGCTTGATGGTGGTGTTGATGGCGACGATCTCCCCTCTCCGGGAAGGAATTCCCCCGGCAGAAATCTGTCTGCCGGAGAGATCTTTCTCTCTCGGTGTTTTCCTCCCCACAGAGGCGGCAGAATCTTTCAGTGGTCGCTCCCCGAGTCTTAGGGTTTCGGGAGGATGATATACGCCAGAGGGGAGAGGCTGGAGTGGGCCAGGGTGGCCACACCACCTCAAGGCGCGGCCTAGGGCTGCCCGCGCCAGGGGGGTGGTGTGGGCCCCCTGTGTCCCATCTCCACTCCGTCTTCTGGCATCCTTAGTCTTGTGGAAAAATAGGATTTTCCGTATATTTTCCCGGATTTTCTAATCTTCACAAATTTTGCCTCCAAACAGCACCTTTTCCATCAGAATCCTAGCTGCAGCGGTCCATGCTCCAAAAGCCATCAACCATGCAAAAACAGATGAAATAACATAAGTATCACCTTTCAATAAGAAATATATCAATGAATAGTAGTGAATTAAGACATAGAATAGTGATGCAAAATGGACGTATCAGTGCTCTATGGGAAGAACACACATGCAATGACACTGGTGTGGTTCATGGGAAGAACACACTTGCAATGACACTGGTGGATTGATGTGTGGTTAATGAGAAGAACACACATGCAATGACATTGGGTGTGGTTCATGATATGGTTTGTGAGAAGAACACACATGCAATGACTCTAGCTGTGGTTCATGACAAGAACACATATGCAATGACTCTAACTGTGGTTCATGAAAAGAGCAGACGTGCGATGACACCGGTGGATCCATATGTGGTTTGTGAAAATATCAGACATGCAATGACTCCATGTGTGGTTCATGAAAAGAGCAGACATGCAATGACACTGGTGGATCCATGTGTGGTTAATGAGAAGAACACACATGCAATGACACTGGGTGTGGTTCATGATATGGTTTGTGAGAAGAACACACATGCAATGACTCTAGTTGTGGTCTATGATAGGAACACACATGCAATGACTCTAACTATGGTTCATTAAAAGAGAAGACATGCGATGACAACGGTGGATCCATATGTGGTCTATGAGAGGAACACACATGCAATGCCATCGGTGGATCCATATGTGGTCTATGTGAAGAACACACATGTGATGACACGAGTGGATCCATACGTGGTCTGTGAGAAGAACACACATGCAATGACACTGGTGGATCCATCTGTGGTTTGTGAGAATGACACACATGCAATGACACTCGTGTGGTCTATGAGAGGAACACACATGCAATGACACCGGTGGATCCATACGTGGTGTGTGAGAACAACACACATGCAATGACACTGGTTGATCCATCTGTGGTTTGTGAGAAGGACACACATGCAATGACACTGGTGGATCCATGCGTGGTCTGTGAGAAGAACACACATGCAATGACACTGGTGTGGTTCATGGGAAGAACACACATGCAATGACACTGGTGGATCCATGTGTGGTCTGTGAGAAGAACACACATGCAATCACACTGGTGTGGTCTATGACAAGAACACACATGCAATGACACAGGTGGATCCATACGTGGTTTTTGAGAAGAACACACATGCAATGACACTGGTGGATCAATCAGTGGTTCATGGGAAGGACACACATGCAATGACACTGGTGGATCCATGTGTGGTCTGTGAGAAGAACACACATGCAATGACTCTAGCTGTGGTTCATGAGAAGAACACACATGCAATGACTCTAACTGTGGTTCATGAAAAGAGCAGACATGCAATAACACCGGTGGATCCATATGTGGTTTGTGAAAAGAACAGACATGCAATGACTCTAGCTGTGGTTCATGAAAAGAGCAGACATGCAATGACACTGTTGGATCCATGTGTGGTTAATGAGAAGAAAACACATGGAATGACACTGGGTGTGGGTCATGATATGGTTTGTGAGAAGAACACACAAGCAATGACTCTAGCTGTGGTCAATGAGAGGAACACACATGCAATGACTCTTACTGTGGTTCATGAAAAGAGCAGACATGTGATGACACCGGTGGATCCATATGTGGTCTATGAGAGGAACACACATGCAATGACACCGGTGGATCCATACGTAGTCTGTGAGAAGAACACACATGCAATGACATCGGTGGATCCATGCGTGGTCTGTGAAAAGAACACACATGCAATGACACTGGTGGATCCATATGTTGTTTGTGAGAAGGACACACATGCAATGACATTGGTGGATCCGTGTGTGGTCTGCGGGAAGAACACACATGCAATGACACTGGTAATATGTGGTTTGTGAAAAAAATAGACATGCAATGACTCTAACTGTGGTTCATGAAAAGAGCAGACATGCAATGACACTGGTAGATCCATGTGTGGTTAATGAGAAGAACACACGTGCAATGACACTGGGTGTGGTTCATGATATGGTTTGTGAGAAGAACACACATGCAATGACACTAGATATGGTCTATGAGAGGAACACACATGCAATGACTCTAACCGTGGTTCATGAAAAGAGAAGACATGCGATGACACCGGTGGGTCCATATGTGGTCTAGGAGAGGAACACACATGCAATGACACCGGTGAATCCATGTGTGGTCTACGAGAGGAACACACATGTAATGACATCGGTGGATACTTACGTGGTCTATGAAAAGAACACACATGCAATGACACTGGTGAATGCATACATGGTCTATGGGAAGAACACACATGCAATGACATTGGTGGATCCATCTGTGGTTTGTGAGAAGGACACACATGCAATGACACTGGTGGATCCATGTGTAGTCTGTGGGAACAAAACACATGCAATGACACTGGTGATATGTGGTTTGTGAAAAGAACATACATGCAATGACTCTAACTGTGGTTCATGACAAGAGCAGACATGCAATGACACTGGTGGATCCATGTCTGGTTAATGAGAAGAACACACATGCAATGACACTGGGTGTGGTTCATGATATGGTTTGTGAGAAGAACACACATGCAATGACTCTAGCTGTGGTTCATCAGAGGAACACACATGCAATGACTCTAACTGTGGTTCATGAAAAGAGCAAACATGCGATGACACCGGTGGATCCATGTGTGGTCTATGAGAGGAACACACATGCAATGACACCGGTGGATCCTTACGTGGTCTGTGAGAAGAACACACATGCAATGACACCGGTGAATCCATATGCGGTCTGTGAAAATAACACACATGCAATTCCACTGGTGGATCCATGTGTGATTCATGGGAAGGACACACATGCAATGACACTGGTGGATCCATGGTCTGTGGGAAGAACACACATGCAATGACACTGGTGATATGTGGTTTGTGAAAATAACAGACATGCAATGACTCTAACTGTGGTTCATGACAAGAGCAGACATGCAATGACACTGGTGGATCCATGTGTGGTTAATGAGAAGAACACACATGCAATGACACTGGGTGTTGTTCATGATATGGTTTGTGTGAAGAATTCACATGCAATGACTCTAGCTGTGGTTCATGAGAGGAACACACATGCAATGTCTCTAACTGTGGTTCATGAAAAGAGCAGACATGCGATGACACCGGTGGATCCATGTGTGGTATATGAGAGGAACACACATTCAATGACACCGGTGGATCCTTACGTGGTCTGTGAGAAGAACAAACATGCGATGACACCGGTGGATCCATACGTGGTGTGTGAGAAGAACACACATGCAATGACAGTGGTGGATCCATCTGTGGTTTGTGAGAAGGACACACATGCAATGACACTGGTGGATCCATGTGTGGTCTGTGAGAAGAACACACATGCAATGACACTAGTCTGGTTCATGGGAAGAACACACATGCAATGACTCTAGAGGATCCATGTGTGGTCAATGAGAAGAACACACATGCAATGACACTGGGTGTGGTTCATGATATGGTTTTTCAGAAGAACAGACATGCAATAACTCTAGCTGTGGTTCATGAGAAGAACACACATGCAATGACTCTAACTATGGTTCATGAAAAGAGCAGACATGCGATTACACCGGTGGATCCATATGTGGTTCGTGAAAAGAACAGAGATGCAATGATTCTAACTATGGTTCATGAAAAGAGCAGACATGCAATGACACTTGTGGATCCATGTGTGGTCTGTGGGAAGAACACACATGCAATGACACTGGGTGTGGTTCATGATATGGTTTGTGAGAAGAACACACATGCAATGACTCTAGCAGTGGTTCATGAGAAGAACACACATGCAATGACTCTAACTGTGGTTCATGAAAAGAGCAGACATGCGATGACACCGGTGGATTCATGTGTGGTGTATGAGAGGAACACACATGCAATGGCACTGGTGGATCCTTACGTGGTCTGTGAGAAGAACACACATGCAATGACACCGGTGGATCCATACATGGTCTATGAGAAGGACACACATGCAATGACACTGGTGGATCCATGTGTGGTATGTGAGAAGAACACACATGCAATGACACCGGTGGATCCATGTGTGGTTCATGGGAAGGACACACATCCAATGACACTGGTGGATCCATGTGTGGTTCATGGGAAGGACATCATGCAATGACACTGGTGGATCGATGTGTGGTTAATGAGAAGAACACACATGCAATGACACTGGGTGTGGTACATGAGAAGAACACACATGCAACGACTCTAACTGTGGATCCATTTGTGGTTTGTGAGAAGGACACACATGCAATGACATTAGTGGATCCATGTGTGGTGTGTGGGAAGAACACACATGCAATGACACTGGTGATATGTGGTTTTTGAAAAGAACAGACATGCAATGACTCTAACTGTGGTTCATGACAAGAGCAGACATGCAATGACGCTGGTGGATCCATGTGTGGTTAATGAGAAGAACACACATGCAATGACACTGGGTGTGGTTCATGATATGGTTTGTGAGAAGAACACACATGCAATGACTCTAGCTGTGGTTCATGAGAGGAACACACATGCAATGACTCTAACTGTGGTTCATGAAAAGAGCAGACATGCGATGACACCGGTGGATCCATGTGTGGTCTATGAGAGGAACACACATGCAATGACACCGGTGGATCCTTACATGGTCTGTGAGAAGAACACACATGCAATGACACCAGTGGATCCATACGTCGTCTGTGAGAAGAACACACATGCAATGACACTGGTGGATCCATATGTGGTATGTGGGAAGAACACACATGCAATGACACTTGGTGTGGTTCATGATATGGTTTGTGAGAAGAACACACATGCACTGATTCTAGCTGTGGTCCATGAGAAGAACACACATGCAATGACTCTAACTGTGGTTCATGAAAAGAGCAGACATGCGATGACACTGGTGGATCCATGTGTGGTCTATGAGAGGAACACACATGCAATGACACTTGTGGATCCTTACGTGGTCTGTGATAAGAACACACATGCAATGACACCGGTGGATCCATACGTGGTCTCTGAGAAGGACACACATGCAATGACACCGGTGGATCCATGTGTGGTTCATGGGAAGGACACACATGCAATGACACTGGTGGATCCATGTGTGGTTCATGAGAAGGACACACATGCAATGACACAGGTGGATCCATGTGTGGTTAATGAGAAGAACACACATGCAATGACACCAGTGGATCCATGTGTGGTTCATGGGAAGGACACACATGCAATGACACTGGTGGATCCATCTGTGGTTTGTGAGAAGGACACAGATGCAATGACACTGGTGGATCCATGTGTGGTCTGTGGAAAGAACACACATGCAATGACACTGGTGTGGTTCATGGGAAGAACACACATGCAATGGCACTGGTGGATCCATGTGTTGTTCATGAGAAGAACGGACATGCAATGACTCTAACTGTGGTTCATTAAAAGAGCAGACATGCGATGAAACCGGTGGATCCATGTGTGGTCTATGAGAGGAACACACATGCAATGACACCGGTGGATCCTTACGTGGTCTGTGAGAAGAACACACATGCAATGACACCGGTGAATCCATATGCGGTCTGTGAAAATAACACACATGCAATTCCACTGGTGGATCCATGTGTGGTTCATGAAAAGAGTAGACATGCAATGACACTGGTGGATCGATTAGTGGTTGATGAGAAGAACACACATGCAATGACACTGGGTGTGGTTCATGATATGGTTTTGTGAGAAGAACACACATGCAATGACTCTAGCTGTGGTCTATGAGAGGAACACACATGCAATGACTCTAACCGTGGTTCATGAAAAGAGCAGACATGCGATGACACCGGTGGATCCATATGTGGTTTGTGAAAGGAACAGACATGTAATGACTCTAACTATGGTTCATGAAATGACACGTCATGCAATGACACTGGTGCATCAATGTGTGGTTAATGAGAAGAACACACATGCAATGACACTGGGTATGGTTCATGATATGGTTTGTGACAAGAACACACATGTAATGACTCTAGCTATGGTCTATGAAAGGAACACACATGGAATGACTCTAACCGTGGTTCATGAAAAGAGCAGACATGCGATGACACCGGTGGATCCAGATGTGGTCTCTAAGAGGAACACACATGAAATGACACCGGTGGATCCATGCGTGGTCTGTGAAAAGAACACACATGCAATGACACTGGTGGATCCATATATGGTTTGTGAGAAGGACACACATGCAATGACACTGGTGGATCCATGTGTGGTCTATGCGAAGATCACACATGCAATGACACTGGTGATATGTGGTTTGTGAAAAGAACAGACATGCAATGACTCTAACTGTGGTTCATCAAAAGAGCAGACATGAAATGACACTAGTGGATCCATGTGTGGTTAACGAGAAGAACACACATGCAATGACACTGGGTGTGGTTCATGATATGGTATGTGACAAGAACACACATGCAATGACACTGGGTGTGGTTAGTGATATGGTTTGTGAGAAGAACACACATGCAATGACTCTAGCTGTGGTCTATGAGAGGAACACACATGCAATGACTCTAACTGTCGTTCATGAAAAGAGCAGACATGTGATGACACCGGTGGATCCATGTGTGGTCTACGAGAGGAACACACATGCAATGACACCGGTGGATCCTTACGTGGTCTGTGAAAAGAACACACATGCAATGACGCTGGTGGATCCATACATGGTCTATGGGAAGAACACACGTGCAATGACATTGGTGGATCCATCTGTGGTTTGTGAGAAGGACACACATGCAATGACACCGGTGGATCCATGTGTGGTCTGTGGGAAGAACACACATGCAATGACACTGGTGATATGTGGTTTTTGAAAAGAACAGACATGCAATGACTCTAACTGTGGTTCATGACAAGAGCAGACATGCAATGACACTGGTGGATCCATGTGTGGTTAATGAGAAGAACACACATGCAATGACACTGGGTGTGGTTCATGATATGGTTTATGAGAAGAACACACATGCAATGACTCTAGCTGTGGTTCATGAGAGGAACACACATGCAATGACTCTAACTGTGGTTCATGAAAAGAGCAGACATGCGATGACACCGGTGGATCCATGTGTGGTCTATGAGAGGAACACACATGCAATGACACCGGTGGATCCTTACATGGTCTGTGAGAAGAACACACATGCAATGACACCAGTGGATCCATACGTCGTCTGTGAGAAGAACACACATGCAATGACACTAGTGGATCCATGTGTGGTCTGTGGGAAGAACACACATGCAATGACACTTGGTGTGGTTCATGATATGGTTTGTGAGAAGAACACACATGCACTGATTCTAGTTGTGGTCCATGAGAAGAACACACATGCAATGACTCTAACTGTGGTTCATGAAAAGAGCAGACATCCGATGACACTGGTGGATCCATGTATGGTCTATGAGAGGAACACACATGCAATGACACTGGTGGATCCTTACGTGGTCTGTGATAAGAACACACATGCAATGACACCGGTGTATCCATACGTGGTCTCTGAGAAGGACACACATGCAATGACACTGGTGGATCCATGTGTGGTTCATGGGAAGGACACACATGCAATGACACTGGTGGATCCATGTGTGGTTCATGGGAAGGACACACATGCAATGACACAGGTGGATCCATGTGTGGTTAATGAGAAGAACACACATGCAATGACACCAGTGGATCCATGTGTGGTTCATGGGAAGGACACACATGCAATGACACTGGTGGATCCATGTATGGTTCATGGGAAGGACACACATGCAATGACACAGGTGGATCCACGTGTGGTTAATGAGAAGAACACACATGCAATGACAGTGGGTGTGGTACATGAGAAGAACACACATGCAATGACTCTAACTGTGGTTCATGAAAAGAGCAGACATGCGATGACACCGGTGGATCCATGTGTGGTCTATGAGAGGAACACACATGCAATGACACCGGTGGATCCATACGTGGTCTGTGAGAAGGACACACATGCAATGACACTGGTGGATCCATGACTGGTCTATGAGAAGAACACACATGCAATGACACTGGTGGATCTATGTGTGGTTCATGGGAAGGACACACATGCAATTACACTAGTGGATCCATGTGTGGTTCATGGGAAGGACACACATGCAATGACACTGGTGGATCCATCTGTGGTTAATGAGAAGAACACACATGCAATGACACTAGGTGTGGTACATGAGAAGAACACACATGCAATGACTCTAACTGTGGTTCATGAAAAGAGCAGACATGCGATGACATCGGTGGATCCATGTGTGGTCTATGAGAGGAACACACATGCACTGGATCCTTACGTGGTCTGTGAGAAGAACACACATGCAATCACACTGGTGCATCCATATGTGGTCTGTGAGAAGGACACACATGCAATGACACTGTGGATCCATGTGTGGTTCATGGGAAGGACACACATGCAATGACACTAACTGTGGTTTGTGAGAAGAACACACATGCATTGACTCTAGCTGTGGTCTATGAGAGGAACACACATGTAATGACTCTAACTGTGGTTCATGAAAAGTGCAGACATGCGATGACACCGGTGGATCCGTATGTGGTCTATGAGAGGAACACACATGCAATGACACCGGTGGATCCATACGTGGTCGGTAAGAAGAACACACATGCAATGACACTGATGGATCCATGCGTGGTCTGTGAAAAGAAGACACATGCAATAACACTGGTGGATCCATATGTGGTTCATGAGAAGGACACACATGCAATGACACTGGTGGATCCATGTGTGGTCTGTGGGAAGAACACACATGCAATGACACTGGTGATATGTGGTTTGTGAAAAGAACAGACATGCAATGACTCTAACTGTGGTTCATGAAAAGAGCAGACATGCAATGACACTAGTGGATCCATGTGTGGTTAATGAGAAGAACACACATGCTATGACACTGGGTGTGGTTCATGATATGGTTTGTGAGAAGAACACACATGCAATGACTAGCTATGGTCTATGAGGGGAACACACATGCAATGACTCTAACTGTGGTTCACGAAAAGAGTAGACATGCGATGACACCGATGGATCCATGTTAACTATGAGAGGAACACACATGCAATGACACCGGTGGATCCTTACGTGGTCTGTGAGAAGAACACACATGCGATGACACCAGTGGATCCATACGTGGTCTGTGAGAAGAACACACATGCAATGACACTGGTGGATCGATCTGTGGTTTGTGAGAAGGACACACATGCAATGACACTGGTGGATCCATGTGTGGTCTGTGAGAAGAACACACATGCAATGACACTGGTGTGTTTCATGGGAAGAACACACATGCAATGGCACTGGTGGATCTATGTGTGGTTAATGAGAAGAACACACATGCAATGACACTGGGTGTGGTTCATGATATGTTTTGTGAGAAGAAAAGACATGCAATGACTCTAGCTGTGGTTCATGAGAAGAACACACATGCAATGACTCTAACTGTGGTTCATGAAAAGTGCAGACATGCGATGACACTGGTGGATCCATATGTGGTTTGTGAAAAGAACAGACATGCAATGACTCTAACTGTGGTTCATGAAAAGATAAGACATGCAATGACACTGGTGGATCCATGTGTGGTGTTGTAGAAATGGCCACGGCAGTCGCTGCCACTGGCAGCGATTGAGTGTTTCGTGAGGAAGAGTTGGCGGCCATCCTTGGTGCAAGATGGGTGCAGATGCACATGGGTTTACCTAGGTTCGGCCCCCGGGAGGGTAAAGACCTACTCCTGCTAGATTAGATTATGAGAGAGCGAGTTACAGGGGTGGCGAGCTCGGCGGTTAGGCAGCGAGTCGCTTGAGGGGGTGTATGATGGAACGTGGGTTCAGGATACCCTAGGGAGGTTTTTATATGAAGCACCTCGCTAGGGTTTACAAGACGTCCCCGAACAAGATAAGGATCCGGGGACTTTTGACCTAATACGACTGGCCTTCTACTACGTTTCTGGGCTTCTAGTCGCCAGTCGATGGGCCTCTCCTTTCTTTATAGTCTAATCGCTGTCCTCTAGACGCACTCGCCGGCCTTTTGGCCCACTCGGAACGTCCTGCTGGGCATACCCCCTTTGGCATATCCTCATTAGTAGTCCCTGAGGCCATCGTTGATGCAGCGCGAGCGTCCTTTTAGCGTTCGAAGTAAGCGAGCCCAATTTGGGCATCCAGTCGAGTCGGCGATGGACTTTATTAGAACTGAGGAGAATTTCCCCATGGCTCCATTCGTCATTTCAATGAACATCATTGCCACCCAGTCGTTGTTTCGGCGAGAGGAGAGACTGGCGGGTGGAGAATAGACCACAGGAGTTGGACCGTCAAAACCTGGTCAAACTATCCGTTGGAATTTCCAACGGTAACTACGGCGCAATTACCGTAGGCAATGGCTAAACCGATTTTGGCGGGTGGCGTTTCCCATATAAGGGGAGTGACGGATCAGCTGCGCAATCCTTCTCCGCATTCTTCATTCTTCCTCATTTGTTCTGCCTTCCTGCGTCCTCCCGACTTACTCTCCCCGCGTCGCGCGATTCCACATCTTTACTCGATGGCGCCTCCCAAGGGCTCATGGGGGAAATCCATGTGCACCACGGCCCAACTGAGATCCTTCGAGGATGCCGGGGTGCTCCGCAAGGGGAATTGGCGGGTTCCCCCTCCTCCGAGACCGAGCCGAAACCGCGACCCGGCGAGTTCATCTGCTTCACCAGTCATCTTGAGAGGGGCTTAGGGTTCCCCACCTCGCTCTTCTTCCGCCGCTTCTGCGCATACTACGCGATCAAGCCCTCAGATCTTGGTCCACACAGCATCGAGCAGATGGCGATCTTCGTTGCCTTCTGCGAATGCTATCTTGGCTGCAGGCCATATTTCCCGCTATGGCTGGAGCTCTTCCACGGCCGCATCGGGAGCGAGGCGTCCAGCGGCTTGATGCTGGCCGCAGGCGGGGTCACCTTCCAATTGAAGCCGAAGGCCAACTTCGTCAAGCTCCTCCTGCCGAACAAGGCCACCAGCGAGTGGAAGAAGAGCTGGTTCTATGTCAAGGAGGCCACTCCCTCTGGCGAGGTATCTCTTCCCGAGTTGGTCGCCGAGAGGAGCGAGCCCTGTCGGTTGGCGCCGAAGAAGCTTCCTGAAGATCAGCGGATGGCCGTCGCAGAAATGATGGATCAGATCTAGAAGCTGAAGGACCAGGGGTTGATTCTGATCAACCTCTACAATTGCTGGCTCGGGCGGCGCCTGGTTCCACCGGCGGCTCGTCCGCACTGGATGTACGAGTACAGCGGGAAGCATGGCCCGTCTCGAACCAGCAAGGAGTCATGGGAGGTCGAGGACTACAAGGCCTCCCTGAAAAAGATTACCGACGCGGAGTTCACCGGTGCGGCGGTCGGGGTCGCCCCGTATACTCCCGTGAAGAATGAAGCCCCCACAGTAAGTTCTCTTTCCAATCACTGTGTTCGTACTTCAATTTTAGTCTTCTCGCTTGGTGTTTTTGACTCGTGGTGGTTCTCAGCTTTTTCAGGTATTGGAGGGTTGGCTTCCTCCGCTTGACGAAGAGGTTCCCCAGGAACTAGAGGAGGACTCCGAGGGGGATCCTTCTGACAGTGACGGGGAAGAAGAAGAAGTCCCTCCCCCAGCGCCTATGGCTTGCAAGACCCAGATGCAGAGACATCGAGAGGTCGAAGCGAGCCGTAGCCTGGACGAGCTCGAAGAAGGTGACGAGGTCGCCCAGGAGCAAACGTCCCGGCGCACTGCTACGCCATCGAAGCCCCCACGCTGGCCCAAGTCGCCAGCAAAAAGGCCTGCGTCACCGGTCAGGTCGTCAGTGGTGTTCGAGTCAGACGACGACTCCAACGACGAAGGATCTCCTGAAGTATCGCACAAGGCCCCAAGGGACGCAGTCCCGACGAAGGGGTTGGAGGGCGAGGACACGGAAGTGGTGGTAGAGGTTCCCCTGGTGGCGATTGCACCGCCGATCTCAGGGCTCCAAGCCAAGAAGCAGCTGAGGCGACGGCACCCAAGTCGCCACAGTCGTCGAAGGCGGCGGCATCGGAGCCAGAGATCCCGGCGACTGCAGCTTCATCGTCAAGGAAGCCCTCGGTTTTGTGGGCTTCGGACGTCTTCGAGAGGGGGCTCAGCCGCAAGCAGGGTCCTGAGTTGGACAAGCCTGCCCATATTAGTACTAGGCTTCGCGTCCTTCCAGTCACCAAGTAAATTGTGCTTCCTTGTCCCAAGTCGCCTTGATTCTTTTGTGTTGAGCTTGTGCTGATTGAAGGGGCTCGTGCAGGTCTGGTGCTAAGAAGATTGGTCGCCCTTTGGTGGCTAAGATTCCACCGGCCACTGGCGTGGGAGAGGGCGGTCTACCCAAGAAGCGGAAAGCCTCTGAAGATGTGGCGTCCGCTAAAGTTGCGAAGAAGCAGAAGGGGGGCGCTGACACCGCCGCGACCGGGGGAAGCACCGCGGAGCCAGCTGCTGCGCCTCTCGTCGGATTGATGACAAGTACGCCATGAGGGGGTCCTCGAGGCGTGCGGAAGAGAGGGGTGTGAGACGTACGGTGTTCCAGGACAGTGAGCACACAAGTTTACCCAGGTTCGAATCCGCCGGCTTTGGACGGATCCTACTCCTGCTAGCAATCCAGTAATACGGCAGAGCCGAAATATGGGTTACAAGGTTTCGCCTGTGCGAGTTGAGATTGTAGACTATTAGGCTGTAGAGTGTTGCCCTAAAGGCTCTCCCTAGGACGGCTTATATAGATATCCGGCCTAGGGTTTACAGGAGAGATCTATCCGGCTACGTCTAAGAGTCGGTTACATAGTACATCTTGAGTTATAAATAACATTATGGGCCTAAGTCGGTAAGTCTTCTGGGCCTTCCCGTAGCCGGATTGGACTCCGTCTTTCTCCCTGACTGGGCCGCCCGTGAAGCAAAGCTCTAACCCGAAGTGGGCCACCCTGGTCAGTGAGGAACTATGAGGATACCCGGAAAGTATATCCCCAACAGCAGCCCCCGAAGGCCTCCAAGATCCAAAGTCGGATTTATCATCGTCTAGCTTGATCTTCGTCTTGCAGAATCTTGAAGGGTTCCTGAAACTTCACAACAAAAGATACGATCCGGGTCTTAAAAATAAGTTGGACCTATCTGTAGGTTTCTCGGATTTTCTAGCTCGATTTTGAACTAAGCCAGAATTTGGTCTCTAACGCCACCTGACACAAGCATGGTCAAGTCACGTCATCTGACAGACATTTTGTCAGCACGACCGTTGGTGGGTCCACGGTTCGCGGAACCGAGGCGCCGTTTCAATGCGTGCGTGGATATCGAGGCGACGCAATCATCGCGTGGGCCCTTCCCAGTTCTTTCCACGACGCGTGGCGGTTACACTGTAGCGTTTGCACGAATCTTGGCGCAGGTAGGTGGATATAAGGGGTTTGGATTTCTTCTCCTTTCCACCAGTCCTTTGCCGTTCCTTTCTTCCCAATCCTCCTGCTTGCACAGAGCCTCCTCGTCCTTCCCCCATAGAAACTCCCAGCGCCGCCCCTTTAAGGTCACCCTCACCAGAGAAAATGGCTTCATCATCTTCTTCCTCCGGTTTGGCGGCAGCAGCGGCGGCGGAGAAGGCGGAAGCTGCAGCAGAGAAAGAAAGCTACAGGGGACTCTGGATCCCCTGTGCCCTCGATGAAGCAGGCCTCAAGAACGTCGAGAAGGAGGGGCTCCTCGTCGCCGGCGACTAGCGGAGCGGCTCCGGCGAAACCGTCCCCAACCCGCACGAGGGCAAACAAGTCCACTTCGACACCCATCTGGACCGAGGTCTGCCTTTTCCTCCCTCGGAGTTCTTCTCCGAGGTGATAGATCACTATGGAGTTCAACTCCACAATCTTCCTCCCAATTCACTTCTAGAAATGAGAGCATATGCTGCTCTTTGCGAGGGCTTTCTCGGCATTAGGCCGAGTTTGCTTCTCTTCCTGTTTTATTTCCATGTCCGGAGGAATTCCATCACTGTCGGTGTTCCTTACATCACCGGTACCATTAATTTTTCTCTTAGATGAGACCGGGCATATCCCAAAATTTCTGCCAGTGACTCGGTCAAACAATGGCCAGCCACTTTTTTCTACCATAGGGATATTCCGTCTCCCGGCAAAGCTACCGCTTTGCCGGCTTTTGTCGACGGAGCTGCCACGGCCCAGCCTTCCTGGGATGAGGCTGCTCCGTCTCTCACAGATGATCTGATCCTCGCTAAGAGGCGGATCGAATATCTGATCAAGCACAATGGTCTGAAGGGATCCGACTTGGTCCAGTGCTGGGTCTCACGTCGGATCCAGCCACTTCAGTACCACGGGGATAGACTGATGCACTCCATCACGTCTTCTCTAACTGACTCCCTTCGCATCAGCCCCAAAGCCTACACCACTCAAGGCTACATAAGCCAAATCAAGTGGCTGATCAAGGAGCGGATCGAAAGGCGGATTCCGGAGGTTTCTCTGGACATGCACACGGTGGAAAACCTCGTGGTGCCGGTAAGCTTTCATCATGACATCTTTTATGTGTTTCTATCTTCGAGTTATATTGCAATACTGATATGTTTTCTTGTTTTCAGCTTGCTGACATCCCCAAGTCGGAACTTGCTCCGCTCGAAGGATACCCTCCGGAGTTCTCTCAGGAGGTGGAAGTAGTTCCACTGCCGGATCTTGCCCTCAAGAAGCGCTAAGCTTTGACAGTAGCGGTTGGCACAAAGGAGGTGTCTGTCATGAAGAGGTATCCTTTGAGTCACAACTTTTCCGTCTTTGTATTGTACTCAAACTTCTTTTCGAGATGTAACGTTTCCAACCTTTTTACCTTCTCAGAGAAAAATCGATCCTCAAGGGCAAGGGGAAAGGGATTTCTTCGAAGCCCTTACGCCAGACGAAGCTTACCATAGCTTCGCCTGCCGTGGCTCCTCCGACTCTGGCCCCTCAACCTTCTGCAACTCCGGTTATCTCGTCGGATGCTGCAGAAGATCCGGCTCTTCAAACGGAGCCTGCAATCCTTGGGTCGCAAACTGACATCACTGTGGGTGCGTCAGGTCAAGATAAGGGTTAACCCTCTTCGGGTAATGATCCCTCAGCTGTAGTCTTCGCCGAAAACCTCCTCCACAATCCGGGTCTTGCCAAGTTTGGCCTGACCCGGAAATCTGCAGAGGAGATCCAGCGGCTAGCCAGGCAAGTCCTGGATAAAAGCCATTTATCACCCGAGGAGGAAGCGCAAGAAGCAGAGGACGCCAAGTTCTCTGACCTTCTCACTCAAGTCCGCCTTCGCAACGAGAGGATTAGGACTGGCGAGCTTCCAATAGCCCCAGTGATCCCTCTTACTCTTGCCGAGAAGGTGGCCACTGAAGTGAATGCGGGTTTAGACAAACTCACCCGCAAGCAATATGTAAGTCGGAATTCCAACTCTTGTTTTTTCCATTATGTTATATCATATCCTCTAGCCCCCAAGCATGAAGTAGGATATAGAATCCGAGTTTATGCTTCATTAGGATGCCAAAGAACGAACTAGTGTAGCCCCCAAGGCTCGTGCTGATATTTAGCAAAAATATTAGCCCGAGTCTTAAGTAGCTTTCTGACTTTGGGTATTCTGACTTACAAAAAGTATGTTCCTATAACCAGGAATAATTGACCAATGTCTGCGATAAGCGGAGAGATATCAAAGCTCTCCGGCTTAAAAATGCTGAGTTCAAAGTAGCCAAGGATGAAGCCGAAGGTAAATATTCCGAGATTCAAACCTTGTCTTTGCTTTTTTCGATGTCTAATTTTTTCTGAACTTGTTGTTCTTTTTTGTCTTACAGCGCTGGTGAAACAATCCATCGCTATGATTGAAGAGGTCGAGAACCTCAAGACCCTGGTGGTGGAGAACAAGGGACTTCGCGAAGAGCTGGATAAGCTCAAGGCAGATCATGAAAAGAGCATAACTCAAGTCCTTGAATCCTCCTCCATGGCCACTAATGAGCGTGATCGCAAGATTGCTGCTCAGGATAAAATAATCTCGGACCTCAAGAATGAGCTTGGCAGAGAGAAGGACATGTCCCAGGCGCTCCGGGCTGAACTCCAGAGTCTCTGGGAGGAGAAGACCAAGATTGACGACGTCATTTTTGGTACGTTCCACCTCTCTGACTTATCTTTTCTTTGACTTCTATCAATGTCGGTTTTTCTTGACTTGTTTTGTGTATAGGTCCTCTGAAGTTGACGGACTCTTCCTCGTCCGAGCCCCGCACTCACTGGCTTACCCAAGTCGGTGATCTTCTTCATGACTACCGCCAGTCCCTTGAGGACATTGGCGAGTCTCTCAGGATTCCGGACATGCCAAGCATGTCGGATTTTGAGGTGCGGGATAGGGCCAAGGGGATGTCGTAGCTTGTTCAGGACTGGAACATGTCCTACACGCAGACTGCTGCGCAGAACGCTCTCACGATGGTCATGAGCCACCATGGAAACATGGAGATATGGCAAGTGACCAGAGGGTACTGCAAGGTGGACGAAGACGGTCAGGAGCAAGACCTTCAAGCTATCATGCACTCATGCGCCGGATACGGTGCCACGTAGCTGATCTGACCAGCTACGAGATCCCCTTCTTCACCCGCGTGGCTACTCCTCCTCCTCCTGCAGAAGAAGCCGAAGAAGTTTCCAACGATGAACGCACCAACTCGGATGCGGACATCTCGGAAAGATATCAAGGCGGAGTGACCAGCGAGCCGGCAAATCCTTCATCTCCTCCTGCATCATAGACCAGAAATTGATGTATTATTCCGGAAAAACCTGATGTGATTGTAAATATTAAGTACTATTTATCTTTGCAAGTGCTAAGATTTTGATCTTTTCAGCACTTTTGACTTTTGAAATTTTTGCGTGCCTGAAATATTTACACAAGCACTTATATTTTTTCGCCTCTACTTATCGTTTATCTGGCTTTCTGCCTCGTCCCTTTCGTGAGCCGGCTAAACCTTCAGCCGGAAACTTTGCTGAGCAACGGAGCTCAACTGCTAAACCAGTTTAAACTCAAAAACAAAGCCGGCTTCCAGTACCAACTATTCACTACTCGGAAAATGCCCGCATCCAGCAATCAGACAAATAACCAAATTAAAGACTAGAAATTTTAGAGTTATACCCGAAGGTAGCAGTTTTAGAATCGGAAATCTAGACCAGAACAAACATGAGCATAAAGTACTTTCAAGAATTCTGGAATTTTCGACTATGACATGATCATTTAGAAATAAGATGGTTTAAGAACTTCTCAGAAAAAACTTGAGGCAACCAAAACTTTTATTTCTCACAGAACATGTACATATGCATGATTACAAAGAAGGATAAACTAAGAATAAAAGGGACGTAGCTGAGCAATATTCCACGGTCTGTCTAACTCATCCGGATTTGTACTGCCTCCAGCTCTCTTTCTCTTCTTAGTAGCAGGTCTTTCTTTGATTGGCCTCATGTCAGTTAAGTAGTACGATCCATTGTGCAATACTCGACTAACTAAAAATGGCCCTTCCCGTACTGGGGAAAGTTTTCTTTGTTGCACAAGCCGGAGAACCAAATTACCTTTATTGAAAGATCTATTTTGGACTCTCTCGCTATGATACTTGCGTAACTTCTGCTGATAGGCTGTAGATCTCATTTCAGCAATGACGCGAACTTCTTCGACTAAGTCGAGATCATTTTGTCGAGAAATCTCAGCATCCTCTTCAATATACGCGGTCACTCTAGGAGAAGTATGAATTAAATCACTAGGAAGAAAGGTGCTTCTGCGCCATAGACCAAGAAGAAAGGTGTGTATCCTGTTGACCTGTTCAGATTGTTCATAAACTCCAAATTACAGAGGGTAATTCCTCTGCCCAAGCCCTCACAGCACGTCGTAGTGGTGCTTCGAGTCTAGGTTTCAGGCCTTGTAGAATTAAACCTTTGCTCTTTCGACTTGTCCGTTAGCTTGTGGATGTGCGACTGATGCAATGTCAAGCCAGATATTTTGCTCATCGCAGAATTCGACCAGTTCTCCCATAGAAAAGTTACTCTCGTTGCCCGTGATAATGCTATGCGGATAACCATACCGGATTATAACATCCTCGACAAATCTTTTGGCTGTTGCTCCATCACAACTAGTGACAGGTTTAGCCTCGATCCACTTGGTGAATTTATCCACCATCACTAAGAGGTGAGTAAATCCACTTGGAGCTCGTTTAAAAGGTCCTACCATATCAAGCCCCCAGACCGCAAAAGTCCATGTTATAGGTATTGTTCGCAGCTGATCAGCCGGAACATGAGCTTGCTGGGCGTACTTTTGGTAGCCTTTGCATGTCTTGACTAATCGTTCGGCATCTGCCTGAGCTGTAAGCCAGAAAAATCCATGTCGAAAAGCTTTTGCCACTAAAGATTTGGCTGCAGCGTGGTGACCACACTCGCCTTCGTGGATTTCCCTTAAGATTTCCACTCCTTCTTCCAGAGATACACATCGCTGAAAAACCCCAGAAACACTCCGTTTATGGAGCTCACCCTTAACAATAGTATAGGCTTTTGCTCGTCGAATAATCTGCCAGCTCATCACCTCGTCTTCGGGTAATTTGCCATCTACCACATAATCGAGGTAGGGTTGAGTCCAGCTGGGAATTACAGCCAGAACTGCTATTAAAGGTGAGTCAGATTTGGTCGGATATTCCTCATCTACTCCCTTTATCGAGGGAACTTTGAGGTGCTCTAAAAATGCGACATCCGAGACCTCTTTCCGCGCAGAGCCTATTCGGGATAGTGCATCTGCTTGCTCATTTTCTGCTCGAGGAATGTGTTGAACTTCAAACCCTTCGAACGATTTAGATAGATCATCCACAACAGCTTTATATGCTGCCATGTGTTTATTTGCATTACAAATATCTGAGACTTGCTGAGCAACAAGATCCGAATCTCCGTAACACATCAAACATCGGATGCCAATATCTTTGGCAATCCGGATTCCATGCAGCAGTGCTTCATACTCGGCAATATTGTTTGTCGTTGTGAAGTGGATCTGCAACACGTATAATAGTTTATCTCCTTGGGGTGATTTGAGCACCACGCCAGCCCCCGAGCCCCCTCGAGCCTTAGACCCATCAAAAAAGAGGGTCCAGTATTCCGACTCAGGGAGGACCATGTTCTCCTTCGTCTCTGTCCAATCAGCAACAAAGTCAGCAAGGATCTAGGATTTGATTGCTGTCCGAGGTTTATACTCAATATCGAAAGCTAAGAGCTCTAGGCCCCATTTGGCGACACGTCCTATGGCGTCGATATTGTTGATTATGTCTCTCATGGGAGCTTTGCTCACCACGGTAATTGGATGCTCCTGAAAATAGTGTCGTATCTTACGAGATGCTAGGAAAACACCGTAAGCCAACTTTTGATAGTGCGGATATCGATGTTTTGATTCTGTCAAGACCTCGCTGACAAAGTAAGTCGGACGCTGCACCAAGTGTTCCTGATTTTCCTCTGGTCTCTCCACCACCATGATGATACTAACGACCTTATTTGTCGCAGCAATATAAAGCAACATCGGTTCCTGAGGTTTCGGCGCTGCAAGGATAGGAGCAGATGAGAGTACTTTCTTTAGGTCTTGCAGTGCAGCTTCAGCTTCGTCAGTCCAGACAAAATCTTTGGTCTTCTTCAGGAGTTTGTATAATGGTGCGGCTCTTTCACCAAGCCGGCTTACAAATTGACTGACCGCAGCAATGCAACCAGTTAATCTTTATACGTCCTTCAGGCGAGTTGGCCTAGAAATATTGAGTATAGCCTTGATTTTGTCGCGGTTCACCTCTATGCCTCTTTGAGACACGATGAAACCTAACAATTTTCTGGCTGGTATTCCAAAGAAGCGTTTCTTCGGGTTAAGCATGATGTTGTATTTTCGTAGATTGGCGAACGTTTCCTCCAAGTCGGAAATGAGTGTTTCCTTCTTTTTGGACATCACCGCGATATCATCCACGTATGCATGTACATTGCGTCCGAGTTGGTCGTGGAGGCAACACTGCATCGTGCGCTGGTACGTAGCTCCTGCGTTCTTCAGCCCAAAGGGCATCGTAACAAAACAGAAGGTTCCGAAGGGGGTTATGAATGAAGTTTTGACTTTGTCAGATTCCTTCATCCGGATTTGGTGATAACCGGAATATGCGTAGAGAAAACAGAGGAGTTCTGAGCCTGCCGTAGAATCGATAACTTGATCAATTCTAGGCAGAGCGAACGGATCTTTTGGACAAGCCTTGTTCAAGATAGTATAATCAACACACATCCTTAAATCAGTGGTGTCCTTTTTAGGGACCATTACAGGATTGGCCGACCACTCTATGTGGATGACCTCTTCTATTAATCCGGCTAACTCGAGCCGTGCTAGTTCCTTAGCTATTGCCTTATGCTTTTCGTCGCCAAACCGTCGTAAGGACTGTTTGACGGGTTTAGCGTTCGGGTTTACATTTAGAGAGTGCTCGGCAAGTTCCCTAGGTACTCCGGTCATGTCAGATGGCTGCCATGCGAAGATATCTTGATTTGCTTGGAGGAACTTGACAAGCGCGCTTTCCTATGCTCTATCTAGGCCTACGCCTATCTGGGTCACCTTGGAGGGGTCATCATCCTTCAATGGCACTTTCTTCGTCTCTTCTGATGCCTTGAACTCCGGATTTGGCTTGGTAACCTCCTTCTTCGTTGCGGGCATCTCGGACGGATCTATGCTCTTCTTGATCTCCTGGTACTTCTGGGCATGCAACATGGCTTCGGCAAAGGCGGCATTTCCATCCTCGCACTCTCGTGCTTTCTGCGAGTCTCCCCTAATGGTGATCACGCCGTTGGGACCTGGAATTTTCATCATATTGTAAATGTAACACGGACGAGCCATAAAAGCCCAGTAAGCCGGACGTCTGAATATAGCGTGGTATGCGCTCTTGAACGGGACCACTTCAAAGGAAAGTGCCTTTGTCCGATAATTCTTTGGAGTTCCAAAGGTAACATTCAAAATGTTCTCTCCTAGGGAATTATCTTGTCTTCCTGGGACAACTCCGTGAAAAATCTATGGTTCAGCTGGGTCTCCGAGATCTTCATCCGGCGTACCGTTTCGACATAGAGAATATTGATGCTGCTACCACCATCCATGAGGGTCTTGGAGAAACCATAACCGTCAATAAGTGGGTTGAATATTAAGGCGTACTTTCCTCGCCCGTGTAACTTAGGCGGATGATCATCGCGGTCAAACGTGATTGCCACTTCCGACCAGTCCAGATACTAGGGGACAGCCTAAACTGTTGCATTGAGCTCGTGTAGAACTGCTTTCTTGACCTTTGCTGGTTGAGATCCGAGGAAGGTGACATAAGTGTCCTTCTTGGTGGGAAAAGTCTTCTTCCCTTCTGACATGGGATTTGAAGCATCAGCTTCCTCCATGTCGGAATCTTCCTTGGTCTCCTTGTCTTTTTCAGGATTTTTCTTTCCCTTCTTCCGCTTAGCTTTGTAGCCTACGGTATCATTTCTCTTGATGTTGTCATTAAAACGACATTCAGCGTTGGTGTGGGACGAGCCCCCATTGGCGTCTAAGTGATGCACACATAGGTTATTGGCAATGTCGGCCCAAGAGTAGGTTTTGCCTGGTTGTTGTTCTCCTCTACCTTGGACCCTTGATGTCCCATGGCCACGCCCACGGCCTCCGCCACGTCCTCCTCGTCCTCCAGACCCGGAAACAGTAGTAACTACCGCCGTTTCTGTGTTGGGTTTTTCTTCCGAGGTATTTTTGCGCTTCTGAGCTTGTTGCTTTGGTTGTTTTGCTGACTGAGGCACAACTAGGGCATTGAGTAGTCCTTCTACATCGTCGTCAGCATCTGCATACTTGCTCGTTGTTTCTATCATCTCTCCCAAATCAGTAACCTTGTCACACTTCAAGCGATGGTGCAGTAAACCAATAGGGAGACCTGCGATGAAAGCTTCAATCGAAGTTTGATCATTTACTCCTTCACAGGAGTTCTTGGTGTCGATCCATCGTCCGAGGTAATCCGCAAGTTTCTCCGGCTTTCTGGGTGCAACGCTGTAGGTCTCCAACCGTACAGGGCCTTCAATATGTGCCTTCCAAATTCTGAAAGAACGCACTTTGCAAATCATACCAGTTATGAATGGTGTTCGCCAGAAGTTCATTGAGCCATGATCGTGCCGTCTTCCGCAACATAAGCGGGAGATATCGGGTTGCGACCAGGCTGTTTCCGCCTTTGGCGATGCAGCAAGCTTGGAAGAAATCCTATAACCAGGTGTCTGGCCGAGCAATGCTGTCGTAGGCTTGGATATGTCTTGAGATGGCAAATCCTTCTGGGAATTTTGTAGCTCTGACGCGTGGAACGAAGAACTTTGGGTCGACGTACACGTCATCATTTTCATAGCGTCCAGCCTCTATGTTGGAGTTGATCTTGTGCCTTGCGTCCTTCGGGGATAGAGATCGTCCCGAATGCCGGCTGTGGCTGCGGTGCCGTGGAGCCGAACTTCGGCTTCTGCCACCACCTCCTCCGCCATGTCGTCCTCCTTGCCCTCCATGGGAGCCATTGTGATGACTGTGTGGTGGAGAGGGTGGAGCAACTTGACTACGACGAGCCTCCTGCCGGCTTGTACCGGCATGGTTTCCGTCGTTTCTTCGTCCGTCGTTCCCACCATGGTGAGGCTCAGCCGGACGGTTCTCATGTCTAGGAGGTGGCATTCTCTAACGATCCTCCTCTAGACGTTTCTCTTTATCTTCTCCCCTTCGATCCTTAGATTCTCATCGGGGAGGGTTCGTCGGATTCAGGGCAGTGATGGCGTCTTTTTCGGCTGCTGGGGCAACATTGCTCCTACGTGAAGTTTTGCGATGCTGTCCTGAAGATCCGGTTCTTGAATAATTGTCTTCCTTGCGTTCAGGGTGATGGTACTGCGCCTGAACGTAGTGGGATCTTACGCCAGCCCATGCCGGATCTATGCGACATTGGTCAAAATCCGAGACCAGTTTTTGACTTCCGGACAGGGCTACCTTTTGCTGCTCCAGTCCCTTGTTGAGTAGTTTGATACCCAAACGGATCTCCTCTGGTCCTGAATTAGCCGATAGAATTTCTCGGGCTGCCACGGTATTTTGCACTGGTGTTGGGTATACCCAATCTCTGTTGCTATCTTTCTGTGGCTTCCCCATCTCATCTCCAAAAAGGACGGCACGGACACGTGGGAATTGGTTGTCATCTATGTGACGCTTCCGTGTCTTCTGATGTAGACGAGACATGTATTCCTTGTTTGACATGCGTTTCTTCTCCACCTCGATGTTTTTGGCTTCATCGAGGAGTTGTTGACGACGTGCTTCTAGGGCTTGCGCCCTTTCGTCCAGCTCATCTGCAGTAAGTTCTGCAGCTGTAGGGATAGGTGTGGTTAGTGCGGCATCAATGAGTTTACATGCACCTTTAGTGATCACGTGTCCATCCATCGATGCTTCTTTTTTCAGCTCGTCTGGGATAAGTGCTCCATCCGAGTCTTCCTCATATTCCTCGGCAATCACCTCCTCTTTTAGAGGGGGTTTTGCCGGGGTATTGTTTTTCTTGTTCTTCTTCTTTGCCTTCTTGGCAGCGCCGGTAGCAAAGACGGCTCTGGGTCCGTTTCCCGGAGTCAAGTCTGTAATTGGTACTTTCGGACATTTGGACTTCGGGATTATCTCTGACATCCATGTCATCCTGCGCTTTGGGAGAGTGTTCCCCAGATCTTTCATCCATGGCTTCTCCATCTTCTGCAGCTTTGGAGTTATACTCCTCTTCATATTCCACGGAGAACTTTCAGAAATCTGCTGACGTCATCGACTCATCCGAGGATGCGGGTACGTCGGTGTTTGTTCCAATTGCCTCCAGCACCGAGTCGGTGTTTTCTCTAGCATCGGCAGAGCCGGATCCGGATCCCACGTATCCGACAAAGTGCGACGCGTGCTTCCTGAGGTACCTGCGGCTTTCGTGATTAGTCATATCGAAACTTTTGATGGTCTCGAGGATTGCATCTGTGCTTTCGCCTTGTAGTATCATGCGTTTTAGTGTGTACCTTAGGAAAGGCCTGTCTGTCCCGGCATCATCAGAGCCGGAATCAGTGTCGTTGATATGCTCCTCCTGGATTTCGACTTCCGCGGGTAGATCGATCTGGGATCTGGCTCCTCCAGGGAGATCCACTCCAGATTCGACGTGGACCGCTAGGTCTTCTTCAGGTTTGGGTTTCTCCACTATCTCCGCAACTGGTGTGGGCTGGGTGGGATTAGTTTTTTCTGAGATCCGGAACTCTGCCGCCTCCGCAGACAAAGGGGACCCAGAAAATTCTTCTGCCTCTATCATCACCGCTGGGGTGGGTTGGGCAGGTTCAGCGAAACCGATGTAAACAAAGAGGTGGAGGCGACGCGATCGGAGCCAACCCTGGCTGCGTCCGTGCCGGAGGCGCCGGTCTCGGCAACCAAAGCCCCTGCCAGGGCGTCTGCGACGTTTTCCCTCGTTTTATGGCAAAGGGGTTTCCAGGTGTTACGGACACGCAATCTCCGCAGAGTCCGGAAATCATGGATGCGGACATTGGGTCCCGCCGCGGGCGCACCTCCTTCACGGTCCCGTCGACTGACGCCGGGGAACTTCACAAGATGCTTGGCGCTGCTATTCAGGTATGTCCAGTCCCCGAATTCCTAGTCGCTGAATTTCAGCGGCTAGTAATTGTTTTTCTTTTCCTTCCTTCTCCAGTCCTCGAGTTCCTGGTCGGTGAATTTCAGTGGCTGGGAGCTGGATTTTGGTTTTCTTCCTTCTCCAGTCCCCGAGTTCCTAGTCGCTGAATTTCAGCGGCCGGGAGCTGGATTTTGGTTTTCTTCCTTCTCCAGTCCCCGAATTCCTAGTCGCTGAATTTCAGCGGCTGGGAGCTGGATTTTGGTTTTCTTCCTTCTCCAGCCCCCGAGTTCCTAGTCGCTGAATTTCAGCGGCTGGGAGCTGGATTTTGGTTTTCTTCCTTCTCCTGTCCCCGAATTCCCAGTCGCTGAATTTCAGCGGCTGGGAACTGGGTCTTGTTCTGTCCAATGCTTAGTTGAGTTCTTTGTTTACAGGGGTTGCAAAGGGAGTCAACTGATCGGCAGGCTGCGAGAGAGCGCTTGGAGCGTGACTTGTGCGAAGCGCAGGAGGTGAACCAGCGGCTTCAGGAGACTATTGGTGAGTGTCTGTTTGGCCTTATTCTTCTTTTCCTGGTGTGAGCTGGTTGTGTGCAATACTCTGATATCTTTGCTTACAGATGGTTTCCTGGCTGAGATCTCCAAGGCCCGTGAGGGGTATGTCCCACTCACCGAACTGGACGCGGCGAATGGGTGAATAGCCTCTCTGGTCAAGGACTTGGAAGAGGCTAAAGCGGCCTCAATTTCTTTGGAGGAACGGGCGAAGGCTGCCGTCACCGCGGCTGAAGAGGAATGCAAGGCCACAGACTCCATCATCGTGGGGCTACATAATGAGCAGACTGCCTTGGAGAAGCACGTCAAGGAGAACTGCCGCAAACTCCTTGGTGAGTCTCTGTCATTGCTTTAGCCTTTTGTCGAGTCCCCTCTTTGGGGGTTTCATTGTTTCGCTAACATCTGACTTAGCAGCTGTGGTAGGCCAAAGTGACCCAGTGGTGCAGACTTACACCTCCTCGCAGTGCATAACTGCCATGGTGAATGCGGCCATGGCCTCGGCGTTGTGTGTCCAGGCGGCTCTTCAGGGTATGTCTCCCACCGAAGTCATCCCTGGGGGGCTTACGGAGGTATGGCGCTATCTAGAGGAGGTGCCCGCCGTTGTGGAGTGAATGACGCGCTCGGCGTTCAGACGCGGGGCCGCCACAGCGTTGAGCTTGGGTCTCGCACATTTCCTCGGTGACTTCAATCTTGACGATGTGACGAGTGGTTATCCGTCGGCGACCGGCACGGTGGAGATGTCGGAGGTGCTGAGGCTGACCGCGAGGGCCGCTCCTTATGCCGATCGTGTCTTGGCGATGGGGGATCTGCTGCCGTATCAGGAGACGGTGTTGGCTCCTGGAGACCCCGAGCCGGAGCACCACGACATGAAGTCGGAGCATCCCTTCCAGTCGTTGTTGGCAAAGTCGCTGACAACGTACCCGACGAACCCGTGGCAGCCCTTTGTGCGCGTCAAGGGTGGTGGCGCTGCTTCTTCATCAGGGACTGTGGAGTAAGCAAATGTAAAGGTTGTAATGTATGCCAAGTGGCAAACGCTGTATGGTATTTTTTGCAATGTATGCCACGGGGAGTTGATCGACTCGTGTTATGATTAGGAAAATGTTTTGTTCAAGAATTGTTTTGATTGAGCGAGTCCCCGAGCGCGTCCGCCCTTTAGTGGGGTATAACTCGAGTGTATAATTTTGTGTGTTTGATTTGTTTACGCGTTTGTTTTTATCCCTCGCGTCTTCTGAGTGGCAAATCCCCGAGCGCGAGTGGGGCTGTCTAGTGAGCGAGTCCCCGAGCGTGGTGCCCGACCGTATAGGTCGTGATCCTGTTGCAGGTTGTGAATGTGTTGTTTGTAACACGTCTCCTGCCCTGGCTCGGAGAGCCAGTCGCTTGGCGAGCCCTAGGTAGCTCTCTTACTTGGTGTGTTCCCGAGCCGCGTGGGGTTGCTATTTTGCGGAGTCCCCGTGCGTGGTACTTAACTATCTGAGTCGCTTTGCGCAAGGGTGGGAGGGACAGAGCGCTATGGGAAGCGTGTATCAGATGTCTTGGCCCGACGGGATAGCCGGGCTAGGCGACTCCAATGGCGGCTCCGGGTTGGCGTTTTTCGTGGACGACTCAAGGCCCGAATACTTCCGGCGCCTTTGTGCCGCACTACTTTGCCGTGCCGGTCGCTCGACAAGAGGTTGACTTCCGTAAGTAGCGTATTGCTGGCATGTACGAGTGCGAGTGGCACAAGAATATGGCGAGTGGGCACAATTTGTGCGATCCGAATGAATTTCATTATATATTTCGATGGAGTACAGTGTGGGGTTCTAAGTATAGAACTTTCTGAGGAGGTTTACGTTCCATGGCCTCCCGACCTCCAATTGGCCATCACCCCGTATGTCGATGAGGTAATAGGCATCGTTGCCAAGGACTCGGCCTATGGCGAATGGCCCCTCCCATGGGGGGGAGAGCTTGTGCATGCCCTTCTTGTCTTGGGCCAGTCGTAGGACCAGGTCGCCTTCCTGGAAGGTGCGAGTTCGCACTCGGCGGCTGTGATAGCGGCGCAGTCCTTGCTGGTATATGGCGGTGCGGGAGCGAACCAGGTCGCGTGCCTCGTAATTTGATCGACGCTGTCTTGGCGGGCGATCTCGTTGGCCGCCTCGACGTAATTGGCGACTCAAGGGGAGTCGTGCTCCAGGTCTGTTGGCATTACGGCTTTGGTGCCATATACCATGAAGAAAGGCGTGAACCCGGTTGATCGGTTGACGGAGGTGCGGATCCCCCATATCACAGAGGGGAGCTCGTCGACCCAGCATCCTGGGGTGCGCTCGAGGGGCACCTGCAGTCGCGGCTTGAGCCCGTGGAGGACGCTCTGATTGGCGCGCTTTGCTTGGCCATTTGATTCCGGGTGGGTGACTGATGCGAGGTCGAGTCGGATGCCGTGCTCCTCACAGAATTCCGACATGGCCCCCTTAGCGAAGTTGGTGCCGTTGTCTGTTATGATGCTGTGCGGGTAGCCGTACCGATAGATGAGTTCACGAAGGAACTTGGTGGCCGTCTTGCTGTCGCACTTTTTGATCGGCTTGGCCTCGACCCATTTGGTGAACTTGTCGACTGCGACCAGGAGGTGAGTGAAACCAGACGGGGCCTTCTTGAATGGGCCTACCATGTCCATGCCCCATACGGCGAATGGCCACGTGATGAGTATTGTCTTTTGTGCCGAGCCAGGAAGGTGCGTCTGGTTGGCGTACTTCTGGCACCCGACGAATCGTTGGACGATGTTGGTGGCGTCGGCGTGTGCGGTTAGCCAGTAGAAACCGTGCCACATGGCCTTGGCAACTAGCGACTTGGCGCCAGCGTGATGGCCGCAGTCACCAGCGTGAATGTCCTGGAGGATCTTGTGGCCTTCTTCTGGCTGTACACAGCGCTGAAACACGTCAGTCATGCTGCGCTTGTGGATCTCGCCGTTGATGATGACGAAGGATTTGCAGCGGCGCACGATCATTTGCGCCTCTGTCTCGTTGCTTGGTAGGAGTTTGTGTTCCAGGAAGGCGACGTATGGCGCTGTCCAGTCGCTAGGTTCCACAACCATGGTGACTAAGGCCGGTTCTGGTTGCAGTGGGATACCTACGTCAATCTCCTTCGGTGGGCTGACTGAGGGTTTGTCGATGATGTCGAGGAAGACGCCTACTGGTGGTGCCTGTCGGGACGATCCGATCGGGAAAGGGCGTCTGCCTCCTCGTTTTTCTGCCTGTCAATCCACTCGACGGAATAGCCATCAAAGTGTCCTCCCAACTGGTCGACGGCTTGGCGGTACACGATCATTGTTGGGGAGACAGCATCGCACGTCCCGGCCACTTGGCAGGCGACTAGGTTGGAGTCGCCATAGCATCGTAGGCGGTTGATGTTCATCTCCTTGGCAGCTCTCATGCCATGGAGGAGGGCCTCGTATTCCGCCATATTGTTGGTGCATGGCTTGAAGTTGAGGTGGAGCACGTAGCGGAGCTTGTCTCCTTTGGGGGAGGTCAGTATGACCCTAGCCCCGCGCCATCGGCGTTCTTGGAACTGTCGAAGTGGAGCGACCAGTAGTGGAGGTATGGGAGCTTCTCTGGTTGATGTGCTTCTTCCCAGTCTGCGAGGAAATCAGCCAGGGCTTGTGACTTGATCGCTTTTCGAGGCTCGTACTTGATGTTGTGGATGCCGATCTCGACGGCCCACTTGGCGACTCGCCCAGTTGCCTCGCGATTGCGTATGATGTCTTGCTGGGGCGTGGAGGATACCATCGTGATTGGGTGCTCGTGGAAGTAGTGTGGGAGCCACCGCTGTGCTCGGAATACCGCGTACACCAGTTTTTGGTATTGCGGGTAGCGCTGTCGTGAGTCCGTTAGGACTTCGCTGATGTAGTATACGGGTCGTTGTATGGGGCACTCCTTGCCCTCTTCCGGTCGTTCGACAACCATCACGGCGCTGACAACTCGATTGGAGGCCGCGACGTAAACGAGCATTGGCTCTTTGCCGAGTGGCGCGGCGAGCAGTGGTGCCACAAGTAGCACTTCTTTGAGCGCTTTGAGTGCGTGGTCGGCTTCCGCGTCCCATTGGAACGTTGGGTTCTTGCGCATCAGGCGGTAGAGGGGCATTGCCTTCTCGCCTAGTCGAGGGATGAAGTGACTGAGGGTCGTGACTCGCCCTGCCAACTTTTGGACGTCGCGCAGGCACTCGGGTTTCCCGAGTCGCATGATGGTGTCGATCTTGGTGGGGTTGGCTTCAATGTCTTGCTTGGAGACTACGTATCCCAGAAGCTGTCCGATGGGTACGCCGAAGGTGCATTTTCCAGGATTCAGCTTGATGTTGTACCTCCGCAAGTTTGCGAAGGTTTCGGCTAGATCGGTGAGCAGGTCGTCCTGGCGGGTGGATTTTACCACCACGTCGTCGATGTAGACGTGAATGTTGCGGCCAATTTGGCTCGTTAGACATTCCTGCATGCACCTCTGGTATGTGGCGCCTGCGTTCTTGAGGCCGAACGTCATGGCCGTGTAGCAGAATGCGCCGAATGGCGTGATGAACGTCGTCTTCGACTGCCATCTTGATCTGGTTATAGCCAGAGTAAGCATCGAGAAAACACAGCGACTCCGATCCTGTGGTTGAGTCGATGATCTGATCGATGCGCGGTAGGACGAACTCTTCCTTCGGGCAGGCGCTGTTGAGGTTGGTGTAGTCAATGCACATTCTCCATGTGTTGTTCTTTTTGAGAACCAGGACTGGGTTTGCCAGCCACTTGGAGTACTTGATTGGCGGGATGAAGCCTGCAGCTAGCATGCACTAGACTTCCTCGGCGATTGCTCAGCGGCGCTCTTCATTGAAGGGTCGTAGCGACTGCTTTACTGGTCGCACTTCGGAGTCGGCATTAAGTTTGTGCTCAGCGAGTTCCCTCGGGACACCTGGCATGTCAGATGGCTTCCATGCGAAGATGTCGCGTCTCACGGAGGAACCCGATGAGCGCGCTTTCCTATGCGGGGCTCATGTGCGCCCCGATGGTGACCGTCTGGCTAGAGTCGCCTGGGACGAGCTCGACGGTGCGGGTGTGCGTGGTTGCCTCGAACGTGGAGTTCGCGGCAATCGGTTTCTTCAGGATGGTGGGATCGTCCTTGTTGATGTTGCCCACGTATTTCGCGAGCTTCTCCGCGTGGTCGGTCTCCGCGGCAACGACGGCGTCGGCGAGCTCGGCGCCTTTTTCCTCGCATTCCACGGCCATATCGGGGTCGCCGTGGACGGTGATGATGCCGCTCGGCCGGGGAGCTTCATCATGTTGTAGGCGTAGTGTGGGGTCGCCATGAACTTTGCGAATGCCTAGCAGCCTAGGACGCAGTGGTAGGGACTGCGGAAGTTCACCAGCTCGAAGACGACCCTCTCTGTGCGGTAGTTTTCCGGAGTGCCCAAGGTGACGGGAAGCGTCATTTTCCCGATCGGGTACGCCTTCCGACCGGGGACGATGCCGTGGAAGGTCGTCAGTGTTGGCTCGATGGCTGTTTCTGGGAGCTGGAGCCTTTTGAACATGTCAAGGTACAGGATATTGATATAGCTCCCACCGTCCATCAACGTCTTGGGCAGCCAGTAGTCGGCCACCTTTGGCCTGACCACCAGGGCGACCCGCCCTGGTACTCGATTATTGGCGCGTGTTCCTGGCGACTCCAGGTGATGCTCTGCTCGGACCAGTTTAGGAAGCGGGGGATGTCGACTTGCGTCACCGCATTGATGGCGACCGCGCGGGCGAGTACCTTCTTCTCACGCTTGGTGCCGAGCCTGGTGAAGGTATGTAGCGACCTGACGGCAGTTCCAAAGCCGCCGCCGTTCTCGTTGTCCCGAGGTGGGTTGTTGTTGGGGTCCTCCCTTGCACGTCTTGCCTTCTCAATCTCTTTAAGGGAGTGGAAATCGGCGGTGGTGTGGGTGGCGGGTTTTCCCTCCCTTCTATGATAGATGCAGGGTTGGTTGAGCAAGGCGGTAGGGTCGAATTTCAGCCTCGTCGTGTTGTTGGCGCGGTAGTTCCCGCTGTCGCGGTAGTTTCCTCCATCGCGGCGGTAGTTCTTGGGGTTGCGCTGGCCGTAGCCGGTGTTGGCGACGAAGTCGACTCGGCCGTACGTGCGGTGCTTGCCGGTGATGCGGGTGTTGCTATAGCGCATGTCATGTAGGCGCCCGCTATCATGGATGCTAGTCTGGCATCTTCCTCCCGACTCGTCGTCGGAGTCTTGGTTGGGGTCCTCCTCTGGATAGCGCTTGGCAATCTCGAGGAGGTCAGGGATGTTGTCGAGCGTCCGGTAGACCCTCTTGATCTTGGTGACGAGGGGTTCATACCAGCACGCGTTCTTGAAGCAGTGTATCGCCGTGTCTGGGTGGATGCCGGAGGCGTTTATCCATAGTTCTTGCCACCTTTGGATCCACCGGCGGGGTCGACTCGCGTTGTCCCTGGATGCATCGCTCCAGGTCCTCTATGGTGGTGGCGCGGGTGTAGGAGCCCTCAAAGTGCCTGACGAAGGCGTCCCGCATTTCTTCCCGGGAATCGATGTTGTCAGTGGGTAGCGTGTTGATCCACTGCCGTGTCGCACCCTCCATCATCAGGGGGAGGTAGCGAGCGGCGAGCAGGTCGGTGTGGCCTGCGATCCCCATTGCCATGAGGTATGTGTCCAGCCAAACGGAGGGGTCGTACGTCGGGTCGCACTTCTCGATTTCCTTGGGGGCTTGAAATTGGCGGGGTATTTTTCCCCGCGAATCATTGGTCCAAAGCATTGCGGCCCGACTCGGCTGAGCGATCCTCTTGGCTCCGGGTCGCCGCGGTTGGTGAGGTTGTGCCGCAGGTCGAAGGGCTGGTGCGACCGCCACGCCTGATTGTTGATGATGTGCGTTCGGGCATCGAGGGGCTGCCCGTTGGCAGCGACCGTGTTGTTCGCCGGTCGTGGCTCGTTGGTTGACAACGCGGGGTTGGCGGCCCGTGGTTGGTTCACCAGGGGCTGGGGTGGTGGGCGAACCAATGCGTTAGCCATGGTGGGGTGGCCGCTTGATGCGGCGCTGCTTGCTGACAAGCAGGAATACATCCGCCCCGCGGGTCGACTCCCGCGGCCTGTTGCTCGACGGCCCTAACGAGTAGGGCCTTGGCGTACTGGATCTGTAGCACGTCGTCGCCTTGGACATCGAGGTTGGCGATCGCGGCATCGGCCGCGACGACATTGTCCACCGGGGTGGAGTATAGTGGTAGCCCGTTGGCGTCCCGGGCTTGAGGTGAGATGATGATCCGTGGTTGGTCTGGTGGGGGCGCACGGCCCATGGGTGGTGGAGGGGCCCCAGTCGCTGGCGCTCCAGGTGGTGGTCTCGCGGGGTTGCTCCCTCCTGGCGGCGCGTCCTCGCAGTATTCGCGCTCGGCGGCACGTGTGGGGTCACCCTCGTCGTTGAAATTCAGGACGCGGCCCTGAACATCGAGGTTCAGGCGGGTCCTGAGGCGGCACTCGGCAAGTTCATTGCGTTGCGGGTCCCGCGCCGTCTCTCGTTCGAGGCGGTATTTCTCGCGCTCGGCAAGTTCATTGCGTTGCGCCTCCTGGAGACGCAGGTGGGCTTGCTCCACCTCCGTGGCCGTCGCGGTCGGCGGGATCGGCGTGGAGAACGGATCTGGCAGGGCGGCCGTGCTACCCGCCATGTAGATCGCGTTGAAGCGATTGGATCTGGCGCGAAAATCCTCGGGGGATTCCGAGCCGGAGTCGGAGTCGAAGATCCCCAGGATGGAGGGATCCCCGAAATCCTCGGGGTTGGAGACTCGCGTGATGGATTCCTCCCGTGACGCGACGGTGATGGATCCGTTGATCGATGCAGGGGTCGTGGAGTCAGCATCGTCATTTAGAGCGTCGTCGTTGGTGGCGGTGTTAGTCTCGGCCGCATCGCTAGCGGCCGAGTCATACTCGGTGACGAGGCCCCTGATGGAGCGGACCTGCTCCTCCGAAAGCAGATCGCGGTGTGGAGGCGACCCGCCGACGATCATCGTCTCGGCTGGATCGACCGCGTCGGTGAAGCCGACGAAGAGGTTGATTGAGCCGATCGGCATCACCGCGGCGTGAGTGACCGGGCGCGACGCCGGGATGTAGCTGCTGGGCAGGATCTGCAAGATCCCGCCGATGGCGATCATGTGGCCGGTGGCGAGCGGCCGATCGATCGGCGAATAGGGTCTCGCCACAGAACTCAGGCCAGTCCCGCTATGCCCCACTGTCGTGGAAATGGCCACGGTAGTCGCTGCCACTGGCAGCGATTGAGTGTTTCGTGAGGAAGAGTTGGCAGCCAGCTGGGGTGCGAGATGGGGGCGGATGCACATGGGTTTACCCAGGTTCGGCCCCCCGGAGGGTAAAGACCTACTCCTGCTAGATTAGATTATGAGAGAGCGAGTTACAGGGGTGGCGAGCTCGGCGGTTAGGCAGCGAGTCGCTTGAGGGGGTGTATGATGGAACGTGAGGTTCAGGATACCCTAGGGAGGTTTATATATGAAGCACCTCGCTAGGGTTTACAAGCCGTCCCCGAACAAGATAAGGATCCGGGGACTTTTGACCTAATCTGACTGGGCTTTTACTACGTTTCTGGGCTTCTAGTCGCCAGTCGCTGGGCCTCTCCTTCCTTTATAGTCCAATCGATGTACTCCAGACGCACTCGCAGGCCTTTCGACCCACTCGGAACGTCTTGCTGGGCATACCCCCTTTGGCATATCCCCATCATGTGGTTTGTGGGAAGAACACACATGCAATGACACTGGGTGTGGTTCATGATATGGTTTGTGAGAAGAACACACATGCAATGACTCTAGCTGTGGTTCATGAGAGGAACACACATGCAATGACTCTAACTGTGGTTCATGAAAAGAGGATACATGCGATGACACCGGTGGATCCATGTGTGGTCTATGAGAGGAACACACATGCAATGGCATCGGTGGATCCTTACGTGGTATGTGAGAATAACACACACGCAATGACACCGGTGGATCCATACGTGGTCTGTGAGAAGGACACACATGCAATGACACTGGTGGATCCATGTGTGGTCTGTGAGAAGAACACACATGCAATGACACCGGTGGATCCATACGTGGTCTGTGAGAAGCACAAACCTGTGCTCACCCTGTCTGCTACTCCCTGATTGGTTATGACAGTTATCACTTGGATCGTGCGCACCAACCGTTGATTCTGTGCGATCCAACGATGATCGTTGCACATGTCGTGCCCTTCACAGTACAGCGTGAGACAACACGGACGTCTCCCTCTGCGAGACTTCTACAAGAAGGAACACGATGTTGTCCATGGAAAAAGTCGTCGAGCGGTCATGTCATGTTTAATGAAGTCTGAAAAGCCTACTACTGCTACTACTACGCCACAACGCATGCGTCATCGAGTGCACGGTCGTTGATGGACAGCTGCAATTTATTGCCACTTGATTTTAATAAGACATATCCCATTTTTTATGCAGCGGCTCTCAATCTCACTTCCAACTGGGCTCGACCGTAAGAAGCTTGCACGCGCTAGCCAGAGACCAAAGAGCTGAGCTCGACGAGACCTAACGTCTCCACCTTCATCAACACATCCCTCTACCCGATCTAGCACAACCCCACAAATCTCGCCATACAGCCACCTACCTTCCCCTCTACATTTCCACTTTTAACTATCGCCAATTTTATGGCCGTGTCAAACTTCGTACATAGAAATTGTGTATGCGCCCTTTGCATGCGGCTCAATACAGAACTGCCATGCATGGCCCGGGAAAAAAATGTGACGTACCGTGCGCGTGTCGCGGTGCACAATGCAGTAGACTGCACGACGCGTTGTGCAGTGGTGCAACGAAGCGTGCCTTGCTTCCATCCACCTTAACTATAGAGCCCCTCTCCGCACACCCACTCTCACTCTCCCCACTCAACCCTCTCCACTGTTCCACCAGCATCCGCAAACTCCCGAGAATACCCCGTCCGTGCCGGCGATGGCCGAGGAGGATAAGGTGGCCATCGTCACCTCCGAGGCTGCCGACGAGGAGGCCCCCGTCTCCTCGCCGGCCCCCCTCGACGCATTGAAAGCAGCCGCCGTCCCTGTCCAGGCCCTAGTCGAGGCATCGATGGCAGCCGCCGTTCCCGTCTAGGCCCCCTTCCCTGCTACCGATGGAGCCGCCGAAGAGGAGCCCCCCACTGGCGTGGAGGCCCCCGCCGGTCACAAGCAAATCAAGCACTTCTGGGGCACCTACGATCCAGATAAGTACATCGCTCTGCTGAACCCCTATGATACCGGCATCGACGACCCATGGTCGGAGGTAACTAGGGTTTGCTCCCCTCCCTTGGTTCTTCTACCGTTCCCATCGTTGGATGCTAGATGTTGGTTTATTAGGATTCGCTTGTTTGCATTTCGATTGCTCGATCTTCTTACATCATCTACTCCCCCATTTTCCTTTTCTTCCAATAGGTTTCCGGCAGCGATGTCTGCAGTGATGACGAGTCCATACACACCAAGACTCGTCAGGTGCTGAGGAGGCTGCGGGTTGGCAAGTACGCCGCCTTCTTCAGGGGCGGCCCCTGGCACTGTCCCTTCCGCAAGGGGACCGCCTACAGTTGTGCGAGTCATGCTGACCGCACTGACTTCATCTCCTTAATGAAGCATGCAGAGGTCGCGGGCTCCGGCATCCACAAAGGCGGCGAGCGCGAGACCATGAACATCAACGCCTAATTGCTGAACACCGGGCTCTCAGCATTCACCTCTGAAACCTCCAGCGGTTGTCCATCAAAGAGGGTCACATCGCTCCAATCAGGCCCAAGGTCCCTAAGATCAAGGGACTGGGCAGCAAGAAGTGGAGGAAGTGTCGGAGGGAGGAGGCGGAGGCGGAGGCGCGGGCGCTTGCAGGATGTGCCTGCAGCTGTGGCGGCTGCTGCGGCTGCTGCTGCTAAGCAGCTTCTTTCTAGCTATATCCTATTTCTGGCTGAATGCATTGAACCTCGTTAAGCAACCTACTTTCTATCGCTATATCCTATTTAGCTACGCACAACTATATCTACATTTGTTTTGTTTTCTGAATGAATGTATTCTGCCTGGTGTGATTTGCTGCTCTAGATTTGCTACCTGATCGGAGGCAAAAAGAGGTCGAGAATCTTCTCTAGATTTGCTACCAATTTGGGCAAAATGAAACATATCTGTTTAGCGAGAAAGGAAAAGGGCACTCTTTCAAACTACTAGTTAACAAGCAACCATCTTGACAAGCTACAAGACACATACATAAACATAACACAACAAGGGTTAAATTTATTTTACTAGTATCACTTGAGGCGCTAGACATCTTGGCAAGCTAACTGAGTTCCACAAAATAGAAACATAACACTGACAAGTAAAATTTAATTCACTCATCATCAGACCACTTGAGGCGCTTGCCATTGTTCCTAGGCGACGAACTGCGACCATTCCAGGTACTCCACAGCTCACGAACTGCTTTGTCCCACCTGGCATATGAATTGGCTTCTCTATCTTCAGCGTCCTGCGGCACAATTAGCGGTGCATCACAGGCCTGATTGTTGCCGCTAGAAGATGCTGCCTCTCTGTTTGCCGCTTCAGCTGCAGCCTCTCTGTTAGCTGCTTCTTCAGCTGTAAGCTCTCTTTCAGCTGCCTCTGCAGCCTCTCTGTTAGCTGCTTCAGATGCAGCCAATTTCTTTGCATATGCAGCTTCAAACTTAGCTATTCTGCATTTTCTACAAAGGGCTCCCCTAAGCTCGTCTTCCCTCTTGCAAATAGGGGAAAACACGAGGTAACGTAGAAAAAAATGGATCTTCTTGTACAGCTAGTAGGTCACGTAAGCATCTATGGTTGCATACTTCAGGTTTATATCAGGCAACGGCCAGTCATCCCAGAAATCGTGCCTATCCGTAGGGAAATCTTCCTTCATTTTATCGTACGACTCATTGAGGATTCTAGTTGCGAGTGATGCCATTCCATCCTTGCTCGAGTCCCCCTGGATCTTGACAAGACACTGCATATCGATCCAGTTGTGCGCAGAATTATAATTTCCTCTTGATAAAATTTCGAAAAATCAGTTGTTGTGTCGACAGTGCAGAAAACAATTCCCTTTTCTACAAGGAACTCGCGCAGCACCAGACATTTCCTGTCAGTCCTGAAAGTATGTAGTTTGTCATCACCAAAATTTGTAACTACAAATATTTTGTCAATGCAAGATCATCATCTCAATATAATTTTAAAAAGTTTAGCAAATGCAAGATCAAGACTCTCAACATTGTATTGTAATAATTTATTCGGTTTTGCTATTTCTCAGTCGACTGAATGAGTTGCACATTTCTTTTAACTACGGTTGCACTTTTCTTAGGTGATTGAGACTAAAGAAAATCTCAGTTGATTGAGACATAGGAAAAACCATAATTTATTTGGTCCTAAATAAAATCCAGTAGTTGCAAGATGAGCAAGTGGATAAAGAACAAGAGGAGAAAACCCTAAAAGCGGTTAGCTACAGAGAGCAGATCTACAAACCGGGAGAGGTGGTAGACGAGGACGTGTTTCCGCATGGCCAGTTGAATGACGGTGACTTCACTCCCTTCATATGGGGTCTCCGGGGTGTACTCGAGGTCCAATCCCACAAACTTGTCCTCGTCTATCCCAAGCCACTGTCTCCTCCTCATTGGTGTAGACAACGACTATGTTCTTATTGTCATGGGTAGTGAAGCTTGTCTCTAGAGTGCGTAGATCTTCCATGGCAGCAAGGAGAAGACGGGAAGAAGATAGATGACAGGAAGAAGAAGAGTGGTTTCTGCGATGTAGGGGAATGGTGGAACCGTCAATGCGCTTTTAAGGTAGTGGTTAACGATTGGGACGAAAGTCCAAGGAGGGACGCGTGGCGGTGGCCGTTCCAGCTTCTGAGTAAACAAAAAATAATTATAACACCGATACATGTGCCCTGTTTTGTCACGTCAATACACTGGGTAGGGGGTGTTGTCATATCCACTGTTCCAACACTGCAAGCCTACGTGACAGCCACCCCACCTAAGCGACATGAGCGACATAGCGGCGAGAACTGACAGGGGGCCCAACTTGACGGCCGTTAACCTGATTTTTTGTATTGAAACGTAAAGTTGAATTCGTGCCAAAAAAGACCCTCTGAGTATTTGGCACACCAACTATAGTCATCCCGGCTAATTTCAGGGAACTTGGGTACCGTGTTGCCTGTACACCCCAACTTTTGGGCCGCAAAATGATATTCTCACCCCATTGGCGGTTCTCTATGATACACATACACTTACAATGACAAGAACTTACCGAAGACCAAAGTTGAGTAGCATGAGGCCTGGTACTCGTACTCAAGGGGCATGAGATATTCAACTTATAATTTGTCAAGCATATAACTCATATTTTCCCTCACATTAACCTTAATCACTTCAAGATGCCTATGATAGGAGCAATGAGGGCTCAAAGCTAGTAAGTACCATAATTTTTGGAAGCTCTTTATGAAACTTGAAATCCCTGCTTCCCTCTGCGAAGGGCCTACCTTTTACTTTTTAGTTGAGTCAGTAAATCTATTCCTTTCTATCTCAAGCAAGCATTTGAGGTGTTGTGATTCAATCATCCATATGATGATTTATTCAATCATGTTTCTTATGTTCCTTGTTTTGCACACTGCTCTTATCTAAGTGAATATTACTTTGAAAGCTATCATTGAAAACCCCATTATGTTTGACTCCTGCAATTTGTTAACTGTTCACTGTTCTCTGACCAAGAACAAAGTTTGCCATTACCAATTATGATTTACTTTGTGTATCATGTGTTTCCCTTACTCATTGCAAGTTAAGTTATATAATAGTGAGTTGTTTTATATTATGATTTTTGTACTGATGAATGTGATGCTTCTTGTCCGTATTCTCTTTATCGACACTTCACTCCATAAACCTATGGTCATGTTTATTGAGCTCAGTTTTCGCTTGGGGACAAGCGAGGTCTAAGCTTGGGGGGAGTTGATATGTCCATTTTGCATCACTATTTTATATCATAATTTACTGTTATCCATTGATATATTTCATATTAATAGATGATACTTATGTTATTTCATCTATTTTTGCATGATTGATGACTTTTGGAGGATGAACCTCCGGAGTCATGATTCTGATGGAAAAAAGCACTGTCTAGATGCAATATTTGCAAAGATCAGAAAATCCTAGAAAATATACGGAAATTCCTATTTTTTCAGAAGATGAAGAATGCCAGAAGAGGAAGTGGAGATGGGCCACAGGGGGCCCACACCACCCCTGGCATGGGCCCCCCTGGGCCGTGCCACCAGGTGGTGTGGCCACCCTGGCCCACCTCCGGCATCGCCATTCCGCGTATATATTCCCCTCAGAAACCTAAAGTTTGGGGAGCGACCACAGAAAGATTCCACCGCCTCTACGATGCGGAAACTACAGAGAGAGAAAGAGCTCTCCGGTAGGCAGAAATTTGCCAGGGAAATTCCTTCCTGGAGAGGGGATATCGTCGCCATTAACACCGTCATCAAGCTAGACTTCACGGGATCATCATCATCATCATCATCTCCACCAACACCATCACCACCACTCCGTACCGCTGTAACAATTGGGTTGTATCTTGCATAGTTCTTAGGGGAAACTTTTCCGGTGTTGATTACTTGTTGTAGTTGATGCTATTGAGTGGAACCATTGAATTATTGTTCATTTTCAGATTGTTACTTATCATTATTTCATCTCTAATCTTGATCCATATGATGTCGCGTGAATAGTTCATTTAGTTCTTGAGGACATGGGAGAAGTCATGTTGTTAGTAGTGGAATTGTGTGGAGAAAGATTTAATGGTTTGATATTTAAGTTGTGGTGCTATTCTTCTAGTGGTGCCATGTGAACATCGACTACATGATACTTCACCTTTATGAGCCTAGGGTAATGCATTGTGTATTTAGCTACTAATCATGGGGTTGCCGGAGTGACAGAAACCTAAACCCCCGTTAGGAAACCTTTGCATAAGGGAGTGTAGGATCTCAGAGTTTAAGGCTATGGTTAGGTTTTTATCTTAATTACTTTCTTGTAGTTGCGGATGCTTGCAAGGGGTATAATCACAAGTATGTATTAGTCCTAGTAAGGTCAGTACATTAGCATAGGTTCACCCACACAACACTTATCCAACCAGAGAAGATTAATCAACTATATGAAGCGAAAGCACTTGACAATATTCCCATGTGTCCTCGAGAATGTTTGGTCATCTTAAGTAATACAACCGGCTTGTCCTTTGCTAAAGAAAGGATTGGGCCACTTGCTGCAATTATTACGATTGTCTTTTATTTACCCGCACTTTATTTATCTGCATTATCAAAAAAACCTAAAATCTATTTGCTAAGTATTTACAGAGAATTCCTGATCCAAACCACTTGTCAACACCTTCTGCTCCTTGTTGGGTTTGACACTTATTTATTGAAAGTACTACGATACACCCCTATACTTGTGGGTCATCATGGATAATATTGGTCATGCTCTCCACACTAAAGAGGGGGATTTCTACGCCTTCTTCACCACCATCATCACCAAGATCATCTCCATCAACCATGGTCTTGCTCTCCGTACCATGAGTGAGTAGTTCCATATCTAGGCATGTGAAGTGGATAGGGATTAGATGAGATTGATCGTGCAATAATGCATAAATGCTGAGATTTGAGGTGCTTGTATTGAAGATATTCTTGTATACGTGTTGATGCACTTTTGCTATGTTTAATACTTGTTACTAGGGCCCGAGTGACATGACTTCAGTACTGAACTTTTATTTCTCCATCAATATATGAGCTTTGTATTTATCTGCAAAGTGTATCACCTGTTATTTTGTTAAACATGCGAACCGTAAAGTGGCAGTTAGGGAAAACAAGGGGGATGCGCTATAATTTGTGGATTATGTGTGTTCATGGAGTGTTAATGCATTGTTTCAGGCTATTTGAAAGGGTATACCTTAATTACCTATAGTTCCAAGTTGGCCTCGGTGAAATGGGCAGGTAGGACAATGGATGTTATTCAAATTCTCATTGTTAATACGCATAACTTTATATGGAACACACACATACACACAATAGAGTTAGAGTCAAGCACCATGTTAATTATAGTTTTACTATTTGGTCACTCTTATTCATGCAACACCTCGCTTATCACCTCATGTCTACGATTTTATCCACTAAAAGTTATAAGCTCACTCATTTCGGTGAAAACTAGAAATCAGTTGCTATTGTTTATTGTTTTGTTTCACTATTTTGATTCAACTGCTATAATCACCACTTGCTTCTTTGATAATATCGATACACATGTGTGGTTGTGACGTCTCAATTTTGAAATTCTTATTGGTATTCTTGAGTTTCCCTTGTGTCAAACTATAAATATGGGTAATACTTCCCATCAAAGATTTCAATGATCCCTTGCACTTGAGGGCATTGAAACATTTATAGCATCGTTTCCAGGGAACCTATATTTATTGGTAAGACCTCTTGTGATCACTTAAATGCTAGACTTATTTATTTCCCATCATGGGAAATGATACAAATACTCCTAAAAAGGTTGTGTTGCCATCCACTACTCGAAAAGGTACGAACTTGCCTACTAGGCCAAAATTTCCTCCTAATGTTGTTGCTACTCCTGCTGTAAAAAAGACACATCTACTGTTTTACCTAGTTCACCAATGTCTATGATTTCTACTCTTACTAAAAATGAAAAGTTAGATAGTCATTTGGATAATGAGGGTCACCTGATTTATCCAATTCCTTATATGATGAGAATGATGAACTTACTGAAAAGAATGATGAAACTTCTGTTGCCACTAATTCTAGATCAACATCCTCTCAAGACGATATTGCCTTTTGTAAAGATTTTATGAATGTTGATCTAGATGATATTGCTAGTTTTGATGATAATATGAATACTTCACTAGGAGATTATTTACTATTGTTAGTAAATCCTATGAACCTGCAATATTCATTGAAGACAGTGCTTATGACTGTACGGTTGATCCTGATACAATTAAAACGGCTGAGGACATTACATTTATTTGGTAGAGATGAAATTCAGAAACATTATTACTTCTTGAAGTTGTTTCCTTTTTTATTTAGGAGGATATGCTAAGGCTTGGTATAACTATCTAGCTCAAAAATATATTATTAGCAATGATGAATGCGTATATTTTTTATAGCAAGTATTTTCCAGTTGATAAGATACATGTTATGACTACTGAAATTTCCAATATTGCTCAAAGCAAGAAAGAAAGTTTACCCCAAGCTTGGGGGAGTTACTTTGGTATTAAAAGTCAATGTCATGCCCATGGTTTACAAGAACTTGAATTACTTGATACATTTTATAATGGACTAACTGAGGAGTCTAGATCTTATCTAGATACTCTTACAAGTAATATTTTTAGGCAAAGGATAGTTGATGAATCTAAGGAATTATTTAATACTCTTTCTTGGAACTATAATGTTTGGAATATTGAAGAGGAAGATAATATTGAATTGGCTCTAAAGAAGAGAGGCATTCTTAAATTATCTAATGAAATTATGAAAGATGCTTCAAGGTATGTTAAAGAGAAGGGGATTAAAACTTCTGATCTTAAGGAATTATATAAAAAGGGTATTAAACTTCCTATTGATGAATCATGTTTCCCTATTCAAGTACATGATATATCTCCTTCTAAAGGTAATGAAAAGGTATCACGTCATGTGGAAGTTTCATATACTGATTACTCAAATGAGTTTTCTTATCATTAGAAGGATTTTTATCTTGATATTAAGATGAATCTCATAGAAAATTCTCATAAGATTAAACTTCTTCGTGAAAGTTTAAATTCTTGTGAGGATTCTATTAATATTATTGTTAAACATTGTACTATAATAATCAAGCTAAGCATATGCCACTTCAACATAAATTAAATGAGAAGCTTCTTTCTGAGAAAAGGCAAGTCTTTGGAGTCACTATCAGAAGAGGGTTAGGTACTTAGGATCCTGATTATCCTAAAGGGCACCCAACAAGAAAAGAGCAAGATTCTCTTAAAGCTAACAAATCTTCTGCAGGACAATCTCCAAATGAAAATGACAATAATGAGAATTCTAAAGAACAAGATAATGATGTATCTATTTCTCATGTTGGGACTGAAGATAATAATAGAGAAGATGGTGAGAAGTAATTATCTCAAACTAATGGAGAACCACAAGAAAATAATTTTTTTGAAGAAACTGGATCTATTGTCAGAGATGATTCTCAATATTCAAGAAAAAAGGTAAAATGGAGAAACATCCATAATAAAAACATGGTAAAGTAAGATACCCACGGGTACAAAGACCCATACCATATCCTCAGGAGGTAACAAAAACTCAAGATAATGCTAGGTTTGAGAGGTTTGTTGAATTACTAAAGAATCTATGTTGACAAATTCCTTTAGTTGATGTTATCAAAGTTCCTCCTTACTCTAAATATATGAGGATAGTGTTACTAATAAAAGAAAGATGACTAATGAGGCTATTACAACTATGTTTGTTGACTATTCCTTTAAAGGTAAATTTCCTGATAAACTTGGAGATTGAGGAATTCCTACTATTCCTTGTACTATCAAGAATAACTATGTTAAGTATGCTTTATGTGAATTGGGTACTAGTGTGAGTGTTATGTCTTTCTCTTTATATAAGAACCTTAATTTGAATAAGTTAGTTCCTACTGAAGTTTCTCTTCAGATGGATGATAAATCTACAACTATTCCAATTGGTATTTGTGAAGATGTACCTATTTTTATTGCTAATGTGCAAATTCATACAAACTTTATTATATTGTAAATGCCTAAAGATGATAATTTATCTATTTTCTTGGGAGACCTTTTATAAATATTGTAGGGGTTGTTATTAGTTGTAATGAGAGCAAGTGACATTTATGTTTAAGGATAATGAGCATGCCATTCATCTCCCAAAGAAGAGATCTAAGGAACTCACTAAGAAAAGTGTGAACACCATCAAACTAATGACTCTCCTTATTGGGAGTATTGAGGTTCCAATTCAACCTATTAAACCCAAGTATGAGACAATAATGATTGGTAGAATCCCAATCAAGTGTGAGGCGTCTTGAGTTTTACCCCTTTTCACAATAAGATAATATCATCCTTTTATCTTTACCATATTATTAATGGAACTTAATCAACCTCATGAGTAATTTGATAAAGATGAATATATAACTAGACTTCTCTCTGTCCCCTGGGGCACAATTGTTAGGAAGAATGCTTGTTGATCCAAATAGTTTACGAAGAAGTGAAAAGAATTAGGATGACGCACATACTGCCTCGCTTTGGTTTGAGAGACCAGCGTGAGTGTTCGTGGTGCATCTATAAGGCAACTCGTTCGATGTTGTAATCGTTTAGAACAGTCATACGGTCTATGCTTCTACACATAGTTGAGATGCACCATCTGACATGCGTCTGGTAAATAGACAGTTGGAAAACATAGGTAAGATGCACATTGTTTATGTATGGAGCAGGAAAAAAGGCATCTTCGCACACACCGTAGGCATCGAAGCTTTTGACAACATAGTTAAGATACACATCGGTTAGGTAAGGAGTTGTAATACACTACTTCATATGCCATGTAGTCATACATGCAATCGTGTACCTATTGCAGTTTTTAAGACAATGTGTGTAAAGTCATGCCACGAGAATACATGTGTTTCACTACAAAAATACCCCCATACCCGGCGGATTTTTTGGGCGGCATAAGTGAAAAGTGCCTGTAATAGTTGGATACATCGAGGATGAGCACTCGCGGCACCATTTTTCCATTGTGGCTAATTATACGCCTAGGCACATAGGATACCAGCGGCTTTTGGTGCCGTGGTCATTGTCCGGGTAGGCCGATGCATTGTAATGCCGAAGTAGATGGACGGGGCATATTTTAGTGCACTGTGCATTGTAGTGCCGTAGCAAAGTGTGTCCCATGTTGTCGACTGGTCAACCAGCACACGTTGACTGGTCAGGCTAGTCTTACTGACTGGTGTGACCCACCAGGGCGGAACTATTATGTTCTCTAGTATTTACTCTGCATCTACATCCACACACCCTATTCCTACAACTTTCACTAGTGCATGGTGGGGACTATAGAGGCGGATGCCGGCAGCGACATCGAGATGTAGAATCCTCAAGGTGTTGAGCACGAAGGCGGCTGTGATATACTACATCACGGGCGTGTTCAGCGCGGCGGCAAAGTCCGTGCTTCTTTTATCTCCTATGTCAACACTAATTTGGGGCTTTCTCGATTAGGGCATGGTGTCGTGGTGGATCGATTTGAAAGTATATGGGTCGTCCAACATCTTCAAATCGAACTCTGATCTACTTTGCAAGTGCATCCCATAGCCGCGTTTCCTAATTGCATACGAGGGTGTGAACACCGGCCGCAAGTTCCTCGGGTGTCACCACGAGCAATCGAAGTGTGACTTCGTCTTTTATGTTGATAAAGAATACTCGCCGAAGGTGCAACTTGTGTTGGTGGCCTTGTGGAATGACACCGTCCACAACTTGTACGAATTTTTTGACTCCAACTATGAGGAAACGGTGATGCAAGTGAAGAGGTAATCATAGGACGAGGTGGCTCCTGTGATAAGCGCGAATAAGGCGATGTGCGCGTCTGTGGCCAACGCACTGGAGCCGCTTGTGGAAACTCTAGGTTAGCTTACTTATGTGTAATATAGCTTTTCAATTTAGGCAGCAATAGGTATTACATTTATGTGTATTTTCGGCAACAATAATTTAGTTCTCTCACTAACTAGCATGTCCCACTAACAAGTGAGCAGCGGATTAGCCTACTATGGGCCCTCAGAGCTACCATGGCCCATAATATTGTGCCGCACAACCTAAAGGCCCATCAGAAACCCTAATCCCATACCCCGATCCTACTTCCTATATGTAATACAGCAAATCCTTCCTTCACTCGGCAAACGTCGTACTCCTAGATCTCCCCATTATCCCAATCCAAAATTTTCCCACTCCATCTTCTTCTCTTTTTTTATCCTGTCTCTATACGAGTTAGATCCACGAGCAGATTGACCGTAGCAAATCCACCACAGGGAAGATCGACCACAGGCAGCGACCAGATCCACCATGCAAAAGATTGACCATGGGAAGATCGATCGCGGGAAGATCCACCACGTAGAAGATCGACCATGGGAAGATCCACCACATGGAAGATCGACCGAGGGAAGATCCACCATGCGGAAGATGGTGTCCAGGGCCGTGCAGATCCACCTTGCGGAAGATGTTTGTGAGGCCCTAAAGATCCACCGGAAGGAAGATGGTGGCGATGCCTGCAGATCCACCTTGAGGAAGATGGACAAGGCCTTGCAGATGCCCCACGTGAGAGATGGTGGCCCTCTCCTTCGTCATGTGCTTCACCATCGCGTCAACAAAGAAAACAAAAAATTAGTGTAATTAGGTTAGGTGGTTAGGTTAGATGAACGATTATTGCACTTTTCTAATCATCCTCGATTTCAGACCATTAGAAGAGTGCAATAATGAAATATAATGTAATGAGTTTTATGTTTTTAAATAAAATGGAATTTTATATCTTAAACTATTGTGCATTATAATCTGTTTATATTAGCAACAAAATCAGTTATTGTTAATGTAGTTGACTTTCATTGATGCTGGAAGGTGTAACACAACAAATAATTCGTGGGTACGCGACACCAAATTTCCACCATCTTTATTAATGTAATGAGGCATATCCTCTGGCGCGCCATGGAAGCGATAGGTCTGAAGGGAATATGCCCGAGAGGCAATAATAAAGTGGTTATTATCTTATTCCTTGTTTATGATAAATGTTTATTTTGCATGCTATAATTGTATTAATTTGGAAATGTTAATACATGTGTGTTTAATAAACAAAAGGAAAGTTCCTAGTTATGCCTCTCTTATAAACTAGCTCATTGATTAACAAGATGATCAAGGTTTCCTGATCATGGACATTGGATGTTGTTAATAACGAGGTCACAACATTAGTGGAATGATGTGATGAACATTCATCTGAAGTATAACATTACGATCAAAGTCATTGTGTTTATATTGCTATAACATCATACGAAGTAATCCTAGTCCTTAGACCATGAGATCATGTCAATCACTAACACTGGAAGAGTATCTTGATAACATCAAACGTCACACCGTGAAAGAGTGATTATAAAGGTGGGTTCAGTGCTACGAAAGTGTTATGTATAGGCTCATGGATCAAGAGTAGGATTTGTCCATCCCGATGACGGATAGATATACTCTAGGACCTCTCGGTGATATCACATTGGTTATCTTGCAAGCAAGTGATGAGATCACTAGAATGTTATATCACGGGAACAAGAAAAGGGTGCATGTCGGCAACGAGATCAAACTAGGTATGGAGATACCGATGATCGAATATCGGACATGTAATATATTGCGAGACAAAGGTATTTAGTTACTAGCATTAAAGGTTCACACGATCACAAGAGTCATCGTTGAATATGTGGGAGTCAGCACGGATCTCCAAGTCCCACTATTGATTATTGATCAGAGAGGGGTCTCGATCATGTCTGCATTATTCGAAAACCGTAGGGTGACACACTTAAGGGATACCGACACCATTTTGAGCAAATAAGTTTCAGATAAAGATTTAAGAAAGCGCTGGAATTATTTCCATAGACACGAAACTATTTCGGGTGAAATTGCTGAAATTGGTTCTGCATGTAATATTGAAATGTTGTAGGGGGTTTTATGTGAATGTTTCTTAATTAAAGTAATTAACAAAATTATGAATAAAATTAATAAAAGAGTTTTATTAAATGAGAGAGCATTAAATTTGGAGAAATTTAATGCATTTAAAGTGGAGACTTTAAAAGAGAATGTGAAGGGGCATTTTAATGTGGAGGGGGTTACCACCACATGAATGGGGGAGGTGAAGGGTCACCTCCATGGGATGCCGGCCATGGGAGGGGTACCCTCCCCTCCTATAAAAGGCCACCCCTCTCACCCTTCTTCCACACACCTCCTCGTGAAGGATCTCTCTCCCCCTCTAGTATTTTTCCCCATGGTCTCGGATTAGCGAAATACATGTTCCCGATGGCTTTATCTAGAAAGGAGTTGCTGCTTCCGCTGCTTTGCTGGAGCAAGGGACGGAGGTTATCGGGGTACCGGACGCGTGTGTGATCACGGATGCACCGCTGCTTTGCGGTGCTGGACTTGTGGTGCTGGACTTGATGGAGCTGGATCTGATGGACGTGCTGGAGCTGGACCTACTAGACTTCATCACGATCTTGAGATCGGCAAGTGTACGACTACATCATCCACGAGTTCCATCTCGTTAGCAAAGCTTTGTTGTCTTTGAGGGTAAGTTCTCTGTGGATGTATATCCACCCGTTGCTTGTATCTAATAGATAGATCTTGGCGTATAGTTCCCATCGTAGGAAATTTTTGTTTTCTATGCTTCGAACCCAACAGTGGTATCAGAGCCTGATCTATGCGTAGGTGCTTTGCACGGGTAGAACACATAAGAGTATGTGGGCAGTGATGATCATGTTATTGCTTCTTATATGTACTTTGGATATTGGTGGCATAGTGGGATGAAGTGGCCTAGACCAACCTTACATGTCATCGCACATGAGACTGGTTCCACGACTGGCATGCAACTAGTTTTGCATAAGTGGCTGGCGGGTGTCTGTCTCTCCTACTATAGTCAATATCTGATTTACAACGAGTTGCTAATAATTTGGTTATCATCGTTGTGGTTCCATGTTCGTAGGTAAGAACGGTTCTATCTTTGAAATCCCTAAGCCACGTAAAACTTGCAATTGATAAATTAGACGTGTCTAGTTTAGATTGTTGATGGGCTAGTGTCATGATATGGAAATGGTGTAAGTTGATGTATAGTTGATACTCTTACAACACACCTAACGTGCAAGTTCAATAGACCTTGACCTTACACATAAAGGAATGATAGAGATCATACCACGATGCACATGATAGTGATCAAATGCATGGACCATATCATTCCACTTTACAGATATGATGTTCACATCTTATATTGTTAGTTTGGCGCTTTTAGTAGCATTATAAGATGATCCCTCATTTAGATATCAAGATAAAAATGTGTTCTTCCTTAAGTACGCACCATTTATGTTTCGCTGCTTCAAGACATCATGTGATGATCAGGTATACTTGAATCCATGATCATATTTCGGGTGTAAGACAGTTTTACACACGCGAGTACTAAGGTTCTTACTTGGCGAGCCTAGCATGTACCGACATTGCCTCGGAACACGGACCGAAAGGTTAAGCATGAGTCATATAGTTAATATGATTCCCATATTGATGCTCGCCTTCGAAGCTACACCGACTCACATGATGATCGGACTTGGTGTAGTGGATTTGGTTCATGTAATCACCAAAAATGCACGAGGGATGTCATTTTTGAGTGGGAGTTCATTTCTAATTTGGATTAGTCGAACCAAATTTGTCATAAACTAAATCAAAGTGAATTTGCATAATTTTTTGTTATCATTGGCATCTATTTACAACCTTATGCTTAGTTTTAATTCAGATAATAGAACTATAGAATTCTGGATATTTACTTTATAAACTGGTATCGTATTGTTTTGAATGTCAATTTAAAGTTTAGAAGTCCTATTGTAAACTTTCAGCAAACTCTATTTACTCCATGAATTTTAATAAGTAGTATTAAATCAAGAGTAAGAATTCCAATGTTAGTATCTAAAGTATCATGTTTGCCTCCATGATTCTTGATATTCAAAAGTTGTTTTAATATCGAGGTTATCTAGGAGCTGAAATAATTGTTTCAGAAACCATCATGTGTGAAAGATATTGTGATATCTGAAACAATGTTTATGGTTGCAATATGATAGAGTATAATTTAACAAAATACACGTTCTCATATTGTATGAGAATTTGTGAAGGTTTGAGATGCTAGGCGTCCTAATCTACCAAAAAAGGTTTTGGGAACTGATATTATACTCACGATTCATCCTTATAGGCTATAGTATCTTGATCATGAAAGTTGTCATGATAAGGATGAGTAGAAGATGTAAGTAAAATGTTTACTACACTAATAAATTACTAAAGAATGGATTTTGAAAGAACACCAAACATTTGATGATGGTGATCCACTTCAAAGTGCAAGTCCAAAGATATTAGTATTTGACTATATACACTTTGTACTATGTGTCATGTGAATGCCACCACTATTGATGTTGATAGATTCTTTTAAAAGAAAAGGAATTTCTAAAGGAGAATCTATAAAATATTTGGCAGTAAAGAAAAGGTTGGAGATGTCCAACTTAGGTATATAGAAGATATACATATTATGGTTATATTCCTTGCTTGTTAAACAATGTGGTTCTTAGGTATCGGATACCAAATTGGTTGGTGTGAAGTGTCATACAGAACAACACAATTCATGAACTGCAATGGCCTAAGTAACTAGCAAGAGAATAAGTGATGATGTTCATCGAAAACAAATAAAGTGTTATTGTGTTTTTTGTTGTCGTCAAACCTAGCCTTCAAGATTTGTTTTAATAATTGTTATTTTGTTCCGGTATTACGAGAACAATGGTTGTTCAAATAATTACCGTATTCCATAAAGGATGGATGAACTTTTACAAGTCTAGTTGGAAAAATCACATCCATAAACATTATTGCTAAAATGTCGTAAGACAAATGATTGGAAGATCACTTATGAAGTGACATCGCTATTTGAATTATATTGGAAAGTAAACATGAAGAAACTCCATGTTGATGGATTTTTGGAGTCTTTTGATTTTGATTAATTGACGCTTGTGAAACTTTCCTTGGGATAATTGAAACTCTGTTCATAGGCCAAAGAGGAACGGATGACTAACTTAGAGGATATTATACATATTGATGAATATAGTCCATTATATGTAGTCATGTGCGGTGGATATTTCGACTTCATATGTTTTCTCCAGAAATTTGAGTAAATATATATGTATATTTACTTAATAAGGAAGAAGTATGAAACATTTGAAAATTGTTCAAAGACTTTCAAGATGAAGTGGAAAATCAATGTAACAAGAAAATAAAGATTTTATGATTCGATCATAAAGGAAGATATTTGAGTTACATGTTTAGCAAAACACCTAAGATTTGAGGAATTGTTCCATGATTTGTGTTTCCTGATAAACCATAGGAGTATGGCATATTCGAGAGATGAAATCAAACCATGTTTGACATGATAAGATCAAAGGTGTCATTTATAAAACTGCCACTATGTTTTAAGGATTAAAGCTTTAGAGACTACCGCTTTTACACTGAAAAGAGCACCATCATGATCCGTTGAAATGACAACATATGAGTTATGGTTTGGGATAAAACCCGAATTGTCTTTTCTTAAATTTTGGTATGCTATGCATAAGTAATGTTTACAACCAAAGTAGGATAAGCACATCTTTTTAGGTTATCCCAATGAATTTGTTGGGAATTCCTCCATAACACCGAGGACAAAAGAGTTTGTCGCTTGGAACGTCATGTTCCTTGAGAAGGAATTTTTCGTGAAAAGTTAAGTGGGAGGACAATAGAACTTTGATAAGGTTGTTGAACCTTAGCTATATGTGCTAAGTAGAACAGCGTTAGAAAGTGTCCCGATGGCGGCCACAATGCTCATGGCTCCCGTGATTACAAAGGTTGTGATCTTGGAGATTAGAGTTCCTATTTGAACCGTATGCGTCAGGTAAGAATCAAATAGTGAGATTTGATTAACAAGTCATTATTGTTTTGACAATGATGAACCGACTGCATGCAAAGAAGCGATGATGGGCCCTGACTCCATAAAAGGACTAGAAGTCATATAATCCGTGATAGTATCCATACACGAGAAATCAAGTTTCTGAACTTGGAAGACCCTCCGGAAAGGCGTGAAGGCTATCGATCGTGTTTGGATCTATATAAATAAATTGACATGGATGTTTAACATCTATGAAATAGTCGACATGTTGGAAAGAAGTTTACGGCAGTGTTCAAGGAGTTGACTATGACAAGATATGATCTTTCATAGTGATATTTAGTCTTGACGGATTAATGTAGCAACCACTACATACAATATGGTGTATGGTAGTTGAACAAACAAAATAATGTTCTTCTAATAGAATGGTTACCTAGGACGTGTACAAGAAATGGTCCGAAGGGTTTTATTAATTCAAAGGGTGCTAAAAGGGCATGCAAACTTCAATAGTTGAAGTGAGCATAGCGTAGTTGGAATCTTCACCATGATGAAAATGTTAAAGGAGTTTAATTTTATCAGAGACGATGAAGATGCTTGCATTTGCAAGAAATTAAGTGGGAGCGCTGAGACAAATTTCCAATACATTATGCATAGTACATATTGTTGATTGGAAATGATGTATCTTTTATTGACACAAGCTAAGAATTTCATTAAAATAGGATTTCGATGAAAGACTTGGGCAAAACCAGAATATTTGGCATCAATATCTATATTGTCATTGCATTGGGAACGGCAGTACCTAAAAAGGTTAGATAGAGGTGTGGGGACTAGCAGGAAAGCTATCGACGGCGTCCGCAGGCGAGATTGGATACGAGCGAGCGTAGCGAGACGCAAAAAGTACCTAGGTTCGGGGCCCTCGTGGTGAGGTAAAACCCCTACTTCTGCCTGATCTGGCTATGTGGAATATACGAGCTACAAGTGCTCCTCGAGCTGTATTCTTCAGCTACTGCCTTAAATGAACTGGGACCAACCCTTTCTACTGAGGCCCTCCCTCTCCTTATATAGGAAGAGAGGCAAGGGTCTCACTGGCTAGTCCGGCTGGTGGGCCCCACAGGCGGGTCCCAGCCGACTAGTCATCTACAGCACCCAGCATGGTGTGTCACATCGGTGTATGAGCGGTATGGCTGTCGTAGGCACAGTGGACGCCATGCGAGCCCGTCGTCAGCACAGGCCACTGTTCCCCCTTCAGCTACGCCAAGTCTTCGGTATGGGCGGGTGGTGGCCTGTCTTGTCGTCGTACAGGGCATACCGTGCACTGATGCGCATGTCGTCCTGTCCCTCTGATTGGATCCGGCTATGTTTGTTGTATCCGGCTACCTCTTCATGGTCCGGCTACCGGGTGGTAGCCGGTCCATCCTACCCTGTCCGGCTGCATCTTGGTCAGCCGGAAGAGATCCGACTGTCCTGTTTCTTATTCGGGTGGGGTACCCGGGGATCATCCCCCTGACACTAGCCCTCGAGCGTGTGTGGATTCCGCCCTTGGGCGAAATGCGCGCGTGCTCCCTTTTGCTTTTCGAATTTTGATCCGGCTGAGCCTGGCGGTTGCGCTACCCGTGACGTCAGTGCTGACGCTGGCCACACGCGCACGCGCCATCATTGCTCTGCGGCGGGCAGCGTAACGTCCTGTCGTGCGTCGCCTCGTGGAACTGCTTGCCCGGCGCCTCGGTTTCCGTCCCAGGATCTTCTGCGCATCCCGTCCCGGCACACGGGATCTAGGTGGTGGTTGGGATGTGGGTCGCCCGGATGCGTGCCACGTGGCCCCGCCGACGGTTGCCCTTCCAGTCCTTTAAAGGGATGCCACGGGGGAGGCAGTTCTTTTCCTTTGCTCCCCCGCTGCAATCTTTCCCTCCTTCTCACGCGCCGCTGCTCCTGTGCTCTTGCCCTCTGCGCCGCCCGCTCGCCGCCGTCAATGCTATGGGCCACCGTCACTCCTCCGCTGCCGCTCCTTCTCCTCAGCCAGAAATGGCAGCTGACCGCGGAGCCTGGTGCGGCTCCTCCGTCACCGAGGATCAGATTGCAAAGTACCGCGCGACCCGCGTCCTCCCGCCGGCGGAGGAGGTGGCGGTGCGGTTGGCGCCGGTGGGGAAAGAGTCGCCGCATCCGACAGAGGGGGAGCGCGTTATTTTCCTCTCGCATCTGGCACGCGGGTTTGCGCTGCCGCTCCACCCCTTCTTCCTCACGTTTCTGGCCTTCTTCGACCTCCGCCTCCACCACCTCGGCGCCAACGCCATCGGAACACTGGCGCACTTCATGGCGTTCTGCGAGAGCTACCTCGGGATCCAACCGGATCTCGGGCTCTTCTGCCGGCTCTTCCGAGTTCGGCCGCAGGTCTAGTACACGAAGGGCCCGCTAGTCATCTGCGGCGGCGGCTCCATATACTCCCGCTCCCAATCCGGCTACCCGAAGTTCCTGCTCCAGGACACGGTACGGCTGTGGCAGCAGTCGTACTTTTATGTCAACAATGTCACCGGTGTCAACTGGATAAACCTGCCGGCCTTCCAAGACGTCGAGTCCAGCCGGCAAAACTGGGACTTGAAGGTCTATGGCGACAAGGCAGAGACGGACGCGATGCTGGCACGCATGCGCTCCCTGGTCACCTGCCAGCTAACCGGCCGAGACATCACCCTTAGCTGGATGTCCCGGCTGATGATGCCGCTCCAGCAGCGGGCACACAAGATGTGCTTCTACTCCGGCCGGCTGGACCCGACCCGGCTGTCGCGTCGCGATCCCCGCTACCACAACTTGAAGGAGTGGTTGTGGATGATCAGCAAGGAGCGGCTGCCGGAGAACTGGAAGTTCAGCCTGGCGCCCTACAGCCAGGAGAACCGCGCCCCCCGGGTAAGTTCTTGTAGCCGGAACTTTTGCTTATTCCCTTTGTTATCTCCTTGCTCTGTTTGACTGACCTTTTGCGTTCGCCAGATCTTCCCCTGCATCCTTCGCGAGGAGGGCGACGCTCCTCTCGAGGTGTTCGCGCCGGACATGCCCGAGCCGCGCGCTCGGCGATCCGGCGAGGAATCGGATAGGGACGGCGATGCCTTCCCTAGCCGGAACGACGAGCCAGTCGCCGACCCGCACGCGGAGGTGCATGAGGAGGAGGATGCCGGGCCAACCGCGGAGCCGGCGACACGCTCCGCGGCAGACGGCGAAGCAGGCGGGAGCGGCTCCGGCCATTCTGGCTCCCGCCGGCCTACGGCGGAAGAGCCGGCTCCGAAGAGGAGCCGGACTAGCGCCCTGCCACCAAGCCGTCTTGGCCGGAAGAAAGGGCCGCCCCCGGTTGTGCCGGGGTACGTTTTTCTCCCTCCCCCCTCGGTGCTTTCTGTTTGTTTTTCCTTGTCCTTGTTTTTCTGACTTTGGCCTGTTTTGTTCTTGTCTTTTCCTCTTTCCCTTTAGCGCACTGGTTTCTTTCGGCGCCGCAAGCCCGGCTCGGACGCCAGCCGGGTCACCGCCTCGCGCCCCGAATGATCCAACTGGCGCCTCCCCTTCCTTTGAGGTGCAGCCTCCTTCTCCTCCTCAAGCCGAGCCGGCTGCCCCCTCTCAGCCAGAGGGTCCCTAGCCAGAAGCGACTCGCTCCCAGCCGGAAGGTTCCTCCGCGGGCGCGCGGGGGGCTACTGGCAAGGAGCTTGTCGTGGTAGGCAACGACGACTCCGACGAGGCGCTCGGGGAGGAGTGGCAGACTGCGGTGCTCGCGGGGAAGGAGTCCTTGGCCGTCAACGCCGTGGACGACGACGCCTCTTCCGCCGTTTCGCTGTCGGATCTTGCCGCCACGCTCGAGCTGGCGGTGAAGGAGATCCGGCTGCTTGAGGCCACAGCCGGTGGGAACCGAACGCGGGAGCAGAAGCTTGCTGCAGCCAACGGGACCTCCCAGAGTAAGTCCGCCTCATCCGTCTGGCTCTCTTTTTTTTTAATAGTCGGCTTCGTTGCAGCTGTCCTCGTGTCCGCCCAGCGTGAGATCGATCGCTTGAAGAAAGCGAACGACCGGCTGAGCAGGTCCAACTCCACGCTGCGCTTGCAGAACAAGGACTGGCACGCGCGAGTAGACGGCTTGGAGGCTACCGTCAAGGAGCGCGACACCTCGCTCACTAGCCGGGCCAAAGTGTTCTCCCTTCTCGAGGCCCAGAACAAGGACCAAGAGAAGGAGATAAAACGGCTAGCGGTCAAGGAGAAGGCGCTGGTGGAGGAGCTGATGCAAGTCGGCCACACTGCCAAAGGTGAGTTCTTTCTTCCGCCTTCTTTTCTTTCTAGATCCGGTAGCCGGATTTGACTCCTCTTTTTTGACAGCCTTTTACCCCGGCATAGACCTGCTGGCCTACAACCGGCTGCAGGAGAACTGGCCGGGAGCGCAGCCGACGGCTTAGGAGCTCGTTGTCCTTCTTGGCGAGGAGGCCGTGAAGCTTCGTCAGGAGGCGCGGGACATCTTCTCCTTTATGTGGCCGGAGGCTCCGGTTCCGGAGACGATGGCGCAGCTGGCGGCTAAGGTGGGAGAGGTGCCGGCTGCGGTGGACCGGCTGCGGGATCTGGCGGCGCGGGGTGGAGCGGAGATGGCCCTGGCGCTGATGCTTTCCTGGTACAAGGATGCTCGCGTCGAGAAGATCGACGGGGGCTTCCGCGCCGGAGCCGATCTTGCCGCCATCCGCCAAGCCCATCCGGAGCTTCGCGGGTCCGCCATCAAGATCGCCGACTACGTGGATCCGGACGAGGTGCTCACTGACTCGGAGTCCCCCGACACTCCGGATGCGGAGTCCTCGGGGCCGCCGTCTGCCAGGGCCGGAGCCGGAACGAGCACTGCGGCTCCGCCCCCGCCTCCAACATCTGCCAGCCAGGAGCATCCCCATGGCAAAGGCCCTGCCGTTTAGCTGTTGCCCCGGGATGCCGGGCGTATTTGTCTTGTTCTAGATTATCGTAAAACTTGCCTGTCTGTACCGGCTATCTTTGATGCCGGGTAACTCTCAGGAGCTTCGTCTCCCTTTTGCTTATTAATATTGAATTCTTGAGTCTTCCTTTATTTGTGTCTTGAGTTTTCCTTCGATATCTTCGCTGGCTCACTTCGCCCGGCTGACCTAGCCCGGCTACACACTTTTAGCCGGATGAACTACACCCCCAGTGGGGGCGCGCCAGCGCACCCACTGGGTGTAGCCCCCGAGATTCGGAGTAGATGGCGTAGCCAGGTGCTTCAAATCTTCCTTGTTCTTCCCCGTTCTTCTAACTTACCCGACTGGCCCCGCCCTAGTCGGCTGCTTTCGCCGGCTGGACACCTTCAGCCGGGGGAACCAGCATTCCAGTGGGGCGCGCGAGCGCACCCACTGGGTGTAGCCCCCGAGATTCGGAGTAGCTGGCGTAGCCAGGTGCTTCGAATCTTTCTTGTCTTTTATTGCTCCCGCCCTTGCCCTTACCTGGGCTCTGAACTGCCGGCTAAACGCCCTTAGTCGGCCAGGAACTACAAGATTCCACTGGGGGCGCGCGAGCGCACCCAGTGGGTGTAGCCCCCGAGATTCGGAGCGCTTGATGAAGGCAAGCGCTTCGAATCTTCTTTCCTTCTCCTGAATTCTGACTCGAAGTAGTCGGACAAGAACGCACATATGCATACACATACATCTTCATAGGTTAATAGGTTAGTCCGTCAAATCACAGCCGGAAAACGACTTACTTTTTCAAAAACTGGCTTGCTCCTTTCTAGGCACTTAGTCGCTTTCTCGTGTGTTCTGCTGTTTTCGCTGCGTCCTTGCCGGACAGCCGGGTTGCGGTCTGCAGCCGGAATCGAAGGGAGCTGACAGTACATTACGCACGGTACTAGCGGCTTAGCGGCTGGATTGGTTTGAGCTAGTTGCGGGGCCGAGACTCCCGATCTGTCACGCCTCTTCCCCGTTTTCCATGTGGGATGCCTCGGGCTTTTGCTCTTGCTAGTCGGACAGCCGGGTTGCGGTCTGTAGCTGAGACGAAGAGTGGCCCTCTGACATCATCGCACACTACTCGGCCGGTTAGTTGGCTTAACAGGCCGGGCCAGCCGGCGAGCCCCTGGGTAGGGGTAGCCGGAGCCAGAAAATTTTAATCGGAGAACAGGTACGCATACATTTCCAGAAGGAGCCCCCGAGATTCTCGTGGGAGTCCGCATTTTCATTTATGAGGTTTTCGGGATACATACACTGTTTGGCGACTAGGTGTAAAACGGGCGCAGCAGGGCCACGTTCCAAGGACGTTCGGTCTCCTCGTCCGATTTGTCCATCTTGTTCTTGCGCGGCTGCTGCACGTCGATGAGGTAGTAAGAGTCGTTGGGCAGCGCCTGGCTGATGATGAAGGGGCCCTCCCAGGGTGGTGATATCTTGTGCATGCCCTTCGTGTCTTGCACCAACCGGAGAACCAGGTCACCCTCGCGGAATGCGACTGGGCAAATCCGGCTGGAATGGTAGCGGCATAGTCGCTGCTGGTACAGGGCGGATCTGGACAGGGCCAGCTTGCGGGCCTCCTCCAGGAGATCTACCCCGGCCTCCCACACCTCCTTGTTGGCCTGCTCGTCGTAGAGGAGCTTGCGGGGGGAGTCGAGTTCGATGTCGGCGGAGAGGACGGCTTCCGATCCGTAGACCAGGAAGAATGGCATGTAGCCGGTTTACCTATTCGGTGTGGTGCGGAGGCTCCACAGCACAGCCGGAAGTTCCTCGATCCAGCATCCGGGTGATCGCTCCAACGGCTCGATGAGACGTGGTTTGATGCCGGCTAGCACCAAGCCGTTTGCTCATTCGACCTGCCCGTTGGACTGTGGATGTGCAACGGAGGCGAGGTCTAGCCGGATGCCCTTGTTGCTGCAGAACCGGGCGAAGGCCCCCTTGGCGAAGTTCGTGCCGTTGTCGGTGATGATGCTATTGGGGTAGCCGAAGCGGTTGATGATGTCGGTGAAGAAGGTAACAACCGTCGCCCCGTCCAGCTTCCGGATAGGCTTGGCCTCGATCCACTTTGTGAACTTGTCCACCGCTACCAGCAGGTGGGTCATTCCCGCGTGAGCTCGCTTGAAGGGCCCGACCATGTCGAGGCCCCAAACCGCGAAGGTCCAGGTGATCGGTATGGTCTTTAGCACCGAGGTTGGCATGTGCCTGAGCTGCCCGAAGCATTGGCACCCATTGCACGCGCGGACCAGCTGCTCGGCATCCTCGAGGGCGGTGGGCCAATAGAAGCCATGGCGAAACGCCTTGGCGACTATCGCCCTTGACGAAGCGTGGTGCCCGCACTCGCCCTGGTGGATGTCCTTGAGTAGCCGGTAGCCTGTGTCTACGTCGACACATCTTTGGAAGATACCGGATACACTGCGCTTGTATAGCTCGCCGTTTATGATGGTGTATGTATGCGTGCGGTGTCGGATTTGTCTGGCCTCCACCTCGTCATCCGGGAGCTCGTTGTTGGCGATGTAGTTCATGAAGGGCTGCGCCCAGGATGGCACTTCCCGGATGACGAGGACGCTCCTGTCCTCCGGCTATCGGGTGTCGGTGGGCCGTCCGGGTGGGATGTCCGGGGCGGCAGCCCCTGAGCCACTGGGCGAGCCGGAAGCCCCCGGGTCCTGCGAGCCGAAGGGCACCGCCTGACCGGAGTTGGCACGAGTTTTCTTCTTTGGTGGCTCCGCCGGCTCTGCTTTCGCTGCCTCGGCCGCCGGGACGCTCCCCGCCCAGATGATGGAATCTGATTCCGGCGACGGGTTGATGGATGGCTTGCGCAGGTGCTCCAGGGAGACCCCTGGTGGGATGGCCTGCCTGGTGGACCCTATCTTGGAGAGCGCGTCGGCTTCCTCGTTGTTGGTGCGGGGGACGTGATGAAATTCACACCCATCGAAGGAGGAGCTGAGCTTCTGGATGTGGAACCGGTAGAGGGCCATGTTGGCATCTCTAGCGTCCCATTCCCTGGATACTTGTTGTACCACCAGGTCCGAATCGCCGAAGCACAGGATCTGGTTGACGCCGATTTCCTTGGCCAGCCGGAGCCCATGCGCCAGTGCCTCGTATTCGGCTATGTTGTTGGAGGCCTTGAAGTGGATCTGCAACATGTACTCCAGCCGGTCTCCCTTGGGCGAGGTGAGCACGATGCCGGCTCCCAAGCCCCCGAGCATCTTCAACCCGTCGAAGTGCATCCTCTAGTGGTCCGAATCCAGAACCGGTGGGAGATACTGGGTCTCGGCCCAGTCGACAAGGAAGTCCGCCATCGCCTGTGACTTGATCGTGAGCCGAGTCTCGTACTGGATGGAGTAGGCGGCGAGCACGATGGCCCATTTGGCGACCCGGCCGGTGGCGTCCTTGTTGCCGATGATTTCCGAAAGGGGTGTAGTGCACACGACCTTGATCGGGTGCTCCTGGAAGTAGTGCTTGAGCTTCTTGCATGCTAGGTACCCGCCGTAGCACATCTTTTAGTAGTAGGGGTAGTTCTGCTTGGAGAGGGAGAGAACCTCGCTGAGGTAGTAGACGGGTCTTTGAACTTGCTGAGCCTTGCCTTCCTCGGGGCGCTCCACCACCAGGACGACGCTGACGACCCGGCTGGTGGCTGCTATATAGAGCAACATCGGCTCCTTGCTAGCCGGTGTTGCTAGAATCGGCGCTGTGGACAGCATGCGCTTGAGGTCGTGAAACGCGGTGTCGGCCTGCGGAGTCCAGGAGAACTTGTCCGTCTTTTTCATCAGCTGGTACAACGGAAGTGCCTTCTCCCCCAGCCGGCTGACGAAACGACTGAGGGAAGCCAGGCATCCGGTGAACTTCTGGACTCCAAGCAGGTTCTTGGGCGGTTGCATCCTTTTGATGGCCGCAATCTTCTCCGGATTTGCCTCGATGCCTCGCTGAGATACGAGGAAACCGAGTAGCTGGCCGGATGGTACTCCGAAGACGCATTTTTCCGGGTTCAGCTTCATCTGGTACTGGCGGAGGTTGCCAAATGTTTCTTGCAGATCCTCGAGGAGGGTGCGCTTTTCCTTGGTCTTGATGACCACGTCATCCACGTAAGCGTGCATGTTTCGGCCTATCTGCGAGTGCAAGCATTTCTGCATACATCGCTGATAGGTGGCGCCTGCGTTCTTTAGGCCGAAAGGCATGGTTACATAGCAGAAAGCCCCGTAGGGGGTGATAAATGATGTCTTAATCTGATCAGCCGGGTTTAGCCGGATCTGATTGTATCCGAAATAACAATCTAGAAAAGACAACAAATCGCAGCCGGCCATGGAATCGATGACCTGATCGATACGGGGCAAGGCGAAGGGGTTTTTCGGGCACGCCTTGTTCAGGCTGGTGTAGTCGATACACATGCGCCAGGTCTTGTTCTTTTTCAACACCAGGACTGGGTTCGCCAGCCAGTCCGGGTGGTATACTTCCATGATGAACCTGGCTGCGAGGAGGCGGGTGATCTTTTCACCGATTATCTTTCTCTTTTCTTCTGCGAACCGGCGCAGAGGTTGCTTGACCGGCTTGGCATCCGGACGCACATGAAGTGAGTGCTCGGCGAACTCCCTCGGCACACCCGGCATGTCTTTGGGAGACCATGCGAAGATGTCCCGATTCTCACGGAGGAAGTCGACGAGCGCGCCTTCCTATTTGCTGTCCAAGCCGGCACCAATGGTGACGAACTTAGTCGGGTCGGAGGGGTCGAGCAGGATCCTCTTCGTCTCCTTTGCCGGCTGGAAAGCTCCTTCTCCAGCCGGTTTGCTGCTAGCCGGAATGTCTTGCTAGGCCATGGCCACATTGCGCATGATCGCGCGCTTTTCTTCGGCTATGATGAGGGCCTCTGCTAGTTTAGAACCGGCTGAGGCGCACTCCATCGATCGCCTGAAGCAGCCGGCGACGGTGATCACGCCGTGGGGTCCTGGCATCTTCGTCTTGAGGTATGCGTAGTGGGGGACGGCCATGAACTTGGCGAGGGCGGGGCGCCCGAGGAGAGCGTGGTAGGAGCTCGTCAAATTTACCACCTCGAACCAGATTGGTTCGCGGCGGAAGTTCTCCTCGGTCCCGAAGATGACGTCCAGCTGGATTTTTCCCAGCAGAGCGTAGGCTGGCCCCGGCAGTACGCCGTGGAACATCGTGGTAGTCGGGCGCAGGCCGCTTTCGCGAATGCCTAGCTTCTCCAGCGAGGACTGGTAGAGGAGGTTCAGGCTGCTGCCTCCGTCGATGAGGACGCACAAAAATCAGCAGGTGTGCGTGTTGGAGACGATGAGGGGGTCGAGCACCATGGCGTAGCCCCCGGGAGTCGGCAGATGCTCAGGTTGATCTGCCCGGCTCCAGGTGATGGGGGTTTCCGACCAGTTCAGGTATTGGGGGACCGGAGAGACAATGGCGTTGACCTCCTTGGAGCGTCGCCTGCGGCTGTGCTTGTCGTCCTCCTCCGTCTCGAAGATGTGGTAGGTGGCGTGCGGCTGGGGGTAGCCGTTGTTGTTGTTGCCGCTGTTGCCGCCGTTACCATCATTACCGGCTCCCCTAGCCGGTGGTGGGGGTCCACCCGGTGGGGGGGGGCGGGAGACGGGGCTGGTTGCCTTGGTCCTTTAGCTGGCGAGTCCAGCTGCAGTTCCGGGTGGTGTGCGTAGCCGGCTTGAAGGGACCGCGATGCCACTTGCACGGGCCTTCAATCATCTGGTCGAAGGTGAGTCGGGGCTTCTGCCTTCTTGTGTCGTTAGCCGGTGCGTCGGGCGCACTCTCTACGGCGTTGACCTGCCGCGCGTGGTAGCGAGGCTTCTGCTGCCTGTCCTGGCGGTCCCCATGGAACCGGTTGTCGTTGCCGTGGCGCCTGGAGGATCCGGCTTCACCAGCCGGATTGCTCGGACGGTCTTCCGCGTTTACCCGGAAGGGCTTCTTCATGGCGGTATCTGCCGTGGCGTACTGGTCGGCAACCGTCATGAGCTCCGCCATGGTTTTCGGCTCGTCACACAGTAGCCGGTGGCGAAGCATGGTGCCTTCTCGGCATCCTTCGATGAAGAAACCAATGGCTTGGCTCTCCAGGATGCCCTCGCAAGTGTTGCGGAGCTCCGTCCACTTGGCGAGGTACTCGCAGTCGGTCGCCCTGGACGCACAAGGCCAGGTCGCGCGGGCGCCCTAGGCGCTTGTACGTGCCGTTGAAGTTGCGGACGAAAACCTTCTCGAAATCAGGCCAGGCGTTGATGCTGTTGGGCGCGAGGCTATTGAGCCAGGTCCTTGCCGACCCGGTTAGCATGAGAGGGACGTAACACACGGCTGTGCGCTTATTCCCGTGGGCGATGCCGACTGCCGTGGCGTAGTCGGTCAACCAGTCTTCCGGCTTCATGCTGCTGTCGTACTTGGGGGTGTCCCTGGGCAGGGAGAATTTATCCGGAAACGGCTCGTTCCGGATGCGGGGTCCGAAACAAACTGGCCCGGTAGAATCTTCCTCCTCCATGACGCGCCCTTGAGCGAGCAGCTTGATGCGGTCGCGGGCGTCCGGACAATCCGGGTTGGGCGCGCCCACCTGGCCTGAGAGGCGGGAACCGGTTGGTCTGGGTGCTCCGGCTGGTGGGGGTGGAGGTGGCGGGTTGTTGTTGACCGTCTGCTCCTGGCGCGGTTGGCCCCTGTTGCCGGAGCTGCGACGCCTACTGCGGGCCCTAGCCGGCTGAGGGGAGGACGCCTGCTGCGTGTCATGTTGTGCGCCCCTGTTGTTGGCGGGTAGCCTGCTTCCTCTGGAGTAGCTATGGTCCTCCTGCGTCTGCCGGTTGGCGCCGGCCTGCTCGTCCGCAACACGGAGGAGCTCCTAGAGGCGAGCGTGCTGGCGGGCTCGCTCCTCGCCCTCCAGGCTGGGTAGTTCTTCTGCCGCGGCTCGTGCCGCGCGCAAGTTCTTGATGGGCGTGCTGTAGGTGGGCCGTGTAGGAGCAGGCACGGGATCCGTTTCTCCGTCCTTCTCCATCCTGCCGGTAGCTCACCGCCCCGACGTCGTACCTGGCCACGCCTGCTCAGCTCTACGGTAGCCGGGGTGAGACCGTGCACGCGGTCATACTCGTGCCTAGCAATCTCCAGCTGCTTGCGGGCTGCTGCCAGCTCCATGGCCACCTGGAGGAGGATTTGTCTCTCCATGGTGAAGTTGGCCTCCTTCTCCTTCGGGTTGTCCCCGAGGGTAACCGGCGTCAGGAGCCGATTGATGGCATCCTCGACCGGGTTCCAAGGCTGCGAGGGAGTGGAAGTTCCGACCTCGTCCACGCCTCGCTCCCGCGGCCGGCGGGGCTGCGAGCTGGATCCGGCCATCATGACCTCCACGCCGCAAGGTACGGCGGAGGTGCCGCCGCTTGAGCACAGCGGCCCCGCGACAGAGACGATTTCCCTAGGGAAACGCTGCGGGATGGTGGCGATGTAGACGGGGAGACCGCCGAATAGCAGAACGGTGCCGTTTGTCGGGAAGGAAGTCCCGGCGAAGTAGGAGGCATTATCGATGACGCAGTCGAACTTGCCGAGTGTGAGTACCAGGCCGGAGGCCACGCGCTCACCGGCTGAAGTGCGGGGTCCCATGCGGAACGTGACTCCGGTCGAAGCCATTTGCCCCACGGTGGGCGCCAACTGTCATTGCATTGGGAATGGCAGTACCTAAAAAGGTTAGATAGAGGTGTGGGGACTAGCAGGAAAGCTATCGACGGCGTCCGCAGGCGAGATTGGATACGAGCGAGCGTAGCGGGACGCAAGAAGTACCCAGGTTCGGGGCCCTCGTGGTGAGGTAAAACCCCTACTCCTGCCTGATCTGGCTATGTGGAATATACGAGCTACAAGTGCTCCTCGAGCTGTATTCTTTAGCTACTGCCTTAAATGAACTGAGACCAACCCTTTCTACTGAGGCCCTCCCTCTCCTTATATAGGAAGAGAGGCAAGGGTCTCACTGGCTAGTCTGGCTGGCGGGCCCCACAGGCGGGTCCCAGCCGACTAGTCATCTACAGCACCCAGCATGGTGTGTCACATCGGTGTATGAGCGGTATGGCTGTCGTAGGCACAGTGGACGCCGTGCGAGCCCGTCGTCAGCACAGGCCACTGTTCCCCCGTCAGCTACGCCAAGTCTTCGGTATGGGCGGGTGGTTGCCCGTGTTGTCGTCGTACAGGGCGTACCGTGCACTGATGCGCACGTCGTCCTGTCCTTCTGATTGGATCCGGCTATGTTTGTTGTATCCGGCTACCTCTTCATGGTCCGGCTACCGGGTGGTAGCCGGTCCATCCTACCCTGTCCGGCTGCATCTTGGTCAGCCGGAAGAGATCCGACTGTCCTGTTTCTTATTCGGGTGGGGTACCCGGGGATCATCCCCCTGACATATATGGATAGATTGAGGCGCTAATATGGTTGTGCCAGACATACATATATCAGATATTGAAAGGGTTCAATATGGAAACGACAAGAAAGGTTCTTGCCGCATGGAAAGGGTTGTATCAAGATTCAAGTGTTTCGACACTTGGTGAGTAAAATCACATGAAGATTTTGATCGATTATACCGTGATATGTATATATCCAGAATGTCCTATGCTCTAAATGTTATGAGCACATACCAGAATGACTCATAAGATGATCATTGGACGATAGTAAAGGATATTCTTATGATCTTTGGAAGAACTAATAATATGTTATGTATAGGTGACAAATAGTTGCAGATAGTTCATTGTAAAGAGTTACATTGATACTAATTTGTCACAAGATACACATTAATTTATCTCAATTTAGACTATGGGTGGCACAATGTAATGGAAAGTATGTTCCATGATGGATTTGGATGAGTTCCAAAGTTAAGACATTGTGACGGATACTACAACAAATGGCTAAGTATATGATTGCTATAGTAGCAGCGAAGGAGGGCATCTGTGTTAAGTAGTTTGTTATGAAACTAGGTGTGGTTCAAAGTGGGCTAATACTATGAAGATCTATTGTATGACAATAATATCAACATATTTAAACCCGAACGAACTAAATGTCTCACCAAAGGACCAAATTTATACAATGCCATCTCATTTCAGAATGAGTGATGCGTAGAGACGCAAAGACATGCAAATACACATGGACCTGAAACTATCAGATCCGAAGATTATGTTAACCACTAGCAATCGCATATATGCAACATCAGAAAGCCATAGGTGTTCAATACGCAACGCTTTTCAAACTAGATTATTGACTCTAGTGCAAGTGGGAGACTGAAGGGAATATGCCCGAGAGGCAATAATAAAGTGGTTATTATCTTATTCATTGTTTATGATAAATGTTTATTTTGCATGCTATAATTGTATTAATTTGGAAACATTAATACATGTGTGTTTAATGAAGAAAAGGAAAGTTCCTAGTTATGCCTCTCTTATAAACTAGTTCGTTGATTAACAAGATGATCAAGGTTTCCTGATCATGGACATTGGATGTTGTTAATAACGAGGTCACAACATTAGTGGAATGATGTGATGAACATTCATCTGAAGTATAGCATTACGATCAAATTCATTGTGTTTATATTGCTATAACATCATACGAAGTAATTCTAGTCCTTAGACCATGAGATCATGTCGGAAGAGTATCTTGATAACATCAAACGTCACACCGTGAAAGGGTGATTATAAAGGTGGGTTCAGTGCTACGAAAGTGTTATGTAGAGGCTCATGGATCAAGAGTGGGATTTGTCCATCCCGGTTACGGATAGATATACTCTGGGCCCTCTTGGTGATATCACATGGGTTAGCTTGCAAGAAAGTGATGAGATCACTAGAATGTTATATCATGGGGACGAGAAAAGAGTGCATGTCGGCAAAGAGATCAAACTAGGTATGGAGATACCGATGATTGAATCTCGGACATGTAATATATCGCGAGACAAAGGGATTTAGTTACTAGCGTTAAAGGTTCACACGATCACAAGAGTCATCGTTGAATATGTGGAAGTCGGTACGGATCTCTAGGTCTCGCTGCTGATTATTGATCAGAGAGGGGTCTCGATCATATCTGCATTATTCGCGAACCATAGGGTGACACATTTAAGGGATACCGACACCATTTGGAGCAAATATGTTTCAGATAAAGATTTAAGAAAGCATTGGAATTATTTCAATATACACTGAAACTGTTTCGTGTGAAATTGCTGAAATTGGTTCTGCATATAATATTGAAATGTTGCAGGGGGTTGTATGTGAATGTTTGTTAATTAAAGTAATTAACAAAATTCTGAATAAAATTAATAATAGAGTTTTATTAAATGAGAGAGCATTAAATTTGGAGAAATTTAATGCATTTAAAGTGGAGACTTTAAAAGAGAATGTGAAGGGGCATTTTAATGTGGAGGGGGTTACCACCACATGAATGGGGGAGGTGAAGGGTCACCTCCATGGGGCGCCGGCCATGGGAGGGGTACCCTCCCCTCCTCCTATAAAAGGCTACCCCTCTCACCCTTCTTCCACACACCTCCTCGTGAAGGATCTCTCTTCCCCTCTAGTATTTTTCCCCATGGTCTCGAATTAGCGAGATACATGTTCCCGGTGGCTTTATGTGGAAAGGAGTTGCTACTTCTGCTGCTTTGCTGGAGCAAGGTACGGAGGTTATCGGGGTAACGAACGTGTGTGCAATCACGGATGCACCGCTGCTTTGCGGTGCTGGACTTGGTGGTGCTGGACTTGCTAGAGCTGGATCTGATGGATGTGCTGGAGCTAGACCTGCTGGACTTCATCACGATCTTGAGATCGGCAAGTGTACGACTACATCATCCACGAGTTCCATCTCGTTAACAAAGCTTTGTTATCTTCGAGGGTAAGTTCTCTATGGATGTATATCCACCCGTTGCTTGTATCTAATAGATAGATCTTGGCGTATAGTTCCCATCGTAGGAATTTTTTTTAGCTATGTTGTGAACCCAACAAGGTCGGCAGATCATGTTGTGATGCGCCAAAAAATCCTCCGTTGTTCATGCATCCCCGACATAGTTATCCCTGGCGGCTTTTTTGCCGCACCAGCGCGAGCGCAACGACTAAGGCTATGCCTCGGCGTCTATAAGCGCCAGCGCTCGAGCTCCGTGTTGTAGTGTTTCTAAGAGAAAGAACTCGGTTTCTTGAATACATAAATTATTTAGCACAAAACTTGTGTTTGCACAAAAATGTAGACACACAGTCTTATTATTCTCCACTAATAAGTACATTGTACAAAAAGTGTCGGACATTTTTTTCTACTCTTCTTTGCTCTCTCTCTCTTCATCCTCGTGTGCCTTCCTCTCCTCTCTCTCTGCGATCGAGCAGTGTCATTGCGGCCAGTAACATCCCATCTTCTTCATCCTCACATGCTTGAGTTACACGCAGGCTGCCGACCTCCGAGCTGCATTCGTAGTCCTCGCCTCAGTTCACTCGCATGTGTCCTGTGTAGTAGAACACATCAGTTCATAGCAATGCAGTTCAAGAAAAGAGAAGATAAAAACCCATAAAGTTCTAAAGAGGGGCATTGGACATATATAGAGCTATAGACATCCCTGGGAAGGGACAATAGGATGATGGGAGATGGTCACCTTTGAGGAAGAGGGTCGGCTTCTCACCCTATCAGCTGCATCTGCTTGCCCGCCTAATCGTGTACGTGGACGGACCTGGATCAAAGAAAGTACCCAGAATCAGCCAAAAATAGTGGGGGAGGGGCATTAGATAGAGGGACTGTCATGGGCATACCATGATGGAAGCAGGAAGCCATGGCCGTGGTCAACCCTCACATCACCATCCTCTATGCCTCAAGGTTGCATTAGATAGAGGGAGCGTCACATGCATAGCATGGTGGACGCGGGAAGCCGTGGCCATGGTCGACCCTCACGTCACCGTCCTCTACGCCTCAAGATTTACATGGCCTGGAGGGGAACAAATGGGAGGTCATTAGAACTCAATCCATTGGGGATAAAATTGTATAATGAATAGGAAGAGCTAACTTTGTTTCGAAACTTGATGATGTGCGACGTTAGATATGCGCTTCTTCAGTGCGCATGTCGTGTGCACCTTTGCATGGGGGACACGCATGTCCACCGCTCGACATGGAACCCTCTGAACTAGTTGTCGTCTCTCGAGGGAGAAAGAGAGGAGGTGAGGTAGGTGAGGGAGATAAATTGGAGGAGGGTAGGAGGACGTATGTACCAAGCATGGGCATTGACCTATGTTCGGTTGCTGGTGCTCGGTCTGTCCGGCGGCTGCTACAGAGAAAGAAGGAGCAAACTGTGCGGCGGTGGCGAGGCTGCAGGCCCTAGGGTCAGCAGCGTCTTATTTTGTAGAGAGGGGGGAGGAGTGTGATAGGGGAGCGAAATCAAGGTAGTAGTAAGAGTATCTAGGTGGGCTGACTTACATCGAGCAGTATTCCCGATAGCACGCTTGCATCGCTCACGCCCACTCGCCAATGACAGTAGGCGCAAGGCGGCGGAGAGAAGAGCCATCGACATCCTTCATCCTTTCATGTCCTATGAAGTGTGTCCGCTTCTTATCGCACGTAAAGGTGTCCACCCGTGCACGTCATCACAAGCATCGCCAACAGCGGGTGTCCTCACCGTACCGACGCATGCGTATGACGACGAGGATGATCGGAAGCATGACGTGCGCAGGAGAGGAAATGACCTAGTTAACGCAATGTGTATTCAAATAACCGAGAGAACTGTTGTATACTAGATGCGACTCTCACTAAAACCTCACGTTAGCGGGACCTCGATGAGGAATACCGCTGACAACTGAGGTAGCACCCACGAGAACCCGCGTAAGACTAGAGTCTATGTTGTCAGCTCGGGTACTAACATGAACGCTCCTGTGCTTTAGAATGACCGTGTGTGAGAACTTGCGTCGTGACGTCTACTGTCTAGGCTTCTAGATCGACATGGAACGGGACCCAAGACCGCGAGAAACCATGCGCAGCATGAACCATGCGCGGCATGGGCCATAGGGCTACATCGGCTCTAGACGGGCCCCACATCCACAAGAAACGCAGCCAACATTGGATCACGATGTCACGTCGGCTCTCAGCGGACCCCATGTTCCAGAGAAACTGTAGCCCGCACAGGCTCACAATGCCACTGCGGCTCTTGGTGGGTTGTACGTCGGCGAGAAACCATGTCTGGCATAGGCTCATAGCGCCGCCCTTGATGACGAAGCCGGTGAACTCCTCGTCGCGAAGCGGCTGACTAATAGAGGTCTGCGTGATAGCCAGTACCTTGATCTTGTTGAAGTAGGTCGTGGTGGAGGAGTCCAGCTTCTTGATGTCAACGAGCTCGCTGCGAAGAGCCATCGAACTGGAGGTGGAGACCTAGGCAAAGGCATGCTCTAGGGTCATCTAGGCGTCCATGGAGGTGGCAGCGAAGAGGCAGAGGCCGGCGACCCCATCGCCCAGGGGACCCTGGATGGCGGAGAGGATTGCCTGGTCCTGCTGCACCCACACACGGTGTTCCGAGTTGATAGCCGGACCGTGGATGGTGGCGATGACCTGCGGAGGACACGGCAGGGAACCATCGACATACCCAAGGAGGGAGCGGCTGCGGAGCAGCGATAGTACCTTGGCGCGCCAGAACAAGTTGTTGTCCGGCGTGAATCGGATGATGATCAGGTTGTCGAAGTGGAACGACCCGGAGGGCGCGGCGTCAGCAACCGAGGCAGCGGGCGTCGGGGGCCGCGGCCGCGGGCGGGACGTCGAGGGCCCCCAAGGCCGCCGGGAAGATGGCGAGTGTCAGGAATGAGCCGGTGGAGGCGGCGGGTGGCACCGCGGGCTGGACCGTCGTCGTGGCAACGGAGAGTGCAGGCACGGGAGACGGCGGGATCGGAGCCGAGAACATGGATCCCACGACGGTGGTGTCGAAGAATTGGGGCACCGACGGAGTGAGATCATGAGGCGGAAGGTTGAGGAGGGCAGCAAGCGACATGGGGATAGACCCGGAGTTAGCGGCAACCGAGGCGAAAGCGGACATGGCGACGGCGGCGACAGCGGGTGAGGTAGGGGAGGACCTAGGTTAGGCTGATACCATATAAGACGTAATGTTTTTGGGAACCGGCTCAACCCTTTATGGGGTGGCCTATCACATACATACATACATATATATATATATATGTATATATATATAGGACATATTCATACTACACCCGGGTGTAACTACACCCACACGTGTTTCACACTATATAGGCAGTATCTACCATACCGGAAGGTATGTACGCGTAGTATGAAGTATATAAAAATATTTGGGCAGTATATATACTATTTTTTTTGGTAGTACGTAATTTTTATTCACATACTCCTTTTGTACGTACAAATATGACGGTATTTACATATATAGTTTAAACTATGGGTGCACTTACAATTTTTTCACCTAACTTGCTTGTAAGTATCTTAGATATAGTATATGAACATACTCAAATAGATAAAGTATTACAAATACTTCCGTAAGATAGTATATGAGAGGTGGGTGTAATTACACCCGGGAGTAAGAAGTATTTTTTCTATATATATATATATATATATATATATATACCAATCTTATACCAATACGAATATGGATTGGTACTATACAATACAAAGTCTAACACAGCATGTGGTCAGTTGGTAATCCCAATCCTTGGTCAACTCCTGTCCTCCCCGGCCTCCATAAAGTCGTACTCCATTTCCGCTCCTGTGCAGTCTCACGGCCCCTCCTACTCCTTCCCGAAGCACCATGAGGTCGTTGTCTATGGCGACCGCGACGATCTTCATCGCCGCCTTTGTCCTCCTCGCCGTCCAGGACGGCCATTGCGCGAAACTGTGCATGGACTCGTGTAAGCCGTCTATCTCTTGCAGTTTGTATGTGTCGTTTGTCCCAACAGTTTGTGATCATTATTGTGCTTCAATCATGTCCACCACCAGCGTTCCCGAGGTCGGTCAACGGGTCCCTCTCCTTCTGCGGCTACAACGGCACCGCCTGCTGCAACGCGACGGACGACACCGCCGTCCAGAAGCAGTTAGCCGCCATGAACATCTCCGGCACGCCGTGCGGCAACCTCGTCAAGTCCATCCTGTGCGCGGTATGGTCTCTTCGCTCCCGGTTGTGGATTGAGTTTCCACCAAGGCTCCTCCGCTGATGCAATGGGGATTCTTTCTTGTGGTGCGGTCGCAGAGATGCAACCCGTACGCCGGCGAGCTGTTCACCGTCGAGACGAGCCCCCGGACGGTGCCGCTGCTGTGCAACTCCACCGGCGCGGCGAGCCGAGTGAGCGGCGTGGCCGCTGCTACGGGATACTGTGCGGATGTGTGGGACACCTGCAAGGACGTGTCCATCCCCGGGTCGCCGTTCCAGCCGCCCAAGGGAGGCCCGTCGGCGCCGAAGCTCACGGAGGTGTGGCAATCGGAGGGCGACTTCTGCGGCGCGCTGGGCGGCGAGTCCATCTGCTTCGACGGCGTGGGCGCGGCGTTCAACGCGACCCGCGTGGTGCCGCCCGTGAACGGCATGTGCCTGGAGCGCGTCAGCAACGGGTCGTACCTCAACATGGCGGCGCACCCGGACGGCTCCAACCGCGTGTTCCTCAGCAACCAGGCCGGCAAGGTGTTCCTGGCAAGCGTGCCGCCGCATGGCTCCGGAAAGCAGCTGGAGCTGGACCTGACCAACCCGTTCCTCGACATCACCGACGAGGTGCACTTCGACAACGAGTTCGGTCTCCTCGGCATGGCCTTCCACCCGGACTTCGCCAAGAACGGCCGCTTCTTCGTCTCCTACAGCTGCGACAAGACGCAGTCGGCGTCGTGCTCCGGCCGGTGCGCGTGCAACTCCGACATCGGCTGTGACCCCTCCAAGCTCGGCGCCGACAACGGCGCGCAGCCGTGCCAGTACCAGAGCGTCATCGCGGAGTACACCGTCAATGCCTCGTCCGGCTCACCATCAACGGTAATAAACACACACATACGCGACCGCTGCGCTGATCGAACCTTGTAGTACAAACAAACTTTGCGTGCTGATCTCAGGCCACCTCCGCGAACCCCACGGAGGCGAGGAGGATCATGACGCTCGGGCTGCCGTTCACGACACACCACGGGGGGCAGATCCTCTTCAGCCCGGCCGACGGCTACATGTACTTCATGATGGGCGACGGCGGCAGCGTGGGCGACCCGTGGAACTTCGCGCAGAACAAGGGGACCCTGCTCGGGAAGATCATCCGGATCGACGTCAACGACATGCCAAGTAATCAGACTAGAAACTCAGTTTATCACTATTACTTGAGAACAAAGTTTGTCCAATTTTAAAACCATCAAAATTCCTTAATTGAAAGAAAGAACATCATCCCCCTTAATTAACGATTCGGAAATGTCTGACAAAATTCATGGGACCTGCGAAGTTCCATTGTGAGATGAAAATTCCATATAGAATTTCGTCAGAATTTCTTTTGTGTTCTGGTAGGCGCCTGCTGATAGTCAGGGATCATCATCATGTTCAGGTTCAAATTTATTTACCAGAATCTGCAGAAATTCATAATCGAACTGTGTACTACTACCTGCAGGTGGTAACAGCACCCCCGGCTGGGGAAACTACGGCATCCCCAAGGACAACCCCTTCTCCATGGACCCAAGTGTCGCGCCGGAGGTCTTCGCCCTCGGCTTCAAGAACCCGTGGCGCTGCAGCTTCGACTCCGGCAAGCCGTCCTACTTGTTCTGCGCCGACGTCGGACAGGTATAGACCTTGTTGCCATCCTCGTCACACTGCATTTTTGGTTCACACATGCATGAGATCGCCGGCCGTGACAATGAACATCATCCCCGGCGTGTGCAATTTCTTGCAGTCTTCGTACGAGGAGGTGTCCCTGGTGGTGAATGGCGGGAACTACGGGTGGCGCGTGTTCGAAGGCCACCAGCCGTACCCGGCGCTGTCCACCCCCGGCGGGAACACCTCTGCCGATTCTATCAACGCCATCGCTCCCGTCATGGGCTACTCCCACAACACCGTCAACAACAACGTCGGCTCCGCCTCCGTCATCGGCGGCTACGTCTACCGCTCCATGACCGACCCCTGCCTCAACGGCAGGTAATGGCTAATGGAATAGTTAAACAAACACCTCCATCTCACCCATCACCTCCGTCATCCGGTGGCATCGAATGGCGCCATGGCGAGCGTTCGATGATGTTCTTCTTGATTCATTGAGCGGTGTCCTACTACCTGCAGGTACGTCTACGCGGACCTGTACGCGCAGGCCATGTGGTCGGCGCTCGAGACCCCGCAGGACAGCGGGGTGTACAACCAGACGCTGCTGACGTTCGGCTGCTCCAAGACGTCGCCGATCCCGTGCGACTTCACGGCCAAGAGCCCTCTGCCGTCGCTGGGCTACATCTTCTCCTTCGGCGAGGACAACGCCAAGGACTTATACCTGCTCACCAGCAAGGGCGTGTACCGGGTGGTCGACCCCAGCAGCTGCAACTACGCCTGCCCGATCAAGAGCTCCGCGTCGGAAGGGACACCGCCGCCCGCTGCGTCACCGAGCTCGGCATTCAGAGCGCGGAGTCCCACCATGGCGACCATGCTGTTGGTGGGAGTGCTACTTGTCTTGCTGAGCTTGGGCTTTTGAGAAGTACTACTGTTCGTTTTGAAATTCAGAATGTATCGTTGTGGAGTTTTGACGGTATATATTTCGGGTAATTCGTGAGCGTGTGTTACTCCGGCCGTGTTGTCATCAAAACTATCTACTCATGTAATTATTATTATTATTTTTTATTATTATTTTTGGCTGTATTTATCAATATATAATAATTCAATTATTACTGCTTGAAAACCTGATAGCGAGAAAAAATCTCTAACTGTTTGCAAAATCGACTGAATTTTTGTGATTTGTCTGCTGCGCAAGAGGGAACTATGGTAGGATATATGCTAGAGATGATTTTGCATCTTCATGGTTTGGTGTCCAAGTTAGCGCTGCTCGGGGACTCATGACGAGGCTGATGTCCTCATCCAGAAACATCAAGTGCTGCATCAAGTGGATCTGATATAGAAGATGTGGTCGAGGGCAACACTCATAGATCTGAATCCTCTGCATCAAATGGATCCGATATGGAAACATCTGAACCTGTGATCTGTATGACGAATGTGGCGATGGCACCTCCACTTCCAGGAGGAGCAGTAGAAGATGCCACCATAATCCAGTATTCCGATATGGATCTTCTCAACCAAAGATAAATGAAACACGCGACACTCAAAACTCACAGGAAGTTGATGAATATATTACAATGGAAGAAAATGTGGAGTCTGCCCAGTCACAAGACTGGCGACGAGCACATGCTAGGAGCATCCCTAGCAGATCCCTCACATCCCTGACCCGGATATCCGGTACCGAGGGAGCGGAATAACAGTTTTCCGGTTCTAAAACTTGCGGGACAGGACAAATGCGGCGAAAGCATACTGGATATTTAAAAATTGAATTTTCGGGAGTTCTGCAGCAACAGGTACATCACGAACACAACGAGTTCAACACGCACTAGTTCATAATTGCACATAGGGGATCTGAAAATTTACATGCAGCAACAGCCTAAAACCTAACCCCAACTAAGGGCCAAAAGGTGGTAGTTGGGTTGCTTCTCTCCATCTCTCCCATGCACTCCTGGTGCCTCCCACCCATCCTTCCCTGCAACAGCCGCATCGCTATTCCATGCAACGCCGACAACTATGCCGAAGCTTCCTAGATCCCACGACGGTGGTTGTGGCCATGGAGGAGGTCGAGGGTGCGGGGCGGCTGAGGGCGAGGTAGAGGCCCGCCACCCGTACAGATGGCATAATAACTTTGGATTTTGTCTTGTCCAATTCCGAGAATATTCATTTTCTGACTTCTTAGAACCAAAAACAGTAGAAAACAGGCAGCTGACACTGTGGCTCTTGTTAATAGGTTAGTCCAAAAAATCATATGAAAAGTACTCCAAAGTGTGGAAAAAACACAAGAAAGTAGATAAAACCAAGCATGGAACATAAAAAATTATAGATACATTTGCAATGTATCAACATCCCCAAGCTTAACTCCTGCTCGTCCTCGAGTAGGTAAGTGATAAAAAGAAAGAATAATTTTTGAGGTGACATGCACCATCATAAACTTGATCAAAGTATTTGTAAAACATTCAAAACTGGGATCATAGTACTTTAATTATAACATGAAAGACAAAGTTCTAGCAATAAGACAAAGAAACTATGATGCAACATGAAAATGCACAAACAAAAGATTCATAAATAACAATGCTTTGTAAGATGTTTGTTTGTTTCACATAAAGAAAACATAGCATAGTGGCATTCAACTTGTCCCTCATAGAGTAGCACATATAAATGCATAGGACACCTTCAAAGTTTATAAGAGTGACTAGATACAAATAGTTTAAAACAAGCAATATCAAGGTATGCATCAATCAACAAGTCTTGGGACAATGCACATGGAACTAAGAATGGCCACTATGCTCTCAAAGTAAGTGCATAAAGATAGAAGGTGGAGACTCAATATATAAGTGGAAGATAAGCCTTCATAGAAGGAAGTAGAGATTCAAATCTCATAAAGAGCTTCTAAAAATTATGGTACTTAATAGCTTTCAGCTCTCATTGACCCCATCATAAGCATCTTGAAGGTGATTAAGGTTAAAGTTAACAAACTATGGTGTACATGCTTAACGAAGTATAACTATGGCATACGCAAAGTTTTTCAAACTAGATTATTGACTCTAGTGCAAGTGGGAGACTGAAGGGAATATGCCTGAGAGGCAATAATAAAGTGGTTATTATCTTATTCCTTGTTTATGATAAATGTTTATTTTGCATGCTATAATTGTATTAATTTGGAAAAGTTAATACATGTGTGTTTAATGAAGAAAAGGAAAGTTCCTAGTTATGCCTCTCTTATAAACTAGCTCGTTGATTAACAAGATGATCAACGTTTCCTGATCATGGACATTGGATGTTGTTAATAACGAGGTCACAACATTAGTGGAATGATGTGATGAACATTCATCCGAAGTATAGCATTACTATCAAAGTCATTGTGTTTAATCCTAGTCCTTAGACCATGAGATCATGTCAATCACTAACACTAGAAGAGTATCTTGATAACATCAAACGTCTCACCGTGAAAGGGTGATTATAAAGGTGGGTTCAGTGCTACGAAAGTGTTATGTAGAGGCTCGTGGATCAAGAGTGGGATTTGTCCATCCCAATTACGGATAGATATACTCTGGGCCCTCTCGGTGATATCACATTGGTTAGCTTGCAAGCAAGTGATGAGATCACTAGAATGTTATATCACGAGAACGAGAAAAGAGTGCATGTCGGTAAAGAGATTAAACTAGGTATGGAGATACCGATGATCGAATCTCGGACATGTAATATATCATGATACAAAGGGATTTGGTTACTAGCGTTAAAGGTTCACACAATCACAAGAGTCATCGTTGAATATGTGGGAGTAGTACGGATCTCCAGGTCCTGCTGCTGATTATTGATCAGAGAGGGGTCTCGATCATGTCTGCATTATTCGCGAACTGTAGGGTGACACACTTAAGGGATACCGACACCATTTGGAGCAAATATGTTTCAGATAAAGATTTAAGAAAGCGTTGGAATTATTTCAATATACACCGAAACTGTTTCAGGTGAAATTGCTGAAATTAGTTCTGCATGTAATATTGAAATGTTGCAGGGGGTTTTATGTGAATGTTTGTTAATTAAAGTAATTAACAAAATTCTGAATAAAATTAATAAAAGAGTTTTATTAAATGAGATAGCATTAAATTTGGAGAAATTTAATGCATTTAAAGTGGAGACTTTAAAAGAGAATGTGAAAGGGCATTTTAATGTGGAGGGGGTTACCACCACATGAATGGGGGAGGTGAAGGTTCACCTCCATGGGGCGCCGACCATGGGAGGGGTAGCCTCCCCTCCTCCTATAAAAGGTCACCCCTCTCATCCTTCTTCCACATACCTCCTCGTGAAGGATCTCTCTCCCCCTCTAGTATTTTTCCCCATAGTCTCGGATTAGCGAGATACATGTTCCCGGTGGCTTTATCTGGAAAAGAGTTGCTACTTCCGCTGCTTTGCTGGAGCAAGGGACAGAGGTTATCGGGGTACTGAACGTGTGTGCGATCACGGATGCACCATAGCTTTGCGGTGCTGGATTTGGTGGTGCTGGACATGCTGGAGCTAGATCTGATGGATGTGCTGGAGCTAGACCTGCTAGACTTCATCACGATCTTGAGATCAGCAAGTGTACGACTACATCATCCAAGAGTTCCATCTCATTAACAAAGCTTTGTTATCTTCGAGGGTAAGTTCTCTATGGATGTATATCCACCCGTTGCTTGTATCTAACAGATAGATCTTGGCGTATAGTTCCCATCGTAGGAAATTTTTGTTTTCTATGCTGCAAACCCAACAAGGTCGGCAGATCATGTTGTGATGCGCCAAAAAATCCGCCATTGTACATGAATCCCCGATATAGTTATCCCTGACGGCTTTTTTGCCGCACCAGCGCGAGCGCAGCGACTAAGGCTATGCCTCGGCCTCCATAAGCGTCAGCGCTCGAGCTCCATGTTGTAGTGTTTCTAAGAGAAAGAACTCGGTTTCTTGAATACATAAATTATTTAGCACAAAACTTGTATTTGCACAAAAATGTAGACACATAGTCTTATTATTCTCCACTAATAAGTACATTGTACAAAACAAGTTGGACATTTTTTTCTACTCTTCTCTCTCTCTCCATCCTCGTGTGCCTTCTTCTCCTCTCTCTCTCTTGGCGATCGAGCCGTGTCATTGGGGCCAGTAACATCCCATCTTCTTCATACTCACATGCTTGAGTTACACGCAGGCTGCCGACCTCCGAGCTGCATTCGTAGTCATCGCTTCAGTTCACTCGCATGTGGCCTGTGTAGTAGAACACATCAGGTCATAGCAATGCAGTTCAAGAAAAGAGAAGATATAAACCCATAAAGTTCTAAAGAGGGGCATTGGACATATATAGAGCTATAGACATCCCTGGGAAGGGACAATAGGATGATGGGAGATGGTCACCTTTGCGGAAGAGGGTCGGTTTCTAACCCTGTCAGCTGCATCTGCTTGCCCGCCTAATTGTGTACGTGGACGGCCCTGGCTCAAAGAAAGTACCCAGAATCAGCCAAAAATAGTGGGGGAGGGGCATTAGATAGAGGGAGCGTCATGGGCATACTATGATGGAAGCAGGAAGCCATGGCCGTGGTCGACCCTCACATCACCGTCCTCTATGCCTCAAGATTGCGTTAGATAGAGGGAGCATCACATGCATAGCATGATGGACGCGGGAAGCCATGGCCATGGTCGACCCTCATGTCGCCGTCCTCTACGCCTCAAGATTTACATGGCCTAGAGGGTAACAAATGGGAGGTCATTAGAACTCAATCTGTTGGGGATAAATTTGTATAATGAATAGGAAGCGCTAACTTTGTTTCAAAACTTGATGATGTGTGACGGTAGATATGCGCTTCTTCAGTGCGCCTATCGTGTGCACCTTTGCATGGGGGACACGCTTGTCCACCGCTCGACATGGAACCCTCTGAACTAGTTGCCGTCTCTCGAGGGAGAAAGAGAGGAGGTGAGGTAGGTGAGGGAGATAAATCGGAGGAGGGTAGGAGGACGTATGTACCAAGCATGGGCACTGACCTATGCTCGGTTGCTGGTGCTCGGTCTGTCCGGCGCTGCTGCAGAGAAAGAAGGAGCAAACTGCGCGGCGACGGCGAGGCTGCAGGCCCTAGGGTCATCGACGTCTTATTTTGTAGAGAGGGAGGGAGGAGTGTGATAGGGGAGCGAAATCAAGGTAGTAGTAAGAGTATCTAGGTGGGTTGACTTACATCGAGCAGTATTCCCGATAGCACGCTTGCATCACTCACTCCCACTCGCCAATGACAGTAGGCGCAAGGCAGCGGTGAGGAGTGCCATCGACATCATTCGTCCTTTCATGTCCTATGAAGTGTGTCCGCTTCTCGTCGCACGTAATGGTGTCCACCCGCGCACGTCATCACAAGCATCGCTTGCAACAGGTGTCCTCACCGTACCGACGCATGCATATGATGACGAGGATGATCGGAAGCATGGCGTGCGCAAGAGAGGAAAGGACCTAGTTAACGCAATGCGTATTCAAATAACCGAGAGAACTGTTGTATACTGGATGCGACTCTCACTAAAACCTCACGTTAGCGGGACCTCGAGGAGGAATACCGCTGACAACTGAGGTAGCACCCACGAGAACCCGCGTAAGGCTAGAGTCTATGTTGTCAGCTCGGGTACTAACATGAACGCTCCTGTGCTTTAGAATGATCGTGTGTGAGAACTTGCGTTGTGACGTCTACTGTCTAGGCTTCTAGATCGACATGGAACGGGACCCAAGACCGCGAGAAACCATGCGCGACATGGGCCATAGGGCCACATCGGGCCTAGACGGGCCCCACATCCACAACAAACGCAACCGACATTGGATCACGATGTCACGTCGGCTCTCAGCAGACCCCATGTTCCAGAGAAACCGTCGCCCGCAAAGGCTCAAAATACCACTGCGGCTCTTGGTGGGTTGTACGTCGGCGAGAAACCATGTCTAGCATAGGCTCGCAGCGCCACATCGGCTATCGGTGGGCCCCACGACCGCGAGAAACTGTAGCCAGCATGGGCTCACGGCACCACGTAGTATCTCGACAGGCCCCGACACCCAGCGGATGCGGAGGCGTGTCGCACCGAAAGCACCTCGCATAGACCGCGATACTACCCCAAGACGCTAATCACGGGCCTAAGGAGTGCGCACGGTCCACCGTCCTGCGACGTGGGGTACGACGGCATGCAGTACACCCGTCCGCGGTATGAAATCTTTTGCCCTAGCCCACAAGAGGTCCCGCCTCATGGGATAGTAGGGCTCCGATGCGACATCATCGTGTATCCTTCTCGATGTCCATCCCATGGCCGAAAATAATCGGGACGACATGGATATCAGTTTGAGCCGAAATAATCTAGCGCTATTATATACTCCTAATAAATTATGTTTTTAGCTATTATTATTTAATTGCTTTTAGTATTTTTTCACTTTTTATAAATTTCTTGAATTATTTAATGGCTGCAATTGACTACTTCTGGAGTTTTGAAAGTTCTACATAGAAAGTATTTTTGAACAACTCTGAGAAAAATCATAGGTTAGACTTTAGCATGGAGAAGGAACCTCATCAAAGGACACATGCATGAGGGCCCTAAGGGCCGAGAAAGGTCATGCGACGTGGCCTAGGGGGTGGCCATGCCACCTACCCTTGTGGGACCCACAGAGGATTCAAGCTGTAAGGAAAGTGCCGCAATCCTTCGTCTTCCTCCAAAACTTAACCAAGTACTCTTCAAAAACAATGCCTGTGCTCTCTCAATGCCCTATTTTGATCTACAAATTTGGGTAGCCATTTGCAAATCCCTTTGGTGGAATTTCTCCTTGGTATGTGACTCATGCACCCATCAAATTTATTTTTGACTTAATGCTTTGTATTAATATAAAATTGCAGCCCTTGGTGCCGTTGCTTATGCACGAGAAATCCATGATTTTAAATTTTCCAAGTTGTTTTGATGCATAGTATTGCTAGGAAAATCCCCATGAACACCTAGAACTTGCAATAACTTGCTACATCTAATTGTTTAGTTGTTTTATTTAAGTTGTAGCAAGGTAACTATGAGTAGCAGCAAGGGAAAGGGGATCATGAGCCTCTTAACAAGTAGGCCTAAGCACTCTTCCAATCAAGGTTGCACTCAACTATGATGAGCATCAAGAATGGGAAGATGATATGTGCTATAAAAGTGAAGCTTTAAGGGAGCTATGCACCAAGTGGCAATATCCTTTCATACTCCAAAGTTGGAGTATGGGTGCTGATTCACCTTTTATCGCACCACGGGTTTGATTGGCTTTGCTTACAATGAAGCTTAAACTTATGAAGAATTGAGTAGGGAGTTTCTCTCCACCTTCAGATTTGATTATAAAAGGAAAAAAAAAGGATAAAATCACCTTTGATGTTAAATTTATGATGAGGGTCAAGTGCTTAATCATGTATTTAGACCACTTTTGCAAAGTCTTCCATCTTCCAAACAATGGTAACTCAGAAAAAAATTCCCACGGAATCTAATAATGCACTAACAAATTCTAGAAATATGTTAGTGTGGATGTGCTAGAGGAAATACATAGGGGAAAAATTAATCATATTCACCACCCTAGCTTATGTTATTTTTTTTTGCATTCTTAGATACGGGTTTCATTGCTAGGGATAAATCCACTACTTCCAGAGGACCTATTCTTTATTTTCGTAAGTGTGCAAAAGAAGGAACTCAACCTACTTATAATTTGGGGGTTATGATAGGTAGAACTTTTTCTTATGTTGTTACACATAATGCGTCCACACCCCTTTGTTGTGGTGTCATAGCCATAATGGGTTCTGATTACATACAAGGGCCCATGGATTTTGATGATAGGAATATGGGGACTCTCTTGCTAGTGGGTCTAACAAACTTGATGCTGACATTTATCGTAACATGGGTATATTGGACTGGTATGGCTGTTTTGTTATGTATAGGTACATTATACTAAGCGGGGAGATTAGAACACCATGCACCTTCCCAAGATTGAGTACTTCGACCAGGCTACACATACGTGGAAATTAAAGAAGATATGCTCTAGAGGCAAATAATAAAGGGTGTTTATTATAATATCTCATTAGTTCATAATAGTTTCATCTTGTGTTATAACTGTATCAGTCAAAAACATTGATACACCTATTGTATGTAAACAAACCAACAGTCCCTAGTAGCTTCTATTCAACTAGTTCATTGGACAACTGATGATCAAGGTTTCCTGATCATTGTGCATTTATGCTAGTTGACAATAAGGTCATGTCATTAGTGAATGATGTTATGGACATTACGCATATTAGTATTGCAACATAATCAAGTCACAGAGTTCACGTTGCAATAATTAGAAATGAAGTATCCTAATCCTTAGACCGTGAGATCTTGTTTAATCACTGTCACCCGTGGCTGCTTTGACTACATCAATCATCACACCATAGCAGGGTGATCATAAAGATGTATGTTGGGTATTCTAGAGGGGCACGTTGAGGCGCATGTATCAAGATCGATATTTGTTCTCTCGCGTGACGGAAATATACATGGCCCACTCAGTGAGATTACATCCATAAATGTTGCGTAACATGTGACTAGGTCACAGGGATGGAATATCATAGAATGAGTAAAATAGCACTTGTGGGTAGCAAGATTGAACAAGGTATAGTGATACCGATGGTCAGGTCTTGGACAAGTTGAGTATCAAAGTAAGAAAGGGAAATGGACTCAACATTTCTGATTCAAACGACAATAGACATCGTGGAATGCACATGGGCCACTATGGGCATCCCGGTCCCGCTATTGATCATTGATATCAGAGAGGTCTCGATCATGTCTGTGACATTTCCAAACTGTAGGGTAACACACCTAAGGGTGCGATGACAATCGAAGATCATTTTGGATATGATGGAATCATCGAAATAAGAAAGAGAGCATCAGAACTGTTCCGAGAAAGAATGGAATCGTTCTGGATGGATCCGAAGTCGTTCGGAATGGACCAAAAGGTGTTTCGGGTCAAGAGGGATTTATTAATATGTATTTATATATTAGTTATTGTAATTGATATTAAATAAATATTTATTATTAAATTTATGGGGAAACTTCCCAGACCAAAACCCCCAAAGGGGAAAAGGCCCAAGAGGGCAAGCCGCCTGGGAAAAGGGGGCAGACGTTGTCGCCGCTGGCCATGGGTCATCGCGTGGGTGGGGCCCACCAACCGCTGCGCCACCTCTGGTCGTGCATGCGCCAGGACCACTCGGCCGGCGGACGCCTCCCTCCTCCCACGCGCCACCTCCTCCCCTTGTTTAGTCCCACCCCGGGACTTGGGAGAAAGGGGTCTCCCTTTTCCCCTATATAAGGAGGGGCATAGGGGTGGGAAAGAACACAAAGAAAATTGGGATTTTCTCTGAGGCATTTTTCCTTAGAGAATTTCTCTCTTTCTCTCTCTCTCTCTCTCTCTCTCTCTCTCTCTCTCTCTCTCTCTCTCTCTCTCTCTTCTCGCTTGCAACTATGGCCCCGAGGTAAGGCTTCGTGTTCAAGGGAGTGCTTTGTTGCGTCATGGTGTCATGCTATATATATTCCAACTAGAAGATCCACTTCCGCACTCACGGCAGGGATCAGTGAGCCGGAGGTCATCATCATACACCGGACGTGTGCGAAACCACAGAGGTGTTGCCATTAGTGGCACCTAGGCTGTCGTGCAAGAACTAGGGGTGACTTGCGAGGATCTTCGCGGCCTTGTGGTCAGCTATGGTCTCGGCTACTTCATCCATGTTCCCCTCAGAACGTTAAGCGCTTTCGGTCTTCAAGGGTATGTTACCCGAAACCTTCTCCGTTACAGCCTTTACTCATAGATAGATCTTGGCAATTGGGTGTTGTGCTAGTCATGAAAAATTTGTGTTTTCTGCTACCGAACCCCTTCAGAAACAACTTGTTGTTGATGTTTCACAGTGGGATTCTATGTCCGAGCCTACATCTGAGTACGATGAGGCTGGGCCAAGTTGGTCCGGCTGGAGATACTAGCCATCATCCAAGCTTGGGAGAGTATGATTTCTTTCCCTTCATTATTTATATGATGGTCATGTTGTTTTAGTTGTAGCCTTTACGCTTTAGTTTTATTTGAGTCTTAGTTAATTATAAAAACGAAAACCACAAAAGATTTCTACTTTGTTGTTTCTAGCTTGTTGTTTGCTTCAATTATGCCAAAAATATTTCTATTATTTTAGCCCCTTTACCTTCTCGTTATTTATTTGATGATCTAAAACATAAAACAACAAAAATATGTTCACCTTGCTTGATGATAATGCTAAATAAATGGAGTGTTGATTCTGCACATCATTATTCACTATTTGATTTTTTTATTTTTCTGTAACTCTGAAAAATCTGAAAATCATACAGCTACTACAAATTTTCATTATCTACATGCACAAAAATTGGCTAAAATTCTGGACATCTTCAAGTGGGGGAAAAACTAAACGTCTTGTAGTAGCAGTTTTTCTTGACAAATGTTGATTGCTATTTCTAAAGGGGCATACATGAGCTTAAAACTGATCTCTTATGAACTTAATGATATCTTCTGAATGATGACCACTTTTCAACTCCCCTAAAACTCTCTAGTGGAATTTATTTGATGATAATCATGTAGAGCATTATCGATCATTTTATCACAAAATGAAGTCTAGCATAAACCAATTTACATTTGATAATTTCTATACTAAATGTGAATGTGTTGTGTAGTTTCAGTTGGGAAGAGGAAGAGCAACAATGATGAATCAAGGTGTATGGATTGATAAAATGGGTATGACACCTTAATCCCATTTATGTATGTGATTTAATAATAAGTAGTGCTTGCAAGATGGTTTTATTAATGCTTAGGGAATTGGTAGCGAAACTTTATTTTGTTTTTGTTCTTCTAGTTATGCACAGTCATAATTTGGATACTATCATATAATTTATATTTAGCCATACTATTGAAGGAATTGTAGCTCTAGATAAAGGTCTTCGCATGCCATTATACTTGTGTTGTGAGTGTGGCACGCATTCAATGATGAATTTATATTCTTGTCTATCTTTGAAATATTATGGTTAATGTTGGTGTCATTCCAGCCTTTAAAATTGTGAATCTCATCGCTGAATCATATATAATTTGGATTGATAATACCTTTAGGTTACAACTATAGCCTTGTGAGCTTGAAAATACAATTTCGCCAACATGATACAATGTTGGTGGGAGAAAACCCCTAAGCCAAATCCTTGAAGAAGTGGACCTAATGAGTTGGTTATTATTATTATTTTCAAATAAAAAATAATGCAAATTCAAAAGGTAATAAAAGCAGCTTGACTATTAAAGGGATATATCCCTACCACTAATGCAGGACATAAATCTTGAAAGCAAATGTCCTTCTATTTCCTTCCCACCTTAAAGTTATCAACTAAGATGCTAGCAATCCTACTTATATGTTTTTTTTAATTATGAGTGTTCAAATGTTGAGAGATTGAAAGGACACGACATTACCATTTATATTTAGTTTGCAAGAAAGTATAGTGAAATAATAACTTGAAAAGTTATTGAAAGAACCCAAATCCTCAAAACTTCCACTTAAAATATTCAACCAAAAGCGATGTGAAGAGTACTTTGTTGATTGCAACTATAATTTTAATCTTGATTAAATAGCATTGCTAGATTATATCTCTCTTGCGACAGATATAACAATTGGACATTGACAAAATGCATTTTTATTAACACTTTGCTATTCATTAATGATGTCATGTTATAAACACTTGATATTATTAATTTGTCATGCATGCATAGAGCAAAGTTCTTGTCAAAGTATTTTATCACTTCTGCACTGCGTTTGATTGCTTAAGGATAAGCAACAAGCTAAGCTTCGGGTAGCTGCTACATTTGAAATGTATATACTTTTCTAAGTACTTTGCTTAGTGTGTGGCTCAGAAATCTAACCAATATTGAAATAAAACTACTAGATCTAATGTTGTTTTTAGCAAAAAAAACTATCTTTTGACGCATGGAATGATGGAAATAAACTCTATAAAAATTCCATGGAAAGGTTTTATGGAAAATAAGTCATGTGAGTCGAAGAGATGCATCCGGAGCGTTTGGGGCTCCATATAGTACAGGTGGCACATCCTAGGAGGGACTACGCCACCCATGGGATTTTCCATCGAGTGGCATCTCGTGCCCACTTTTCGTGTACCTCCTTATATACCCCCCAAAATCTACCCTACTATAAGGAGAGAGATTTTTGTGAAACAAAGCACCGCCACCACCATGATATTCGTTTATGAGATCAGATTTGTCCTGCTCTCCATGCCAGAGAGGGGGACTTTGACGCCTTCTTCACCACCATCATCACCAAGATCATCTTCATCAACCATGTGCTTACTCTCCATCACCATGAGTGATTAGTTCCCTATAGGCATGTGATCTGGATGGGGATTGGATGAGATTGATCATGTAATAATGCATAGATGTTGAGATTTGAGGTGCTTGTCTTGAAGATATTCGTGTATGCTTGTTGATGCACTTTTAATATGTCTAATACTTGTTACTAGGGCCTGAGTGACATGATTTTAGTCATGGACTTCTATTGCTCCATCATATATATGAGTTTGGTATTTATTTGCAAAGTATATCACCTGTTATTTTGTTGAACTTGTGAACTCTAAAGTGATAGTTAGGGAAAACAAGGGGGTATGTTATAATTTGAGGATTGTGTGTGTTCATGGAGTGTTAATGTATTGTTCCAAGCTATTTTAAAGGGTAGATGTTGGGATATACTTTCCGAGTATACCCACTGCTACTCACTGACCAGGGTGGCCCACTTTCGGGTTAGAACTTTGCTCCACAGGCGGCCCGGTCAGGGAAAGACGACGGACGCCCATCCGAGTACAGGAAGGCCTAGAAGACTTACCGACTTAGGCATGTAGTTAGACTTGTAATCCAAGTTCTCCTCTGTACCAACTCTGTATCATAGCCAGATAGGTTTCTCCTATAAACCCTAGGTTGTATGACTATAAAGACGACCTTGGGGCTAGCCTTTAGGGCACGATAGATAACAATCATCACAACTCACACAGGCGATATTGATCCTTGTAATCCTATGCAAACTTCTGGCTCTACCGTTATAGTGGATTCTAGCAGGAAGTAGGAGCTGGCCACCGTAGTCAGATCTGAACCTGGGTAAACTTGTGTGTTCACCGTCCCGGATAACCGTATGTCTCACACCCCACCTTTTTCTCACGCCTTGAGGACCCATCATGGCATACTTGTCTCCAATGTGATGACGGTCCTACCATGGGGCAAGTGACTTCCGGATCTGTGTTCCGGGCAGAATCTGCATGTGTGGGAACTGGTGAGACAATCACCATCGGTCATGTCCTCTACACCGACAACGTCCCTCTCATCCTTCTTGGTGAGACCTAGATTCTGGCTAGGGAGGCCGTGACAAGCTACACATCCTGCCCATTGGCGAGATCAACATCTACCTCAGTTTTGCTAAACCCGCCCAACCCACCCCAGTGGTGATGACAGAGGAGGGAGAAAAATATGGATCCACTTTGTCCACGGAGGTGACCGAGTTTTAGATCTTAGAAAACCCTAATCCCACCCAGCCCGCCCCTGAGGCAGAGATCATGGAGAAAGTCGAATCTGAGGATGATCTCCCAGTTGAGATTGGATCTCAGATAGAACACAGCTACAACAGCTCCAGATCTGGCTATGCCGATGCTGGAGTAGAAAATCACTTCCGAGGCACATGCTAAAGTAGATGATGAATCGTCCACTAGTCAGCCTCGATAGCACCGTCAAAATAATTCAAAGCTACTCATATGCTGATTCTGAAGCCCATGACTACTTCAAATCTCATCGGTCTTACTTCATTGGCTACGTTGGCTCTGAATCTAGCTATGCTGAGGCTGCAGTTGATTATGACTCAGTGCTTTAAGCCATCAGAACAAACACCAACTCACCCGCCTCCCCTACGGATTTGGCAACATCAACACTACTCATGGCATAAGAAGAAGAATATGGTGAAGAGATCAACTCTAAAGCTGCACGGGAAGGAGAAGAACCACCTCCGAGACTATATGATAGTATGGATAAGGTTTACATTGAAAACTATCCCACCTCACGCGAAGACGTGGATCTTGGAGAAAATTTTGTGGTCCCAATGTCCGAGCATGCTCATCCTAAAAGTACTGATGGAAGCCTCTCTCCGGGCAACAGACCTAAAGCCGTCTTTGCTACCAGTACACACAAAAAGGTTAACATGGCAAGGAAGAATAATAAGAACAGAACTCCAAAACCGGATCTTCCGTAGGAATAGGAGGTTGATGAGGATATCGAGATGGAGGACTCGGATGGTTCTCTGGTCCCTCATAAGCTGAATAATCCTCCGGTGGATGGTCACGTGGTTACTCCAAGTTCCCATGAACTCTACGGAGAAGCACTCACAACCCTAATCCCAGTTGCCTCACAGCTCATGCCGGAGGAGTTGGAGCAAAGGTCTGAGGCCCTTGAAGCATAACGTTTATGACTCCTCGATGAAGTAGCTCATCTCTTCGAGGAAAAACAACACATTAACGGCAACATTGCATATATGGATCAATTCAACTTTTTGCAGCACCAAAAGACCCGGAATGGACCAGTACTAGCCAACAAAAATTTGGATGCCAAAAGCCTCTTTGATGGGAGAAGCAATGAGATTATGATAGGACAACCTTGGCTCGACAGCAAAGGAAACCGGGTCTACAACACACTGGTGGAGAACACTACTGCCAAAATCCTCGCGAATAATCCAAGCCCAAAAGAAGTCTGGCAGTGCATAACACTGCTCAACAAGGGCCTAGAGCAACAAAACGCCACCACGTCTTTCAGTGGTAGGTTGGTGTAAAAAATCCGACCAGTGTCACACTGATGTGGACAAAATTGCTGACTCAAGACCCCGCAGGGAGCCAAATAAGCATCACCAATCCAACCCTTAGGATGACAATCACTTAAATTGGCTCTTCATGCCAGCAACATAGGCTCGTGCGAAGCTGAAGCGGCATTGTTCCGGCTACATCACTAGATGGCATAGCAGCACTGGCTCCCAGATAACCCCTCATCAGCATTCTAATGGCCACATGGATGAATAATGGTGATGCTAGGAGGAGAAAGAACGACAACAAATGCCACCTCCTAGGAACACAAGCCATTCAGCTGAACTGCGTCGCAATGAGGAGAATGCTGGACAAAGAAACAAACAAAACCAGGCCGACTGAAGCCAGCATGGTGGTCGTCGTCGTCACGAAGATCCACCTCGAAGCCGACACCACTATGCTCCGGAAGGAAGCCGACGCTCAGCCGACAATAACCCACCAGAACCACCATCCCCACCTAGCAGTGACCATAATGGCTCCCAAGGGGGCCAGGGCAGTCATAGAGACGGAGGAGGTGGCAGAAGTAGAGATCCGACTCCGTAGCCCCGCATGCATGAAGGGCATCCGAGGCGACGTTTGTTGTCGCCAAGTGATGCTCGGAATCGCATCAATTCAAATATAGAAGCGTGGCGCTACGAGACGAATGAAATATACGTGGGCCCAAAATGTTTTGGACCATGAATCTGCAGGACAAAATTTCTGAAGAATTTCACCATTGCAAAACATATTCAACCCTACAATGGTGTGGCTTGGCTAGATACTTGGCTTGGGGATTTTTCTAGGCCTATTGCATCACCAAAGGAGGAAACACTTGGTTGTAGTCTGATATCTCCCACTTATGCTATGGAAGACATCTCGATCATGGCTCAATGCATTGCTAGAAAAAAACCATCCACAACTGGTATGACATGCAAAGTGTGTTCTTTCGGAATAATAACCAGAGTCAGAAGGCTACTAAAACTCGGGTTGTTATTTTAACTACGTTAAATTTTCAGCACGAGCCTTGGGGGCTACACTACTTCGTTCTTTGGCATCCTAAAAGCATCAACTCAGATTATTTACTCCTAGCTTCTATCCAACTTAATGCTTAGGGGCTAAAGGATATGATACAAAGACTGTAAAAGTGAAGTCAAAAAGAGACATACAATGTGCTCACGATGCAAATTCACAAAACTGGCGTGCATCTCGTTCAAAACTTTTTCGAGTAAGGTTAAAGGTTGAACCTATGGAGGCATAATCTCACCAACCTTTATCTTTTCTTCCTGCAGTTTGATTTCCCCAGCAAACTTTCTAGCTTCACATCTTCAATTTCTTGAGCTACTTCAGCCGAAGATACTTTCCTGGCATGTAGGCATTCAAGGGAAAGGTCTTTTATTTCTTGTGCTTTCTTCCTTGTAAGACCAAGGGCAGCAGCTCCAGGGACTTTTAGCATCTCGTCAGAAAAAGAGCCAACCTCGGGACCCTTACCCTTATTGGGTGCACCCTTATCAGTTTCCGAGCCACCAGTTTTGGCTTCAGTTTGTGAATCAGTATTCACAAGCTCTTTAGCATGAGCCTTAACATCTACAGCGCGTGGAGATGGAATATCCTCCGGTACTAAAAGTGTTGGGAGTGGGAGTATAGGGCACCATCGCTGACAAAGTCAAGATAAGTTTCTGCTGGCACAGTGCCTTGGTCGGTCTTCCATCTGGCTTCTCCTTCCCCTTTCCCAATGATTTAGCTCTCAGTAATAAAACAAAATTTGTTATGACTTGGAAATAATACAAGAAAAGTATAAATTATGATAATAGATCTTACTTCTTAATGACTGGCAACATTTGTGCGCTAGCCAAAACAACAGTGACCTTGCATTTCTTGGACGGCACTTCCTATTGCTCTTTCGTCTCCATCCTCGATAAATTACGGCTCTTTCGGAAGATAACCCTCGATCAGAGCCAGTTTCAATTCGGGAAGCAATGCGAGCTGGAAGTCAAACAAATATTTCAGTATAGTACAATATTGGATGATGATGAACAAAATAGTTAAGTCGAAAAGTTTAAAAAGTTCAGGGGGCTCTCTGTAGTCTACATGTGCATGGAGATCTCCAAGACTTTCTTGTTAATTCGTTCCTTGATCAACCATTGGATCCGGGACTTGTAATCATTTGAGGGTAACCGAATGCATCAGTCAGTCGCCATGGTGATGCAGAGGTTGAATCTGACATTCCAACTAGCAGTGCACCAGGTCGGATCTGCTCAGACCTTTCTTCTTCATCAAAAAATCGACCCGCCTCTTTCCTTGGATCAAGTCCTTAGATAACTATGGTGCCTCTATGTTCCATGAGTCTTTGTGGGTTGTAGCACCATCAACAAAAGCCAGCAAGCTCTCTGACTTGCCGGGAGCCGGCATATCCTTGTGATAAAAGAATGTTGCTGGCCATCTTTTAACAGAATCACTAGGTAAAATCCTAGGATAGACTTGGTCTCTCCTAAGGACTAAGCTAAGAGTTATAGTGTTGAAGGAACATCAATAGTAATGGAATTCTTCCAAATACCATAGTAGTACCAGAAAAGAGTAAGGTTTGGTTTTATTCCAAGAAATCTCTCACTAAGAGCCACGTGGGTGCTAAGTTCTAACAATGGGTTGGGAGGGTGATTATGGAGTTGCACGTCGTAGTACCTTAATACTTTGAAGAAGAATTTTGACGGCAGAAAGCTCACCTCGCGGTCGACATGCGTCACGAAGTGGATGCGATCGCCATCTCGTGGCGCTAGAAATTCTTCCTTGATGTCGCACCGCCATGCGCCGGCGGGAAGATACCCTTCCTCCTCCATCTGCTGTAGTTTCTTGTCGTAATGATGCATGGGATCCAGATCCCACACCACTTCCTCTCCTTCGTTGTAGTCAGCATTGACGCTGCGCCTGTTGTAGAAGTAGATTCGGCCATCTTACCGGAAGACCAAAAACTAGCGGTGATGTGGTTCCGGTGGTTGGGAAAAGGAGATGAGGGAGCACAGAGGGACGCAAGGAAGAAGATGCTGGAGCAGAAGTGAAGAGGGACATGGGGATTTTTCCCTTTATAAACCGCTCTGCAATGGGATTAGCACTAATCGCGTCAGATTTCTGCCACGTGTCACGGAACACACGGGGAAAGTTCCCTCTAAAGCCTCGCCTCCTCGATCTCCATGCATGCATTCAAATGGTGCCTCGGTTCCATCTTACATGGGACCCACCAATAGTCATGCTGATAGAATAAATGTCAGTGTCGTGACAAGTCCTGAAAAGTTGTTGGGATACATCACTAAAGAGATTTTTGGATCAGGTAGGACAATGAGTTGTTATGAAAATTCCCATTGTTAGTATGCATAACTATATATAAAACACACACCTACACACAAAAGTTATAGTCAAGCGCCATGTTATTTATATTTGTAGTATATGATCACTCTCATTCATGCAACACTCCGCTTATCACCTCATGCCTACGCTTTTAGCCACTGAAAGTTACAATCTCACTCCTTTCGGTGAAATCTAGAAATCTGCTGCTACCGTTTATTGTTTGGTTTCACTATTTTGATTCAACTTCTACAGTCACCACTTGCTTGTTTGTGAATATTTATACACATGGGTGGTTGAAAGTGACGTCTCAATTACTGAAGTCTTATTGGTATTCTTGAGTTCCCCTTGTATCGAACTATAATTTTGGGTTATGCGCCCCATCAAAGATTTCGATGATCCCTTGCACTTGAGGCATCAGGGCATCATCGGTCGCGCCATATTATGGTGTTCCGACTCTGAAGGGTAGCCTCATCCTCTCTAGAACATGGCCAGGAACCTTCCCGCTGAACTTTTTAGAGAACACCCACATTACCTTCTCTGTAATCACCTCGCCATCCAGAATAATGCCTAGGCCCCGACAGATAGCAGTCTCTTTTGTGACCGCCAGTGGAATTACCTGATGGTGATCCTTGAGTCACTTGATCACGCGCTTGAGAGCGTAGCCAGGCTACTTGCAAGTCATGTGCGTGATGGAGAATATAATTTTGCGGCCCAAAAGTTGGGTCGCCCAGGCAACGCGGTACCCGAGTTCCCTAAAATCAGCCGCGATGACTACAGGTGGTGTGCCAAATACTCAGAGGGTCTTTTTCGGCACGAATTCAACTTTACATTTCAATACAAAAAATTAGGCTAACGGCCGTCAAGTTGCCCCCCTATCAGCCTTCACCGTTATGTCGCTACCGTCATTGCTGCCATGTAGGCTTGCAGCGTTGGCGCATGCATCCTTTACGCGTCTTCTTCTTCCTCCGAGGCGGCAATCTTTGGTCGCGGCCATGGTGCGGAGCTAGGACTTGGACGAACCTGCTCGGCCCGGCTCTCCTCCCTATCCCAAGTCGGAGCTCGCCCTCACCATGGCCGCACCATTGGCACGGCGCAAGGACGGGAATTCATTCGTGGGTGAGATCTGTCACCATGCCGACCATGCTCGGTCCTGTTGGCCTCCTCCAAAATCCGAGCTTGCCATCGCCGTGGTCGCACACGCACCAGCCACGGCGCCTTCCTCTCCGAACCCCAAAGCCACATCCACCCAGTTCGGCACAACGCCAACAAGGTGAAAATGCATCAAGTTTTCTTCTTGTGATTGTAGAAAAACATGTATGTACCGTGGCCATAGCATACTCTAACAATGTACACATATGTTGTTTACTAGATTTTCATTTGAAATTAGTAGCTCCGTGATGACAAAACATAGAGAACCTAAATGGAATGGCGATGACGACCATGTTCTGTACTTTGCATTGCATCAACAAGTGCTCGCTGACGAAGCATGTTACCAAGAAAGTGGAGTTCATCAGCTATTGCCAAAAAATATGTGAACAAATCAATGAGCGTTTCAATGCAAATACGCGCAGAAAAGCTAGATCCATGTCATCAATCGTCAATAGGCGGCGCATTCTAGTGATGCGTTCAAATGTGTACACCATATATCATTTACTTGAAGTGGTTGTTATCCTGAGCAAAAATGCCTAGTATGCACACTACCTTTGTATGTTCTATGCTGCAATTCTGTTGTTATGGGCGTGGAAAGAAAAGATGGGATTCACTGAATATTACGCAGTTAGGCCTAACTTAGTCTTACACAAATAAGCACAGCTTAGTCTTTACACAAATAAGCGTAACTAATGATAAAGATAAAGACAAATGGTTCATCGGATCTACCAGTATGAGCACTAGGTCCCTGGAGCTGGTGGTATCGTCGGAATGAACCAGAATGCTGTGTTTGGCCGTCTGTAATTCTCCACTAAATCGTACAACCCCACTGATGAGCCAATTGTAGGCCCCCTCCCCCCGACGTGGATTCGGCTCCAGGTCGGATCTAGAGTGTCAACATGATAGGCGCGTGAGTGCGCAACAAACACACATTCTGCTATCAACACTGGAAGTGCTGGCACCTCAGCAACAACACCAGCATGTTCTTCTTGGACTCCGGCAACAGCCTCAGCAGGTATTTCGTCACCTTCACCAGCAGCAGCCTCAGCAGGTATTTCGTCAGCTTCACCAGCAGTAGCATTAGCAAGTATTTCGTCAGCTTCACCAGCAGTAGCATCACCAAGTATTTCGTCAGCTTCACCAGGAGCAGCAGCAGCTAGTTCTTCGTCAGCTCCACCACCACCATGAAGGGAATATGCCCGAGAGGCAATAATAAAGTGGTTATTATCTTATTCCATGTTTATGATAAATGTTTATTTCGCATGCTATAATTGTATTAATTGGAAAAGTTAATACATGTGTGTTTAATAAACAAAATACAAAGTTCCTAGTACTGCCTCTCATATAAACTAGCTTGTTGATTAACAAGATGATCAAGGCTTCCTGATCATGGACATTGGATGTTGTTAATAACGAGGTCACAACATTGGTGGAATGATGTGATGAACATTCATCCGAAGTATAGCATTATGATCAAAGTCATTATGTTTATATTGCTATAACATCATACGAAGTAATCTTAGTCCTTATACCATGAGATCATGTTAATTGCTAACACCAGAAGAGTATCTTGATAACATCAAACGTCACACCGTAACAGGGTGACTATAAAGGTGGGTTCAGTACTACGAAGGTGTTATGTTGAGGCTCATGGATCAAGAGTGGGATTTGTCCATCCTAATGACGGATAGATATACTCTGGGCCATCTCGGTGATATCACATTAAGATAGCTTGCAAGCAAGTGATGTGATCACTAGAATGTTATATCACGAGAATGAGAAAAGAGTGTTTGTCGGCAACGAGATCAAACTAGGTATGGAGATACCTATGATCGAATCTCGGACATGTAATATATCGCAAGACAAAGGGATTTAGTTACTAGCGTTAAAGGTTCTCACAATCACAGAAGTCATTATTGAATGTCTAGGAGTCAGTATGGATCTCTAGGTCCCGCTTCTGATTATTGATCTGAGAGGGGTCTCGATCATGTCTGCATTATTCACGAACCGTAGGGTGACACACTTAAGGGATACCGACACCATTTGGAGCAAATATGTTTCAGATAAAGATTTAAGAAAGTGCTGGAATTATTTCAATAGACACCAAAACCGTTTCAGTTGAAATTGCTGAAATTGGTTCTGCATGTAATATTGAAATGTTGCAGGGGGTTTTATGTGAATGTTTGTTAATTAAAGTAATTAACAAAATTCTGAATAAAATTAATAAAAGAGTTTTATTAAATGAGAGAGCATTAAATTTGGAGAAATTTAATGCATTTAAAGTGGAGACTTTAAAAGAGAATGTGAAGGGGCAAATTTATGTGGAGGGAGTTACCACCACATGAATGAGGAGGTGAGGGGTCACCCCTTGGGGCGCCGGCCATGGGTAGGGGTACCCCCTCATCCTATAAAAGGCCCCCCTCTCACACCTTCATACTCACACCTCCTCGTGAAGGATCTGTCTCCCCCTCTAGTAGTATACCCCCATGGTCTCGGATTAGCAAGATACATGTTCCCGGTTGCTTTATCTGGTAAGGAGTTGCTGCTTCCGCTACTTTGCTGGAGCGAGGTACGGAGGTTGTCGGGGTACCGAACATGTGTGCGATCACGGATGCACTGCTGCTTTGCGGTGCTGGACTTGGTGGTGCTGGACTTGCTGGAGCTGGATCTGAAGGACGTGCTGGAGCCGGACCTGCTGGACTTCATCACGATCTTGAGATCGGCAAGTTTACGACTATATCATCCACGAGTTCCAACTCGTTAACAAAGCTTTGTTGTCTTCGAGGGTAAGTTCTCTATGGATGTATATCCACCCGTTGCTTTTATCTAGTAGATAGATCTTGGCGTATAGTTCCCATCGTAGGAAATTTTTTGTTTTCTATGCTGCGAACCCAACAGTGGTATCAGAGCCTGGTCTATGCGTAGGTACTTTGCACGAGTAGTACACATATGTTTATATGTGGGCGATGATGATCATGTTATTGCATCTTTCATGTATTTTGGATATTGGTGGCATAGTGGGGTGAAGCGGCCCGGACCAACCTTACATGTCATCGCACATGAGACCGTTTCCACGACTGACATGCAACTAGTTTTGCATAAGTGGCTGGCGGGTGTCTCTCTCTCCTACTATAGTCAATATCTAATTTACAACGAGTTGCTAATAACTTGGTTATCCTCGTTGTGGTTCCATGTTCGTAGGTAAGACCGGTTCTATCTCCAAAAGCCCTAAGCCACGTAAAACTTGCAATTGATAAATTAGAGGCGTCTAGTTTAGATCGTTGTTGGGCTAGTCTATTGATATGGTATTGTTGTAAGTAGATGTATGGTAGATACTCTTACAACACAATCAACGTGTAAGTTCCATAGACCTTGGCCTTACACACAAAGGAATGATAGAGATCATACCACGATGCATATGATAGTGATCAAATGCATGGACCATATCATCCCACTTTACACATTAGATGTTTGCATCTTATATTGCTTGTTTGGAGTTTTAGTAGCATTATAAGATGATCCCTCATTTAAATATCAAGATAAAATGTGTTCCTTAAGTATGCACCGTTCTATGGATCATGTTTCGAGACATCACGTGATGATCGGGTGTACTCGACTCTACGCTTTCATACAAACGGGTGTAAGACAGTTTTACACATGCGAGTACTAAGGTTCTTACTTGGCGAGCCTAGCATGTACAGACATGGCCTCGGAACACGGACCGAAAGGTTAAGCATGAGTCATATAGTTGATATGATGCCCATATAGATGCTCGCCATTGAAGCTACACCGACTCACGTGATGATCGGACTTGGTGTAGTGGATTTGGTTCATGTAATCACCAAAAAAGGCACGAGGGATATCGTTTTTGAGTGGGAGTTCATTTATAATTTGGATTAGTCGAACTCAATTTGTCATAAACTAAATCGAATTGAATTTGCATAATTTGTTGTAGTCATTGGCGTCTGTTCACTACCTTATGCTTAGTTTTAATTGAGATAATAGAACTATAGAATTCTGGATACTTACTTTACGAACTGGTATCGTATTGTTTTGAATGTCAATTTAAAGTTTAGAAGTCCTATTGCAAACTTTCAGCAAACTCTATTTGCTCCATGAAGTTTAATAAGTAGTATTAAATCAAGAGTAAGAATTCCAATGTTAGTATCTAAAGTATCATGTTTGCCTCCATGATTCTTGATATTCAAAAGTTGTTTTAATATCGAGGTTATCTAGGAGCTGAAATAATTGTTTCAGAAACCATCATGTGTGGAAGATATTGTGATATCTAAAACAATTTTTATGGTTGCAATATGATAGAGTATAATTTTACAAAATAGACGTTCTCATATTGTATGAGAATTTGTGAAGGTTCGAGACGCTAGGCATCCTAATCTACCAAAAAGGTTTTGGGAACTGATATTATACTCACAATTCATCCTTATAGGCTATAGTGGCTTGATCATGAAAGTTGTCATGATAAGGGTGAATAGAAGATGTAAGTAAAATGTTTACTACACTAAAAGATTACTAAATAATGGATTTTTGAAAGAATACCAAACATTTGATGATGGTGATCCACTTCAAAGTGCAAGTCCAAAGGTATTAGTATTTGACTATATACTCTTTGTACTATGTGTCATGTGAATGACACTACTATTGATGTTGATAGATTCTTTTAAAAGGAAAAGGAATTGCTAAAAGAGAATCTATAAAATATTTGGCAGAAAAGAAAAGTTGGAAATGTCCAGCTTAGGTATATAGAAGATATACATGTTATGGTTGTATTCCTTGCTTGTTAAACAATGTGGTTCTTAGGTATTGGATACCGGTATTGGATACCGAATTGGTTGGTATGAAGTGTCATACAGGACAATGCAATTCATGAACTGCAATGGCCTAAGTAACTATCAAGAGAATAAGTGATGATGTTCATCGAAAACAAATAAAGTGTTTTTGTGTTTTTCGTTGTCGTCAAACCTAGCCTTCAAGATTTGTTTTAATAATTGTTATTTTGTTCTGGTATTATGAGAGCAATGGTTGTTCAAATAATTACCATATTCCATAAAGGATGGATGAACTTTTACAAGTCTGGTGGGAGAAATCACATCCATAAACACTATTGCTAAAATGTCGCAAGACAAATGATTGAAAGATCACTTATGAAGTGACATCGCTGTTTAAATTATATTAGAAAGAAAACATGAAGAAACTCCATGTTGATGGATTTTTGGAGTCTTTGATTTTGATCAATTGATGCTTGTGAAACTTGCCTCGAGATAATTGAAACTCCGTCCATAGGCCAAAGAGGAACGGATGACTAACTTATTGGATATTATACATATTAATGTATATAGCCCATTATATGTAGCCATATGCGATGGATCTTTTTTTCTTCATATACTTTCTCCAGAAATTTAAGTGAATATATCTATATATTTACTTAATAAGGAAGAAGTATGAAATGTTTGAAAATTGTTCAAAGACTTTCAAGATGAAGTGAAAAATCATTGTAACAAGAAAATAAAATAGTTTATGATTTGATCATAAAGGAAGATATTTGAGTTACATGTTTAGCAAAACACTTAAGATTTGAGGAATTGTTCCATGATTTGTGTTTCCCGGTAAACCATAGTAGTATGGCATATTCGAGAGATGAAATCAAACCATGTTTAACATGGTAAGATCAAAGGTGTCATTTATAAAACTGCCATTATGTTTTAAGGATTGAAGATTTAGAGACTACCGCTTTTACACTGAAAAGAGCACCATCGTGATCCATTGAAATGACACCATATAAGTTATGGTTTGGGATAAAACCCAAATTGTCTTTTCTTAAAATTTGGTATGCTATGCATAAGTAAAATGTTTACAACCAAAGTCGGATAAGCACATCTTTGTAGGTTATCCCAAAGAATTTGTTGGGAATATCTCCATAACACCAAGGACAAAAGAGTTTGTTACTTGGAGCGTCAAGTTTCTTGAGAAGGAATTTTTCACGAAAAGTTAATTGGGAGGACAATAGAACCTTGATAAGGTTGTTGAACCTTAGCTATATGTGCTAAGTAGATCAGCGCCAGAAAGTGTCCTGGTGGCGGCCATAATGCTCATGGCTCCCGTGATTACAAAGGTTGTGATCTCGGAGATTAGAGTTCCTATTGAACCGTGTGGGTTGGTAAGAATCAAATAGTGTGATTTGATAAGCAAGTCGTTATTGTTTTGACAATGATGAACCGACTACATGCAAAGAAGCGATGATGGGCCCTGACTCCATAAAATGACTAGAAGTCATAGAATCCGTGATAGTATCCATACACGAGAAATCAAGTTTCTAAACTTGGAAGACCCTCCGGAAAGGCGTGAAGCCTATCGGTCGTGTTTGGATCTATAAAGAAATAGACATGGATGTTTAATATCTATGAAATAGTCGACATGTCGGAAAGAAGTTTACGACAATGTTCAAGGAGTTGACTATGACAAGATTTGATCTTTCATAGCGATATTTAGTCTTGACGGATTAATGTAGCAACCACTACATATAATTTGATGTATGGTAGTTGAACCAACACAACGATGTTCTTCTAATAGAATGGTTACCTAGGACGTGTACAAGACACGGTCCGAAGGGTTTTGTTAATTCAAAGGGTGCTAAAAGGGCATGCAAACTTCAATAGTTGAAGTAAGCATAGCGGAGTTGGAATCTTCACCATGATGAAACTATTAAAAGAGTTTAAATTCATCGGAGATGATGAAGATGCTTGCATTTGCAAGAAATTAAGTGGGAGCGTTGAGACATATTTCTAATAAATTATGTAGAGGACATATTGTTGATTAGAAATGGTGTATCTTGTATTGACACAAGTTAAGAATTTCATTAAAATAAGATTTCGATGAAAGACTTGGGCAAAACCGGAATATTTGGCATCAATATCTATATGGATAGATTGAGGGGCTAATATGGTTGTGCCAGACATACATATATGAGATATTTAAAGGGTTCAATATGGAAACAACAAGAAAGGTTCTTGCTGCATGGAAAGGATTGTATCAAGATTCAAGTGTTTCAACACTTGGTGAGTAAAATCACATGAAGATTTTGATCGATTATACCATGATATGTATATATCTAGAATGTCCTATTCTCTAAATGTTATGAGCACATACCAAAATGATTTATAAGATGATCATTGGACAATAGTAGAGATATTCTTATGAGCTTTGGAAGAACTAAGAATATATCATGTATAAGTGACAAATTGTTAATGGTAGTTCATTGTAAAGTGTTACATTGATACTAGTTTTGTCACAAGATACAAATTAAATTTATCTCAATTTAGACTATGGGTGGCACAATGTAATGGAAAGGATGTTCCATGATGGATTTGGATAAGTTCCAAAGTTGAAACATTGTGATGGATACTACAACCAAAGGCTAAGTATATGACTGTTATAGTAGCAGCAAAGGAGGGCATTTTTGTTAAGAAGTTTGTTATCAAACTAGGTGTGGTTCAAAGTGGGCTAATACTATGAAGATATATTGTATGACAATAATATCAACATATTTTAACCTGAACGAACTAAAGGTCTCACCAAAGGACCAGATTTAGACAATGCCATCTCATTTGAGAATGAGTGATGCGTAGAGACGCAAAGACATGCAAATACACACGGACCTGAAAGTACCAGATCCGGAGATTATGTTAACCACTAGAAAACGCGTATATTCAACACCTAGGTGTTGTATATACAAGTTTACAAACTAGATTATTGACTCTAGTGCAAGTGGGAGACTGAAGGGAATATGCCCGAGAGGCAATAATAAGGTGGTTATTATCTTATTCCATGTTTATGATAAATGTTTATTTTGCATGCTATAATTGTATTAATTGGAAAAGTTAATACATGTGTGTTTAATAAACAAAATACAAAGTTCCTAGTACTGCCTCTCATATAAACTAGCTTGTTGATTAACAAGATGATCAAGGCTTCCTGATCATGGACATTGGATGTTGTTAATAACGAGGTCACAACATTGGTGGAATGATGTGATGAACATTCATCCGAAGTATAGCATTACGATCAAAGTCATTATGTTTATATTGCTATAACATCATACGAAGTAATCTTAGTCCTTAGACCATGAGATCATGTTAATTGCTAACACCAGAAGAGTATCTTGATAACATTAAACGTCACACCATAACAGTGTGACTATAAAGGTGGGTTCAGTACTACGAAGGTGTTATGTTGAGGCTCATGGATCAAGAGTGGGATTTTTCCATCCTGATGACGGATAGATATACTCTGGGCCCTCTCGATGATATCGCATTAAGATAGCTTGCAAGCAAGTGATGTGATCACTAGAATGTTATATCACGGGAACAAGAAAAGAGTGCTTGTCGGCAACAAGATCAAACTAGCTATGGAGATACCGATGATCGAATCTTGGACATGTAATATATCGCGAGACAAAGGGATTTAGTTACTAGTGTTAAAGGTTCTCACAATCACAGAAGTCATCGTTGAATGTGTAGGAGTCGGTATGGATCTCTAGGTCCTGCTTCTGATTATTCATCTGAGAGGGGTCTCGATCATGTCTGCATTATTCGCGAACCGTAGGGTGACACACTTAAGGGATACCGACACCATTTGGAGAAAATATGTTTCAGATAAAGATTTAAGAAAGCGTTGGAATTATTTCAATAGACACCAAAACTGTTTCGGGTGAAATTGCTGAAATTTGGTTCTGCGTGTAATATTGAAATGTTGTAGGGGGTTTTATGTGAATGTTTGCTAATTAAAGTAATTAACAAAATTCTGAATAAAATTAATAAAAGAGTATTATTAAATGAGAGAGTATTAAATTTGGAGAAATTTAATGCATTTAAAGTGGAGACTTTAAAAGAGAATGTGAAGGGGCAAATTTATGTGGAGGAAGTTACCACCACATGAATGAGGAGGTGAGGGGTCACCCCTTGGGGCGCCAGCCATGGGGAGGGGTACCACCTCCTCCTATAAAAGCCCCCCCTCTCACACCTCCTCATGAAGGATCTCTCTCCCCCTCTAGTATTATTCCCCCATGGTCTCGGATTAGCGAGATGCATGTTCCCGGTGGCTTTATCTGGAAAGGAGTTGTTGCTTCCGCTGCTTTGATAGAGCGAGGGACGGAGATTGTCGGGTACCGGACGTGTGTGCGATCACGGATGCACCGCTGCTTTGCAGTGCTGGACTTGGTGGTGCTGGACTTGGTGGTGCTGGACTTGCTGGAGCTGGATCTAAAGGACGTGCTGGAGCCGGACCTGCTAGACTTCATCATGATCTTGAGATCGGCAAGTGTACGACTACATCATCCACGAGTTCCAACTCGTTAACAAAGCTTTGTTGTCTTTGAGGGTAAGTTCTCTATGGATGTATATCCACCCATTGCTTGTATCTAGTAGACAGATCTTGGCGTATAGTTCCCATCATAGGAATTTTTTTGTTTTCCATGCTGCGAACCCAACACACCAACACCACCACCAGCAGCAGCAACAACAGCATCAGGAGCCAGGGCTGCCTGAGCAGCCTAAGCAATTATAGGTTCAACAGCTCTAGGGGCTCTAACAAAGAAAGGGTAGTTGATCCCAAGAAACACAGATTGTCCCTTTAGATTGTTGACTCTGCTCTAGACTTGCTCTACTGGGTCTTTGGATGGGCATGCGAACCTCGAGAAAACATGACACCGCAGCGATGGGTATGACGAAAGTTGTGTTCTCATATGTTCTACTGTATCACCAACACTATTTAGTGCTCCCCTGATATGAATCCACATGAGTTCATCATCCTGTTCCTTGTCGCCTCCGAGAGGTGCCAGGAACCAGCGTTGTGTCCCAAGTTCAGCATCTGCTACTTCATCTTCAATGACCGGAGCTAGAATGATGCGCGGGGCTGTGTGTTACTTATAGTCAGTAAGCAGAATTTTGAATGGGATTTTACATGCTATATGACACCATGACTCACCCCAAATGGACAGCTCCCAAACACGCACGTCGCCGCTAGGTTCAGTGACCGCATAAATGCGTTGTGGTTTGTACGAAGAGTAGCTGTAGGTGAAGATGGCATTGACATACTTCTCCGGCCGCAGGAAGTCATCACGCAAGACTGTGCATTCCTTGTCTTCTAGGCATCTAATGAATGTGATTGCCTTGTCGAACAACACTAAGAGGTCGTACTCCCAGGTCTTCCACGCCCACTCCCGCGGTCTATGTGGGAGTTGTACCTTCAGGAGGTCAAGTTCTGCCATGTTGAACCTATAAGCGAATTCGGAAATGGGTGGCGGCCACCCGTTGTTGAATGTAGTAATGCCGACACCCTCCAAAGGTGGCAATGCAAGTCTCACCGATCTGTAGCCATTTTTTAGAGTCCAAGTACTCCCATCCTGTGATAAAAGGACCAGCCACTCGCCGTTGCCACCCACCCAGTTCTGGTCATCTTCCATTTCCGTCTCTTCTACTTCCTTGATATTCACCACTACTGATTCGGACCACTTATCCAGCAGCATCAGTTTTGCATGAATATTCTGCAGAGTTTGTTGTCAGTTGGTACAATCACCTAGCATGGATTCCATTGCAAATACAATTTGACAACTGGACCTTCAGATTAAAGTACACAAAATATCGCCTAAATACGAGTGTCTCCTCAGATATCGCCTAAATTGTGCCTGTGCCACTACGAAGATACTCAATATATGGAGTAGTAGCAGAGCCCCAAGAACAAACTCCTCATGATGATCATAAATAGCTCGGGGCATAACAGCCTTAAATCGTCTAATCTGTTTGTTTTTATTTTAGGAAACAGAATATCACCTAGCAGCCATTCCATTGCAAAATCGAAATTGACAACTCGTCTATCACCTAAAGTAAGACTATGTCACTACGAAAATACCAGAATATCAGGTACGAGCAGAGCTTCTGCTATATAGAATAGTCTTAAATGGTTCGATTTGTTCAAACCGCGCGTGCACACAACACGTTCGACGAAAGGAACATAGGATTCCGATGAGAGTTCAGCACATATGAATCAACGATATGACTGAACGAATAAGCTAGATACTGGAACTTACGTGGCCATCGCGGTTGTTTGGCCATTTGATGTTATTGGGGTAAAGAAGGCCTGGTGTGCCGAATGGTTGCTCGTCCATGTCCCGCATCGTGAAGCGGTAGCCAGGGATGCAGCGAGCGAGGCGGCCGGCAGAGATGATGTCCAACCCATCGGCGATCCTGTGCACGTTTGCAGCGCTAAGGTTCGGCCATCCCCAATCCTCGCGGTGGCGGTCGCCCTGGCCATCCGCGTCCTTGTCGCATGCCTTTCTCTTCAGCCTGCTGCTACCCCAAGCTCTACTCATAGCGGCAAATAGAGTTTGGAATCCGGTAGATTAATGGAGGCGTTGTGATAAGGAGGCGGATGGATTCGAGAGGGGATGGAATCAGGGATGGGGGCATTTGTTCGAGTGGGGAGTGAATCTGCAAGGAACCGCCGCCGCCGCCGGTTCTCGTCCCCGTGGAAGACAAGGAAGGGGGGCGTAATTATTGAGGGCGGGCACCGGAACCGTCTAGAGGAAGTGAAAAAATAAATCGTAAGAGAGAAATGTGCGGCCCGCCTGTCAGTGAGTGAAGGTCGGCACGCGTAAACGTGCCTACGTTTGACTTGGATCGTGCATGGCAGACCTCGATTCCACCGCATGCAAGTGGCGCAGAACAAATTTTAGGAAGCGCTAGAGTCGATGTGTAAAAGCCCCGTTTTCTCCACCTTCACCCTAATACGAACGATTGTGCACCATTCCAGATATTGGTAAGGGCGGTTCCAATCTTTCACTTCTCCGTCTCATTTCCTCCTCCACGGCCTCATTGTCTTTCTCCTCCACGACCTCATCCATTTCCTCCACCACCGCATCACCCTCTTCCTCCGTATCCTTTCCCTCTTTCATGTATTCATGGACTCTCCGGACGTTCGAAACAACGGTAGGCAAGAAACTGCGCACTTTGACATCGAAGTACATGGCGGGAAGAAGATCGATGTCATCTACACCACCGACCCTCGGATGGTGATGAACACTCTGAATAATTACACGAGTTGGCTGCAGTTTGAAGAAAATAGGTTCGTAGGTCTCGACCTCGAGTACAGCTGCGATCACCGTAGGATCGCCGTGGTGCAACTCTCCATGAAGGGGCACGTCCTCGTATACATGCCTTTTTGCAATCCTACGGTTTGTTCCTGAAGCTGTCTTTTTGTTCCTGAACCATCTGTTTGCAAAAGTTATTGCTATATTATTTGTCTGAATTCATTTTCATGCAGGTGGGGCGAAAGCATTAGGGATCTGTTTCATGAATTTTTCGTGAACCAGCACACAACATTTACTAGTGTTGACATCACGAATGACACTAAACTGCTTGAAAGCCCGACTATCAACATTAGAATCCCAAAGGAGTGCAGAGTGGACATCCAGGAAATTTACTGGATCCCAGGGACTAAGGGCGGCAAGACCAGGATGGCCGCTCTTGCCTCCGAACTCATTGACCCGTGGTACGCTGACATGAAGGGCAAATTGCCGAGATGTTCGTGGATGCGTTTAGGGCACGATTACTGGGAGGATAAGCCACTTTCTGAACCTAATCTGAAGTACGCTGCAATTGACGGGTATGTTAGCCATGAGCTGTACCGCCAGATTGTAAAATATCGTTCCAGGCATCGCTTCATTGAACCACCACCAAGGCAGGTTGTTTGCCCAAGATGCCGGAGTGTAGATGAATCTACAAGCCGGGGCAAGCGACCGAAGGCATCCTGGGATCGGTTGCCTTCTCCAATAGGATGGGATTTAGACTTTTAGTGCATGATTGTTGTGTTTGTATGGGGCTTGTTGTGTTTATGAAAACATGTTATTTCAGAAGTACACTATGTGAGCAATTACGAACTGCTATGTATTACCTTTGTCGAACTAAAATCTGGGTTTGGTTATGACTATATCCTTCGCTATAATCTTGGTTTGGTTATGACTTATGACTGTATCACACCTTATGCATTTCAGTCCTGGATTCTGCTGCATGCAAATGGCACAGACAGAATTTGTAAGAATGAATGTTGAGCATACAAAAGGGGGAATGTAATTCATACAGGTTAAGTAGCTAATAGCACATGGATCATACGAGTTGGTTCTTACACACGGAATGCTTAGAAAATACATGCGAGATAAAATACAGGCGATATAAAACTAGGAACGAAATGCGAAACTAGTAGTGGTAAACAACACACTCACCCACCCACCAGATCCCATTGAGCATCTCGTAGCAGACATACGCGTCCCTGGCTGCGTACTTGATCGCAGCGTAATCCAGGTGCCTCCACTCCTATCGCTCGTGCAGGTGCTTCGGGAACTCGACTTTCATGCCAGCGTACTCACGGTCGATGATGTCAGCAGCGAGTCTACCCATGCCGACTTTCCCCCATACCTCCATCCGGGTACCTCCACAAACATTGGAGATCGACGTGATTGACGACATGAACAAGGAGATCCCGCTCTAGCTTCAGAGTGTCGTTCTTGATGTCGACGCTGGCGAAGTAGATCTCCCTCCTGTGTAGGAACTCGCAAAGCTCCGGGCATACAGATTTGGCCCTACATACGTGGTATAGGAGGCAGTGGTTGCGCATGGACAGCTGCAAAAGGGCCGTCCTCTTCCTATCTCCGGTATACTCGAGGTCAAGGCCGACGATCTTGTACCTGTCCATCGGCTCCTATAGTCACCGCGCGTACATTGCGATGACCTTGTCGACCTCCGTTGACGCATTTGTGTGGACGACCATCAGCTTGGTGGTGCCATGGGCGGTGATGGTGTACTCGTCGGTGAAGTCGCTCCCGTCGCCGAACACGCCGTACTCTGCGTCCATGGCAGCAGCTAATGCAGCGGCGGTATCCTAGGGTCGGTAGATGTGGCTGGGACTGGGCGTGGCGGTGGAGTGATCTATTGCGGTGGTATGGCCCGACGGAGGCGGTGCCTGCGGCAGCGTCGATGGTTCTTGCGGTGGCTGTGGTGGCAGCGGAAGGAATGAGTTGGAGATTTTTGCACAGTGATGTGCTGAGGAGACGGAAGGCGATGCTTAAATTGCGTTTACCAATATGCCGGTCATACCCATGTGGAAGCAAGTTTGACCAGGCGAGCACCGTTGGTTTCCAATCCTAGCGATTAAATTCGGCGTCCGTCCTGGTAGGTGATGGGACGGGTGTGCGACGTGGCTTTGGCGTGGCAGAGACCGGTCACGTAGACCACCATCCCGTTGCCGATCCACAGCGGGTGCGCGGTGCTGACACGATGTAACGTGACAGGACAGAAGGAAGTGTACAGCTATTATTCCTAACAAGTTTAAGAAGTGTAAACATAGACATGGACCTAGCATCCATGCACCCAGGGGCAGCCGCCCAGCCGATCATGCCTGCCGATTGTGCAAAGTTTGTCCAGAATTTGCTAAAATGAAGCTCGTTTGCCCTTGCTTCTATAAGTTTCTCTATAGGCCACTTGTGTAAGCATGCACGATCAAGCAACTTTGCAACACACGTGTCGGTGGAAAAGCATTAGGTTTCAACGCACCACATAGTTTAGGGATTTAGAATAGCTACATTGTGGAGATCTAGCCAAATTGCATGGTAAAGCCAAATTCAACTTTTTGTAAGATTTAGCTATAGCAACATTGTGTCTCGTTTGTCCTCACTTTTGCCCTCTCAATATTCCGAAGCCCTCACATGTGCTCGGAGGGGGTGCCGTCTGGTCAAAGGCTTGACCGTTACGTGCGCCCTGGCGCCTAAATTGGAAGGTTTTTTTGTTATTTGGCCTTTTTAAGAGCGCCTTTTCCCCTCTCTCTCTCTCTAACAGTTGTGTTTTTTTGCCCAAAAAGGTAGGGAATCTAGAGCAGCTTATCTCTTTGCCCTCGTTTTCCCCCAATCTGGTAGCAAATCTAAAGCAGCAAAACAAAGCAGCACTATAAATAAATTCAGTAAATAGAGCAGATGTAGATAAAGCAGCTAATATAGGGTATATAGTACGGTACTTAACGAGGTTCGACAATTAGGCTGCTCAGCAGCAGCAGCTGATAGGTTCAACACAGACAAGACAAAAGAAGCTGCTTTACAGCAACAACTGATCAGTGGCCCCTCGTGGCCTCTGCCAGGCGCCTCCTCCACTTCTTGCTACCCAGCCCCTTGACCTTGGGCGTCTTGGGTCTGATCAGGGGCATGCGACCCTCCTCGATAGCCACCTTCTGGAGGTTGCGGAGGTGAAGACCGAGCGCCTGGTGCTTGGCCATGAAGTCGTGGGTGTTCACGGACTCGCCACAGGTCCTCACGTCCTCGGCATGCTTCACGAGGGAGTTGAAGTCCGTGGCGCGGAGCCTCCTGGTGGGGCAGAAGGGGCACCTGTACACGTCGCCAGCGAAGAAGTTGTCGTGGACTTTAGCCTCCTCAGTACATGACGAGTCTTGGTGTCCTTGGACTCGTCGTCGCTACGGAGGTCGCTGCTATCCTCCTGTTGGAAAAAAACAGTAGAGTGAAATAAGGACATGATTGAGATACTTTGATTATCGGGATTGATTTTTTGCATAAATTAACCGAATGAGATCTCCCGATTATTCCCTAAATCTCAAACCAAATCGAATACTGATCCCAACTACGAACAGGGGGATTCATCGAAAATCGAGATCTAACACAAGAGGATTAGCTACTGTAAAAATACGAACAATCAAGCCCTAATAACATACGATCTAGCATCCAACGATGGGAACGGGGGAAGAACAAGGGAAGGGGAGAAAACTCTGGTTACCTCCGACCATGGGTCGGCGATGATGGTGTCATAGGGGTTCTTCGGCCTTATGTAGACAACCTCCTCGTAGGGGTCCCAGCCGAGCGGGATCTGTCTGAGACCGGCAGGGGCCTCATCACCGGCAGCTATGGCAGATGCGGGGACGGGGGCTCCTTGCCGGTGGCCTTGGAGGCGCCGATGGCCACCACGCCGTTCTTCTCCATCGCCGGCGTGGTTGGGGTTTTCTTGGGGGTTTGCAGAAGGTGATGGGACAATGGAGACGGTTCAGTGAGCAAGTGCGTGATGAGTGGGAGTGGGGAGGCCTCTATTAAAGGATAAGGTAAACGATGTTTCATTGCACTACCGTGGACCGCGTACGCTAATGCACCATGCACGGCCACATGTGTCCGCTACCGCCCCGTGCACCGCACACGCGTACCGTGAGTCGCGTTTTTTCACTCGTGTCTAACCCCGGCGATTCAGTTGTGCTTAGTTTTGCCCTCGAGCCTAACACTGGTGGTTTGGTTCCATTTTTAAATCATTTTCTATTTTCTATTTGAATCCCTTTGTCACGCTTGCCCTTGGTTTTTAAATTCTACTCAGTCTTGCCCTTGGTTTTTAAGTTCTACTCAGTTTCGCCCTTGGTTGCTACTCGTTTTGCCCTCTCTTTGTATCCATCTCTCGCACATGTGCTCATCTTTGCTGCTACGCTCTGATTGATCGAGACAGTTGTCACACGGATCGTGCCCACCAACCGTTGATCCTCTATGATCTAGTGGACAGGATAACCCTTATATCTATCGGGGGCATCCCTCTATCCATGCAAAATAACGAGTATGCCATCGGAACTTTAACTCCATAAACAGATGAACTTGAATATATTTTGAAAGGTACGAAAATAGAAATCCCCATAGTTTAAGGGTCTAGATACGGTAAGAGAACTAAATATTATTAGTGGCCGGGCCAGCACAGTGACGGGTTGGTCGGCTAGAAGTTATTGATTCCTAAGTAAGGGACACTAAGCCGGTCTTGACATACTCCCTTAGGAATTTGCCATAAGCAGCGTGCTTAGCCTTGGTCGCTGACTTGTGTTTACTAGTCGGGCTTTTACCGATGCCAACCGCATGCGGAATCAAGCTGGCAATCCTCGGGTTGACTCCTTTCTTACAGAACGGGCACCTGATCTCCCCAAGTCGAGTGCGGAAAGGGATTATCCCACTCTTGAGCTTCTTCATGACATGGCGGCTCTTGTTTTCCCTGGTCTCCTTGTTAGAGTCCATCTCACTTGAATACACCTTAATGTATGGAATACAAACTGAAATGAGCAAAATAATAAATATATATTCCTTCCACCATTCCGAGTTACTTTTGATGCAATAACATGTCTATACAGGTTCAGTAGTTCATTACGGCCGTCTCCCCAGCTCGCTCCTAAATTAATGTGGTTTGTGTTCTTGGTAACTTATTAATGATAATAAATAATATGGATTCATTCAGAACAGACTAGATCTCTCCATGTACCGGTTCGTACGTTGCGTCTAATCATTAGGACTAGATTTTTTTATGACGCCAGGATAGATTAAGCTCAAGCAGAAAATATGAAACATGTAGAAATAGATGTACCTCCGGGTACACGAGCAGAGCATGTTCGTCAAACTCCACACCCTCATCGGTGCCTCCAAAGTCGTCAGCACCGGCGAGCACATGGTCCCCCGAGGGGTTGAACTGCACGTCCTCCTCGCCTTGTGCTGCGTGATGCTCCTCCAGATCTGCCGCGTGAAGCACCACCCCGGAAGCGATGCCCGGACACTCACCCCCACACACTGGTTTCATGGAGAAGGTTCGTGCAACTATGTTCAAGATTGTGGGGTTTTGCTGGATAAGGAAGAGAGAGTAGTGGATGAGTGCGAATGGAGGACCCAATAGGCTGAGTTTTAATGCGGGGACGTTTAGGCCTCCTCGAGGGCCCCTGTAGGCAGCTCTTCCGGCTGCGGCTGCCGCGTGGAAGGTTCATGTGGTGGGGGCCTATCAGAAGTGAGAGTGCAGGCGCGCTGTGTGGTAAAAATGGTATAGCCCGTGGGCCGTGGATGACCAGTTGTCGTGCAGTAGACTTGTAGCCTTTCCAGACTAGATTAAACATGACATGACCACTCGACGACTTTTTCCATGGACAGCATTGTGTTCCTTCTTGTAGAAGTCTCGTTGAGGGAGACATCCGTGTTGTCTCGCGCTGTCCTGTGAAGGGCACGACGTGTGCAATGAGCCTTGTTAGATCACACAGGATCAACGGTTGGTGCGCACGATCCGCGTGACAACTGTGACAACCAATCAGGGCGTAGCAGATAGAGTGGGCACAGGTTTGGGCTTCTACGAAAGCGAGAGAGGTGGCAAAACTGGCAAAGCTGAGTAGTATAAAAATGGAAAGTGGGTGTCTTTTACAATGAAATACATCATGGCATACATCAAATTATGCCAAGATAGATCCACTAGAGTTCATTGCATGTGTGTTCTTTCCACAAATCACATATGTATCCACTAGAGTCATTACATGTGTGTTCCTGTCATGAACCACATTTGGATCCACCAGTGTCATTGCATGTGTGTTCTTTCCACAAACCACATATGGATCAACCAGTGTCATTGCATGTGTGTTCCTTCCACAAACCACATATGGGTCAACAATTGTCATTGCATGTGTGTTCCTGCCATGAACCACACATGGATGAACCAATGTCATTGCATGTGTGTTCCTGTCAAGAACCACATATGGATCCACCAATGTTCATTGCATGTGTGTTCCTGTCATGAACCACACATGGATCAACCAGTGGTTATTGCATGTGTGTTCTTTCCGTAGACCACATATGGATCCACTAGAGTCATTGCATGTGTGTTCTTTCCACAAACCACACATGCATCGACCAATGGTCATTGCATGTTTGTTCTTTCCACAAACCACACATGGATCAACTAGTGTCATTGCATGTGTGTTCTTTCCACAAACCACGTATGGATCAACCAGTGGTCATTGCATGTGTGTTCTTTTCCACAAACCACATATGAATCCACTAGAGTCATTGCATGTGTGTTCTTTCCACAAACCACATATAGATCAACTAGTCATCATTGCATGTGTGTTCTTTTCCACAAACCACATATGGATCCACTAGAGTCATTGCATGTGTGTTCTTTTCACAAACCACATATGGACCCACTAGAGTCATTGCATGTGTGTTCTTATACTAAAACCAGCACTAGAGTCATTGCATGTGTGTTCTTTCCACAAACCACACATGGATCAACCAGAGTCAGTGCATGTGTGTTCTTTCCACAAACCACACATGGATCCACTAGAGTCATTGCATGTGGGTTCTTTCCACAAACCACATATGGATCCACTAGAGTCATTGCATGTGTGTTCTTTTCACAAACCACATATGGATCAACAAATGGCATTGCATGTGTGTTCTTTTCACAAACCACATATGGATCAACCGGTGTCATTGCATGTGTGTTCTTTCCACAAACCACATATGGATCAACCAGTGTTCACTGCATGTGTGTTCTTTTCACAAATCACATATGGATCAACAAGTGGGCATTGCATGTGTGTTCTTTTCCACAAACCACATATGGATCCATTAGAGTCATTGCATGTGTGTTATTTCCACAAACCACACATGGATTAACCAATGGCATTGCATGTGTGTTCTTTTCACAAACCACATATGGATCAACCAATGGCATTGCATGTGTGTTCTTTTCACAAACCACACATAGATCAACCAGTGTTCACTGCATGTGTGTTCTTTCCACAAACCACTTATGGATCAACCAGTGGTCATTGCATGTGTGTTCTTTTCCATAAACCACATATGGATCCACTAGTGTCATTGCATGTGTGTTCTTTCCACAAACCACATATGGAGCAACCAGTAGTATTGCATGTGTGTTCTTTTCACAAATCACATATGGATCCACTAGTGTTCACTGCATGTGTGTTCTTTCCACAAACCAATTATGGATCCACCAGTGTTCATTGCATGTGTCTTCTTTTCCACAAACCACATATGTATCAACCAGTGTCATTGCATGTGTGTTCTTTCCATAATTCTTTCCACAAACCACATATGGATCAACAAGTGGGCATTGCATGTGTGTTCTTTTCCACAAACCACATATGGATCCATTAGAGTCATTGCATGTGTGTTATTTCCACAAACCACACATGGATTAACCAATGGCATTGCATGTGTGTTCTTTTCACAAACCACACATAGATCAACCAGTGTTCACTGCATGTGTGTTCTTTCCACAAACCACTTATGGATCAACCAGTGGTCATTGCATGTGTGTTCTTTTCCATAAACCACATATGGATCCACTAGAGTCATTGCATGTGTGTTCTTTTCCACAAACCACATATGGATCCATTAGAGTCATTGCATGTGTGTTCTTTCCACAAACCACACATGGATTAACCAATGCCATTGCATGTGTGTTCTTTTCACAAACCAAATATGGATCAACCAATGGCATTGCATGTGTGTTCTTTTCACAAACCACACATGCATCAACCATTGTTCACTACATGTGTGTTCTTTCCACAAACCACTTATGGATCAACCAGTGGTCATTGCATGTGTGTTCTTTTCAACAAACCACATATGGATCCACTAGAGTCATTGCATGTGTTTTCTTTTCACAAACCACACATGGACCCACTAGAGTCATTGCATGTGTGTTCCTGACATGAACCACATATGGACCCGCTAGAGTCATTGCATGTGTGTTCTTTCAACAAACCACACATGGATCAACCAGAGTCATTGCTTGTGTGTTCTTTTCACAAACCACATATGGATCAACCAATGGCACTGCATGTGTGTTCTTTTCACAAACCACACATGGATCAACCAATGTTCACTGCATGTGTGTTCTTTCCACAAACCACATACAGACCAACCAGTGGTCATTGCATGTGTGTTATTTTCCACAAACCACATATGGATCCACTAGAGTCATTGCATGTGTGTTCTTTTCACAAACCACACATGGACCCACTAGAGTCATTGCATGTGTGTTCTTATACTAAAACCAGCACTAGACTCATTGCATGTGTGTTCTTTTCACAAACCACACATGGATCAACCAGTGTCATTGCATGTGTGTTCTTTCCACAAACCACATATGGATCAACTAGTGGTATTGCATGTGTGTTCTTTTCACAAATCACATATGGATCCACCAGTGTTCACTGCATGTGTGTTCTTTCCACAAACCACTTATGGATCCACCAGTGTTCATTGCATGTGTGTTCTTTTCACAAACCACACATGCATCAACCAGTGTCATTCCATGTCTGTTCTTTACACAAACCACACATGGATCAACCAGTGGTCATTGCATGTGTGTTCTTTTCCACAAACCACATATGGATCAACTAGTGGTCATTTCATGTGTGTTCGTTTCCACAAAACACATATGGATCCATTAGAGTCATTGCATGTGTGTTCTTTCCACAAACCACACATGGATTAACATATGGCATTGCATGTGTGTTCTTTTCACAAACCACATATGGATCAACCAATGGCATTGCATGTATGTTCTTTTCACAAACCACACATGGATCAACCAGTGTTCACTGCATGTGTGTTCTTTCCAAAAACCACTGATGGATCAACCATTGGTCATTGCATGTGTGTTCTTTTCAACAAACCACATATGGAACCACCAGTGGTCATTGCATGTGTGTTCTTTTCCACAAACCACATATGGATCCATTAGAGTCATTGCATGTGTGTTCTTTCCACAAACCACACATGGATTAACCAATGGCATTGCATGTGTCTTCTTTTCACAAACCAAATATGGATCAACCAATGGCATTGCATGTGTGTTCTTTTCACAAACCACACATGGATCAACCATTGTTCACTATATGTGTATTCTTTCCACAAACCACTTATGGATCAACCAGTGGTCATTGCATGTGTGTTCTTTTCAAAAAACCACATATGGATCCAGTAGAGTCATTGCATGTGTTTTCTTTTCACAAACCACATATGGACCCACTAGAGTCATTGCATGCGTGTTCCTGACATGAACCACATATGGACCCACTAGAGTCATTGCATGTGTGTTCTTTCCACAAACCAGACATGGATCAACCAGAGTCATTGCTTGTGTGTTCTTTTCACAAACCACATATGGATCATCCAATGGCACTGCATGTGTGTTCTTTTCACAAACCACACATGGATCAACCAATGTTCACTTCATGTGTGTTCTTTCCACAAACCACATACAGACCAACCAGTGGTCATTGCATGTGTGTTATTTTCCACAAACCACATATAGATCCACTAGAGTCATTGCATGTGTGTTCTTTTCACAAACCACACATGGACCCACTAGAGTCATTGCATGTGTGTTCTTATGCTTAAACCAGCACTAGACTCATTGCATGTGTGTTCTTTTCACAAACCACATATGGATCCACCAGTGTCATTGCATGTGTGTTCTTTCTACAAACCACACATGGATCCACTAGAGTCATTGCATGTGGGTTCTTTCGACAAACCACATATGGATCCACTAGAGTCATTGCATGTGTGTTCTTTTCACAAACCACGTATGGATCAACCAATGGAATTTCATGTGTGTTCTTTCCACAAACCACACATGGATCAACCAATGTCATTCCATGTGTGTTCTTTCCACAAACCACATATGGATCAACCAGTGGTATTGCATGTGTGTTCTTTTCACAAATCACATATGGATCTAGTAGTGTTCACTGCATGTGTGTTCTTTCCACAAACCACTTATGGATCCGCCAGTGTTCATTGCATGTGTCGTCTTTTCCACAAACCACATATGTATCAACCAGTGTCATTGCATGTGTGTTCTTTCCATAATTCTTTCCACAAACCACATATGGATCAACCAGTGGTCATTGCATGTGTGTTCTTTTCCACTAACCACATATGGATCCATTAGAGTCATTGCATGTGTGTTATTTCCACAAACCACACATGGATTAACCAATGGAATTGCATGTGTGTTATTTTCACAAACCACATATGGATCAACCAATGGCATTGCATGTGTGTTCTTTTCACAAACCACACATAGATCAACCAGTGTTCACTGCATGTGTGTTCTTTCCACAAACCACTTATGGATCAACCAGTGGTCATTGCATGTGTGTTCTTTTCCATAAACCACATAAGGATCCACTAGAGTCATTGCATGTGTGTTCTTTTCACAAAACACATATGGACCCACTAGAGTCATTGCATGTATGTTCCTGACATGAACCACATATGGACCCACTAGAGTCATTGCATGTGTGTTCTTTCCACAAACCACACATGGATCCACTAGAGCCATTGCATGTGTGTTCTTTCCACAAACCACACATGGATCGACCAATGGTCATTGCATGTGTGTTCTTTTCACAAACCACACATGATCAACCAGTGTGCACTGCATGTGTGTTCTTTCCACAAACCACATATAGATCAACCAGTGGTCATTTCATGTGTGTTCTTTTCCACAAATCACATATGGATCCACTAGAGTCATTGCATGTGTGTTCTTTTCACAAACCACATATGGACCCACTAGAGTCATTGCATGTGTGTCCTTATACTAAAACTAGCACTAGACTCATTGCATGTGTGTTCTTTTCACAAACCACAGATGGATCAACCAGTGTTCACTTTATGTGTGTTCTTTGCAAAACCACTTATGGATCTACCAGTGGTCATTGCATGTGTGTTCTTTTCCACAAACCACATATGGATCCACTAGAGTCATTGCATGTGGGTTCTTTCCACAAACCCCATATGGATCCACTAGAGTCATTGCATGTGTGTTCTTTTCACAAACCACATATGGATCAACAAATGGCATTACATGTGTGTTCTTTCCACAAACCACACATGGATCAACCAGTGTCATTGCATGTGTGTTCTTTCCACAAACCACATATGGATCAACTAGTGGTATTGCATGTGTGTTCTTTTCACAAATCACATATGGATTCACCAGTGTTCACTGCATGTGTGTTCTTTCCACAAACCACTTATGGATCCACCAGTGTTCATTGCATGTGTGTTCTTTTCACAAACCACACATGGATCAACCAGTGTCATTCCATGTGTGTTCTTTACACATACCACACATGGATCAATCAGCGGTCATTGCATGTGTGTTCTTTTCCACAAACCACATATGGATCAACTAGTGGTCATATCATGTGTGTTCGTTTCCACAAACCACATATGTATCCATTAGAGTCATTGCATGTGTGTTCTTTTCACAAACCACATATGGATCAACCAATGGCATTGTGTGTATGTTCTTTTCACAAACCACACATGGATCAACCAGTGTTCACTACATGTGTGTTCTTTCCAAAAACCACTGATGGATCAACCATTGGTCATTGCATGTGTGTTCTTTTCCACAAACCACATATGGAACCACCAGTGGTCATTGCATGTGTGTTCTTTTCCACAAACCACATATGGAGCCATTAGAGTCATTGCATGTGTGTTCTTTCCACAAACCACACATGGATTAACCAATGGCATTGCATGTGTGTTATTTTCACAAACCAAATATGGATCAACCAATGGCATTGCATATGTGTTCTTTTCACAAACCACACATGGATCAACCAGTGTTCACTACATGTGTGTTCTTTCCATAAACCACTTATGGATCAACCAGTGGTCATTGCATGTGTGTTCTTTTCCACAAACCACATATGGATCCACTAGAGTCATTGCATGTGTTTTCTTTTCACAAACCACATATGGACCCACTAGAGTCATTGCATGTGTGTTCCTAACATGAACCACATATGGACACATTAGAGTCATTGCATGTGTGTTCTTTCCACAAACCACACATGGATCAACCAGAGTCATTGCTTGTGTGTTCTTTTCACAAACCACATATGGACCAACCAATGGCACTACATGTGTGTTCTTTTCACAAACCACACATGGATCAACCAGTGTTCACTGCATGTGTGTTCTTTCCACAAACCACATACAGATCAACCAGTGGTCATTGCATGTGTGTTCTTTTCCACAAACCACATATGGATCCACTAGATTCATTGCATGTGTGTTCTTTTCACAAACCACACATGGACCCACTAGAGTCATTGCATATGTGTTCTTATACTAAAACCAGCACTAGACTCATTGCATGTGTGTTCTTTTCACAAACCACATATGGATCCACCAGTGCCATTGCATGTGTGTTCTTTACACAAACCACACATGGATCCACTAGAGTCATTGCATGTGGGTTCTTTCCACAAACAACATATGGATCCAGTACAGTCATTGCATGTGTGTTCTTTTCACAACCACACATGGATCAACCAGTGTCATTCCATGTGTGTTCTTTACACAAACCACACATGGATCAATCAGCGGTCATTGCATGTGTGTTCTTTTCCACAAACCACATATGGATCAACTAGTGGTCATTTCATGTGTGTTCGTTTCCACAAACCACATATGGATCCATTAGAGTCATTGCATGTGTGTTCTTTCCACAAACCACACATGGATTAACATATGGCATTGCATGTGTGTTCTTTTCACAAACCACATATGGATCAACCAATGGCATTGCGTGTATGTTCTTTTCACAAACCACACATGGATCAACCAGTGTTCACTGCATGTGTGTTCTTTCCAAAAACCACTGATGGATCAACCATTGGTCATTGCATGTGTGTTCTTTTCCATAAACCACATATGGAACCACCAGTGGTCATTGCATGTGTGTTCTTTTCCACAAACCACATATGGAGCCATTAGAGTCATTGCATGTGTGTTCTTTCCACAAACCACACATGGATTAACCAATGGCATTGCATGTGTGTTCTTGTCACAAACCAAATATGGATCAACCAATGGCATTGCATATGTGTTCTTTTTACAAACCACACATGGATCAACCAGTGTTCACTACATGTGTGTTCTTTCCACAAACCACTTATGGATGAACCAGTGGTCATTGCATGTGTGTTCTTTTCGACAAACCACATATGGATCCACTAGAGTCATTGCATGTGTTTTCTTTTCACAAACCACATATAGACCCACTAGAGTCATTGCATGTGTGTTCCTGACATGAACTACATATGGACCCACTAGAGTCATTGCATGTGTGTTCTTTCCACAAACCACACATGGATCAACCAGAGTCATTGCTTGTGTGTTCTTTTCACAAACCACATATGGATCAACCAATGGCACTACATGTGTGTTCTTTTCACAAACCACACATGGATCAACCAGTGTTCACTGCATGTGTGTTCTTTCCACAAACCACATACAGATCAACCAGTGGTCATTTCATGTGTGTTCTTTTCCACAAACCACATATGGATCCACTAGAGTCATTGCATGTGTGTTCTTTTCACAAACCACACATGGACCCACTAGAGTCATTGCATGTGTGTTCTTATACTAAAACCAGCACTAGACTCATTGCATGTGTAAGATCCCCCCTTTGTAAAGGAAAGGATCCCTGTGATTGCAATGCTAGTCCCTGGATCAATGCTAGCATCCACAGTTTAAGATGAAGTACACAGATATAAAGGTCGTTTATTACAGTCATTCCAGAGATAAAACATAGTCTTTTACAACTCAGGGCCAAAGGCCTAGTACAAGAGTTTATAGAATAAGTAAATAAACATAAGTCTTCATCTTCATGTGCCACAGGCAAGCATGTTGAGTGTAGACTCATGACTCCTAATCATCATCGGAGTAACCTGCAACATTACAAGTTACAGCCACAGAGGGTCAATACTTTGGAATAGTATTGGCAAGTGATACCTTAGTATAATTTAAGTGGACTATAATACTATATGCATTTGGCTAAGTGGAGCTTGGCTTGCTTTGCTCAAAATAGATTTTTCCTTAACATTTGAAAACACTAAGTTCTTGTTTGACACAAAATCACCCAAGGCATCTACCAATCCAAGACTGAAGATCCTCTCAAGGCATCTACCAATCAAAGACTGAAGATCCTTTAACCCTTGTTCACCCACAAGTTTTATTCAGAAATTGGAGTGATGAGATTCTTGAAGCTTCCATGTCTTGATGCTCATATTGTCCTTTACCAGGGACATGGCTAAGTACTTAGATTTTTACACTCTACAGAGGTGGTGCACTTTCCCCACAAGACTTGGTTTCCCAAGACATGATCCTTCAGAAGCCTTTCCTTAGTCAAATGGACGCGTTCCAACCTATCATTCCCTCTACCACCAACTGTCCAAGAGACTAAGTTCTAGCAACCTAAGATCATGGCAGAGCCCATAATGCCAAGTGGTTGCACTTGAAGCTTCTCAACATTTGACATCTCAAATCTCTTTGTTTCCTGGGTGGCCATCCACAAGTGAGATACACTAAGGTAAACCATAAACATGGGCCTTGTGAACCACTCAACCAAAACCACCAAGCAAGTCCCATTCCACCCAGGAGATTCATTAACTTAGTTGTTTTGTTAAATAAAACACAAGTCCTCAGACTTAGAATATTTTTCCATAGTGTGAATATATATAAACCACCCTTGTTTTCTAGTAGCTAGGCTAAGCATGGCATGGCAACTTATCCTTAGGGAATTTTCCTAGCAACTCTAGCATTCTAATCTATATAGGATTTCCCATCATCATTTGACAAAAAGCATGCAAGTCTTAACAAAATATATCTAATGCAAGTATAAAATATAGGAATGGAATATTCATGAAGATATCACTTGCCTTGGTAATGTGGAGAGTAGCACTCGTCACAATCACAATCACTAGCAAAATCTACACACAAAGTGGTAGCACACAATTACACACAAATATATATACAAACAAAAATAATATGAATGCATGCATGCATGAATCTACCAAGTGGTGATTTTTTGAAAACTCTCCCAAGCAAGTGCAAGTTTACAGAAACTAAACAAGTCACAAATTTGCCCACTAATCATATTTGACCCTAAAACAATTTACTAAACTAAAACTATTCTCAAATTAGCCTTAAACAAGTTTCTACAAATAAAGTCAATCTAATGGCTACTATTTTATGATCACATTGGATAGGAAGAAAGGTCTTGTTTTACTGAATCCAACGGTATAAAGTTTGCAAAATTCCAACGTGGCATTCAAAAGTTATAGGCATTTGAAATCTGGATCAAAATCTGGTTTAAATTCTGTTTTTGAATCTAACCCTAGCCACGCGTCGCGCTGTGATTGGCGCGTACCGCTTCGGTTGGATCGCGCTCTGCAGCCGCAGGATCTAAACAGATCGTACGCTCCAGATCGCGTACCGCTTCGGAGTTAAGTGAATCTATCCTAGCGCTCGGATCTAGATCTAACGGTGCTCGTTCAAATGACCAAGTCCTGGCGGCGCGCGGTGTCAGCGAGCGGCGGAGCGCTCTGTCTACGGCGGCGCTTGCGTTTCAGATCGTCCGCGAGAGGGAGGAGGGTCATACCAGATTCGCAAGAGGTTGCTAAAGCTCAAGGTGGCTCTGGTTTGTCAAGGGGCGCACTGAGCTGCGGTAGATTTCTCGTCGGAGTTGAATCTGGCAACGGCGGTTCTGTTCGGGGTCGGAGGCGACGTTGAAGATCACTAGGATGCAAACAAAGGGCGTGGTCAGATGCAGATGATCATGGCGAAGATGCGTGCGTGAACGACAAGGTTCGGGGCGGTCTGGACTTACCACTAGAGCTCGTCGAAGTTGATGTCGCCGTCGGTGCTTGCGGTGTCAAGTGGAACCGGCGACCTGGGGCAGTACAGGACGGACTAGTGAAGTCAGGAGGTGCGCAAAGACTCACTGAGCAAGATAGCAAGAACGATAGGCAGAGGGGAACACGAGGCTCACCGGAATCGATCGCCGGAGTTGGCTCTGCCTGTGGCGGTACGAGGATGATTGAGAGCAGCCTGGTGGCGGAGTGAGCGAGGTGTTTGGGGGAAATGATCGCGGGGCAGAGAGGATCTTATAGCCGGGGAATCGACAGGAAACGCTCGTAGATAAATGCCCAATTACGCCGTGCCATTACCGGCCATCACTGCTGCAGCGACGTGGTCGCAGGCGCGATTTGGGGAAGACGAGGACGACGTGGACCAGGCCCGCTCGTCAGCAAAGTGTGCGAGGTGAAGGTGGGGTCTGGCTGTCAGCGACTGGGTGTGTGCGCTCGCGCGTGAGAGAAGGAAAAGAAAATCCTGGGTGGGCTAATTGGGCCTGTTTCACTGCTGGGCCAGATTCCAGCCGCGCGGCCTTTTTCCTTTGTTAGCCTCTTTTCTTTTTCTAATTCTATTTTCTGGTATGAATTTTGATATGAATTCAAATCCTTTTGAATTCAAACAAAACTAGGGATCTTTGCAGGGTTCTGTGGTTTCAAAAATAGTCAAAACACCATGTGGTTACCTTGCAAGGGCTTGGTCAAGCTTGGGCTTTGAAACAAACAGAGACTTTGCTCTAGTTTGCAAATGTTTGAGAAAGGGTTTGAAAATAATTCTAAATTGGATTCTTGGGTTAAAAATCTACACCTAATCTTTCCAACAATGGAGGCAAGCAAACAAGTACCAAAACAATCAAATCTCAAAGGGTGATGGCCAATTGAGTTGAATTTTTCTCACATGAAATCATAGCCTAAGTTTATGCTTCTAAATGATTTTGAGAAAACCCTAAATGAATGAAGGATGCAAGGATGATATGAATGAGTTTTGAAACATGATTTTTGGGATGTTACAAATCTAACCCCCTTAAGATGAATCTCGCCCTCGAGATTCGGATTGGCTAGCAAATAGGTGTGGGTGGTCTTTCCGAAGATCATCTTCTCTTTCCCATGTTGCTTCTTCTTCGGAATGATGGTTCCATTGTACTTTGCAAAACTTGATAGTTTTTGTCCTTGTGACTTTTTCTGTGGTCTCAAGAATTTTGACAGGCTTTTCTTCATAGGTGAGATCACTTTCTAGTTGAACTTCCTCCAAAGGTATGGTATCCTTCAAAGATGATTCTTCCATTTCTGGGTGACATTTCTTAAGCTGACTCACATGAAAAACATTATGGACTGCTGATAAAGATGTTGGCAGTTTGATTTCATACGCAACTTCTCCCTTGCGACTTAGAATGTTGAATGGTCCAACATATCTTGGTGCTAACTTTCCTTTGACTCCAAATCTTTTCACTCCACGAAGTGGTGATACTCTAAGATAAGCTCTATCCCCAACTTCGTAAGTGACTTCTCTACGCTTAGCATCTGCATAGCTTTTCTGTCGAGACTGTGCTATCTTCAACCTGTCCCTAACCAATTTGACCTTTTCTTCGGCGTCTTTGATAAGATCTGGTCCAAACAATCTTCTTTCTCCCACACCATTCCATAGCAATGGGGTGGTACACTTTCTTCCGTAGAGAAACTCAAATGGTGCCATCCCAATGCTAGATTGGTGACTGTTGTTGTAAGAGAACTCTGCGTAAGGCAGACTTTCATCCCAACTTGCTCCATAGTCTAGGGCACATGCCCTCAACATGTCTTCAAGAATTTGATTAGTCCTTTCTGTTTGTCCATCCGTTTGAGGATGAAAAGCCGTGCTGAATTCCAACCTCGTTCCTAAGGATTAAGGATTCATGGAGTTGTCTCCAAAAATGAGAAGTGAACTGAGTTCCTCTATCAGACACAATACTCTTAGGTACACCGTGAAGGCATACAATTCTGCTCATGTAAATTCTGGCTAACTTTGCACTGGTATAAGTTGTCTTTACGGGTATAAAATGAGCCACTTTAGTTAGGCGATCCACTACTACCCATATGGAGTCATACCCTGACCTGGTCCTTGGTAATCCGGTAATGAAATCCATACCAATATTTTCCCACTTCCATTCAGGAATAGGCATTGGTTGAAGCAAACCCGCTGGTTTCTGATGCTCCGCTTTCACTCTACTACACACATCACACAAAGCAATGTGTTCGGCGATGTCCCTTTTGAGATTGTTCCACCAAAATCTTTCTTTCATATCCATGTACATTTTGGTGTTTCCCGGGTGAATAGAATACGGAGAGTTATGGGCTTCTTGTAGAATCAGTTTCCGCAATTCCGGATCCTGTGGAACACAAATACGTTTCCCGTGCCATAAAGTACCTTGTTCGTCCATATGGAAACTTTTATCTTTCCCTTGGCTAATCCTTTCCTTAATCTCTTTGATTTCTTTATCCGTCTTTTGGGCTTCTTTAATCTTTTCCAACAGAGTGGGTTGAACATCCAAAGACATAAGATGTCCTTCTGGCACAATCTCCAACCTGAGTTCCTTGAATTGCTTACACAAGTCATCTGGCAATTCACCTTTGGTAAGGCCATTTACAAACGCCTTACGACTTAGAGCATCTGCTACTACATTTGCTTTACTGGGGTGGTATTGCAAACTCAAGTCGTAATCCTTGATAAGTTCTAGCCATCTTCTTTGTCTCATATTGATTTCCTTTTGGGTGAAGATATATTTCAAACTCTTATGATCGGTGAATACTTCACAACATTTTCCCAAAAGGTAGTGTCTCCATGTTTTGAGTGCATGGACAACAGCGGCTAACTCTAAATCATGAGTAGGATAATTTACTTCATGAGTTTTGAGTTGTCTCGAGGCATAAGCCACAACTTTTCCGCCTTGCATAAGTACGGCACCTAATCCTTGATGAGAAGCATCACAATACACTTGGAAATCCTTTTCCAAATCTGGTAGGCACAGAACTGGTGCTGACACAAGTCTCTTCTTTAATTCTTGAAAGCTAAGTTCACAACCATCAGTCCAAGCAAATTTCTTATCTTTCTTTAACAATTCTGTCATTGGTTTAGCAACCTTTGAAAAAATTTCAATGAATCTTCTGTAGTAACCTGCTAAACCAAGGAAACTACGAATCTCTTTTACGCTCTTAGGAGATTCCCATTCTGTCACAGCTGAAACTTTAGCAGGGTCAATTGCTACACCATCCTTTGTCATAACATGACCAAGAAATCCAACTTCCTCTAACCAAAACTCACACTTGCTGAATTTGGCATAAAGCTTATGTTCCCTTAGTTTCTCAAGTATCAAGCGTAGATGTCTTTCATGCTCTTCCTTGCTCTTGGAGTAGACCAAGATGTCATCGATGAAAACGACAACGAACTTGTCGAGAAATTCCATGAACACTTTGTTCATCATATTCATGAAGTATGCTGGGGCGTTGGTTAAACCGAAAGGCATCACAGTGTACTCATACAATCCATACCTTGTGGTGAAGGCTGTTTTAGGTATGTCTTGCTCTCTTATCTTGAGTTGAAAATAGCCTGACCGAAGATCAATCTTCGAGAACACACATGCTCCTTCTAGCTGATCAAACAAGTCGTTTATTCTTGGCAAAGGATATTTGTTCTTGATGGTTACCTCGTTGAGAGAACGGTAATCTATGCATAATCTTTGAGTTCTATCTCTCTTTTCTACGAACAAAATTGGAGCTCCCCAAGATGAAGAACTTGGCTGGATGAATCCTTTCTGTAATTGTTCCCCAAGCTGTTTCTTGAGTTCCTTAAGTTCGTCAACTGACATTTTATAAGGCCTCTTTGCTCTTGGTCCAGAACCTGGTACCAAATCTATTATAAACTCTACATCTCTATCTGGTGGCATTCCCGGTAACTCTTCCGGAAACACATCCGGATATTCACACACAACTGGCACTGTGTCCATGCTAACCCCCTTAAGAGAATTCAGCTTACTTCCTTTCGATTTAAAATTGGACTTGAATTTTATCCTCTTACCTTCAGGGATTGTGAGTGAAACTGTACGATTTGCACAATCTAGTACTCCCTCATACTTAGCCATCCAATCCATTCCCAAAATCACATCCAATCCTTGGGAATTCAGGATTATTAAGTTCACTGGAAACTTATGTTTTCCAAACTCTATGACTAAATCATGACATCCTGAGTTTACTATCATTTCTCCACCAGGAGAGCTTACTCTTATAGGACACCCAATGGTTTCTACCGGTAGTTCATTTCTTTCGACAAATGCTTTTGATATGAATGAATGAGATGCACCAGTGTCAAAGAGTACAAATGCTGAGATGGAATTGAGTCTGAACTTACCAGCAACGGCATCAGGCTCTTCATAGACCTCCTCCACATTGATGTGGTTAACCTGTCCTTTCTGAAAAGGATTGGGCTTGTTAGGTCCTTCAACTTTCTTCTCAGTGCACTCATTAGCATAATGCCCCAGCTTCTTGCATTTGAAGCATTCAACCTGACTGATGTCCCTTTTAGGCTGACTTCCACTTCCACTTCCACTGTGGTGGCTCTTATGTCCACTCTTGTGATTCTTATACTTGTCATTGTCATGACTGCGATGATGCTTGTTGTCATGACGGTTGTGGTTGTGGTGCTTGTTAAACTTCCCATGCTTGTGGGATCCTGAGCTGACACTATCATCATAGTGAGATCGTTTATGAGACGATCCCGAGCTGTGCTTGTCGGAGTGTTTCCTCTTCCTACTCTCGACTTGCTTCATTTTATTCTCCACAATAACAGCCTTGTCACACAGCGACTGGTAAGTTCGAACATATGCCACAGACAGCTGCAGATTCAGCTCATCATTCAAGCCTTCCAGAAACTTTTCCTTCCTTTTGGCATCAGTGTCAACCTCATCCGGTGCATAGCGCGCCAGATGGTTGAACTCTTCAATATATTCAGCCACACTGTGGTGGCGTTGCTTCAGGTTGTGAAATTCCTTCTTTTTCAGGCTCATCATACCTGGTGAGATATGAGTAGTACGAAAGCCATCTTCAAATATAGCCCAAGTCACCTCATCAATAGGCGTGGTAATCTGGAAGTTGTCCCACCATGCTGCGGCTGGTCCTTCCAACAGATGTGCCGCGAACCTGACTTTTTCGGCATCCGTGCAGCCCACGGTCACTAAGTCTTTGTTCACAGAACGTAGCCAATCATTGGCCACCATGGGATCAGTCGTTCCTGAAAACTTAGCTGGCCTCAGACGCAGAAATCTGGTAAGCATATCAAAACCCGGAGGGTTGTTGTTGTTGTTGTTGTTATTATTGGGGTTGTTGTTATTGGGGTTGTTGTTGTTGTTGTTGTTCTGGTTTTGGATGAATGTCGTCATCATTTGCATAAGCTGTGTCTGCGCATTCATCATCTGTTGCATTTCCGGGGTAATGTTGGGGTTGGGGTTGGTGTTTGCGCGACGGGGAGGCATCTGTGGTTTATTCATATAGAGATAAGAATGAGATACCCTTACATGATTTATGCACAATACATTGCACAAGCAAACACATAGCATGCAACACCAGGATAAAAGCTCAACAACAAGATAACAAAAGTCTCAAGGTAAAAACACACAAGTGGCAAGCCATCCACATGTCGGATGGTCCAATAATAAGTTCACAAATAACAAGTCAGTAAATAAAAATAACTGAGTAGTCAAGTCTACTCGTCAGCCTCAATCTCCTCCTCGACAAAGGTAAGACCTGCGTTCTCCACTGCGGTCTTGTTCTCCTCGATGGTAGTGGTCAAAGAGTCGATCTTGGCCTTGAGAGCCCTCTTCTGGGAACGAAGCCTCTCAATCACTGTCTGCTTCTGCTCTAACTCGAAGTCCTTGGACTGCAGTTCCTCGGTCATATCCCGGATCCTCTTGTTCCTCTCCTGGACACGTTTCTCTTGACTCTTGAACTTACGGTCTTGGGCCTCGAACTTCGCCTCCATCTCCTTGACTATCTTGTCCTGCTGCGCGAAGAGCTTGTCCTTCTCGCGAAGCTGCACCTGGAGCTCGTCATTACTAAGCATGACGTTGGTCCTATCGGTATCCACGTGCCTAATAAGAGTCTCTAAGTCCTGGAGGTACAGGCGTATCGGCTCTGCTGTGACTCTCGAGTCGTCCTCAAAGTCAATGGACTCTCCGTCATCATCACGCCTCCCGAAGGCGTGGAAGTGAGTGCCTCTAACCTGTCGGGAGTGACGGCCTAACAGTCGTCCTATCAGATCCTGCATGATAACCTCCATGCCTCTCTCCCTGTCATCGTGCATAAGCTTGAAGACGATGGCCTCCGTGGTAGGCTCAGTCTGGCGTCCTGGCTGGTTCACCTTGAAGCCCCAAAGGTCCTTCCTCTCAAACTTGGTGAGTGGGTGCACCGTAATGATAGGAAGAGGGAGATCGAGTAAATTAGTAAGCTCTACGATACGAGGACCAAAACGGGTAGCCTGGAACTCCTCAACAGTGCTGATGGCAATAGGCATCTATTTATAAGATTGAAAAAGTTAGAACAACACAATTTAAGATAATCAAACATTCATACACATTATTGGAACACACAAAAATAATACAAGTCATGCATACAAGAATCCATTACATCAACCAAGGTTCAAACTTATTTAAGGTATCATTTTGGAAAATAAGGTGATAGGTGGTGGTCCATCTAACGAAGTGCGTTTACAGACCTATCTCACTGGATCTGGTGGCTAACACAATGTTCCTAGAGGCAATCAGCCTATCTTGTTCACATGCTTCTATCACTAAGTCTATAATATCTCCTCTTAAGGATTGGTTGGTGACTTCCAACTCTTGGGTATGTTCCTTCTCTTTCTCTAAGTATTTTTGGAGGTTGAGCATCTTGCACTTGACTCTAGTACTTAGTTCTTTGATAGTCTTCCAAGCTGCTTCTTTTGCTGACTCAAAGAATGTGGTGTGCATAAAAGTGTTGGTGTACATGCAGAAGCCTCTTTCTTTGTGGTTGTCTTCCTTGTTTTTGTACAAGTGAAGTTGCACCCACCAATACTCCACTCCATCCTCCATCACTGGAAAGCCCTTGTACACAGTTGCACCATGTGCTCCCATTGTCTCCATGAGATCCTTGAGAATCTTGGGAAACTCAGTCTCACACTCCAAGGTCATGGTCATGAGTGGTCCTCTCTTCACGGCTTCGTTGATGGAGTTCATCTACAAATAGAGATGAGAATGAGAAGATTAGAAAAGTTTTACGAGAAGAATAGACAAGTGTAGACGTAGTCAAAAAAATTCCTTAGTGTTTCCAATCCTAGGGTCATAATCCTACAGGCAACACAGTGCTCTGATACCATCTGTAAGATCCCTCCTTTGTAAAGGAAAGGATCCCTGTGATTGCAATGCTAGTCCCTGGATCAATGCTAGCATCCACAGTTTAAGATGAAGTACACAGATACAAAGGTCGTTTATTACAGTCATTCCAGAGATAAAACATAGTCTTTTACAACTCAGGGCCAAAGGCCTAGTACAAGAGTTTATATAATAAGTAAATAAACATAAGTCTTCATCTTCATGTGCCACAGGCAAGCATGTTAAGTGTAGACTCATGACTCCTAATCATCATCAGAGTAACCTGCAACATTACAAGTTACAGCCACAGAGGGTCAATACTTTGGAATAGTATTGGCAAGTGATACCTTAGTATAATTTAAGTGGACTATAATACTATATGCATTTGGCTAAGTGGAGCTTGGCTTGCTTTGCTCAAAATAGATTTTTCCTTAACATTTGAAAACACTAAGTTTTTGTTTGACACAAAATCACCCAAGGCATCTACCAATCCAAGACTGAAGATCCTCTCAAGGCATCTACCAATCAAAGACTAAAGATCCTTTAACCCTTGTTCACCCACAAGTTTTATTCAGAAATTGGAGTGATGAGATTCTTGAAGCTTCCATGTCTTGATGCTCATATTGTCCTTTACCAGGGACATGGCTAAGTACTTAGATTTTTACACTCTGCAGAGGTGGTGCACTTTCCCCACAAGACTTGGTTTCCCAAGACAAGATCCTTCAGAAGCCTTTCCTTAGTCAAATGGACACGTTCCAACCTATCATTCCCTCTACCACCAACTGTCCAAGAGACTAAGTTCTAGCAACCTAAGATCATGGCAGAGCCCATAATGCCAAGTGGTTGCACTTGAAGCTTCTCAACATTTGACATCTCAAATCTCTTTGTTTCCTGGGTGGCCATCCACAAGTGAGATACACTAAGGTAAACCATAAACATGGGCCTTGTGAACCACTCAACCAAAACCACCAAGCAAGTCCCATTCCACCCAGGAGATTCATTAACTTAGTTGTTTTGTTAAATAAAACACAAGTCCTCAGACTTAGAATATTTTTCCATAGTGTGAATATATATAAACCACCCTTGTTTTCTAGTAGCTAGGCTAAGCATGGCATGGCAACTTATCCTTAGGGAATTTTCCTAGCAACTCTAGCATTCTAATCTATATAGGATTTCCCATCATCATTTGACAAAAAGCATGCAAGTCTTAACAAAATATATCTAATGCAAGTATAAAATATAGGAATGGAATATTCATGAAGATATCACTTGCCTTGGTAATGTGGAGAGTAGCACTCGTCACAATCACAATCACTAGCAAAATCTACACACATAGTGGTAGCACACAATTACACACAAATATATATACAAACAAAAATAATATGAATGCATGCATGCATGAATCTACCAAGTGGTGATTTTTTGAAAACTCTCCCAAGCAAGTGCAAGTTTACAGAAACTAAACAAGTCACAAATTTGCCCACTAATCATATTTGACCCTAAAACAATTTACTAAACTAAAACTATTCTCAAATTAGCCTTAAACAAGTTTCTACAAATAAAGTCAATCTAATGGCTACTATTTGATGATCACATTGGATAGGAAGAAAGGTCTTGTTTTACTGAATCCAACGGTATAAAGTTTGCAAAATTCCAACGTGGCATTCAAAAGTTATAGGCATTTGAAATCTGGATCAAAATCTGGTTTAAATTCTGTTTTTGAATCTAACCCTAGCCACGCGTCGCGCTGTGATTGGCGCGTACCGCTTCGGTTGGATCGCGCTCTGCAGCCGCAAGATCTAAACAGATCGTACGCTCCAGATCGCGTACCGCTTCGGGGTTAAGTGAATCTATCCTAGCGCTCGGATCTAGATCTAACGGTGCTCGTTCAAATGACCAAGTCCTGGCGGCGCGCGGTGTCAGCGAGCGGCGGAGCGCTCTGTCTACGGCGGCGCTTGCGTTTCAGATCGTCCGCGAGAGGGAGGAGGGTCCTACCAGATTCGCAAGAGGTTGCTAAAGCTCAAGGTGGCTCTGGTTTGTCAAGGGGCGCACTGAGCTGCGGTAGATTTCTCGTCGGAGTTGAATCTGGAAACGGCGGTTCTGTTCGGGGTCGGAGGCGACGTTGAAGATCACTAGGATGCAAACAAAGGGCGTGGTCAGATGCAGATGATCATGGCGAAGATGCGTGCGTGAACGACAAGGTTCGGGGCGGTCTGGACTTACCACTAGAGCTCGTCGAAGTTGATGTCGCCGTCGGTCCTTGCGGTGTCAAGTGGAACCGGCGACCTGGGGCAGTACAGGACGGACTAGTGAGGTCAGGAGGTGCGCAAAGACTCACTGAGCAAGATAGCAAGAACGAGAGGCAGAGGGGAACACGAGGCTCACCGGAATCGATCGCCGGAGTTGGCTCTGCCTGCGGCGGTGCGAGGATGATTGAGAGCAGCCTGGTGGCGGAGTGAGCGAGGTGTTTGGGGGAAAATGATCGCGGGGCAGAGAGGATCTTATAGCCGGGGAATCGACAGGAAACGCTCGTAGATAAATGCCCAATTACGCCGCGCCATTACCGGCCATCACTGCTGCAGCGACGTGGTCGCAGGCGCGGTTTGGGGAAGACGAGGACGACGTGGACCGGGCCCGCTCGTCAGCGAAGTGTGCGAGGTGAAGGTGGGGTCTGGCTGTCAGCGACTGGGTGTGTGCGCTCACGCGTGAGAGAAGGAAAAGAAAATCCCGGGTGGGCTAATTGGGCCTGTTTCACTGCTGGGCCAGATTCCAGCCGCGCGGCCTTTTTCCTTTGTTAGCCTCTTTTCTTTTCTAATTCTATTTTCTGGTATGAATTTTGATATGAATTCAAATCCTTTTGAATTCAAACAAAACTAGGGATCTTTGCAGGGTTCTGTGGTTTCAAAAATAGTCAAAACACCATGTGGTTACCTTGCAAGGGCTTGGTCAAGCTTGGGCTTTGAAACAAACAGAGACTTTGCTCTAGTTTGCAAATGTTTGAGAAAGGGTTTGAAAATAATTCTAAATTGGATTCTTGGGTTAAAAAGCTACACCTAATCTTTCCAACAATGGAGGCAAGCAAACAAGTACCAAAACAATCAAATCTCAAAGGGTGATGGCCAATTGAGTTGAATTTTGCTCACATGAAATCATAGCCTAAGTTTATGCTTCTAAATGATTTTGAGAAAACCCTAAATGAATGAAGGATGCAAGGATGATATGAATGAGTTTTGAAACATGATTTTTGGGATGTTACAGCATGTGTGTTCTTTTCACAAACCACATATGGATCCACCAGTGCCATTGCATGTGTGTTCTTTCCACAAACCACACATGGATCCACTAGAGTCATTGCATGTGGGTTCTTTCCACAAACAACATATGGATCCACTAGAGTCATTGCATGTGTGTTCTTTTCACAAACCACATATGGATCAACCAATGGCATTGCATGTGTGTTCTTTCCACAAACCACACATTGATCAACCAGTGTCATTGCATGTGTGTTCTTTCCACAAACCACATATGGATAAACCAGTGGTATTGCATATGTGTATTTTTCACAAATCACATATGGATACACCAGTGTTCACTTCATGTTTGTTCTTTCCACAAACCACTTATGGATCCACCAGTGTTCATTGCATGTGTGTTCTTTTCCATAAACCACATATGGATCAACCAGTGTCATTGCATGTGTGTTCTTTCCACAAACCACATATGTATCCACCAGTGGTCATTGCATGTGTGTTCTTTTCCAGAAACCACATATGGATCCATTAGAGTCATTGCATGTGTGTTCTTTCCACAAACAACACATGGATTAACCAACGGCATTGCATGTGTGTTATTTTCACAACCCACATATGGATCAACCAATGGCATTGCATGTGTGTTCTTTTCACAAACCACAGATGGATCAACCAGTGTTCACTTTATGTGTGTTCTTTGCAAAACCACTTATGGATCAACCAGTGGTCATTGCATGTGTGTTCTTTTCCACAAACCACATATGGATCCACTAGAGTCATTGCATGTGTGTTCTTTTCACAAACCACAAATGGACCCACTAGAGTCATTGCATGTGTGTTCCTGAAATGAACCACATATGGACCCACTAGAGTCATTGCATGTGTGTTCTTTCCACAAACCACACATGGATCAACCAGAGTCATTGCATGTGTGTTCTTTTCACAAACCACATATGGATCAACCAATGGCATTGCATGTGTGTTCTTTTCACAAACCACACATGGATCAAGCAATGTTCACTACATGTGTGTTCTTTCCACAAACCACATATAGATCAACCAATGGTCATTGCATGTGTGTTCTTTTCGACAAACCACATATGGATTGTCGTGGTGGTGGCACGGCAGATGCCATGGATAGGCTAAACATGGGGCCAATGAGTGCTAGGGGAATCCAGGGAGGGAGAGCGTGGTGATTCCACGCACGGAAGTTCTTGTATATTCTCAATCAATGGTGTTTACAAGTGCTCTTGAGGCTCTTAGCAAGAAGGAGACAATGTCTCTTACTCCCTACGAACTAACCCGAGAGTTTGACCTTAGAGAGAGAGTGATTCCTCTATTTGCCGTCCCCCTCTATGGAGGCCCCGGTGCTCCTTACATAGGGAATCCCGGGTTACAATTCTAGGGCACAGGTGGCAGCATATTCCACGAATATGCTCCTTTCCTAAGGCAAATGCTTCTTTATTCCCCTTTAACGGCTCGTTCGGACTTTGGATGTAACCCATGCCGTAATCCTCGTCTTTTGGCGTCACAGGCTGCGTCATCCAGCTTTGCCTGCGTCACCTTGGTCGCTCCTGACCCGCTGGTCCTCTTCTTTAGTTTACTTTGCACATGCTTCAGCTAATAAAGCCACCTTTTGACCAGCGGGGGATTCCTTCTCTTGGAAGCTACGATAACCCAGCTAGCATATAGCTAATCCGGCTTACCCATTTTACCTGCAAAACAGATAGACATGGTCGGCATAAATCTTATGTCGGCCGGACCATTGTCAAGGAAACGCCCCATGGGCCGGGCCACACCGTGATTCGGCCTGCCTTGAGGTGACCCGGTCAGCACTTTGCTTTGACCGCGTCGTACCCCGGTTAACTCGGCCCTTATACCTCGGTGTTGCCCTACCCGGGGGTATCCCCCCAACATTAGTCCCCGAAGCTGGTGCGGTCTTAGCAGCTTTTAGTTGTTAAGGCCACAGCGGGTTCCCATATCCGAATCTTTTACTCCTTGGGCCAAGTTATCTAGTAGCCCGGAGTTTCTCATCTTGCGACCCTTCGCTCTTTCCGAGTTATCCCTCATTGGCTAGGTCTTTTGCTTGCTTATCCGGGTTACCTTTCCTTCTCTCATATGCCTCTCCACATCCTATGTGGAGGGTAATCATCATTTGCCTCATTTTAATGGGCCATGCGCATTTACTGCGTCGGTTACTGTCGCTGCGTCAGGCATAACTGTTGTAAACGTCCCATCACTACAGCGCCTCGTTAACTCTAACGCCATGTCATGTCATGGGATCGCTTGCTCCCGTGGCCCCTCTTATGGCCTTGTTCTGATTAACTGTCTGGGCCGCATACATGCTCATTGCATGCGGCACGCCACCCGCAAAGGATCCCACTATGCGCGTGCAGCACGGTTAAGTAGAGGGTGCGGTGCACTCCCAGGGGAAGTTTCCCCATTCGTGCCACGCTCCATTGCTCTCTCTCTTTCAATGTGACTCCGCCGCCGCCGGTTTTCTTCTCCACGAGCGCCACTGCGACCGTGCTCCGGCAGTATTTCACGCCAGCGCCACCGTTCCAGTGCTAAATCCACCACGGGGCCTTGCACTTCCTGTTTCCCTTCTTCTGGCTACCATTATTCTGACTACCCTCTCGAAAGCTTTGATCTCACCATGACAGAGGCAGAGGCTTCGATGGTGGCGCAGCAGGAAGAAGTGACGGAGGGCCGTGAGCGCGGTGCTGGGACGGCTCCATCGTCCGCGAGGAGGACCTGGCTTGGCTCCACGCCTCCCGTTGCATTCCCGCCGGCGTTGCCTGCCGCCTCGCCGCCCGTGAGATTACCCCGGCCCCCAAATCTAGGGAATATGTGGTTTTCTTATCGCATTTCTAGCATGGCTTCGGCCTCCGCACCTCTGATTTTTTCTTCGATTTCATCTCCACCTACAAACTGCAACCGTATCATCTTCCCACAAATGCTATCACCTCTCTGTCCTCCTTTTCTTCTGGCATCGAGGGGTACATTGGCCTCTGGCCAACCAAAGAACTTTGGATCAAGTTCTTTGGTGTGCGGATGAACGTGGTTCTGGATAAGGAGCTTGACCCAGAGGACAAGCACCTGACCCAATGTGGCGCAGCCTCCATCTCGCCCCGGAAACAGTCCGTGTTCCCCCGGGTCACTAGGCTTGAATCTTGCAAGGGCTGTTGGGTCCACAGCATAGAAAACAAAAAAAATCCTGCGGTGTGAACTACACGCCAAGATCTATCTACTAGGTACAAAGCAACATGTGGACATACATCCAACGAGAACTTACCCTCGTAGACAACGAGCTTTGTTAACGAGTAGGAACTGGTGGTTGATGTAGTCGTACACTTGCCGATCTCAAGATCGTGAGGAAGTCCGAGCACCGCAACTCAGCGGCGCATCCACACTCGCACACACGTTCAAGCCACCGGACAACCTCCACCTCCTCGCTCCAGCGATCCAGCAGAAGCAGCAACTCCTTCCAGACGAAATGCCACCGGGAACATGTATCTCGCTAATCCGAGACCATGGGGGAATAATTCTAGAGGGGGAGAGAGATCCTTCACAAGGAGGTGTGAGGATGAAGGAGGGAATGGGTGGAATTTTATAGGAGGAGGGGGGTTCCCCCTCTCTCCATGGCCGGCACATGGGGGGGTGACCCCTCACCTCCCCATTCATGTGGTGGTAACCCCCCCCCCCCCACATTAAAATGCCTCTTCACATTCCCTTTTAAAGTCTCCACTTTAAATGCATTAAATTTCTCCAAATTTAATGCTCCCTCATTTAATAAAACTCTTTTATTAAATTTATTCAGAATTTTGATAATTACTTTAATTAACAAACATTCAAATATAGCCCCTTGCAATATTTCAATATCACATGCAGAACCACCTTCTGCAATTTCACCCGAAACAATTTCCGGTTTCTATTGAAACAATTCCTGCGCTTTGCAATTCTTTCGTCTGAAACATATGTGCTCCAAAATGGTGTCCGGTAACTCTTAAGTGTGCCACCCTATGGTTCGCGAATAATGCAGACATGATTGAGACCCTTCTCCGATCAATAATCAGCAGCGGGACCTGGAGATCCATACTGACTCCTACACACTCAACGATGACTCCTGTGATCGTGAGAACCTTTAATGCTTGTAACTAAATCCCTTTGTCTCTTGATATATTACATGTCCGAGATTCGATCATCGGTATCTCCATACCTAGTTTGATCTCGTTACCGACATGCACTCTTTTCTCGTTCCCGTGATATAACATTATAGTGATCACATCACTTGCTTGCAAGCTATCCTAATGTGATATCACCGAGAGGGCCCAGAGTATATCTATCCGTCATCTGGATTGACAAATTCCACTCTTGATCCATGAGCCTCAACATAACACCTTCGTAGTACTGAACCCATCTTTATAGTCACCCTGTTACGGTGTGACGTTTGATGTTATCAAGATACTCTTCCGGTGTCAGCAATTAACATGATCTCATGGTCTAAGGATAAAGATTACTTCGTATGATGTTATAGCAATATAAACATAATGACTTGATCGTAATGCTATACTTTGGATGAATGTTCATCACATCATTCCACAAATGGTGTGACCTTGTTATTAACAACATCCAATGTCCATGATCAGGAAACCTTGATCATCTCGTTAATCAACAAGCTAGTCTATAAGAGAGGCATGACTAGGAACCCTTTTTTTTTATTAAACAGACATGTATTGATGTTTCCGAATCAATACATTTCTAGCATGTAAAATAAACATCTATCATGTAAAGGAATATATAATAACAACTTTATTATTGCCTCTCAGGGCATATTTCCTTCAGTCTCCCACTTGCACTAGAGACAATAATCTAGTTCACATAGTGATAAATCTAACACCCATGGAGTTCTGGTGTTGATCATGTTTTGCCCTAGGGAGAACTTTAGTCAACGGATCTGCTACATTTAGGTCCGTGTGTACTTTACAAATCTTTATATCTCCATCCTTGACATGCTCGCGGATGGAGTGAAACCGGCGCTTAATATGCTTGGAATTCTTGTGAGACCTTGGTTCCTTTGCGTTGGTTATGGCTCCATTGTTGTCACAATAGATCACCATCGGGTCCAACGCACTGGGAACCACACCCAGTTCCGTAATGAACTCTTTCATCCAAACTGCTTCCTGCGCCGCTTCTGAAGCAGCAACATATTCCGCCTCCGTTGTTGATTCAGCCACCACAGGTTGTTTGGAACTCCTCCAACTAACTGCTTCTCCGTTCAAGAGAAATACGTATCCGGATTGAGACTTAGAGTCATCCGGATCGGTGTCAAAGCTAGCATCAACATAACACTTAGCGACTAGCTCTTCTTCACCTCCGTATATAAGAAACATATCCTTAGTTCTTCTTAAGTACTTGAGGATGTTCTTTACCGCTATCCAGTGTTCCGAACCTTGATCAGATTGGTACCTACTAGTCAAACTAATAGCATGTGCCACATCCGGTCTTGTACATAGCATGGCATACATAATATAGCCTATGGCCGAGGCATAGGGGATCTTATCCATCATCTCTCTTTCTTCCGCCGTAGCTGGACTTTGAGTCTTACTCAATGTCTTGCCTTGCAACATAGGTAAGAACCCCTTCTTACTTTCGTCCATATTAAACTTCTTTAATATCTTATCAAGGTATGTACTCTGCGATAGCCCAATTAGGCGCCTTGATCTATCTCTATAGATTTTAATGCCTAATATATATGATGCTTCACCAAGGTCTTTCATCGAAAATTTGCTGTTTAGATAACTTTTAACACTATTTAAAAGATCTATATCATTTCCAATCAATAATATGTCATCCACATATAATATCAGAAATGCCACATTGCTCCCACTCACTTTCTTGTAAATACAAGCCTCTCCATAAGTTTGGACAAATCCAAACTCTTTGATCACCTCATCAAAGCGGAGATTCCAACTTCGTGATGCTTGCTTCAGTCCATAGATGGATCGCTGAAGTTTGCACACCTTATTAGCATCCTTAGGATCGACAAAACCCTTAGGTTGTATCATATACAACTCTTCTTCAATCTTACCATTGAGGAAAGTAGTTTTGACATCCATCTGCCATATTTCATAATCGAAATATGCAGCAATTGCTAACATAATCCTAACTGACTTAAGCATTGCTACGGGAGAGAATGTCTCATCGTAGTCAACTCCTTGAATTTGTCGAAACTCCTTTGCGACAAGTCGAGCCTTATAGATGGTCACATTACCATCAGCATCAGTTTTCCTTTTGAAAATCCATTTATTCTCCACGGCCTTTCGGTCGTGAGGTAAGTCCACCAAGTTCCAAACTTGGTTCTCGTACATGGATTCCATCTCGGATTTCATGGCTTCTAGCCATTTGTTGGAATCCGGGCTCATCGTCGCTTCTTCATATGTCGCAGGGTCATCCATTTCATCAACCATGAAATTCACAACAGGATTGCCATACAGTTCAGGAGCTGCACGTGTCCTGCTTGACCTACGAGGTTTGGTAGTGTCCTCTTTCGGAGTTTCATGATCATTATCATTAGCTCTCTCTTCATCAGGTGAAGTCAACTCCGAAACAACTTCCGGTGCTGCGCCACTCGCCATTCCATGAAGAGAAGGTTCAATAACCTCTTCGAGTTCTACCTTCCGACTACTCACACCTTTCACGAGAAACTCCTTCTCAAGAAAGGATCCATTCTTGGCAACAAAAACCTTGCCCTCGGATCTGTGATAGAAGGTATACCCAATTGTTTCCTTAGGGTATCCTATGAAGATGCATTTTTCCGCTTTGGGTTCGAGTTTATCTGGTTGAAGTTTCTTCACATAAACATCGCATCCCCAAACCTTAAGAAATGATATCTTAGGTTTGTTTCCAAACCATAATTCATACGGTGTCGTTTCAACGGATTTAGGTGGTTCCCGATTTAAAGTGAATGCAGCTGTTTCCAGTGCATAACCCCAAAATGACAGAGGTAAGTCCGTCAGAGACATCATAGATCAAACCATATCCAATAAGGTACGATTACGACGCTCCGACACACCATTACGTTGTGGTGTTCCGGCAGGCGTGAGTTGTGAAACTATTCCACACTCTTTCATGTGTGTGCTAAACTCATAACTTAGATACTCTCCTCCACGGTCAGACCGTAGAAATTTGATCTTTCTATTACGATGATTTTCCACTTCATTCTGAAATTCCTTGAACTTTTCAAAAGTTTCAGACTTGTGTTTCATCAAATAGATATACCCATATCTACTCAAATCATCCGTGAAAGTAACAAAATAACGATATCCACCTCGTGCCGACACACTCATTGGTCCACACACATCAGTATGTATGATTTCCAATAGATCTGTCGCCCGTTCCATTGAACCGGAAAACGGCGTTCTAGTCATCTTGCCCATAAGGCATGGCTCACATGTATCAAATGATTCAAAATCAAGTGATTCCAAAAGTCCATCGGAATGGAGTTTCTTCATGCGTTTAACGCCAATATGACCTAGACGGCAGTGCCACATATATGTAGACATATCATCATCAAGTTTAATCTTTTTAGCATTAACATTATGAATGTGCATAATATTACTATCGAGATCCAATAGAAATAAACCATTCAACATAGGTGCATGACCATAAAAGATATCATTCTTATAAATCGAACAACCATTGTTTTCAGATTTAAAGGAATGACCACTTTGCATCAAACATGATCCAGATACAATTTTCATGCTCAGTGCAGGCACCAAATAACAATTATTTAGGTTTATAACTAATCCCGATGGCAAATGGAGAGGTAGCGTCCCGACGGCGATCACATCAACTCTTGATCCATTGTCGACCCGTATCCTGACCTCATCCCTTGCTAGTTGTCGCTTGTTCCGTAGCCCCTGAACCGAGTTACATATATTAGCAACTGATCCGGTATCAAATACCCAGGTGCTATTGCGAGTACTAGTCAAGTACACATCAATAACATGTATATCACATATACCTTTGTTTGCCTTGCTGGACTTCTTGTCCGCCAAATACTTGGGGCGGTTGCGCTTCCAATGGCCAGTCCCCTTGCAATAGTAGCACTCGGTGTCAGACATAGGGCCAGCCGGGGTTTCTTTTCAGGCGTGGCAATAGACTTGCCACCCTTCTTTCCCTTGTGCTTGCCTTTCTTATCCTTCTTGAAACCGGTGGTCCTATTGATCATCAACACTTGATGTTCTTTCCTAATCTCCACTTCTGCAGTCTTAAGCATTGACAGAAGCTCGGGAAGAGACTTCTTCATGCCCTGCATATTATAGTTCATCACGAAGCTCTTGTAGCTAGGTGGCAGAGATTGGCGAACACGATGTATGCCTAAGTCAACGGGAATCGTTATTCCAAAGGACACAAGCTTATCGGCGTACCTAGACATTTTGAGTACGTGCTCACTAATGGAGCTGTTTTCCTCCATCATGCAGCTAAAGAACTTTTCTGTAGCATTATAACTCTATACGGCAGCATGGGTATCGAAAAACATTTTCAATTCTCCCATGGTATCAAATGCATTACCATTTTCGAAACGCTTTCGAAGTTCTGGCTCTAGCCCATACAGTATGCCGCAATGAACTAAGTTGTGGTCCTCCTGATGAATCACATAGACATTCTTTTCCTTGTCAGGGGCATCAGGAGCTGGTGGGGGGCCTAGCGGCGCATATAGCACATATTGCTTTTGTGCAGCAGTGAGGAGAATCCTCAAATTCATAGCCCAGTTGGTGAAGTTGCTACCATTCGCAGCAAGTTTCTCTTTCTCCATGAACACATTGAAATTAAAAGCAGGTGGTGCCATCTACAACATAATTTGTAAAGTTTATTTAGACTAAGTTTATGATAGATTGAGTTCAACTAATCCAAATTACTAATGAACTCCCACTCAAAAACGACATCCCTCGTGTCCTTTTGGTGATTACATGAACCAAATCCACTATATCAAGTCCGATCATCGCCCACATATCAACATATGTGTACTACCCGTGCTAAGCACCTACGCATAGATCAGGCTCTGATACCACTGTTGGGTCCACAGCATAGAAAACAAAAAAAATTCCTACGGTGTGAACTACACGCCAAGATCTATCTACTAGGTACAAAGCAACGGGTGGACATACATCCAACGAGAACTTACCCTCGTAGACAACGAGCTTTGTTAACGAGTAGGAACTCATGGTTGATGTAGTCGTACACTTGCCGATCTCAAGATCGTGAGGAAGTCCGAGCGCCGCAACTCAGCGGCGCATCCGCACTCGCACACACGTTCAAGCCACCGGACAACCTCCACCTCCTCGCTCCAGCGATCCAGCGGAAGCAGCAACTCCTTCCAGACGAAATGCCACCGGGAACATGTATCTCGCTAATCCGAGACCATGGGGGAATAATTCTAGAGGGGGAGAGAAATCCTTCACAAGGAGGTCTGAGGATGAAGGAGGGAATGGGTGGCCTTTTATAGGAGGAGGGGGTGCCCCCTCTCTCCATGGCCGGCGCATGGGGGGGTGACCCCTCACCTCCCCCATTCATGTGGTGGTAACGCCCCCACATTAAAATGCCTCTTCACATTCCCTTTTAAAGTCTCCACTTTAAATGCATTAAATTTCTCCAAATTTAATGCTCTCTCATTTAATAAAACTCTTTTATTAAATTTATTTAGAATTTTGTTAATTAATTTAATTAACAAACATTCACATATAGCCCCTTGCAATATTTCAATATCACATGCAGAACCACCTTCTGCAATTTCACCCGAAACAATTTCCGGTTTCTATTGAAACAATTCCTGCACTTTGCAATTCTTTCGTCTGAAACATATGTGCTCCAAAATGGTGTGCGATAACTCTTAAGTGTGCCACCCTATGGTTAGTGAATAATGCAAACATGATCGAGACCCTTCTCCGATCAATAATCAGCAGCGGGACCTGGAGATCCGTACTGACTCCTACACATTCAACGATGACTCCTGTGATCGTGAGAACCTTTAACGCTTGTAACTAAATCCCTTTGTCTCTCGATATATTACATGTCCTAGATTCGATCATCGGTATCTCCATACCTAGTTTGATCTCGTTATCGACATGCACTCTTTTCTCATTCCCATGATATAACATTCTAGTGATCACATCACTTGCTTGCAAGCTATCCTAATGTGATATCACCGAGAGGGCCCAGAGTATATCTATCCGTCATCTGGATTGACAAATTCCACTCTTGATCCATGAGCCTCAACATAACACCTTCGTAGTACTGAACCCATCTTTATAGTCACCCTGTTACGGTGTGACGTTTGATGTTATCAAGATACTCTTCCGGTGTCAGCAATTAACATGATCTCATGGTCTAAGGATAAAGATTACTTCATATGATGTTATAACAACATAAACATAATGACTTGATCGTAATGCTATACTTCGGATGAATGTTCATCACATCATTCCACCAATGGTGTGACCTTGTTATTAACAACATCCAATGTCCATGATCAGGAAACCTTGATCATATTGTTAATCAACAAGCTAGTCTATAAGAGAGGCATGACTAGGAACCCTTTTTGTTTATTAAACACACATGTATTGATGTTTCCGAATCAATACATTTCTAGCATGTAAAATAAACATCTATCATGTAAAGGAATATATAATAACAACTTTATTATTGCCTCTCAGGGCATATTTCCTTCAGTCTCCCACTTGCACTAGAGACAATAATCTAGTTCACATAGTGATAAATCTAACACCCATGGAGTTCTGGTGTTGATCATGTTTTGCCCTAGGGAGAACTTTAGTCAACGGATCTGCTACATTTAGGTCCGTGTGTACTTTACAAATCTTTATATCTCCATCCTTGACATGCTCGCGGATGGAGTGAAACCGGCGCTTAATATGCTTGGAATTCTTGTGAGACCTTGGTTCCTTTGCGTTGGTTATGGCTCCATTGTTGTCACAATAGATCACCATCGGGTCCAACGCACTGGGAACCACACCCAGTTTCGTAATGAACTCTTTCATCCAAACTGCTTCCTGCGCCGCTTCTGAAGCAGCAACATATTCCGCCTCCGTTGTTGATTCAGCCACCACAGGTTGTTTGGAACTCCTCCAACTAACTGCTTCTCCGTTCAAGAGAAATACGTATCCGGATTGAGACTTAGAGTCATCCGGATCGGTGTCAAAGCTAGCATCAACATAACACTTAGCGACTAGCTCTTCTTCACCTCCGTATATAAGAAACATATCCTTAGTTCTTCTTAAGTACTTGAGGATGTTCTTTACCGCTATCCAGTGTTCCGAACCTTGATCAGATTGGTACCTACTAGTCAAACTAATAGCATGTGCCACATCCGGTCTTGTACATAGCATGGCATACATAATATAGCCTATGGCCTAGGCATAGGGGATCTTATCCATCATCTCTCTTTCTTCCGCCGTAGCTAGACTTTGAGTCTTACTCAATGTCTTGCCTTGCAACATAGGTAAGAACCCCTTCTTACTTTCGTCCATATTAAACTTCTTTAATATCTTACCAAGGTATGTACTCTGCGATAGCCCAATTAGGCGCCTTGATCTATCTCTATAGATTTTAATGCCTAATATATATGATGCTTCACACATGTATAAGGAATATATAATAACAACTTTATTATTGCCTCCCAGGGCATATTTCCTTCAAGGGCTAGGCCCGAACCTTCTTCTATGTCCGGAACACCACCAAGGAGGACCAGATCCGGCTGCTCCCGTTCAAGCTTGGCCCTCCAGATGTCTCGCTTTGGGAAAACATTCCCAAGTGCGCCACGGCTCTGGCGAATCAAGTAGCTCGCCGGATCATGGAGCTGCTCAAGGAGCACCTCTGGGGGGAGGATATCATGATCACTTTCCTCCGCAACCAGGTCTCCCCCCTCCAGAAGCGAGCCCACAAGATCTGCTATCTTAGCGGTCCTCTTGACCCTCACCGGACCTCCTCTTTTGAGCTGGATAACTCGACGGTTTACCGCCAGGTTAAGTCCATATTCAACATGGAGAAAGAGTTCTCCGAGGCCTAGGAGTGGGTACTTGAGCCCTTCACCCATGCGAACCCTCCTCCAAAGGTAAATTAACCCTTTCTTTGTTTTCCGAATCTTCTTTGTATGTTGATTTCCCTTTGTAACTTGGCGGTTATTCTTTCAGAAATTTCTCCAGCAACCACTAGAGGATGGCGAGGTTCTGGCCAGCAAGTGGTTGGAGGACCGCCCTGAGGGAGATGAGGTGGAGACTGATCCACAGGCCTTCTTGCCTACCCCGGACGTCGTCAAACGCAGCGCTAGTAAGGCCTCTTCTCTAAGGGATTGGCCAGACGATGATGATTCGGACATTGAAGTCCTTGAGGTACTTGATCCGGTTCTTATCTCTTATTCAGCTAACCCGGACGATCAGGTCCATGAGGTTCCTCCCATCGCCACCGGTGGCCCGGCCCCGGCCCCTTCCTAGAAGCGCGCAGCTACCTCGGCCGCAACTTCGGAGGTGCCGCCGCCCAAGAAGAGGCAGAAGAAGTCCAGGGTTAAATCCTCGACCAAGCCTGCCACCAAGAGCATAGTTCGGAGGCCACACCAACCTCAGGCTCCTCCTACCGTAGACGAGTAAGTTCTCCGATTCTGTTCCCTTGGATTTTCTCCTTCGTTTGCCTTTGTTTCTTACTGATTTTTCTTTTTGACTTGGTGCTTTTTCTTTCAGAGCTCCTGTGGATATTTCTCATAGCGGCTCCGACATGGCCTCCCCACTCCGGAGCAACCCCTCTCCCCTGCAATGATGATTATCGACCGCTCAGCCCTATTCATGAGGGCTCCGTGGCTGGGCCTAACCAGAGCCCACCTTGCCAAGAGGAGGGCAATGTCAGCGCGGGGGGTAATGGGCCGGATCTGGACACGGCGATGCCGGATCTCCCTAGCTCCTCGGCCTCTATGCCCAGTATTGAGGTGCCAGTTTCATCGGCGCTGCCCCCTGTAACCCTAGCACCAACATCAGCACCAGCACCAGCAGCAACAGCACCAGCAGCAACAGCAACACCAGCACCAGCACCAGCATCAGCACCAACAACAGCAAGAGGCTCTAGGCCTCCCAAGGGCAAAGCTCCATTAGCTCCCACTGGGTCTACTCCTTCCGTGGCTGATATTTTTCAGTCAATTCCTCCATCCTCATCTAGCAAGGCTAAGAAGACCTCCGGGTCAGCTTCATCTGGTCCAGCTTCCGGATCAGAGGGTGTAATCCTCGTCTTTTGGTGTAATCCTTGTCTTTTGGCGTCACATGCGGCGTCATCCGGCTTTGCCTGCGTCACCTTGGTCTCTCCTGACCCGCTGGTCCTCTTCTTTACTTTACTTTGCACATGCTTCAGCTAATAAAGCCACCTTTTGACCAACAGGGGATTCCTTCTCTTGGAAGCTACGATAACCCGGCTAGCATATAGCTAATCCGGCTTACCCATTTTACCTGCAAAACAGATAAACATGGCCGGCATAAGATACACCCCATGGGCCAGGCCACACCGTGATTCGGCCTGCCTTGAGGTGACCCGATCAGCACTTTGCTTTGACCGCGCCGTACCCCATGTGTGTTCTGTTCACAAACCACATATGGATCCACCAGTGTCATTGCATGTGTGTTCTTTCCACAAACCACACATGGATCAACCAGTGTTCACTGCATGTGTGTTCTTTCCACAAACCACTTATGGATCAACCAGTGGTCATTGCATGTGTGTTCTTTTCCACAAACCACATATTGATCCACTAGAGTCATTGCATGTGTGTTCTTTTCACAAACCACATATGGACCCACTAGAGTCATTGCATGTGTGTTCCTGACATGAACCACACATGGACCCACTAGAGTCATTGCATGTGTGTTCTTTCCACAAACCACACATGGATCAACCAGAGTTATTGCATGTGTTCTTATCACAAACCACATATGGATCAACCAATGGCATTGCATGTGTTCTTTTCACAAACCACACATGGATCAACCAGCGTTCACTTCATGTGTGTTCTTTCCACAAACCATATATAGATCAACAAGTGGTCACTGCATGTGTGTTCTTTTCCACAAACCACATATGGATCAACCAGTGTCATTGCATGTGTGTTCTTTCCACAATTCTTTCCACAAACCACATATGGATCCACCAGTGGTCAGTGCATGTGTGTTATTTTCCACAAACCACATATGGATCCATTGGAGTCATTGCATGTGTGTTCTTTCCACAAACCACACATGGATTAACCAATGGCATTGCATGTGTATTCTTTTCACAAACCACATATGGATCAACCAATGGCATTGGATGTGTGTTCTTTTCATAAACCACACATGGATCAACTAGTGTTCACTGCATGTGTGTTCTTTCCACAAACCACTTATGGATCAACAAGTGGTCATTGCATGTGTGTCCTTTTCCACAAACCACATATGGATCCACTAGAGTTATTGCATGTGTGTTCTTTTCACAAACCACATATGGACCCACTAGAGTCATTGCATGTGTGTTCCTGACAAGAACAACATATGGACCCACTAGAGTCATTGCATGTGTGTTCTTTCCACAAACCTCACGTGGATCAACCAGAGTCATTGCATGTGTGTTCTTTTCACAAACCACATATGGATCAACCAATGGCATTGCATGTGTGTTGTTTTCACAAACCACATCTGGATCAACAATGGAATTGCATGTGTGTTCTTTTGACAAACCACACATGGATCAACCAGTGTTCACTGCATGTGTGTTCTTTCCACAAACCACTTATGGATCAACCAGTGGTCATTGCATGTGTGTTCTTTTCCACAAACCACATATGGATCGACTAGAGTCATTGCATGTGTGTTCTTTTCACAAACCACATATGGACCCACTAGAGTCATTGCATGTGTGTTCCTGACATGAACCACATATGGACCCACTAGAGTCATTGCATGTGTGTTCTTTCCACAAACCACACATGGATCAACCAGAGTCATTGCATGTGTGTTCTTTTCACAAACCAACATATGGATCAACCAATGGCATTGCATGTGTGTTCTTTTCACAAACCACACATGGATCAACCAGTGTTCACTACATGTGTGTTCTTTCCACAAACCACATATGGATCCACTAGAGTCATTCCATTTGTGTTCTTTTCACAAACCACATATGGACCCACTAGAGTCATTGCATGTGTGTTCTTTTCACACACCACATATGGATCCACCAGTGTCATTGCATGTGTGTTCTTTCCACAAACCACACAGGATCAACTAGTGTCATTGCATGTGGGTTCTTTCGACAAACCACATATGGATCCACTAGAGTCATTGCATGTGTGTTCTTTTCACAAACCACATATGGATCAACCAATGGCATTGCATGTGTGTTCTTTCCACAAACCACACATGGATCAGCCAGTGTCATTGCATGTGTTTTCTTGTCACAAACCACACATGGATCAACCAGTGTTCACTGCATGTGTGTTCTTTCCACAAACCACATATAGATCAACCAGTGGTCATTGCATGTGTGTTCTTTTCCACAAACCACATATGGATCCACTAGAGTCATTCCATTTGTGTTCTTTTCACAAACCACATATGGACCCACTAGAGTCATTGCATGTGTGTTCTTATACTAAAACCAGCACTACACTCATTGCATGTGTGTTCTTTTCACAAACCACATATGGATCCAAAAGTGTCATTGCATGTATGTTCTTTCCACAAACCACACATGGATCCACTAGAGTCATTGCATGTGTGTTCTTTCCACAAACCACATATGGATCCACTAGAGTCATTGCATGTGTTTTCTTTTGACAAACCACATATGGATCAACCAATGGCATTGCATGTGTGTTCTTTCCACAAACCACACATGGATCAACCAATGTTCACTACATGTGTGTTCTTTCCACAAACCACATATAGATCAACCAGTGGTCATTGCATGTGTGTTCTTTTCCACAAACCACATATGGATCCACTAGAGTCATTGCATGTGTGTTCTTTTCACAAACCACACATGGACCCACTAGAGTCATTGCATGTGTGTTCTTATACTAAAACCAGCACTAGACTCATTGCATGTGTGTTCTTTTCACAAACCACATATGGATCCACCAGTGTCATTGCATGTGTGTTTTTTCCACAAACCACACATGGATCAACCAGTGTTCACTGCATGTGTGTTCTTTCCACAAACCACTTATGGATCAACTAGTGGTCATTGCATGTGTGTTCTTTTCCACAAACCACATATTGATCCACTAGAGTCATTGCATGTGTGTTCTTTTCACAAACCACATATGGACCCACTAGAGTCATTGCATGTGTGTTCTTTCCATAAACCACACATGGATCAACCAGAGTTATTGCATGTGTTCTTTTCACAAACCACATATGGATCAACCAAAGGCATTGCATGTGTGTTCTTTTCACAAACCACACATGGATCAACCAGTGTTCACTTCATGTGTTTTCTTTCCCCAAACCACATGTAGATCAACCAGTGGTCACTGCATGTGTGTTCTTTTCCACAAACCACATATGGATCCACTAGAGTCATTGCATGTGTGTTCTTTTCACAAACCACACATGGACCCACTAGAGTCATTGCATGTGTGTTATTATACTAAAACTAGCACTAGACTCATTGCATGTGTGTTCTTTTCACAAACCACATATGGATCCACCAGTGTCATTGCATGTGTGTTCTTTCCACAAACCACACATGGATCCACTAGAGTCATTGCATGTGGGTTCTTTCCACAAACAACATATGGATCCACCAGAGTCATTGCATGTGTGTTCTTTTCACAAACCACATATGGAACAACCAATGGCATTGCATGTGTGTTCTTTCCACAAACCACACATGAATCAACCGGTGTCATTGCATGTGTGTTCTTTCCACAAACCACATATGGATCAACCAGTGGTATTGCATGTGTGTTCTTTTCACAAAGCACATATGGATCAACCAGTGTTCACTGCATGTGTTCTTTCCACAAACCACTTATGGATCCACCAGTGTTCATTGCATGTGTGTTCTTTTCCACAAACCACATATGGATCAACCAGTGTCATTGCATGTGTGTTCTTTCCACAAACGACACATGGATCAACCAGTGGCATTGCATGTGTGTTCTTTCCACAAACCACATATGGATCCACCAGTGGTAATTGCATGTGTGCTCTTTTCCACAAACCACATATGGATCCATTAGAGTCATTGCATGTGTGTTCTTTCCACAAACCACACAAGGATTAACCAATGGCATTGCATGTGTGTTCTTTTCACAAACCACATATGGATCAACTAATGGCATTGCATGTGTGTTCCTATCATGAACCACACATGGATCAACCTGTGGTCATTACATGTGTGTTCCTCTCATAAACCACATATGGATCCACCTAGTGTGATTGCATGTGTGTTCTTCTCACAAACCACATAAGGATCCACCAGTGTCATTGGATGTGTGTTCTTTTCATAAACCACATATGCATCCTAACCTTAGGAGATCCCTAACCTTAGCCCCCCGATGGATCCACCGTTAGACCGAGACTTCTAGAAGGCACGCCATAACGCAGTTGTTCTACTTGACGATTGTTACATATCGTTCGATCGGGGCGCTTGGACGATTGGGATGGTCTTCGTGAGAGCGATCCTCGAGTAGGCTGTTCTGCGGCATGATTGGCCATGCTTGCTCTGGACAAACTGGCAACCTCGGGCGCTCCCCTGTTGCGAGTGTCACAACTCATGAGTTCAGTGGGCCATATCACAATGTCACGTCTGTCATAGGATTGATGACAAGTACGCCATGAGGGGGTCCTCGAGGCGTGCAGAAGAGAGGGGGGTGAGACGTACGGTATTCCAGGACGGTGAGCACACAAGTTTACCCAGGTTTGAATCCGCCGGCTTTGGACGGATCCTACTCCTGCTAGCAATCCAGTAATACGGCAGAGCCGGAATATGGGTTACAAGGGTTTCGCCTGTGCGAGTTGAGATTGTAGACTATTGAGGTGCCCTAAAGGCTCTCCCTAGGACGGCTTATATAGATACCCGGCCTAGGGTTTACAGGAGATATCTATCCGGCTACGACTAAGAGTCGGTTACAGAGTACATCTTGAACTACAAGTAACATTATGGGCCTAATTCGGTAAGTCTTCTAGGCCTTCCCGTAACCGGATTGGACTCCGTCTTTCTCCTTGACTGGGCCGCCCGTGAAGCAAAGCTCTAACCCGAAGTGGGCCACCCTGGTCAGTGAGGAACTGTGAGGATACCCGGAAAGTATATCCCCAACAGCAGCCCCCGGAGGCCTCCAAGATCCAAAGTCGGATTTATCATCGTCTACCTTAATCTTCGGCTTGCAGAATCTTGAAGGGTTCCTGAAACTTCACAACAAAAGATACGATCCGGCTCTTAAAAAATAAGTCGAACCTTTAAGTTGGTTACTCGGATTTTCTAGCTCGTTTTCAAACTAAGCCAGAACTTGGTCTCTAACGCCACCTGACACAGGCATGGTCAAGTCACCTCATCTGACAGCGTTCCGTCAGCACGACCGTTGGTGGGTCCGCGGTCCGTGGAACCGAGGCGCCGTTTCAATGCATGCATGGAGATCGAGGCGATGCAATCATCGCGCGGGTCCTTCCTAGTTCTTTCCACGATGCATGGCGGTTGCACTGTAGCGTTTGCATGAATCTTGGCGCAGGTAGGTGGATATAAGGGGTTTAGATTTCCTCTTCTCTTTTTCATCAGTCCTTTGTCGTTTCCTTTCTTCCCAATCCTCCTGCGCGCATAGAGCCTCCTCGTCCTTCCCCCACAGAAACTCCCAGCGCCGCCCCTTTAAGGTCACTTTCTCACCGGAGAAAAATGGCTTCTTCATCTTCTTCCTCTGGTTTGGCGGCAGCGGCGGCGGCAGCGAAGGCGGAAGATGCAGTGGAGAAGGAAAGCTACAGGGGAATCTAGATCCCCTGCGCCCTCAACGAGGTAGGCCTCAAGAATGTGGAGAAGGAGGGGCTGCTCGTCGCTGGCGACTGGCGGAGCGGCTCCGGCGAAACCGTCCCCAACCCACTCGAGGGCGAGCGAGTCCACTTCGATACTCATTTGGACCGAGGTTTGTCCTTTCCTCCCTCGGAGTTCTTCTCCGAGGAGATAAATCACTATGGAGTTCATCTCCACAATCTTCCTCCCAATTCTCTTCTAGAAATGAGCGCATATGCTGCGCTCTGCGAGGGCTTTCTCGGCATTAGGCCGAGTTTGCTTCTCTTCCGGTTTTACTTTCATGTCCGGAGGAATTCCATCACTGTCGGTGTTCCTTACATCACCGGCACCATTAGTTTTTCTCTTAGACGAGACCGGGCATATCCCAAAATTTCTGCCAGTGACTCGGTCAAACAATGGCCAGCCACTTTTTTCTACCATAGGGATATTCCGGCTCCCAACAAAGATACTGCTTTGCCGGTTTTTGTTGACGGAGCTGCCATGGCCCAGCCTTCCTGGGATGAGGCTGCTCCGGCTCTCACAGATGATCTGATCCTTGCTAAGAGGCGGATCGAATATCTGATCAAGCACAACGGTCTGAAGGGATCCGACTTGGTCCAGTGTTGGGTCTCATGCCGGATCCAGCCACTTCAGTACCACGGGGACAGACTGATGCACTCTGTCACGTCTTCTCTGACCGACTCCCTCCGCATCAGCCCCAAGGCCTACACCACTCAAGGCTACATAAGCCAAATCAAGTGGTTGATCAAGGAGCGGATCGAGAGGCGGATTCCAGAGGTTTCTCTGGACATGCACACGGTGGAAAACCCCGTGGTGCCGGTAAGCTTTTATCATCACATATTTTATGTGTTTCTATCTTTGAGTTATAATTCAATGCTGATATGCTTTCTTGTTTTCCGCTTGCTGACATCCCCGAGTCGGAACTTGCCCCGCTCGAAGGATACCCTCTGGAGTTCTCTCAGGAGGTGGAAGTAGTTCCACTGCCGGATCTTGCGCTCAAGAAGCGCAAAGCTCCGACAGTGGCGGTTGGCACAAAGGAGGTGCCTGTCGTGAAGAGGTACTCTTTCCGTCACAACTTTCCCATCTTTGTGCTTTTACTTAAACTTCTTTCCGAGATGTAACGTTTCCAACTTTGTTACCTTCTCAGAGCTAAATCGATCATCAAGGGCAAGGGGAAAGGGATTTCTTCGAAGCCCTGACGTCAGACAAAGCTTGTCATAGCTTCGCCTGCCGTAGCTCCTCCGACTCCGGCTCCTCAACCTTCTGCAACTCTGGTTATCTCGTCGGAGGCTGCAGAAGATCCGGCTCCTCAAACGGAGCTTGTGATCCTTGGGTCACAAACTGACGCCACTGTGGGTGCGTCAGGTCAAGATAAGGCTGAACCCTCTTCGGGTAATGATCCCTCGGCTGAAGTCTTCGTCGAAAACCTCCTCAACAATCCGGGTCTTGCCAAGTTTGGCCTGACCCGAAAATCTGCAGAGGATATCTAGCGGCTAGCCAGGCAAGTCCTGGACAAAAGCCATCTATCCCCCGAAGAGGAGGCGCAAGAAGCAGAGGATGTCAAGTTATCTGACCTTCTCACTTAATTCCGCCTTCGCAACAAGAGGATCAGGACTGGCGAGCTTCCAACAGCTCCAGTGATCCCTCTTACTCTCGCCGAGAAGGTGGCAGCTGAAGTGAACGCGGGTTTAGACAAACTCACCCGCGAGCAATATGTAAGTCGGAATTCCAACTCTTGTTTTTATATTAGGTTATATCATATCCTCTAGCCCCCCAAGCATGAAGTAGGATATAGAATCCGAGTTTATGCTTTCATTAGGATGCCAAAGAACGAACTAGTGTAGCCCCCAAGGCTCGTGCTAATATTTAGCAAAAAATATTAGCCCGAGTCTTAAGTAGCTTTCTGACTTTGGGTATTCTGACTTACAGAAAGTATGTTCCTATAACCAGGAATTATTGTCTAATGTCTGTAATAAGCAGAGAGAGATCAAATCTCTCTGGCTTAAAAATGCTGAGCTCAAGGTAGCCAAGGATGAAGCCGAAGGTAAACATTTCGAGATTCAAACCTTGTCTTTTGCTTTTTCTATGTCGAATTTTTCTGAACTGTTGTTCTTTTTGTCTTACAACGTTGGTGAAACAATCCTTCGCTATGATTGAAGAGGCCAAGAACCTCAAAACCCTGGTGGTGGAAAACAAGGGACTTCGCCAAGAGCTGGATAAGCTCAAGGCGGATCATGAAACGAGCATAGCTCAAGTCCTGGAATCCTCCTCCATGGCCACTGAAGAGCGCTCAAGATTGCCGCTCAAGATAAAGTAATCTCGGACCTCAAGAATGAGCTTGGAAGAGAGAAGGATATATCCCAGGCGCTCCGGGCTGAACTCCAGAGTCTCCGGGAGGAGAAGACCAAGATTGACGACGTCATTCTTGGTACGTTCCACCTCTCTGACTTATCTTTTCTTTGACTTTTATGAATGTCGGATTTTTCTTGACTTGTTTTGTGTATAGGTCCTCTAAAGTTGTCGGACTCTTCCTCATCCGAGCCTCACACTCACCGGCTTACCCAAGTCAGTGATCTTCTTCATGACTACCGCCAGTCCCTTGAGGACATTGGCGAGTATCTCAGGATTCCAAACATGCCAAGCATATCGGATTTTGAGGTGCGGGACAGGGCCAAGGAGATGTCGCAGCTTGTTCAGGACTAGAATATGTCCTACGCGCGGACTGCTGCGCAGAACGCCCTCTCCATGGTCATGAGCCATGATGGAAACATGGAAATATGGCAAGTGACTAAAGGGTACTGCAAGGTAGACGAGGGACGGCCAAGAGTAGGACCTTCAAGCCATCATGCACTCCTGCACCGGATACGGGTGTCACGTAGCTGATCTGACCAGCTACAAGATCCCCTTCTTCACCTGCGTGGCTACTCCGCCTCCTCCTGTAGAAGAAACCGAAGAAGTTTCTGACGATGAACGCACCAACTCGGATGCGGACATCTCGGAACGATATCAAGGCGGAGTGACCAGCGAGCCGGCAGATCCTTCATCTTCTCCTGCATTATAGACCAGAAATTGATGTATTATTCTGGAAAAACTGATGTGATTGTAAATATTAAGTACTATTTATCTTTTGCAAGTGCTAAGCTTTTGATCTATTCAGCACTTTTGACTTTTGAAATTTTTGCGTGCCTGAGATGTTTACACAAGCACTTATATTTTTTGTCTCGACTTATCGTTTATCTGGCTTTCCGCCCTTTCATGAGCCGGCTAAACCTTCAGCCGGAAACTTTGCCGAGCAACGAAGCTCAATTGCTAAACCAGTTTAAACTCGGAAACAAAGCCGGCTTCCAGTACCAACAATTCACTAGGAAAATGCCCGCATCCGGCAATCAGATAAATAACCAAAGTAAAGACTAGAAATTTTTAGAGTTATACCCGAAGGTAGCAGTTTTTAGAATCAGAAATCTAAACCAGAACGAACATGAGCATCAAGTACTTTCAAGCATTCTGGGATTTTCGACTATGACATGATCATTCAGAAATAAGATGGTCTAAGAACTTCTCAGAAAAACTTGAGGCAACCAAAACTTTTATTTCTCACAGAACATGTACATATGTATGATTACAAAGAAGGAAAAACTAAGAATAAAAGGGACGTAGCTGAGCAATATTCCATGGTCTGTCTAACTCATCCGGATTTGTACTACCTCCAGCTCTCTTTCTCTTCTTAGTATCAGGTCTTTCTTTGATTGGCCTCATGTCAGTTAAGTAGTACGATCCATTGTGCAATACTCGACTAACTAAAAAGGGCCCTTCCCATAATGGGGAAAGTTTCTGCTTTCTTTGTTGCACAAGCCGGAGAACCAAATCACCTTTATTGAAAGATCTATTTCGGACTCTCTGGCTATGATACTTGGGTAACTTCTGCTGATAGGCTATAGATCTCATTTCTGCAACGACGCGAACTTCTTAGACTAAGTCGAGATCATTTTGTCGAGAAATCTCGGCATCCTCTTCGATATACGCGGCCACTCTAGGAGAAGTATGAATTAAATCACTAGGAAGAACTGCTTCTGCGACATAGACCAAGAAGCAAGGTGTGTACCCTGTTGACTGTTCGGAGTTGTTCGAAGGCTCCAAATTACAGAAGGTAATTCTTCTGCCCAAGCCCCCGCAGCACGTCGTAGTGGTGCTTCGAGTCTTGGTTTCAGGCCTTGTAGAATTAAACCATTTGCTCTTTCGACTTGTCCGTTAGCCTGTGGATGTGCGATTGACGCAATGTCAAGCCGGATATTTTGTTCATCGAAGAATTCAGCCAGTTCTCCCATAGAAAAGTTACTCCCGTTATCCGTGATAATGCTATGCTGATAACCATACTGGATTATAACATCCTCGACAAATCTTTTGGTTGTTGCTCCATCACAACTAGTGACAGGTTTAGCCTCGATCCACTTGGTGAACTTATCCACCATCACTAAGAGGTGGGTAAATCCACTTGGAGCTCGTTTAAAGGGTCCTACCATGTCAAGCCCCTAGACCGCAAAAGGCCATGTTATAGGTATTGTTCGCAGCTGATCAGCCGGAACATGAGCTTTCTTGGCGTACTTTTGGCAGCCTTTGCATGTCTTGACTAACCGTTTGGCATCTGCCTGAGCTGTAAGCCAGAAAAAACCATGTCGAAAAGCTTTTGCCACTAAAGATTTGGCTGTAGCGTGGTGACCACACTCGCCTTCGTGGATTTCCCTTAAGATTTCCACTCCTTCTTCCGGAGATACACCGCGCTGAAAAACCCCAGAAACACTTCGTTTGTGGAGCTCACCCTTAACAATAGTATAGGCTTTTGCTCATCGGATAATCTGCCGGCTCAGCACCTCGTCTTCGGGTAATTTGCCATCTACCAAATAATCGAGGTAGGGTTGAGTCCAGCTAGGAATTACAGCCAGAACTGCTATTAAAGGTGAGTCGGATTTGGTCGGATATTCCTCATCTACTCCCTTTATCGAGGGAACTTTGAGGTGCTCTAAAAATGCACCATCCGGGACCTCTTTCCACGCAGAGCCTATTCGAGATAGTGCATCTGCTTCCTCATTTTCTGCTCGAGGGATGTGTTGAACTTCAAACCCTTCGAACGATTTAGATAGATCATCCACGACGGCTTTGTATGCTGCCATGTGCTTATTTGCATTACAAATATCTGAGACTTGTTGAGCAACAAGATCCGAATCTCCGTAACACATCAAATGTCGGATGCCAATATCCTTGGCAATCCGGATTCCATGCAGCAGTGCTTCATACTTGGCAATATTATTTGTCGCTATGAAGTGGATCTGCAACACGTATAATAGTTTATCTCCTTGGGGTGATTTGAGCACCACGCCAGCCCCCGAGCCCCCTCGAGCCTTAGACCCATCAAAAAAGAGGGTCCAGTATTCCAACTCAGGGAGGACCATGTTCTCCTTCGTCTCTGTCCAATCAGCGACAAAGTCGGCAAGGATCTGGGATTTGATTGCTGTCCGAGGTTTATACTCAATATCGAAAGCTGATAGCTCTATGCCCCATTTGGCGACACATCCTGTGGCGTTGTTGTTGTTGATTATGTCTCTCATGGGAGCCTTGCTCACCACGGTAATTGGATGCTCCTGAAAATAGTGTCGTAGCTTACGAGATGCTAGGAAAACACCGTAAGCTAACTTTTGATAGTGCGGATATCGCTGTTTTGATTCCGTCAAGACCTCGCTGACAAAATAAGTCGGACGCTGCACCAAGTGTTCCTGATTTTCCTCTTGTCTCTCCACCACCATGATGATGCTAACGACCTTATTTGTCGCAGCAATATAAAGCAACATCGGTTCCTGAGTTTGAATAATGGTGCGGCTCTTTCACCAAGCCGGCTTACAAATCTACTGACCACAGCAATGCAACCAGTTAGCCTTTGTACGTCCTTCGGGCGAGTTGGCCTGGAAATATTGAGTATAGCCTTGATTTTGTCGCGGTTCACCTCTATGCCTCTTTGAGACACGATGAAACCTAACAATTTTCCGGCTGGTATTCCAAAGAAGCATTTCTTCGGGTTAAACATGATGTTGTATTTTCGTAGATTGGCGAATGTTTCCTCCAAGTCGTAAATGACTGTTTCCTTCTTTTTGGACATCACCGCGATATCATCCACGTATGCATGTACATTGCATCCGAGTTGGTCGTGAAGGCAACGCTGCATTGTGCGCTGGTACGTAGCTCCTGCGTTCTTTAGCCCAAAGGGCATCGTAATAAAACAGAAGGTTCCGAAGGGGGTTATGAATGAAGTTTTGACTTTGTCAGATTCCTTCATCTGGATTTGGTGATAGCCAGAATATGCGTCGAGAAAATAGAGGAGTTCCGAGCCTGCCGTAGAATCGATAACTTGATCAATTCTAGGCAGAGCGAACGGATCTTTTGGACAAGCCTTGTTCAAGGCAGTATAATCAACACACATCCTTAAATCAGTGGTGTCCTTTTTAGGGACCATTACAGGATTGGCCGACCACTCAGTGTGGATGACCTCGTCTATGAATCCGGCTAACTCGAGTCGTGCTAGTTCCTTAGCTATTGCCTTACGCTTTTCGTTGCCAAACCGTCGTAAGGACTGTTTGACGGGTTTAGCGTTCGGGTTTACATTTAGAGAGTGCTCGGCAAGTTCCCTAGGTACTCCGGTCATGTCAGATGGCTGTCATGCGAAGATATCTTGATTTGCTTGGAGGAACTTGACGAGCGCGCTTTCCTATGCGCTATCTAGGCCTACGCCTATCTGGGTCACCTTGGAGGGGTCATCATCCTTCAACGGCGCTTTCTTCGTCTCTTCTGATGCCTTGAACTCTGGATTTGGCTTGGTAACCTCCTTCTTCGTTGCGGGCATCTCGGACGGATCTATGCTCTTCTTGATCTCCTGGTACTCCTGGGCATGCAGCACGGCTTCAGCAAAGGCGGCATTTCCATCCTCGCACTCTCGCGCTTTCTTCGGATCTCCCCTGATGGTGATCACGCCGTTGGGACCTAGAATTTTCATCATATTGTAAATGTAACACGGACGAGCCATAAAAGCCCAGTAAGCCGGACGACCTAATATAGCGTGGTATGCGTTCTTGAATGGGACCACTTTGAAGGAAAGTGCCTCCGTCCGATAATTTTTTGGAGTTCCAAAGGTAACATCCAAACTGATCTCTCCCAGGGAATTAGCTTGTCTTCCTGGGACAACTCCGTGAAAAATCATAGAGCTATGGTTTAACTGTGTCTCCGAGATCTTCATCCGGCGTAGTGTTTCGACATAGAGAATATTGATGCTGCTACCAGCGTCCATGAGGGTCTTGGAGAAACCATAACTGTCAATAAGTGGGTTGACGATTAAGGCGTATTTTCCTCGCCTGTGTAACTTAGGCGGATGATCATCACGGTCAAACGTGATTGACACTTCCGACCAGTCCAGATACTGGGGGACAGCCGGAACTGTTGCATTGAGCTCGTGTAGAACTGCTTTCTTGATCTTTGTTGGTTGATATCCGAGGAAGGTGACATAAGTGTCCTTCTTGGTGGGAAAAGTCTTTTTCCCTTCCGACTTGGGATTTGAAGCATCAGCCTCCTCCATGTCGGAATCTTCCTTGGTCTCTTTGTCTTTTTCAGGATTTTTCTTTCCCTTCTTCCGCTTAGCTTTGTAGCCCGCGGTGTCATCTCTTTTGATGTCGTCATTGAAACGACATTCAGCGTTGGTGTGGGACGAGCCCCCACTGGCGTCTAGGTGATGCACACATGGGTTATTGGCAATGTCGGCCCAAGAGTAGGTTTTGCCTGGTTGTTGTTCTCCTCTACCTTGGACCCTTGATGTCCCACGGTCATGCCCGCGGCCTCCGCCACGTCCTCCTCGTCCTCCAGACCCGGAAACAGTAGTGACTACCGCTGTTTCCGCGTTGGGTTTTTCTTTCGAGGTGTTTTTGCGCTTCTGAGCTTGTTGCTTTGGTTGTTTTGCCGACTGAGGCACAGCTAGGGCATTGAGTAGTCCTTCTACATCATCGTCGGCATCTGCATACTTGCTCGTTGTTTCTATCATCTCTCCCAAATTGGTAACCTTGTCGCACTTCACGTGATGGCGTAGTAAACCAATAGGGAGACCTGCGATGAAAGCTTCAATTGCAGTTTGATCATTTACTCCTTCGCAGGAGTTCTTGGTGTCGATCCATTGTCCGAGGTAATCCCAGCAAGTTTCTCCGGCTTTCTGGGTGCAACGCTGTAGGTCTCCAACCGTACAGGGCCTCTGATATGTGCCTTCGAAATTCCGAAAGAACGCGCTTTGTAAATCATACCAGTTATGGATGGTGTTTGCCGGAAGTTCATTGAGCCATGATCGTGCCGTCTTCCGCAACATAAGTGGGAGATATCGGGTTGCAACCAGGCTATTTCTGCCTTTGGCGATGCAGCAAGCTTGGAAGAAGTCCTGTAACCAGGTGTCTGGCCGAGCAATGCCGTCGTAGGCTTGGATATGTCTTGAGATAGCAAATCCTTCCGGGAATTTTGTAGCTCTAATGTGTGGACCGAAGCACTTTGGGCCCACGTACACGTCATCGTTTTCGTAGCGCCGAGCCTCTATGTTGGAGTTGATCCTGTGTCTTGCGTCATTCGGGGATAGAGATCGTCCCGAATGCCGGTTGTGGCTGCGGTGCCGTGGAGCCGGACTTCGGCTTCTGCCACCACCTCCTCCGCCATGTCGTCCTCCTTGTCCTCCATGGGAGCCATTGTGATGACTGTGTGGTGGAGAGGGTGGAGCAAATGGATAGTTTCTGGCTGATCGCCAGCCTCCATCCGGAACTTCATTATTCTGATTCGGGGGAGGGTCTTGACTACGACGAGCCTCCTGCAAGCTTGTACCTGCATGGTTTCCGTCGTTTCTTCGTCCGTCGTTCCCACCATAATGAGGCTTAACCGAACGGTTGTCATGTCTAGGAGGTGGCATTCTCTGACGATCCTCCTCCCGACGTTTCTCTCTATCTTCTCCCCTTCGATCCTTAGATTCTCGTCGGGGAGGATTCGTCGGATTCAGGGCAGTGATGGCGTCTTTCTCGGCCGCTGGTGCGACGTTGCTCCAGCCGCGTGTAGTTTTGCGATGCTGTCCTGACGATCTGGTTCTCGAATAATTGTCTTCCCGTCGTTCGGGGCGATAATATGGCTCCGGAATGTAATGAGGTCTTACGTCAGCCCATGTCGGGTCTGTGCGACATTGGTCAGCATCTGAGACCAGTTTTTGACTTTCGGACAGGGCGACCTTTTGCTACTCCAGTCCCTTGTTGAGTAGCTTGATACCCAAACGGATCTCCTCTGGTCCTGGATTAGCCGATAGAATTTCTCAGGCTGCCACGGTATTCTGTACTGGTGTTGGGTACACCCAATCTTCGTTGCTATCTTTCCGTGGCTTCCCCATCTCATCTCCAAAAAGGACGGCACGGACACGTGGGAATTGGTTGTCATCTATGTGACGCTTCCGTGTCTTATGATGGAGACAAGACATGTACTCCTTGTTTTACATGCGTTTCTTCTCCACCTCGATGTTTTTGGCTTCATCGAGGAGTTGTTGACGACGCGCTTCTAATGCTTGCGCCCTTTCATCCAGCTCATCTGCAGTAAGTTCTGCAGCTGTAGGGATAGGTGTGGTTAATGCGGCATCGATGAGTTTACGCGCACCTTTAGTGATCACGTTTCCATCCACCGATGCTTCTCTCTTCAGCTCGTTTGGGATAAGTGCTCCATCCGAGTCTTCTTCGCATTCCTCGGCAATCACCTCCTCTATCAAAGGGTCTTTTCACGGGGTCTTGTTTTTCTTGTTCTTCTTCATTGCCTTCTTGGCAGCGCCGGTAGCAAAGATGGGTTTGGGTCCGTTTCCCGAAATCAAGCTCTGATCGGTACTTTTAGACCTCTGGACCTTGGGATTATCTTCGGTGTCCAAGTCATCCTGCGCTTTGGGAGAGTGTTCCCCGCATCCTTCATCCATGGCTTCTCCTTCTTCTGCAGCTTTGGAGTTATACTCCTCTTCATATTCCACGGAGAACTTTCGGAAATCTGCTCACGTCATCGACTCATCTGAGGATGCGGGTACGTCAGGGTTTGTTCCGATTGCCTCCAGCACCGAGTCGGTGTTTTCTCCGGCATCGGCAGAGCTGGATCAGGATCCCACGTATCCGACGAAGTGTGACGCGTGCTTCCTGGGGTACCTGCGGCTTTCGCGATCAGCCATCTCGAAACTTTTGATTGTCTCGAGGATTGCATCTGTGCTTTCGCCTTGCAGTATCATACGTTTTATTGTGTACCTTAGGAAAGGCCTGTCTGTTCCGGTATCATCAGAGCCAGAATCAGTGTTGTTGATATGCTCCTCCTAGATTTCGACTTCCACGGGTGGGTCAATCTGGGATCCGGCTCCTCCGGGGAGATCCACTCCAGATTCGACGTTGACCGCTAGGTCTTCTTTAGGATCGGATTTCTCCACTATCTCCACGACTAGTGCGGGCTGGGTGGGACCATGTTTTTCTAAGATCCGGAACTCTGCCGCCTCCGCGGACAAAGGGGACCCAGAAAATTCTTCTGCCTCTATCATCACCGTTGGGGTGGGTTGGGCAGGTTCTGCGAAACCGATGTAAACATCGATCTCGCCAAAAGACATGATTGTGTAGGCAGTCACGGCCTCCCTTGCCGGAATCCAAGTCTCATCAAGAACGATGAGAGGGATGTCGCTGGCGTAGAGGATGCGACCGACGGTGATAGTCTCGCTGATTCCGATTCTTGCAGATTTCGCTCGGAACGCAGATCCGTAGCTCACTTTCCCCATGGTGGGTGCCAACTGTCGTCGGATTAATGACAAGTACGCCATGAGGGGGTCCTCGAGGCGTGCGAAAGAGAGGGGGGTGAGACGTACGGTATTCCGAGACGGTGAGCACACAAGTTTACCCAGGTTCGAATCCGCCGGCTTTGGACGGATCCTACTCCTGCTAGCAATCCAGTAATACGGCAGAGCCGGAATATGGGTTACAAGGGTTTCGCCTGTGCGAGTTGAGATTGTAGACTATTGAGGTGCCCTAAAGGCTCTCCCTAGGATGGCTTATATAGATACCCGGCCTAGGGTTTACAGGAGAGATCTATCCGGCTACGACTAAGAGTCGGTTACAGAGTACATCTTGAACTACAAGTAACATTATGGGCCTAAGTCGGTAAGTCTTCTGGGCCTTCCCATAGCCGGATTAGACTCCGTCTTTCTCCCTGACTGGGTCGCCCGTGAAGCAAAGCTCTAACCCGAAGTGGGCCACCCTGGTCAGTGAGGAACTGTGAGGATACCCGGAAAGTATATCCCCAACAACGTCCCCATTACTTCTCTTCCTCCCCGTACTTCTCTTCCTTCCCCTCGAAGCCACTTTCCCCACTTCACTCCCATCCTGCCGTAGCCGCAAGCCAACGACATCCGCCAATTCTCAGGTCGCTACCTTCATGCTAAGAAATCATTTTACAAGCTTTTGAACTTATCCTACATATTCCTGCTATTCGCCAATCTAACTGTTGATCTTTTTTCTGATTTCTCGACGAACTTCAGATGTGGCAGATGATGTAGCCCAAGAATCTGGAGATCCTCGTGCACAACTTCACACGACGTTCCCACTCGTGTGCTCCCACCCAGGATGCTTTCGTCGTTACTCCTACCACGAGCTCCCGCTCCACGAGCTCGCGTGCCCGCACGGTGCATGCTCCTGCATGGAGCCAGGCTGCAACTACACCAGCCCGCCGGAAGAGCTTGTCGTCCACCTTGCAGAGGAGCACTTGATCGAAGTGATTAGGGTCTTGTATGGGCAAGCCCAACTTCTCCAAGAGCAGGTGCTGTTCACTAACTCGGCACGCCGCCGGCTAATTTTCCAGGGGGACGGCTCTCTTTTCGTCCTGACCATCACCACCGGTGTTCCGGGAACCAGAGCCGGGCCCACCATCGTGTGTGTCGTATGCGTCAGGTCGGTCTCGTGCGCCTGGCCCGTATACACGGTGCGCATGTGGGCGAACGCCTAGCCGCCATCGTCCGATAGCATTCTTGTGCTAGCCAAGGCGCCGAGCTGCCCGACACCACGGGAGGTGGAGTATGTGGACCTAAGGTCGATCCTATGTGTGCCATCTCAGTACCTTGTCGGTGCTGGACCAAACAGGCAGATCCATTTCTACATTTGTATCGAGAAGACCAACATGGAAATGTAGTACTTGTGTCGTCGTTACTGTTAGACTTAAGCGATGCTTCTCAGGTGCGTAGAGCATACGTGTTGTGCGAATGTACCCTAGTTGTAGTTTTTAGTACTCCTTAATAATTCGATGAGTTATTATATTGGTCTAATCAGCTTGTTGTTGTCACGTTGCAAAGTCTGCTTGCTCTAGACAGACCGGCAATACCGTGTGCTCCCGCACCCGCATGTCAGTGTCACGTGTTCCGAGGGCCCACCTGCCAGTGTCACGCCCCTTCTCTTCCTTCCCCTCGAAGCCACTGTCCCAACTTCTCTTCCATCCTTCCACTCCCGTCTGATGGTTGTAATATGATTTTCGTTGGATTGTTTACATGTAATCTACATTGATAATGCAACATGCAAATGGCACAGACACAATTTCTAAAGTGGAAGCACTCACATGTTGCTATTGCACATATTTCTCAATATAGCTCGACAAACCCATTACAATAATTGTACTCGCACTAAACACAACTGAAATTGCAACCATCCTAAACAACATCTAAACCCACATCACACCACTATCGTCGGAGTCCACCTCGATTGGTGACACCGCCGTGCCATTCCCAGAGACATCCACTCCCGCCTGTGGCTTGCCCTTCGCCAAGGAGGCAACAATGGCGTTCTGCACAGCTTCGTCCCCGTCGTCCTCCACATCGGAATCGACAATGACGAAGGTGACGGGGTTGGCGTGGACCGAGCGCCGTCGCGCCTGGCGGCTCCTGCTCGAGCTCGACGCCGCATCAGTCCTTCTACAGGTAGGAGGGGCCGAGCTCGGATACGTAGTGTTGTCTCTCCTCTCAAGAAACCATGGCCATTTGATACTGCGAAGGTAAGATCTTGGGGTGGATCCGCCGTGGCGAGCCCTACCGGAAGCGGTGGAGAAGATGGATCTGCCAGCGCGAGCCATGACAAGTTCCTAGGAGGGAGTAAGATTGTGGGCCAGGCGTGTCTAGTTCCTGAGAAAGGCCTCCGAGTGATTTGTACGCGGGAAGGTGCCAAAAAAATTTGTTCAATGCGTGCGAGAGGGATTTTGAACCACGAAGGCGCGAGGTTTGGTTGACAAGTCCACACGCTAGGTCCCCCACCTGTCAGCCGAATGTGGACGGTAGGATTCTGCCCGAGTTATTAAGTAGGGATAAATCATGCTTCACCACTACCCTGACATCCAAAGGCTCCTCTTTCCTCTGCCCTCGCTCATGGCTCACAGCTCGTGCAGTTTGTCTCGGGCGGAATCAGGGTCGACTCAACGCCGTCAGGCGAGTGCCCCCATCAGGTACCAGAGGGAGCCCTACGATTACCACCCCGATATGTTGTGTTTGTGCGATGAGAAGATGCCGACATGGATTTCGTGGACCGATGAAAATACTGCAGGAAAATTCAGCAACTGTAGCATCAGAGCGGTAAGTTCCTACTGTAGGTACAATGGTAACCCGGATCCGGAAAGCGTAATGTAATTCTTTTTTTGTTTCCTTCGATCTACTATGTAGGAAGGGAGGGGGACTGGTTGTGACAAGTTTGTGTGGATCGAAAAGCCACTGACAGGTTTTCACAGAGAGCTTGTTCAGGATCTGCATGATGTTGTGTGGGACAAGAAAGAGGAGATTTGTGCGATGGAGCGAGAGATCCGGGAGCTTCTCCAGGTGCAAGGGAGGCAGGGGCAGGGAGGTGGTGAGACAGACGGGCTCAAGATTAGGCTAGATAGTGGAAACAATTTCCTCATTATATGGGCATTATCTGTTGCATTTGCAGTTTATGTTGCCATGTCGTTGTCCAGCACCTAAAATAAGTTGCTGCTTCGTAGAGTGTAGCAGCCAGCTTAAGAAATTGCTTTTTAGCCCAGAAACTTATCATAAGTATAATGCCAATAGGAGGGATTTATTAAACGCCTATAAATAATTCATGTATGTGCCACTAACGATTTTGGAGACACCTTAACCGCTCAGCTATCGCGATTGTTCAAATAGTAGTGGCACAGTCACAATTTTGGATTCAACTAGTGGCCTCGACCATATCCAATCCTAAAGTCACGATACATTTTACTCCGAGTACGGGAGTTAGATTGTTTCGCCTGACAAGTTCCACGCACACAGCTCTAGAGTTTAACCGAACTACATATATAGGTTCAAGTTCAATACATCATTAGGCTTCTACACTGCTAGCCTTCTTTCTCTGCTTGGGTGCCAACTTTCTTCCTCTTTCCTTCACGTCCACTGGCTTCTTCATCTCCTGCCTTCTTCCTTTTCTTCGGTGCCAATTTTCTTACCTTCACGTACCCTGCATCTCCGGGTTGAGGGAAGTCAGGCCAATCAGCACCAGAATCTTGTCTGGCATCATCACTCCACTCGTTTTGGTTTTCTTCCTGCAGCAAAATCACTGAGTCGGCCATCTTGTTTCTTACCTTGCGCTTCCTGTAAAAAAACCTGTACATGGATTACTACCTTATATCTACAGACTATAAACAATTTTTTGTGTGAATGTACCATCTCATACCTAGGTTTGGGAGGATTAAGGGGACAGCCAGCTGCTCTATGGCCTATAAGATGGCACGTCTTGCATCTGTTTTTGCCCTTCTTTGTAACATAGAAAGCCGAACCCTTCTTCTCGAGAAAATTCTTAAACCTATTCACCTGAGGTCTTCCTCTGCCCCGTTTTGTAACTGGCTGGGAAAGCTCGAAAGACAGTTGGACTTGAGGCCACTGAGATGGGTATGTACATGGCTTGACGGATCCAGCGTACGCAGCTCTGAACTTTTCCATAGAGTGGTAGTCTGACAAATACTGATCCAAATGTGGTAGAGTTCATTTCTTCACCAAGAAGGCCAAGGCATGGTCGCAAGGTTTCCCGGTATGCTGCCACTCTAAGCAGGTGCATTCTCGCAGCTGGATGTTCACAACATACCTTTTGCCACTCTTGGACATATCGACCACCTCACAACTTCTGCTAGTTGATGGGAGAACCTTAAGATGAGCAAGTCCTCGACTTCTTTTGTGCAGTTGTTGTACAACTAGCGGTAGCATATGTCCTCTAAGTCTCCTACCGATCTCTCTCCTTATATTTAACAGCTTCATGATCATACCACGTATGCTATCCATCAAGATCTAAACAGGACACACTTTTATGTCCTTCACCCAGTTATTCAGGCATTCTGCAAGGTTGTTGTTATGTAATCAACTTTGATGTCAGGGTTGAATTGACTCCTCTTCCATAGCTGCGAATGATGGATGGCTAAGTACTCTGGAAGTTCAGGGGCTTCCGCAAAAATCTTGCTCATGAAATATTCGCTGCTACTAGGTTTGTAAACTCTAGCAGCAGGAAACATGTAATGAAATACGATGCTTGTGTAGTGTGAGTACAAGTTGAGCATCATATGGGCATGGCATTCTCTACCTTCAGCTTGCGGGAACACCTCCTTCACTGCATTCGTCAGCCCTTTGCATGAATCCATGGATATAGCCAATGGATCCATGTGGCATATTGATCTCCTGAGCTGCCTCATAAACCAAACCCAATTTTCCTTCGTTTCTGTTTCAAACAGCCCGAATGCCACTAGGAACATCTAGTTGTGACCATCAAGTGCTGTGGCAGATGGCAGACAGCCTTTCCATTTGCCAGTTAGGACAGTGATGTCTACACTCAGATACGGCCTACAGCCTTCCTTGAATCCCTGGATGCAAGGTTTAAGCTCCATGAAAAATCTTTTGAAATATATTTTACCACCTTCTGATTCGGTGTCAATCTCCACAACACTCCCCGGACACCTAGCTTCTACCTCCGTCTTGAAGTTGTACAGCATCCTGAAGCTATTGGTCCAATCCCCGTGCAAGACCCCCAGAGCTTTCTCTTTACCTTTCCAAACTATGTAATACGAAAGGACAATGTTGTATTTAGAATCGAGGCTAGTCTGAATATTCTTCGCGGTCTCCTTAGGGTTATCCTTTAGTATGGACATAGATTGCATAGCCACCCACTCCGTATCAGCCATTGAGGATTTCAGTTTGCTGTCTTTCGGACACATGTGTGGAGGGCCCATTTTGTTCACCTACAACACAAATTCATTTAAAAGATAAGTGGAGTCGACTAGTTTCCAGAAAGATATCGCACATCAATTGTAGTTATAGAGTGAAAAGAGAGAGAGAGTTCTAATGGTTTGCTGCATTCATTGCCCCAGTACCCTAATTGCATTCGACGCAGGTAAGGCTCTTGCTGTGATCCTCCATGGACAATGTACCTCGGCCCGTCCATTCATCCATGTTAACTTGCAAACGGCCTCATACCTCTCGGCAGTGTTCTTCAGTCGATAAACGTCGAACTCCCCCTTGATACAAAAATGCCGGAACGACATCCTGAACTCATGCATGCTCCTGAACTCGGTGCCGACCGAAATTATAGGATACTCGTGGTCATGTTTCATTTCTTTTACTTCAACACCCAAATCATCGACTGGAATACCAGCCTCATTGTTAAGTTCCTCGTATATTTCATCATCACCAGATTCTTGATCCTCTACAGTGCCTTCTTCTTCATCTGATTAAGAATGCTCGCCATCGTCTCTAATGCCTAGTACTGCACACATCATATTGACTCCCATGGGTGGGGCTGCACCATCGTCTCCACCCGGATGGACCAGAACATTGCCCCGATCCACCTCACCGGCAACTCTGGTTTCTCCAAGACACTCGGTTGGTTCTGTTACAACCACATGGGGTGGTCTTACGTTTGCACGCATCCTAGGTACTTCAGTGGATAAACAGCAGTCAGAATCAATTTCTTCTTGAGTGTACAGAACCCTCTTGCTCTTCCTGTGTAATCCTCCTTCCTGATGTAATCTTTCCTGATGGTATCAGTAGGGCTTGACATCCGCGTTCCATTCCCCATCGAACTAGGCTTTTTGCTGCCGCTCTTGGGTGTGATCTCCTTACTGCCTCCCCTCATGGGTGTTGGCTCCAGGGTGCTGGCATTATTGCCTGACCTCTGCGGTGTGTTCCGCTCCAAATTAGCCCTTTTGCTGCTACTATTGGGCGTGTTCTCCTTCATGCTGGCATTATTGTCAGCGTGTTCCGCTCCAAAATAGCCCTTTTGCTGCTACTATTGGGCGTATTATCCTTCATGCTGGCATTATTGCCTGACCTCAGCAGCGTGTTCCGCTCCAAATTATCCCTTTTGCTGCTACTATTGGGTGTGTTCTCCTTCGTGTTGGCATTATTTCCTGACAGTGGCGTGTTCCACTCCAAATTAGTATTTTTTTTCTGCTCCCACTGGGTGTGGTAGCCTCCGTGCTGGCCATCTTCGCCTCTTTGCTACCACTCCTGGGAGTGTTCACCACCGTACTATCCCTCTTAGCGTTTTTGCTGCTACCGTTCGGTGTGGCATTTTGACTGGATCTCAGGGGTGTACTCTGCGGCGTGGTGCCTTTTTTCGTGCGACTCTTGGGCGTCCTCTTCTCTGGCGTGGTCTCCTTGGTGACGTTCTTCTTCGAGGTGCCCTTTCTGGGGATGCTCTTCCTGCTCCTCTTTATGATGCTCCTCTGTAAGACTCTCCTCTATTCAAACCTACCCTCAGTCGCACCGGCCCTAGTGATGCCATGGATCAGGTCACGCATGCCTTCTAAAATTCCATCATCTCTATTGTCGGGTTCCAATTCCTCTCTAACCGTGAGCACTATCAAGTGGAAGTACACTTCACCTCTATAATGTTTCCTTGTAAACGGTACGACTAAATCCCTGGTATCTTTCAGTTCGATAGCCTTTTTGCTCCTGTAACCAAAATATAACAAACATGCTTCCTGGGAGGACACCCACAGCACCTTCACACGTAACGATGCCATCAGGTCAGATAACTCTACCACTTCAGGATCGTATCTGCCAAGGATTACATCAAACTAGTCATAGAATTTTTTTGTGCCATCATCTAATTTTGCAGTATAATCCGCGACACCGATAGGAACGATTACTTTGCCATCATCAGGTTCTTCAAGATAGAAACCTCCGAGAGGTTCGAGAGGTGGAGCGGCACCATCAGACCCAGCCCCAATGCCACCGCCGCCATCACCAGCATCATCGTTAGCTAGATCAACCTCGGTGGAAGTACCAGGACCAGGAGCAAGGCGAGGGCCCTTAGCAGCAGGAGCTACATTACATGGTGGACATGCAGGGCCCCTTCTAACGGCAGCCACAATAGGATCAGCTGCTGCCATGCCACATCGACAATAAGGAGCAGTTCCCACAACAGTAGTGTTTCGAGTGCTAGCAGAGTCTAGACCATGAGCTGGCTCTAGACCAGCAGCTCGATGAACCTAAGCATGGGTTCGAGGAGGACACAAGGCATCCATCTTTGCAACAACAGTGGGGCAGCCTCCGGAAGCCGTAGTTTGCTCAACAGCGGCAAGGATTGGGTCAATAGTGGCCAGATCAACAACAACACGAGGACGACAAGTACCAGCAGATTCCAGAGCACGGGTTCGCATAACTTGAGGACGGTTTCGAGGAGGAGCAGCACACAAGGAAGTGGTCTTGGCAACAATAGCGGGGCAGCCTTTGGAAGCCTTAGTTTGCTCAATAGCGCCATGATTGGGTCAGCAGTAGCCGGAGCAACAACACCACGGGGACGGGGACGACCAGTACTAGCAGATCCCAGAGCAGAGTTTTCCACAACGGTGATACGGGGACTCCTATGAGGAGGTTGCCTCAGAAGCATGTCGCGAACGAGGAACCACATTTTGCTCAACAATAGCAGGGGTTAGATTTAGACCTCCCTGTCCAATAATAGTTGGGCGACTCCTAGTAGCAGGAGCTTCCTCATCCAGTATGTTACACACCAGCATAACCACGCGAAGCCTAACATGTTGTTTCATCAACCCAATTAGCTGACTGTCACACGCTATAGGAACCTTGAAGCCTCGTTCATCAACGATGCTGAACCGTGCAGTCTGCTCTGGCTTCATTTCAGCAAGTTCACGCACAGCAGCAACCAAACCAGGGATAGTGCATAACTGCACAGGCGCTACTTCCATCTTCAGATTCTGAGCTTGTTTCCACGTGCTCTTCCCATGTGCTAATTTAATGAGGTAGCCGCAGATGGTGACCAGAACCGTGTATTTGGGTTCAGCAGAGATCCTAGTTGACAGAAAATTGGAGACAAAAGATAAGAATTGTTTGTTAGCGTCATGCTAGCAAACAATTCTATGTTCGATATATCTCTGTAATGCAAATAGCCAGCTAGAAGTTATAGGTAGTGCGAACAGCAAAGAGAAGAGTAGCTCACCCGCAATTAGCCAGAAGTACTTCTTCATCGGCAAATGGATTTGCCATCCTTCGCGCTGCTCAGCTCGTCGGTGGTAGAGCTCGGTAGCAGCAAGTAGGCGCAGCAACTTGGCGCCAGAACTCAAATGCCTGAAGAGATCATTCTGGTTGGAGAGGGGATTTCGACGCCGCCGGTGCTAGAGTTCATGCGAAAGGAGGGAGGGAGTGGATTTGTGAATTTGGTCAACGCACCATGCTCCTTTAGTCTCTCGTTTGGCCTACGTGGTTGTCGCGTTGGCGCTCGCGTCACGGAAATATTACTGACATGAGGGTCCAGACCGTCTACTTCAACGGGCAGTTTCACGGAATGTTTGGACTTGGTAGGGTGAGAAGAGTATGCATCGAAATGGCCCCTCTCAGTAGTTGGCGACCAAACATTTCGAAACGCGGCAATTTCAGGCAACTTAGGTACCGTGGTGCACTCGCTCGTGAACTTTGGTACCGCAGCCCGGTAGCCCCTGCGTGATGACCATGCCCGCCGGCGTCTTTCTCTAGTTGGCGGGATGGGCTAGCGACAACTAGAGTAGAGGTTGTTGCACCACCAAGAACAGGGGCAAGAAGCTCCATGATAGTTGGTGCAAACATGCGCAGAGATGAAGGAGCACTGGACCGGTCCACTTGAGATGAACCGAGGCATGTTCTAGGAAGGGGAGGCGTTAAAACCCTAAGGCCGCATCAGGGGCAGCACAATGATGGAGGACAAAGGTGCTTGGATCTCCAGATCTTGAAGCACTCCCAAATGTGCAAACCTACCAAGATGGCCAACAGCTGTGACAACTAAACATCTCCCCTGGACAGCACCAGGAGTGGCGAGCACAACCCCTTGGATGTTGGAAAATAGCGGCACATCGTAGAGGGAGACGAGGGTTGGTCCGGTGTTTCAAGTGGCATCAGATCCACCCTAGAGCATGGCCTGCTCAATGTCAGTGTAGCTGATGGCCCAAGATATCTCGAGCTCATTGGGGAACCCCAAGAGGAAGGTATGATGAGCATAGCAGCAAGTTTCCCTTAGTTATGAAACCAAGGTTATCGAACCAGTAGGAGCAAGGGAACACCTCCAAGGTGTTGTTGCCAACTTGGAATCCTGCACAACACAACCACGGAACTTTGCCCCCAACTTACAGTGAGGTTGTCAATTTCACCGGTTTGCTAAAAACAAAGTATTAAACGTAATGTGTGGAAGAAAGTAAAAGGCTTGCAGAAAGTAAACAGAAAGCAGTAAACAGTTGTAGATTGATGGTAAAAGAAAGGACCGGGGTCCATAGTTCACTAGTGGTGGTTCTCCTTAAGATAGATGACATGTTGGGTGAAAAAATTACAGCGGGGCAATTGACAAACATAGAGAAATCATACATGCATATACTAATCATCTTGACTCCAATGAGATTTGATTGGGCATTACAACATTATACATAGACCGTAATCTAACGGCATCTATGACTAATAATCCACCTTCAGGTTATCATCCGAACCCCCTCCAGTATTAAGTTGCAAGCAACAGATAATTGCATTACGCATTGCATGTAAAGTAAACAATACGATTGTTCTATGAACAAAGGATTGATGTTTTCTCCCTAGTAGCAACAACACATCTAGTACCTTAGAGATTTCTGTCACTTCCCCAAATTACTAGAGGCATGAACCCACTATCGAGCATAAATACTCCCTCTTGGAGTTGCTAGCATCTACTTGGCCAAGATTGTCGTCGGATTGATGACAAGTACGCCATGAGGGGGTCCTCAAGGCGTGCGGAAGAGAGAGGTGTGAGATGTACAGTGTTCCGGGACAGTGAGCACACAAGTTTACCCAGGTTCGAATCCGCCGGCTTTGGACGGATCCTACTCCTGCTAGTAATCTAGTAATACGGCAAAGTCGGAATATGGGTTACAAGGGTTCGCCTGTGCGAGTTGAGATTGTAGACTATTGAGGGTGCCCTAAAGGCTCTCCCTAGGACGACTTATATAGATATCTAGCCTAGGGTTTACAGGAGAGATCCGTCTGGCTACGACTGAGAGTCGATTATAGAGTACATCTTGAACTACAAGTAACACTATGGGCCTATGTCGGTAAGTCTTTTGGGCCTTCCCGTAGCCAGACTGGACTCCGTCTTTTCTCCCTGACTGGGAAGCCCATGAAGAAAAGCTCTAACCCGAAGTGGGCCACCCTGGTCAGTGAGGAACTGTGAGGATACCCGGAAAGTATATCCCCAACAGCAGCCCCCGGAAGTCTCCAAGATCCAAAGTCGAATTCATCATCATCTAGCTTGATCTTCGGCTTGCAGAATCTTGAAGGGTTCCTGAAACTTCACTACAAAAAATACGATCCGGGTCTTAAAAATAAGTCGGACCTATCAACATGTAACTCGGATTTTCTAGCTTGATTTTCAAACTAAGCTGGAACTTGGTCTCTGACGTCATCTGACACCAGTCATGGTCAAGTCACGTCATCTGACAAACATCCTATCAGCATGACCATTGGTGGGTCCGCCGTTCGCGGAACCGAGGCGCCATTTCAATGCGTACGCGGAGATCGAGGCGACGTAATCATCACGCGCATCCTTCCCAGTTCCTTCCATGATGCGTGGCATTCACACAGTGTCGTTTGCACGAATCTTGGCGCGGTTAGGTGGTTATAAGGGGTGAGGATTCTCTTTCTCCCATCTTCACATGTTCCCCCTGCCGTTTCTTCTCCTCAACTTCTCCCTCGCGCACAGAGCTCTCCCGCCTCCTAGATTCCTAGTGCCGCCCATCCAAGGTCACCGACGCACCGGAGAAATGGCTTCCTCTTCCTCATCTGGCTTGGCAGCGGCAGCGGTGGCGACGACGACAGCGGTAGAGAAGGAGAGCCGCCGAGGGGTTTGGATCCCGTGCCTCCTCGACGACGAGAAACTCTGTGGCCTGGAGAATGAAGGTCTCTTCCGTGTCGGCGACTGGCGGAGCGGTTTCGGTGAAACCATCCCCAACCCGCACGCCGACGAGCGGGTACACTTCGGCACCCACCTCGACAGAGGTTTGTCATTCCCTCCCTTGGAATTCTTTTCCAAGGTGATTGATCACTATGGCGTTCAGCTCCATCATCTTCCCCTGAACTCCATCTTAGAGATGAGTTCTTACACAGCTTTGTGCGAGGGGTATCTCGGCATTAGGACGAGTCTTACTTTGTTCTGGTATTACTTTCATGTCTGGAGAAACTCTATCACTACCGGTAATCCTTATATTACTGGCACTATTAGCCTTTCAGTCAGATGCGAGCGTAGTTATCCTCGCATTTTAGCTAGTGAGTCAGTCAAACAATGGTCGGCCACTTTCTTTTATCATAAGGATATTCCTGCTCCCGGCAAATCTACTGCTTTGTCGACTTTTATCGACGGAGCCGCCACGGCCCTTCCATCCTGGGACGAGGCTCCTCCGGCTCTCGGTGACGATCTGATCCTCGCCAAGAGGCGGATCGAATACCTGATAAAACACAAGGGCCTGCGAGGGTCCGACCTAGTTCAGTGCTGGGTGGCACGCAGGATCTAGCCTCTCCAGCACCACGGCGACCGTCTGATGCATTCCATCACGGTGTCGAAGAATGACTCCCTCCGCATCAGTCCCAGGGCTTTGAAGCCACAGGATTACATAAGCCAGATCAAATGGCTGATCAAGGAGCGGATCGAGAGAAAGATTCCAGACTTGTCTCTAGACATGCACACAGCGGAAGACCCTGTAGTGCCGGTAAACTTTTAACTGTAAACCCGTTTTATGTGTTTCCTCTTTTAGTTATTTTGCAATACTGAGATATTATCTTCTTTTCAGCTTGCCGACCTCCCCGAGTCGGAATTCGCTCCAATCGAGGGATATCCTCCAGAGTTTTCTCAGGAGGTGGAGCTAGTCCCACTGCCGGACATTGTGCCCCAAAAGCGCAAAGCTCCGACTGTGGTTATCAGCACAAAGGAAGTGCCAGTCGTGAAGAGGTAACTTTCAACCACAACTTCTGTCTTTGTACTTTATTCGAATTTCTTCCGAGATGTAATGTTTTCTACTTTATCACATTCTCAGAGCTAAACAGCTCGTCAAGGCCAAGGGGAAGGGAACTTCCTCGAAGCCCTTGTGGCAGACGAAGCTGACAATGGCTTCTCCTGCCGCGGCTCCTCTGACTCCTGCCCCTCAACCTTCTGCAACGTCGGTGATCACTCCATCGCCGGTTGTCGCAGAAGATCCCGCTCCTTCAAAGGGGCCAGCGACCCTTGAGTCGCAAACTGACGCCGCCATGGGTGGCTCGGGATTAGATAAGGGTGAACCCTCTTCGGGTAATGATCCCTCGGCAGAGACCTTCGCCGAAAACCTCCTGAATAATCCGGGACTTGCCAAATTTGGCTTGTCTCGGAAATCTGCGAAGGAGATCCAGTGGCTGGCCTGCAATGCCTGGAGAGCCGTAATCTCTCTACCGAAGAAGAAGCACAAGAGTCAGAGGACATCAAGCACTCTGACCTTCTTGAACAAGTGCGTCTTTGTGACGAGAAGCTAAGGACCGGTGAGCTTCCAACTGCGCCAGTGGTTCCTCTGACTCTCGCCGAGAAGGTTGCTGTTGAAGTGAATGCGAGTTTGGACAAACTCACTCGCGAACAATATGTAAGTCGGAAGTCCAACTCCCGTTTTTCCTTATTTCATATCATATCCTCTAACCCCCAAGCATGAAGTAGGATATACAATCCGGGTTTATGCTTCCTTAGGATGCCAAAGAACGAACTAGTGTAGCCCCCAAGGCTCGTGCTGATATTAGTAAAAATATTAGCCTGAGTCTTTAGTAGACTTCTGACTCTGGGTATTCTGACTTACAAAAAAGTATATTCCTATAACCAGGATTTGTTGAAAAATGTTTGCAACAAGCGGAGAGAGATTAGAGCTCCCAGGCTTGAAAATGCGCAGCTGAAGGTTTCCAAGGATGAGGTCGAAGGTAAACATTCCGAGACTCAAACCTTTGTCTTGATTTTCATAGTCGAATTTTTTTGCTGAACTGTTGTTCTTTTGTCTTACAGCACTAGTAAAACAGTCCTGTGCTATGATCGAAGAGGCCGAGAACCTCAAAACCTTGGTGGTGGAGAATAAAGAACTTCGCTAAGAGTTGGATAAGCTCAAGGCAGATCATGAGAAGAGCATCGCTCAGATTCTCGAATCCACCTCCATGGCCACTGATGAACGTGATCGTAAGATTGCGATTCAAGATCAGAGGATCTCGGATCTCAACGACGAGCTTTGCAAAGAGAAGGATATATCCGCGGCACTCCAGGCTGAACTCCAAAGTCTTCGCGAAGAGAAAGCCAAAGTTGATGACGCCATCTTTGGTACTTTTCCATCTCTCTGACTTCTACATTCTTCAAATTTTTCGATGTCGGATTTACTTAACCGTTTTATGTTATGTGTATAGGTCCTCTGGACTTGATGGACTCCACCTCTGCCGAGCCTCGCACCCACCGGCTTACCCAAGTCGGTGATCTGCTTCATGACTTCCGCCAATCCATTGAGGATATTGGCGAAGCTCTCAAGGTTCTAGACATGCATCGCATGTCCAACTTTCAGGTGCGAGACCAGGCTAAAGATATGCCGCAGCTCGTCCAGGACTGGAACATGTCCTACGCGCGATCCATGGCGCAGAACGCTCTCACCATGGTCATGAGCCACCATGGAAACATGGAGATATGGAAAGTGACCAGAGGGTACTGCAAGGTGGATGAAGACGGACAGGAGCAAGATATCAAGGCCATCATGGACTCCTACACCGGGTATGGGTGTCATGTAGCTGACTTAACCAGCTACGGCACTCCCTTCTTCACTCGCGTAGACACACTGCCTCCGCCTCCGGAAGAAGCAGCTGAAGTTTCCGACGATGAACAGACCATATCGGATCTAAACATCTCGGAACGTTATCAAACTAAGGCTGATGTATCCAGCGAGCCGGCAGCGCCTACCTCTTCTCCTGCATCATAGATCATCAGAAAACAAATGTGTTATTCTAGAAAACATTATGGATATGTAAATATGTAGCATGATACTTTTGGCTAGTGCTAAGTTTTAATCTATTCAGCACTTTTGGCTTTAAATTTTTGTGTGCCTGAAATGTTTACATAAGCACTTGTACTTTTTTGCCTATACTTATCGTTTATCTAGCTTTCCGCCTCGTCCCTTTCGTGACCCGGCTAAACCTTCTACACAGAAACTTTGTCGAGCAATGGAGCTCAATTACTAAACCAGTTTAAACTCGAAAACAAAGCCGGCTTCCAGTACCAACAATTCACTACTCGGAAAATACCCGCATCCGGCAATCAGACAAATAACCAAAGTATAGACGATGAAATTTAGAGTTATACCCGAAGGTAGCATTTTTAGAATCGGAAATCTAAACCAGAACAAACATGAGCATAAGTACTTTCAAGTATTCTGGGATTTTCGACTATGACATGATCTTTCGGAAATAAGATGGCAAAAACTTCTCAGAAAAACTTGAGGCAACCAAAACTTTAATTTCCCACAGAACATGTACACATATATGATTACAAAGAAGGATAAACTAAGAATAAAAGGGACATAGCTGAGCAATATTCCACGGTCTGTCTAACTCATCCGGATCTGTACTGCCTCCAGCTCTCTTTCTCTTCTTAGTAGTAGGTCTTTCTTTGGTTGGCCTCATATCAGTTAAGTAGTACGAATCATTGTGCAATACTCGACTAACTAAAAAGGGCCCTTCCCATACTAGGGAAAGTTTGTGCATTCTTTGTTGCATGAGCCAGAGAACCAAATTGCCCTTATTAAAAGACCAGTTTCTGACTCTCTGGCTATGATACGTGCGTAACTTCGGCTGATAGGCTGTGGATCTCATTTCAGCAACGACGCGCACTTATTCGACTAAGTCGAGATCATTTTGTCGAGAAATCTCGGCATCTTCTTCGATATACGCGGCCACTCTAGGAGAAGTGTGAATCAAATCACTGGGAAGAACTGCTTCTGCGCCGTAGACCGAGAAGAAAGGTGTGTATCCGGTTGACCTATTCGGAGTTGTTCGTAAACTCCATATTACAGAGGGTAATTCCTCTGCCCAAGCCCCCGCAGCACGTTGTAGTGGTGCTTCGAGTCTCGGTTTTAGGCCTTGTAGGCTTAAACCATTTGCTCTTTCAACTTGTCCATTAGCTTGTGGATGTGCGACCGACGCAATGTCAAGCAGGATATTTTGTTCATTGCAGAATTCAGCAAGTTCTCCCATAGAAAAATTACTCCCGTTGTCCGTGATAATACTGTGCGAATAACCATACCGGATTATAACATCCTCGACAAATCTTTTGGTTGTTGCTCCATCACAACTGGTGACAGGTTTAGCGTCAATCCATTTGGTGAATTTATCCACCATCACTAAGAGGTGAGTAAATCCACTTGGAGCCCGTTTAAACGGTCCTACCATATCAAGCCCCCAGACCGCAAAAGGCCATGTTATAGGTATTGTTCTCAACTGATCAGCCGGAACATGAGCTTATTTGGCGTACTTTTGGCAGCCCTTGCACGTCTTGACCAGCCGTTCGGCATCTGCCTTGGCTGTAAGCTAGAAAAAACCGTGTCTGAAAGCTTTTGCCACTAAAGATTTGGCTGCAGCGTGATGACCACACTCGCCTTCGTGGATTTCTCTTAAGATTTTCACTCCTTCTTTCAGAGATACGCAACACTGAAAGACCCCAGACACACTCCGCTTATAGAGCTCACCTTTAACTATAGTGTAGGTTTTTGCTCGTCGGACGATCTGCCAGCTCAGAACTTCGTCTTCAGGTAATTTTCCATCTACCAGATAGTTAAGGTAGGGTTGAGTCTAGCTGGGAATTACAGCCAGAACTGCTATCAAAGGTGAGTCGGATTTGGTCGGATATTCCTCGTCTACTCCCTTTATTGAGGGAACTTTGAGGTGTTCTAAAAAAGTGCCATCCGGGACCTCTTTCCGTCAGAGCCTATTCGAGATAGTGCATATAATTCCTTATTTTCTACTCGAGGGATGTGTTGTACCTCAAACCCTTCGAACGATTTAGATAAATCATCCACGACAGCTTTATATGCTGCCATGTGTTTATTTGCATTACAGATATCCGACACTTGTTGAGCAACAAGATCCGAATATCCGTAACACATCAAACGTCGGATGCCGATATCCTTAGCAATCCGGATTCCATGCAACAGTGCTTCATACTTGGCAATATTATTTGTCGCTATGAAGTGGATCTGCAACACGTATAGAAGTAAATCTCCTTGGGGTGATTTGAGCACCACGCCAGCCCCCGAGCCCCCTCGAGCCTTAGACCCATCAAAGTATAGGGTCCAATATTCCGACTCAGGGAAGGTCATATTCTCCTTCGTCTCTGTCCAATCAGCAACAAAGTCGGCAAGGATTTGGGATTTGATTGTTGTCCGGGGTTTATACTCAATATCGAAAGCTGAAAGCTCTATGCCCCATTTGGCGACACGTCCTGTGGCGTCACTGTTGTTGATTATATCTCTCATGGGAGCTGTGCTCACCACAGTAATTGGATGCTCCTGGAAATAGTGTCGTAGCTTACAAGATGCTAAGAAAACACCGTAGGCTAGCTTTTGATAGTGTGTATACCGCTGCTTTGACTCTGTTAGAACCTCGCTGACAAAATAAGTCGGACGCTGCACCAAGTGTTCCTGATTTTCCTCTGGTCTCTCCACTACCATGACGATACTAACGACCTTATTGGTCGCAGCAAGATAAAGCAACATCGGTTCTTGTGGTTCCGGTGCAGCAAGGATGGGAGCAGATGAGAGTACTTTCTTCAGGTCTTATAGTGCAGCTTCAGCTTTGTCGGTCCACACAAAATCCTTGGTCTTTTTCAGGAGTTTGTATAATGGTGCGGCTCTTTCACCGAGCCGGCTTACAAACCGACTGACTGCAGCGATGCAACCAGTTAGTCTTTGTATGTCCTTCAGGCGAGTTGGCCTGGAAATATTGAGTATAGCCTTGATTTTGTCTCGGTTCACCTCTATGCCTCTTTGTGACATGTAGAAACCTAACAATTTTCCGGCTGGAATTCCAAAGAAACATTTCTTCGGGTTAAGCATGAAGTTGTATTTTCGTAGATTGGTGAACATTTCCTCCAAGTCGGAAATCAGTGTTTCCTTCTTTTTGGACATCACCACAATATCATCCACATATGCATGTACATTGTGTCCGATTTGATCGTGGAGGCAACGCTGCATTGTGTGTTGGTACGTAGCTCCTGCGTTCTTCAGCCCAAAAGGCATCGTAACAAAATAGAAGGTTCCAAAAGGGGTTATGAATGAAGTTTTGACTTTGTCAGATTCCTTTATCCGAATTTGGTGATAACCGGAATATGTGTCGAGAAAACCGAGGAGTTCCAAGCATGCCGTAGAATCGATAACTGGATCAATCCTAGGCAGAGCGAACGGATCTTTGGGACAAGCCTTGTTCAAGGCAGTATAATCAACACACATCCTTAAATCAGTGGTGTCCTTTTTAGGGACCATTACAGGATTGGCCGACCACTCAGTATGGATGACCTCTTCTATGAATCCGGCTAACTCGAGCCGTGCTAGTTCCTTAGCTATTGCCTTACGCTTTTCATCGCCGAAACATCGTAAGGACTGTTTGACGGGTTTAGCATTCGGGTTTACATTTAGAGAATGCTCGGCAAGTTCCCTAGGTACTCCGGTCATGTCAGATGGCTGCCATGCAAAGATATCTTGATTTGCTTTGAGGAACTTGACGAGCGCGCTTTCCTATGCGCTACCTAGGCCTACGCCTATCTGGGTCACCTTGGAGGGGTCATCATCCTTCAACGGCGTCTTCTTCGTCTCCTCTGATGGCTTGAACTCCGAATTCGGCTTTGTCACCTCCTTCTTCGTTGCGGGCATCTCGGACGGATCTATGCTCTTCTTGATCTCCTGGTACTCCTGGGCGTGCAGCACGACTTAAGCAAAGGCGGCATTTCCATCCTTGCACTCTCGCGCTTTCTTCGGGTCTCCCCTGGTGGTGATGATGCTGTTGGGACCTGGAATTTTCATCATATTGTAAATGTAACATGGACGAGCCATAAAGACCCAGTAAGCCGGACGTCCGAATATAGCGTGGTACGCGCTCTTGAACGGGACCACTTCGAAGGAAAGTGCCTCCGTCCGATAGTTCTTTGGAGTTCCAAAAGTAACACCCAAAGTGATTTCTCCCAGGGAATTAGCTTGTCTTCCTGGGACAACTCCATGAAAGATCACAGAGCTATGGTTGAGCTGAGTCTCCGAGATCTTCATCCGGCGTAGCGTTTCGACATACAAGATATTAATACTGCTGCCACCGTCCATGAGAGTCTTGGAGAAACCATAACCGTCAATAAGTGGATTGATGATTAAGGCGTATTTTCCTTGCCTGTGTAGCTTAGGCGGCTGATCATCGTGGTCAAATGTGATTGCCACTTCTGACCAGTCCAGGAATTGAGGGACAGCCAAAACTGTTGCATTGAACTCATGTAGAACTGCTTTCTTGACCTTTGCTGGTTGAGATCCGAGGAAGGTGACGTAAGTGTCTTTCTTGGTCAGAAATTTTTTCTTCCCTTCTGGCTTGGGATTTGAAGCATCGACTTCCTCCATGTCGGAATCTTCCTTGGTCTCTTTATCCTTTTCAGGATTCTTCTTTCCCTTCTTCCGCTTAGCTTTATAGCCAGCATGTCATCTCTTTTAATGTCGTCATTGAAACGACACTCGGCATTGGTGTGGGAAGAGCCCCCATTAGCGTCTAAATGATGCACACATGGGTTATTGGCAATGTCGGCCCAAGAGTAGGTTTTGCCTGGTTGCTGGTATCCTCTACCTTGAACTCTAGAAGTCCCACGACCACGTCCGCAGCCTCCGCCATGTCCTCCTCGTCCTCCAGACCTGAAAGTAGTAGTAACCACTGCCGTTTCCGTGTTGGGTTTTTTTTCCGAGGTATTTTTGCGCTTCTGAGCTTGTTGCTTTGATTGTTTTGCCGACTGTGGCACAGCCAGGGCGTTGAGTAGTACCTCTGCATCGTCGTCAGCATCTGCATATTTGCTCGTTGTTTCTATCATCTCTCCCAAGTCAGTGACCTTGTCACACTTCAAGCGATGACGCAGTAAACCAATTGGGAGACCTACAATGAAAGCTTCAATCGCAGTTTGGTCGTTTACTCCTTCATAGGAGTTCTTAGTGTCGATCCATCATCCGAGGTAATCTCGGCAAGTTTCTCCGGCTTTCTGGGTGCAACGTTGTAGGTCTCTGACCGTACAAGGCCTCCGGTATGTGCCTTCAAAATTCCGAAAAAACGCACTTTGCATGTCATACCAGTTATGGATGGTGTTCTCCGGAAGTTCATTGAGCCATGATCTTGCCGTCTTCCGCAACATGAGTGGGAGATATCAGGTTGCGACCAGGTTGTTTCCGCCTTTGGCGATGCAGCAAGCTTGGAAGAAATCCTATAGCCAGGTATCTGGCCGAGCAATGCCATTGTAGGCTTGGATATGTCGTGAGATAGCAAATCCTTCCGGGAATCTTGTAGCTCTTATGCATGGTTCGAAGCACTTTGGGCCCACGTATATATCATCATTTTCATAGCGTCGCGCCTCTATATTGGAGTTGATCCTATGCCTTGCGTCATTCCGGGATAGAGATCATCCCGAGTGTCGGTTGTGGCTGCGGTGTCTTGGAGCCGGACTTCGGCTTCTGCCACCATCTCCTCCACCACGACGCCCTCCATGGCCTCCTTGGGGGCCGTTGTGATGGCTACTTGGTGGAGAGGGTGGAACGGTTGGGTTATTTGCGGCTGATCGCCGGCCTCCGCCCGGAGCGTCATTATTCCGGTTCTGGGAAGGGTCTTCATCGTGACGAGCCCCCTGCCGGCTTGTCTCGGCACGGTGTCCATCGTTCCTTCGCCCGTCATCCGGACGGCTTGCGTGTCTAGGAGGTGGCATTCTTTGTCGGTCCTCCTCCCGACATTTCTCTTTATCATCGTCCCGGCGGTCTTTCGACTCTCGCCGGGGTGGGTTCCTCGGATTTAGTGCAGCAACTACCTCTTGCTCCAAAACTGGGTTAACGTTACGCCAGTCACGGGCAGCTTTGTGGTGCTGCCCCGAAGATCTGGTTCTTGAGTAATTGTCTTCCCGACGGTCGGGACGGTGGTGCTGCTCCAGTACGCGCTGGGGTCTTACGTCAGCCCATGTCGGATCTGTGCGACATTGGTCGGAATCGGAGACTAGCTTTTGACTTCCGGACATGGCGACCTTTTGCTGCTCCAGTCCCTTGTTGAGTAATTTGATGCCCAACCGGATCTGCTCTGGGCCTAGATTAGCCGATAGGATTTCTCGGGTCGCAACGGTGTTCTGGACTGGTGTTGGATACACCTAATCCCCTTTGCTGTCTTTCTGAGGCATCCCCATCTCTCCTCCGAAGAGGACTTTGTGGATCTGCGGGAATTGGTTGGCATTAGCATGACGCTTCCTGGTTTTCTGATGTTGCCTGGAGTTGTACTTCTCCGCAGATGCCATGTGTTTCTTTTCCTCCTCAATGTTTTTGGCTTCATCGAGGAGTACTTGACGACGCGCTTCTAGGGCCTGGGCACTTTCGTCCAGCTCTTCAGCAGTAAGTTCTGCAGCTGTAGGAATAGGTGTGGTTAATGCATCATCGATGAGTTTACGCGCACCTTCAGTGATCACGTGTCCATCCACCGATTCTTCTTTTTTGGGCTCGTCTAGGATAAGTGCTCCGTCCGAGTCTTCCTCGTATTCCTCGGCGATCACCTCCTCTGCCGGAGGATCTTTCGCCAGGGTCTTGTTCTTCTTCTTTGCCTTCTTGGCAGCGTCGGTAGCAAAGACGGCTTCGGGCCCGTTTCTCGGAGTCAAGCTCTAATCGGTACTTTCGGCCATTTGGTTCTCGAGATCGTCTCCGAGATCCATGTTATCCTGCGCTTTGGGAGAGTTTTCTGCGGATCCTTCGTCCATGTCTTCTCCTTCTGCTACAACTGTGGAGTTAAGCTCCTCGTCATATTCCACAGAGAACTTCCGGAAATCTGCCGACGTCATCGACTCATCCGAGGATGCGGGTACGTCGGCGTTTGTTCCGATCGCTTCCAGCACGGAGTCGGTGTTGTCTCCAGCATCGGCAGTGCCGGATCCGGATCCCACATATCCAACGAAGTGTGATGTGCCTTTCCTGAGATAGCTGCGGTCTTCATAGTAGGCCTCGTCGAAACGTTTGATGGTCTCGAGAATTGCATCTACGCCTGAGTTTTGCATCATCATGCGTCTTAGTGTGTACCTCAGGAAAGGCATGTCTGTCCTGGCATCGTTAGAGCCAGAACTGTCGTTGTTGTTGTGCTCCTCCTGGATTTCAACCTCAGCGGGTGGGTCGATCTGGCATTCGGTTTCTCTAGAGAGATCCACTCCAGATTCAACTTGGTCTGCCAGGTCTGCTTCAGGCTCGGATTTCTCCACTATCTCCACAACTGGTGCGGGCTGGGTGGGATTAGGGTTTCCTGAGATCCAGAACTCTGCCGCCTCCGCGGACAAAGGGGACCTAGAAGTTTCTTCTGCCTCTATCATCACCGCTGGGGTGGGTGGGACAGGTTTAGCAAAACCAATGTAAACATCGATCTCGCTGAAAGACATGATAGTGTAGGTGGTCACGGCCTCCCTAGCTGGAATCCAGGTCTCGTCGAGAACGATGAGAGGGACGTCGCTGGCGTAGAGGATGCGACCGACGGCGATAATCTCGCTGATTCCGATTCTTGCAGATTCCGCTCAGAACATAGATCCGAAGCTCACTTGCCCCACGGTGGGCGCCAACTGTCGTCGGATTGATGACAAGTACGCCATGAGGGGGTCCTCGAGGCGTGCGAAAGAGAGGGGTGTGAGACGTTCGGTGTTCCAGGACGGTGAGCACACAAGTTTACCCAGGTTCAAATCCATCGGCTTTGGACGGATCCTACTCCTGCTAGCAATCCAGTAATACAGCAGAGCCGGAATATGGGTTACAAGGGTTCGCCTGTGCGAGTTGAGATTGTAGACTATTGAGGGTGCCCTAAAGGCTCTCCCTAGGACAGCTTATATAGATATCTGGCCTAGGGTTTACAGGAGAGATCCATCCGGCTATGACTGAGAGTCGGTTACAGAGTACATCTTGAACTACAAGTAACACTATGGGCCTATGTCGGTAAGTCTTTTGGGCCTTCCCGTAGCCGGACTGGACTCCGTCTTTTCTCCCTGACTGGGTTGTCCGTGAAGCAAAGCTCTAACCCGAAGTGGGCCACCCTGGTCAGTGAGGAACTGTGAGGATACCCGAAAAGTATATCCCCAACAAAGATATCTACTAACAACGGAGAGCATGCAAGATCACAAATAACAAAGACATGATAGAATCAATAATCAATCTGAAATAGTATCTCAATATCCATCGGATCCCACCAAACACAACATGTAGGATTACAAATAGATGATCTTGATCATGAACGGAGCTCACAAGATCTAAACATGGTAACACAAAGGATAAGAACCAACCATCTAGCTACTACATGGACCCGTAGTCCAAGGATGAACTACTCACGCATCACACTAGAGGCTTGCATGGTGATGAAGAAGGCCTCCAGGGTGAATTCTCCCCTCCGGCAGGGTGCCGGGAAGAGCTTCAGATCCCTCCTGATCTAGGGATGGAGATGACGGCGGCTATAGACTCTTTCGTGGAATTTTGATCGGGTACTTAGGGTTTCTGTATCGGAGGCATCTTATAGGCGAAAGGGGAGGCTGAGGGGGTGCCCTAGGCGGCCACACCACCCCCTGGCACGGCCAGGCCTGGCCCGCGTGGCCAGGTGGTGTGGCGGCCCTCTGGCCCCTCTCCGTCTCGTATTCTGGCTCTGTGTCCCCCTCGGTGAAAAACTGACTTTGGCTTTTGTCCCGTCCAATTCCGAGAATATTCATTCTCTGACTTTCCTGGAACCAAAAACAACAGAAAAACATGCAGCTGGCACTGTGGCATCTTGTTAATAGGTTAGTCCAAGAAAGTGTATAAAAATACTCCAAAGTGTGGGCAAAACAAAAGAAAGTAGATAAAAACCAAGCATGGAACATCAAAAAACATATATACATTTGCAACGTATCAACATCCCCAAGCTTAACTCCTGCTCGTCCTCGAGTAGGTAAGTGATAAAAAGAAAGAATAATTTTTGAGGTGACATGCACCATCATAAACTTGATTAAAGTATTTGTAAAACATTGATAGCTGGGATCATAGTACTTCAACATAGCATGAAAGACAAAGTTCTAACAATAAGACATAGCAACTATGTTGTAACATGGAAATGCACAAACAAAAGATTCATGAATAACAATGCTTTGCAAGACGTTTGTTTGTTTCACATAAAGAAAACATAGCATAGTGGCATTCAGCTTGTCCCTCATAGAGTAGCAAATCATAATTGCATAGGACACCTTCGAAGTTCATAAGGGTGACTAGATACAAATAGTTTAAGAACAGGCAATATCAAAGTTATGCATCAATCAACAAGTCTTGGGATAATGCACATAGAACTAAGAATGGCCACTATGCTCTTTCAATAGGTGCATAAAGATAGAAGATGGAGACTCAACATAAAAGTAAAAGAAAGGCCTTCATAGAAGGAAGTAGAGATTCAAGTTTCATAAAGAGCTTCCAAAAATTATGGTACTTATTAGCTTTCAGCTCTCATTGCCCCTATCATAAGCATCTTTAGGTGATTAAGGTTAAAGTGACACAACTAAGAGGATATGCTTGACAAGTTATAAGTCGAAATCTCATGCCCCTTACTTACGAAGACCGAACCTCATGCTACTCAACTTTAGTCACAAGTAAGCTCTTGTCATTGTAAGTACATATGTATCATAAAGAACCACCAACGGGGTACCCCTTGCACATGATACAGGAGCTATCCCATAATCAAAATGACAAGGCAAGCAGACAATGAGCATCTCAGCGATCTTTTTATTTGCTATTTGCATAGGTTTTTATTGAGGATGCTTCATAGAGTGCTCATTATGGTTATGCTACAATTTTCCACCATGATTAGGCATGGCTTAGGCTAGCAGCCCAGGTGTTTCTCTAACACACAAACAAACTCCATGATCTTACAAGTTCCACTTTTATTTCACACCGCTGGGATCCATAAGCAAAAGAATCATGATATCAACGGGGTACAATGTACAAGTGCAATGTTGAAAGCGTTCCCCATGAAACATGGTTCTGCTAACTTCAACTTATAAAGCACAAGCATATACACAACAAAGATGGCCACAATGGTTCAAGTTTATTAAGTGCAAGAAAAGTAAAGTGTGCCTTCAAGTTCGTGAGAGCTTTAGTCACTAGTTTTCTCATAACAAGTTTAATTCGGAAGGTAGATAAAAACATGAATATACTTGGAATAGCAAATGCTAATAGGTAGGTATGGTGGACTCTTTGGAATAACTTGGTTTTAGGAGTTGGATGCAGGAGTGGAACTCATACTTGGTAACGGAGGCTAGCAAAAGACTGGGAGCGGCCAACTAAGAGAGCAATAATGGCCAAAATCATGCAAAGCAACAAAACATCATTAATTAAAGCATAAAGTGATATTACAAGTTGAAAACTAAAGGATCATAAAGGCTATGGTGACTTGGGATAGTCATAACATGGTGTGAGCATGCGCCAAGTGATACATTGCAAATGTATCTATAATTTTTGATGTTCCATGCTTGGTTTTATCCACTTTCTTGTGTTTTGTCCACACTTTGGAGTACTTTTAATATGATTTCTTGGACTAACCTATTAACAAGAGCCACAGTGCCAGCTGCCTGTTTTTTGCTGTTTTTGGTTCTAGGAAAGTCAGAAAATGAATGTTCTCGGAATTGGACGGGACAAAAGCCAAAGTGCCTATTTTCTGAAAGACTCACGGAGCCAGAATACGAGACGGAGGAGGGCCAGGGGCTGGCCACACCCCCCCAGGCGCGGGCTGGGCCTAGCCGCGCCAGGGCATGGTCTGGCCGCCCTAGGTATCCCCTCGGTCTCCCTCTTCGCCTATAAGAGGCCTTCTGACCTAAAAACTCCGGGGGGGTCAACGTTTTTCCAGAAGGAGTTCCGCTCCGCCGCCACCACTAGATTCCACGAAACAGCACCAGAAACTCCGTTCTGGCACCCTGCCGGGATGGGGAATTGGAGGAGATCATCACCATCATCATCACCATCGCTTCTCCATCGACCATCCATGTTTCCCCCATCTATGAGTGAGTAATCCCCCGTTGTAGGCTATGGGGATGTTAGGGATTGGATGAGATCGTTCATGTAATGGCATCAGATTGTTAGGGCATGGTGCCTAGTATCTTTTATTAGTGATTTATGACTTTGTTGCAACTTGTTATGCTTAATGCTTGTCACTAGGGCCCGAGTGCCATGATTCCAGATCTGAACATGTTATTGATTCATTATGATAGTATTGTTTTTGGTCTTATCTACAAGTTGTATACACACGTTGTTGTCCGGAACCAATGGCCCCGAAGTGACAGAAATCGGGATAACCGGAGGGAATGGCTTTGATGTGAGGATCACATGTGTTCACGGAGTGTTAATGCTTTGCTCCGGTGCTCTATTAAAAGGAGAACCTTAATTGCCAGTAGTTCCCTTGAGGCCCCGCTGCAAACGGGCTGGCAGGACAAAATATGTTGTGCAAGTTCTCATTGCGAGCACGTATGACTATATATGGAACACATGCCTAGGATTATCTAGTACTTGGATGCTTTATCTTATTTATCTGCAATTGCCCTATGTTCTGATTGCTATATGAATTGTCTTGTCCATGCAACGCCCGTCCATCCATCCCTATGCCTACCGCACTCGAATCCCACTGTTTACTGCTATTGTTACTGTTGTCTTTACTTTTACCTACTGCCGTTACTTTACTACTCCTACTACAAAACTGTTGCTACTGATAAACTGATGTGAGCAAGATTGTTTCCAGGTGCAGCTAAATTGACAACTTAGTTGTTAAGGCTTATAAATATTCTTTGGCTCTCCTTGTGTCGAATCAATAAATTGGGTTTCACTTCCCTTGAAAATACTGCGATACATCCCCTATACTTGTGGGTCACCAAGACTATTTTTGGCGCCGTTGCCGGGGAGCATAGCTTTATTTATCAAGTCCACTTGGAATCACTATTGTTCAATCTTAGTTTATTTCTGCCTTGTTTGCTTATTTCTTTATCAAAAAACAAAAAAAAATTAGTTCCTACTCTAGTTGTTATTTTCGTTGGTATGTTATTGTCGTGCTTTATCATGCTCTTTATCAATGGTTGGTTTCTTTGAAATTGAATCTTATTGGCAAGGTGGGTTCACGGAAGAACAGAAGTATTATTATAGGGAACACCGCTTGTCACAAAAAGGGAAACACTTATGGGAACAAATTGATAAATTGTATACCATTGCTAGAAATGTATGCTCTACTTATAATGTTACTTATTTCTTTGATAAATCTTGTTGCTGTAGGAGGTATAAACACCCCCCTTTTTAATGTGAGTATAACGATAATGTTACCATATCTTCTTATGTTCAGGGAAATTATGATTTTTATGATGTGGAACAAATTGAGGAATTTATTGCTTGGAAGGGTGCATTTGAACTTGCTAGTTTGCTTGAAAATATTGATGATTCACCTTATAAATATGAGGTTTATGGTATACTTAAATTTTGCTTTGATAATTACAAGGAAGAAAATGGCTATATTCTTGAATATATTAATAGGTGCTTTCCACAAATGGAAGAGACTAATGCCTTGCAGGATCCTGTGGAAGAAGAAATTTATGAACCTGAAATCTCATTAGATGAAAAAGAGGAGGAGAGTGATGAACAAAAGGAGGAAGAATGGATTAGCTACCCATGCCTACCTTCTAATGAGAGTAACTCTTTATCCCTTACATTATTTGATTGTCCTCCATGCTTACTAAAGAAGGATGAATGTTATGTTCCTGAGGATTCTTTTGAAGATGTTTATAAAAAAGCTCTAGTGCTTGTAGATCATGAAAAGCATGCTTTATGTGATAGTTATATTGTTGAGTTTATTCATGAGGCTACTGAAAATTATTATGAGAGAGGAAAATATGGTTGTAGAAGCTTTCATGGTATTGAAACACCTCTCTATGTGCTGAAAGTTTTGAAGTCACTCTTGTTGTATCTTCCTATGCCTGTCACTTTGTTCTTTGCGAATTTATTTGCATACAAGATTCCTATGCATAGGAAGTGGGTTAGACTTAAATGTGTTTTGAATTTGCTTCTTGATGCTCTCTTTTACTTCAACTCATATTTCTTATGTGATCATTCCTCTCAAACTATCATGCCTGAAGATGATAATATGTCTATTATTCTTGGGAGACCTTTTCTAAATACTGCAGGAGCTGTTATTAATTGTAATCAAGGGAAGGTGACATTCAATGTTAATGACAAGGAACATACTGTCTATTTCCCCAAGAAGATTGATAGGACTTATGGTTTTGAATTCAAATGAACATGTTGAGGGCATTCAAGTTGGAGAAATATATTGTCCCATACCAAGAGAAAAACTTGAAACTATTATGATTGGGACCATTGCTATCAAGGTTGAGGTAACATAATCATTAGTGGAATACAAAGTTTTATCTCATATGAATTTTTTTTGGTAACAAGACCTGATCAACCTTGTTAACGAAAGGATTTCATTGAACAAAACAATGTTTTCACCATGATTATCTATGCTTACTTCTATTCTATCCATTTTAGTTTTTGCTTATGCCTAACTTAAAGGCGTTAAAGAAAAGTACTTATTGGGAGATAACCCAAAAGTTTTAGATGAGTATTGGAAGTTATTACTTCAGTAATAACCGCTCCTTATCCTTTTTATTTGTTTTTTGTGCCAAGATTAACCTCTAATGAGAGAGAAGTAATGGTTGGGAAAGTTGCTGTCCTGAAACAGATTTCTGTGCTTCACCGTAAAAATTCGTGTAAAATATCTGAACGTATTTTTGAGGCGTGAATTTTTGTGCTTCTGCCCCAGGTTGTTATCTAACTTTCATTAGTTCAACACTTTTCGATTTGAGCAACAGAAGGTCTTCGAAAAACTTTATCTTTATCTGCTGGTCTGTTTTGACAGATTTCTGCCATTATCTGCATTTGCTTCTTGTTGGTTCCTTTTTGAGTTCTTTTGGGGAATTGAGCTTTTTGAGGGAAGTGCTATAGTAGCTAGTGTTTTAATGGAAGTTTATTTGGTGTTAGAACTGAACCTTAAGACTTATTTATCTTGAGTGCACTAATGTTGCTAATAAAGATTGTGTGAAGTTTTGTATGAAGAAAAATTCCAGGTGTATGAAAGGAATGAGTAATGAGATGAAGGATGGACTAAAGCTCAAGCTTGGGGATGCCACGCGTGTCACCCCAAGAAATATCCAAGAAGTACAAGGGTCAAAGCTTGGGGATGCCCAAGGCATCCCCTTCTTCATCAATAAAAATCCCAGGTTTCTTCCAAACGCTTCATTTTTATTGTTTCCTGCACAGTTGTGTTGTTCTTGGAGCGTCTTCTTTTTCGTTTTTGTTTTGGTTTTTCGTTTGCTTTGGTTTTCTTAGTTTGCTGAATAAATTGGTTGGACCCCCTCTTTCATACATTGGTGTGCAAATAGTTTGGTTTGGTTTGGAAAAGAGTAGGAAAGTTCATGCTTAAGTGGTAAAGAGAGTTTGTTTTTGACTGTGGCCTGTGCTTTGTCATGTCATGCTTGATATTGTTTTGGCTTTATGCTTAGTATTCTTTGTTGTAGCATGACTTGTTATAAACAATTGAGATTGCTTAATGTGCCTTGGATTTTCGTTTGCTTTGGTTTTCTTAGTTTGCTGAATAAATTGGTTGGACCCCCTCTTTCATACATTGGCATGCAAATAGTTTGGTTTGGTTTGGAAAAGAGTAGGAAAGTTCATGCTTAAGTGGTAAAGAGAGTTTGTTTTTGACAGTGGCCTGTGCTTTGTCATGTCATGCTTGATATTGTTTTGGCTTTATGCTTAGTATTCTTTGTTGTAGCATGACTTGTTATAAACAATTGAGATTGCTTAATGTGCCTTGGATGAATCATGCGTTGTTTTAGCATATTAAAGCATAGTATTGTGGTATTCTCCTTTGATGCTTTATTTGGGTTGACTTGGCGCATGCTCACACCATGTTATGACTATCTCAAGTCACCATAGCCTTTATGATCCTTTAGTTTTCAACTTGTAGTATCACTTTATGCTTTGATCAATGATGTTTTGTCGCTCTGCATGATTATGGCCATTATTGCTCTCTTGTTTGTCGCTCCCTTACTATTGCTAGCCTTCACTTACACTGAGTATGTTTTACTCAAGTTTCCAACTCCCTAAACCAAATATTGCCAAAGTGTCCACCATACCTACCTATTAGCATCATTTGATACTCCCGTGCATATTCATTATGCCTTGTTTTCTTCCGAATAAAATGTTTGCTTGTTATGAGAAAGTTAGTTAGTAAAGCTCTCACGAACTTGATGGCACACTTTATTTTCTGCACTTAATAAACCTGAACCATTGTGACTGTCCATGAAAGTTATATGCTTGCAAATTATAGGCTGGGGATTAGCAAAACCGTGCTGTCACGGGGAACGCTTTCAACACTTGCAAATATATACCTAGTTGATACCATGCTCTTTTGTTTGCGGATGTCGTCGGTGTGAAATAAAAGGGGAGCTTGTAAGTCCATGGAGTTATGTATGTGTGTTAGAGAAACGCCTGGGCCACTGGTCTAATCCATGCTGACATAGTGGAAACCTGCAGCATAACCATAATGATATCTATGAAGCATTCTTCTTATAAAAAAAGAGAGATAGCTATTGAGAAAAGAAAAAAAGAGATTTATGAAAAGTGGAAAGAGAGAAAAAAGCACCATTTTCCCATGGTAAATAAGAAGATTGCTGAGATACTCATTGTCTGCTTGCCTTGTCATTTTGATATGGGGATTCTTCCGTATCATCGGGCAAGGGGTACCCCATTGGCGGTTCTCTATGATACGCACATATTTACGATGATAAGAACTTACCGGTAACTAAAGTTGAGTAGCATGAGGAGCGGCCCTCGTACTCAAGGGACTTGGGATTTTCAGTTTATAGTCTGTCAAGCATATAACTCAGATTGGACCTCACTTTCACCTTAATCACATTCAAGATGCTTATGATAGGGGCAATGAGAGCTGAAAGCTATAAGTACCATAATTTTTGGAAGCTCTTTATGAGACTTGAATCCCTACTTCCTTTTATAAAGGCCTTTCTTCCACCATTATATTGAGTCTCCACCTTCTACCTTTATGCACCTACTTTGAGAGCATAGTGGCCATTCTTAGTTCTATGTGCATTGTCCCAAGACTAGTTGATTGATGCATAACTTGATATTGCTTGTTTTAAACTATTTGTATCTAGTCACTCTTATGAACTTTGAAGGTGTCCTATGCATTTATATTTGCTACTCTATTGAGGGGCAAGCTGAATACTATTATGCTATGTTTTCTTTATGTGAAACAAACAAACGTCTTGCAAAGCATTGTTATTCATGAATCTTTTGTTTGTGACTTTTCATGTTGCATCATAGTTTCTTTGTCTTACTGCTAGAACTTTGTATTTCATGTTATGATTGAAGTACTATGATCCCAACTTTGAATGTTTTACAAATACTTTGATCAAGTCTTTGATGGTGCATGTCACCTCAAAAAATATTCTTTCTTTTTATCACTTACCTACTCGAGGACAAGCAGGAGTTAAGCTTGGGGATGTTGATACATTACAAATGTATCTATAATTTTTGATGTTCCATGCTTGGTTTTATCCACTTTCTTGTGTTTTGTCCACACTTTGGAGTACTTTTCATATGATTTCTTTGACTAACCTATTAACAAGAGCCACAGTGCCAGTTGCCTATTTTCTGTTGTTTTTGGTTCTAGGAAAGTCAGAAAATGAATATTCTCGGAATTGGACGGGACAAAAGACAAAGTGCCTATTTTTTCGGAAGACTCATAGAGCCAGAATACGAGACAGAGGAGGGTCAGGGGCTGGCCACACACCCCCTAGGCGCGGGTTGGGCCTGGCCACGCCAGGGCATGGTCTAGCCGCCCTAGGCATCCCCTTAGTCTTCCTCTTCGCCTATAAGAAACCTTCTGACCAAAAAACTCCGGGGGGTTCGACGTTTTTCCAGAAGGAGTTACGCTCCACCGTCACCACCAGATTCCACGAAACAGCACCAGAAACTCCGTTCTGGCACCCTGCCGGGACGGGGAATAGGAGGAGATCATCGCCATCATCATCGCCATCGACCATCCATGTTTCCCCCATCTATGAGTGAGTAATCCCCCGATGTAGGCTATGGGGATGGTAGGGATTGGATGAGATCGTTCATGTAATGGCATCAGATTGTTAGGGCATGGTGCCTAGTATCTTTTATTAGTGCTTTATGACTTTGTTGCGACTTGTTATGCTTAATGCTTGTCACTAGGGCCTGAGTGCCATGATTTTAGATCTGAACATGTTATTGATTCATTATGATAGTATTGTTTTTGGTCTTATCTACAAGTTGTATACACACGTTGTTGTCCGGAACCAATGGCCCCGAAGTGACAGAAATCGGGATAACCGGAGGGAATGGCTTTGATGTGAGGATCACATGTGTTCACGGAGTGTTAATGCTTTGCTCCGGTGCTCTATTAAAAGGAGCACCTTAATTGCCAGTAGTTCCCTTGAGGCCCCGCTGCAAACGGGCTGGCAGGACAAAAGATGTTGTGCAAGTTCTCATTGCGAGCACGTATGACTATATATGGAACACATGCCTAGGATTATCTAGTACTTGGATGCTTTATCTTATTTATCTGCAATTGCCCTATGTTCTGATTGCTATATGAATTGTCTTGTCCATGCAACGCCCGTCCATCCATCCCTATGCCTACCGCACTCGAATCCCACTGTTTACTGCTATTGTTACTGTTGTCTTTACTTTTACCTACTTCTGTTACTTTACTATTCCTACTACAAAACTTTTGCTACTGATAAACTGTTGTGAGCAAGATTGTTTCCAGGTGTAGCTGAATTGACAACTCAGTTGTTAAGGCTTATAAATATTCTTTGGCTCCCCTTGTGTCGAATCAATAAATTGGGTTTCACTTCCCTCGAAAATACTGCGATACACCCCCTATACTTGTGGGTCATCACCAAGTCAACCCAAATAAAACATCAAGGGAGAATACCATAATACTATGCTTTAATATGCTAAAACAACGCATGATTCTTCAAAGGCACATTAAGCAATCTCAATTGTTTATAACATGTCATGCTACAGCAAAGATCACTAAGCATAAAGCCAACACAATATCAAGCATGGCATGACAAGCATAGTCCATAGTCAAAAACAAACTCCTTTTACCACTTAAGCATGAACTTTCCTACTCTTTCCAATCCAAACCAAACTATTTGAAAACCAATGTATGAAAGAGGGGGTCCAACCAATTTATTCACGCAAACTAAGAAAACCAAGCAAATGAAAAAACAAAAACAAAAATGAAGACGCTCCAAGAACAACACAACTGTGCATGAAATAATAAAAATGAAGTGTTTGGAAGAAACCTGGGATTTTTATTGATGAAGAAGGGGATCCCTTGGGCATCCCCAAGCTTTGACGCTTGTACTTCTTGGATATTTCTTGGTGTTACACGTGTGGAATCCCCAATCTTGAGCTTTAGTCCATTTTTCACCTCATTACATCATTCTCTCCATACACCTGAAATTTTTCCTTCATACAAAACTTCACACAATCTTTATTAGCAACATTAGTGCACTCAAGATAATAAGTCTTTGGGTTGAGTTTCATTACCAATAAAACTTCTATTAAAACACAATCTACTCTAGCACTTCCCTCAAACAGCTCAATTCCCCAAAGAGAACCTAAAAAGGAACCAACAAGAAGCAAATGCAAATAATGGCAGAAATCTGTCAAAACAGACCAGCAGGTAAAACCAATTTTTTCAAAGACATTTTGTTTCTCAAATCAAAAAGTGTTGAACTAAGGAAAGTTAGCTAACCTGGGTCAGAAGCACAAAAATTCACACCTCAAAACGACGTACAGAGATTTTACATGAATTTTTACGGTGAAGCACAAAAATCTGTTTCGGGACAGCAACTTTCCCAAGCATTACTTCTCTCTCATTAGAGGTTACTCTTGGCACAAAAAGAAAATAAAAAGGATAAGGAGAGGTTATTACTGAAGTAATAACTTCCAAGACTCATCTAAAACTTTTGGGTTATCTTCCAATAAGTACTTTTGTTTAACGCCTTTAAGTTAGGCATAAGAAGCAAGAAAAAGAATGAAGTGTTATCAAATGAAGAAGCATTAAGATTAATATCAGAAATATCATCAACAAGGCAAGGTATCTCATCCAAATAAGTTCTAGAGGATCCTCTCTCAATGCTCTTGGGTTCACTACTTTCATCAAACGGGTTTTCAGGAACAATCCAATCAAGATTCTTTTCTATGGCCTCATGCATTGCTACAAGTTTGAAAGCTATTGCTATCTTAATTTCCTCCCCATTAGGTTCGGTTTTGTTCATATTTTCTCGTGTACCAATAACATCTACGCATGAGCCTAGCATATTAAAACGTCCCAAGACTTTCCTAGCTTCCTTGGCAACATCATAGAATTCTTTAAGCAAAGTTTCTAGAATAAAATGTCTCTTTTTAGGGTCCTCGATTTCTTTAAGTTTAAGAAACATTACTTGCATTAAGGGGTTAAGGTTAACAAACCTAGCTTCCAACATGTGAACCAAAGAAGCTGCAGGAATTTCATAATTTGGAGCAAGTTCTGCAAGGGATCTATCCTCAATATCCTCATGCTTACTAACATGATTAAAGAATTCTTCAATATTATCTTTTCCAATTATAGAGCCACTACCTATTGAAAGGTCTTTCAAAGTGAATTTAGGGATCAATATGGTGAGCTAAGAAAGAGGTAACAACTATAGAAAGACTTAATTTTTTGTGTTTTTAATAAATAAAGCAAACTAGTAAAATTAATTTTTTTGTGTTTTTGATAAAGAAACAAGCAAATAAAGCAAAAATAAACTAAGCAAAACAAAAATAACAAAGTAAAGAGATTGGTTATGAGGGACTCCCCTTGTGAAGATGTCCTTGACTCCCCGGCAACGGCGCCAGAAAAGAGCTTGATGGCCCAAGATATCTTGAGCTCGTTGGGGAACCCCAAGAGGAAGGTATGATGAGCATAGCAACAAGTTTCGCTCAGTTATAAAACCAAGGTTATCGAACCAGTAGGAGCAAGGAAACACCTCCAAGGTGTTGTTGCCAACTTGGAATCTTGCACAACACAACCACAAAACTTTGCCCCCAACTTACAGTGAGGTTGTTAATCTCACCGGTTTTGCTGAAAACAAAGGATTAAACGTATGTGTGGAAGAAAGTAAAAGGATTGCAAAAAGTAAACAGAAAGCAGTAAACAGTTGTAGATTGATGGTAAAAGAAAGTACCAGGGTCCATAGTTCACTAGTGGTGGTTCTCCTTAAGATAGATGACATGTTGGGTGAACAAATTACAGCGGGGCAATTGACAAACATCGAGAAAGCATACATGCATATACTAATCATCTTGATTCCTACGAGAGTTGATTGGGCATTACAACATTATACATAGACCGTAATCCAACTACATCTATGACTAATAATCCACTTTCAGGTTATCATCCGAACCCCCTTCAGTATTAAGTTGCAAGCAACATATAATTTCATTACGCATTGCGTGTAAAGTAAACAATACAATTGTTCTATGAACAAAGGATTGTTGTTTTCTCCCTAGTAGCAACAACACATCTAGTACCTTAGAGATTTCTGTCACTTCCCCAGATTACTAGAGGCATGAACCCACTATCGAGCATAAATACTCCCTCTTGGAGTTGCTAGCATCTACTTGGCCAAGATATCTACTAACAACAGAGAGCATGCAAGATCACAAATAACAAAGACATGATAGAATCAATAATCAATCTGAAATAGCATCTCAATATCCATCGGATCCCCGCAAACACAACATGTAGGATTACAAATAGATGATCTTGATCATGAATAGAGCTCACAAGATCTAAACATGGTAGCACAAAGAAGAAGAACCAACCATCTAGCTACTACATGGACCCATAGTCCAAGGATGAACTACTCACGCATCACACCGAAGGCTTAGATGGTGATGAAGAAGGCCTCCAGGGTGAATTCTCCCCTCTGGTAGGGTGCCAGGAAGAGCTTCAGATCCCTCCCGATCTAGGGATGGAGATGACGGCGGCTATAGACTCTTTCGTGGAATTTTGATCGGGTACTTAGGGTTTCTGTATCAGAGGCATCTTATAGGCGAAAGGGGAGGCCGAGGGGGTGCCCTAGGCGGCCACACCACCCCCTAGCACGGCCAGGGCCTGGCCCGCGCGGCCAGGTGGTGTGGCGGCCCTCTGGCCCCTCTCCGTCTCGGATTCTGGCTCGGTGTCCCCCTCGGTGAAAAACTGACTTTGGCTTTTGTCCCGTCCAATTCCGAGAATATTCATTTTCTGACTTTTCTGGAACCAAAAACAACAGAAAACAGGCAGCTGGCACTGTGGCATCTTGTTAATAGGTTAGTCCAAGAAAGTGTATAAAAATACTCCAAAGTGTGGGCAAAACATAAGAAAGTAGATAAAAACCAAGCATGGAACATCAAAAATTATAGATACGTTTGCAACGTATCAGCAGCCAAGCGAGCCTATGGCTTGCCATGCTTCAGTAGAGGCAAGCCGATGTCCGAGGTGCCCATTGCCTCCGATTCGCTAGAGCCCGTGACCTATAGACACCATATGCCATGATTCCCAAGAGCTCTCGGGCATCATCGTTGCTTCCATTAGCCTCAATAAGGAATGGCCCTCCTTCCACAACCACCGCGCGCTGCCTAGAGGAGTGATCCCTCTTGTGGACTTTCTGCTACTAGCGATGATCATCATCCTAGTCACGGGAACCACAAGACAGGTTGCGCCACAAGGTGTGGCACCACCCACCGGAGGAGTTATGCCCATGGACATCCCTGCCATGGTCCTCATCATCGTCATCCCTCACATGGTCCATGTGTGTGTCGTGGTCGATGCGCTCAGTGCGGTCACGCATGACACAATCACCATTGGTGTAGCCCCACCTCTAGGTGTACTTTCCTAGCATGGGCAGTGCTGCATTGTCAGGCCCGGTCATATCCTCCATGATATCAACGTGGACGATGTAGCATCACTGTAAGCCCCTCTACCTGTGTTTTGGCACCCTTGGAATGCTGCTCCACCCTGAAAGTTAGACCCAATGCACCCGCGAGATAAGATTCGTGTCGACAACCCAAACCTAGAGGCACAACACCTTGGTGTACTCGTGGGGCTGTAGTTTGCCTCAATGTAGTCCAACGAGCCTTACGTGTCGACGACCTTCTACACCACCTCGTCATTCCAGGTGTAGAGAGGCACGTTCTCCACGCACTCCTGACGTGCTTCCACAGGTCGACTTGCTCGGCATTGTCCTCGAACCTCCACAGGTGAACCTGGATCTTGTGCCCCTCAAAGTTGAAGTCATACCCGCCCATCGCGAGCACGCATGTGTGGGTGATGAGGGGTGATCTCGGCAATGCCCATGGTTATGGACTTTGTGTTTTATGGAAGAGAGCGTTGGGGATTTCCTCGGCTTATCAGACAAACAAGGGAGGCGATTTACCCAGGTTCAGACCCTCGTAGAGGAAACCCTACTTCCTGCTTGTCTGCTCATATTATCATTGGAGAGTACAAACTCGTTGATCGTCTAGATGTGATCTTGTCGAGAGAGAGAGGTGTGTGTATAGTAAGATTGGATGCCCTTCTCGTTGGCCCCTCCTAGCCTTTATATATGGGGAGGCTAGGTCTCGGGTACCAATACGAGTTGGTTTACAAGTTAGAATTTGTATCTAGTCTAGTATTGTACTTTCCTTTTCTTGTTACGCTAGGAGTATGTGTCCTTGTAGGCTTCGTATCAGCCAAAGTGTCATTGGCTTCATGAATCTTGGCATATCTTTGGGTGAGGCTTTCATTCGGTCGCACCATATATAGCAATAATAGGCACCCGAAGGGTTATCCCCATGTCAGTAGCCCCCGAGACTATGTTCGGATGCTTGCGTCCGAGCATAGGCTCAAAATCCTTTTTAATATGTGCGGAAGGTGAACTCGAAGATTTCCTCGGATGCGTGAACTTGTCGATGTCTTGTTTGGCTGATGCAATGGAGGACGTTTTCTTGTTCTTGGAGTGATGTCAGCATTTTCATCGGGCGCTCCTGATGGGAGTAACCTTTGAGGCTATACTTGGGTAGACTCAAAGTTATGCTTCTTCACTGTAGATATTCTTCCATCGACTCCTGTTTGGAGGATTTCTGTTTTTCTATCGGGTGCGCAGAGAGCGCTTCCGATGGGAGTAGCCCCCGAGGCTATGTTCGGGTGTTTGCACCAGAGCATAGGCTCAGAGATCTTCTTCATCTGAGAATTTCTCCGTGTAGATAAAATACGGACCCTGGAAAAAGACATGTAGATTATGTAAAGTCAGCCGACAATATAGCTTGTTGTAATTTCTTTCGGATGTGTGAATTTGGAACCTGATATATTTGAAACTTTATATATTTTTGTCGATGGCTATGGCGTTTGCGCTCCTCGCGGGACCTTTTCGTTAGCCTGATGCCCATTGGGACGGATCAGCTACTCGAGTCGATGCGTGTTTTGACGTATTTCATGGCGGAGCCGAAGAATTTTTAAGTTTGCGCTGAGTAGCGAAACCCCGAGTATCGGAGTATGGTTATGTACTAATTTATTCGACCGAGCCCCCGAGTATTGGGTGTGATAGAATAATGAAAAGTGGACTCGGTTAAGAGAACTTAGCTTTATTGATATTGCGAGGATGATGTTCATCCGAGGAATTTCTCGACTCGGGTCTTGATTTTTATTGGGTGAGCATAAGCTCAGGAATCTTCTTTATCCAAGAAGTTATTCGATAGAATAGCTCGATGTAGATGGCATCCTTGCAAAAAACATAGAGAATTATGAAGTACTTGCATCTCATAAAGAATATTGCTTTTCAATTTGTCATAACATTTTCTGATGCCATTGGACTTGGCACTTTTGCACCGTAACGCGAGACCTTTTCGTTATCCTGACGCCCTTAGTCTCAGTACCTTGCTGACCTGTTAGTTGGGCTTCAACCGGGTCGGAGTTCAAGGATTCGACGCTCAGGCAGAGTCAGCTATTCGGAAAATCGCATATGAGGTGATCGAGTGCACGAAGTCGGTGACACTTAGGTTACTCGAATAGGGTGTAGCCCCCGAATATTTCGAGTGTGATTTAAAATAAGAAAGAATTTCACTTGAAGTAGAGAACTTAGCTTTGTTGGTAGTCGACGAGGTTGATGTGGCCGGAGGAGCCAGGGCCGCTGATGGTAATGGGTCGCCCCGTCCGAAGATTTATAGCGACTTGCCACAATTGAAGATTTGTAGTGGAGCCGAAGATTTTCGTGGGTTGCCACAGCCGAGAATATATGGCGGGTCGCCAGAACCCCCGGGCGCAGAGATGATGTGATGCTTGGAGTTGACGGAGCAACGGGTTGCCATGACAGACGGAGTCGTGCGGTGGAGTGGAGTTGACGTAGCGGACGGAGTCGAAAAAGATATAGTCTATGGTAAAGTCAAAATAGTCCACGGTGGCTTTGAAACAGTCGTATTCCTCAATCGATCGGAGAGCATGGCTTCTATACCCGTAGCATCCTTGATCCTGACGTTGAAATTTTGGTTGTCTACTGCTTCAATTATTTTCTCTTCCTCAACATAATAAAGTAGGAGCACGCTCCATGGTAACTCCTAGATTGCACACTTTTTTTGGTCGTTCAAACGTTGTCCATTTGGAAAGCACTGTACAGTAGAGTTCGAGTCGGTCTTGCTTCCGGTGGAAATCAGCTGGTGCAACGTTTGCACTTCTGGTCCTATAGACCGAGTAGAATAGGTTTCTTGTACCAAACAAAACACCACACGTCGGTTGCTTTGTATGTTGAGCATATGGATCGGCCGGAGCTTATTTCATTCTTTTTTTTTCTTTCTTCTTCTTCACGTGGAGTAGTTATCACAGGCCTTCTCTTGGAAATCCAATTTTCTAGTATAAACCATATGCTGTCGCAACTTGATGTGATGTAGGAAAAACTTGGGCACGCTGACGGTTGCTCTATATGCCTCCAAATTCGTACGGAACTTTTTTGCTTGCCTTTTGTCAGGCGAACAAACCGAAGCTGTTTGCCGGCTCAAAATCTTCATCCGATCCCGTTGCAACAAAGTAGACACAACACGATGCCTGGCGGGTCGTTGGTTACTGCTTGCTCCTTTGGTAACTCAGTACTGGGGTGGGCGGGCAGGGATCGATGAGATGTAGCGGACCTCGCCAACCTCGATTGTCAGATTGTTGCTTGATGAAGAGGGAGCCGCCGAATCCATGGTTCCAGCGCGCAGCGTTCTCACAGACGGCGCCAATTGACGAGGGGTGATTTCGGCAATGCCCATGGTTATGGACTTTGTGTTTCGTGAAAGAGAGATCACTGGTGATTTCGCCGGCTTAACAGACAAACAAGGAAGGCGATTTACCCAGGTCCAGGCCCTCGTAGAGGAAACCCTACTTCCTGCTTGTCTGCTCATATTATCATTGGAGAGTACAAACTCGTTGAGTCGTCTAGATGCGATCTCGCCGAGAGAGAGAGAGAGGGGTGTATATAGTAAGATTGGATGCCCTCCTCGTTGGCCCCTCCTAGCCTTTATATATGGGGAGGCTAGGTCTCGGGTAACAATACAAGTTGGTTTACAAGTTAGAGTTTGTATCTAGTCTAGTCTTGTACTTTCCTTGTATTGTTACGCCAGGAGTCTGTGTCCTTGTAGGCTTTGTATCAGCCAAACCGTCATTGGCTTCATGGATCTTGGCATATCTTCGGGTGAGGCTTTTGTTGGGCCGCACCATATATAGCAATAATAGGCACCCGAAGGGTTATCCCCATGTCAGTGGAAGTGGATGACTCATAGCAGGAAGGGCTTGGGTAGTGCTCTATGATCATGACATCACCCCGCAGCACACCAAACGTCGAGGTAATGGCGTGCAACAATGTGGCCTCTCGAACTAGGCATATGTCGCATTAGTTGGCATCATGGCCCCCTCTGCAGCCATCATAATGGACGACTGGATGACGATGAAATCCTCCATAGGCCTCACCAACGGCTCGCTGCGCAGCATCTCCGAAGGCAGAAGGTGAGCATGCACCTAATCTTGCTGCTTTGGACATTGGGGAGGGAAAACCCGAACATGCTCCTGTAGCACATGCCTTGGAGGAGGGCGAGCTTCAAGGGCAGCATGCGGCACGGGTGGTGAACGGGGGCATGGCGAGACGATGTTGGCGCTTGGATCTAGCTTCGTCTGATGGCTACAGAACAACGTGTTTTGTCCAAACTGGAAGCACCACCTACACTTCACTAGATCCCTATGCTCTCCCACACCCATGGTGGCCCTTGCAGAGGCAGCGGAAGCAGTGGCCTTTAAGCCACACAGTGGGAGGAGGTCGTTGGCCTGCATTTAAGGTGGCCACGTTGAAGACAAAGCCACCTGGCATGGGTGATTTTATGGCGCGGTGTGGCATCCCGCTAAAACCACTACTAGAAAATCGCTGTGTTTTTATGCATTGCATCATCATGACCGCATGCTCATGTCATCATGCCACATTGCATTTGAGCATCATCATGTCATCATGCATTATCATGCTCATCATGCCACCCTGCATGGAACCTATTATTAAATCATTGCATTCAAATTGTTACACTTGTGTTTGGTTCTTGATATCTGTATTTGAGCTTGACATTGCTTCCTCTCTACTTTAACCTTCCTCTATTCTATCTCTAGTTGATGCCATCTGATATGGGACCATGATGTCCAAATTCTACTACTTGAGTCTTGCCATTTTTATATTTGCCAAAATGCCCAAATTGAGTTGGGGGCATCATCTCTTCAATTCTCTTTATCACCAACTTGCCAATTTATCTAGTCCTTATGATCATTTTCAATTCTATCACATATGACACATGGTTCCATTTGTTTTTGCCTTATGGTTTAAATCACATCTATTCGAAGAATATGTGGTTCTATCTAATACCATGAGGCCATCTCTATTTCATCTCTCTTCTTCTTGTTTTGATAATCTTCTCTATATTCCATTCTTGTTCGGGCCAATCTCTATTCTCAGTCTATTTTGATACCATATCTATTTGATATCTTTTATTTCTCTCTTCCATATATATTATTTCTCCAATTGATATACTCCATATTCTTTGCTATTTACGAGTCATCCTCGACATCTGGTGGTCTTGCCATATTCTCTACCTCTTGCATACCTCCTACCTCTTTTACTTCTACTACACGTACATGCCATTCTATACTCCATTCATATACTTGCAAGCTCTTTTGTTGTACCATACATATCGAGCCGCCTCCTTTTTATTAATTCGAAATAAAATGATAATAATATTGTTCGGTCAATTATAAGACTATAAAAAGGCTTGTTATCTTTACTAAAAATAAAAATAAGAAAAAGCCCGTCTAAAATTTTGATCTAAAACTAGATCCATCTAGTCTACTTTGGACTAGATAAATATCTTAATCCTCTTCTTGCTCCAGCCCAAACCCTAGCCCCAAATCTAAGATAAACATCTGTCCAAATTCCTTACTCAAGAAGCGTCTACGCCGCCGTTCTCCATTTCTTTTGCCCGCGTGAGACAGCAGCCAGCCTCGATCTGCCATGGTCGCTTCCTCTTGGTCCACATGCGAGACATCAGTGAGCAAATCCAATCCTTTTGCAACACTAGCACCAGATTCTATCTTAGTCCTTGAGCCAATCAATTTATTCATGTTGTCCCAATCGATCTCTACCAAGCTCAGCTAGCTTCCCACATCCACCAGATTCATCTTGTTTTATCTGAATAAGCCTTGAATCGCCAATCATCTTCATTACTTGTGCTGGCCGGGTGCTGTTGAATCGATACACATAGCCAGAATTTGTTGCTCCATCAGATCCCACCACACACCAAGCTCCAATTTGCTCCCCGTGTTCCACGTGCGCACCATCATCAAATCGACATCCACCTGGTCCTCTTGTTCCCTGCCCGTACGCAGCAGTGCAGCTCTCCGCCGCCGCATGTGTGTTTGATCTATTTCCGCTCGTGCGCCTGCGGCTACTCTGCTGCCGTGCGTACCCCGCAAGGTCCCGCTTGCCCCTTCGCCCGCGCTAACAGCCACGCTGGGCCAGCTCGCCGAGCACCAGCCGACCCAGTTGCCTCGAGCTCCTTGCCGTCTTTTTCCTCTGCTATATGTCCTATCCAGCTGCGCCCCTGTGACCTGCAGCAGCAGAGCGTCAACGCCCAGCTCATCTCTCGACGATCGCAGAACATGTTATCTCGCAGGGCTGGCATCTTTCTTCGTCGCCGCCAATTGATCTGGGCTGCCTCGGCTAAGATTCCGTATGGTCTCCACCGCAAGGTCTTTGATAAAATATCCCCACGAGTTCCTGCTTTGGCTGTACCTATTTCTAGTGCTTAACCTGTCCGGATACTGTTGTCTCACGATCTTCTTTCCTCGAAATAGGCTTTCGCCCACGATCTTCTTTCCGCTGCTCTATAGTTTGGCTACTTTCTTTCTATTCGAAAACACAAGATTGGACCCGAAGATCTCGACTTCCACTACTTCCAGGATAACGCCTACTTCCTTGACTTCGACTACATACCTAAGGCCATCTATTCGACTCTGACCCGATCCGTAAGACCCCGCCCAAACACCATATTTTTCTATAATATGTCATATAACTTGCATAATTAATTCATCCATACTCACATACATGTTTATTTGTTTGGGGGATATTATGCCGATTCACCTTATGATTAAATATGGAGCACATATGAGGACTATTCTAGTCTTATATTGCCTCTATTTAAATTTGTGTAGCAAACCGATGATATGTTTTGTCTTGTTAATCCAACATTTAAATTGCGGGGTACTTAAATAACGTGAACCTTCTAATTAATTATCGGGACCCCGGTTCCGCTTTATATTGCCTATTAGTATCGGATCCTTGCTATGTCATGCATCATACATGCATCATGCTCGATCTTCCGCCGTAGTATTAAATAGTGCATCCGGTATTTCTTTTAGCACTTTGCTTCTTCATGGATTAGGCCGTTGGGTTGATGCGAGTGCCGACCCGATCTCCGGTGAATCTTCGACAGTGTTTCCCAGGCGAGCATCTCTCCCCTTCTACCTATTTTGCATTTATAGTCTTTATTTCCTCATGTTGATCTATTGCTATCCGTGTCGCGATGCTTTAGTTTTCGTACACCAGTTATATCCCGTGCAGCCTCTATATTGCCTTGGACACCTCCTATTACCTGTGTTTGGTAGATAGCTGGCCTTGCGAGTCGTAGTTGCTTGCTCAGGTGCGATCTCGTGTTGTCAAGTACCACAGTTGTTGGAATGCTGGCAGATGTTTATGGTGGAGTTGATCATGACTTTAAATACAACTATTAAAATGCTAGATATAACTAATGTGGAGGCATCGGTGGGCAATAGATGTTATTTGGTTCTTCCACGCTCACTTGTGTCCCGTAGGACCCCGAGTACTTGATACATGTTCCTTGACTATCGCACTATCCGCATATGGGACCATGAATCCCCTTAGCCAGAGCTTGATTCATTCTTATTTCTTGGGGCCACAAAGTAGTTTGGGGCTTTATTACTATCATGTACCTATGCCATGCTTTACTGCTTTATTTATGATTGTGTGTGGAGCATCTGTACTGTTTTGGAACATGGAATGTTTTCGCGGTATCGACAAGCCCAGTCACACTTTCGGGTTCCCAGTCGTTTACAGCCATTGACACAAACCCTGGGTCTGTTCCAGAGCCGGCCAACTTTGTTGCGGGTAGCTTAGTGGGGTGGCCCCCTGAAATATTTTATGAATCCTGTGATTGCTTTGTCGTGAAAGCCTCGTTGGGTTTTGATTTGGTTTTCCGAGGTTGATCGTGTGTGTGTTGCTATTTGTGCACCCCCTGCAGGGCAAATCTTTCTGAAAGCCGTGTCCGCGGTTATGGACGACTTGGAGCACAGTATCTTGATCATAGACAAGCATAACTAAAGTAGTGCTATAAACTTGACTTAATATATGACTAGTAATCAGAGCCAACTATCACGGAATGGATAATAAAAATGCCAACAACTGGTGGATTCGGTGGTGATCTGTGTCATACTATACATGCCTAGTAAGTATTGCAACTCCAATGGAATGTGATAAAAGTGCCAACAACTGCTGGGTTTTGGGATTCCTCGGGACAATTATATATGACTAGTAAATGTTCCAACTACCACGGAATGGTTAATTAAACTGCCCACTACTTATGCTTCAGGATGACTCATGCTATCTATATCTGATTAGTAAGTGCTGCAACTATAACAGAATGAATAAAACTGCCAACTGTGTGAGTTCCTCGGTTTGACTTCCTCGTTTGGTCTCGAGGGGGAAATGCCAGGATGGGTATGATTGGTGTTAGTATCAGGTGGTTCCGAATAGATCTTTCTTATCTCTCTCTAATAGCCGATAGTTGTACTGAGTCTCTATAGGTTGTTTAGTGTTGTTGTGCTGCCGCTTCAGTCCACCATACCTATGTAGGCGAGGACCGCTGAATTCTAGCCTCGCCGTGTACTGGCCTCAGTACTGACGCTCCTCTTTTTCCTTTGCCCTTTGTCGGCACCCCTTTTGTTTTAGCAGGTTTGAGATCGACGTCGTTAGCAGGGTTACCCTTCCGGCTTGGCCTGGGCAGGGTTATGGACGCCATTGGTTATTCTTCAAGGCTCTTAGCCCAATTTGCATCTTGTCCGTACTCGAACGCTGTACCGTTTTCAAGGTGATTGGGATCTTTGTATTGTATATCTGTATTCTTGACTCTTGGAGTCGTGTTGTATATATACATGTTCTATGGGTCCCATCGAGGACTGTTGTGTAATGGTATTACTTCGTTTTCCACCCGCACAAAAGTGCCTGGTGGGCGTCCTTGAATCGTTTCTATGCGGGTTTGGCGGAAAGGGCTAAAACTTGCATAGGGCCGTTTGAGGGTGTTACACACGGGCATCCATCTCCCTATCTCCCTTGATGCGACCTCCACGCGGCGTGGCAGTTAAGGCTGAGACGCGGGCATAGGAGCGGCCACCCAATCAGAGGCAGTATTGTAAGCACCACACCAGCCCACCCATCCTCTAGCACCATTAAAGTAGTGAGAGGCCGAGCACCCCGTTGGTGCCAACCAACCCGATGTTGGGGGTGCAGCATTGACAACAGATAGTGTCTTAGGAGGCATCTTAGGCACAAACTCATGCTCCCTCGGTGAGGCCTCATGTGGAGGTGGCAATTTGAAATCGCCGATCTAGGGAAAAGGAAGGGGAACCTGTGGAAAAACCTAGGGCACAAATATGGTAGGGATATGGGCCAACTGCGGCGGTAGGAGACGTGGGGTAGCCTCAGCGGCAGCATTAAGGGTGGACAACACGAACAGCATGGTCGGCGATGTGGTTGGAGTGTGTCATAGGAGCATGGGCGTTTAAACACATGTTGACTCTCTGTCACACTTGCACTGGGATGGGCTTGGCGTCCATGGGCCGTAGGCCAGCTAGAGGGGGATTATGGCTGGGATTGATGCCTACAAGAGGGATCAAAGCAGTCAAGGGAAGGAACAAAACATAACTGAATCGGGTATTGTCTCTTCTAGCTTCTTCTCCTGTCCTCTGATTTGAATTTGAATCTTCCCTAGGTCCGGTTACTACCACAAGTAACCATTGTATCCATCCTTGTATTAACCTCACGTCCTGGCAATTGTCGGCATCAATGGGGTGTGACAATTTGGTATCTAGAGCAAGTTCCATCCACAAAAATCCCACCAAAGAAAATTTTCCACAATTTTTCCCGTTTGATCTGGTCATGGGAAGCAATGGAGGAGGTGACCGAGGAAAACTTGAGTGCCATCAACGAGACCTTGATGCATCTCAGCCTAAAGTTGGGTCATATGGCCACCAGGCAGGACTAGATGCTGGTGGTTTTGAAGAAGATGATGGCGGCACTTGCGCCCATTGTCACAACCACTCTGATGTTCATGTCGGGAGGAGTACTAGAGTAGCAGAAGACCGAGTCTTCATCGTTCTTGCTCTTCTTAGCAGTTCAGGTCGTGGAAGCTGGTGGTTTGCAAGCGGACGCTATATTATCTTCCGTCAAGCCCCCTAGGTGTTTGAGAAAAAGTCCTGGCCATGACACTGATTGTGGCCATGCAAAACTCGCCTTCTTAGCCAGTGACACTACACAACTCCTTGCTATGACCTTGTCCGGTGCCAGGGACTGCACGCTACAAGTTGTAGGTGGGGCTGACATGACCTTGCCCACAGGATGTTCGACACATGTCCTTACCGGCTCTGTTGCAGGTGATCACCCTGCCAACAATGACCTATGTAGCACCTCCTTCCCGCACTTTGATGGAAAGAATCCAGGCCTTTGGTTATTTCAATGTCTCGAGTACTTCATTTTCTTCAATATACATAAGTGCATATGGGTTGTCGCTGCATCAATGCACATGGATGGTAAACCAAAGGAGTGGTACGAGGCATACATGCTCCTTCAAGTGATTGGTGCTTGGCCTGAGTTCATCGGCCATGTTGAAGCACACTTTTTGTTGGGGATCTTCCACCATCGACAACAATACTGGGTGTTGCTTATCTGTGTGGTGTTATTGATATCTTCGGCCCGAATTACGGATTGTAGCTTCTTTTTTCTTGGTAGATCTAGGTTTATAGAATCCTTCGGAGGCCTTCATTTGGTGTAAGATTACTTTAAACAAGACCTTGAAAACTCGTAGTATTTTTTCTTACCAGACCCTTCACGTTTACTTTTTGTGATTTGTATCAATGGATGGAAATAGGTCAATGCTAAGGATTCACCTGCAGCTGTGCACATATGTTAGGGATAAAGATAAACTTAATCATCTTGTTCATGGGTTATGATCTAATACTGGTAAAGGTTATGGGCAGTATGTTTGTAACTATCAAAAATGTTTATTATACACTTTTGTCCAACGGCTGCACCACTGTCGTGTGGGTTACATAGTTATTAAGTAAAATAGACCAAAGTTTTATGACCAATGATATTACTATTGGGGATATACTTTCCGGGTATTCTCACAGTTCCTCACTGACCAGGGTGGCCCACTTCGGGTTAGAGCTTTGCTTCACGGGCGACCCAGTCAGGGAGAAAGACGGAGTCCAATCCGGCTACGGGAAGTCCCAAAAGACTTATCGACTTACGCCCATAATGTTAATTGTAGTTCAAGATGTACTCTGTAACCGACTCTTAGACGTAGCCGGATAGATCCCTCCTATAAACCCTATGCCGGATATCTATATAAGACGTCCTAGGGAGAGCCTTAGGGCAACACTCTAGATAACCTCTATAGTCTACAATCTCAACTCGCACAGGCGAAACCCTTGTAACCCATATTCTGGCTCTGCCGTATTACTGGATTGCTAGCAGGAGTAGGATTCGTCCAAAGCCGGCGGATTCGAACTTGGGTAAACTTGTGTGCTCACCGTCCCGGAATACCGTACTGTTGGGCCACGTAGAGAAAAACAAAACTTTTTCCCTACGCGGTGATCCTAAGATCCAGCTCAGGTAGAAGGCCACGAGGATTACCACTAGACGCGCAGTTGTGGAATTGATGAAGCACGTCGCTTGATGCAGTGCAGTCCTCGCGATCCGTTCCGGTTCCACGATCCGTTCTTTCTTCATGATCGTCGAAGTGCTGAACGTACAGCACCTCCGCCGGTATCCACACGTACGAGGAGGAGCGCCGGCGATGGACTGCTAGGTCCGGTACGGCGGCGACAGGACGGATTGGGGCTAGGGTTTCCAACACATGGAGTGACCTAACCTTGTGCTCTAAGCACCTGTGCCCCAGCTTATATAGGGAGTGAAAGTGGGCTCCACTCTTGTGGCCCATTCACTAAAAGGCCTATATTTTCCACTGCAAGTCTCACTTGCTGACTAAGTCCATGTCACTATTTGGGTCCAACCCAAATAGGTTTCCTATTTGGGTCTAACCCAAACTGCTCCCGCTCTTAAGTGTGTGACCCGACAGGCTCATGGTAACCCGGACACGATTCCGAGTCTCACTCATGATCGATCAGTTGGTAGCGGCTCCTAGCAGAACGTGCCAACTCCCAAGTACCAATAAGTCATGACGACATACCTTCCAATGCGACTTTCGTCTGAGTCCCTTTTGCCTCACGATATACCTTGTCGGACTATAGGCGAATGATCGTCATCCCTTAAATAGTCCGACTCTCTTTCTCGATCCGAGATAAGTGATTCATCCGACTAACTCTTAGTCGGCTGCCTCGGTTAACATTTATCCGGGACGTGCATGGCCATGCTTTCCGAATCATATCTTCCGAGAGGGCCCAGAGAATATCTCTCCGGATGGAGGGGCAAAATCCCGTCTTGGTTATTCACATCACGCAGCTTGATTCTCAGTCGACCCGAACTCCGCCTTTATAACTGCCCAGTGACGGAACAACGTTTGACCGAACCTAAGTCGGTGATCCTCAACTCGGATTGTGCAATAACCTCAGGTCTAAGGATTACATTGATTGAGACATGCAAATGACAACTTGTTCGTTGCATCTCAATATGGGCCAGTCCGACTCGCTAAACTCTTTAGCCGAATCCGTGTAAGTCAGAATAGCATCCCCATGCCCATGACAAGTGGAACCTAGTCATCTGCTGACTTTCACATTGGTCTAAGTTGTGTGTCCAGCACAACCTCAATGACCAAGGACAATTAGTATGAACAACATGAATGTATAGTTCCACAATCAAATCACATATTCGATGATACATATCAGCAGTTCATACATGGACCATAACCTTATGAATACATTGGGAATGACATCTTACATGATTGCCTCTAGGGCATATTCCAACACGTACGTCTCACACCCCTCTCTTCCGCACGCCTCGAGGACCCCCTCATGGCATACTTGTCATCAACCCGACGACAGTTGGCACCCACCGTGGGGCAAGTGAGCTTCGGATCTGCATTTCGAGCGGAATCTGCAAGAATTGGAATCGGCGAGACCATCACCGTCGGTCGCATCCTCTACGCCAGTGACGTCCCTCTCATCGTTCTCGACGAGACTTGGATTCCGACTAGGGAGGCCGTGATAGCCTACACAATCATGTCTTTCGGTGGGATCGATGTTTATATCGGTTTTGTTGGACCTGCCCAACCCACCCTAGCGGTGATGATAGAGGCAGAAGAATCTTCTGGGTCCCCCTTGTCCGTGGAGGCGGCAGAGTTCCGGATCTCAGAAAACCCTAATCCCACCCAGCCCGCACCAGTTGTAGAGATAGTGGAGAAATCTGAGCCTGAAGAAGACCTTACGGTCCAAGTCGAATCTGGAGTGGATCTCCCTGGAGAAGCTGGATCGCAGATCGACCCACCCGTGGAAGTCGAAATCCGGGAGGAGCATATCAATGACACTGATTCCGGCTCTGATGATGCCGGGACAGATAGACCTTTCCTAAGGTACACACTAAAACGTATGATACTGCAGGGCGAAAGCGTAGATGCAATCCTCGAGACCATCAAAAGTTTCGATATGGCTGATCGCGAAAGCCGCAGGTACCTCAGGAAGCACGCGTCGCACTTTGTCGGATACGTGGGATCCGGATCCGGCTCTGCCGATGCTGGAGAAAACACCGACTCTGTGCTAGAGGCAATTGGAACAAACACCGACGTACCCGCATCCTTGGATGAATTGATGACGTCAGCAAATTTCCGAAAGTTCTCCACGGAATATGAAGAGGAGTACAACTCCAAAGCTGCAGAAGAAGGAGAAGCCATGGATGAAGGATCCGGGAACACTCTCCCAAAGCGCAGGATGACATGGACGTCGGATACAATCCCGAAGTCCAGATGTTCGAAAGTACCGATCATAGCTTGACTCCGGGAAACGGACCCAAAGCCGTCTTTGCTACCGGCGCTGCCAAGAAGGCAAAGAAGAAGATCAAGAAAAATAAGACCCCGGCAAAAAACCCTCTAACAGAGGAGGTGATTGTCGAGGAATACGAAGAAGACTCGGATGGAGCGCTTATCCTAGAAGAGCCAAAAAAAGAAGCATCGGTGGATGGACACGTGATCACAGAAGGTGCGCGTAAACTCATCGATGCCGCATTAACCACACCTATCCCTATAGCCGCAGAACTTACTGCGGATGAGCTAGACGAAAGGGCGCAGGCCCTAGAAGCGCGTCGTCAACAACTCCTCGATGAAGCCAAAAACATCGAGGTGGAGAAGAAACGCATGTCAAACAAAGAATACATGTCTAGTTTACATCAGAAGACACGGAAGCGTCACATAGATGACAAACAATTCCCATGTGTCTGTGCCGTCCTTTTTGGAGATGAGATGGGGAAGCCACGGAAAGATAGCAACGGAGATTGGGTATACCCAACACCAGTATAGAATACCGTGGCAGCCCGAGAAATTCTATCGGCTAATCCAGGACCGGAGGAGATCCGTTTGGGTATCAAACTACTCAACAAGGGACTGGAGCAGTAGAAGGTCGCCCTGTCCGGAAGTCAAAAACTGGTCTCAGATTCTGACCATTGTCGCACGGATCCGGCATGGGCTGGCGTAAAATCCCATTACGTCCGGGCGCAGTATCATCACCCCGAACACCGGGAAGACAACTATTCAAGAACCGGATTGTCAAGACAGCATCATAGAGCTTCACGTAACTGGAGCAACGTCGCCCCAGCGGCTGAGAAAGACGCCATTGCTGCCCTGAATCCGACGAACCCTCCCCGACGAGAATCTAAGGATCGAAGGGGAGAAGATAAAGAAAAAGACAGGAGGAGGATCGTCAAAAAATGCCACCTCCTAAGTATACAAGCCATCCGGCTGAGCCTCACCATGGTGGGAACGACGGACGAAGGAACGACGGAAACCATGCTGGAACAAGCCGGCAGGGGGCTCATCGTAGTCAAGATCCTCCCCGGAACCGGAATAATGACGCTCCGGACGGAGGCCGGCGATCAGCCGGAAACTATCCAGCTGCACCACCCTCTCCACCACACAGTCATCACAACGGCCCCCATGGAGGGCAAGGAGGACGACATGGCGGAGGAGGTGGTGGCAGAAGCCGAAGTCCGGCTCCACGGCACCGCATCCACAGTCGGCATTCGGGACGGTCTCTATCCCCGAACAACGCAAGGCACAGGATCAATTCCAACATAGAGGCACGGCGCTATGAAAACGATGACATGTACGTGGGCCCAAAGTGCTTTAGACCACGCATCAGAGCTACAAGATTCCCGGAAGGATTTGCTATCTCAAGACACATCCAAGCCTACGACGGCATTGCTCGGCCAGACACTTGGCTATAGGATTTTTTTTCCAAGCTTGCTGCATCGCCAAAGGCGGAAACAGCCTGGTCGCAGCCCGATATCTCCCACTTATGTTGCGGAAGACGGCGCGATCATGGCTCAATGAACTTCCGGAGAACACCATCCATAACTGGTATGACATGAAAAGTGCGTTCTTTCGTAATTTCGAAGGCACATATCGGAGGCCATGTTCGGTCGGAGACCTACAGCGCTGCACCTAGAAAGCCGGAGAAACTTGCCGAGAGTATCTCGGACGATGGATCGACACCAAGAACTCCTGTGAAGGAGTAAACGATCAAACCGCGATTGAAGATTTCATCGCAGGACTCCCAATTGGTCTACTACGTCACCGCTTGAAGTGTGACAAGGTCACTGATCTAGGAGAGATGATACAAATAGCGAGCAAGTATGCAGATGCTGACGATGATGTAGAGGGATTTCTCAACGTCCTGGCTGTGCCTTAGTCAGCAAAAACAAAGCAACAAGCTCAGAAGCGCAAAATACCTCGGAAGAAAAACCCAACACGGAAACGGTGGTGGTCACTACTGTTTCCGGGTCTGGAGGACGAGGAGGACATGGCGGAGGCCACGGGCGTGGCCGTGGGACGTCAAGGGTCCAAGGTAGAGGAGAAAAGCAACCAGGCAAAACCTACTCTTGGGCCGACATTGCCAATAACCCATGTGTGCATCACTTAGACGCCAATGGGGGCTCGTCCCACACCAACGCTAAATGTCGTTTCAATGACGACATCAAAAGAGATGATACCGCGGGCTACAAATCTAAGCAGAAGAAGGGGAAGAAAAATCCCAAAAAAGACAAAGAGACCAAGGAAGATTCTGACATGAAGGAAGCTGATGCTTCAAATCCCAAGTCGGAAGGGAAGAAGACTTTTCCCACCAAGAAGGACACTTACGTCACCTTCCTCGGATCTCAACCAGCAAAGGTCAAGAAAGCAGTTCTCCACGAGCTCAATGCAACAGTTCCGGCTGTCCCTCAATATCTGGACTGGTCGGAAGTGGCAATCACATTTGACCGCGCTGATCATCCGCCTAAGTTGCACAGGCGAGGAAAATACGCCTTAATCATCAATCCACTTATTGACGGTTATGGTTTCTCCAAGACCCTCATAGATGGTGGTAGCAGCATCAATATTCTCTATGTCGAAACGCTACGCCGGATGAAGATCTCGGAGACCTAGCTGAACCATAGCTCTGTGATCTTTCACGGAGTTGTCCCAGGAAGACAAGCTAATTCCCTGCGAGATATCACTCTGGATGTTACCTTTGGAACTCCAAAGAACTATCGGACAGAGGCACTTTCCTTCGAAGTGGTCCCGTTCAAGAGCGCATACCACGCTATATTCGGACGTCCGGCTTACTGGGATTTTATGGCTCGTCCGTGTTACATTTACAATATGATGAAAATTCCAGGTCCCAACGGCGTGATCACCATCAGGGTAGACCCGAAGAAGACGCGAGAGTGCGAGGATGGAAATGCCGCCTTTGCCGAAGCCGTGCTGCATGCCTAGGAGTACCAGGAGATCAAGAAGAGCATAGATCTGTCCGAGATGCCCGCAATGAAGAAGGAGGTGACAAAGCCAAATCCGGAGTTCAAGGCATCAAAAGAGACGAAGAAGGCGCCGCTGAAGGATGATGACCCCTTCAAGGTGACCCAGATAGGCGCAGGCCTAAGTAGCGCATAGGAAAGCGCGCTCGTCAAGTTCCTCCAAGCAAATCAAGATATCTTCGCATGGCAGCCATCTGACATGACCGGAGTACCTAGGGAACTTGCCGAGCACTCTCTAAATGTAAACCCGAACACTAAACCCGTCAAACAGTCCTTACGACGGTTTGGCGACGAAAAGCATAAGGCAATAGCTAAGGAACTAGCGCGGCTCGAGTTAGCCGGATTCATAGAAGAGGTCATCCACATTGAGTGGTCGGCCAATCCTGTAATGGTCCCTAAAAAGGACACCACTGATTTAAGGATGTGTGTTGATTATACTGCCTTGAACAAGGCTTGTCCAAAAGATCCGTTCGCTTTGCCTAGAATTGATCAAGTCATCGATTCTACGGCAGGCTCGGAACTCCTCTGTTTTCTCGACGCATATTCCGGTTATCACCAAATCCGGATGAAGGAATTTGACAAAGTCAAAACTTCATTCATAACCCCTTTCGGAACCTTCTATTTTGTTACGATGCCCTTTGGGCTGAAGAACGCAGGAGCTACGTACCAGCACACGATGCAGCGTTGCCTCCATGACCAACTCGGACGCAATGTACATGCATACGTGGATGATATCGTGGTGATGTCCAAAAAGAAGGAAACACTGATTTCCGACTTGGAGGAGACGTTCGCCAATCTACGAAAATACAACATCATGCTTAACCCGAAGAAATGCTTCTTTGGAATACCAGCCGGAAAATTGTTAGGTTTCATCGTGTCTCAAAGAGGCATAGAGGTGAACCGCGACAAAATCAAGGCTATACTCAATATTTCCAGGCCAACTCGCCTGAAGGACGTACAAAGGTTAACTGGTTGCATTGCTGCGGTCAGTCGATTTGTAAGCCGGCTTGGTGAAAGAGCCGCACCATTATACAAACTCCTGAAAAAGACCAAGGATTTTGTTTGGACTGACGAAGCTGAAGCCGCACTACAAGACCTGAAGAAAGTACTCTCATCTGCTCCTATCCTTGCAGCGCCGGAACCTCAGGAACCGATGTTGCTCTACATTGCTGTGACAAATAAGGTCGTTAGTATCGTCATGGTGGTGGAGAGACCAGAGGAAAATCAGGAGCACCTGGTGCCACGTCCTAGCATCTCGTAAGTTACGACACTATTTTCAGGAGCATCCAATTACCGTGGTGAGCAAAGCTCCCATGAGAGATATAATCAACAACAGTGACGCCACAGGACGCGTCGCCAAATGGGGCATAGAGCTTGCAGCTTTCGATATTGAGTATAAACCTCAGACAGCAATCAAATCCTAGATCCTTGCTGACTTTGTTGCTGATTGGACAGAGACGAAGGAGAACATGGTCCTCCCTAAGTCGGAATATTGGACCCTCTTTTTCGATGGGTCTAAGGCTCGAGGGGGCTCGGGGGCTGGCGTGGTGCTCAAATCACCCCAAGGAGATAAACTTTTATACGTGTTGCAGATCCACTTCACAACGACAAACAATATTGCCGAGTATGAAGCACTGCTGCATGGAATCCGGATTGCTAAGGATATTGGCATCCGACGGTTGATGTGTTACGGAGATTTGGATCTTGTTGCTCAGCAAGTGTCGGATATTTGTAATGCAAATAAACACATGGCAGCTTATAAAGCTATCGTAGATGATCTATCTAAATCGTTCAAAGGGTTTGAAGTTCAACACATCCCTCGAGCAGAAAATGAGGAAGCAGATGCACTATCTCGGATAGGCTCTGTGCGGAAAGAGGTCCCGGATGGCGCTTTTTTAGAGCACCTCAAAGTTCCCTCAATAAAGGGAGTAGATGAGGAATATCTGACCAAATCCGACTCACCCTTGATAGCAGTTCTGGCTGTCATTCCCAGCTGGACTCAACCCTACCTCGATTATTTGGTAGATGGCAAATTACCCGAAGACGAGGTGCTGAGCTGGCAGATTATCCGACGAGCAAAAGCCTATACTATTGTTAAAGGTGAGCTCCATAAACGGAGTGTTTCTGGGGGTTTTCAGCGCTGTGTATCTCCGGAAGGAGTGGAAATCTTAAGAGAAATCCACGAATGCGAGTGTGATCACCACGTTGCAGCCAAATCTTTAGTGGCAAAAGCTTTTAGACACGGATTTTTCTGGCTTACAGCTCAGGCAGATGCCGAACGGTTAGTCAAGATGTGCAAAGGCTGCCAAAAGTACGCCAAGCAAGCTCATGTTCCGGCTGATCAGCTACGAACAATACCTATAACATGGCCCTTTGTGGTCTGGGGGCTTGATATGGTAGGACCTTTTAAACGAGCTCCAAGTGGATTCACTCACCTCTTAGTGATGGTGGATAAGTTCCCAAAATGGATTGAGGCTAAACCCGTCACTAGTTGTGATGGAGCAACAGCCAAAAGATTTGTCGAGAATGTTATAATCCGGTATGGTTACCCGCATAGCATCATCACGGACAACGGGAGTAACTTTTCTATGGGAGAACTGGCTGAATTCTGCGACGAGCAAAATATCCGGCTTGACATCGCATTAGTCGCACATCCACAGGCTAACAGACAAGTCGAAAGGGCAAATGGTTTAATCTTACAAGGCCTGAAACCAAGACTCGAAGCACCACTACGACGTGTTGCGGGGGCTTGGGCAGAGGAATTACCTTCTGTAATTTGGAGTTTACGAACAACTCCAAACAGGTCAACAGGATACACACCTTTCTTCTTGGTCTATGGCGCAGAAGCAGTTCTTCCTAGTGATTTGATTCATACTTCTCCTAGAGTGGCCGCGTACATCAAATAGGATGCCGAGATTTCTCGACAAAATGATCTCGACTTAGTCGAAGAAGTTCACGTCGTTGCTGAAATGAGATCTAGAGCCTATCAGCAGAAGTTACGCAAGTATCATAGCCAGAGAGTCCGAACTAGATCTTTCAATAAAGGTGATTTGGTTCTCCGGCTTGTGCAACAAAGAAAGCACAAACTTTCCCCAGTATGGGAAGGGCTCTTTTTAGTTAGTCGAGTATTGCACAATGGATCGTACTACTTAACTAACATGAGGCCAGTCAAAGAAAGACCTGCTACTAAGAAGAGAAAGAGAGCTGGAGGCAGTACAAATCTAGATGAGTTAGACAGACCATGGAATATTGCTTAGCTACGTCCCTTTTATTCTTAGATTATCCTTCTTTGTAATCATATATATGTACATGTTCTATGAGAAATAAAAATTTTGGAAGTTTTCTGAGAAGTTTTACCATCTTATTTCCAAAATGATCATGTCATAGTCGAAAATCCCAGAATGCTTGAAAGTACTTTATGCTCATGTTCGTTCTGGTTTAGATTTCTGATTCTAAAATTGCTATCTTCGGGTATAACTCTAAAATTTCTAGTCTTTAATTTGGTTATTTGTTTGATTGTTGGATGCGGGCATTTTCTGAGTAGTGAATTGTTGGTACTGGAAGCTGGCTTTGTTTCCGAGTTTAAACTGGTTTAGCAATTGAGCTCCATTGCTCGGCAAAGTTTCCGGCTGAAGGTTTAGCCGGCTCACGAAAGGGACGAGGCGGAAAGCCAGATAAAAGATAAGTAGAGACGAAAAAGTATAAGTGCTTGTGTAAACATTTCAGGCACGAAAAAATTTTAAAAGCCAAAAAGTGCTGAATAGATTAAAATCTTAGCACTAGCAAAAGTTAAAGTACTACATATTTACAAACGCATCATATTGTTCCGGAATAATAGAAAAGTTTCTGATCTATGATGCAGGAGGAGATGAAGGATCTGTCGGCTCGCTGGTCACTCCGCATTGATATTGTTCCGAGATGTCCGCATCCGAGGTGGTGCGTTCATCGTCAAAAACTTCTTCAGTTTCTTCTGCAGGAGGAGGCGGAGTATCCACGCGGGTGAAGTAGGGAATCTCGTAGCTGGTTAGATCAGCCACGTGACACCCGTATCCGGCGCAGGAGTGCATGATGGCTTGAAGGTCCTGCTCCTGGCCGTCTTCGTCTACCTAGCAGTACCCTCTGGTCACTTGCCATATCTCCATGTTTCCATGGTGGCTCATGACCATGGTGAGAGCGTTCTGCGCAGCAGTCCGTGCGTAGGACATATTCTAGTCCCGAACAAGCTGCGGCATCTCCTTGGCCTTGTCCCGCACCTGAAAATCCGGCATGCTTGGCATGTCCGGAATCTTGAGAGCTTCGCCAATGTCCTCAAGGGATTGGCGGAAGTCATGAAGTAAATCACCGACTTGGGTAAGCCGGTGGGTGCGGGGCTCGGAGGAGGAAGAGTCCGTCAAGTTCAGAGGACCTATACACAAAACAAGTTAAGAAAAATCCGACATTGATAAACATCGAAGAAAAAGAAAAGTCAGATAGATGGAACATACCGAGAATGACGTCGCCAATCTTGGTCTTCTCCTCCCGGAGACTCTGGAGTTCAGCCCAGAGCGCCTAGGACATATCCTTCTCTCTGCCAAGCTCATTCTTGAGGTCCGAGATTATTTTATCTTGAGCAGCGATCTTGCGATCACGCTCATCAGTGGCCATGGAGGAGGATTCAAGGACTTGAGCTATGCTCCTCTCATGATCCGCCTTGAGCTTATCCAGCTCTTGGCGAAGTCCCTTGTTCTCCACCACCAGGGTCTTGAGGTTCTCGGCCTCTTCAATCATGGCGACGGATTGTTTCACCAGCGCTGTAAGTCAAAAAAGAACGACAGTTCAGAAAAATTCAACATTAAAAATAACAAAGACAAGGTTTGAGTCTCGGAATGTTTACCTTCGGCCTCATCCTTGGCAACTTTAAGCTCAGCATTTTTAAGCCGAAGAGCTTTGATCTCTCTCCGCTTATCGCAGACATTAGTCAGTAATTCCTGGTTATAGGAACATACTTTCTGTTAGTCAGAACCCAAAGTCAGAAAGCTACTTAAGACTCGGGCTAATATTTTTGCTAAATATCAGCATCCTTGGGGGCTACACTAGTTCGTTCTTTGGCATCCTAATGAAGCATAAACTCGGATCATATATCCTACTTCATGCTTGGGGGCTAGAGGATATGATATAACATAATAGAAAAAACAAGAGTTGGAATTCTGACTTACATATTGCTCGCGGGTGAGTTTATCCAAACCCACGTTCACTTCAGCGGCCACCTTCTTGGCAAGAGTAAGAGGGATCACTAGGGCTGTTGGAAGCTCGCCAGTCCTAATCCTCTCATCGCGATGGTGGACTTGAGCAAGAAGATCAGAGAACTTGACGTCCTCTGCTTCTTGCGCTTCTTCTTCGGCAGAAAGATGGCTTTTCTCCAGGACTTGCCTGGTGAGCCGCTGGATTTCTTCGGCAGATTTCCGGCTCAGGCCAAACTTGGCAAGACCCGGATTGCTCATGAGGTTTTCGGCAAAGGTTTCTGCCGAGGGATCATTACTCGAAGTGGGTTCACCCTTATCTTGATTTGGCGTACTCATGGTGACGTCAGTTTGCGACCCAAGGATCGCAGGCTCCGTTGAAGGAGCCGGATCTTCTGCAACCACCGGAGAAGGAGTGATTGCCGGAGTTGCAGAAGGTTGAGGGGCAGGAGTCGGAGGAGCCACGGCAGGAGAAGCTATGTTGAGCTTCGTCTGTCGTAGGGGATTCGAAGGAATCCCTTTCCCCTTGCCCTTGATGATCGATTTTGCTCTAAGAATGTAGTAAAGTCGAAAATGTTACATCTCGGAAAGAAATTTGAGTAAAGTACAAAGGCGGAAAGTTGTGACATAAATTTACCTCTTCACGACAGGCACCTCCTTTGTGCCAACAGCCACTGTCAGAGCTTTGCGCTTCTTGAGCGCAAGGTCCAGCAATGGGACCACTTCTACCTCCTAAGAGAACTCCGGAGGATATCCTTCGAGCGGAGCAAGTTCCGACTCGAGGAGGTCAGCAAGCTGAAAACAAGAAAACATATCAGTATTGCAGTATAACTTGAAGATTCAAACATATAAAAGGTGTACTGATGGAAGCTTACCGGCACCAGGGGGTCTTCCGCCGTGTGCATATCTAGAGAAACCTCCGGAATCCTCCTCTCGATCTGCTCCTTGATCAGCCATTTGATCTGGCTTATATAGCCTTGAGTGGTGTAGGCTTTGGAGCTGATGCGGAGGGAGTCTTTTTTGGATGACGCGATGGAATGCATCAGTCGATCCCCGTGGTACTGAAGGGGCTAGATCTGACAAGAGACCCAGCACTGGACCAAGTTGGATCCCTTCAGACCCTTGTGCTTGATCAAATATTTGATCCGCCTCTTAGCGAGGATCAGATCATCGGTGAGAGCCAGAGCGGCCTCGTCCCAAGAAGGTTGGGCCGTGGCAGCTCCGTCGACAAAAGTCGGCAAAGCAGTAGCTTTGCCGGGAGCCGGAATATCCCTATGATAGAAAAAAGTGGCTGGCCATTGTTTGACCGAGTCACTGGCTAGAATTTTGGGATAGGCCCGGTCACGTCTAAGTGAAAAGCTAATAGTGCCGGTGATGTAAGGAACACCGGCAGTGATGGAGTTTCTCTGGACATGAAAGTAGTACCAAAAGAGAGTCAAACTTGGCCTAGTGCCGAGAAAGCCCTCGCAAAGCGAAGCATACGCACTCTCTCTAAGAGAGAGTTAGGAGGAAGATTGTGGAGTTGAACTCCGTAATGATCTATCACCTCGGAGAAGAACTCTGAGGAAGGAAAAGACAGACCTCGGTCGAGATGGGTGCCGAAGTGGACCCGCTCGCCATCGTGCGGGTTGGGGACGGTTTCACCGGAGCCGCTCTGCCAGTCGCCGGTGATGAGAAGCCCCTCCTTCTCCACGTTCTTGAGGCCCTCCTCGTTGAGGGCGCAGGGGATCTAGATTCCTCGGAAGCTCTCCTTCTCCGCTGCTTCTTCCGCCGTCGCCGCTGCCGCTGCTGCCGCCAAACCGGAGGAAGAAGATGAAGCCATTTCTCCGGTGAGAAGATGACCTGAAAGGGGCGGCGCTGGGAGTTCTGTGGGGGAAGGACGAGGAGGCTCTGTGCGTGCAGGAGGATTGGGAGGAAAAGAAACGGCAAGGGATTGGTGGAAAGGAGAAGGAGAAATCCAAACCCCTTATATCCACCTAACTGTGCCAAGATTCGTGCAAATGCTACAGTGTAACCGCCACGCGTCGTAGAAGGAACTGGGAAGGACCCATGTGACGATTGCGTCGCCTCGATCTCCACACACGCATTGAAACGTCGCCTCGGTTTCGTGAACCGCGGACCCACCAACGATCGTGTTGACGGAACGCCTGTCAGATGACGTGACTTGACCATACTTGTGTCAGGTGGCGTTAGAGATCAAGTTCCGGCTTAGTTTGAAATCGAGCTGGAAAATCCGAGCAAATCTGTTGATAGGTCCGACTTACTTTTAAGACCCGGATCATATTTTTTGTTATGAAGTTTCAGGAACCCTTCAAGATTCTGCAAGCCGAAGATCAAGCTAGACGATGAAAAATCCGACTTTGGATCTTGGAGGCCTCCGGGGGCTGCTGTTGGGGATATACTTTCTGGGTATCCTCATAGTTCCTCACTGACCAGGGTGGCCCACTTCAGGTTAGAGCTTTGCTTCACAGGCGGCCTAGTCAGGGAGAAAGACGGAGTCCAATCCGGCTACGGGAAGGCCCAGAAGACTTACCGACTTAGGCCCATAATGTTAATTGTAGTTCAAGATGTACTCTATAACTGACTCTTAGACGTAGCCGGATAGATCTCTCTTGTAAACCCTAGGCCGAATATCTATATAAGCCGTCCTAGGGAGAGCCTTAGGGCAACACTCTAGATAACCTCTATAGTCTACAATCTCAACTCGCATAGGCGAAACCCTTGTAACCCATATTCCGGCTCTGCCGTATTACTGGATTGCTAGCAGGAGTAGGATTCGTCCAAAGCCGGTGGATTCGAACCTGGGTAAACTTGTGTGCTCACCGTCCCGGAATACCGTACGTCTCACACCCCTCTCTTCCGCACGCCTCGAGGACCCCCTCATGACGTACTTGTCATCAATCCGACGACAATTACCATTACTCCCAAATGGATCTCTACACAACTATTGTACTCCCCTTGTTATCACTAGTTTTCATGTGTAGAAGTGGAATCTCACCTTAATATCTAGATCGATCCTCGGGGTCTTGGGTACCGGACGATTCCTTGGATCGAGGCGAAAGACAAGAATACAAAGGGATATGTCTAACATTTAATCAAAACTCAATATCCCATGGGGTTATAAATTGCACATAATTTCTGCAAGGCTATGCCTCAGCCCTCATCCCGTAAGGACTACTCACACATGATTAGATCAACAATCATAAACATTGTATTTAAAACTCTTAAGAAAAATGACAAATAGTCTTTACAATGACGCCAATCATGATGAGATCAATATTACAAGTAGATGACTATGGCTATGGAGTGAAGATTGGAGAGGGAGAGGAGTTGTGGCAATGGTGATGAAGATGGGATCTCCTCTCCACAAATGCAAATGACTTAAGATGTGTTCTTCTGACTAACATTAGGGTTTCTAGCGGATGCGAGCCGATTCTTATATAGCCCCCTTCATGAAAGTTGTTTGGTTTAACTTGATGAAGCCTCTAGAGGGTCGTACGAGCACACCTTATGGGGGGACCTGCCCGTATGGGTGCTCGTTAAAGCTTATGGAGGTCCTCTCCGCAACACCATTGACTTGGCAATATTGGAAACCCTTTAATATCCATTAATTGCTTCAGATTTCATCATAAAAGTGAAGGGTTCCGTAGCAGAAAAATCCTATGATAGAACTCCCTAATTCCCAAGATCTATCTATGTAATAATGCAGTAACGACCGGAGCGTATAAAATAAATACCCTTGTAGACCGTACGAGGTTAACGTTCCAAGGAGAACATGGTTGAAGTAGTCAAACTCGTAGCCGACCTCAAGGTCGCGAAGCTCCTCACAGGTCACCCCTTGACCCATCTGCATCGTGCAGCAGATCCGTCTCACAACATCCAAAGTGCCCCAAGTGTTGCACCTCGTGGCTTCGTATACATCTGGTGTACGATGAGACCTCTGTCTTCCCGATCCCATCGGGAGTGCGGAAGTAGATCTCCAGCTTGGAATCCCTGCAGCGCAACGGCATGCTGTAGGTGTGTCTTGTTCACATGGCCCATACATGGGGCCATGGTCACAAGGTATAGAAAGAGAGAGGGGGAGAAAGTCAACCAAAAGACTTCTCCAATTGTGTCATTTAATCCCACCCATGGGCACTCCTTTATATAGGCAGAGGGGGTGTACCCTCCCCTTTAGGTGAGCCATGTGGGAGGCAGCGGCCAACGGTCCGGGTGGGCCTCAGCGCCCCTGGCGGCCCATGAGCTGGTGGCGGCCTGGCGTGGCTCCCGGACCCGGGTGGGCCGGCTTGCCCCGGCGCGGCCCAGCTCGCTTGCCTCCACCGGGGTGGGCTCAGCTAGCTACAGCCTAGCGAGCACGCCAGCTTCCTGCTCGCTCCCCTGGGTTGGGTCGAGTTGGCCTCTCGATGCCCTGTTGCGTGTCGCAGCACTATCTACCACCCACGTGGGCCTGGATTATTTTCCTTTTTCCTATTTTTCTGCAGCATTTCCTTTTAGTCAAATCCCTCCGAAGTTTTGGCCTAATAAGAAAGTTGACTTTTATAAATCTTAATTTATATTAATTCAATATTAACATATAATAAATGTATATTTAAATTCCCATTTATCTAAAACTCCTTTCAGTCCTTTTCCTTCTTTCTTTCTCCAAACAACTTCGGATCTCTCCCTGGAACAATTCTAGTTCTCTTTCTCTACTATGATTCCATCTTATGGATGATCTCTCTCATCGTACCCTTAAATGTAACCCCTCACGGATCGGGAATGGCACAAACATGATCTCTATAAATGATCAATAGAGGGGCCGAGATGCCCATAATGACCCCTTTGCATTCCATGATGATGATGTTGTTTGAACCGTAAAATGTTGAGTCCATATCCCTTTGTTTATCTGATACGACTTGTCCAAGATTCGATCATTGGTATCACATACCTTGTTCAATCTCATTACTGACAACTTCGGTTTCACTTGTTACCGCTATATTTCATCCACGTGACCTAGTCACATGTTGCAACATTTATGGATGTAATCTCACCAAGACGGCCATATGTATCTTACCCATCACGTGGGTGAACAAATCCCTCTCTTGAGTCACATGTAATCTATTATTCCTTTGGAATACCCAACGTACACCTTTATGATCACCGTGTCACCGAGTGATGTTTAATGCAGTCAAAGCAACCTCGGGAAATAGTGAGTAATATGATCTCATGGTCTAAGAAGAAGGAGACTACATTTCTAGCTATTGCAACAATGAACTCTTTGACTTGATCATGTCACAATCTTTGAGGTATGTCCAGCACATCATTCACCAATGATATGAGCTTGTTGTCAATTGGCATAAATGCTCCATGATCAGAAAACCTTGATCATCGCTTGACCAACAAACTAGTATGAATATAGGCTACTAGGGACTTGGTTTGTTTCATACCACACATATACCAATGTTTCCACTTGATACAGTTATAGCATAATATGAAACTATACGAACGAATTGAGATATGACAATAAAAACCTATTTATTATTTGCCTCTAGGGCATATCTCCTTCAAACTCCCACTTGCACTAGAGTACAAATAATCTAGCTTGCATCATAAACCATATTATATATGCATGTTCATGGGAAATGTCATGTCCATGTTCTGTTTTACCAGATCATTATGTCCTTTGCAAATCGTTAATGTCTTCCTAATTTTGACATTCATACCATTATCGTATAATGAGTTGAAGTATTCGTTTGGCGACAAAGTGAGACTTTGTTTCTAGTGTTTATAATGACGGTCGCTTTCACTGTTGTCATGTAAACTTTGAAACACACTTCGCACTCCTTTGTGTGTATATTTAGCAGTTATGGCAACAGAGGTCGGTATCCATGAGCCAGCAGTGACTTTAGATCAGCCACAACGGGCTTTCTCATGGGCACTGTGCCCTAGGACACACCCTCTGTGTAAAGACGAACTAGTTCGACCACAACAATATACAACACGTCAGATGGTGCCTTTATACTTCTTTATCTATGTAGATCCTAGTGCATGAAATGCAACTATGCGCCTTACTTTGCTCCTTGCCATTTAAGGACAAACTTAATTCTGGTTCAGTGATTAACTCAGGAATCACTTCAATACATGGTCTTACAGTTAGGATATTGTCCTTCCAACTAGAACCTCGGGCCATATTATGTCGAGTATACAATATGGTTGTATGGAAGAACCTATGACTGAGGCATATGAGATGCAACACATCTCTTTCTTTCTCTTAACCATAGTTGCAATACTAACTCAATGCTTCATACAAGTAAGAACTTATTTCTTACCTTGTTCCATTCTGAACTACTTCAGAATCTTGCCCAGGATATTCTGAACATTTTCAGAATCAAGTCCAAGAAGCACTCGACATTCAATGTTTATTAAACTCACCAATCTATCTCGATAGATCTCATTGTTTAATAACTTGTTCAACTTCATCCATATTTACTAACTTAAATGTTATCAATACCAATCACATCATTCATATATGTTGTCCACATATCGCAGAATGATTTCACGCTCCCACTCAAATATGGCATCCATATATGAGAGCTAGGGATTTCACTTAGCTCCCACTCAGAATATGGCATCTACATATTATGACTAAGCCAAGCTACTTAGCTCCCACTCAAATGCAGATCCTCTTGATAATCTTGGACATTCCAAAATTCTTTAACCACCATCAAATTGAGAATTCCAGTTACGAGACTTCAATATCCATATATTACTAGTGTAAATCCAATAGACTCAAGCATTACTACAATTGTAGTCAACTCCTTGAGTTTGTCTAAACTTTGTGACAAATCGAGCTTGATGTCTTCATTAAGTTTCATTTCCTTCTTATGACTTTGAAGTCATTCAGAAATATCAAGTAAACTTCTTCACTTAATAAGTTCAAGTAACATGTTACTTTGCAATCTTAAATGTAACTTAATATAGGATTTCATGACTCCTAGTCATTTCTCGCACCTAGGTTCATCATGCTTCTTTGTAGTTCGTAGGTATGTCTTGTTCAAAACATGACAAGTGAATCAATAATATAATTCCGCGAACTTGTAGAGTATATATTGTTGAATCCTCCTTTCTTTAGTAAAAGTATTCGCTAAAACTTTATGATCATTATCATTAGTTTCTCCTCTATTTGTAGAGTTCGGTTTCACAGAACAAATTCTGCTACGCCACTCAACAATCTGGAAGTAAGGTCAAATACATTATTTTGATCTTTTACTTTCTTCCACCTATATCTTCATCAAGACACATCAACTTAGGACAACAGTAGGTTTGCCCTTTGTGGAACATGTATTCATAGCTGCCTAAGAATACGATACAAAGACTTATTTATTCGCCATGATTTTGACTTACCGAAATCTCTAGAAACTCGAATGTGCCATAACTCTTATGGTGTTGTTTCCACGAATCTTTAGATGTTCCTTTGTATTTCAACCGAGTGTTTTCTCATTTCGATCTCTAACTTTAAATGACAACTATAACCTCGATAAGAGATAATATTATACCATATGTATCTAATACAAAATGATTATGATGTTTAGACATTTCAATACAGGTTGAATTTGTCCAATTGTCATAATTTGTGAAACATCTTTCACAAGTCCCTTTTATGCTAAACTTAACTTGAATACTTTAGTCATGTCGATCAAATCAAAGAGACTTTGTTAATTCAATATCCCACTTTGTTGTGAACATATGTGAACAATTCAAATCATTTCAAACTTGTGTTTCATTAAGTAAATATGCTTATTCACTTAAGTCCACAATTAACTAATGATTTCCACTATTTGTTGAAAATACGATGCATCACTATGTATAAGATTCAACATTTCTTCGAATATCACCATTTTATCAGAATGCAGAGTTTTAGTCATTATGCCCAATGAGGCATGGCTTTGCAAAGTCTCTAGATTAAGTATCTAAGAACCCGATCTTCATTTAGAATGAAGAATATGCAATAACCAAAATGACTTAAATTGTAGTGTCATGTCATTATTAAACTTTGGATATCTTTTAGAATTCTAATCCTTTATAAATGCTTAAACTATTATCATTAACATAGTGATGAGAATAAATTATTTATAATCATAATGTGACCATAATGGTATTATTCATAAGAATAGTACAACTGGCTTGTAACTTATTCATATGAATAATTGTCTTGCCAAAAGCAAGACACACAAACAAGGATTGCAAAATTATATCCAAGTCCACTAATCCAAATGACAAACTTTGAGTAAAGAGGTGATGTCAACCATCAACTATTTTGCTTGCCGTCATCATGTCACTTTTCCTTATCTCCAGCAATTCTCAAGCAGACAATCATGTTTTCATCAAGCAGGATAAGTATCAAATACTTCGCAAACTGTAACGAGTTTTGCCAGAACCGCATTTATAATTTGTATATCTTACATATACCTTTTTCATACATGACCTCCACTGCAATCGTTGCGGAGTCATCAGACTATCTCCTAATGGTTATTGTATCAAGAAGAGAAGATCATCTAATAATGAGGATATCCCTCAGGCGTGGGTATTAATCTATGAGGTTGGACCCTTTTGCTAAGTTCCACATCAAGCAAGAACTTCCCATGGTCACAAAGGACCTCAATTGAATATGCCATGATCTACTAAGATATTTATAATTGAACTCTCACTAAAATTTTCATTCCTGGACGATTTTAGTGATCAGACAATCCCAATCCACTACACCACCCCCGATCGTCATGACCAGCAATGTAGTTTCAAAGGTAGACATTCTCCAATGTCAATCACATCAACCATGTGACGCATGCTCGACCTTTCGGTCTCTTGTGTTCCGAGGCCATGTCTACACATGCTAGGCTCGCCAAATCTAACTTGTGTGTATTTGTTGTGCAACATGGCTTACACCCACTATATGCGAACGTAGATATGTTTGCCCCCGATCGTCACGGCCGACTCCATAACAAAGAACTTTCTTGGTGGTGCACACACAGGGGGAACACTATCATTGGAATTATGTAGGGATTATCTTATTTGCTACAGTTGAGTATCTAATACTAGCATACAATAAGATATAAAATAGGTATCAACATCACATGTATATTGTGATATGATATGGTCCTTCTTCTTGCGCCTTGATCTCCACCGAGCGCTCCGGCATGATCTCCATCTTGTCATCGGTCTGATGCCAAGTCCATGACGCCACCACCAAGTCGTCCATCGGAATGATGACTATTACTATACTACTTAGTAACAGAAAAGTAAACTACTTTACCTTTATAACAACCAATATCATATCATAACACATGCCCTCCTACAAAACAAAGTTAGATGCCTCTACTTTATCTTTTGCAAGTTTTACGTGGTTGTTTAGGGATTTTACAATAGAACCGTTTCTAATCTACGAACTTTCCAACCACAACATGGATCCAATAGTTGTCTCTACTACACCCTTTTGGGGCCCTACGTTGTAAATGCTATATCAACTATTGAATGAGAGACGGACACTAGACACTTATATGGTACAAGCCGTATGTCGAGCGTGAAACCTGTCTCATGTACGAATACGCATAAGGTCGGTCTGGGCCGCTTAATCAAACAATACCATGATATAAACAAGTACACATTAGAGGGTAACAAATAAGGGATCAATGCCCGCACCATACTTGAGCTTACTGGCCATACAACACTTCTATGCATAGATCGGCTCTAGTACCACTGAAGGGTTGAAGTAGTCGAACTCGTAGCCGACCTCAAGGTAGCGAAGATCCTCACAGGTCACCCCTTGCTCCATCTTCATCGTGCAGCAGCTCCGGCTCACGACATCCAAAGTGCCCCAAGTGTTGCACCTCGTGGCTTCGTACACATCCGGTGTATGATGAGACCTCCTTCTCCCCGATCCTGCTGGGAGTGCGGAAGTAGATCTCCGGCTTGAAATCTCTGCGGCACAACGGCGTGTTGCAGGTGTGTCTTGTTCACACGGCCCATACATGGGGCCATGGTCACAAGGTATAGAAAGAGAAGGGGGAGAAAGTCAACCAAAAGACTTCTCCAATTGTATCATTTAATCCTACCCATGGGCACCACTTTATATAGGCGGAGGGGTGTACCCTCCCCTTTAGGTGAGCCATGTGGGACTATTCATAAAATAAAAGGGTCAGAAAAACATATATAGCCGGATGGGCTGAAACCATCCATCCCAGCAAGCCAAAGGGTCTAACCCGGGTGGGCTTTGGGCGCCACCCACGCGGCCCAGCGCGCCCTCTAGCGGCGGCAACGGCTAGTGGTCCGGGTGGGCCTCAGCGCCCCTGGCGGCCCACGAGCTAGTGGCGGCCTAGCGCGGCTCCTAGACCTGGGTGGGTCAGCTTGCCCCAGCACGGCCCAGCTCGCTTGCCTCCACCCGGGTAGGCTCGGCTGGCTGCGGCCTAGTGGGCGTGCTAGCTCCCCGCGAGCTCCCCTGGGTCGGGTCGAGTTGGCCGCTCGCTGCCCTGTTGCGTGCCGCCCCGTGCGGCGGCTGTTATCTGTCGCCCACGTGGGCCTGGACTGTTTTCCTTTGTCCTGTTTTTCTGCAGCATTTTCTTTTAGTCAAATCCCTTCGGGGTTTTGGCCTAATAAGAAAGTTGAAGTTTATAAATATTAATTTAAATATTATTTAGAATATATTAATTCACAATTAACATATAATAAATGTATATTTAAATTCCCATTTATCTGAAACTCCTTTCAGTCTTTTTCCTTCTTTCTTTCTCCGAATAACTTCGGATCTCTCCTTGGAACAATTCTAGTTTCTCTGTCTCTACTATGATTCCATCTTACGAATGATCTCTCTCATCGTACCCTTAAGTGTAACCCCTCATGGCTCGGGAATGGCACAGACATGATCTTTATCAATGATCAATAGAGGGACTAGGATGCCCATAATGACCCATATGCATTCCACGATGACGATGTTGTTTGAACCGTAAAAAGTTGAGTCCAATTCTCTTTGTTTCTCTGATACGACTTGTCCGAGATTCGATCATTGGTATCACATACCTTGTTCAATCTCATTACTGACAAGTTCTATTCCACTTGTTACCGTGATATTACATCCCCATGACCTAGTCACATGTTGCAACATTTATGAATATAATCTCACCAAACCGATCGTATGTATCTTACCCGTCACGTGGGTGAACAAATCCCGCTCTTGAGTCACATGTCATCTATTGTTCCTTTGGAATACCTAACGTACACCTTTATGATCATTGTGTCACCGAGTGACATTTTATGCAGTTAAAGCAGTCTCGGGAACAGTGAGTAATATGATCTCACGGTCTAAGGAGAAGGAGACTACGTTTCTAGCTATTGCAACAATGAACTTTGTGACTTGATCGTGTCGTAGTCTTTGAGGTATGTCCATCACATCATTCACCAATGATATGACCTTGTTGTGAACTGGCATAAATGCCTCATGATCAGGAAATCTTGATCATCGCTTGACAAACGAACTAGTATGAATAGAGGCTACTAGAGACTTGGTTTGTTTCATATCACACTTGTACCAGTGTTTCCACTTGATACAGTTATAGCACAATATGAAACTATACAAACTAATTGAGATATGACAATAAAAACCTATTTATTATTTGCCTCTAGGGTATATATCCTTCAAAAGTGCCCAATTCTGCAAGGAGAGAGATCACGGAGAAGATTTGTAGACCTATGCAATAATTAGTCATTACTGGCAATGCTAGAGAGACATTTCATCAAATTCTTGACATATATGAGATTTTAATGTGGAGAGACATGGTTGTATTTTATAGGCATCAGTTGTTCATGCTAGTGGGGGATATCACCGAAAACACCCACTCAATGTTCTCCTCTGATCCCCAAGGAGACAATGGTCACAGCTATCGAGTCGACGAAGCTAACACTTGTTCAACTTGTAGAGAGTATCAAATTGCAGAAGGAAAGACACTTGGGGACAGTAACTCAGATGGCAGAGTCAGTTGTGGATTCCTCTGAAGAGGTGTTGACACATGTTGGAGGTGTATCTTTGTTCCTCGATTATTCTGTACAACCTACCGAGGTGGTGTTCTCTGAACTATATAGCATTGAGTTTGACAGTGAAATCTTCTCTACTATTGGAGTCCTGACACTATTTTCAGGAGGAGGGATTGGGTTCCACTAATAAGGCTTGTGATGCAGCGCTTGTTGAGGATGTTTTTGGGTCTGACGAGGTGCTCACTTATGTAGGTGGCCTCTCACTTTTCCTGGAGTTTGATATGGACCTGGATATAGAGTTCGAGGTGCTCACTTGTGTTGGAGATTGCTCCATTTTTTTGGAACCAAGCATGGGTGTCCCAACAGAGGTGTTTGATGCACCACCAACTATTGATATGGACAAAGCTCTCGACCATGGAGTAGGTGTACCATCAAAAGGGTGCAAGGTGCAGCAGCTTCTCTCACATGAGATGCAACAACATGGCACCAATTGTGATACACATGTACCATGGGATCCAGGACAACAAAAGGTGGGGATAAAGAGCTTATTTGGTTGGCAGCGCCATGCTGTCAAATTTGTCATTCAGTGCAGCTTGTCTGTTGATAGGAGGACAGATATAATTGATTTGCAGTCGGATTCTCATCATGCATTGGATAAGATGCCACCTTGGTTACGAGGAGGTTTCAGCCCTGGAGATTATGCAACAGAAAACAATCGTTTTGAATTTATCAAGTTGCCGACATGGACCTGAAGTGATTTCTGTCCTGGAAAATCTAGAATGTAAAGCAAGGTTTGTGCTTTTGGGAAAGTGTATCCATGGAGGATAAACGCCTTCATCCCTAGACGTTCAATTATACAAGGTGATCATTTGTTGCTTGAATTCATTCAACCATGGTGACGGAATGCATTTAATCCTAGGAAGAGTACTCTCATGAAGCTGAATGAGCAAAAAGGGCTAGGGGTGACTTGCACGGTGACAACATGATCACTGCTATTATTCTTCAGTGGTTCAGTTTGTGTTGCAGCTCAAAATAACATATTTGGCTACAAGAAACTAGGAGCCGGGAATTCTCAGCAGTATTCTCATACCAGGAACACTTCTGATGTTTTCCACCCAAGGCTTAATACATTTAGTTCACAAAGCATGAACTTCACCGGTTGTTTTTTATGTGGTGCTGCTTGGTAACCTTCGAATGCTTGAGATGTACTTATCACATACTAGGTGGTGCAACACTCAGACTATGAGGGACTCTAACCACACCTTGCATAGAGTTCCCAATGCACTTTTCATACTTAGTCAGTTGTTATCGACGTCAGCAATTACAGTTGAAGTGTTGGAAATTTTAGAAAAGTACTATGGCGATGTGCAGTCTGATGATACAGCCCACACTACTAGGAAAATGATTATAGGTAGATTTTAATTTTGTGGCGTATATGCAAAAAATGCTCCACTAAAATTAATTATGTGGCGCATGTAGCAAATGCGCCACAGAATTCCTGCAATTCTGTGGCGCATACCAGAGAAAGTGAGAATTCTGTGGCGCATATATGCTACATGCACCACAGAATTCCTGTGGGCCCATGTGGGCCTGACCCCAGCACATGGACAGGCCAGAATTTTGTGGCGTATATGGATATATGCGCCACAGAATGTCAAAATTCAGTGATTCTGTGGCGCATATAGCATATGCGCCACAGAATTCTCACTTTCTGTGGTGCATGTAGCTATATGCGCCACAGAATATTGACATTCTGTGGAGCATTTTCCATATGCGCCACAGAATATGCGAAACAGATCTACAAAAAGTGACAGCCCCCCTTTCCCTTGTTCCCACCACCTCCAACTAGCTAGCTTGTCCCCCTCCTCCCTCCCACTCCATTTTGCTCATACTCACCTCCATTGTTGATAGCTAGACCTACTTTGGTTCATGTACTTGTGAGGGGAAGCTACTCCTACTTGTAAAGGTAGTAAACCACTCATACTTTCCTCCTCCACACATCCCAACACCCCCTCTTGCTACACTATATATATGCATATGGGGTTTGTATATTTGTGAGGCATGTGTGCATGGGTACTTGTGTGATGCATGTTTTGTGTGACCGGCGGGCCTCGGCTCGGTGTGTATGGATGTTTTGTAGGTGAAGATGGTCCCGCGGGCGGTGTGCGATGGCGAGAGATGATGTTCCTTCGCTTTGTGTTGTGCTTGAATACATGTTGCTTGTGGAGTGAGGTTGTGTTGTGCTTGAATGCATGTTGCCGGCGCCGGGTGCATGGAGGTTTGCCGAAATGTTGATTCACGTCCATTTCGGCAAATTTCTGCACTAGCCATACGTCCTATTTTTAGGATAGGTCATGCCGAAATTTCCCGGGCGATCATGCGCATGCATGTATGTGTGTGCGTCGTGTGTGTGCATGGTTCTAACATACTCTCTTTAATTTGGTCTATGTTCGCGCGCAGGCGACCATGGTCATCCATATGAGCGAACGCTGGGTGGTTAGATACAAGGCTGACGCGGTAGCCGACATGGTTCGGAACAACATGACCAAGATAAGATGTCTGTGCCGAACGTGCAAACACCGGAAGTGGATCAACCCTGATTCTAGACAACTGGAGTCTCACCTGTTGACGCGCGGTTTCATGCCTGGCTTCTTAGTGAATGAGGAGCCGTCGGTACATGGCGGTGGCCATGATGAAGAAGAGGCCGGGGGCGGGGGAGAAGACGAAGGGTCTCCTGGACATGGTCATCATGACGAAGGAGATGCCGACGAAAATGATCATCATGAAGAAGGAGATGCCGGCAGACACGATCATCATGAAGGAGACGATGCCGGAGCAGATGGTGGTGGTGGCGGTGGATAAGACGGGAGCACGGACACGCCGCTAACTTCGGCCTTGCGGGACCCTCATCTTCAAAAAATACTCCTCAAGCAGACGGCCAACACGAGAGCTGCAGCTAGAGAGAAAGCCAAGCTGACACAGATGGAGGTAGACGGGAGGACTCCATTGTATCCTGGGTGCCGGCCCGAGGATACACGCTTGAGTGTAACGCTGAAGGCTCTGGAGATGAAGGCAGAGCACAAATGGATCCTGGGTCTTCGAAAACCGTGTTCCAAAGGACTCGAATGTGGCTCCGCAAGGATCACCCGTGGAGAAAACGCGGAGACCTGTTCAATGGCAAAGACGAGCTTGAAAATGCCCCACGTCGACCGTTAAGCGGCGAAGAAATCAAGGAGCTTCTGGAAAATTGGGAAGAGTGCCCTGCGCCAGGAAAGAAGCGGCCGAGGGAACAACCATCACCGCTGCATGGAGTATGGAAGGCGAGGTCCGTTTTCTGGGACCTTCCTTACTGGAAGGTCCTCCACACGCCCCATAGCCTCGATATGATGCACATCACAAAGAACGTTACCGAGAGCCTGCTCGGCACTCTGATGAACATGCCAGATAGGACCAAGGATGGGCCGAAAGCAAGAAGCGACCTAAAATTGCTTGGCATTAAGAAGGAACTTCAGTACCCCGATAGTGACGATGCCGACGATGACGATGAACAGACGGAAGGGACCCAGGGTCGCAGCAAAAGGGCTAAGAAGAATGAGGTGGTGCTTAAAGCTGCATCCTTCACTCTAAACGAGGAGGAGCTCGAGAGGTTTTTCCGTTGCCTCCTAGGAGTCAAGGTTCCGCACGGCTACTCTGGGAAGATAAGCAGATATCTGGACATAGCGAAGAAGAGGTTCAGTGGGATGAAGTCTCACGACTGTCACGTGCTGATGATGCGGATACTCCCCGTTGCGATCCGAGGGATAATGGACGAGCACGTCCGTGAGACGCTATTTGGCCTCTGCAACTTCTTCGATGTCATATCTAGGAAGTCTATCGGCGTGAAGCAGCTCGGCAAGCTACAGGAAGAGATCGTCGAGATACTATGTGAGCTTGAGATTTACTTCCCTCTCGCGTTCTTCGACATCATGGTGCATCTGCTTGTCCATGTCGTGGATGACATCATCCATCTCGGGCCGGCGTTCCTGCACAACATGATGCCATTTGAAAGGCTAAATAGTGTCATCAAAGGATTCGTTCGCAACAGGTCCCGTCCAGATGGAAGCATAGCCAAGGGCTTTCTGACCTACGAGTGCATCTCCTTCTGCCAGAACTACCTAAGCACCGAGAACCAGGATGTCGGTCTGCCCACCAGGAAGCACCTCGGGAGGCTCGCTGGATTTGGTCACCGCGAGGGCTACCGCGCACTCCACGTCGACATCGAACTCGAACACGCCGACTTTGATAGGGCAAACCGAGTCGCGCTACAACACATACAGTTGGTCGGCCCCTGGGTGGATGAGCACAAAACCTTAATCGAGCAAAAGCTCGCCAACATGGGTAAGCCGAGGAAGAAGGGAGACGTAACCAGAGAGCACAACGCCAGCTTCACGGGGTGGTTCAAGAAAAGGCTACTGGAAAGTCCCATGTCGACGCCTTATACTGAAGATCAGAAACTCATATTCTCACTCTCACAGGGGCCCGGGTGCAACGTTAGGACCTATCAGACGTACGACATCAACGGCTACAGATTCTACACCGAGGAGAAGGACAAGAATAGCGAATACCAAAATTCAGGAGTAACTATGCTATCATACGCTGATGACGAGACTGATGTCAAGGAAAGATTCTACGGAAGGATCGAGGAGATATGGGAACTCAACTGCTGCGGAGTGACGGTGTCGATGTTTCGTGTCAGATGGGCCAAGAGCGTCGAAAAAGATGGCCGGTTTTTTACCACCATGGTTATACCCGATGCCAAATCGAAAAACGCCTCCACGAAAAATAAGCCATGGGTGCTCGCTAGCCAAGTTGACCAATGCTTCTTCATTACCGACCCGACAAAGCCAAGCCATGTTGTCGTGAGGAGGGGCAAGAGGAGCATCATCGGAATGGAAGGACCCGCCAACAAGCAAGACATCGACAAGAAGAGCGGTCCCAAGATCGAAGAGGAATTCGACAAGTACTTCGACAAGCCAACTACTTATGCTAAAGTAAGAAGGAAGACCACCCTACCGGCTAAAGGTTGCCCGTACACGAGAAGAAATCTCAAGGTGGCCGGCCTAAAGTATTCTACCGCGAAGAAGAAGGGCAAGAAAGTTGTTGTGAAGAGACACTAGCTACCTCGAAGCCGACTTAGCGGTTTTTGACGCCTTTTTTTGTACTAATTAATGCGCATGTGTGCTCGCGCGCCTGCATATATGTATTACTTTGACAAACTAATGTATGCGTATAATATTGAGGCAAATATATTAAGGCAAATATATTAATTCTTGTTTTTAATAGGCAAATATATTAGTTCTTGTTTTTAATATATTATTACCATCCATAAAATATTTTTAATAGACAAATATATTAGTTCTTGCTTTTAATATATTATTATCATCCTTAAAATATTTTTTAAAAATTCAAAAAAATGTGGCTGTGCCAGGAATCGAACCTGGCCGCCCAGGTTTAGAACAGAGAGGAGCAACCAATGTGGTAAGCTTCGTTTTCTGTCAAACAACAGCGCAACGCGCGTTTTGTACTATCCCCAAAAATTCGGTGGCGCATATCTGAACAGATGCGCCACAGAATGCTGTGACTTAGAACTAATATCGCCTCGCTGTGCCGTGCCACCCAGAACCCTAGCACGCCTCAAATTTCCCCATATCGCCTCTCGCTGCACCGTACCGTCATTCCGCCGCACCGCGCTTGCCTCGCCGTGCCGCCGCGCAGCACCCGCCTTGCCTCGCCGTGGCCTCGCCATGGCCTCGCAGAGCACCAGGAGCAGGAGGCCCGCTCCAGCGTCCAGGACCACCGCCACCACCACCCCGCAGAGCACCAGGAGGAGGAGGCCCGCTCTGGCGTCAAGGACCACCACCACCACCCCGCAGAACACCAGGAGGAGGAGGCCCGCTCCGGCGTCCAGGACCACCGCCACCACCACCCCGCAGGTGACCCCCTCTCCCCCTTCATTTACCATGTCATCGTTTCTAGTAGTACTACTAGAGAATACAATGTCGCCGCGACGGCGGCGCCGAGATATTTCGGATGGTTACTTAGTAGTACTGTGCTCGAGAATTTCGTTTGGTAATTCGACTGGTAGTAGGTTACAAACTGTCAAACATCCTGTTCGAATTTTCAATTTTAGGTTTCGTTTGTTTTTGGGTCTATATGGGAGAGGAGAAAGAAGCAAGTGACATCTCAGATGTGCAATATATAGGCTCTTGCACAGAGTGATCGCTTCAGTTGCAGTTTGCTGCCTGTCTTTCTTCTTCCTCCTATGTTTGTGTCTTGGTGGTTCAGTACTTTTAATAACTCCTATATATATGTTGATCAGTGGTGATGTAGTTAGAACTCATGTAGTATTCTGCATATAAATGTTACTTTTAATAACTACTGTAGTTAGAACTCCTATATATATGTTGGCCAAGTTTGGCATCCCTGGTTTTTATGGCTCGACCTATTGGATAGTCAATATTGTTTCCTCCTTAGCAACCTGCAGGAATGAAACCTCTAATGGTGCTAAGACACTACCTAAGAATTTCAGACTTGGTATATAGATCATGAGATAGGGTCTTCCTTTTTCTACAACTTGAGCCAGGACCCAGCACTGCCACTATGGGCCCTACTCTTGTTTATATGTACAACAGTAATGCAGTGGAGCTGGAGGACTTACATATCTAGAGAATTCGATCAACATGTCCTTTTTCTGCAACTTGAGCCAGGAAGTTTATCATGTTATACTGAGTTTTTCCAACAATGCATTGGTAATACTGGTTTCAAAATTTTCAAAAAAAAACACGTAAAGTTCAAAAAAACAGCGCATTATGGGTTGCATCTGTATTGTAATGCGGGTTAGCTACTGCCCATGTCTGCATAGATCTGGTTTTATGGAGAAGTAATCATTGAATTGCGGAATTGAGCTGTGTATGCAGTTCAATGCACATGGGGATGTAGTTTGTAGGTGATGTCCTGCTCCTGCCCCATGAAAGCATATCTCGGCCAGGGTCGGTTCTTGGTTTTCTGGTAACTGGTCGGATGGCTTTGTTTATACACTCACACATATGCATGTTATGGGTGATGGATCATCTCATGTGTTCAGTTTTAAATTGAACCGGTGTGACAGTTTCAGTCCTCTCGGTATAGGATATTAAGATCGGCAGTATTAGATATGTGTTTGTGTTTGCCATATATTTGTCTTCAGTGGAGGTTGAGGTTCTGCTAGTCGGTGACGACAAACGGATAAATAATGGTCTCCATACTGACCCAACTGTTGTCACAAGTCTCTGTTACTTTACTGCTATGGTTCTTGTGTTCAGGGATGGGTGTACAGATTATGCTTGCAGATAAATTATTTTCTTTCTAGTTATTGCTTGTAAATTTCATTTATTTAACTATATATTGAGGCGTTGAACTAACAGCTTTGTAGTTGAAACTCTTACATTAATGTACACACACAGTATGAATGAACTTCAGTCCAGAGAATCGAGTGTTTCAGGTTAATGATCTGTCCTCAGGCTCACCAAACAAACGATAGTAATTATGTTTCATCTTGCTGTATCCATTGGGACCTCAAAACATCAGCCCAAGTTAATAAACCATAATATTATATATACACAAACCAAAAAAATTACATTGTGTATATATACGATGACAGAAATCTATGTACCCTGTTGGATTATATGGTGTTGGAGCACCATATGTGGCTGTGGAGCACAATTTATGCATTTTTGTATGTGAAATGTTTGCAGGAAAATCACCCGAGCTGCCCATTTCTCCTGAAATATTGATTTCGATCCATTTCGGTCGAGAAATGGGGCTCATATGTCAAAAAATTAGCGAAGGTCATGCCGAATTTTTTGGTCGACACTTAGTAATTTTTTGACATATGAGCCCCATTTCTCGACCGAATTGGAAGTGAATTGACACTTCAGGAGAAATGGACAGCTCATTTTAAATATTGTCAACAATAATTAATACTAACTTCCTTATTTTAATTTGTTTAGAAGTGTGCAAACATGTCGGCTGCCGATGGGGCCGGCACTTCTAAGGCCGCAATGAGCGTCGAAGACCAAGCCAGAGCGGCGAACCTCACTTTCTGGGAGGCGGCGGAGTCTCAGCATGAGGACGTGGCAGATACTGCGGGCCACGATGGGGATGATGAGCAAGAGGGGGACGAGGACTACCAGATAGATGAAGCCGAGGAGGAGGATGCGACCACCTCTGATGGTGGAGGCCGCACGACCGATGGCGGAGGCCGCACGACCGATGGCGGGTACCGCACGGATGGCGGTAGCAGCAACCCGTCTGTTAAGAAGAATAAGAAGCCGAGGAAGGATCGGAAGCCACAAAATCTCGCTGACACCACCGATGAGATCACTCTGGTCTCGAAAAGTGGCCTTCCGTTGGAGCCTCCGGATGTTGCCGCCGGGTACGGCATGCAACTCGGGTGCATCATCCGGGAAAGCATGTCGATCAACACGAAGCACCTGAGAAGTGAATCGAATGAGCGGTTGGTGGCAAACTGCCTTAAGAAGCTTCACCGACGGTACAAGTTCCCAGCACTGTACACCGACAAACTGGAAAAATCTAATAAGGTGAACAGGTTAGCCATCACGAAGATGGCCAATGCCTTGAGCAGCTGGAGAACCTGGGTGAAGAACAAGATCGCGAAAAAGGAAAGCTGGGAGAAGATCAAGAAGGGTGAGCTCATGATCGACGAAGACGAGTTCAAGATATTCAAGGCGGAGATGGAGACTGACGAAGCGAAGGCATGGACGGAGTAGGGTCGGAAAATGCGGGAACAGAACATAGGTAACCACCGATGTGGAAGCGGCGGTTACAGGGGAAAGAAGGCCATATGGGCAAGGAAGGACGCCGAGGTTGAGCGCCTCGGGAAAGAAAACCTGTTTTTAAAAATCATGGACGAGCAGACCCAGAACTTTGTCCGGGCCCGCTACTATCTGGACAAGGATTCCAAGGAATTCGTCACCGATGATGACGATGTGAGGAAGTTTGAGAGTAAGCTGGTAAGGAATTTACCCGCGGTCCATTTGCTTTCATTTTGAATAATGAAGGCAAGTTCCTAAATGGGTTCACCTTTTCTTATCTGCAGGACACTGAAATCAAGGCTACACGCGAGGCGCCGAACTCGTCGTCCCAGGGCTCGACGGAGCTGTGGGACACGATTTTCAACAGGGCGACCAACGCCTTCAAGGGGAGGCCACAGTCCGAGTCGCCCACGTCATTTGGCCGTATCTCTAGCTTTGGTACGAGCACAAAGTTCTGCGAGTACTATAGCGAGGAAGCCAAGAAGAGAAAGGAGAGGCGGACCCAGTCGGCGGCTCAGGATCAAGCCGAGAAGGAAGAGCTGAAGCGGAAGATCGCGCATCTAGATGCTAGTAAGGTGGACCAGGACGAGGTGAACGCGATAGTGCAGCAGAAGATCCTCGAGATGCTACCCCCTCGACTGATGGAGGGGATAGCAAAATGGAATGCGGATGGTCAGGTGGGGCCGATACAAGTGCCCAGCGCCAGCGGCAGCACCTCGAGCCACCAAGTGTCGCCAGACATGGTTACCCCGCCGCCCTCCATCCCCGCGGCGCAGCCGATGGAGTTGGATGCACCGGAGCTGCCCCCTCCTGCCGAGACTACCAAGGCGCAGCAGCCGGCGGCGGCGGTGCTTCCTAATGCACCCGAGACGGAGAAGAAGAAGGATCAGCCACCGGCCGCCTGTGTCTCGACATTAGCCGAGCTCAGCGCCCTCACCAAGGTAAAATAAGTAGTTAGTCAGCGTGCTCTACTTAATGCCTTTGATGTGCTGTCATCTCATGATGCATATCTGTATGCCTCAGGACACTCCGTGCGTGCTCCTGCACAAGGTGCCTGGCGGCGAGTTGAAGGATGTTGCCATGGGCAAGCTAATACAACCGGCGAACCGCACGATGCACTGCAAGCCCATGGACGATGTCGTGATGCGCGTCGAGTTGGGTCGGGTGTTGGGGGGTGCGAAGACATGGACCCTCCCATGCAACCTCCAGGAGCCGACGAGCACCTGACCCTGGAAGGTTGCCATGGCTATCCCATGATTTGGCCAAAGACCCAGATTCGTATTGGGTCTCGCTCCACCGGTGCCACCTCGGTCGTCCGGCCGCCAAGGACGAAGCCTCCTGCGGCACCGGTCGTCGTCGCCGCCACCACAAGCCGTCACCAGAGACTCTTGGGAGCGTCTGCACCGGCACCACAAGGAGCCAAGGGCGTGGTTGCTCCTCGACCGCCATCGCCCCCGCCTAAAGGCAAGGCCGTGGCACCGCAACAGCCATCGCCACCACCCCAGGATGACATGGACATGGTGGCCTTCGATGCCAACATCGAGGTGGATGATGATGATGATGCATCGGTCGACGTCAATGCCTTCGTCAACACCGGCGCCAGCAAAGGACCGTTCATGCCTCCTCTCGTTGAAGAACCATCATTCCGTGATCAAGCTATCCATCCCAAGAAGCATCTGGTCTTCCGTGGGTTTTCTCAGGAGACGCCTCCGGCCGCCGATACACAACCTCCATCGGTCGGAATCATTTTCAGCCCTGACACACTCCGCAGGACGGCCGGTGACGGGTTAGCATCGCCAGTGGAGGCTGCTGATGCAAAGAGGAAGAGGGTGAGGAAGAGGCCGAACAGGAACAAGGACAAGGCTGTGAGCCAGCCCGCTCTGATCCGTTACCGGGACGATGTTGTACGACCCCGCGAGGATGGCTTGACCAGAGTGCACGAAGCTGGTCAGCCCATACTACCTCCGGAACTGCGTCGCCTAGCTTCGGGAGCTATGATGAGTTTGCATGAAGGTGTCCTGACACTAGAGGGCCTCCTTCTCAAGGACAAGGACCCGAGTTACCCGGTGTTCACCGCCAAGGTGCCGGAGGATGTAGGATTCATCACCGATGCCCCCGCGGATGTGTTCTTCATAGCCTACGAGGACATCTTCAAGCTGTTCCACTCGAGACGGCTGGACTATAACTTGGTCTGCCTATTCGCGCTCAATCTGGCGATGAAGGTCAAGAGAGAGGACACCCCGTTCGTCGCGATAGCGGATCCCTACTACATGCAGGATAGCCAGCTGGAAGAAGGAACAAGGACCCGGGCCCGGCAAAGTCCTACCTTCAGAAGCTATTGATGGACAACAAGAGGAAGGACAACATCCTTGTGCCTTTCTTTCCCGAGTAAGTGTACACATCCTCCTACCGCTGTCGTAACACATAAGTATTTCTTTCCATTGCTCTTTTCCAACATCCCGTTCCACATTGTGTGTTGCGCAGAGATAAGTACTGCATGCTCATCGTCCTCTCCACGAGGTATTCGCTTGCCACCTACTTTGACTCGGGGAGTGCGAGGAGGAAGAACTACGCCAGAGTAAGGAGCGTTCTGGATGATGCTATCGAGGGCTATGCCAATCAGGGAGGCCCCTTCAACTATAAGGGGGAGGCTTACAGGGACGATGGTCGACACAAGTTCAAGCATGTGTTCGAGTTCCCCTGCGTCAAGCAGCCGTCTGACAGTGTGAAGGAGGCCTTCTACGTTTGCCATCACCTCAAAGGGTTTGTCCGGGATTGCGAGATGCTAACGCTGCCATCTTCTCTCCAAGGATGGGCCCAAAAGTTGCATGGGATCAGTGACCCCGATCTCAGGGAAGACTTCCATGATACGCAGGTGAAGCTGTCACATATCATCATGGAACAGGTCAACACACATGGTGGGCTCTTACACCAGCCCAGGTCGTTCACCAAGAGGGAGATCGAAGCCCGCCTCAAGGCGCAGGGTGACTTCAGGACGTGGACGACGAAAGACATGTACAAGCCGTTCCCGGCGCCCTGCGAGGAGAAGGCTACTTGACCGAGAGAGCGTGTGTATCGGTGGACATGTAGTGTGTGTCGAAAAACTTAACTTGCCTAGCTTGAAACCGTCGTTGTTATTGTGTCGGACATGTTGTCGTGTTTCTTTCATTGTCATCGACGCATTGTTTTAAGTTTATGAATGTCTTGCTCTAATATTTGTCAACATATATATTTGCATGATGTACTAATATGCCTTGTCAATAGAGATGCCGACGTACGTTGTGTACAAGGGTCGGGTTCCAGGTGTCTACGAGGAGTGGGTGGACTGCCACCAACAAGTGGACAAGTTCAGCGGCAACAGCTACAAGGGATACGTGACTAGAGAGGAGGCGGTGGCCAAGTGGGGGAGACACGTGTGGAAGAAGAACCGGACGAAGATCTTGGTGCCGCTCCTCCTCACCGGCATCGCGGTTACGGTGTACTACATTCTGTCCCAAGGTATAGGCGGTGACAACATTCGTAGTTGTAAGTTATGTGAGTGAGATGAACACTTGTGAAATATACTTGTACACTTATTCGATTCTAAGTGATGTGATTGATGAACACTTGTGAACATTCGTGCTTGTTGATGTATTATATGTGAACTGGAACATTTGTACTGCTGTGTGCAGTTTTTCTGTGAATTTCTGTTAATTTTTGTGTATTTCCTACCTGTTATATACTGTATTTGTATCAGATTTTGAAAATTTCAAAATTCTGAAAAAAGGATTCTGTGGCGCATATAGCTATATGCGCCACAGAATGTACCATAGAATTCTGTGGCGCATATGCCACAGAATGTACCATAGAATTCTGTGGCGCATATAGCTATATGCGTCACAGAATCTGGGACATAATTCTGTGGCGCATATAGCTATATGCGCCACAGAATTTGGAGAATTCTGTGGCGCATATGCATATGCGCCACAGAAATGTAATTTTAGTGGCGACAATTTAGTGGCGACTGCTAGATGCGCCACAGAAAGTTGTTTTGGTGCGCCACTGATAACGTTTTTCCTAGTAGTGCCAACTGAAGTGCTACCTCTTGCATCATATTATGCAGCTGATTATGAGCACAATTAGTGATTTTCAGGGACAAGCAGAAACAGTACAATGGCTAGAGGGATAAAAGTTGTCCGTGGCAGAAAATGGTTGTGCAGTTATGTTCTTCCAGCTTCACAATAAATTGCATTGCAAGGAAAATTCGGTTCTGCTCCAAACAACCTTACAATGGGATCCCGGGGTTCTACGGGTTACACCCAGCCATCATCTTGGTTGTCGGATTGTCTTTTATCATCTTGTTGTGGCTGCTTCAGTGATGTGTTATCTTCTATTCCTTTCTCCAAGTAATCCTGTTGGTGTTATACAAGTTAGAGAGATGGAGATGGACATGTACATCGGTGAAGAGGAACATATGTCGGATGTTCTATTTCAACGTATGAACAAATCAACCATGCGCAACCAAAACAAATATGATCTCATTTCCTTAATCAGTTGGTGGTTCTTGGAAATATAAAGATTGACCAACACCTGCTCTTGATTAATGTAAGCCGGCATCTTTTGGATTATACTTGGCCATGAGATCCAGGTACTCAAAATCATAGTTGAGAGCTTCCTTCTAGTTCAAGTGGTGTCAAGTGTTGTGTTGTTTATCTCAGAGATTGTGGCAAATTTCTGCGAAAAACAATGGAGAATGAGTGAGACATTGCTTGAGGGCAAGCAATGTTTCACGGGGGAGGCAATATCACACCTGCACCAGGATGGGCTTGGCGTCCATGGGCCATGGTCCAGCTGGAGTGGGCTTATGACTGGGATAGGTGACTACAAGACGGATAAAATCAGCCGAGGGAAGGAACAGAACATAATTCTCTCGTCTAGCTTCTTCTCCTCTCCTCTGATCTGAATCTTCCCTAGGTCCGGTTACTACCACAAGTAACCATTGTATCAACCTCACGTCTCAGCGATCGTCGGTGGCAATAGGGTGTGACATCTCGAGAACTATGTTATGTACTGTGTACATAGTCTACGGAGGTCAGGCAGAGCTCATCGAAAATGAAAATGGTTACACAATGCAAGCTTCCAATCATCTTCCGTCGAGGATCATCGTGCATCGCTGCCATTTGCACAATTTATGTACCTATCTTTTTTTTTTCTCAACAATCGATCCACGTTGGTGCCTAGTAAGTTAGTACTCCCCATCTGTCCTGTCCCCAATTAAATATCGCTATACACTAAAACGTGCTAGATAGATACAAATCTAGACAAATCCATGACATCTAATTCAGGACGGATGGAGTATGGAGTATATTGTTCTAAGAAAATTAAGTACGGAGTACGAGATTGCCCGCTCGATTTCAGTACTTAGCCGAACAAGATTATTCAAGAACATGAACATAATAGTTAGCAAATTGGAATTAATAATTACAGTTTGACACAGTCCTCGATCGCTGCTTTATCGAACTAGTGATGTCCAACCCTACCGATGACCGGTCTTCCTGACATGCACATTTGTACACACAGCGAACACGAGACAACATACGATCAGAGGGGGAAGGGTGGCTGACTTCTGTTTCACCCCTCGCCAGAGGTATAGCCTAGTCGTCGTTTGTACTCCTTCTGATCTAAACTCAGTAGAAAGTCGGTGAAAACATGCTCGTACCCAGGCATTTTACCATACCCTGCAAGCAAAAAAAAGAGACTTAGCTCTTCTCAAAAGAAAAAGAGAGTTAGCTAAGCAACTGGCATTTGGCGATACAGTTGTTTTTGCACTTGTTGAGAATGCAGAAAATAAACAAGATATGGCCCCATGGCAAACTGGAACCGCTCCCAAAGGTGCGAGCATAAATTAGGTTCTGGCGATTTTTAGCACTGGATCTACTATGGTACAAGTATCACGATAATCTAATCCTCATTTTGCACCTGGAGTGAGTAGAATTGTGCTGTACAGTAGCTAACATGGGAGGTAAACATCTCCTTTGACAGTGTACATATATACATGACTGGTCATTTCTTGATAACGCCACGACAAGGCGCCGTTGATTAATTTTGGAACTTCCAATACCCCCTCCGGTCCATATTAATGGCCTCAACTTTGTCTAGATACAAATGCATTTAGTATAAATACTTACCTAGGTACATACGAATCTAGACAAAGTTGAGGTCATTAATGTGGACCGGAGGGAGTACCTAAAGTATTGACAAATGTTTCTCCAGGAAGTACAATTATTTCATAGCGAACCCCAAGAACGACTATTCAAAACTGATAAGCACAAGTTAGCTCAAACTACTGTGATGATAAAATAGATACTCTTGAAACAAGTTTGGTCACATACCAGGAAAATAGTTCATGTCTATAACATAAAACCGATCTCTTGTCCCATGCTCTCTGATCATATCAATATTGAACAATCTAAGACCCTGTGAATCAGGTATAAGGGTAAACATTAATTATATGGTATCAAATGATGCAGGACAAACAAAGTGCAAGAATCTATGGTACCAATCTACGGCGTAGCTCTCTTGCCAATATCTCAAGCAGTGGTCTTGGAGGAAGTTCTGATGGAGTACATAGAAACATCAGTTGGCAACAGGGTTTACAAAAATGAATTAAGAACAGCATTATTATTATAAGGCAAGAGAAACCAAGACATCCAAATTTACCAGCAACATGAGGGTCGAGATCTGCATCCTCCGCAGTGGCTGCAGCACAAGAGACCCTCGGAAACCGGAACACTCCGGCATTATTTGACAGATCACCAGCATCAACGTTAGGCAGTGAAAACCTACGCACAACCCTGATTGCATCCCCAACAATGTAGACCTTAAATAGGACACCACCTATAAATGCCAGAAACAAAAATGAATGGTTAATCTAGGATTGAAAAAAAAGGCCAAATTAAGCTCAGATGTAAGTACCATGGTTTACAAATTCCTGAAGAACCAAGGGGGGTTCAAGCTTCGTCAAGGAATTTTGGTCATAAGCAAGAGATAATTCATGAGACTTCGCCACCAGAGGTTTCGCCACTGCACATAATACATGTGGTTAGCAGGTGATATATGAACAACAAATCTGCAGGGAGCCTCAAAACAGAACCCAGTAATGCCAATAACAAAATACTCCAGTCAGTCAGTCAGTCACACAAAGCAAGCCTAGATTTCTTTTAACTTCATTTCGAACAACGATGTAAAAGCCCATCATTACTTACACTGAAGTAAATTGCATTTTAGCCAATTACTGTGTTACTGGTTGTAAGTTGCACCTTGTATGGTAAAGTGATGCACATGACACCAGTTGCTCGCTCAAATTTTGCACTTTGTGCCAGGCAATCCACCAATTAAGGGAAACTAGTCGAGCGCAACCAGTTAGGCCATACGTGAGAATGGAACTCCTGCCCACTCCTGTCCAGACCCTTATGCTAGCAAACTCCATCCCACCTGTCCAGGCCGCATGGTGTAGAGAGATAGAGCATGACATCGGAGGAAAGCTATAGCTCGAGGAGTACCCAAATAAGCTCCTGTTTCTCTGCTGGTTTTTGTGGATTTTTTGTGTGTGTTATTTGGTTGATTTTGGTGCAATTGCAGGGGTGGAATCAATGATGTTTGATGGTGGTACTGGTGTGGGCCAATTTCAGTTGGAAAGTTTCAATTTGTATTCTTCAAACAATCTCTAACCTGCTACTATATCCATCTAATAACAGACTACAGAAGTAGTATGCACCAAAACTAACAGGATAACCGTACCGATCAACCAGGCAAGAAAATGGAAAGATGCTGGAAGAAGAACACTAGCTCTAGCAGGTAGAATATTTTCACAGACAGAAGTTAAGCGAACGAAACATGTCCATTCATGCGAGAAGCATGGTGTTGCTAACTCCAATTTTCTGAAGTTACAGAATGCCTTATCTTAGCCAAACAGTGAGAGAACACAGCCACTTAATTAAACAGAGAGAGCACAACTGCAGCTACAAAAAATCTCAGCTGATATGGTAAGAAGATATTTGTAGGTCCCGTTATATGTTATAATGTTTTCGTACTGTGGTGATTTGAGGATATACTGTTCCTTGCTTGCTAGACACATGCTTGCTCTTACATACGCAGAACATAAAAATGTAGCTTGCAAAATGATAAAAGCCATCGAAACACACCTTAAAATGAGGACTATGAACATAAGTACAAACAAAGTCAATGTAAACAGTTAATAAAGCAGACTTACCTAATGGAAGAGATAGCCCAGCCCTCGTAACCGCAGCTGGTATTGATGATGGGTCTGTGTTAACAAATAGCTGCTTGGGAACACCAACTTTACCTGCAAAAAGCAACTGCATCATAGTGATCAAATCAGCCTTTGAAAAGGTTCCAAGAACCCATCATATTCATCTTCCTAAGAATTGATGAATTTTAGATGAAAGCAATGATAAAAGTTTACTGGCAATGAAAGTCCGAAAAGAAAAATGACAAACATTAAAAGAAATTACAAGCTTCGACCGCGACGGGTAAAAATGTCAACAAATATAACTACACAGTTCCTCCACGGGTCAAAAGGAGAACAAGTATGAAAATTCAGGTGAAATAGCATTTGCATGACATGAGAGTATGAGATTAATTGGAAGATAACTAACTTTGTTTTGTACTTTTGTTCAACCAGAAATATGGGTTACTTCCAAACCAAACTAAGAAGGCATTACATCAAAATTACCATGACAGTCCGCGAGGTCCAGTTTAGAAACTTCTTGAAGCATAGATTGACGATTGAGCAAATGCTCTATGGCACCTGGTGGATCCAGAACAGTAACTTCTGGGTGTGTCTCCCTATATTCCTATTAAAATGATGCAAAACAGTGAATGGAAGTTTAAAATGATAGAAAGATAAAATGGACATGGCATTTAAGTAATCATACATTGAACATGTCTGGCAAAGAGAAGTTCAACAGTGGTTTTAACATATTTTGTATTACTGACCTCCAACCGTCGTTGCCACTCCTTTCCAGTCAACTGTAGAAAATACAATGTTATCATTTTGTTGTCAATGAAATAAGGAAAATTTATATAACAAGTATCCAAATTTCAACATTCTATAGACACAAAATAAATAAACATATTAATATATACTCCATATAGCTAACCTTATGCAGAACAACATCAAAAGGGCCTTGATCTGACAGTGGGAGCTTTTGATCAATTGCAACAAATTGAATGCCTTTCTTCCTGCAATACGTTTCAGAGGATCAGAAGCTGATCATCTGGAAACATGCACACTTAGGTTGCATATGAAACAAATAATACGCAAACTGTAGCACCAGTTGCCTAATAGAAGCAACTGGCAGCTATCCAACACATAGCTTAGACATCTCAACACAAAATCTTAAATTACAACTGAAAAGCGTCTTTCACCTGTCTAGTAGCTCAAGGAATGCAATTTTCTGAAGTTTCGCAACCCCTTGGGTCTAAAAAAGATCCCAGACAAATAGTAGATGTGTAGTAAAATATCTAGAAATGAATGCTTAGAGATTATTTATACTGAAAACTAAATAAGACAGGAATCTAACTTAATGAAATTATAAAGGTGGAATGTCGCAAAAACCTGAAATGTATTACTATTGTAATATGCTGAACAAAGAACTGCAAGCTGATGAGAATTATTTCAACACAAACCCACTCAAAGTTCAGATCATGGAGAGAAAAAAAGATATAAATGCTTATCACAACATAATTTCAAGTAACCACAACTTCATCCTGTGCAAATTAGAGCAATGTAATATACTTGGATGTAGATGCAAGTAGCATATGCTAATGCAAATCGAACTCCCCAAGAAAAGAAAAGAAAAAAATCACAGGCGCTCATATAGTTTTTATATACCTGGAAGGATCAAAAATAAGAAGATAATGTTTTGCCAGAAACCAGATGATTTCACATTCTTATTCAATAAAAAATCACCATCAAGTGTCAATATGAGAATTTGGTGCATGCATCCAAGTCTCATAGCACTGACGCAAAGATAAAAGGAATTGTTTCAGTGCACACTGAGCACTAGTGTGTGCTGATTTGCATGACGAAAGCAGATCATGGCAAGGATAAAGGCTAGTGCACATGTTAATCATGTGGGTCCTTAAAATATTGTCAGAATATTATCATGTCGGCAATAATCCGTATTTTTATGTTCTGCAAACCACGTCCTACTCTAGTCCTAGTGATGTGGGAGAAGAACTATACCTGACAGGTGACAGCAACACGAGATTCCAGTTGCAAAAAACTTACATTCAGATGATCGCACAAGATGTCAAATAAGAAACTGCAAATTAAATATGTAAATGCAATTTGCAAAATGATACTCCCTCCGACCCAAATTAATTGACTTGGATCTGTCTACATTCGGATGTATCTAGCACAAAAACATGTCTAGATACATCCGAATCTAGACAAATCGAAGTCAATTAATTTGGGTCGGAGGGAGTATCATATTTTAGATAGCCGGTGCATTTATACCAGCTTGGATCCCTGCAATTTCTTCCACGCTCGGTCATGCCAGTCAACGAAACAGGCAGTCAGGCACAACAGATAACCATTATGCGTTGAGGTTCCACAGAATTACTTGAAAAAATGTAAAAGCAGGACTGTGATCATACAGCTTCCTGGATTAGTTCAGGGAGGTGCCTCTTTTACTGTTTATTGGATAAGTTAAGAGAGGAGCTCTCTTGGAAGCAAATAAAATACTACCACAAGAAAAGGAATGCATCGATGTCGCTTTCTTATCCCAAATGAAACAACAGCAATACAAATGTTTGCTTGAATGTCATAAACTAATTTAAATCGGGACAGACAACGTTTCTATGAAATGAAGAGATTCTAAAATTGGTAAGTAATTATTGAAACAGATGTCAAGAAAGCCTCCGCTTATGCCGAATAAACTAAAATCCTAAAAGGCGTGCCATAAAAGGCAGACAAAACAAATTATACACTAACTACCATGATCGGAAGTTTCAATGTCAAGAAACCCTTTCACAGAGAAATCACACGTTTCCCCCACTTTTAATTCTATAAAGGTAAAGTGCCCCCCATCTTTTTTTCCTCATACGTCTTTGTAATCTCTTTTAACTCAGAGAAAAAATAGTTGGGGAACAATGATAACCAAAGGTCCTTTTCATCTCTAATCAGAAAAAAAGGGGGGGAATATATACTACCACACAGTACGTTTTGTCTGATCTTTCGAATTCTATGCAAAACCTGGACATGATTTTGCTGTTCCATCCAATTAACACAAACAAACAAACGAGGACTGCGACATCAAGCGCTTTGGCCCCAATGCACATCTTGACCCCCTCTCCCTAAATATCTCCCAGAGACCCCCGAGATAATGAGCACATTTCCGTCCAAATTTTCGTTCTGTACCTAGACACAAACGCAACTAAACAAATCTACAGAGAAGTTCCGTCGGTACCTGGCGAGTCCCCGGAGCTTGGGCTGGAGGAAGCTCTTGGCCTTCTTAGACGTCAGCGCGTACCCCACCACCAGCTCCCTCGCGGGCGCAGGCGCCGAGGCCACCGCCTCCTCCGGCGCTACAGCCACCGCCGCCTCGGGCTCCGCGGTCCCCTCCGCCCCCACGCACCCGCCTGACACCATTGCAACCCCCCACCAACACCTGGCCAAATTAGCCCACAGGGCCACAGCCCGGAGCCGCGACTCGAACCGGACGGCGGCGAGATCGGAATGCAGCGAGCGCACTCGGAGCCCTAAGCCTCGGGAACAGGCGGAGGCCGAGACAGGTGTAGGTGTGAGAGCGCCGGGTGGAGAGGCAGAGAACAGAGGAGGAAGAGAGGTGCAGATGGGGTGCGTGCGTATTTGTAGGCCAAGGACGGGACCAACTTTGCCTCTGGGACATGGGAAACCGGAGTGGCAGCCAATTACGGTTTTGCCCCTGATATTTTCTCTTTATTTTCTCGATATCTCCTTGGTTTACCTTTTTGGTAACTATTAGTATCTCTTTATTTGGGCAACAATTATTTTCTAAATATACAAGGGAAACACCTTTTGAGGCCTTGTTCGGTTAATCCACTCCCCAAGTGGATTGGGGTGGAACGAAGAGTAATTAGGGGGATTTTGATTTATTAGAAATTTAACATCTGCCAATTCACGTCAATCCCGTTTGATCCCTATGTAAACGAATAAAGCTTGAAAAGAGTATAGACAAAATGATCCCGCAAGTTTGTGTCTTCGTCGCCTTTTTTTTGACTCATACAAACCGAATACTAGATATAATAGAGTTGGTCCAGTTTATAACTAAAATCGAGCTAAAAAAGTCATACATTCCTCGTTTGTGAGAATGACGAATAAAAGGCACAAATGAGGAGACTCGCCATCCACACGATATTAGTCCACCGAACGCAATAAACTCACACATTTGTCTCCACCGCCCCAATTCACACTACTCGACGCCAAAGCCACACATGAGCCGTAACGTTGCACGACCTAGTTGTCAAGCGTTTTTTGTCTTTGTTGTCATGTACGGTACTCAACCGGCCATCACTGGTGGATCTTAATGGAGCCCCAACCCCCACCCCCTCCCAACTCAATTGCAATTTACATAATACTTCTTAATATTTATCATTTTTTACCATATAAAACACAAAATATTTCAAGTTGAACCCCTCAACTGCCATGTAATCTCTTTTGGCCCCTCCAACAATTGTGGTCAAGGTGGTATGTACGCGAGGAGTCGCCACGGAAGCGAAGAGCTAAACCCATCTAGGGTTCTGTCCCCCTCGCCGGCGACGTCGGTGGTCGCTCTGTCTCCGGCGGCCTTAGGGCCTTTGAGGTGTCGCGGTCCACGGCCTCTCGTCGGCGGGAGGGTTTTGTTTTCGTTTAGCTGTGTTCAGTGTCTTCTTCGGGATATTGAGGCGGCGGCTGTGTCCTGAAGTCAGAATAAGGTCCTCCCTGCCTATCCTCGCTCCGGTGGTGCGTCTACTGCCGTCAAAGGGCGTGTGGAGTCGTGCGTCCGGCGGATCTCTTGGGATCAGATCATTTTATGTATTCGTCGGTGTGGTTTAAGGTCAGTCTCTTCCGATCTATGGTTGTCATCTTCGGCGATGGTTGCTGCTCTCGTGTGTTGGTCCTACCGGGCCTTAGCACGACGACTTCATGTATGTCTATTATAATAAGCTCTACTACGATCAGCTTTGTCTAGCTCCGGCGATGGCAGGACGAGGACGGTGGCGTGTCTTCGGCTCGTGCTAGTGTGTGTAGTCATCGCTAAGTAGTCTTTGTACTAGTGTTGATGATTATTAATAGATCAGTAGAATTTCAAAATAAAATTGTGGTCAAGGTCCGCCGTAGCTGGCCATGATTGACGCGGGTGTGAGGTGCACGTAAAATAATTTGCAGTGTAGTTACTCCACACGCTTTGAAGGTCCCTGGTTCACATGAGTATAATGTGATCATCTTCCAATGTTTATACTACGCCTAGTGGAATGATCATCTTCTAGTAATTCGTATTGTGCTTCAAGAAGTTTAGTGTGAAATAGCATTTAAAAACATCTCCAAGCAGGCGCTGGAAACTACGCACCCCAAAAAAAGGCCAAAATACAGCGCGGGAGCGAGCACGCGAAGCTCCAGCAGGCGTGCGAAAACACAGCGTGCGGCAAACTTCATACCGCGTGCGGGCTTTTGCGCTATCTCCCGCACCAAATCTCCCGTGCCCACTACCGCGCGCGCTATAGAGACGACACACGCGCGCTTCCAACTGCCACGCGCCACTGGAACGTTCAGCCGCTCTTCTCTTCTTCCCCTTCCACACGCGTGCGCTCTGCTCCTCTTCCCCTTCCGCGCCGCTATGCCGCCTCGCCGTCGCAGCGCCTCCAGCTTCCGCGGTGTGCGCCCGAGCGGGTTGTACTACGCTGAGCTCCGCACCGCAAGCGAGCGGCTCACCCTCGGCACGTATGCCTCGCCGGAGGAGGCCGCCCGCGTGTACGACACGGCGGCGTGGCGCCTGGGCCGCCCCGACACGAGATGAATTTTCCGGAAACGGAATCGCTCGCGGAGGCTGAGTTCCTCGCGCCAGCGCCTCGGCTCGTCACTGATGAGGACCGTCGTCGTCACCGCATGGCACAACGGCACCTCGCCGTGCCCGAGCACGACGAGCGCGCCATGGCAGAGTGGCGTCGGAGGTTTCACGAAGACGTGCAAGCGGAGATGGACTTCTACGCGTCTAAGAAGGCCGGGAGGAGGGCGTACCGGGTGGAGTGCCGCCGCCGCAAAGCCTTCATCAAAGCCTAGCTTGAGGGCCCTTGCACCATCGCCGACGACGATCCGAGGTGGGACGATTTGTGGACGGACTCTGATGACACCTCCTCGAAGAATGATGATAGAGTAGATTAGGTTTATTTTCTGTCTTTTAGTTCGTCGTGTTAATATTTTAATTTCTGTTTGTTTTAGAATATTTTCAGTGCATTTTCTAGATCTTTAACTGTGTGCGAAACTAGGCGCGCACGATTTTGGACGCTGAAAAATCACGCGCCCGACGAGGGCATGTTTCTGTACTCTATTTTACAACGACATTTACCGTCTCTGGCGAAGGACGCGCTGCAGCGACGCGCTGTATCCGAGTTTTGTAGCGCGCAGATATCCAGCGCCTGCTGGAGATGCTCTAAATACCGAGTAGTATGTGGGCGTAATGCAATATTAATACACCGCGAAGTTTACAAACAACGGCAAGAAAAATGGGCTATGTATGAAAATTAAACTTCAGCAAACCTACTGATTAATATGGTCTGGTTACTAAGAGAAGAAACATTGGCAAGTTTTTGAACCGTGTAAAGATATCACAAAATCATGACTAGAGAGTAAAACGTAGGCTTAGCTAGGAGAGAGAGAGAGGTGCTCATGAGGCTGCGGCTAAAACCCTTTAGGGTTCCTTTCCTCCGCCGGCGATATTACCGGTTCGTCCTATATCCGAAAGTCTTAGGGTTTTGGAGGCGTGGCGGACCATGACCCCTCGTCGATGGGAGGTCTTGTGTTTTGTTTTATACTATGTCTTCTTCAGGATATTAAGACGTTGGCTACGTCCTGGAGTCAAAATAAAGTTCTTCCCATCCTTTCCTCACTTTGATGGTGCGTCTAGTATCGTCGGAGGGCGTGTGGCGTCGTGTGTTCGAAAGATCTCTTGGGATCCGACCATTTTTCTATTCGTTGGTGTGGATTGAGGTCATCTCTTTCGATCTACGTTTATCATCTTCGGCGATGGTTGCACCTCTGGTGCACTGGTCCTTTGGAGTCTTAGCACGATCACTTCATGTATGTCTATTATAACAAGCTCTACAATGATAACCTTGGTCCGGCTCTGATGATGGAGGAGCGAGGACGGCTACGAGCCGTGCCTTCGGCTCGTGTTAGTGTATATAGTCATCGCTAGGTAGTTTAATTATTTATTTTTAATTTTTATTACTCTTAGAACTCTTTGTATGTTGTTGATGATTATTAATAGATCGGTGGAGTTTCGAAAAAAAAAAGTAGCATTAGCTCTCTTTTTTAGATTCTTTTAAGAGGTTTGTTGCTTCCGGCTCGCGCATGGAGGATGTGCAAAAGCCTTGTTAGCGAGAGCATGCCTTGTATTATATACTATTTCCTGAAAGATTGCAGAAGTATATATTGTATTGATATTACAAGAGGTGATTACATCGTGACCCCTTAGTCTGTTTATATAGTACTAGAAGACTTGGGGGTAAGAAGACTACTAGATATAGAATTGGATTACAAACTTAAACTACCAAATATATCTAGCCATAACATACTCCAACACCCCTCCTCCGCGTAGTCGGATCGGTAGTGATGCGGACGGTCTAACTGGAGAATAAGCCGATATCGATGTAGCCGGGAGTGAGGGCGTTGTAGTTGTGGTCGATGGTGCCTTTGGGAAAGTTGTCGCCGTTGATGAAGTCGATGAAGTTGTTGTGTTATGGTCGACTTCGTCGTTGAGTCTGAAAAATTTGCCGTAGTAGTTGAGGTAGACGTAGTTTGGTTCGAAGTAGCTCGATCCGCAATACCGAGCTTGCCAGACTTGGGAGCGTGTCTGGGACGAAGGCACGTGTTGATGTTGCCAATACCGGACGTGCAAAGACAGGGACCATCATGAGCCATGCGTGCCAGAGCCGGATTGAGGAGCAAAGAAAAATTTTCGTAAACGGTCGATGTAGAAGTTATCCGCCGTGTCGGAGTAGACGAAGTGGTTGCAAGAAGAAAAATTGAGCATAGACTTGTGCAAATAAAAATTAGACTGCGACTCTAGCGGCAAGGTTGTGGTGGACGAAGACGATGAGAAAGTTTTTGATGGAGATTTGTTATAGCGGTAGTAGATTCCAGGGATTAGACCCGTATTTTTTGCTTGTATGAGCGCGGCGTCGCTCGTGGAGAAGGACTTGTTGGTGTTGACGATGACCACGATTGGTGGTGGCGGCGACGATGCGGCGATGATGATCACGGATGATGAAGATGCAGCCCTTTGTTGACGGCGAGGCGCGTACTCAGGGACGTGCGTCCCGGTAGATGTTGGCGAAGACGGACCGGCGTGGAGATGATGTGAGGACGGAGCAGCCGACGCAGCGCGTGAAGGCGTCCCTTGGGACGCCGCGCGGATCCTACTTGCCACGATCGTTGACGATGATTTGCCAGAGTTGAGTCGACACCGAGGTTGAAGTAGAGGTGCGCGATGACGACATGCGGCTTTGGATGATGCTTTTGGTGGCTAAAAGAAAAAATAGATCTAATAGAAAAAAGAAATTCTTTGCTAAAACTACTAAACCGATCTAGTAAATTGGAAGAAAAACCAGCTACAAGATTTGGTGCCGCCGGTGGAGATCATGGAGCCCAATCTCGCCGGGGGCGACGCGGCGTAAGCAGTGGCTAAACTCTAGGCGGAGCGAACCGCTCTGATACCATAAAAGATTGCGGAAGTATATATTGTATTGATATTGCAAGAGGTGATTACATCGTGAGCCCTTATGTTGTTTATATTGTCCTAGAAGACTTAGAAGCAAGAAGAATAATAGAGATAGAATTAGATTACAAACTTAAACTATCAAATATATCTAGCCGTAACATACTCTAACATCTCCGTTTTCTATAAATAAGGTGAAGATGTATTTCAAGACAAATTTTGGTCTAAAAAATTGGGCGACAATATTTTTATTATATTGTACATAATTAATGTCGCTACGTGTATATTGAGAAACACTTTTAATGATGCTAAATCCCTTAAAAAATATTTATATATTTAGAGTAATTCTTGCTCAAAGCAAAAAGTTCAAAAACAAGAGCGGCTAATTCATTTGAATGGAGGTAGTGTACTAAGATCAGACATTAGCAAACCAACCAATTAGTGATTCCCCGACGAAACTTTTCCCCAAACCTGACCATCAGGCCGGGTTTTGACGAAACGACCCATGTTCTGCGGAAAAATCACGGCACGGATCTAGCCTGGCCCGTGCGTGTCGTGCCCATGCCGAGGCCGCAGGCACGCGGGCCAGCATGGCCCGTTTAGCATGTGCCCGCCAGAATATTGACAAAGAGGAGAGTCAAACTCGCGACCTCCTCCACTCTAAATGTCACCTCAACCAACTGACCAACGGATTGTTGGTGGAATCCTTAAAAGATCTGAGCTTCCTAGAATTGGTGGCCTCTCATGCATCCAAGTATCAAAGTTGGTTTTTCTCTCGTGCCTCCAGGTATAAAATTGGTTAATGCTAGCTATACACATACTTGCGACCATAGTCAATGGACCTGAGTGTAAGGCGGGTCACTGGGTCAATTCAAGACGATTCTCAAATTCTACGAGTATGGACGACATTTTTCCTGACACGTCTCTCTTCGATATTCTCTCCTATCTCACCGTTGATTCCAAAATTGGCGCCGCCGACCCTGATTCTGGCCACCTTGACCCCTAATCGATGTCACCAGTGACTGGCTTCATGCCACCTCGATCACCTCTACTGACCTCCCGGACTTATGGTGATACTCCCTTTGTCTCAAGTTTACACTTTGGGTTGAAATAAATGTAATTTCGATGGAAATCTGGTATCTGCTCCTTGATTGTTTTTCATGATCAACTACTTTTGCTTGGGAGCAGGGAAGAAACTTGTGCGAATTAAAACTAGAGAAGAGAACAAACAATCTTTTATTTTAGCATTAAAGCTTTGAACCAGTGAAAAGTATAATCTTATAGTGTCGCAATTGATAAAGTTTCAGCATATACATTGCACTCACACATTATGGGCTATAATTTATTTACGAGAGAAAGGATGTAGTCAACAACGATGGATATATGTATCTAAAATAAATTATTGCAACATATAATTAAATGGTTATAAAGTGTGTGGTGCTATAGGGGTTCCTATTATAGGCACATAATACATATCAAGAAAGGATCATTGGCTCTAAGAATTCTAAAATAGCAATTGATTATCACTTCGAGAAGTGCAAATCATAATTTTAGTGCGACCCTTTGGTAAAATACTAGGTCTTTATTCTCATCGGCGGTTTTATCATGTTAAGGTACAAATTAGGTGTTAAAGGAACTAATGGAGAAACCGTGGTTGACATGGTGTTTCTCTGGTGACGTCACCAAGAATTTAGCGGGAAAACCAATTGATGTACTTTTGAATGAGTTCTTGGTGAACAATGTTATCATTGCTCTCGACATTTCGAGGATGGTTGGAAAAAGCTATGTTGTTGAGGTAGTGGTCTCTAGCTTCTATTTTCGCCGAGAAAACACAGACAACCAAAGTCATCCTATACAGAAAGATGATTAGGTCAAAGGGTTCATATTCGAGAGTGGCCCAATAAGCTGCCATGCGGCCGTCCCAATGTCCGGTGCTGCCAAATCTGACCACGCCTCCGGCTCGGTTCCTGTTTCTATTGTTTAAGAGCAGAGCACCGGTATCATTTTCTTATCACTACATGGAGCTTAGATTTTTTGCATGCGATAGGCTGCAAGGTGATCACTAGCTATTGACAGAGAATTCCAGGGCCTTTTCTCATAAAAGCGTCCCTTGTTGTAGGACACTTACTCTGTTATTCTTTGCTTATTTAAATTTACCATCAACATTTCCATGCCTTAACCCTCTGTGTGTGTGGTGCACACTAGCGGTCGCTGTTTTTGCTGTCACGTACGGTTCACAACCATGATAATTGTGCAAAGTTGAAAGTAGATAATGTTTTGTTTTTCTATTCTTTGAGCGGATACATTGACTACCCACGTTGATCAATCAAAGGAAAGCCTATTCGGTGGCACAACATGAAAATTCAACATGAACTAGAAGACATTCAAATCACACAAAAAAAATTAATGCTAGCAATAAAGGATGGCGCGGCAAAGCGTGCTAGGTTCATCTAGTACTATTGATTCGGTCTTTAGTTAAGGTTTTTAGGGTGGGATGGAGGAAAAGAATAACGGGTTGATCATGCTTCACATGTCGTGGGCTGGCCCATCTAGCCTCCGTGACGTGCCTGGTCCACGGAGTGAGGCACTCATGCCATCCTGGCCTGGCCCGCGAGCTTGACGGGCCGCTGCGTGTCGTGTCGGGCTAGGCACGTCAAGCTTGTGCCGGGTTGAGCCGGCCCGTTAGCCAGGTTTACTTTTCGCCTTGTGGAGTTTGGCCTCCGTATCATCCATTCCCCCTCCTCTCCGTAGTTGATCTTCTGTCCTAATGGTGTCGGTCTCTCTCCTTCCTGTCGCTAGCGGCCACGGTGACCGGCGGTGAGGGGGAGAGGGGCTTGTCTTTTTCTAGTTTTATGTAGTTTAGTTTTCCCAAATAAAGTAGTTTTAGGGTTCCTGCACTTCTTCTTCCTCCCTAGCCTATCCATGGAGGCGGTGCAGCCGGGAATCACGCCTCCTTGCCTCGAGCTCCGATTCAACTTGGTATGTCTTCAATCGAGTCTTCATGCGGCAGTGGGATCCACATCCCTGGTCATGCAGAAGGGAGGCCATGATTTGGAGGCAAAGATTGCAAGCTAGAGCCGTGGTAGAGGCGAGGTCTCCCAGATTTCATCGTCGGTGCTATAGCAGCATGGCGAGGGCAGAGAGGTTGTGGCGCTCTCTGGCCAGTGGGCATGCAGCAACGGTTGGATGCGTTTAGTGGCAGTGGTCAGGGTTGCTGCCATCCCGGGTGAGCCTGGGATCAGGATGGGCCTAGGCATGGGCCTTGTGGTATCTCTAACTATTTTTGAGTTGTGCCATTTTCGTTACTTGTACCTTGCTCTGTTATTTGGAGCCACGATGTAATGTGTTTGTGAGTAAATCACGTCATCTAGGCTAGCCTGCTGCCCAGTAGTGGAAAACCAGAGTTTCCCTCTTCCTGTGTCTTCCATCGTCCTCCCCCCAGAGTTGACCCCCTTCCCTCGGGCCAATCTGATGCTCCCATCAACGGTGACACCGGTCGGTGGAGGCTGAGGAGAGGCGTCAACCTGAGTAGCTTAGGTTCTAGGTTTAGTCTTTGTAGATGGCGTACCCCTGTGTTGTCTGGGAGTAGGTCGCCAGGTTCCATCGGCCGGATCTAGTGTGTCCTTGGCCCTGTCTTCCTCATTTCCCTACTTTGGTGGCAATAGTGGTGGCTTGGGAGGAGAATAGAGCGCGACATCTCCGACAATAAGGTTGTCTTCCCCTTTTCTCCGAAGGCTTCCCGAGCTGGTGCTTCTCCATGGCGCCAGGCGGTCGCCACCGTCATCATTCGTTGAGCTTCCAAGGTGGAGGCTTGGCATCGAGGGAAGACATGGTGAGGCTTCTTTCAATAAGAGGATCATGGCTCTTCTCTGGTTCTAGAGTTCGCTGTTCTCGACTCACCGTTTGGCTGGCCATGGCGGCGTGGTGGAGGGGAACCTTGTGGTGGTGGCCTCTGGTATCGGAGGAGCTCTGGGCGTGCGTGATATTGTTGATTTCTAGAGTGTTCCAGCGGCAATGCAAGCTCGCCTATCGAATCATGTCGCGGACAAACAGCGCCTCTAGGACCCGGTGATGGTGTCACGTTAGGTTGTCTTCAACCTTTAGCAGAGGCCCTTTTCTAGTCCCGCGGCAAAGTTACTATCTTCCTTAGCTCCATGTGGCCTTGATGGTGCTGGCGACGGAGCCCGCTGCTTGAGGCTAGAGCTCACCGGAGGTGTTGGCGGGCCCGATTGCTTTTCCTGCAAATTAGTTAGGGTCTGTTTTGCAAGTTGTAAGGACTCGGTTTGTATTGTTTTCTCTTTGGGGTCCTTTATGTTAATTGTACCGCACCATTTCTTTATTAATGCAGTATCCAGGCCCTTCTGGGCTTCCCCCCTTGTTCGAAAAAATGTGTTCATTAATGTTAATATATCTATCTATTAAAGAAACAATTAGTGATCCTCTGCTAATATGATTTATTATTTATATTAACCTTACGAGACTTCTATCTGGTTGAATTTCATCTTTGATATTTTGGGATAATAATAACTTGTATTGATTTGAATAATAGTACAAAGATTATATAGGAGAGAGGAGGATCCGACTAAACCGACTTAGGTTAGAATCCTAATTCAATTCAAACACAACTCTAATACCCCCCGTAGTGTCAACGTCGGGCGCCACGATGTTGAGACTGTATCGAATATCTATAAATGCTGAAGTGGAAAGACCCTTGGTGAAGATATCTGCAAATTGTGTGCTGGTCAGAACATGAAGAACTCGAACCTCGCCGAGAGCCACCTTCTCTCGAAAAAAATGAAAATCAATCTCTATGTGCTTGGTGCGACGATGCTGAACCAGATTAGAGGCTATGTAGACTGCAGATATATTGTCACAATAGACAATGGTAGCACGCTCAATTGGTCGATGTAGCTCAGCTAGAAGCTAACGTATCCAGACTACTTCGGCCACTGCATGAGCAACCGCCAGGTATTCTGCTTCTGCCGAGGACCTGGAAACTGTGACCTGACTTTTTGAAGACCAAGAAATAATATTATCACCCACATAAACAAAAAACCGGATGTGGATTGTCGAGTATTTGGACAACCTATCCAGTCTGCATCAGAATAAACTGTCAAGCTTGTAGGAGAAGAATTATTTAGAAGAAGACCATGGTTGAGAGTGCCTTTAAGATATCGTAGAATTTGTTTAACATAAGAGAGGTGGGGAACACGAGGATCATGCATATACAAGCAAGCTTGCTGAACAAAGTAAGAAATATTAGGACGAGTAAGAGTAGCATATTATAGTGCCCCTGTGAGACTACGATAGAGTGTAGGATCGGGAACGTGATCACCATCCGCCGACAGTTTGGCACCAATATCAGCAGTGGTACGGCTGGGCTGACAGTCAATCATGCCAGCACGAGATAGGAGATCGAGAATATATTGGTATTGAGAAATAAAGAGAGTGGATGAATTTCGAGAAGCGGTAACACCGAGAAAATGATGAAGTGGTCCTAAATCAGCCTTAGAAAATTCCTGATTAAGAAGGGTGACAATGTAGCTAAGAAAGGAGTCAGAGGAGGCGGTTAGAACTATATCATCGACATGGAGAAGAAGATAGGCGGGTTTTTTTTGAACAATAAAAGGGTCAAAAGACCCTAGAAGCTGCATGTTAAAACGTGGCAGGTACAGAGATAAGGGTGGCCCCTAGCGAAAAACACCCTAGCAAAGCTAGAAAAGATGAAAAGGGGCCTCCACATTACAAAGAGCACCTCGGAACAAAAGAATAAAATGCAATCAGGTCCCTGAGTGCCTCCACCAAAGAGAGAGAAATCTGATTTAGATGGAATGAAACCAATAGTCTGAATAAAGGTGGCGAAGCATTGAAACCACGCACGTGGTGATTGTTTGAGACCATAGAGACTTTTGGAGATGACACACAAAGTCAGGACGGGAAAAATCTACAAAGCTAGAGGGTTGTTGACAATAGACGGTCTCATTGAGAGTGCCATGCAGAAAAGCACTTTTAACATCAAGTTGATAAATCGGCCATGAGGAAGATACAGCAAGACAGAGAATAATGCAAATAGTGCTTGGTTTGACAATCGGAGAAAAGGTTTCATCGAAGTCAATCCCTTGTTGTTGAAAAAATCTCCGGCATACCCAACGAGCCTTGTACCGTGCGAGAGACCCATCGGAATTATATTTGTGGCGAAAAAACCCACTTGCCTAAAATCACGTTGGCGCTGGGAGGTTTAGGAACGAGAGTCCATGTATTATTTTGAAGGAGGGCGTCGAACTTATCACGCATGGCAAAATGCCAAAGAGGATCTAGAAGAGCTCGTTTGTAGGAGGTAGGAATTGGGGAAATATTTGTGGTGGCATTGAGGTTAAGAAAATGACGAGGAACGTGAAAGCCCTTTTTACCACGAGTACACATGACATGATCGTTAGCAGGAATAGTGACGAGAACGGTGTGAGGAGGAAGTTGTGGAGTGGGAGAGTTACTCGGAGTACTAGCGGTGCTAGCAGGAGACAGGGTAGGTGTGTTTTTTCCTACAGAGGACGTGGTGGTGGTGGGCGAGGACCCGGCAGGGGATCCTGCCGCAGCTGGAGAAAGTGGTGCGGCAGGCTGCCGCGGCAGAGGTGACCGCGGGCACGAAGAATGGGATAACGGAGCACGGCGTGATCGTATGTTGGGTAGGCGGGGAAGAAGTAGGCGTAGACGACTAGACGATGGAGTATGGAAAATTATTTTCGTCAAAGATGACATGACGTGAGACAAGAACACGTCCAGAAGAGGGGTCGAAGTATCGAGAGCCTTTGTGATCGTCGAAGGGTCCGAGATAAATGCATGGTAATGAGCGAGGAGAAAGTTTGTTAGGGGCGGTGGAGGCGGTGTTGGAGAAACAAAGACAACCCAAAACACGCAATTCGGAATAGTCGGGATGATGTAGGAATAGAGACTAAAAGGGAGTATAGAGTGGACACGTTTTGGTTGGTCGGATGTTGAGGAGATATGTTGTTGTGTGAAGGGCTTCAGCCCAAAACCGAGCAGGGAGAGGCTTGGATGAGTAAAGTACGGAGTATATCATTGATGGATCGTAAGGATTATTCGGCTTTACCGTTTTGAGGAGAAGTGTATGGACAAAAAAACATAAAAGAATGCCTTCAGAGAGAAAGAAATATCTGTTTTGGGTATTGTCAAACTCTCGACCATTATCACATTGGATAAAACGCATGGAAAGGCCGAAGTGTGTAAGAACATATCACCGAAAATTTGGAAAAAATAGGTGCACATCGGATTTGGCGCGAATAGGAAAGGTCCATATGTAGTGAGAATAATCTTCAAGAATAACAAGATAGTATTTGAAACCAGAAACACTAGGAAGCGGAGAGGTCCATAGATCACAATGCAATAACTCAAACGGAAAAGTACTATAGGTAGTTGATGTGTCGAAAGGTAATTTAACATGTTTGCCGCATTGACAGGCATTACAAATAGAGGGATCGTGAGAAGAACTAGAACTATCAATAGGGAGACTAAATTTTTGAACCAAAGACAGCATAGTATTTTGCCAAAGGTCGACGGAGGTGTGCATGGCTTGAGGTGTGGAAGATGGTGCGTCATGTAGAGGATAGAGATCGCCCGAGCTATTGTAGCGAGCGAGGATCTCCGCCGTTTTCAGATCTTTCACAGATAAGCCGAACGGGTCAAACTCTAAAGAAACATTGTTGTCGATAGTAAAGCGACGAACAGAGATGAGATTTTTGATTAAAGATGGAGCAACAAGAACATTGCGGAGAAGAAAATCTGTGTGGAGATTAGTGATGTATGATTGACCGGCACAAGATATAGGAATTGAAGAACCATCACCAATAGTTATAGAGAAAAAAGGGGAAGAAGAACAAGCTGACGGAAAATCCATATTGAAGACATGTGCGAAGATGCACCAGAATCAAAAATCCAATCCGTACCTTCGTGGTTTTTGAGCGTGAAATTTTTCATGACAGCGATGAAGGCGGATTGGTCCCAACTTGGTGGAGCGGTTGATGAAACGGTTGATGGCGATGGCGTAAGCATGGACGGTAGTGCCGGAGGAGCCCCGTACATGTAGTTCATTAGCGTCGAGGATGGCATATAGTATTGTGGAGCATGGGGCGCCATGTAGGCCGTCGGTGGAGCTTGGGCGGTGTAGACCTGCTGCGGAGGTCGAGGTCCAAGAGGCCCTGGCGAGCCTATGGATGGACGAAGACCGGGATTCCATGCCCCAGTGTAGGCCGGTGGGGCGCCATAGGGATAAGGAGCCGACCAAGGCATAGGCTATGCCTGAACGAGACCCGTCCATGGATAGTGCTTTGGCTGCTAGGTTGGCGAGGGGGCCGCGACGGAGGGAGGTGTCGGCGCAGGTGGAGTCGGCGTTGGAGGGACAGGCGCTGGAGGAATTTGGTGGAGAGTAGAGGTGGAGGAGGAAGATAGAGGTGCGCCGGCGGCGCGGGTTTCGGTCGGCGTCCAGAGTGGACGCGTCGTCGGCGGCGGTGGAGTTGGTGGAGCCATCTAGGTGCGGAAAAACCTAGGCGTCTGATACCATTATATTTTTAGATAATAATAACTTGTATTGATTTGAACAATAGTACAAAGATTATATAGAAGAGAGGAGGAGCCGGCTAAACCGACTTAGGCTAGAGTCCTAATTCAACTCAAACACAACTCTAATAACCTTGAAAGTTCAAGCCGATGGATAAAGGAGGACAACGCATTTATACTTCATCAAAATCTTTTGCGTTCATTTGGTTGAAATCTGTCGTGCTTGGAACATTATTCACTGTGGCTTCTGGTCGGCAGGGACTAGAATGCGTCGCCGCCCCATCCGCATTGTTCCGTCCACGACGATGTGCGTTCCAGTTGGTGTGGAGGAGTTCATCCATCCAACAAACAAAGGGAAGGAACACCCGAGAAGCAATCGCCAGCCGTTGTCCGTGATTTCGTGAACGTCTTCTCCCTGAATCCATGCAAATCCACGTCCGCGGGGGATCGACGTACGTACTTGGATGTTAATCCACGGCTAGTACTGCGTTTTAGCCCATATCCATCGGCTAATGGAAGTTGACCAGATCACTCATCAGATGCAATCATGCAATTGCAACATGTTTTTGTGATTATCACCCTGTGCTAATCATTATCAGCTCCAGCATCAGGTTTTCCTCTGACGTGTGTCTGTGACCTGAATGATTGGGCATCACGGGTTGAGGTTGGAACTCTCCAGAGTTTCAGGCGTTAACATAACACCTGGAAGAGTTTCAAGATTAAGACCTAGTAAGAGGGGTATGAAAAGATGTTTAGCATACTAAATCCTTAAGACAATAATATCCTTCTATCATTTGGCGGCAGGTTGCAGTGATTTTAAAGTTTCTGCAAGGGTCTGCTACAGAAACGTGAAGGTGACTGCACAAAATGACATAGCTCTTCTAATTCACGTGGACCTGTTGAATGCTATCGTAAGTTAGGCCAAAGAATGAGACGGTACCTACTACTAGCTAGCAGACGCAGTGCAGCAGCGGCACCATGTTTCACGGGTCAGAGAAAGGAGAAGGGAGGATTTTAAAAAATTGGGTCCACGTACTAAATATCATCAGATAGGATTTGCATGAACAAAGTGGCAAAGCGACTGTTCAGACCTAGAGTGGAAAATGGCCAGCATCATTCAGCAATAGGCATTGCCATCATGCCCTCGGAGCAGAGAGGTGGTTGGGGGTACAAATATCTCGGTGCATATAAAAGATATGACCTCGTCAGACCCACAGAATAGCTATCCATTTGTCGCTTCTTTTTGAAGTGAGCTAAGAAACATGCATATCCACTCTATGAAAGTAGGTTGTATTCTTGCGGTTGTGGATAGGAAAGGGAGCAGGAGCATGAAAACTGAGGCAGAACCTGTTGTTTTGCTTAATCTATGTCCAGTCAAGCCTCAAGCTGATCACTACTCTCAGATGCTATTACAATACTCCCACTTGTATGTCACTACTGTCAACCTGATCACTACTAATCAGTAGTGTGCTGTGACAGCGACAAATACACCCTATGCGAAGAAGCTTCAGAACAGGCTGCAAGGTTTACCTCTGAGAAAGCATAGGTATTTTCAACAAGTTTGCTGGTGTTCCACTAGAGAAACCTTCCTATTATGCCACGTTTTAATAATAGGTCATCAAACGTCGGAATCTCGAGAAATAAGAAGAGGCAAAAGAAGAAGAGGAAAACGCATTAAGGGGTCATTTTCAGTCCTACATCAGGGGAAACTGCACATGGTTTCCGCTTGCCAGCCTGCCACCACTTCGTCCTATGCACAACCTGTGCAGCGCGGCACATGAAAGAAAGCAACAGGACCGAGTGCAAGATCCAATCGATCTGGCTGAGGGTAACCTCTGGGGGCACATCTTGTTATCCACGTATGGATCAGACAAGGAATACTGTCCCAGAGAAGAACAACGATGACACCACACACTACCCATGGCAGATTGTATATGGTGGCTTTCAGATGGGTCATTCCCCTGGTGAGGACAGCAATGGGAACTTCCAACTCCAAAGTTTCAATCAACCTAACTAAAGTGTTACAAAGAGATTTCAGAAGCAAATGTTCGGCCCTTCCAGAAAAGATTTCAGCAGCATTTAACAAGGCTCAGCACTTCCAGAAGTACAGAGGCTATCAAGGAAAAGAAGACTTCAGAGTTGCAAGGCACTAAGTAAAGCGACTTGAATATAACATCAATAAACATAAAAAGAAACATGCAGTAACAGAAGACACAAAGACCACATAAGATGCATATTAACCAAGGTGCGAAGCAGGTTCAAACATACCACAGGTTCTTACAACAGAACAGGTTGTAAACCAAACACATCGCAAAGCAAACGTTCAAACAGACAGAACAACAGATAAAGCCACTCTGGGCAGATCACCGGATAGCAGTAGTAGTAGTCCGCCTTGGGAACACAGCACCAGGACGCAGGCTCTAGTACTCATCGCCCTCGTCACCGTCCTCACCCTCGTCGAACTCAGCACCAACTTCTTCGTAGTCCTTCTCCAGGGCAGCAAGATCCTCACGGGCCTCGGAGAACTCTCCCTCCTCCATACCCTCACCCACGTACCAGTGGACGAAGGCACGCTTGGCGTACATCAGGTCAAACTTGTGGTCGATGCGGGAGAAGACCTCAACAACACTGGTGGAGTTGGAGATCATGCACACAGCCCTCTGGACCTTGGCAAGGTCACCACCAGGGACAACGCTGGGTGGCTGGTAGTTGATACCGCACTTGAAGCCAGTGGGGCACCAGTCCACGAACTGGATAGTGCGCTTGGTCTTGATGGTGGCCACAGCAGCGTTGACATCCTTGGGCACGACATCACCACGGTACATCAGACAGCAGGCCATGTACTTGCCGTGGCGGGGGTCACACTTGGCCATCATGGAGGAAGGCTCGAAGGCACTGTTGGTGATCTCAGCAACAGAGAGCTGCTCGTGGTAAGCCTTCTCAGCTGAGATAACTGGGGCATAGGAGGAAAGCATGAAGTGGATCCTTGGGTAGGGCACCAGATTGGTCTGGAACTCATTGACATCCACATTCAGAGCACCATCAAACCTCAGGGAAGCAGTCAATGATGATATGACCTGTACAGTAGATTAACCAAATGAATAAGCACCGAGCAAAATATTACAAGACAAGGCAGGATCAAACATAACAGAGAAAGAGTACAACAGAAAGGAACAGGAATATACCTGAGATACAAGCCTGTTGAGGTTGGTGTAGGTTGGGCGCTCAATATCAAGGGAGCGGCGGCATATGTCATAGATGGCCTCATTGTCGAGGAGGACAGCCACATCAGTGTGCTCCAGGAGAGAGTGGGTGGACAGGACACTGTTGTATGGCTCAACAACAGAGGTGGAGACCTGAGGTGACGGGTACACAGTGAACCCAAGCTTGGACTTCTTTCCATAGTCTACAGAGAGCCTCTCGAGGAGAAGTGACCCCAGGCCAGAGCCAGTTCCACCTCCAACAGCATTGAAGACAAGGAAACCCTGGAGACCAGTGCAGTTATCGGCAAGCTTCCTGATGCGGTCAAGGCAGAGATCAACAATCTCCTTGCCAACTGCAATAATGGGGGCAATAGTTAGACATATGGTCAGCAACATATAAATCAGTACTGTTAATACAGACAAAAGACACATCACTTACTGGTGTAGTGACCGCGGGCAAAGTTGTTGGCTGCATCCTCCTTGCCACTGATGAGCTGCTCAGGGTGGAAGAGCTGGCGGTAAGTGCCAGTCCTCACCTCATCAATCACAGTGGGCTCAAGATCAACAAATACAGCACGGGGGACATGCTTCCCAGCACCAGTCTCGCTGAAGAAGGTGTTGAAAGCATCATCACCTCCCCCAACAGTCTTGTCACCTGGCATCTGTCCATCAGCCTGCACAAGGAATACAAGACAGTGTTACAGGTGCAAGCTAAGAATAATCAATTCCATGACAGGAAAAAAATACAGGATGCAAGCCCATTCAAGATATTGGTTCCATCATCGATCATTCAGTCAAAAGCACATGTTTAGTAGAAACGCCCTACTTCAGATAGCATATCATGACACAATATATAAATAAGCATGTGCAATATCCCTAGGATAGCAATTCTATACGAACGGGGATAGAGATTCTATACGAACAAGCAATGCACATTTGAGATCCAACAGCTAGGATAGCACATAAAAGGTAAGCAATCAACTGAGGAGACATTATACTGCAAACTATTGGCAGAGGTAGATGACTACCAGATCTAGCAGAATTCTTAGAGATCTAATTGGTACTGGATCAAAACCAGATCAAACAAGACCATGCCAGACTGGATATGTTTGCACAAAGATAACAGCAAATGTTCGCCAAAAGAATGTTGAGCCTAATTTCCCTAGTTATAGCCATCTAACAGGAAGACTATCACTGACATACAAAAGCATGTGGTGGTACATCAAAACAAGGATTGTGATCTACTGTAGTACAGGTACTTATTCAGAAGAAGGATGCTACTTTTGAAATTAAACAAGCATTGATCAGATCTACCACATGGTCAAACCATACAGCCCAAAGCAAGCAGAATCGAATATAGAATAGCATTCGAGCTGAGATCTAGTGAACTGTAGTGCTATGCGGGAAGTACTACCCATTAAATCTTTCGGAACTCAAATTCTAACTAACAACGATCTACTAAACTGGATCGACCAACGGAGCAACCGAATGGACCGAACATTTCGCCAGATCTACAATTTCCGCGCGAGGAAACGCAGATCTGATTAGTCACTACCGGAGCAGTCAGATCCAAGCCCATATCCAACTGACCACATACAGCAAGTCGACGAAACCCCAGATCTAGCGCTATATAAGACGGATCAAGAAGGGGGGACGAACGGATAAGTACCTGAATGCCATGCTCCAGGCAGTAGAGCTCCCAGCACGCGTTGCCGACCTGGATACCGGCCTGGCCGATGTGGATCGAGATGCATTCCCTCATGGTGGCGGATCGGGGTGGTTGGCTACGCTGCCGACGAAGTGGAGGAGGAGGGGGGAATGCAAAAGCTCGGAGCGCGGAGAAGGCGAGTACGAAGACGCCTGTCTCTGCGGTGTCTCTGCTTAGGGTTTCCGCTGCCCACACTCGGCTCGCTTTATAGCGCGGCACACAGGCTGGAGTGCGTGCGAAGGGATGGGATGGGGCGTTTTTACATCCGCGCCCCTGCAACTGTCTCCCGCTTGCTTGGTGCTTCGCAACGGTCTGGTGGTTCTGCCGCTCCTCGTGACCTGGCACAGGCTGCTATGTGCCGTTCGGGGAAATTGGTGGAGTCGGAGGGCTGGAGTGAAATTAGGTACGCCGGGATCATGCTTTTTGTTAGCACCCGACGGGACAGATTACCCACCTGTTGCGGCGCTGACATGTGGGTCCAGAGATTTTCGGCGGAGCGGCTCGCTGAGTGTGCGTACGCTTTTGGGTGCGATCGAGTTGGGTTACTTTAAGAAATTGGCGTTCGAAAATTGAAAATCAAATCGGTTGGTAGCGTGGCCACCTCACACCTTGCAGGTGCGACTGAAACGCCACCGCTCCTGTTCCCACGACGGGATGTCTCGCCTATCTCGTGGGCCATGGCATGAGGTGGGTCCCGCGGTCCGGCGAGAGAGATGCGCCGTCCGGTGCGGGGAGTGGTTCTGGTGGACGGTTCCGCCATGTGTGCCGTCGTGGGAGGTCGTGCTCGAGTAGTATTTTCGATTTTTGAAATGGGGGAGCGGGAGAGAGAACGGTACGAGCGGTTGCTGGGATTTGGATGTTCTGCTGAGCCCCCTGCGTCTGGCCCGCGGACCGTCACAAGTTGAGTAGGCTCTGTGCCAAGTGATATTTTTGACTGTAGTTGGGCTGCATAATTTTACCGATAGGGACAGGATTTTTGTTTTGAGGAAAACGGTTGTTCTTTATTAATCAACGAAACGATGCAATCCCACGACACACCACGCCGTACCGAGGGCGTGTTCGGAAACAGCCCAGCCCGGATCTAGCTTCTTGGAGTTGAGACGTTCGGCACTGCTCCGCACTGGTTTTTGAAGAAGCTGGCCAAGTTTGATGTACAAAAATCGGGCGACCCTTTTGCAATTCCACGGTTTAGCAAAGCGTGGAGCAGTGCAAAATTACGGCAATTGCCACCGTCAAGCGAAACATATCGCTTCCTTTTGTTCCTCGCGGGATGAAATGGTCGAGAGAAAGGAAAAGAACACACATGGCACTGATGGGATTTGTTCCTCACTCAACGAACCCCAATGCCTAGCATCGTCGTACTTCCAGTGACCAGCACCGCCCCTCCTACGACATAGTACTCATCATCGTGTTGCCCCTCCTACGCCATAGAGTCGTTGTCCTACTCATCGCGCCGCCCTCCGACCTTGCGTCTTCCTGTTCCTCCCCATGCCGTCATGTCCCCGACCTCCTCCATCCCGGTTTCCCCCACGCCACCACCCCCAACCTAGGCCACGCGGGCCGCAAGAAGCTCGGTCCGCCTCCCACGTTTTGATGTAGTCAAAGGGTTTGGTTTCATCAAGAACGGGCAAGAAGCTTGTGTTTACAAGAAAGAGAGTGGGAGCGCGGTACGTTTCTAGTAGTGTATGTGAATTACATATTGTTGATTAAAAACAATAAAACTTTGCTTAACACTATAAAAGACTCATTGAAGGGAAGTTTTTCAATGAAAGATTTGGGTGAAGCAGCTTACATATTAGCATAAAGATCTATAAGGATAGATCCTAGCGCCTGATAGGGCTACCCAAGATACATATCTAGACAAGGTTTTGAAGAGGTTCAAAATGGAAGAATCCAAGAGAGGATCACTTCCAATGGTGCATGTCAGGCCATTAAGCAAGAAGCAATGTCCCGTGATAGATGTTGAGCGAGAAAACATGAGTGAAGTCTCATATGCATCAGCAATTGGGTCAATCATGTATGCCACTGAAAGAGCATGTGGGTCTCCATGTGTGGTTTTGGTAATTAATGACAATCTTTATGGATAATGTGTGTATTAAGTTTCACTTGTAGGAATTATCCATTGGCATCGCTTGGAGTATGTGTTGGCTCCAAGGTGGAAGATATGAAAAAGATGTGTGGTGCAAGCTCAAAAGGTGTCATCCCGAGAAGATCTCATGTTTGTTGCTTACCATCCTCGGTGTTCATGGATCGATGAAGACAAGATCAAGTATGCTCACGGCAAATGTATTCTTGATAGGTTTTACTTTTTGTCGGTCTCATGTTGGTAGTTGAGAGACCGGGTTTAGGATAGATAGCCGTACTATCAAGAGGGGCTCTCGAGTGAGTAACTCGATCATATCGTTCAGAGAGAGCTCAAACCTTTGCATACTTGCGTCATCGTATTTGGTTGTTTATTTGTCTTATCCATGTGAGGATATAGAGCTTGTGGTAATCTTCGTAACAAGCTCTTGTTCATCAAAATCGGATCTCTCTTGTATATCTTGTTGCGATTTTGATCTTGGCGGTTTTCCGGATTCTCACCGAGTGAGGTATCTCACATTATACTACTTGATACATTCTCACTTGGTGACATCCAATATTTCCACTTTTAGTTGGGTAGCTTTTGTTGTCCTCTTTCTAACGTAATTGGATTCGGGTCAATCGGAGCCTCCTAGCACAAGTTATGGTTTTTGGGGGTTTCTGCCTTTTGATTTGTAAAGGAAAAAAGGGGTTTTCTGTTTCTGGGCCGTCCGGTACTACCGGGCCCGGTATCGTACACATCTGGTTGTGGCCCGTTCCTCTTTACCTGGCCTGGTTGCTCCAACCGGTAGCATCGGCCCAGCGTGGTGGTACCGCCCGGGCGGGCCGTACTACCGGGCCGCCCAGCCTCGCCCAGTGCCTCCCCAGCCAGCGCCTAGTTCCTAGGCCGCCGCCCACCTGCTCTCAGTCACTCGCCTCGCTCCCACTCCCCGATTCCCTCTCGCTCGCGCGCGTCTGGTCCCGCTCGCTCGCCCTGCTCGGCCCCCGCGCTCGATCCCCTCTCTCCCGCTTCGCTCGCTCGCTGTGCTAGGCGCCTGCGGCCGCGTTGTCCAGCACCTGGTCAGGTGCGGTAGTACCGGACCGTTTTCTGGCCCCAACAGGCAGAAAATTGGAGCCCCTCTAAATAGCCTTCTTCCTCTTTTTTTAGGTGTGCTTCTTCCTCTTATTTTCTCAAGCCTTTGCCTTTGCTTTGACTCATCTTTGAGCTTGATTAATCTCTCCCCCTCCAATGATTCTTGCCCATATTTGAGGGGAAGATAGAGGTGATCTAGATCCACGTTTTGACCAAACAAAATCATCTCTTTGTGAGTGTATCTTTGGGATCTAGATCTTGGGGGATTTTGTGTTCCCCTTTGTGTTCTTCCTCTCTTGTTCCCCCAGTTGCTTTAGTAGCATTGTTGGAACTTGAGAGTGAAGTATTGGAGCATCTTTGTGGTGTTCTTGCCTTTTGCATTTGGTGCATCGGTGTGTGTTCTCTCCGGAGGATTTGTTCGGTGATATTCATTGAAGCTTGTCCCTCTTGGGTTCTTGGAACCCTAGACGGCTGTGTGGCATTTGTGGCGTGTGCTTGGGGTCTTCAATTAAGTTGTGAAGCTCCCCCAAGATTGAGGCCTTGGTGGCGATTATTGGGAGCCTCCAATTAAGTTGTGGAGATAGCCCCAATCTTGTACGGGTTCGGTGACTGCCCTTAAGTGTCCCATAGTGGAATGGGTGCTTGCCCACGTGGTGGGTACTCGGGAGAATAGGGTGAGGCCTTTGTGGCGTTGGTGGTCTTAGTACCGCCTACCCCTCCAACGAGACGTACTCCCTTGTTGGGAGGAACTCGGTAAAACATCGTCGTCCCTGTGCATCGATTATCTCTATACACGAGCTCTTTACTTATGCAATTTACATTGTTATAGCCATCGTGCTTGAAGTAATTGTCTTACTATCATATTGTTGCTTGTCTTGCCTAGCATAAGTTGTTGGTGCACATAGGTGAACCTTAGTATATCTAGGCTTTGTGCTTAACAAAACAAAATGTTAGTTTTATTCCGCCATTGTTAAGCCCATCTCGTAGAAGTTTTAATCGCCTATTCACTCCCCCCCTCTAGGCGACATCCGTGATCTTTCAGCCACGATATGTAAAAGGCCAGGTGTATTAATGCATTTGCCTCTTCTTGTTTCTTCCTCAGGTCTTCTTATTTCTTTCGCATTGCTTGTAGGTCTTCCAAATACTTTAGCCTCTCTTCCTCGCCATATTCTTCCACCTTCTGCAACTCCTTGATGGCAGAGCGCAGTTCCTAGCTGAGACTTGGTTGGTTTTGAAGTACTTGCAAGGATGCTGATGTTCTTCAGGACAGTTGGATTTCTCTTGTTCTGAGACAACACAAAGTGCACAACGTCGGTGGAAGGAATTGCTTCATCCTCGGTGCCATCTTCTAGAGCATAGGACACCATCTTGCTTTCCACAACTGCCTACCAGTTTTAGGAAGAAGAGAATATGAGAAACCTAGCAAGCAAATAATAAGCACATCGTGAGGGAAGAAATGGAATTGAATTTTATGAAGCTAGAAAGTATTATGGAAGAGTTACCGTTGCTTCTTTCACATTTTTAGTCAAGCGATTTTCGAGCAGTTCAATGGAGCCTTCCTCCATGTCGCACAAAACCTTGTAGCTATGAGCACCAGTGGCATGAGGGTTCTTGACGAGCTGTTTGTTGTTCTTGTTTTTTCAGACAGAGCCTACACAAACAGGTAGCATACAGTTAGTCATGCTTAAACAATTCAAACATGAGAAGTTTAGTAAACAAGACATGACCTTGTTTTTAGGGTCAAACCAAAAATCGACAAGCCTGTACCACTCCTCGTTGGTCATGTGTTCCACAGGAGATATCCTTGTAACTTCATTCGCTGGGAACTTGTCAAAAACACTTTCTTCAGATAATGCCGTTGATTTCTTGTGTGTCTCATTAACTGCTTGTTACAAGCAAACTATACATCGGCCTTCGCATTAACAACAAAGGAAGAAAGGGACATCTGAGTGTTACGGAACATACAGAAACTTTGCCATAGAAGTATGCTCTGACATCCAGCCTCTCCCTGTACTCTTTCCACTAGAAGAAGATAGGCATCTTAGTCCTGGCTGTTTTGCACACTCAGTGGAAAACTTGGCAGCAATCACTGGTGACACTCGTCTAGTTCTTCCTGGAGGAACGACAAGTTAAAGTCTTTTTGTGGGTGATACGTCCATTTTGCATCACTATTCTATATCATAATTCACTGTTATTCATTGATATATTTCATATTGAGAGGTGATACTTATGTTATTTCATTTGTTTTTGCATGGTTGATGACTTTTGGAGCATGGACCGTTGTAGTCATGATTCTGATGGAAAAGGTGTTGTTTGGAGGCAAAATTCGCGAAGATCAGAAAATCCGAAAAAATATATGGAAAATCCTATTTTTCCAGAAGACAAAGGCTGCCAGAAGAGGAAGTGGAGATGGGCCCCAAGGGGGGCACACCACCCCCTAGCGTGGGCCACCCTAGGTCGCGCCACCAGGTGGTGTGGCCGCCCTGGCCCACCTCTGGCTCTCCCCTCTGGCATATATATTCCTCCCAAAATCCTAAGACTCGGGGGGCGACCACAGAAAGATTTCGCCGCCTCTACGGGGTGGAAAACACCGAGAGAGAAAGATCTCTCTGGTAGACACATTTCTGCCGGGGGAATTCCTTTTCGAAGAGGGGAGATCGTCGCCATCAACACCACCATCGAGCTGGACTTCATCGGGATCATCATCATCACCACCACCATCATCACCATCAGCACCCTCATCACCATCTCCATATTCCTGTAACAATTGGGTTGAATCTTGCATAGTTCTTAGGGGAAACTTTCCCGGTGTTGATTACTCTTTGTAGTTGATGCTATTGAGTGAACCATTGAATTATTGTTTATGTTCAGATTGTTATACATCATTATTCCATCTCTAATCATGATCCATATGATGTCTTGTGAGTAGTTCGTTTTGTTCTTGAGGACATGGGAGAAGTCATGTTGTTAGTAGTAGAGTTGTGTTGAGAAAGATTCAATAGTTTGATATTTAAGTTGTGGTGTACTTCTTCTAGTGGTGTCATGTGAACGTCGACTACATGACACTTCACCTATATGGGCCTAGGGGAATGCATTGTGTATTTGGCTACTAATCGTAGGGGTTGCCGGAGTGATAGAAACCTGAACCCCCATTAGGAAACCATTGCACAAGGGACGTAAGGGTCTTAGAGTTTAAAGTTGTGGTTAGTTTTCTACCTTAATTACTTTCTTGTACTTACGGATGTTTGCAAGGGGTATAATCACAAGTATGTATTAGTCCTAGGAAGGTCGGTACATTAGCACAGGTTCACCCATACAACACTTAGCAAGCTAAAGAAGATTAATCAACTATATGAAGCAAAAGCACTTGACAGTCTTCTCATGTGTCCTCGAGAACGTTTGGTCATCTTAAGTAATACAACCGGCTTGTCCTTTGCTGCATAAAGGATTGGGCCACTTGCTGCATTTATTCTTATTGTCTTTTGTTTACTCGTACTTTGTTTACTTGCTTTATCAAAAAAACCTAAAAATCCGTTTGCTAAGTATTTGCAGAGAATTCCTAATCCATACCACTAGTCAGCACCTTCTTCTCCTCATTGGGTTCGACACTCTTACTTATCGAAAATACTGCGATACACCCCCTATACTTGTGGGTCATCAAGACTATTTTCTGGCACCGTTGCCGGGGAGTGAAGCTCTATTGGAGAGTGGAACTGGTAAAAGAAACTTCTACTGTGAGTATTGTTTATTTCTGTTAGTTGCTTATTTTTGTTATGGATAATTCGCTGAGTTTCTTATCTGGTAATGCTACTACCACTGCTAAGGTAGTAGATGAACCACCACCTGCTAAGAATGATGCTTTTAAAATACCTACAAGAATTATTGATCGTGTTATGGATAACTACTATGTTGGGGATGGAACTGTCCATCCCGGTGATCATTTACTCTTGATACATGAATTATGCGGGTTGTTCAAGTGTGTAGGTATTACTGCAAATCAAGTTAAGAAGAAGTTATTCTCATTATCACTGAAAGAAAGAGCTGAAGAATGGTATAAGCTGCTAAAGAATGGTCAAGCTCTGGAATGGGAGGAAATAGTACCTCTCTTTTATTCAAAGTTTTATCCTCCTAGTGAGATTCATAAAGATCGGAATCAAATATACAACTTTTGGCCTCTTGATGGAGAGAGTACAGCTCAAGCTTGGGGGAGATTGAAGTTACTAATGCTCAAATGTCCCATTCATGAGCTCCCCAATAATATTATTATCAATAACTTTTATGCAAGAATCCCTCTACATGACAAGGATTTATTGGATGCTTCTTGTGCTGGATCATTCACTCGCATGGAAGAAGAAGCTAAATGGGATCTTCTGGACCGTATTCAAGATAATGCTGAAGCATGGGAGAATGACAAAGGTAGAAAGTCAGGTATAAATTATGATTATGAATGCATTGAATCTTTTATGGAAACTGGTGACTTTCAAAATATTAAAAATGCTTATGGTCTAGACTCTCAAGCTATTGCTTCTTATTTTAAGGCTTTTGCTTCCTATATTGAAGTGCCTAAAAAGAAGTGGAATAAGTATCGTGAACCTTATAAAGATGTTGCTAAGAGTGTTCCTGCAAGAAATACTGAAGTTTATACTGCTAATCATGTCTTACCTGAACCTTACATTGAGAAAATGCCTTTCCCAGTTAAGATAAAGGAACATTCTATGATAGCTAGTATGGTTAGTGAAAGTACTAATGAAGCTATTGAACCTGATAAACAAATGGTTGATGAACCTATTATAGCAAATGTAGAAGACTTTGTTACTAAATATGAGGAAGAGGGACACACTATCCTTTGTAAGGATACCTCTAATATTGTTTCACAAAGCAGTGTTATGAGAGCTAGTATTCATGTGTTTTCTATTAGAATAAGTGATCATTGTTACAATAGTCCTTGTGATAGTTATATTGTTAAGTTTATGCATGATACTGAAAGTTAATTTGAGAGAGGGAAAAGTGTTCTTATGCATCTCAATAATATCAAGTTTCCTCGTTTTATGCTGAAAGTTTTTATGTTGCACTTCTTTTGCCTTCTTATGCTAGTAGCCTCTGGTTTCAACAACTTGTTTGTTTACAAAATTCCCTTGCATAGGAAGTGGGTTAGACTTAAATATCTGTATTTTTGCTTCTTAATGCTCTCTTTCACCCCAATTCATATTCCTATGTGAGCATCTTCAAAATTATCATGCCCATCTTAATGGCTATAAAGAAAGAGCTTTCTGGGAGACAATCCAATTTGTTTTTGCTTTCAGTTTGTTTTTGTTTCTTTGAGTCTTGGAAGTTATTACTTCGGTAATAACCTCTCCTTATCCTTTTTGTTTGATTTTTGTGTCAAGATCAACCTCTAATGAGAGAGAAGTAAGATTTGGGAAGTTACTGTCCTGAAATAGATTTTTGTGCTTCACCGTAAACATTCGTGAGAGATCTCTGTCTTTTGGATTGAGCTGTAAGTTTTTTTGATTATGCCCCAGGTTGTTATTTAACTTTTGTTAGTTTTGCACTTTTTGATTTGAGCAACAGAAGATTTTCGAAAAAATTGATCTTTATCTGCTGGTCTATTTTGACAGATTTTGCCACTCTTGCATTTGCTTCTTTATTCGATTTCCTTTTTGAATTCTTTTTGGGTTTTCAGAAGGAGTTGCTACAGTAGCTTATGTTTTGATGGTCTTCAGTTGAAGTTGGACTCAAAAGGTTTTACCTCTTCACTTATACTAATGTTGCTAATGAGAACTGTGTGAAGTTTTGTGTGAAAGAAATTTCTAGGTAGTGGAGATACGGGTGTAATAAGGAAGTGAAAGGTTTCATGACTCATAATAAGTGTATGAAGATGAAGACATTGATGTTATTCAAGGGGTGACTCTGGAAGAATCTATTAGATACCAAATTCAGAGACCTGCAGAATCCATTTTCAAATAGGTAACAGTTCTGGTAAGAAAAGTTCCACAAAAATACTATCCAACTATATTTTTGCAGTTTCTAGCCAATAAGGAAAGTTACGAAGCGAAAGAGGGACGGAAACGGAGCCAGGGTGGCTCACACCACCCTGTGGCGTGGGCCCACCCCTGGCCGCGCCACCAGGTGGTGTGGCCACCCCGGACTCCGTCTCCGACCCGTTTTCTCCCAGTACCTTCCTTTTGTTATGAAACTTCGTAATATATAATCCCCCGGATCCCCCGAGGTTCGTATATTGTGTTTTCGTCGTATTTTTGTTTCGATCTATTTCTGCGAGGAACTATCTTTGAAGCTTAGAAGCACAATGGTGTCCGCCAAGGATAAAGGGAAGGAGACTATGGAGGAAGATCTCCAAGACCCCAAGCAGGGGCTGGTACCTTTAGTCACTTGCCCTGCATCAACGGAATCCTAACGAGTCACTAGGGAGTTCTGCGATAAGTACCGAGACTTGAGGAGGAAGGTGGACATGCTTCAATGGTAGAATAATAGGCTTCGCAAGATGTTGGAAGATTTCCTCACGTCAACTAAGAAAATATTACCACCACCACTGAAGGAGTAATTCATCATCAGGTTTGGCATCCCCTTGGTTTGTTCCAAGCTTGGGGGAGTGTCGCGGTATCACATCACTATCTTCTATCTTTTTACCTTTTTAGTAGAGTCATATCATGAATAGAGAAGTTATCGTGTAGGATGGTTTGCATTATGGAAGTGTCCCCTCTCTCGTTAGATATGTATCCCTTGGTGTGAGTTGCCGTTATGGATTATTAATGAGAAGTTCTATCATTTACTATTTTGCATAGCTTATATTAGTTTTCAATTCATGGTTATATGACTGATCTTGTTGTTAGTATTGGTATCACTTTGGGATCATTGAGTTAATTTAGTTGGTTTTGGCAAACCTGACTCGGTCAGTAGCAACACTATTTTTGAGAGTTGAATGAAAAAGATCATCCCCGTCTCTAGGATTTGGAGGCCCCGGTGCGACTTAAAAAATTAAGATCCCAAATTTTGTTCAACCTCGATAACTGGTAAAATTAAAATCATAGGTTTACTAATTATATAACTTTAGAATGTGCTATTTCATACAATGTTCAAAAATATATCAAGATTTATTCTAAAATAGTAAACATAGCACTAAGGTAGTAAACAAATCTTATGTTCTACCAAAAAGCATCATCCGTCTAGTATTTTTTTAAATAAAATCTTCAATCATGTCTTTATAATTAATCTTCTCCAAATATCATTCTCAAGTGAAAGCGAGATCTTGGGAACATACCAGCTGAGTGGTGTCAATCAACTGAATCAATCAATTAATCTACTGTTATTCTCCACTGCTCCAAGTTTAACTCGACAAGTTGCCAAGTTCAATATGCAATATGCCAATTGTCAATGTCCAACCGTGATTGATCTAGACTGCCGTTGATTTCTGAAATAGATCAACAAGGAGGAGAATTAGATGAAGCCACAACCAGAACGGGAATTACTGCAGCGGTAGGGCACGCGGGCCGACCGGCCGGCCAGGCGCAAGCAAGGGACTCCTTGAAGGGAGAAGCAGAGATTTAGCTGGGCAGGCGTCGCGCGAGTTAAGGCGGCTGCTCAGCTTTGATCGTAAAAACTGGGGCTACAACACCGTTCGCGAGACTGCCGATCAGGAGCCCCACGGAAATTCAAGAACCGTCAACAATATTTGGGTTGGGCCTCACGACTGACGACTCACAACCAAGGAAAATAGAAAAATACTTACGGGAAGCATACGGCTAACTACTGGGCTCCTGCAAATCGGGGGCCCAGTTCGGCCGATCAGCTCGGACGCCCTTATCGACGGGGCTGAAAAAGATAAAAGTACTCTAAAGAAATATAATTTCATCATCTTTCTTTCTTGATTTGCTCATAAGTTTAGTATTCTCTAGTTAAGATCTTTTGTGCTTCTAAGGAAGATTGCATGTTTGTCTTTATCACTTGTATGTTTGTTTGTTTCCTTCAACTCTTATACTTGCTATCCAGCCTTGCTAGCCAAAAACCTGTACTGAGAGGGAATTCTTCTCGTGCATCCAATCCTTAAAACCAAAAACCATGCCATTTGTGTCCACCATACCTACCTATTAGCATTATTACTATTCCAAGTAAATTCTTGTTTTATCTACCTCCCAAATTAAACTTGTTATGTGAAAATTAGTGATTAAACCTCTCACGAACTTGATGACACACTTTACTTTCTTGCACTTAATAAACTTGAACCATTGTGCCCATCTATGTTACGTATATGCTTGCACTTTGTAAGTTGTGAATTAGCAGAACCATGCTGTCATGGGGAACGCTTTCAACATTGCACGGGTACTTTGTACCTAGTTGATATCATGTTCTTTTGTCTATGGATGTCGTCAGTGTGAAATGAAAGGGGAGCTTGTAAGTCCATGGAGTTACGCATGTGTGTTAGAGAAACGCCTAGGCCGCTGGTCTAATCCATGCTAACATGGTGGAAACCTGCAACGTAACCATAACGAGTATCTATGAAGCATTATTCTTATAAAAAAAGTCTGATGTTGAGAAAAAGAGAAAAAGAAAAAAAGAGATATTATGAAAAGAGGAAAGAGAGAAAAAAGCACCATATTCCCATGGTAAATAAGAAGATTGCTGAGTTACTTGCTGTCTGCTTGCCTTGTCATTTTGATATGGGGATTCTTCCATATCATCGGGCAAGGGTACCCCGTTGGCGGTTCTCTATGATAAACTTGAGTAGCATGAGGAGCGGCCCTCGTATTCAAGGGACATGAGATTCTCAATTTACAACTTGTCAATGCATATCCTCATATTTGATCACTTTAACCTTAATCACCTAAAGATGCCTATGATAGGGGCAATGAGAGCTAAAAGGTAGTAAGTATCATAATTTTTGGGAGATCTTTATGAGACTTGCAATCCCTGCTTCCCCCTGCGAAGGGCCTTTCTTTTACTTTTTAGTTGAGTCAGTAAACCTATTCCCTTCTATCTCAGCAAGTATTTTGAGTTGTTGTGTTTCATTCATTCATATGATGATTTATTCAATCATGTCTCTTATGTTCCTTGTTTTGCACATTGCTCTTATCTTGGTGTCTACTACTTTGAAAGCTATCATTGAAAACCAGTTTTTGTGAACTCCAGCAAATTATCAACTATTCTTCGACCAAGAGCTAAGTTTGCCATTACCAATTATGATTCACTTTATGTATCTTTATTGTGTCTCCTTTACTTATTGCAAGTTAAGTTATATAATAGTGAGTTGTCTTCTATTATGATCTATGTATTGATGAATGTGATGCTTCTTGTTCGTATTCTTTTATCGACTCTTCACTCCATAAACCTGAGATCATGTTTATTGAGCTCAGTTTTGCTTGGGAACAAGCGAAGTTTAAGCTTGGGGGGAGTTGATACGTCCATTTTGAATCACTATTCTATATCATAATTCACTGTTATTCATTGATATATTTCGTATTGAGAGGTGATACTTATGTTATTTCATCTGTTTTTGCATGGTTGATAACTTTTGGAGCATGAACCGCTGCAGTCAGGATTCTAATGAAAAAGGTGTTGTTTGGAGGCAAAATTCGTGAAGATCAGAAAATCCAGGAAAATATATGGAAAATCCTATTTTCCAGAAGACGAAGGCTGCCAGAAGAGGGAGTGGAGATGGGCCACAGGGGGCCCACACCACCCCCTGGCGCGGGCCACCCTAGGCCGCGCCACCAGGTGGTGTGGCCGCCCTGGCCCACCTATGGCTCTCCCCTCTGGCGTATATATTCCTCCTGAAACCCTAAGACTTGGGGGACGACCACAAAAAAATTCCGCCGCCTCTGCAGGGCGGAAAACACCGAGAGAGAAAGATCTCTCCGGCAGACAGATTTCTGCCGGGGGAATTCCTTCCTGGAGAGGGGAGATCGTCGCCATCAACACCACCATCAAGCTGGACTTCATCGGGATCATCATCATCACCACCACCACCATCATCACCATCATCACCATCTCCATATTTCTGTAACAATTGGGTTGAATCTTGCATAGTTCTTAGGGGAAACTTTCCCGGTGTTGATTACTCTTTACAGTTGATGCTATTGAGTGAACCATTGAATTATTGTTTATGTTCAGATTGTTATACATCATTATTCCATCTCTGATAATGATCCATATGATGTCTTGTGAGTAGTTCGTTTTGTTCTTGAGGACATGGGAGAAGTCATGTTGTTAGTAGTGGAGTTGAGTTGAGAAAGATTCAATAGTTTGATATTTAAGTTGTGGTGTACTTCTTCTAGTGGTGTCATGTGAACGTCGACTACATGACACTTCACCTATACGGGCCTAGGGGAATGAATTGTGTATTTGGCTACTAATCGTAGGGGTTGCCAGAGTGACAGAAACCTAAACCCCCGTTAGGAAACCATTACACAAGGGACGTAAGGGTCTTAGAGTTTAAAGCTATGGTTAGGTTTCTACCTTAATTACTTTCTTGTACTTACGTATGTTTGCAAGGGGTATAATCACAAGTATGTATTAGTCCTAGGAAGGTCGGTACATTAACACAGGTTCACCCACACAACACTTAGCAAGCTAAAGAAGATTAATCAACTATATGAAGCGAAAGCACTTGGCAGTCTTCCCATGTGTCCTCGAGAACGTTTGGTCATCTTAAGTAATACAACCGGCTTGTCCTTTGCTGCATAAAGGATTGGGCCACTTGCTGCATTTATTCTTATTGTATTTTGTTTACTCGTACTTTATTTACTCGCTTTATCAAAACCCCCTTAAAATCCGTTTGCTAAGTATTTGCAGAGAATTCTTGATCCATACCACTAGCCAGCACCTTCTGCTCCTCGTTGGGTTTGACACTCTTACTTATCGAAAATACTGCGATACACCCCCTATACTTGTGGGTCATCAGTGGGCATGTTGTCAACCTGTTGGGAATATGCCCTAGAGGCAAGCATGTATGATGTTATTCCCAATGTATTTATAAAGTTATTGTCCATGTATGAACTACTGATATGTATCATTGGATATGTGATTCGATTGTGGAACTATATATTCATGTTGTTCATACTAGTTGTCCTTGGTCGTTGACGTTGTGCTGGACACACAACTTATTCTAATGTGAAAGTCGGTTGGTGACTCGGTTCCCCTTGTCATGGGCATGAGGATGCCATTCCAACTTACACGGACTCGGCTAAAGAGTTTAGCGAGTTGGACTGACCCACATTTGAGATGCAACAAGCATATTGTCATTTGTAGTCTCAAGCAATGGAATCCTTCGACCTGAGGTGATCACATGATCCGAGTTGTGGATCGCCAGCTTAGGTTCTATCAAACTTTATTCCGTAAATGGGCAGTTATAAAGGTAGAGTTCAGGCTAGTTGCGAAGCAAGCTACGTGATGTGGATTACCAAGATGAGATTTTGCCCCTCCAACTAGAGAGATATTCTCTGGGCCCTCTCGGAATATATGATTCAGGAAGCATGGCCATGCGCGACTCGATTAAGTGTTAACCGAGGCGATCGACTAAGAGTTAGTCGAATGAATCACTTATCTCGGATAAAGAAAGAGAGTCGAACTATTTACGGGATGACGATTATTCGCGTATAGTTCGACAAGGCATATCTTGAGGCAAAAGGGACTTGGATGAAAGTCACATTGAGAAAGGTTTGTCTTCTGACTTTATGACGCTTGGGAGCTAATATGTCTTGCTAGAGGCCGCTACCAGCTATTGACTCGGAGTGGTGACTCGTGTCGTGTCTAGGTATACGTGAACCTACAGGGTCACACACTTAAGGGAAAGGAGCCCATGTGGATTCGATCCATGTGGAGATTGGGATACGGCCTAGATGGGCCTCAAGCGTTGATCCCAACTAGGAGTGTGATGACCCACAAGAATAGGGGTGTATCACAGTATTTTCGAGGGAAGTAAAACCCAATTTATTGATTCGACACAAGGGGAGCCAATCTTGCTGCACCTGGAAACAATCTTGCTCACAGCTGTTTATCAGTAGCAACAGTTTTGTAGTAGCAATACCAAAGTAATAGAAGTAGTGAAGTAAAGACATTAGTAACAATTGCAGTAAACAGTAGGATTAAAGCGCGATAGGCATAGGGATGGATGGACGGGTGTTGCATGGACAAGACAATTCATATGGCAATCAAAACATAGGGAATTTGCAGATAAATAAGATAAAGCATCTAAGTACTAAATAATCATAGGCATGTGTTCCATATATAGTCATACGTGCTCGCAATGAGAACTTGCACAACATCTTTTGTCCTGCCAGCCCGTTTGCAGCAGGGCCTCAAGGGAACTGCTGGCAACTAAGGTGCTCCTTTTAATAGAGCACCGGAGCAAAGCATTAACACTTCATGAACACATGTGATCCTCACATCAAAGCCATCCCCTCCGGTTATCCCAATTGCTGTCACTTCGGGGCCTTTGGTTCCGGACAACAATATGTGTATACAACTTGCAGGTAAGACCATAAACAATACTATCATAATGAATCAATAATATGTTCAGATCTGAAATCATGGCACTCGGGCCCTAGTTACAAGCATTAAGCATAACAAGTTGCAACAAAGTCAAAAAGCACTAATAATAGATACTAGGCACCATGCCCTAACAATCTCATGCCATTACATGAACGATCTCATCCAATCCCTACTATCCCCATAGCCTACAGTAGGGGATTACTCACTCATAGATGAGGTAAACATGGATGGTCGATGGAGAAGCGATGGTGACGATGATGGCGATGATCTCCTCCAATTCCCCATCCTGGCAGAGTGCCAGAACGGAGTTTCTGGTTCCGAATCGTGGAATCTGGTGGTGGTGGCACAGTGGAACTGTTTCTGGAAAACCGTCGAAACCCCCTTGGTTTTTAGGTCAAGAGGCAACTTATAGGCGAAGAGGGAGGCCGAGGGGGTGACCAAGGAGGCCACACCACCCCCAGGCGCGGCCTGGCCTGGCCCGCGCGGCCAGGTGGTGTGGGCCCCTCGTGGCCCTCCTCTGTCTCATCTTCTAGCTCCGTGAGTCTTCTGGTGAAATAGGATTTTTGGTATATTTTCCGGGATTTTTCCTGATAGTTGATTTTCTGCACAAAAACTAGACACCAAGGTAATTCTGCTGAAAACATCGTCAGTCCGTGTTAGTTGCATCCAAATCACACAAGTTTAGAGGAAAAACAATAGCAAAAGTGTTTGGGAAAGTAGATACGTTTTGGACGTATCAACTTCCCCCAAGCTTAGCTTATTGCTTGTCCTCAAGCAATTCAGTTGAAAATTGAGTGCGATAAAAGAAACTTTCACGAACACATTTGCTTCATAAGATGTATATATTCTCAGCATATGATCAACTACTAGGCAATTCATAATAAAGAGTATGCAACTAAGTTTACTTAATATTCATTACAAGCTATGAAGAGATTCCAACTCAAAAATAATAAGTAGCATGAAACATAAACATAAGCAACATTGCAATGCTCATAAAAAGGTATGATAGAGTGCTATGTCGCTTGCCTTTGATTGTAGAGCAAACATAAATGCCAAGGCACCTCTGAAGTTAAAGTGAAGACTAGAAGTAAAGATGTCAAAGATACAAGCATCAAAATCATAACACAATTAATCAAGTTTTGAGACAAGCACATTACACTAAGAATGACAATTATGCTCTCAAGAAAGTGCTCAAAGAATGTGTGGAGATTCAACAAGGGAATGAAAAGGTTTTGAAAAGTTTGAAAGGCTTCCAAATGCTGAAAGTATGGTACTCATTAGCTTTGAGCTCTCATTGCCCCTGTCATAAGCATATTTAAATGGTTAGGGTGAAAGTGAGGTCCAATCTGAGTTATATGCTTGACATACTATAAACTAGAAATCTCATGTCCCTTGAGTACGAGGACCGCTCCTCATGCTACTCAACTTTAGTTACCGTTAAGTTCTTGTCATAGTAAATACATGCGTATCATAGAGAACCGCCAACAGGGTACCCCTTGCCCGATGATACAGAAGAATCCCCATATCAAAATGACAATGCAAGCAGACAACGAGCATCTCAACAATCTTCTTATTTACCATGGGAAAATGGTGCTTTTTTCTCTCTTTCCTCTTTTCTCGTATCTCTTTTTTCTTTTTCTCAATAGATATCTCTCTTTTTTTATAAGAAGAATGCTTCATAGATACTCATTATGGTTATGCTGCAGGTTTCCACCATGACGGCATGGATTAGACCGGTGGCCCATGCATTTCTCTAACACACATACATAACTCCATGGACTTACAAGCTCCCCTTTTATTTCACACCGACGACATCCGCAAACAAAAGAGCATGATATCAACTAGGTATATATTTACAGGTGTTGAAAGTGTTCCCCGTGATAGCACGGTTCTGCTAATCCCCAACCTATAATTTGTAAGCATATAACTTTCATGGACAGTCACAATGGTTCAGGTTTATTAAATGCAAGAAATAAAGTGTGCCATCAAGTTTGTGAGAGCTTTACTAACTAACTTTCTCATAACAAGCAAACATTTTATTTGGAAGAAAACTAGGCATATTGAATATGCACGGAATAGCAAATGATGCTAATAGGTAGGTATGGTGGACACTTTTGGCAAATTTGGTTTTAGGGAATTGGAAACACGAGTAGAGCTCATACTCAGTGCAACTGAAGGCTAGCAATAGTAAGGGAGTGACAAACGAGAGAGAAATAACTTGTCATAATCATGCTTGCAACAAAACATGACTAATCATGGCATGAAAGTGATTCAAGACCCCTGAGGCAAAATAATTCATCGAGGCTTAACTGATTATTGTTTTAGTCATATGCATGCATGAGCATGTGCAAGTCAATTCAAGTGAAACATTTAGAGGAGGATACCACAGTGTCATACCAAGTTATGAATAGAACAATGTAAGCAAACATTCATATGACAGGCTATAAACTATTAACAAGCTGGAGCTAATCATAAGAAAGCAAGAACTACTAAGCATCCATAAATAACATAAACCCTACATGAACAGACTAAGCATGCCCACAATGATGAGTATATGTACAAAAATGAAAACAAATAGAGTTCGTTACCAGCCTCTTACCACACCTCAAGTTGTCATTAATCCTCATTAGTGCCCTTTACTTGTGTGGCTTGAATAATAACATGAAACCAAATTCCACTAAGGACTGCTGAACCCTGCAACAAACTTCACAAAACCAAAGAAGAAGAACAAATATTTTTGGGTTTTTGATTTTTAAAGGCAAGAACCAAAAAGGAAGAACAAGTAAAGCAAAATCTTTTTGGGTTTTTTCGAATAGTTTAAACAAACCAAAAAGGATGAAGCAAACCAAGGCAAAAAGAAAAGGAAGCAAACAAAGAGAAACAACGGAAATATTTTTGGTCTTTTTGTGTTTTAGAAAGCAAAAGTAAAGAAAGAACGAAAACTAAAAAGAGAATGAAGCATGGATATACAGAGTATCGACTATACATGATATGTAGATGAGTGTGATGTCGGTATACCTCCCCCCAAGCTTAGGCTTTTGGCCTAAGTGGGTATCAACCCCAATGCGGGTAAGGGTTCCAAGAAGGCGGGTCATTGTAAGAATGATCGTGGTTAGGCCCTTGGAAAGAAGAAGAAGCTCCCCAATCATAGGTAGGCTACTGATATGAAGACTCCCCTAATACATTGCAAATGTATCTATAATTTTTGATGTTCCATGCTTGGTTTTATCCACTTTCTTGTGTTTTGTCCACACTTTGGAGTACTTTTCATATGATTTCTTGGACTAACCTATTAACAAGAGCCACAGTGCTAGCTGCCTGTTTTCTGTTGTTTTTGGTGACAGGAAAGTCAGAAAATGAATATTCTCGGAATTGGATGGGACAAAAGCCAAAGTGCCTATTTTTCCGAAAGTCATCAAGTGCCAGAATACGAGACGGAGAGGGGCCAGAGGGCGGCCACACCACCTGGCCGCGGGGCCAGGCCTGGCCCGCGCCAGGGGGTGGTGTGGCCAGCTAGGCACCCCCTCGGCCTCTCCTTCCGCCTATAAGATGCCCTCGGGACAAAAACCCTAAGTGCCCGATCAAAATATCCACGAAAGAGTCTGTAGCAGCCGTCATCTCCATCCCTAGATCGGGAGGGATCTGAAGCTCTTCCCGGCACCCTGCCGGAGAGGGGAATTCACCCTGGAGGCCTTCTTCATCACCATGCAAGCCTCCGATGTGATGCGTGAGTAGTTCATCCTTGGACTACGGATCCATGTAGTAGCTAGATGGCTGGTTCTCCTCCTTTGTGCTTTCATGTCTAGATCTTGTGAGCTTTGTTCATGATCAAGATCATCTATTTGTAATTCTGCATGTTGTGTTTGCGGGGATCCGATGTTTATTGATATGCTATGTCAGATTGATTATTGATTCTATCATGTCTTTGTTATTTGTGATCTTGCATGCTTTCCGTTGTTAGTAGATATCTTGGCCAAGTAGATGCTAGCAACTCCAAGACTTAGTATTTATGCTCGATAGTGGGTTCATGCCTCTGGTAATCTGGGGAAGTGACAGAAATCTCTAAGGTACTAGATGTGTTGTTGCTACTAGGGAGAAAACAACAATCCTTTGTTCATAGAACAATCGTATTGTTTACTTTACACGTAGTTCATAAAGCAATAATCTGTTGCTTGCAACTTAATACTGGAGGGGGTTCGGATTATAACCTGAAGGTGGATTATTAGTCATAGATGTAGTTGGATGGCGGTCTATGTATAATGTTGTAATGCCCAATCAAGTTCCAAAGGAGTCAAGATGATTAGTATATGCATGTATTGCTTTCTCGATGTTTGTCAATTGCCCCGCTGTAATTTGTTCACCCAGCATGTTATCTATCTTAAGGAGAGCCACCTCTAGTGAACTATGGATCCCGGTCCTTTTCTTTTACATACAATCTATAAACTGTTTACTGCTTTGTGTTTACTTTCTGCAAACTATTACTTCTTTCCATTCGATACGTTTAATCCTTTGTTTTCCGCAAAACACGGTGAGATTGACAACCTCATCGCAAGTTGGGGACAAAGTTCCGTGGTTGTGTTGTGCAGGTCTCCACGTTGCTACTAGCACCGGTAGTGCGCCCTGCCAAGGCTCAGCTAGCAACACCTTTGGGGTATTTCCTTGCTCCTACTGGTTCGATTAAACCTTGGTTTCATAACTGAGGGAAACTTGCTGCTGTGCTCATCATACCTTCCTCTTGGGGTTCCCAACGAGCTCTACATCAACACCGCACCAACACTTTTCTGGCGGCGTACACTGAGCCATCATCCCCCTCATTCGAGGGCTGGACCGAATCATCTGTAACCTCTCTTCCAGTATCTTGCTCCTGTTGGGAGACTAGAACTCCCCCACGTATGCATCGAGTTCTTCCTCGGTGAGTGACCATCCTACCCTGGTATCAAGGTTAAACAAAATAGGTGCAGGCAAAAGAACAACTCGCTCGTACTTATTCCTTCTCCAACCAGCCTTGAGAAAGGTTATTTCATAAGACAAATCACTCAAATTAGCCCAAGAAGAAACAAACTTATGTTGTATCATGGAATTAAGGTCAAGCCTCTCTATGGGAAACTGTAGGTCTAGATGATGAGGCACTACACCATGCAAAGCTAACAAACGAGAGGCAATGAGGCCTCCACGAATTCCACCTTTCTCGCGGTTAGCAGCAAGACGGAAAGCTGTCTAGGCGCCCAAATTATAAGTCTTAACTCGTTTTAAAATAACCGAGATGAATGCTAGATCATACGAGGATAACTTATTAGCAGTTTTCCTAGCGAGAACACACTTGGCAATAAAGTAAGCAAATTAGCGAATAGACGGGAGATGAATGTTACGGATTTTCCCACTCTCCTTTGAGAAGCTGCTCCCTTGACAAATCTCCGCATACAAGTCCATGAGTGGTGCAGGTCGCTCTTTAATCCTTCCACACGATCCCCACTGAGGTACCTTAATAGCTACACAAAAGTCATCAAGAGAAATGTCGACAACTATATTGTAAATTTTGTAGTGAACCATGTGGTTAGGCAAAGAGCAACTAAATCGAAAGTCCTGCACTACAGACATAGTTAGTTTCACAAATTGACAAGGTTCATCTTCCACAAAATGCTCCAATCCTGCATTAGCAACTAAAGTATGGAAGTCCTGAGAAATTCCTGCAGCCCTCATGAATTCGAGGCATGGATAAATGGAAGAAAAAACTTCCTCCTCTAGGTGAACCTTCATAACCTTAGGCACCCTCAGTTCATGTTGGTTGAGTTGGTGTTCATTCATCTTCTATTCTGAAATTTAAACATCCATTATACAAGTGATTGCAAAGTGAATACATAATGAAGGGAACTACTCATGGGGACTTGTAAGAGGCCTAAACATGCATCAAAACAATATCTCTAAGCATTGAACAAGCTTACAAGCTCTCATAATCTGTCACCTATAGTAGCAAAATACTCAAGATATAAACCACTAAACACAAATCTACTTGGACAAGCGGAGGAGTCACATACCGGAGAACAAATGCTCCAAATTTCAGCAGCAAAGATGGGCTGAGCAAGGAGATCGAAAAATCGTGGACAAGAACAAGAAGAATGCGATTTCGAGCAAAAAGCTGATGTTTTCTCGGGAGAGAGAAGGCAGTGGGAAGTGAGAGAGTGAGTGGAGGGCCAGGGGTGGCCCACACCATGGCCAAGCGCCCCTAGACTGGTCGTGCCACCAGGTAGTGTGCCTGCCTGGTGGCCCCCCTGGTACTCTCCAGGCACTTCTCTGCCCCTTTTTTCTCGTAAAAATGTAATATGAATTTTTTGGAATTTTTCGAGACACTTTATTTTTGAGCAATTTTCAGGTATAGATGAATGATTTTCTGACAAAAAGATTTTTTCGGAAAGATGCAAAAGCAAAACAAAGCTAAAACTTCAGAAGTTCTAAGACACTCTAATATGCAAGCAACTAACAACAGAAAAGTAAACTAAACGAAAGCAAAAACTAAAATGGATAAAATAAAAGTAAGCAAAGATAATCATGGTGAAAAGATTGTTTTGTTCATTAAAATCCCTTTGTTAACAAGGTTGATCATGTCTTGTTACCAAAACAATTTTATATGAAACAAAACTTTGTATTCCACTAATGATTATGTTACCTCAACCTTGATAGCAATGGTCCCAATCATAATAGTTTCATATTTTTTCTTGGTAAGGGACAATATATTTCTCCAACTTGAATGCCCTCAACATATTCAATTGAATTCAAACCATAAGTCCTATCAATCTTCTTGGGGAAATAGACAGTATGCTCCCTGTCATTAACATTAAAAGTCACATGTCCTTGATTACAATTAATAACAGCTCCTACAGTATTAAGAAAAGGTCTCCCAAGAATAATAGACATATTATCATCTTTAGGCATTTCAAGCACAACAAAATCAGTTAATATCAAGCAATTATGAGCCACTTGAACAGGTACATCCTCACATATACCAATAGGAATAGTAGTAGATTTATCAGCCGTTTGCAAAGATATATCAATTGGTATTAATTTTTCCAGTTGAAGTCTCTTATAGAGAGAAAAAGGCATAACACTAACTCCTGCTCCCAAATCACACAAAGTAGTTCTAACATAACTATTTTTAATAGAGCAAGGAATAGTTGGAATTCCTGGGTCTCCAAGTTTCTTAGGAACCTTACCATTAAAGGAATAATTAGCAAGCAAAGTAGAAATTTCTTCATTAGGGATCTTCCTTTTATTCAAAACAATATCCTTCATATACTTTGAATAATGAGGCAATTTAATAGCATCAGTCAAAGGAATTTGCAAGAATAAAGGTTTCATCCACTCATAAAACTTGTTATAGTGTTCATCTTCCTTTGACTTGTGTTTCTTACCAGGGAAAGACATAGGTTTTTGGACCCAAGGCTCTCTTTCACTATAATGTTTCTTAGCAACAAAATATTCTTTAGTGTATTTAGTATTCTTAGTGTGCCTTTCAGGTTCTTCTTCAGCTTTTTCTTTATCAGGAGCATCATTTTCTTCATTACCACTTTCAGTTTTACCATTAGAGACAGATATATTATTAGGATCTTTAGCAGGTTCAGAAGGTTCCACAATAGTTTTATGTTTCTTCTTTCTTTTCTTAGGAGTAGTACCACTATTTTCAGCTTGTTGAGAATCCTGCTCAATTCTTTTAGGATGCCCCTCAGGATATAGAGGATCCTAGGTAGCAGCACCACTTCTAGTTCTAATTTTATAAGCATGTTTTTATTTAGCAGCATTAACTAGCAAGTCTTTTTGTACTTTAATAAGCTGATCAATTTGAGTTTGAACCATTTGAAAATGTTTAACAAGCATTTTAACATCATTAGAGGTTCTTTCCATAATATCCTTTAACTCAACAATAGCTCTAGTGTTTTCCATCAAATGATTTTGCACTCTTTTATTAAAATTATCTTGCTTAACAATAAAAACATCAAATTCTTCTAAGCATTGATCAGGAGGTTTAGAGTAAGGAATATCACCTTCATCAAAATGTTGGAGAGAGTGTACCTCAATAGTGGATGAGTAGGAGATTGGCTTACATAATTATTCTATAGGAGGTAAATTCTTCACATCTTCAGCTTTAATTCCCTTCTCCTTAAGACATTTCTTAGCTTCCTTCATCACTTCATCATTTAGTTTAATAACTCCCCTCTTCTTTGATGTTGGTATAGGCGCAAGGATAGTTGGTTCAGGTATAGTTGTCTTAGGTATAGCTGGTTCAGGAGGAGTCCAATCTTCATAATTCTTGCTTATTTTAGCCATTAATTCCTCAGCTTCCTTGGGAGTCCTATTCCTAAAAACATAATCAGCACAACTATCCAGGTATGTCCTAGATTCTTCAGTTAGTCCATTATAAAATATATCAAGAAGCTCATTCTTAGGTAATGGACATCCATCCTGTGCATGAATCAAAGCACAAAACCTTGCCCATGATTCAGGCAATATCTCTTTTTCTCCCTGTTTAAAATCAAAAAGTTCCTGCAAAATAGCATGTCTAGCACTAGGTGGAAAATATTTCTGAAGAAAGGTACTAATCAAGCAATCATGGCAATCAATAGATCCAGGAGGTAAATTATTAAACCAAGTTTTAGCTTCTCCTTTCAACGAAAAAGGGAAAAATTTAGCTACAAAGTAAGTGCGCATCTTAATATCATCATAAAACAGGCCACTCATGGTAGAAAGCTCAGTCATATGTGCTACCGCACTTTCATTCTTAGTCCCACAAAAAGGTTCTTTCTCAACAATAGTTATGTAAGATAAATCAAGAGAGAAATCATAATCCTTATCTTTAATGTTTATGGGACATGCAGCAAACTTAGCATTATGAGACAATTTGGGTTTTATAGTACGCCTCTCAAGGAGACTCTTAATAGCAGTCCTATCATGGGTGTTTTGACATTCTTTAATAAATTCATCGGTCATCTCTATATAACCGTCCTCAATATCATAGCTCTCTCTAGACTCAGGTGAACTGACAGGTGTAGTAGTGTCTTCATTAGGAGTTTCAGTATTTCAAGCTATAGTTCTAGCAATCGTAGCATCTAGGAAAGGACCTAATGAACCAATCTTATCAAGCATAGTAGAAGCAGCATCATAAGTATCAGAAGTTTCAGATTCAGAAGTAGTAGAAGTATGTGTTTGTGGTGGTGTAAGGAGCTTACTCATAACAGATGGTAAATCAAGAGCAACAGAGGTGTTCAGAACCGTACCTCTCTTGTAGTGGATGGTAAAATAGGAACTTTTCCATCACGAGACTTACCCATGATGAATGGATGGCAGCGAACAATAGTGATTCCAAGTGAACTTGATAAATAAAGCTATGCTCCCCGGCAACGGTGCCAGAAAATAGTCTTGATGACCCACAAGTATAGGGGGTGTATCACAGTATTTTCGAGGGAAGTGAAACCCAATTTATTGATTCGACACAAGGGGAGTCAAAAAAATTTATAAGCCTTAACAACTGAGTTGTCAATTCAGCTACACCTGGAAACAATCTTGCTCACAGCAGTTTATTAGTAGCAACAGTTTTGTAGTAGCAATAGCAAAGTAATAGCAGTAGTAAAGTAAAGACAGTAGTAACCAGTGCAGTAAACAGTAGGATTAAAGCGCGGTAGGCATAGGGATGGATGGACGGGCATTGCATGGACAAGACAATTCATATGGCAATCAAAACATAGGGCATTTGCAGATAAATAAGATAAAGCATCCAAGTACTAAATAATCATAGGCATGTGTTCCATATATAGTCATACGTGCTCGCAATGAGAACTTGCACAACATCTTTTGTCCTGCCAGCCCATTTGCAGCGGGGCCTCAAGGGAACTACTAGCAATTAAGGTGCTCCTTTTAATAGAGCACCAGAGCAAAGCATTAACACTTCATAAACACATGTGATCCTCACATCAAAGCCATCCCCTCCGATTATCCCGATTGCTGTCACTTCAGGGCCTTTGGTTCCGGACAACAATATGTGTATACAACTTGCAGGTAAGACCATAAACAATACTATCATAATGAATCAATAACATGTTCAGATCTGAAATCATGGCACTCGGGCCCTAGTGACAAGCATTAAGCATAACAAGTTGCAACAAAGTCAAAAAGCACTAATAATAGATACTAGGCACCATGCCCTAACAATCTGATGCCATTACATGAATGATCTCATCCAATCCCTACCATCCCCATAGCCTACAACAGGGGATTACTCACTCATAGATGAGGGAAACATGGATGGTTGATGGAGAAGCGATGGTGACGATGATGGCGATGATCTCCTCCAATTCCTCGTCTCGGTAGAGTGCCAGAACGGAGTTTCTGGTTCCGAATCGCGGAATCTGATGGTGGCGGCGCAACGGAACTCTTTCTGGAAAAACATCGAAACCCCCTTGGTTTTGAGGTCAAGAGGCAACTTATAGGTGAAGAGGGAGGCCGAGGGGGTGACCGAGGCGGCCACACCACCCCCAGGCGCGACCTGGCCTGGCTCGCGGGGCCAGGTGGTGTGGGCCCCTCGTGGCCCTCCTCCGTCTCGTCTTCTGGCTCGTGAGTCTTCTGGTGAAATAGGATTTTTGGCATATTTTCCGGGATTTCTCCTGATAGTTGATTTTCTGCACAAAAACTAGACACCAAGGTAATTCTGCTGAAAACAGCGTCAGTCCGTGTTAGTTGTATCCAAATCACACAAGTTTAGAGAAAAAACAATAGCAAAAGTGTTCGGGAAAGTAGATACGTTTTGGACGTATCAGAGTGTATATAAGTGGAGTGACAAGGGATAGTCCCTAACCTAGCTGTCACGTTCTCCACTCCTATTTCAGGCTCAACAGGATCTAGCGGTCCTGTGCCTAGAGCTCCTCCGTGTACGTGTGGATACCGGTAGAGGCATTGCACGTGCGGCGCTGGAGACAAGTATGTCATGGAGATCTATATGTGCTGTACGTGGGATCGTTCGGCACGACATCAACTGACGCGCTTCATCAATAATCTGCACATGTGCGTCTAGTGGTAAATCTCGTGGCCTATCACCTGAGCTAGATCTTGGTAGTACCGTGTAGGATAAAAGTTTATGTTTATCTCCACGTGGCCCAACAGTGGTATCAAAGCGTTAGCTTCTGGTTTTAGGTTCAAGATTATGCATATGTGATATACGGTTGACGTTAGAATGGATCTGATTGCTGTTTTGGTGGTCGATCTATGAGATAGATTGATTTTGTACGAAGTTGATTGGACCAACTGTTCTCGAGGAATGGATGATTTGGTTTTCGTGATCATACTGCTAAGGTCGTGGAACAACATACCCCTACTGGTCGGCTTCCTCCATCGGGGTAGACTGTGACACATAATATATGGATGCGGTGATCGAAGATCAAAGAGTTTGGTCGAATCGGAGTACGGATCGGATAGCGGGACCGCCGGCTTCGCCCTATCATAGCGCCTTAGATGTTGTTACGAGTTTCGCAATGCCGGTAGATATCGTATCTATGCATAACTTGTTTTTGCAGGATGATGTTGTGAATGGTATGGCTTATGTGCATGTGATGTGTTTAATCCATACGTGATTTGTGTATCACTGTTTTTGTCAGCCGGTTGGATCCTAGGTGTTGTTATCTTATTGTATAATGACCTGTGTGTCGGATTCTCTATGTAATCTACTTTACTAGCTAGTGTAGCTGTTTGTATAACCCGGATGGCATGCAAGTCGGTGTACAAGTTGGCTACATGGTGTAAGGCGACACGTGACAAGAGTTGACACGAGTTGAATTACAATCTTTGTGGAGATGAAGATTTCCATGAAGAGAGCCATCCATTTCACATTATAATTGCTTTATTTTGTGTTATTGTTATGTCTCTATCTTACCTCTATTAGATAGTTGGTAGAAAGTAATCCCTCAAAGAAGGTCTAGTCGGTTTCCCCGCCAGTGCTGCACCATCACAAGTCGAACATTTTTGGTAGTGGGCTCATAAAATTGAGGTGCTATCAATTTTTTCCGACTAGGTGGGTTCGAGTCGGACTCTTACAGCAGAAGCACTCGGTAATCTAGACGGGTCTATCACAACAGTTGTGGGACTCGGGGAAAAGTAGGACGGGAGTCGGGGCATGTGATGCCACCCGTCCAATAGGAGTCGTATGAGATGCGATTGACAAGGAGTTGTCTACCTAGATCACTTGACGACTAGTGGTGATGCTAAAGCTCACTAGTTGGCTTGCTTATTTAGGATCTTGAATCACTAAGTAACCATCGGAGGGGTGTTGGTTCTAGTGGGAGCATAAGTATTAAAATGTTTGATATGCTTGCTCTTTTATGGATACATGTCTTAAGTGTTTTGCATATTTTTCTGTTGTAGATCAATGGCATCTAGCAGTCTCCCTCGGATTTCCAGTTTTGCTTTGAGAACCATCTTAGAGAAAGATAAGCTGAATGGAACTAATTTCACCAACTGGTATCGTAATCTGAGAATTGTTCTCATGCAAGAAAAGAGGGACCATGTTCTAGATAGCCCACTTCCAGATGAGTCGAATGAGAATGCGACTGTCGTAGCCACCAATGCCTACCATAGGACTTGTGATGAGTCTATAGAAATTAGCTGTCTTATGCTTGCTCACATGGAACCGGACTTGCAACAGCAATTCGAGAATATTGAGGCCTACGATATGATCGAAAGTCTCAAAAGTCTGTTCCAGGCTCAGGCAAAGACTAAGAGGTATCAAGTCTCTCAGGCTTTGTTGAGCTGCAAGCTTAAGGACGGTGATCCGATGAGTCTGCATATGATCAAAATGGTTGGTTACGTCCAGTCTTTTGAAAGGCATGGCTACCCCATTAGCGAAGAGTTCGCTACGAACATAATTCTGAACTCTCTTCCTGGTGCGTATGACCAGTTCATATCAAATTACCACATGCATGGTATGGATAAGTGATACCTTTGATCCGGATTACGGATGTAGTATAACTCTTTTTCCCTAGTAGACCTAGGTTTATCGAATCCTCGGGAAGCAGAAGCGTAGTGAAGTTACTTTAACGGACCTTCGGGAGTTTTAGAATTCCTTTTGTGTTTTTACTGGACCAAGAGTTTGCGTCTTTTTGTCGTTGTCGATGATGGAGAGAGAGGGCCTAGGGTGTTCGGTTTCACCTGTAGCTGTGCAAAACATCTGATGGGAATAAAAGATAAAGATAAAGTATGCATGTAATTGTTAGATCCATAATTGCTATTACCTCCGCAATCGCTTATAGTAATAACCTACTAGTCCCATCCATAGAAGAAAGAGAACTAATGATATGCATAGTGACATCACCATTAATCCCAAGTAAATCCCTCACATACAGCCGTACTACCCCTTCTGTCACTAGGGTTCCCAACCTGCAGATTAGTCATTACTCATACTCCCTATACTGGCTCAATCCTCGGGGTCTTGGGTACCTGACAAGTCCTTAGATTGAGGCAAGATAGGATACAATAATCATCATGTCATACAAACTAATACATGATCCCATCTATGATAAATAACATGCACAAAAGCTACATGGCTAGGCCGAAGCCCTTAGCCCAAGGAGAACTACTCACACATAGAGATGAGATCAAAGATCATAAACATTGTAGTGGAAATCATAATATTGATAGCAAATAGTCTTACAATGTCGCCAATCGAAGATGGGATCTACTATTACAAGTGGTGGAATATGGCTATGGTGGCGGAGAATGGTTTGGAGATTAGATCTAAGTCTATTCCTCCGGCGGCTCTTCGAAGTTATGGATGGAGATCTGGAGGCGGCTGATGGTCGGGGCGAAGGCCCTTTTCTCGTCGCCCGAGGCCTCTTTATATAGGGGTCCCTTCATAAAAGTTGTTCTGTTTGACCTAGCGGTGGTGGCGCCAACTATACGACCGCAACTATACGGCCGAAATTTTATTCCTGTCATATAGTTGGTTGTTAAAGCATCTGCCTCCATTCCACGACTCCTGGTTTCTTCTGGTTGTTGGAAATCTCATATCTTTGACTTTAATGTAGTGATTCCCATCTTCAAACATCATTATCTGCACAAGGAAAAATAGCAAGAAAGGATTGCATACCCCTTTGATCATTAGGCATTAGTGGCAGGGTTTAGAGAGATATTTCATAAAAAATATGAATAATATCTAGTTTAAGACGTGGATGGCTATATTTCAGAGCCATCAACCTCCCCAAGCTTAAACTTGATCGTCCTCGAGCAAGAAAACCAAAATCAAAAAGGAACTCAGCATTTAAACTGAAATAACGAGATGATGATCTTACTCATGATTGGTAGTCTCATGTTTCCTCCACTTCATAAATCTGAAAAACTTCAGCATAGATAGATTAGTGGCAAGCATATCATACGGGTTTTTATGCACCCTTATAGCGCAACAAAATTGTTAACTTGGATGATCCAAAATGAGTAAACTTTATTCCATGTCATGTAATCATCTCATAGGCTTGCCTTTGAACAATAAAGTACATATAAATTGAGAGGGTGATAGTTGTCATGAAAAGCATATACACTAGAGTACCTCAATTATCCCACATCAATAAATCAAGACTTTTCAAGCACTACTTTTCTATTCATTGTCCTTCAAGAATTTCAGTTCTTAAGTAATTGAGAGCATGCAAAAAAAAGTTTATCGGGTTGTGATGGACACTCATGGCATCACTAAAGTTTTTGTTCCTTTTGCATAATGATTACTCATAACAGCCAGAGGAGTGATTCCATCATGAACATAGCTACCCGGGAGTGCCAAGAATCTTACCCACTATAGCATTGCTGCTACATGTGTTTTATTAACTCATAGCCGAAATCTAGGAGTTTCCTCCATGAACATCGTTCGTAGGCCAACGGAGTTGTTGTCATCCCATGAAGTTTGATACGCATAAAGCTATATCATTCTTATGATTAACATATCAAACTTTGGCATGCTCACAAAAACCACTAAACATTAATTCAATCGAACAAATCCTTTTAAAGAGAGCTATCAACTCAATCAACATTTCAGTGGTGTTGAGTGTCTCTAGAAATAAGCCTTCAAGACCAAACACTACAACACCCAAGCCTTCAATTGTGAGACTTTTTTTATTACAATTGTTTAGCAAATTTTTAGGCAAGACTTTGTTAACTACAAGAGTTGGAACAAAACGTACCCAACTAAACACCCATGCAAACAAAATCTTACTATAATACAAAGACTCACTCCACCAATATAATATCTCAACATTTACTACTAACTAGCATGGGTTTTTCAAACTTCACAAGTGGGGAGTCATAAGGCATACCTCTCATGTTTGGTTCCACTTCTCTCTTCCTTTTTTATTTGCTTCTTGGAAACTCGAAGTTGATAACTCTCCTGCAAATACATGAGAACCTCGAGGCGGAAAGAAAAGAAAGAAGGAAAATAAAGAAAAATTGAGAAATCTTTTTGTTGTTTTTAAGAGAGGGAATTTAAAGAATAGAAAATTGGCGGCAAAGCTCGACTAGAAAATCTCGAAAGCAAATAGAAATAACTAAAGATAAATTGTTGGGGAAACCAACATGAGTGCTTATAAACTCAAATTAAAAACACAACCTCGAAATAAATAAAAGCAAATGAACACCAAATAAAGATACATGAGGAAACTTCCCCAAGCTTAGGCTTTTGAAAGCCCTTCAAATCATTGTGGTGGTAGGAAAAGTCATTATTCTAGTTCGCAAAATTGGGTTAATAGATTACTAGTTGTTTCTCGGAGGTTCAAAGAGAGACTATGCATCCTCTCCATAGTCCCTCCAAGTTCTTGGAAGTCTTGGTACATGGTGAACTGAGTTTATGGTTGCTCCTCTTAATACTTCTTGCTCCTTTTCTTGGTCCTCATCCTCATCTGGAATCTCCTCCTCGGGTTGGTGTTGCTCAACCTACAAGTCATATAGCAAACGTCCTTCCTCGATAGATAAAAGATCATTAGGCATAGGAGCGGGGTAAAGACGCCCAACTCCAGCAATATGGAAGTAATAAACACCACCTCTTCTAGTGAGCATTCCATAAGCCTTTAAAGTAGAGAAGCCAACACGTCGCTCACATAGCACAGGTTGTAACTCACCTAGGTCGATGCCTAGGGCAATGGCAAGAACGGTGATGACGCCTCCACCTGTGATAAGTCCTTGGCTTTGAGTGGATTGGTGCTCCAGGTAGCGCACAAGGATTGCGCCCAAGTTGAGTGACAAGTCGCAGTTGGTGTAAGAAGCTTTTGCAAGGACTAAGATGTCCTCCTCATTGAGCCTTGTGAACTCATTTCTTGCCTGCAAGGTGTTAGCAATAACATAGAACAAATAGAAAATTGTAGGATGTTGAATATTACTAACTAGTGAGAATAAGGGCACATCCTCCCTCTTCTTTACCCATGCGACTCTCGAGATCGCAGACGTGCTCGTACAACACATCTGTCTCCGCGGATTTGCCGGGCATCACTACATTCTTCCAGGAGCGCCTCCTCTTGCACGGAGTCGTGGGATCAAAAAGCGCGAGTCCGAAGTGGTCTCCGTCGGCCTTCTGGTCGCGGATGTAGAACCACTTGTCCCTCCACCCTTGGACGAACGCCATGAGTTTGATGTCGAAGTACATGAGGGAGGAGCCGACATGGATACTATAGCCTCCTACATCATAGACTACGGAGCCAGACGCTGACTGGCGCTTCAGCTTGAAGAGATGCTTGAAAAGACCAAAGTGTGGCTCGATTCCGAGCTGGCACTCGCAAAGTGTAATGTAGCAAGCTACATGGAGGATGGAGTTGGGGGAAAGCTGGTGCAGCTGGAGCCCATAGAAATAGAGAAGGCCCCTGAAGAAAGGATGCAGGGGTAGCGAGAGACTACGAATGATGAACGCTAGGAACATCACCTGAAAACCGGCAGGAGGACAAGGAGTTACCTCACCACCTGGGACTCGCGAGTCAGCGACCGCGGAGGACAAAACTCCGTCCTAGTGAAGGAGACAGAGCTTAGATGACTTGATCACGGATGCGCGCCACGCGCCATTGGTGACACGAGTGCCTCGTGCCCTTTTTCTTTCCGGCGACGGCGGTGCTGGTGCCCGCAGTGGCAGAGCCGCCCTTCTTTTTGGTAGCAACAGTGGCGGCAGCGGAATCAGCCACGACACCTTCCTTCTTCTTCCCCATCTTGTGGTCGCGGTGTGAACAGACGAAGTAACTGGGGAATACGCGGAGGTGGTCCAGTGCCACGAGAAAGATGAACTCTAAGGAGCAGCAGCAATGGCGACGGAGGCAAAGGCAGAGAAAAGAGCAGATGGAAAAAATTACCGTCGCAGCACTCCTACTTAACCCCTGGAAGATGTAATCCAACGGCCAACAAAAACCCTATCAGACGCGTGGCGTCCATCGTGATCGACACGTGGAGGACCCGAAGCGCGAACCGTCCCCCACTACCCCCATTACACATGGAAATCGAGGAGGCACAGTTAAAACAAAGATTACACACGCCCGGTCAAATCAGAGTCAAAAAATGGGACCCACCGCTCGTCACGTCCCGTCAAACTCGCTCACACGGGCAACTGAGGTCATCACATCGTCAGCACTAATGTCATCAAAGATTGAGCAGTAGAAGACTTCGACCTGTTTAGTCCTTGCTCGAGTCTTCAACTCCACCAAGCACTCGGGGGCTACTCCCATAGGGAGCGCTGGTCGCACACCCTACGATTTTTCTTTTTCTCTTCTACAGGAATATAGACATTCAAAGCATACCCAACCACTAGAATCCGTGATTCGACTATGGACATGGGTTACTCCCATAGGGAGCGCCGGAAATAAATTCGACTGAAACAAGCAAACAAAAGACGACAGCAGTCGCAAAAGTTCTTTAGTCCCTGTCTGAGTCTTCGACTCAACCAGGCACTCGGGGGCTACTCCCATAGGGGGCGCTGGTCGCGCACCCTATGATTATTTGTACATCGTACTGTGTGTCGATAACATCCACACTCTAAGCTTATGGCGACACCGCCTCATAATTCTTCCCTACAAAGATATTGCGTCTCCTGGGTCACCCGAATCATCTCCAAGATGATAAATTATGGATGCCGCGCTTTGATGTCTACGCACTTCTATTCTTGTAGACAGTTGTTGGGCTTCCAAGTGCAGAGGTTTGTAGAACAGCAGCAAGTTTTCCCTTAAGTGGATCACCCAAGGTTTATCGAACTCAGGGAGGAAGTGGTCAAAGGTATTCCCTCTCAAGCAATCCTGCAATCAAGATACAAGAAGTCTCTTGTGTCCCCAACACACCCAATACACTTGTCAGGTGTATAGGTGCACTAGTTCGGCGAAGAGATAGTGAAATACATGTGGTATGGATAATTATAAGTGGTAACGGTGATAGGAAATAAAGATGGAAGCAAGCAAACATGTAATAGATCTAGTAGCAAACGGTGTATCAATGCTTAGAAACAAGGCCTAGGGATCATACTTTCACTAGTGAACACTCTCATATAAATATATCCTCTTTATGATACTACTCTTAACTACTCTCCGATTGAACACTCTAATCGATGGTAGGGCTATAACATCACACCTCAAAGTAAGCCTTTCCCATCTAGAAAACCCCACACTGTCACCTTGAGTACTACATGAGTCCAACAAACACCACAATTTCATAAAGACATTCAACTCCAAATACAACTCATAACAAGTATTTGTAATCTCTAGCCTAAGTGCCACCAAGGTGTGCACGCTGTCACTTTCACACACATGGGGAGAGCAGAGATCTATTAAAGCACTTGAGTAGCAAGGTAGATCTATATATTACAAGGTCATGATCTCAATAAGATCATGCATAGAGAGAGAGATGAACACATAGCTACCGATAGAACCCTTAGCCTCGAGAGAGAACTACTCCCTCCTCATCATGGGAATCAGCAATGGTGATGGAGATGGCGGTGGAGATCGATGGAGATGGCTCCGGGGGCACTTCCCCGTCCCGGCAGGGTGCCGGAACAGAGACTTTCTGTCCCCCGAATCTCCCCTTTGGTGGCGGCGGCGCTGCGGAACTTTTCGTGGCTGGAGGCTTGATTCCCTAGGGTTTTGGTATCGGGAGGCTCTTATAGGCGAAGGAGGCAAGGTCGGTGGCCAGCCAGGGGGCCCACACCATGCCCTGGCGTGGCCTGGGCTGGCCCGCGCCAAGGGGGGGGGGTGTGGCCACCCTGTGGCCCCTCTCCGACTCTCCTTCTGGCTCCGTGAGTCTTCCGGGAAAATAGTAACTTTGGATTTTGTCCTGTCCAATTCCGAGAATATTCATTTTCTGACTTCCTGGAACCAAAAACAGCAGAAAACAGACAACTGGCACTGTGGCATCTTGTTAATAGGTTAGTCCAATAAATCATATGAAAAGTACTCTAAAGTTGGAACAAAACACAAGAAAGTAGATAAAACCAAGCATGGAACATCAAAAATTATAGATACATTTGCAATGTATCAACATCCCCAAGCTTAACTCTTGCTCGTCTTCGAGTAGGTAAGTGATAAAAAGAAAGAATAATTTTTGAGGTGGCATGCACCATCAAAGACTTGATCAAAGTATTTGTAAAACATTCAAAGCTGGGATCATAGTACTTCAATCATAACATGAAAGACAAAGTTCTAGCAATAAGCAAAGAAACTACGATGCAACATGAAAAGGCACAAAACAAAAGATTCATGAATAACAATGCTTTGCAAGATGTTTGTTTGTTTCACATAAAGAAAACATAGCATAAAAGTATTCAGCTTGTCCCTCATAGAGTAGCAAATATAAATGCATAGGGCACCTTAAAAGTTCATAAGAGTGACTAGATACAAATAGTTTAAAACAAGCAATATCAAGTATGCATCAATCAACTAGTCTTGGGACAATGCACATAGAACTAAGAATGGCTACTATGCTCTCAAAGTAGGTGCATAAAGATAGAAGGTGGAGACTCAATATAATGGTGGAAGAAAGGCCTTTGTAAAAAGGAAGTAGGGATTCAATTCTCATAAAGAGCTTCCAAAAATTATGGTACTTATAGCTTTCAGCTCTCATTGCCCCTATCATAAGCATCTTGAAGTGATTAAGGTTAAAGTGAACAAACTATGGTGTACATGCTTGACGAAGTATAAGTTAGGAATATCATGTCCCTTGTATACGAGGGTCGCTCCTCATGCTACTCAAGTTTAGTCACCGGTAAGTTCTTGTCATTGTAAGTACATGTGTATCATAGAGAACCGCCAACGGGGTACCCCTTGCCCGATGATACAGAAGGATCCCCATATCAAAATGACAAGGCAAGCAGACAACGAGCATCTCAGCAATCTTCTTATTTACCATGGGAATATGGTGCTTTTTTCTCTCTTTCCTCTTTTCAAAATCTCTTTTTTTTCCTTTTTCTCTTTTTTCTCAATATAGGACTCTTTTTATAAGAAGAATGCTTCATAGACAGCTCATTATGGTTACGCTGCAGGTTTCCACCATGTCAGCATGGATTAGACCAGCGGCCTAGGCGTTTCTCTAACACATATACATAACTCCATGGACTTACAAGCTCCCCTTTCATTTCACACCGACGACATCCATATACAAAAGAGCATGATATCAACTAGGTACAAGTACCAAGTGCAATGTTGAAAGCGTTCCCCATGAAAGAATGGTTCTGCTAATTCCCAACAAATAAGTGCAAGCATATACAACATAGACGACACAATGGTTCAAGTTTATTAAGGGCAAGAAAAGTAAAGTGTGCCATCAAGTTCGTGAGAGCTTTAATCACTAGTTTTCTTATAACAAGTTTAATTCGGAAGGTAGATAAAAACATGAATATACTTGGAATAGCATATGCTAGTAGGTAGGTATAGTGGACTCTTTGTAATAACTTGGTTTAAGGAGTTGGATGCATGAGTGGAACTCATACTTGGTTGTGGAGGCTAGCAAAAGACTGGGAGCGACAAACTAAGAGAGCAATAATGGTCATAATCATGCAGAGCGACAAAACATCATTGATAAAAGCATAAAGTGATACTACAAGTTGAAAACTAAAGGATCATCAAGGCTATGGTGACTTGATATAGTCATAACATGGTGTGAGCATGCGCCAAATCAACCCAAATAAAGCATCAAAGGAGAATACCACTATACTATGCTTTAATATGCTAAAACAACACATGATTCATCCAAGACACATTAAGCAATCTCAATTGTTTATAAAAAGTCATGCTACAGCAAATAATACTAAGCATAAAGACAAAACAATATCAAGCATGGCATGACAAAGCATAGGCCATAGTCAAAAACGAGCTCTTTTTACCACATAAGCATGAACTTTCCTACTCTTTTCCAATCCAAACCAAACTATTTGCAAACCAAAGTATGAAAGAGGGGGTCCAGCCAATTTATTCAGAAAACTAAGAAAACCAAGCAAACGAAAAACCAAAACCAAAACGAAAAATAAGACGCTCCAAGAACAACACAACTGTGCATGAAACAATAAAAATGAAGCGTTTGGAAGAAACCTGGGATTTTTATTGATGAAGAGGGGGATGCCTTGGGCATCCCCAAGCTTTGACGCTTGTACTTCTTGGATATTTTTTGGGGTGACACGTGTGACATCCCCAAGCTTAAGCTTTAGTCCATCCTTCATCTCATTACTCATTCCTTCCATACACCTGAAATTTTTCCTTCATACAAAACTTCACACAATCTTTATTAGCAACATTAGTGCACTCAAGATAAATAAGTCTTAGGGTTCAGTTCTAACACCAAATAAACTTCCATTAGAACACTAGGTACTGAAGAACTTCCCTCAAAAAGCTCAATTCCCCAAAAGAACTAAAAAAGGAACCAACAAGAAGCAAATGCAAAAAATGGCAGAAATCTGTCAAAACAGACCAGCAGGTAAAGACGATTTTTTTCGAAGACCTTCTGTTGCTCAAATCAAAAAGTGTTGAATGAACGAAAGTTAGATAACAACCTGGGGCAGAAGCACAAAAATTCGTGCCTCGAAAAGACGTTCAGAGATTTTACACGAATTTTTACGGTGAAGCATAGAAATCTGTTTCGGGACAACAACTTTCCCAATCATTACTTCTCTCTCATTAGAGGTTACTCTTGGCACAAAAAGCAAATAAAAGGTATAAGGAGCGGTTATTACTGAAGTAATAACTTCCAAGACTCAACTAAAACTTTTGGATTATCTCCCAATAAGTACTTTTGTTTAACGCCTTTAAGTTAGGCATGATAGTTTGAGAAGATGCTCACATAAGAAATATGAATTGATGTAAAAGAGAGCATCAAGAAGCAAATTCAAAACACATTTAAGTCTAACCCACTTCCTATGCATAGGAATCTTGTAAAGAAACAAGTCATGAAAGCACAAAGAAACAAGCATAGTAAAGCAAAACAAGTGCAACTTCAAAAATTTCAACATAAAGAGGAGAAACTTAATATTGTTGAGACACATAAAACCATGTTTCCCTCTCTCATAATAACTTTCAGTTGCATCATGAATAAAATTAACAATATAACTATCACATAAAACATTCTTATCATGAGCCACATGCATAAAAGAATTAATACTCTCCACATAAACATAGTCATTCTTATTAATTATAGTGGGAGCAAATTCAACAAAATAGCTATCATTATTATTCTCATCACCATAATCATCAAATATAGGAGGCATATTGTAATCATAATTAATTTTCTCCTCAATAGTAGGCGGACTGAAAATATCATATTCATCATTGTAATCATCATATATTGGAGGTTTGGTATCATCATACGCAATAGAATAGCTATCTTCCAAAGCTGGGGAACTAAAAAGATCATTTTCATAAAAACTAGCTTCCCCAAGCTTAGACTTTTCCATAGCATTTGCAATAATGGTGTTCAAAGAATTCATACTAATAACATTGCTATTATCATGCAAATAAAGCTCCATAGGTTTTTTAATTTTCTCTTCAAACACTTCATGTCCTAACTCAAGATAAATACTATAAAGCTCTCTAATTTTGTTGTTGTTTTCCATTAAGCCTAACTAGTGAAAACAAGAAACAAAAAGACAAAATTGCAGAATCTAAAGGAAATAACTTCAAGCACTCACACCGGAGGATGTGAGTACCTTTTACCTTACCTGCTCGGCAACGGCGCTAGAAAATAGGCGTTTACCGTGGGAGGTTCTTCTTCTTTAATCCTCCGGTGTGAATACCTTTTACCTTACCTCCCTGCCAACGGCGCCAGAAAATAGCTTGATGTCTACACACTTCTATTCTTGTAGACAGTTGTTAGGCCTCCAAGTGCAGAGGTTTGTAGAACATCAACAAGTTTTCCCTTAAGTGGATCACCCAAGGTTTATCGAACTCAGGGAGGAAGTGGTCAAAGGTATTCTCTCTCAAGCAATCATGCAATCAAGATACAAGAAGTCTCTTGTGTCCCCAACACACCCAATACACTTGTCAGATGTATAGGTGCACTAGTTCGGCGAAGAGATAGTGAAATACAAGTGGTATGGATAATTATAAGTGGTAACGGTGATAGGAAATAGCTTGATGGCGTGGAAGAGACTAAAGGCAAACTGAAATAAAGATGGAAGCAAGCAAACATGTAACAGATCTAGTAGCAAACGGTGTATCAATGCTTAGAAACAAGGCCTAGGGATCATACTTTCACTAGTGAACACTCTCATATAAATATATCCTCTTTATGATACTACTCTTAACTACTCTCCGGTTGAACACTCTAATCGATGGTAGGACTATAACAGCACACCTCAAAGTAAGCCTTTCCCATCTAGAAAACCTCACACTGTCACCTTGAGTACTAGATGAGTCCAAAAAACACCACAATTTCATAAAGACATTCAACTCCAAATATAAATCATAACAAGTATTTGTAATCTCTAGCCTAAGTGCCACCATGGTGTGCATGCTGTCACTTTCACACACATGGGGAGAGCAGAGATCTATTAAAGCACTTGAGTAGCAAGGTAGATCTATAGATTACAAGCTCATGATCTCAATAAGATCACGCATAGAGAGAGAGATGAACACATAGCTACCGGTAGAACCCTTAGCCTCGAGAGAGAACTACTCCCTCCTTATCATGGGAATCAGCAATGGTGATGGAGATGGCGGTGGAGATCGATGGAGATGGCTCCGGGGGCACTTCCCCGTCCCGACAGGGTGCCGGAACAGAGACTTTCTATCCCCCGAATCTCCCCTTCGGTGGCGGCGGCGCTGCGGAACTTTTTGTGGCTAGAGGCTTGATTCCCTAGGGTTTTGGTATCGGGAGGCTCTTATAGGCGAAGGAGGCAAGGTCGGTGGCCAGCCAGGAGGCCCACACCATGCCCTGGCGCGGCCTCGGCTGGCCCGCGCCAAGTGGGGGTGTGGACATCCTGTGGCCCCTCTCCGACTCTCCTTCTGGCTCCGTGAGTCTTCCGGGAAAATAGTAACTTTGGCTTTTGTCCCGTCCAATTCCGAGAATATTCATTTTCTAACTTCCTGGAACCAAAAACAGCAGAAAACAGGCAACTGGCATTGTGGCATCTTGTTAATTGGTTAGTCCAAGAAATCATATAAAAAGTACTCCAAAGTTGGAACAAAACACAAGAAAGTAGATAAAACCAAGCATGGAACATCAAAAATTATAGATACATTTGCAATGTATCACGCTTGTAGCGTGAAGATAAGACCTAAATAAGGCCTGGCAACGCATTCGCTGCACACTACTAGAAATATATCCGTGCCTACAGGTACGATGAACATGCCTTGACGGACGCATCGAGTGCTCACACCCATATACTGGAATTCGACTCCTGTAAGACCTCCGCGGCTTGAGTCGAATTACACCAGCACTTTTCCGGATTCGAGTATGGGGACTCGAGTTCGAGTAGATTGCGTTGTTTTACCCTAAGGTAGTTAACTGATATCGATACATCGGTTAAATCAGGCACACACATCAAAATTCCCTATGATACAAACAGAGCAGTCGAAAATATACTCATTCATGCACTCGAAAGGCTTCATAAAGTCTCCAGTCGAATCTACGATTCCACTGGACACTCAGGGGCTACTGACATGGGTATACCCTATAGGTACTCGAGCTTGGTATATACGGCCTAAATACAGTGGAAGCCCATGGTGTCGCCAAGGCCCAAATAGAGAACTCGAGTAACCTACGGACTCTCGATTGCTTGAAGAACAAGAAGAAGCTAAAGATAGAAAGTTCAAAGGGGAAAACCCTAACCTGTAACCGACTCGACTTGCTACCCGAGACCTAGCCTATCTATATAAAGGCTAGGAGGGGGCAGCGAGGAAAACACACGCAACCCTAGATTCCACAACCCTCGCCAGATTGCATCTACGCACCATTGTAATCTTCGATTCCTCTGTTAATTCCACGAGTAGACAAGCAGGAGTAGGGACCTCTACGAGGCCTGAACCTCGGTAAATCTTCGAGTCCCCTGTGTGCTTGTTTGCTAGCCGATTGATGCTTCCAGCGCTCCCTTCTTCTCCAAAACCCAAGTCCATAACAATGGGCATTGATGAGTTAAACCCTCGTTACTTCCCCTTTATTACTCTAGTAGTGAAACTCATTCCATTATAATATTGTGCAGGGGAAGGGTCTAAGCCAGTAAAGGATGCGTGTAGGGCATTAACATCATTGTTTGGAAGATTAAAACATGCACACCATTCAGCTAGTGTTAAAGTGTAATTGTTGTTCATGAGTCGGAAAGAAATCGTGTCTTCTCCTTGCCATAGTTTAATGGTGATTTGCAAAGAACTTAAAAATTCAGTAGTTAACCAGCGATAAGTAGGCACATCATTATACACAAAATTTTGCAGGCCAGCTCTATTTCAAAGTTAATTGAAGTCATTAGAAATACCGAGTTGGTTTAATATAATGGGACAAGCCCATTTGGTTGCCTTCACTTCGCAGTTCTTGATCCTATTGAAGCAATCACGTTGGAGCTCATTCCTGAACCGTCTCCCCATGCGTTCTTGAGTGACAGCCTGAGAAGCGCCAGCGGCAACATGAGCACGAGTTTGGCTCGTTGTGTTCATCATCTAAAACAATAAAGAAAGGCAAAAATAAAACTTTTTGATCCAACAATAATAAGTATAACATATTCCTCATCATAGCACACTAAAGAATCCCCTCAAAATAATAATCTAGGCAAGAGAATCATAGCAATTAGTTCATAGTAGGTCTCACCCTAGATTGATAATGACAATAGATGGAAGATGAATTTGCAAAAAGTAATTGGAGGATCGGAGGAGAAACATATTGTAGATCACTTCTGTGTGAGGAAATCGAACAAAATTGAGTAGAGATGAAGATCTCTTGAGGTTTTGAGAGAGTTTGGAGGTACAAGAGAGAAAAAGGATTGAAGTTTTGGTGTTGGAGGTACCTTCCCATGCGATTTTGTGGTCAGACTCAACTATACGGGTGGAACAATATGGTCGGAACAATGTGTTCCGGCCGTATAGTTGGCCTGCTGTCAAAATTTTAGGGTGTCCACCTGGCAGCGCGGCTATACGGCTGGAACAATATGTTCCTGCCGTATAGTTGGTTGTCAAACCGTTGATACGTCATAAACGTATCTATAATTTTTGATGTTCCATGCTTGATTAGTATCTACTTTCTTATGTTTTGTTCACACTTTGAGCTATTTTTATACATTTTCTGGGACTAACCTATTAACGAGATGCCACAGTGCCAGTTGCCTGTTTTCTGCTGTTTTTGGTTTTAGAAAATCTAGTAAGGAAATATTCTCGGAATTGGACGGGACAAAAGCCAAAGTCAGTATTTTACCCAAAGCAACATGGAGTCTGGAGGGGAGACGAAGTGGCGCACCAGGGCGGCCACACCTGGTGGCCGCGTGGCCTAGGGGCACGCCACCAGGGGGCGTGGGCCCCCTGGTGCTCCACCGACCTTGCCCCTTCGCCTATAAAAGCCTCCCGGGACAAAAACCCTAAGTACCCGATCAAAATTCCACGAAAGAGTATGTAGCCGCCGTCATCTCCATCCCTAGATCGAGAGGGATCTAAAGCTCTTCCCAGCACCCTGCCGGAGGGGAGAGATCACCCTGGAGGCCTTCTTCATCACCATGCCTGCCTCCGGTGTGATGCGTGAGTAGTTCACCCCTGGATCACGGGTCCATGTAGTAGCTAGATGGTTGGTTCTCCTCCTTTGTGCTATCATGTTTAGATCTTGTGAGCTCCGTTCATGATCAAGATCATCTATTTGTAATCTTACATGTTGTGTTTGCGGGGATTCGATGGATATTGAGATGATATTTCAGATTGATTATTGATTCTATCATGTCTATGTTATTTGTGATCTTGCATGCTCTCCGTTGTTTGTAACTATCTTGGCCAAGTAGATGCTTGCAACTCCAAGAGGGAGTATTTATGCTCAATAGTGGGTTTATGCCTCTAGTAATCCGGGAAGTGATAGAAATCTCTAAGGTTGTAGATGTGCTGTTGCTACTAGGGAGAAAATAGCAATCCTTTGTCCATGGGGCAATCGTATTGTTTACTTTACACACTTTTCTTAATGCAATTATCTGTTGCTTGCAACTTAATACTGGAAGGGGTTCGGATGATAACCCGAAGGTGGATTATTAGTCATAGATGTAGTTGGATTACAGTCTATGTATAATGTTGTAATGCCCAATCAAATCTCATAGGAGTCAAGATGTCTAGTATATGCATTGTATGCTTTCGCGAATCTGTCAATTGCCCCGCTGTAATTTTCTCACCCAACATGTTATCTATCTTAAGGAGAATCATCTCTAGTGAACTATGGACCCTGGTCCATGCTTTTACCATTAATATACCTTCTACTGTTACTATTTACTTTCTGCAAGCAATTACTATCTTCCACACAATACATTTCATCCTTTGTTTTTAGCAAAGCCGGTGAGATTGACAACCTCACTGTAAGTTGGGAGCAAGTTTCTGTGGTTGTGTTGTGCAGGATTCCAAGTTGCTAGCAACACCTTGTAGTTGTTTCCTTGCTCCTACTAGTTCGATAACCTTGGTTTCATAATTAAGGGAAAACTTGCTGCTATGCTCATCATACCTTCCTCTTGGGGTTCCCGACGAGCTCTACATTTTGAGCCATCAAGCACTTTTTCTGGCACCGTTGCTGGGGAATCAAGGACATCTTCACAAGGGGAGTCCCTCATAACCAATCTCTTTACTTTATTTTTTTGTTTTTCTTAGTTTATTTCTGCTTAGTTTGCTTGTTTCTTTTACCAAAAACACACAAAAAATTGTACTAGTTTGTTTCCTTTTATCAAAAACACAAAAAATGACTACTCTTGAAAATACTAAGTTTTGTGACTTCACTAGCACCAACAACAATGATTTCATGTGCACACCTATTGCTCCACTTGTTCCTGAAGCTGCTTTCTTTGAAATTAAACCTGCTTTGCTCAATCTTGTTATGAAAGAACAATTATTTGGTGCCTGTATTGATGATGCTGCTGCTCACCTTAATAACTTTGTTGAACTTTGTGAGATGCAAAAACATAGGGATATATATGGAGATATTATTAAGCTTAAATTGTTTCCTTTCTCCTTGAGAGGAAAAGCTAAAGAATGGTTGCTATCCCTACCTAGAAATAGTATTGATTCCTAGATTAAATGCAAAGATGCTTTCATTGGAAAATACTATCCTCCTCCTAAGATTATATCCATGAGAAGTGAAATAATGAAATTTAAACAATTTGATAATGAACATGTTGCTCAAGCTTGGGAAATAATGAAATCTTTGGTAAAGAATTGTCCCACTCATGGACTGACTGCTTAGATGATTATCCAAATCTTTTATGCATGACTGAATTATTCTTTAAGAAATCTATTGGATTCTGCTGCTGAAGACAGCTTTATGACCATTACTTTGGGTCAACAAAGCTCCTTGATAATATGATGGTTAACTATTCTGAATGGCACACTGAGAGGGCTCCACAAGGTAAGAAGGTAAACTCTGTTGAGGAAACCTCCTCCTTGAGTGATAAAATTGATGTTATTATGTTTATGCTTGTTCATGGAAAAACTCATATTGATCCAAATCATGTTCCCTTTGCCTCTTTGGTTGCTCAAGAAGAGCAAGTTGATGTGAACTTCATGAGAAATAATAATTTTAGCAACAATGTCTGATACGTTGCAAACGTATCCATAATTTTTTATGTTCCATGCTTGGTTTTTATCTACTTTCTTATGTTTTGTCCACACTTTGGAGTACTTTTTATAAACTTTCTTGGACTAACCTATTAACAAGATGCCATAGTGTCAGTTGCCTGTTTTGAGCTGTTTTTGGTTCCAGGAAAGTCAGTGACATGGGTATGCCCTACAGGTACTCGAGCTTGGTATATATGGCCTGAATACAGCGGAAGCCCACGGTGTCACCAAGGCCCAAACAGAGAACTCGAGTAACCTACAGACTCTCGATTGCTTGAAGAACAAGAAGAAGCTAAAGATAGAAAGTTCAAAGGGGAAAACCCTAACCTGTAACCGACTCGACCTGCTACCCGAGACCTAGCCTATCTATATAAAGGCTAGGAGGGGGCGGCGAGGAGGACACACGCAACCCTAGTTTCCACAACCCTCGCCAGATTGCATCTGTGCACCATTGTAATCTTCGATTCCTTCAATAATTCCACGAGCAGACAAGCAGGAGTAGGGACCTTTGCGAGGCCTGAACCTGGGTAAATCTTCGAGTCCCCTGTGTGCTTGTTTGCTAGCCGATAGATGTCTCCAGCGCTCCCTCCTTCTCCAAAAGCCAAGTCCATAACAATGGGCATTGATGAGTTAAACCCTCGTCAATTGGCGCCGTCTGTGGGAATTGGGAGTGTTGATGTTGCGGCTTCTTCGACCCCATCAACTGCGATCTACAACTCCGCAATAGCGGAGATTCGCCAGCTCTTCGGCGCGTTCGACTTCACCGTCCACACGCCAGCCACTCGCCCGGCTTTTGAGTCCGTGGGCGACGGAATTAGCCTAGCGATCGGGAGCTTCCGCTTCCAAGTTGGTCAGATGGGCATGCTTCGCATGCCTGACCAACCGACGACACCATCGATTGCTCCAGCATCGTGGTTCCCTCCGCCGATCGGCACCCTCAGTGAGCTCAATGCATCGACAACAGTCGAGAATACGGTCAGCGACAGCAGTCGCGAATCCAATCTGGGTGATCTGGCAACTGAAGATGGAGCCTACGGTTCTGGATCTGAAAGTTGTGGGAGCAGCAGCTTCCCCAACCACTTCATGTGCGCCGTCATCAACGCGGGCGATTCCTCCGCCAATCGCGACAACACGGGCAACGGTGGCCATGGAGCCGACCCGCCAAACGGCGGACCACCAAACGGCAGACCACCCAATGGCAGACCACCCAATGGCGGCCCTACCAACGACGCCCCCATCAATAGCAGAGGGGCAGCCGAACCCCCCACCATGGTGAACGAGCAAACCGGCGAACGCGTCGTGATCAGGCTCAACGATCTTGAGTGGGCCCGCTGCCGAGAAGCCCTACGAGGCCACCCTCTACCTTTTGGCTCCCCGCAAGAACTACTAATGGGCTACCATTGACTCCTAAAATAGGAATACAAACGCCAACTACAAACAATCGCGCAACTCGAAGCGCGTAAAAAGGCGGCAGATGAGTCGAGCCTTCGACGGGCCGGGCTCTCCTCCCATGGAGGATCCTCCTCCAAGGGCAACGAGTACGTGGCCAACAAGAGACGATCTCGAATGGCCCATCTCACCGAGCAAGAACGCATAGAAGCTGCAAAGGTCCTCGACTTCAGCTCTATGGCAGTCGATACCCGGGGCAACGTGGTCCCAAAGACGCCGCAAGCAGCGGTGACAGCGTCCACCATGTACCTACTCAACAATCAACCACCATCTACAGATCCCCGAGCTGCCATGCACCGATGTACGATCGCAGGCTTGGGATTAATCGAGGCTGCCCTCGACAAAGAACCAGCACCGGAGCCGAAGAAAGGCAAGGCCCTGGCGAAACACTACTCATCACCCTCATCTAGCAACGACAGTCATGACCTGTGTCGATGCTGCCGCTCACGGCGACACGACCACGACTATGACGCGCGTGATGACATCACGCAACGCAAAATCGACAAATCAAGGGCGCGACATGCTCGGTCGACTGACTCAGAAGACGAAGACGTGGAGCTCTGTGGCGCTAGGTGCTTCAACAGAGCCAACAGACAAAAGCGAATGCCCAAGGGGTTTAAGCTCCCATCAGAGAACCCAAAAGTTCGATGGACTATAGGACCCAAAAATCTGGTTAGAGGACCATATCTCCTCCTTCAGGCTCCACGGCGGGAGTCGAAGCATGGCTATGCAATGCCTGCAGCTGCAGCTGCAGGGCGCCGCCCGAGCATGGCTCAATAACCTCCCACGCGGATCCATTCGCAGTTGGGAAGAGCTGGTCTACAACTTTGTGCGCAACTTCAAGGGCACCTACAAAAGGCCTGCATCAATCGAAGAGTTGAGATGCTGCCAGCAAAGATCGGGCGAGTCACTATGCTCATACATCTAGAGGTGGTCCACCATCAAGAACTCTGCAGAAAACATCTCGGAGGATCACGCGATTGATGCATTCAACGGTGGTGTATGCCGCATAGAGCTCAGGGAGGAGCTGGGCCGTTCGAAGCCCAAAACCATCGACCACCTGATGGAAATCGCAAATCGATGGGCAGATGGAGAGGATTCAATGAAGAATCGCGTTCATTCCGACGACGAAGCAGAACTCGAACGCAGACGCGACCGCTGAAGCAAATGTCGTATACGCATCTACGATGACCGTGATGACGTGAACATGGTCGCAGCCGGCTACGCCGACAGACGCGACAACAACCGCAACAGTGGCTACCGCGACTCCGGGAAAACCACGCAAGTATGGCAGCGCCGCACTCACGATGAGGCACCCGCAACATCCATCGAAGATAAGCTATCCGGGTCGTGCACTGTGCACTTTTACATCGACAAGCACGATGGCAAAAAGAAGTCCAGCCACCTCCTCAAGGACTGCCGCGAGTTCCTCAAGCTCCACGAGGGTCTAGCTCGGATGAATCACGATGCTGTAAACATGAGCTATGGAGCCGCCCCAGGAACTGTGGCACATGGAGCTCCGCCACCACCACCTGGACTACCCCCAAATGCAGCTGCGCCGGACTAGCACCAAGGAGGCGAACCATATCCACGGGCCATGGGTACCATGATGATCCAAAAGAGACGACCCTCGAATCGGGTGTAGAAGGCCATCAGTCGCCAAGTCAACTTGGCGACAAACTCACCACCATCCACCACTGAGTACCTCAGTGGAAGCGACTCCTACATTACCTTTGACAAGCGCGACCACCCGCGCCAAGTACCTCGTCCAGGCCATTGTCCCCTCGTCCTCGAGGCGCAAATTGGAGGCTTCGACATGAGTCGTGTCTTCATGGACGGCGGAAGCGGCATCAACCTTATGTTCGCGAGTACCTTGCGAGCGATGAGGATCCCTCTGAGCTTCCTAGAGGCCTCAGACACAACATTCCACGACATCGTCCCAGGCAAGGGTGTATATCCCCTTGGCAAAATCAACCTTGACGTCATCTTCGGCACACCGAAAAACTTTCGGCACGAGCGCATCGACTGGCCCTCACAGTACCACTGCATCCTCGGATGTGTCATGTTCGCTAGGTTCATGGCAGTGCCGCACTACGCCTACCTGCAGATGAAAATGCCAGGCTCTAATGGCGTCATCACAATCAACGGGAGCTTCGAGAGGTCCGACAATTGCGACAGGGAATTCAACAGAATCTCCCAGTCCTTCGGCATGCAGGAGGAACTCGCAAGATTGAAGGAGTCGATAGACAACGGTCTGCCTCCCCTAAGCATGCCAAGCTCACCCGACCTGTCCTTCGACTCATCAGTGCACACGAAAAAAGTTCAGGTCCACCCCTCGGATCCCGCCAAAACGGCCCTCATCGCCAACAACTTGAGTCCCGCATAGGAACTCGCGCTTGTCGATTTCCTCCGTGAGCACTGAGAAATTTTTGCCTGGTGTCCAGCGGACATGCCAGGAGTTCCCAGGGAATTCGCCAAGCACGCACTCAGTGTCAACCCAGACGCAAGGCCAGTCAAACAAACAATTCGGTGACTGTCTGAACCAAGAGCAAAGGCAGTCGGAATGGAGATCAACATACTCCTCAACGCCAAATTCATATGCAAGATCAAGGAAAGCACTTGGCTCGCTAACACAGTGCTGATACCAAAAAAGGACACGGATATCCTGCGGATGTGCGTGGACTTTACCTCCTTGAATAAGCACTGCCCGAAGGATCACTTTCCGCTACCGCGAATCGACCAGATCATCGACTCCACCGTGGGATGTGAGCGCCTCTGCTTCCTCGACGCCTACTCAGGCTACAACCATATTCGAATGAAGGAGGAAGATCAGGAAAAAACGATGTTTACAATGCCCTTCGGTGTGTTCTGCTACAACACAATGCCCTTCGGGCTAAAGAACGCAGGAGCCACCTACCAGCGGTGCATGCAGGCTTGCCTCAAAAACAAACTTGGTAGCAACATTCAAGTCTATGTCGACGACATCGTAATCAAGACCAAAGAGGAAGCTTCACTAATCGATGACTTGCGTGAAACCTTCGCCAAACTTGACCGCTACCGGATCAAGCTCAATCCGGACAAATGCGCCTTCGGCGTACCATCTGGGCAACTACTCGGGTATCTTATCTCCGCACGAGGGACCGAGGTGAACCCGAAGAAAATAAAAGCCATACTGGCCAAGGAGAAGCCGAAGAATATAAGAGGTGTCCAGCAGCTGGCTGGGCGAATCGCGGCGCTCAGTCGATTCATCAGTCAAATGGGCGAAAAAGCACTGCCTTTATACCAACTCCTCCGCAAGGCCGAAAAATTCGAGTGGACTAACGAGGCCTAGGAAGCATTCGAAGATCTCAAGCGCCTACTATCCACCTCGCCAGTACTGGTGACCCCACGCGAAAGGGAACCACTGTTGCTATACATCTCTGCCACCAACTAGGTGGTCAGCATGGTGCTCGTGGTAGAACGAGCTGAGGAAAACAAGGTCCACGGAGTACAGCGCCCAGTCTACTACCTCAGCAAGGTACTTACGCCAAAAAACAGCAGTACCCGCACTACCAGAAACTGGCGTACGACGTCTTCATGATGGCCCGGCGACTCCGCCACTATTTCCAGGAACACCCAATCGTGGTAGTCAACGACGCCCTACTTGGGCACATCCTCAACAATCCCGACGCCACCGGACGAGTCGCGCTTTGGGGAATCGAACTGTCTCCACGGGACATTACATACGAAAAACGCGATGCAATCAAGTTACAATTTCTCCCTGACTTCCTCGTGCACTGGATGGAGAACCAGCTCCCCGAAAAACCGGACATGTCCTACCTCTAGACAATGCACTTCGATGGTTCCAAGCGAAAGGATGGGGCCGGCGTAGGTGTCATACTGACATCGCCTCAGGGAGACAACTGAAATATATCCTGGAATGCAGTTCACCGCCTCCAACAATGAAGCCGAATACGAGGCCCTACTGCATGGGATGAGGATGGCAAAAGCCTGCAACGCCAAGAGACTCATAATATATGGCGACTCTAAGCTGGTCGTCAACCAGACAATGCACGAGTGCGACGCACTGAACGACAACTTGATCGCCTACTGCGACCTCTACGACACACTCGAAGAGGACTTCGATGGTTGCAAGCTGCAGCACATAGGTCACGAAAGCAATGAAGAGGCAGGCACACTCGCTAACATAGGCTCTACCTGCGCCCCCATACCACCTGGGGTATTTCTCGAGCGCATCTGCGAGCGCTCCATCAAGCTAAAGGCCGCAGAGAAGAAAACAAGCGCAGCAACGGACTCGGGAGCTACGCCGCCCAATGAGCCAATGGCACTCGACGACTTGGAGCTAGATACAGGACTCGAAGGGCCAATGGGTGTCATGATGATCGAGCCATCCTGGACTCAACCATACATCACGTACCTTCTCAACAAGAGGCTACCAGACAATCTGACTGATGCACGACATATCACATGGCGATCCAAGGCATTCGCTGTTATCAACGGTGAACTATACAAGCGCAGCATCACAGGAGTACTCCAACGATGCGTCTCCACGGCCGCTCGAAGAGCTGTTCTCCTCGACATCCATGAGGGGACCTACGGGCACCATGCCGGCAGTCGTGCCCTTGTCGCCAAAGCTCTACGAGCTGGATTCTACTGGCCTACGGCCATGCACGATGCCAAGGACATCGTCCAAAAATGCAACGCGTGCCAGCGATTCGCGGACAAGCCACACGCACCTGGTGCAGAACTCCGGCCAATTCCATTGGCCTGGCCCTTCGTGCAATGGGGACTCGACATGGTCGACAAGCTCCCAAAGTCCTCATGAGGAGGCTACGTCTATCTCCTGGTTGCAATCGACAAATTCACCAAGTGGATAGAGGCCATGCTAGTGACCAATCAGTCAGGATACAGTGCAATCAAGTTCTTCGAGTCCATCGTCTACCGCTTCGGAGTACCACACAGTATTATTACGAACAATGGGACGAACTTCACATCCAAGGAATTCCAAGAATTCTGCGAAAATCTGGGAATCAACGTCAGCTACGCCTCTGTAGCACAACCATAGACCAATGGTCAGGTTGAAAAGACTAACGGGCTCGTCTGCGATGGCATCAAGAAGCGACTCCTCAGGCCACTCGAACAAGCCGCAGGCTGCTGGCCAGACGAACTGCAATCGGTACTCTGGAGCCTACGCATAACCCCAAACAGCGCCACGGGGTACACCCCGTTCTTCATGGTGCACGGTGCTGAAGCGGTGCTACCCGCTGAGGTACGATACAAAGCACCGCGAGTGGTGGCCTACAGCGAGCATGAGGCAACTCTTGCACTCAAAGACTCCATCGACCTCCTTGACGAGACACGGGAAATAGCCACAGAAAGATCAACGATCTACCAGCAGAACCTGCGCAACTATCACAGCAGAAGGCTACGCTCCGGGTCCTTCGTCGAAGGAGACCTGGTCCTGCGACTAAAACAGCAAGGGCACCTCAAGATCGAGTCCCCTTGGGAAGGACCATACGTGATTACAGAAGTAATCCCAGGTGGCGCCTATCACCTCAAAGATTTCGAAACAGGAGTCACGTACTCCAACCCCTGGAATGTCGCGCAGCTGCGACGCTTCTATCCTTAGTCGTTTTTTCTTTTTACATTGCAAATAAGGCTACTCAACCAAGGCTACTTAGCCACACATTGTACCTCGTACTATCCTGCGAATGAATAAAGCTAAGTGCCCCAAAACTCTGTGTTTTTTCCCCCGCAAATTATCCACTCGGGGGCTCCGCCACCCTATACACATATGTTCTACGAACTAACGTGATATCCTGAGTAGCTGGCACACCAATCGAAACCCTTGACAAAACACCAACCCAGTTGCAACGCAACTGACAGGTTGACAAGGGGCTGAGATAAACACAAGTCAGGCTAACGAAAAGGAATCACATAAGTGCAACGCACTCGCAAAACATACACGCTAGCAAGCTCTTTATATACATCAATATTAATCAATTATACACAACATATATATAAACTTTACAACACTGGTACAACTATGTGCAGGATACAAACTACACTACTGTTGCAGTAAAGGAACGTTGGTCTGCTCCTCGAAGAAGTCAATGATTTCCTCCGCTGGGCGATCCACTGCCTGGTAGTGTGGAACCATGTTCCAAGTCGAAACTACTGGCGATGCTGGCAATCCGGCCGCAATTTCTGCAACGTCCACATCAGGCTTGTGCAGTAGCACCAGCGACAGGGCAGCCTTAGCACCAGCCACCAACTGCTACCGTACACACTCGCGGACCGCACTCAAATCTTGGAATTTAGCAAGAAGGGCCAGCAGGCTCGATGGAACGACGTCCAGTGGGAACATCGTCTGGTAAATATTCTTCAAGCACAATTGCGACTTCTTCAAGAAGTGAAGTACTCATGATGCACGATCCTGTAGGGTCGCCAGCGTGATCGTGCGATCATGATCTACCCAGAAGTATCCACTCGCCTGAAGCTGCTCTTGGGTCAGGTCATTCATGCGAATGGCAATTCTATCCTTCTCATCCCGTGGATGGCGCGCACTGACAACTAAACCAAGCAAAGGCAGAAGTATGAAGACAATGAACTACTGCGAGTGACTACAAGGGAAAGATAAGGAAGAAGAAAACTAACATTTGAATTGGTCGCCAAGCTGCGTCACCTCCCCTAGCAGATATTGTTCTCGGGCGGCGGCTTTCTCCGCCTTCGATTTCCATACATCTGCGTTACCATGGAGTACGGGCAATTCACGCTCCAACTGCTTCACACGGTCACGGAGTCGCGAAAGAAGAGATAAGTCATCCATCCTTGAGCGCGGCGGTGCCAAGGTGTCATCAGGGGGTGGCGAATCCCGAGGTTCCCTCAAAGGATCACTCGATGTGCCCTATCACAAGCCAAGCAAAAGATAATAAGAAGACTAAGGCGAGGCATAAACAAAAGACTCAAGTGCATTCAAGACCAACAAAGTATCAACAGATACACTCGCCAAAAGGCATGTTTTCGATAAGAGAAATAAGCTAGGTAACTATTACAAGATGAGACTACTGAGGAGCAACTTGCTTCTTCGACTTAGACTTCGGTTTTGGGGGCCTCATCAAGTCTGTGGTAGTATCAGACGCCACAGACTTCCCGCCGGCCCCTGACGTCGCCGCCTTCCTGGCTCGCTGAAGCTCCTCAGAGTACTTTGCAACTGTATTGATCAGCTGCGGCCCGTACTTGCCACAGGCAGTCGCGAAAGGAGCAAAGACTACCTTCTGGCCATCTGCGCTGACAGGCATCGCCTTGGAGACCGCTGTAGGATCAACTTCGATTGCATGGGCTTGAACCATTGCAAGTGACATCGTCCGCGCTAGCCCACTGGAACATAGGGTGAACTCTGGCCTGCAGGGGCTGGATGCGACGGCGCAACCATGTGCGAATGAGGGCGCAGCCTCCCTCCTCTTTACCCATGCGACTCTCGAGGTCGCAGACGCGCTCGTATAGCACATCTGTCTCTGCGGACTCGCCGGGCATCACTACGTTCTTCTAGGAACGCCTCCTCTTGCACCGCGTCGTGGGATTGAAGGGCGCGAGTCCGAAGTGGTCTCCATCAGCCTTTAGGTCGTGGATGTAGAACCACTTGTCCATCCACCCTTGGATGGATGCCATGAGTTTGATGTCGAAGTATGTGGCGGAGGAGTCGACGTGGATACCGCAGCTGCCTACATCATAGACTACGGAGCCAGACGCCGATTGGCGCGTCAGCTTGAAGAGGCGCTTGAAGAGACCGAAGTGCGACTCGATTCCGAGCCAGCACTCGTAAAGAGTAATGTAGCAAGCTACATGGAGGATGGAGTTGGGGGACAGTTGATGCAGCTGGAGCCCATAGAAGCAGAGAAGGCCCCTGAAGAAAGAATGCAGGGGCAACGAGAGACCGTGAATGATGAACGCTAGGATCATCACCCGAAAACCGGCAGGAGGGGAAGGGATTACCTCGCTGCTAGGGACACGCGCGTCAGCGACGGCGAAAGAAAGAACTCCGTCTTGGCATAGGAGACGGAGTTCGGAGGACTTGATCACGGATGCGCGCCACGCGCCATTAGTGACACGAGTGCCCGTGCCCTTCTTTTTTCTGATGGCGGCGGTGCTGGTGCCCGCAGCGGCGGAGCCGCCCTTCTTCTTCGCAGCAACCGCGACAGCGACAGAGTCGGCCACCACACCTCCTTTCTTCTTCCCCATTCTGCGGTGGCGGTGTGACCAGAGAAAGTAACTGGAAAATACGTGGAGCTGGTCCAGCGCCGCGAGAAAGGCCAACACAGAGAAGTAGAGGAGCAGTAGCAATAGCGACGGAGGCAAAGGCAGAGAAAAGAAGAAGATGTGAAAAAATTACCGTCACAACACCTCTACTTAACCCCCTGGAAGATGTAATCTAACGTCTAGGAAAAACCCTACTAGACGTGTGGCGTTCATCGTACCCGACACGTGGAGGACCCAAAGCGTGAACCGTCCCCCACTACCCCCATTACGCGCGGAAATCAAGGAGGCATAGTTAAAACAAAGATTACACAGGCCCGGTCAAGTTAGAGTCAGAAAATGGGACCCACCGCTCGTCACGTCCCGTTAAACCCGCTCACGCGGGCAACTGAGCTCATCAAATCATCAGCACTGATGTCATCAAAAATTGAGGAGCAGAAGACTTCGACTACTTTAAGTCCTTGCTCGAGTCTTCGACTCCACCAAGCACTCGGAGGCTACTCCCATAGGGAGCGCTCGTCGCGCACCCTACGATTTTCTTTTCTTTTTGCAAGAGCACGGACAATCGAAACAAACCCAATCACTCGAATCCGCGATTTGACTATGGACATGGGTTACTCCCATAGGGAGCGCTAGAAATAAGTTCGACTAAAACAAGCAAACAAAAGACGACAGCGGTTGCAAAAGTTCTTTAGTCCCTCCCTGAGTCTCCGACTCAACCAGGCACTCGGGGGCTACTCCCATAGGGAGCGCTGGTCGCGCACCCTATGATTATTGGTACATCGTACTGCGTGTTGATAACATCCACACTCGAAGTTTATGGTGACACCGCCTCATATTTTTCCCTACAACGAGACCGCGTCTCCTGGGTAACCCGAATCATCTCCGCGATGACAAAAATTCGGATGCCACGCTTGCAGCGTGAAGATAAGACCTGAATAAGGCCTGGCAACGCATTTGCTGTGCACTACCAGAAATATATCCGTGCCTTCAGGTACGATGAACATGCCTTGACGGACATGTCGAGTGCTCATACTCATATACTAGAATTCGACTCCTGTAAGACCTCCGCGGCTTGAGTCGAATTACACCAGCACTTTTCCGGATTCGAGTCCGGGGACTCGAGTTCGAGCAGATTTCGTCGTTTTACCCTAAGGTAGTTAACTGATACCGACGCATTAGTTAAATCAGGCACGCACATCAACAATCCCTATGACACGAACAAGAGCAGTCAAAAAACATACTCAGTCATGCACTCGAAAGGATTCATAAAAGTCCCCAGTCGAATCTTCGATTCCACTGGACACTCGGGGGCTACTGACATGGGTATACCCTACAGGTACTCGAGCTTGGTATATACAGCCTGAATATAGCAGAAGCCCACGATGTCGCCAAGGCCCAAACAGAGAACTCGAGTAACCTACGGACTCTCGATTGCTTGAAGAACAAGAAGAAGCTAAAGATAGAAAGTTCAAAGGGGAAAACTCTAACCTATAACCGACTCGACCTGCTACCCGAGACCTAGCCTATCTATATAAAGGCTAGGAGGGGGCAGCGAGGAGGACACACGCAACCCTAGTTTCCACAACCCTCGCCAGATTGCATCTGCACACCATTGCAATCTTCGATTCCTTCAATAATTCCATGAGCAGACAAGCAGGAGTATGGACCTCTGCGAGGCCTGAACCTGGGTAAATCTTCGAGTCCCCTGTGTGCTTGTTTGCTAGCCGATAGATGTCTCCAGCGCTCCCTCCTTCTCCAAAACCCAAGTCCATAACAATGGGCATTGATGAGTTAAACCCTCGTCAGTTAGAAAACAAATATTCTCGGAATTGGACGGGACAAAAGCCAAAGTCAGTTTTTCACCGAGGGGGACACGAAGCCAGAATACAAGACGGAGAGGGGCCAGAGGGCCGCCACACCACCTGGCCGCACGGTCAGGCCTGGCGCCAGGGGGTGGTGTGGCCGCCCAGGGCACCCGCTCGGCCTCCCCTTCGCCTATAAGATGCCTCCAATATAGAAACCCTAAGAACCCGATCAAAATTCCACGAAAGAGTCTGTAGCCGCCGTCATCTCCATCCCTGGATCGGGAGGGATCTGAAGCTCTTCCTGGCACCCTGCCGGAGGGGAGAATTCACCCTGGAGGCCTTCTTCATCACCATGCAAGCCTCCGGTGTGATGCGTGAGTAGTTCATCCTTGGACTACGGGTCCATGTAGTAGCTAGATGGTTGGTTCTTCTCCTTTGTGCTACCATGTTTAGATCTTGTGAGCTCTGTTCATGATCAAGATCATCTATTTGTAATCCTACATGTTGTGTTTGCAGGGATCCGATGGATATTGAGATGTTATTTCAGATTGATTATTGATTCTATCATGTCTTTGTTATTTGTGATCTTGCATGCTTTCCGTTATTAGTAGCAATCTTGGCCAAGTAGATGCTAGCAACTCTAAGAGTTAGTATTTATGCTTGATAGTGGGTTCATGCCTCTAGTGATTTGGGGAAGTGACAGAAATCTCTAAGGTACTAGATGTGCTGTTGCTACTAGGGAGAAAACAACAATCCTTTGTTCATAGAACAATCGTATTATTTACTTTACACGCAATGCGTAATGCAATTATCTGTTGCTTGCAACTTAATACTGGAGGGGGTTCGGATGATAATCTGAAGGTGGATTATTAGTCATAGATGCAGTTGGATTATGGTCTATTTATAATGTTGTAATGCCCAATCAAATCTCAAAGGAGTCAAGATGATTAGTATATGCATGTATGCCTTCTCGATGTTTGTCAATTTCCCCGTTGTAATTTGTTCACCCAACATGCCATCTATCTTAAGGAGAACCACCACTAGTGAAAATATGGACCCTGATCCTTTCTTTTACCATCAATCTACAATTGTTTACTGCTTTCTGTTTACTTTTTGCAAGCAATTACTATCTTCCACACAATACGTTTAATCCTTTGTTTCAGCAAAACCGGTGAGATTGACAACCTCACTATAAGTTGGGGGCAAAGTTCTAGGGTTGTGTTGTGCAGTATTCTAAGTTGGCAACAACACCTTGGAGGTGTTTCCTTGCTCCTACTGGTTCGATAACCTTGGTTTCATAACTGAGGGAAAACTTGATGCTGTGTGATGGCTCAATACACGGCGCCCAGAAAAGTGCTTGGTGCGTGGTGTTGATGTAGAGCTCGTTGGGAACCCCAAGAGGAAGGTATGATGAGCACATCAGCAAGTTTCCCTCAGTTATGAAACCAAGGTATAATCGAACCAGTAGGAGCAAGGAAACACCTCAAAGGTGTTCCTAGCTGAGCTTTGGCAGGGTGCACTACTGGTGCTAGTAGCAACGTGGAGACCTGCACAACACAACCACAGAACTTTGTCCCCAACTTGCAATGAGGTTTTCAATCTCACCGTGTTTTGCGGAAAACAAAGGATTAAACGTATCGAATAGAAAGAATTAAAAGTTTGCAGAAAGTAAACACAAAGCAGTAAAAGGTTGTAGATTGTATGTAAAAGGACCGGGATCCATAGTTCACGAGAGGTGGCTCTCCTTAGATAGATAACATGTTGGGTGAACAAATTACAGCGGGGAAATTGACAAACACCAAGAAAGCAATACATGCATATATTAATCATCTTGACTCCTTTGGGACTTGATTGGGCATTACAACATAATACATAGACCGCCATCCAACTGCATCTATGACTAATAATCCACCTTCAGGTTATCATCCGAACCCCCTCCAGTATTAAGTTGCAAGCAACAGATTATTGCTTTACAAACTACGTGTAAAGTAAACAATACGATTGTTCTATGAACAAAGGATTGTTGTTTTCTCCCTAGTAGCAATAGCACATCTAGTACCTTAGAGGTTTCTGTCACTTCCCCAGATTACCAGAGGCATGAACCCACTATCGAGCATAAATACTAACTCTTGGAGTTGCTAGCATCTACTTGGCCAAGATGGCTACTAACAATGGAAAGCATGCAAGATCTCAAATAACAAAGACATGATAGAATCAATAATCAATCTGAAATAGCATCTCAATATCCATCGGATCCCCGCAAACACAACATGTATGAATTACAAAAAGATGATCTTGATCATGAACAGAGCTCACAAGATCTAAACATGAAAACACAAAAGAGGAGAAACCAGCCATCTAGCTACTACATGGATCTGTAGTCCAAGGATGAACTACTCACGCATCACACCGGAGGCTTGCATGGTGATTAAGAAGGCCTCCAGGGTGAATTCCCCTCTCCGGCAGGGTGCCGGGAAGAGCTTCAGATCCCCCCGATCTAGGGATGGAGATGACGGCGGCTATAGACTCTTTCGTGGATTTTTGATTGGGTACCTAGGGTTTTTGTCCCGAGGGCAACTTATAGGTGGAACGAGAGGCTGAGGGGGTGCTGGGGTCGGCCAGACCACCCCCTGGCTCGGGCCAGGCTTGGCCGTGTGGCCAGGTGGTGTGGCCAGCCCCTGGCCCTTCTCCGTCTCGTATTATGGCACTTGATCCCTTCCGGAAAAATAGGCACTTTGGCTTTTGTCCCGTCCAATTCCGAGAGTATTCATTTTCTGACTTTTCTGGAACCAAAAACAACAGAAAACAGGCAGCTGGCACTGTGGCTCTTGTTAATAGGTTAGTCCAAGAAATCATAATAAAAGTACTCCAAAGTTGGAACAAAACACAATAAAGTGGATAAAACTAAGCATGGAACATCAAAAATTATAGATACATTTGCAATGTATCACTGTGCTCATCATACCTTCCTCTTGGGGTTCCCCAACGAGCTCGATATATTTTGGGCCATCAAGCTATTTTTCTGGCACTGTTGCAGGGGAGTCAAGGACATCTTCATAAGGGGAGTCCCTCATAACCAATCTCTTTACTTTGTTTTATTTGTTTTGCTTAGTTTATTTCTGCTTTGTTTGCTTGTTTCTTAATCAAAAACACAAAAAATTAGTTGTACTAGTTTGCTTTCTTTATTAAAAATACAAAAAAATGACTACTCTTGAAAACACTAAGTTGTGTGACTTCACTAGCACCAACAACAATGACTTCATGTTCACACCTATTGCTCCACCTGTTCCTGAAGCTACTTTCTTTGAAATTAAACCGGCTTTACTCAATCTTATTATGAGAGAACAATTTTCTGGTATTGGTAATGAAGATGCTGCTGCTCATCTAAATAACTTTGTTGAACTTTGTGAGATGCAAAAGCATAGGGATATAGATGGAGATATTATTAAGCTTAAATTGTTTCCTTTCTCTTTGAGAGGAAAAGCTAAAGAATGGTTGCAATCCCTAACTAGAAATAGTATTGATTCTTGGACTAAATGCAAAGATGCTTTCATTGGAAAATACTATCCTCCTGCTAAGATTATATGTATGAGAAGTGAAATAATGAAGTTTAAACAATCTGATAATGAACATGTTGCTCAAGCTTGGGAAAGAATGAAAACTTTGGTAAAGAATTGTCCCACTCATGGACTGACTGCTTGGATGATTATCCAAACCTTTTATGCAGGGTAGAACTATTCTTCAAGAAATCTATTGGATTCTACTGCTAGAGGTACCTTTATGACCATTACCTTGGTGCTACAACAAATCTTCTGGATAATATGATGGTTAACTATTCTGAATGGCACATTGAAAGAGCTCCACAAGGTAAGAAGGTAAATTATGTTGAAGAAACCTCCTCCTTGAGTGATAAAATTGATGTTATTATGTCTATGCTTGTTAATGGGAAAACTCATATTGATCCAAATCATGTTCCCTTAGCCTGTTTGGTTGCTCAAGAAGAGCAAGTTTATGTGAACTTTATAAGAAATAATAATTTTGGCAACAATGCTTTTGGTATCAACAATTATAGGCCATATCCTCCTAATAATACTTATGGTTATAATGGCAAACCTGGAATACCTAGTGAAGGAAGAATTTTAGAAGTTGAAAGAGCCACTAAAAACTTCATGCAAATGCAATATGAACAAAATAAATTATTTACTAAAACTATGGAGGAACAATCTACCATTTTGAAGAATATTAGTCATCAACTTGAGAGTTTAAATAGGGAAATTCCTAGTTTGCAATTGAAACTTTCTAATGCTGAAAGAAATATATCATCTTTGTCTGAAGCACAATCCTCTTTGATTAATAAAATGGCTGCTAAACCTGAAACTATTGATAATCCCTTTGCTGCTACTAATTCCATACAAGTTAGAATTGATGAAAATGTTAGATTGTTAGCTGAATTGCATGCTAAGTGGGAAAGAGAAGATCAAATTGCTAGAAATATTAGTGTTTCTACTATCACTACCACTAGTGTTGAAGCTAGTAATAGCTCTACTACTTTAGATGATAATTATGATTTTGATCTTGATGGTTGCAATATCTCGGAAGCTATTAAGTTCCTACAAAAGCTTGCTAAAAGTCCTAATGCTAGTGTTATGAATATGGCGTTTACAAAACACATTACTGATGCTCTCATAAAAATTAAAGAAGAAAAGATGAAACATAAAGCTTCTATTCCTATGAAACAAGAAGATGGTTGGGAACCCATCATTAATATGAAAGTGAATGATTTTGATTTCAAAGCTTTATGTCATCTTGATAGTAGTGTTTCTATTATGCCTAGAAGGATTTATGATATGCTTAATTTGCCACCATTGGAAGATTGTTATTTGAATGTCCCACTTGATGATAATGCTAAAAAGAAACTCATGGGGAGTATTAATGATGTTCTTATTATGGTTAACAATGCCTATGTCCCCGTTAATTTCTATGTTTTGGATGTTGACTGCAATGCTTCTTGTCCTATTACTTTGGGAAGACCTTTTCTTAGAACTGTTGGTGCCATTATTGATATGAAAGAAGGCACCATTAAATATCAACTCCCACTCAAGAAAGGTATAGAACACTTCCCTAATAAGAGAGAGAAGATTTCTTTTGCCTCTCCTATGAAAACAAAATTTTCTCTTAATGCTTCTTCATTTGAGAACACTTGATTCTTTCTCTTGCTTCTTATGCCTAACTTAAAAGCGTTAAAGAAAAAGTAATTATTGGGAGATAACCCAAAAGTTTTAGATGAGTCTTGGAAGTTATTACCTCAGTAATAAACTCTCCTTATCCTTTTTATTTGCTTTTTGTGCCAAGAGTAAACCTCTAATGAGAGGGAAGTAATGCTTGGGAAAGTTGCTGTCCCAAAACAGATTTTTGTGCTTCACCGTAAAAATTCGTGTAAAATTTCTGTACGTCGTTTTGAAGCATGAATTTTTGTGCTTCTGACCCAGGTTGTTATCTAACTTTCGTTAGTTCAACACTTCTCGATTTGAGCAACATAAGATCTTCGAAAAATTGGTTTTTACCTGCTGGTCTATTTTGACAGATTTCTGCCATTATTTGCATTTGCTTCTTGTTGGTTCCTTTTTTAGTTCTCTTTGGGGAATTGAGATTTTTGAGGGAAGTGCTTCAGTATCTTGTGTTTTATTGGAAGTTTTATTGGTGTTGAAACTAAACCTAAAGACTTATTATCTTGAGTGCACTAATGTTGCTAATAAAGATTGTGTGAAGTTTTGTATGAAGGAAAAATTTTAGGTGTATGGAGAGAATGATGTAATGAGATGAAGAATGGACTAAAGCTCAAGCTTTGGGATGCCACCCCATGTCACCCCAAGAATTATCCAAGAAGTACAAGCATCAAAGCTTGGGTATGCCCAAGGCATCCCCTTCTTCATATATAAAAATCCCAGGTTTCTTCCAAACACTTCATTTTTATTGTTTTATGCACAGTTGTGTTGTTCTTGGAGTGTCTTTGTTTTTTTTTTGGTTTTTGTTTGCTTGGTTTTCTTAGTTTGCTTGAATAAATTGGTTGGACCCCCTCTTTCATACATTGGTTTTCAAATAGTTTGGTTTGGATTGGAAAAGAGTAGGAAAGTTCATGCTTAAGTGGTAAAGAGAGCTTGTTTTTGACTGTGGCCCATGCTTTGTCATGCCATGCTTGATATTGTTTTGGATTTATGCTTAGTGATCTTTTCTATAGCATGACATGTTATAAACAATTGAAATTGCTTAATGTGCCTTGGAAGAATCATGCGTTGTTTTAGCATATTAAAGCATAGTATTGTGGTATTCTCCTTTGATGCTTTATTTGGGTTGACTTGGCGCATGCTCACACCATGTTATGACTATCCCAAGTCACCATAGCCTTTATGATCCTTTAGTTTTCGACTTGTAGTATCACTTTATGCTTTGATTAATGATGTTTTGTCGCTCTGCATGATTATGGCCATTATTGCTCTCTTAGTCAGTCGCTCCCAGTCTTTTGCTAGCCTCCATAACCAAGTATGAGTTCCACTCATGCATCTAACTCCTAAAACCAAGTTATTCCAAAGAGTCCACCATACCCACCTATTAGCATGTGCTATTCCAAGTATATTCATGTTTTTATCTACCTTTCGAATTAAACTTGTTATGAGAAAACTAGTGATTAAAGCTCTCACGAACTTGATGGCACACCTTTACTTTTATTTCCCTTAATAAACTTGAACTATTGTGTCATCTATGTTGTATATGCTTGCACTTATATGTTGGGGATTAGCAGAACCATGTTGTCATGGGGAACGCTTTCAACATTGCACTTGTACTTTGTACCTAGTTGATATCATGCTCTTTTGTTTATGGATGTCGTCGATGTGAAATGAAAGGGGAGCTTGTAAGTCCATGGAGTTATGTATGTGTGTTAGAGAAACGCCTGGGCCACCGGTCTAATCCATGCCTAATCATGGTGGAAACCTGCAGCGTAACCATAATGATCTATCTATGAAGCATTCTTCTTATAAAAAAGAGTCAGATATTGAGAAAAAGAGAAAAAGAAAAAAAGAGATATGAGAAAAGAGGAAAGAGAGAAAAAAGCACCATTTTCCCATGGTAAATAAGAAGATTGCTGAGATGCTCGTTGTCTGCTTGCCTTGTCATTTTGATATGGGAATTCTTCCGTATCATCGGGCAAGGGGTACCCCGTCGGCGGTTCTCTATGATACACATGTACTTACTATGACAAGAACTTACCGGTAACTAAACTTGAGTAGCATGAGGAGCGGCCCTCGTATTCAAGGGACATGACATTTCCAACTTATACTTTGTCAAGCATATACTCCATAGTTTGTTCACTTTAACCTTAATCACTTCAAGTTTCTTATGATAGGGGCAATGAGAGCTGAAAGCTAATAAGTACCATAATTTTTGGAAGTTCTTTATGAAACTTGAATCCCTGCTTCCTTCTATGAAGGCCTTTCTTTTACTTTTATGTTGAGTCTACACCTTCTATCTTTATGCACCTATTGAGAGAGCATAGTGGCCATTCTTAGTTTTATGTGCATTATCCCAAGACTTGTTGATTTATGCATAACTTTGATATTGCTTGTTCTTAAACTATTTGTATCTAGTCATCCTGAACTTTGAAGGTGTCCTATGCAATTATGATTTGCTACTCTATGAGGGACAAGCTAAATGCCACTATGCTATGTTTTCTTTATGTGAAACAAACAAACGTCTTGCAAAGCATTGTTATTCAAGAATATTTTGTTCGTGCCTTTTCATGTTACAACATAGTTACTATGTCTTATTGTTAGAACTTTATCTTTCATGCTATGTTGAAGTACTATGATCCCAGCTATCAACGTTTTACAAATACTTTGATCAAGTTTATGATGGTGCATGTCACCTCAAAAATTATTGTTTCCTTTTATTACTTACCTACTCGAGGACGAGCAAGAGTTAAGCTTGGGGATGTTGATACGTTGCAAACGTATCCATAATTTTTGATGTTCCATGCTTGGTTTTTATCTACTTTCTTATGTTTTGTCCACACTTTGGAGTACTTTTTATACACTTTCTTGGAATAACCTATTAAAAAGATGCCACAGTGCTAGTCGCCTGTTTTCTGCTGTTTTTGGTTCCAGGAAAGTCAGAAAATGAATATTCTCGGAATTGGACGGGACAAAAGCCAAAGTCAGTTTTTCACCGAGGGGGACACGAAGCCAGAATACAAGACGGAGAGGGGACAGAGGGACGCCACACCACCTGGCCGCGTGGCCAGGCCTGGCCCGCGCCAAGGGGTGGTGTGGCCGCCTAGGGCACCCCCTCAGCCTTCCCTTTCACCTATAAGATGCCTCTGATACAGAAACCCTAAGTACCCGATCAAAATTCCATGAAAGAGTCTGTAGCCACCGTCATCTCCATCCCTATATCGGGAGGGATCTGAAGCTCTTCCCGGCACCCTGCCGGAGGGGAGAATTCACCCTGGAGGCCTTCTTCATCACCATGCAAGCCTCCGGTGTGATGCGTGAGTAGGTCTTGCTTGGACTACGGGTCCATGTAGTAGCTAGATGGTTGGTTCTTCTCCTTTGTGTTACCATGTTTAGATCTTGTGAGCTCCGTTCATGATCAAGATCATCTATTTGTAATCCTACATGTTGTGTTTGCAAGGATCCGATGGATATTGAGATGCTATTTCAGATTGATTATTGATTCTATCATGTCTTTGTTATTTGTGATCTTGCATGCTTTCCGTTGTTAGTAGCTATCTTGGCCAAGTAGATGCTAGCAACTCCAAGAGTTAGTATTTATGCTCGATAGTGGGTTCATGCCTCTAGTAATCTGGGGAAGTGACAGAAATCTCTAAGGTACTAGATGTGTTGTTGATACTAGGGAGAAAACAACAATCCTTTGTTCATAGAACAATCGTATTGTTTACTTTACACGCAATGCATAATGCAATTATTTGTTGCTTACAACTTAATACTAGAGGAGGTTCGGATGATAACCTGAAGGTTGATTATTAGTCATAAATGTATTTGGATTATGGTCTATGTATAATGTTGTAATGCCCAATCAAATCTCACAGGAGTCTAGATGATTAGTATATGCATGTATGTTTTCTCGATGTTTGTCAATTGCCCCGCTGTAATTTGTTCACCCAACATGTCATCTATCTTAAGGAGAACCACCACTAGTGAACTATGGACCCCGGTCCTTTATTTTATCATCAATCTACAACCGTTACTGCTTTCTGTTTACTTTGTGCAAGCAATTACTATCTTCCACACAATATGTTTAATCCTTTGTTTTCAGCAAAACCGGTGAGATTGACAACCTCACTGTAAGTTGGGGGCAAAGTTCTATGGTTGTGTTGTGCAGGATTCCAAGTTGGCAACAACACCTTGGAGGTGTTTCCTTGCTCCTACTGGTTCGATAACCTTGGTTTCATAACCGAGGGAAAACTTGCTGCTATGCTCATCATACCTTCCTCTTGGGGTTCCCCAACGAGCTCGATATATTTTGGGCCGTCATACACCTTGAATTACAAGTAACACTACATGCCTATGTCGGTAAGTCTTCTGGGCCTTCTCGTAGCCGGACTGGACTCCGTCTCTTCTCCCTAACTGGGCCGCCCATGAAACAAATCTCTAACCCAAAGTGGGCCACCCTGGTCAGTGAGGCACAGTGAGGATACCCGGAAAATATATCCCCAACAGAGGGGGAAGATTCTAGAATGATAGAGAAGTGTGTTTTGAGTTTTGTGCATAGTATTCATTGTGATGAAGACTATCAATAGAATCTTCTAGATGCTAGAATGGAAAACAAGATCCAATGGCTGGAAATGTTGAGATTCGCGAGTCTTGATCCAATGGTCAATATTCAATGTTATTCGTACACTATATAGTGGTAAGATAAGAAATTGTAGGTTGATTTGAAAGTTCTATGAAAAAGCTTTTGGGGGTACCCATCAAGGCGTCACAATTAATATATCAGAAACCACCGAGAGTTTTTATGATAGTTTCAACTTTTTGCAAAGATTTTGCATCTTGACAATTTAACGAAATTAGGTCAAACTTGAGCTACAAGCAAGTAAGCGCGATTGATTTATCTTGAATTAAATGTATTTTCGGAGGTATATGGGTGCATCTTATTGTAGTAAACAATGCTGTCAGTGTGAGTTTCCAACTATTAGGAAAGAACATTCTCAATTTTCCTAGTGATGACGAGATTGTTCTTTCAGGTAAAGAAAGTCCGAAGAATATGGATCTGAATGCCACAAGCCAAGTTTTCATACATATATAGTGTACCAATATGCCATACTTATGATTTTCCATGTTTTATGAGTTCTCAAATTTTCTAGCTAACTTCACCCACTTGAATGACTTTCAGACATATAAGGGATCAACAACATGTTGTACTTGCGATTCCCATGTTTTAGGAGTTTTCAAGCTTCCTAGCTATATAACTCCACTCACTTGAATGACTCTAGGTTGATGATCGAAATAAGGTCGAATTTGAACTACATGTAATAAATTGTAGGTTGCTTTGAAAGTTTTATGAAAAAGCTTTTGGAGGTACCCATGGAGACGTCAGTTAATATATTAGAAACCACAGAGAGTTTTGACGACTGATTCGACTTCTAGCTAAGATTTAGAATCTTGAAAATTTTGAACCCCTTTTGAAAACGATCACATGAGAAATAAGAAGAGAGGGGAAATAATTTTTCTATTTTCTATGGGTAACCCATAAGCTTTTAAGGTGCACCTTAGGCTTAAAGATAACTTTATTTTCTCCACACTATATAAGGTGAACCTTAATTAGCGGATGACACATAGGCCTTAAGGTGTGCCTTTTTACACATTGCGGATGACCTTAGGGCATCACCTATGTATGTAAAAAAACTTGTTGATAAGATGGCTCCCAACATGACCATGAAATGAATATGAGTTGGAACTTGCAAATTTGCATGATTGTATAACATCATCCTCCCAACATGATGTAATTTATCTCATAAATTTTTGAAACTCCTAAGTATGATATCCATTCTTCTTCGAGATCCTGAGCATTGGGAGTACGACCATGGATGATCAGATGAGGTGTTGGATTGAGGGAGTACGACCTTGGATTCCTGAACACAGAGGGAGTACTGCCTACCAAATTTCTATTATTACATGGACCATGACCAAATTTAAAACCAAAATAAAGCAGTAAACTATCTCGCGTATCCATACATAGTTCGTGCCCCAAAATTTCAGATACTTCAAAATTCCCATTCGACCCCTATTAAATTTGGTGGGTGGGGGGCTTCACTCGTACTCTAAGATAGCCTAGTTATTGTTTAGATATTGTTGATATCTCTAACTGATGTCGGCCTGATCTTGCTATTATTATTGTGCAAGACATGAGATGTTTGTAGGCTATTTATAGCAACGATTCCTATCAATAAAATCAGTTGCCCCAAACCGAGTCTCCTCCTTCCATTCGTGGTTTAGGATCCTTCATGGTATCAGATACCTAGATCCAACCCCTCTCCAGCTTTCTCCGCCACCCCTCTCCCTCGCCGCCATGAGCTTGATCGGCTACAACTCCGCCTCCTCCTCGGACTCTGACGATGATTCCTTCGCACAGTTCGGTATCCCCAATCGCAACTCAAACTCTCCCCACCCCTTAGTTGCAGCTCTTCGCATCCGTGACCATGTCCTCGCCATGTTGGATTACGAGAAGGATAACTATGGCCTTTGGAGCCGTCAATTCCTCACTGCCCTCTCCAAGTTCGGGCTCTAGGATCACATCGATTGCTCCCCCTCCCGGGGAACCTATGACTAGGTGCTCAACGACTTCACCATCGTCTCGTGGTACGATGGCACGGTCACGCCCGCCACTCTGGCAATCGTGGAGCCACGTAACGCCACCACTCTCTCCCTTGGCGCACCATCCGTAGTGTCTTCCGTGAAACTCGCGACACGCACGCCACCTACCTCCGTGACGAGTTTCACGGCTTAAACCAAGGTGATCTATCCATCGTCGAGTACACCTCCAAGATGAAGGAGATGGCGGACATGCTCGGAGACCTTGGCCCTCGCGTACGAGATTGCGAACTCATCAACAACGTTCTCCGTGGACTTAACGAGCAGCTGCAGCACGCCGTCCCGCACATGATGCACGGTCGTCTACCCCCTTCATCAAGATTCACTCCTTGTTGCTCCTGGAGGAGAAGTGCTATTGCCGTCCTCGCCCAGGATCATCTCGCGTTCCAGGCCGCTGGCGCTCCCATGCCAGACTACACCAATCCTGCTCCATTCCCCTACTTCAACCTGATGCCAGCGGGATTCTACGGTGCGGGTGCCACCCACGCCGGCCCTTCAACCGCTCCCGGTCAGGGCAAGAAGAATAACAAGAAGGGGGCCGCTCCCGGTGCCTCTGCTCCATTCGCCCCTCCTACCGCAGGTGCACGTCCGCCTGCTCTGCGCCCGTACGTGCCGGCCCTCGTTGGTACGTTCCAGGCCTGGGCCGGTCCCGGCATCCTCGGTGCCGCTGCCGGTGCCTGTCCGCCTACCTCGACCGCGTCGCACGGTCTCGTTGTCCACACCACGTCGGCTGCACCGACCGCTCCTCCAGCTGCTCCTTCAGCACAGTGGTACCAGTTAGCCCTCATCGCCGCACTGAACCAGATGGCGCTCCAAGCGCAACCCGACACGACGGTGAGTGGGTTTTCGACTGTGGTGCTTCCTCTCACATGGGCTCCAGTTCCGGTATACAACTCTCTCCTCGTCCTCCCAATTTCCCCTCCTATATCATTGTCGGTCATGGCTCCTCTCTCCGTATCACCGGTACTGGTTCCGTTCATTTTCCAACATCCACTCGCCCTCTCTCCCTTCTTAACGTTCTTGTTTCTCCTAACTTTACACGTGATAATTTTGTTTCCATTGAAATTGACCCTTTTTGGCTTTTCTATCAAGGATTTGGCAACGAGACGGGTTATTCACCAATGTAACTCCACCGGCGACCTCAACCCCTTCGTGCAGCCGTCCCAATGTTTTGTCGCCGCCATCTCTACAGCTTTGTGGCATCAGTGGCTTGGACAACCCGACATCAAAGCTTTGGCAAACGCCTCCAAATATTTCAAATTCAGTTGTAATAAAATTTTACCCACGCACTACGATGCATGTCGTTTTGGAAAACACACTAGACTCTCCTTTTCTCCCTCTACCACCAAAACAAATGCTGCTTTTGAGCTTTGTCATTGCGATTTATGGACTAGTCATGTATTAAGCATCTCGGGTTTCTAATACTATATTGTTATCTTAGATGACTTTACGCACTTTACTTGGATGTTCCCTATTCGTAAAAAGTCTGAAGTTCATCCTCTTCTCGTCGCGTTCTATGCTTATGTTCGCACGTAGTTTTCATCCTCCATTAAATCTTTTTAGACCAACAATGGACGAGAATTTGACAACACTACAAATCGCGCCCTCTTTACCGCAAATGACACTCTCCTTCGCCTCACCTGCCCATACACCTCTCAACAAAATTGTCACTAGGAAAATTCGACAACACTGCAAATCCCAACATGTTGTACCAACGATTCCCATGTTTTATGAGCTTTCAAACATGTTGTACAAATTTTGCATCATGAAAAAGTACAAGAACCAAATATACACCCATAGCTATCCACCCAATTTAATGACTTTAAGTCAATTTATCGAAATTAGGGCAAATTTGAAACTACACGTAAATTGTAGGTTTTGCTTTGAAAGTTTTACGAAAAAGCTTTTAATTTGGAGGTACCCATCAAGGTGTCACAATAAATATATCGGAAAACAATGAGAGTTTTGACGATAGGTTCAACTTCTTGCTAAGATTTTGCATCTTGACAATTTAACAAAATTAGGTCAAACTTGAGCTACAATTAAGCACAATAGATTGCTCTTGAATTAAATGTCATTTTAGAGGTAGATGGGTGCATTTTCTGGTAGTAAGCAGTGCCGTGGGTGTGAGTGTCCAACTACCAGGAAAGAACAGTCAATTCTACATTTTCCGAGTGAAGACCAGCGAGGTTAGTTGTTCTTTCCCGTAAAGAGAAGTCCAAAGAATATTGGATGTGGATGCCACAAGACAAGTTGACAGACATATATAGTGGATCGACAACATGGTGTACTTGCGATTCCCATGTTTTATGAGTTTTCAAGATTCCTAGCTAACCCCGCCCATTTGAATGACTTTATACCGATATCTCGGAATCAGGTCAAATTTGAAACTACAAGTAAATTGTAGGTTTTGCTTTTATAGTTTTATGAAAAAGCATTTGGAGGTACCCATCGAGGGGTCAAAATTAATATATTAGAATCTAGCGAGAGTTTCGACGATAGGTTCAACTTCTTGCTAAGACTTTACATCTTGACAATTTAATGAAATTACGTCAAACTTGAGCTAGCTACAAGTAAACACCATATATTTCTCTTGAATTAAATGTCTTTCCAGAGGTAGATCGGTGCATCTTCTTGTAGTAAACAATGTCTTTAGTGTGAGTTTCCAACTATCAAGAAAGAACATTCAATTCTACATTTTCTGAGTGAATTCGAGCGAGGTTGTTCTTTTCCTAAAGAAAAGTCCGAAGAATATTGGATCTTTATGCCACAAGCCAAGTTTATAGACATATATATTGGACCAACATGTTGTACCAACAATTCTCATGTTTTATGATTTTTCAAACTTCCCAGCTAACTCTGCCCATTAGAATGACTTTATATCGATTTATCAAAATTAGGTCAAATTTGAAACTACAAGTACTAGTAAATTGCACGTGCCCTGCACGTGAGACTCAGATAATAGACGTCTGACATATCATCACTATATAAAATTATAATAGGTAAAGCAGAAAAAATATAAATTAAGATGCAGTAAGCTTGGGTGGATCACCCCTATTGTTTATATGAGGATGAGGGATAGGTGGGTCGGGAGAATATAAGTGAGAGACCTCACTATAATCCTCCTTACCACTTCCCTTCTTGGAAGAGGAGCCATTATTTTTCTCCCCCATCACATCATCTTCCTTAGGATCGGCGTGAGCCTTTCCCTTAGATAGAGGAGTGGTGGCCTCCGAGGAAGATGGAGGTGGGGCTATAGATGAGGTGAGACGAGCAATCATTTGCTGCATCTCTTCCATTTTAGTCTCAAAGGATTTCAATAAGGTTGTTTCCAACGTCTTGAGGTCATCCATTGTGACCTTGTCCACAGCCTCACTCTCATTTTCCTTAGTACCCATACTTCTCTTAGGATGTTAAGCCCGAATAAAGAGCCGAGGCTCTGATACCAATTAAAATGGATCGTATGGGCACCTAGAGAGGGGGAGGGTGAATAGGTGCTACTTCAAATTTTAATACTTTTTCAATTTTAGGCTTGACACAAAAGGTAATTTCTCTAGATATGCAACTACGTAGAATTTCCCTATATGCAAACCTAACTACTAGCGAGTAAAGGCGAGTAAAAGTGAGGAACGAGGAAACCATAGTGGACGTGGAGACATAGGGTTTGTTTTACCGCACTTTCTTCCTTGTTAAGGGAAGTACATCTGCGTTGGAGGGGTGGGCAGTACTAAGACCACCACGCCACAATAGGCCTCACCCTGTTCTCCGATGGATGTCGCCACCAAAGGCCTGATCCACCTTTCCACTATTGGAACCCTTCGAGGCAGGAACCGATGCCTTTACACAACTAGCAGGACACAACTCCACAACCAAATTGGAGGCTCCCGTAATGACAACAAGCTGCCACAAGAACAAATGTTATCAATATCGAAACACTAGATCTAGATATTAACAAGAATACTAGATCGAGAGATATCCAAGTGAATGAAGCAGAAGTGAAGCGCTTGATTTGTGATGTCAATGATGAAGTCTCCTCCTTCAATTCCCCAAAGATCGAAGCCTTCGGGTGGTTGAAGTGGGAGATATTGAATGAGAGTTGTTGACTCGTGTATTAACGAGCTCGTTGGGGAACCCCAAGAGGAAGGTATGATGAGCACAACAGTAAGTTTTCCCTCAGTTATGAAACCAAGATTATCAACCCAGTAGGAGCAAGGAAACACCCCAAAGGTGTAGCTAGCTGAACTTTGGCAGGGCACACTACCGGTGCCAGCAGCAACATGGATACCTACACAACACAACCACAGAACTCTGTCCCCAACTTGTGATGAGGATGTCAATCTCACCGGTTTTGCTGAAAACAAAGGATTAAATGTATCGAGTGGAAGAAAGTAATAGTTTGCAGAAAGTAAACACAAAGCAGTAAACAGTTGATTGTAGATTGATAGTAAAAGAAAGGACCGGGGTCCATAGTTCACTAGAGGTGGCTCTCCTTAAGATAGATGACATGTTGCGTGAACAAATTACAGCGGGCAATTGACAAACATCGAGAAAGCATACAAGCATATACTACTCATCTTGACTCCTTTGAGATTCGATTGGGCATTACAACATTATACATAGACCGCCATCCAACTGCATCTATGACTAATAATCCACCTTCAGGTTATCATCGGAACCCCCTCCAGTATTAAAGTTGCAATCAACGGATAATTGCCTTACGAATTGCGTGTAATGTAAACAATATGATTGTTCTATGAACAAAGGATTGTTGTTTTCTCCCTAGTAGCAACAACACATCTAGTACCTTAGAGATTTCTGTCACTTCCCCAGATTACTAGAGGCATGAACCCGCTATCGAGCATAAATACTAACTCTTGGAGTTGCTAGCATCTACTTGGCCAAGATAGCTACTAACAACGGAAAGCATGCAAGATCACAAATAACAAAGACATGATAGAATCAATAATCAATCTGAAATAGCATCTCAATATCCATCGGATCCCCGCAAACACAACATGCATAATTACAAATAGATGATATTGATCATGAACGGAGCTCACAAGATCTAAACATGTTAGCACAAGGGAGGAGAACCAACCATCTAGCTACTACACGGACCCGTAGTCTAGAGATGAACTACTCACGCATCACACCGGAGGCTTGCATGATGATGAAGAAGGCCTCCAGGGTGAATTCCCCTCTCCGGCAGGGTGCCGGGAAGAGCTTCAGATCCCTCCCGATCTAGGGATGGAGATGATGGCGGCTACAGACTCTTTCGTGGATTTTTGATCGGATACTTAGGGTTTTCGTATCAGAGGAAATATATAGGCGAAAGGAGAGGCCGAGGGGGTGCCTGGGGCGGCCAGACCACCCCCTAGCGTGGGCCAGGCCTGGCCGCGCGGCCAGGTGGTGTGGCTGGGCCCCAGCCCCTCTCCGTCTCGTATTCTGGCTCCAGGTGTCCCTCAGTGAAAAAGTGACTTTGGCTTTTGTCCCGTCCAATTCTGAGAATATTCATTTTCTGACTTTCCTGGAACCAAAAACAGCAGAAAACAGGCAGCTGGCACTGTGGCTCTTGTTAATAGGTTAGTCCAAGAAATCATATGAAAAGTACTCTAAAGTGTGGACAAAACATAAGAAAGTAGATAAAACCAAGCATGAAACATCAAAAATTATGGATACGTTTGCAACGTATCAACATCCCCAAGCTTAACTCCTGCTCGACCTCGAGTAGGTAAGTGATAAAAAGAAAAAAGAATAATTTTTGTGGTGACATGCACCATCATAAACTTGATCAAAGTATTTGTAAAACATTCAAAGCTGGGATCATAGTACTTCAATCATAACATGAAAGACAAAGTTCCAGAAATAAGACAAATAAACTATGTTGCAACATGAAAAGGCACAAAGAAAAGATTCATGAATAACAATGCTTTGCAAGACGTTTGTTTGTTTCACATAAAGAAAACATAACATAGTGGCATTCCGCTTGTCCCTCATAGAGTAGCAAACATAAATGCATAGGACACCTTCAAAGTTTATAAGAGTGACTAGATACAAATAGTTTAAAACAAGCAATATCAAAGATATGCATCAATCAACAAGTCTTGGAACAATGCACATAGAACTAAGAATGGCCACTATGCTCTCAAAGTAGGTGCATAAAGGTAGAAGGTGGAGACTCAACAAAAAAGTAAAAGAAAGGCCTTCATAGAAGGAAGTAGGGATTCAAGTTTCATAAAGAGCTTCCTAAAATTATGGTACTTAATAGCTTTCAGCTCTCATTGCCCCTATCATAAGCTTCTTGAAATGATTAAGGTTAAAGTGAAAAAACTATGATGTATATGCTTGACGAAGTATAAGTTGGAAATCTCATGTCCCTTGAATACGAGGGCCGCTCCTCATGCGACTCAAGTTTAGTCACCGGTAAGTTTTTGTCATCGTAAGCATATGTGTATCATAGAGAACCGCCAACGGGGTACCCCTTGCCCGATGATACGGAAGAATCCCCATATCAAAATGACAAGGCAAGCAGACAACGAGCATCTCAGCAATCTTCTTATTTACCATGGGAATATGGTGCTTTTTTCTCTCTTTCCTATTTTCATAATCTCTTTTTTCTTTTCTTTTTCTCTTTTTTTCTCAATATATGACTCTTTTTTATAAGAAGAATGCTTCATAGACAGCTCATTATGGTTACGCTGCAGGTTTCCACCATGACAACATCGATTAGACCAGCGGCCCAGGCGTTTCTCTAACACATATACATAACTCCATGGACTTACAAGATCCCCTTTCATTTCACACCAACGAAATCCATAGACAAAAGAGCATGATATCAACTAGGTACAAAGTACAAGTGCAATGTAGAAAGCGTTCCCCATGACAGCATGGTTCTGCTAATCCCAACAAATAAGTGCAAGCATATATAACATAGACGACACAATGGTTCAAGTTTATTATGGGCAAGAAAATTAAAGCGTGCCATCAAGTTCGTGAGAGCTTAATCACTAGTTTTCTCATAACAAGTTTAATTCGGAAGGTAGATAAAAACATGAATATACTTGGAATAACATATGCTAGTAGGTAGGTATGGTGGAGTCTTTAGAATAACTTGGTTTTAGGAGTTGGATGCATGGGTAGAACTCATACTTGGTTATGAAGGCTAGCAAAAGACTGGGGGCGACCAACTAAGAGAGCAATAATGGCCATAATCATGCAGAGCGACAAAACATCATTAATCAAAGCATAAAATGATACTACAAGTTCAAAACTAAAGGATCATAATGGCTATGGTGACTTGGAATAGTCATAACATGGTGTAAGCATGTGCCAAGTCAACCCAAATAAAGCATCAAAGGAGAATACCACAATACTATGCTTTAATATGCTAAAACAACGCATGATTCTTCAAAGGCACATTAAGCAATCTCAATTGTTTATAACAAGTCATGCTACAACAAAGAATACTAAGCATAAAGCCAAAACAATATCGAGCATGGCATGACAAATCATAGACCACAGTCAAAAACAAGCTCTCTTTACCACTTAAGCATGAACTTTCCTACTCTTTTTCCAAACCAAACCAAACTATTTGAAAACCAATGTATAAAAGAGGGGGTCCAACCAATTTATTCAGCAAACTAAGCAAACAAAGCAAATGAAAAACCAAAACGAAAACAAAAAAATAAGACGCTTGATACGTCCATTTTGCATCACTATTCTATGTCTTAATTCACTATTATTCATTGATATATTTCGTATTGAGAGGTGATACTTATGTTATTTCATCTATTTTTGCATGGTTGATGAATTTTGGAGCATGGACCGCTGCAGATGAAAAAGGTACTGTTTGGAGGCAAAATTCGTGAAGATTAGAAAATCCGGGAAAATATACGGAAAATCCTATTTTTCCAGAAGACTCAGGATGCCAGAAGATGGAGTGGAGGTGGGCCACAGGGGGCCCACACCACCCCATGGCGCGGGCAGGCCTAGGCCGCGCCTGGGAGTGGTGTGGCCACCCTGGCCCACTCCAGCCTCTCCCCGCTGGCGTATATCATCCCCACGAAACCCTAAGACTCGGGGAGCGACCACAGAAAGATTCCGCCGCCTTTGCCGGGCGGAAAACACCAAGAGAGAAAGATCTCTCCGGCAGACAGATTTCTGCCGGGGGAATTCCTTCTCGGAGAGGGGAGATCGTCGCCATCAACACCACCATCAAGCTGTACTTCATCGGGATCATCATCATCATCATAACCACCATCATCACCATCAGAACCCTCATCACCATCTCCATATTGCTGTAACAATTGTGTTGAATCTTGTATAGTTCATAGGGGAAACTTTCCCGGTGTTGATTACTCTTTGTAGTTGATGCTATTGAGTGAACCTTTGAATTATTGTTTATGTTCAGATTGTTATACATCATTATTCCATCTCTGATCATGATCCATATGATGTCTTGTGAGTAGTTCGTTTTGTTCTTAAGGACATGGAAGAAGTCTTGTTGTTAGTAGTGGAGTTGCATTGAGAAATATTCAATAGATTGTTATTTAAGTTGTGGTGTACTTCTTCTAGTGGTGTCATGTGAACGTCGAATACATGACACTTCACCTATATGGGCCTAGGGGAATGCATTTTGTATTTGGCTACTAATCGTAGGGGTTGCCGGAGTGACAGAAACCTGAACCCCCGTTAGGAAACCATTGCACAAGGGACGTAAGGGTCTTAGAGTTTAAAGCTGTGGTTAGGTTTCTACCTTAATTACTTTCTTGTACTTACGGATGTTTTTAAGGGGTATAATCACAATTATGTATTAGTCTTGGATGGGGCGGTACATTAGCACAGGTTCACCCACACAACACTTAGCAAGCTAGAGAAGATTAATCAGCTATATGAAGCGAAAGCACTTGACAGTCTTCCCATGTGTCCTCGAGAATGTTTGGTCATCTTAATTAATACAACTGGCTTGTCCTTTGCTTCATAAAGGACTGGGCCACTTGCTGCATTTATTCCTACCGTCTTTTATTTACTCGTACTTTGTTTACTTGCTTTATCGAAAACCCCTAAAAATCCGTTTGCTAAGTATTTGCAGAGAATTCCTGATCCATACCACTAGCCAGCACCTTCTGCTCCTCGTTGGGTTCGACACTCTTACTTATCGAAAATACTGTGATACACCCCCTATACTTGTGGGTCATCAAGACTATTTTCTGGTGTACCAACAACATCTACACATGAGCCTAGCATATTAAAACGTTCAAAGACTTTTCTAGCTTCCTTGGCAACATCATAGAATTCCTTAAACAAAGTTTCTAGAATAAAATCCCTCTTTTCAGGGTCCTCAATTTCTTTAAGTTTAAGAAACATTACTTGCATTATTGGGTTAAGGTTAACAAACCTAGCTTCCAACATGTGAACTAAAGAAGCTGCAGCAATTTCATAGTTTCGAGCAAGTTCTGCAAGGGATCTATCCTCAATATCCTCATGCTTACTAACATGATTAAATAATTCTTCAATATTATCTTTTCCAATTATAGAGCCACTACCTATTGAAAGGTCTTTTAGGGTGAATTTAGGAATCAACATGGTGAGCTAAGAAAGAGGTAACAACTATAGGAAGACTTAATTTTTGTGTGTTTTTAATAAAGAAAGCAAACTTGTAAAACTAATTTTTGTGTGTTTTTGATAAAGAAACAAGCAAACAAAGCAAAAGTAAACTAAGCAAAACAAAAATAACAAAGTAAAGAGATTGGTTATGAGGGACTCCCCTTGTGAAGATGTCCTTGACTCCCCGACAACGGCGCCATAAAAAGTACTTGCTGACTCGTGTATTCACGAGCTCGTTGGGGAACCCCAAGAGGAAGGTATGATGAGCACAACAGTAAGTTTTCCCTTAGTTATGAAGCTAAATGGGACCTTCTAGACCGTATTCAAGACAATACTGAAGCTTGGGAGAATGACAAAGGTAGAAAGTCAGGTATAAATTATGATTATGAATGCATTGAATCTTTTATGGGAACTAATGACTTTCAAAATATTAAAAATGCTTATGGTCTAGACTCTCAAGCTATTGCTTCTTATTTTAAGGCTTTTGCTTCTTACATTGAATTTCCTAAAAAGAAGTGGAATAAGTATCATGAACCTTATAAAGATATTGCTAAGAGTGTTCCTGCAAGGAATACTGAAGTTTATACTGCTAATCATGTTTTACCTAAACCTTATATTGAGAAAATGCCTTTTCCAGTTAAGGTAAAGGAGCATTCTATGATAGCTAGTATGGTTAATGAAAGTATGAATAAAGCTGTTGAACCTGATAAACAAATGGTTGATGAACCTATAATAGCAAATGTGAAAGACTTTGTTACTAAATATGAAAAAGAGGGACACCCTATCCTTTGTAAGGATACCTCTAATATTGTTTCACATAGTAGTGTTATGAGATCCAGTATTCCCGTGTTTTCTGTTAGAATAAGTGATCATTGCTATGATGGTCCTTGTGATAACTATATTGTTAAGTTTATGCATGATACTGAAAGCTACTATGAGAGAGGGAAAAGTGTTCTTACGTATCTCAATAATATCAAGTTTCCTCGTTTTATGCTAAAAGTTTTTATGTTGCACTTCTTTTGCCTTCTTATGCAAGTTGCCTTTGGTTTCAATAACTTGTTTGTTGACAAAATTCCCTTGCATAGGAAGTGGGTTAGACTTAAATGTGTGTGTGTTTTTGCTTCTTAATGCTCTCTTTCACTTCAATTCATATCCCTGTGAGAGCTTCTTCAAAATTATCATGCCCATCTTAAAGGCTATAAAGAAAGAGCTTTATGGGAGACAACCCAATTTGTTTTTGCTTTCAGTTTGTTTTTGTTTATTTGAGTCTTGGAAGTTATTACTTTGGTAATAATCGCTCCTTATCCGTTTTGTTTGGTTTTTGTGTCAAGATCAACCTCTAATGAGAGAGAAGTAAGATTTGGGGAAGTTGCTGTCCCGAAACAGATTTTTGTGCTTCACCGTAAAAATTCGTGAGAGATCTCTGTATGTCGGATTGAGCTGTAATTTTTTGTGATTCTGCCCCAGGTTGTTATTTAACTTTAATTAGTTTTGCACTTTTTGATTTGAGCAACAGAAGATTTTTGAAAAAATTGATCTTTACCTGCTGGTATGTTTTGGCAGATTTTTCCACTCTTGCATCTGCTTCTTTATTCGATTTCCTTTTTGAATTCTTTTTGGGTTTTTGGAAGGAGTTATTTCAGTAGCTTTTGTTTTGATGGTTTTCAGTCGAAGTTGGACTCAAAAGGTTTTATCACTTCACTTATACTAATGTTGCTAATGAGAACATTGTGAAGTTTTGTGTGAAAGAAATTTCCAGGAAGTGGAGACAATGGTGTAATAAGGAAGAGAAGGGTTTTATGACTCAAGTAATAAGTGTATGAAGATGAAGATATCAATGATATTCAAGAGATGACTCCGGAAGAATCTACTAGATACCAAATTCAGAGACCTGCAGAGTCCGTTCCCAACTAGGTAACAGTTCTGGTAAGAAAAGTTCCACGAAAATACGATCCAACTATATTTTTGTAGTTTTCAGTCAATAAGGAAAGTTACGAAGCGAAAAAGGGAAGGAAACGGAGCTAGGGTGGCTCACACCACCCCATGGCGCGGGCCCACCCCTGGCCGCGTCACCAGGTGGTGATACCACCCAGGACTCCGCCTCCGACTCGTTTTCTCCCAGTACCTTCCTTTTTGATATGAAACTTCGTAATATATAACCCCCCGGATCCCCCGAGGTCTGTATATCGTGTTTTCGTCGTGGTTTTATTTCGATCTATTTCTGCCAGGACATACTCTTTGAAAGCTTAGAAGCACAATGGTATCCACCAAGGATAAAGGGAAGGAGCCCGTGGAGGAAGACCTCCAAGACCCCAAGCAGGGGCTGGTACCTTTAGTCTCTTGCCCTGCATCAGCGGAAGTCCTACGAGTCGCTAAGGAGTTCTGCGATAAGTACCGAGACTTGCGGAGGAAGGTGGACTTGCTTCAATGGGAGAATAATAGGCTTCGCAAGATGCTGGAAGATTTCCTCAAAGTCAACTAAGGAAATAATACCACCACCACCTAAGGAGTAATTCTTCATCAGGTTTGGCATCCCCTTGGTTTATTCCAAGCTTGGGGGAGTGCCGCGGTATCACATCGCTATCTTCTATCTTTTTACCTTATTAGTAGAGTCATATCATGAATAAAGGAGTTATTTTGTAGTATGGTTTGCATCATGGAAGTGTCCCCTCTCTCGTTAGATTTGTATCCCTTGGTGTGAGTTTCCGTTATGGAATATTAATGAGAAGTTCTATCATCCACTCTTTTGCATAGCTTATTAGTTTTCAACTTGTGGTTATATGATTGATCTTGCTGTTAGTATTGGTATCACTTTGGGATCATTGAGTTAATTTAGTTGGTTTTGGCAAACCTGGCTCGGTCAGTAGCAACACCTTTTTGAGAGTTGAAAAGAAAAAGATAGAAGTACTCTAAAGAAAAATAATTTCATCATCTTTCTTTCTTGATTTGCTCATAAGTCTAGTATTCTCTAGTTAAGATCTTTTGTGCCTCCAAGGAAGATTTCATGTTTGTCTTTATCACTTGTATGTTTGGTTGTTTCCTTCAACTCTTATACTTGCTACCCAGCCTTGCTAGCCAAAAACCTGTACTGAGAGGGTATTCTTATCATGCATCCACCTCCTTTAAACCAAAACCTTTGCAATTTGTGTCCACCATACCTACCTAGTAGCATTAGTGCTATTCCAAGTAAATTCCTGGTTTGTCTACCTCCCAAATAAAACTTGTTATGTGAAAATTAGTGATTAAAGCTCTCACAAACTTGATGGCACACTTTACTTTCTTGCATTTAATAAACTTGAACCATTGGGTCCTTCTTTGTTGCGTATATGCTTGCGCTTTATGAGTTGAAGTTAGCCGAACCATGTATCATGGGGACCGCTTTCAACACTTCATTGGTACTTGTACCTAGTTGATATCATGTTCTTTTGCTTATGGATCCCGGCGGTGTGAAATAAAAGTGGAACTTGTAAGATCATGGAGTTTATATGTGTGTTAGAGAAACGCCTGGGCCGCTAGCCTAAGCCATGCCTAATCATGGTGGAAACTTGCAGCATAACTATAGTGAGCATTCTATGAAGCATCCTCAATAAAAACCTATGCAAATAGCAAATAAAAAGATCGCTGAGATGCTCACTGTCTGCTTGCCTTGTCATTTTGATTATGGGATAGCTCCTGTGTCATGTGCAAGGGGTACCCCGTTGGCGGTTCTCAATGATACACATGTATTTACAATGACAAGAGCTTGCTCGTGACTAAAGTTGAGTAGCATGAGGATCGGTACTCATAAGTAAGGGCATGAGATTTCAACTTATAACTTGTCAAGCATATCCTCTTAGTTGTGTCACTTTAACCTTAATCACCTAAAGATGCCTATGATAGGGGCAATGAGAGCTGAAAGCTAGCAAGTATAAAATTTTTTGGGAGCTCTTTATGAGACTTTCAATCCTTGCTTCCCTCTGCGAAGGGCCTTTCTTTTACTTTGTAGTTGAGTCAGTAAACCTACTCCCTTGTATCTCAGCAAGTATCTTGAGTTATTGTGTTTCATTCATTCATATGATGATTTATTCATTCATGTTTCTTATGTTCCTTGCTTTGCACATTGCTCTTATCCTGATGTTTACTACTTTGAAAGCTATCTTTGAAAAACCAGCTATTTGTGAACTCCAGCAAATTATCAACTATTCTTCGACCAAGAGCTAAGTTTGCCATTACCAATTATGATTCACTTTTATGTATCTTTATTGTGTTTCCTTTACTCATTGCAAGTTGAGTTATATAATAGTGAGTTGTCTTCTATTATGATCTATGTATTTGATGAATGTGATGCTTCTTGTCCGTACTATTTTATCGACTCTTCACTCCATAAACCTGAGGTCATGTTTATTGAGCTCAGTTTCGCTTGGGGACAAGCGAAGTCTAAGCTTGGGGGGAGTTGATACGTCCATTTTGCATCACTATTCTATGTCTTAATTCACTATTATTCATTGATATATTTCGTATTGAGAGGTGATACTTATGTTATTTCATCTATTTTTGCATGGTTGATGACTTTTGGAGCATGGACCGCTGCAGTCAGGATTCTGATGGAAAAGGTGCTGTTTGGAGGTAAAATTCGCGAAGATCAGAAAATCCGGGAAAATATACGGAAAATCCTATTTTTCCAGAAGACTCAGGATGCCAGAAGATGGAGTGGAGGTGGGCCACAGGGGGCCCACACCACCCCATGGCGCGGGCTGGCCTAGGCCGCGCCTGGGAATGGTGTGGCCACCCTGGCCTACTCTAGCCTCTCCCCTCTGGCGTATATCATCCCCACAAAACCCTAAGACTCGGGGAGCGACCACAGAAAGATTCCGCCGCCTCTGCGGGGTGGAAAACACCAAGAGAGAAAGATCTCTCCGGCAGACAGATTTCTGCCGGGGGAATTCCTTCCCGGAGAGGGGAGATCGTCGCCATCAACACCACCATCAAGCTGGACTTCATCGGGATCATCATCATCATCATCACCACCATCATCACCATCAGCACCCTCATCACCATCTCCATATTGCTGTAACAATTGCGTTGAATCTTGCATAGTTCATAGGGGAAACTTTCCCGGTGTTGATTACTCTTTGTAGTTGATGCTATTGAGTGAACCTTTGAATTATTGTTTATGTTCAGATTGTTATACATCATTATTCCATCTCTCATCATGATCCATATGATGTCTTGTGAGTAGTTCGTTTTGTTCTTGAGGACATGGGAGAAGTCTTGTTGTTAGTAGTGGAGTTGCGTTGAGAAAGATTCAATAGATTGTTATTTAAGTTGTGGTGTACTTGTTCTAGTGGTGTCATGTGAACATCGACTACATGACACTTCACCTATATGGGCCTAGGGGAATGCATTGTGTATTTGGCTACTAATCGTAGGGGTTGCCGGAGTGACAGAAACCTGAACCCCCGTTAGGAAACCATTGCACAAGGGACGTAAGGGTCTTAGAGTTTAAAGCTGTGGTTATGTTTCTACCTTAATTACTTTCTTGTACTTACGGATGTTTGCAAGGGGTATAATCACAAGTATGTATTAGTCTTGGATGGGGTGGTACATTAGCACAGGTTCACCCACACAACACTTAGCAAGCTAGAGAAGATTAATCAGCTATATGAAGCGAAAGCACTTGACAGTCTTCCCATGTGTCCTCGAGAACGTTTGGTCATCTTAAGTAATACAACCGGCTTGTCCTTTGCTTCATAAAGGATTGGGCCACTTGCTGCATTTATTCCTACTATCTTTTATTTACTCGTACTTTGTTTACTTGCTTTATCGAAAACCCCTAAAAATCCGTTTGCTAAGTATTTGCAGAGAATTCCTGATCCATACCACTAGCCAGCACCTTCTGCTCCTCGTTGGGTTCGACACTCTTACTTATCGAAAATACTGCGATACACCCCCTATACTTGTGGGTCATCAACGCTCCAAGAACAACACAACTGTGCATGAAACAATAAAAATGAAGCGTTTGGAAGAAACCTGGGATTTTTACTGATGAAGAGGGGGATGCCTTGGGCATCCCCAAGCTTTGACGCCTGTACTTATTGGATATTTCTTGGGGTGACACGCTTGGCATCCCCAAGCTTGAGATTTAGTCCATTCTTCATCTCATTACTCATTCCTTCCATACACCTGAAATGTTTCCTTCATACAAAACTTCACACAATCTTTATTAGCAACATTAGTGCACTCAAGATAATAAGTCTTTAGGTTCAGTTCTAAAACCAATAAAACTTCCATTAAGACACAAGCTACTGTAGCACTTTCCTCAAAAATCTCAATTCTCAAAAGAACTCAAAAAGGAACCAACAAGAAGCAAATGCAGAAATGGCAGAAATCTGTCAAAACAGACCAGTAGGTAAAGACAAATTTGTTCAAAGACCTTGTGTTGCTCAAATCAAAAAGTGTTGAACTAACGAAAGTTAGATAACAACCTGGGGCAGAAGCACAAATATTCATGCCTCAAATGGACGTACAGAGATTGTACACGAAATTTTACGGTGAAGCACAGAAATCTGTTTTAGGACAACAACTTTCCCAATCATTACTTCTCTCTCATTAGAGGTTACTCTTGGCACAAAAAGCAAATAAAAAGGATAAGGAGTGGTTATTACTGTAGTAATAACTTCCAAGACTCATAAAACTTTTGGGTTATTGATACATTGGAAATGTATCTAAAATTTTTGATGCTCCATGCTTGTTTTTATCTACTTTCTTGTGTTTTGTTCCAACTTTGGAGTACTTTTCATATGATTTCTTAGACTAACCTATTAACAAGAGTCACAGTGCCTGCTGCCTGTTTTCTGCTGTTTTTGGTTCCAGGAAAGTCAAAAAATGAATATTCTCGGAATTGGACGGGACAAAAGCCAAAGTGCCTATTTTTCCAGAAGACTCACGGAGCCAGAATACGAGACGGAGGAGGGCCAGGGGCTGGCCACACCCCCCCAGGTGCGGGCTAGGCCTGGCCACGCCAGGGCCTGGTGTGGTGGCCCCAGGCACCCCCTCGGTATCCCTCTTCGCCTATAAGAAGCCTTCTGACCTAAAAACTTTGGGGGGGGGGGTCGACGTTTTTCCACGAAAAGTTCCGCTGCGCCGCCGCCACCGAAGGGGAGATTTGGGGGACAGAAAGTCTCTGTTCCGGCACCCTGCCGGGACGGGGAAGTGCCCCCCGGAGCCATCTCCATCGATCTCCACCATCATCTTCATCGACCATCCATGTTTCCTCCATCTATGAGTGAGTAATCCCCCGCTGTAGGCTATGGGGATGGTAGGGATTGGATGAGATCGTTCATGTAATGGCATCAGATTGTTAGGGCATGGTGCCTAGTATCTTTTATTAGTGCTTTATGACTTTGTTGCGACTTGTTGTGCTTAATGCTTGTCACTAGGGCCCGAGTGCCATGATTTTAGATCTGAACATGTTATTGATTCATCATGATAGTATTGTTTTGGGTCTTATCTATAAGTTGTATACACATGTCGTTGTCCGGAACCTATGGTCCCGAAGTGACAGAAATCGGGGTAGCCGGAAGGGAAAGGCTTTGATGTGAGGATCACATGTGTTCATGGAGTGTTAATGCTTTGCTCCGGTGCTCTATTAAAAGGAGCACCTTAATTGCTAGTAGTTCCCTAGAGGCCCCGCTGCAAACGGGCTGGAAGGACAAAAGATGTTGTGCAAGTTCTCATTGCGAGCACGTATGACTATATATGGAACACATGCCTAGGATTGTCTAGTACTTGGATGCTTTATCTTATTTATCTGCAATTGCCCTATGTTCTGATTGCTATGTGAATTGTCTTATCCATGCAATGCCCGTCCATCCATCCCTATGCCTACCGCACTCGAATCCCACTGTTTACTGCTTTTGTTACTACTGTCTTTGTTTTGCTACTGCTGTTACTTTACTATTCCTACTACAAAACTGTTGCTACTGATAAACTGATGTGAGCAAGATGGTTTCCAGGTGCAGCTGAATTGACAACTCAGTTGTTAAGGCTGATAAATATTCTTTGGCTCCCCTTGTGTCGAATCAATAAATTGGGTTTCACTTCCCTCGAAAATGCTGCGATACACCCCCTATACTTGTGGGTCATCAGTTATGTCCCAATAAGTACTTTTCTTTAACGCCTTTAAGTTAGGCATAAGAAGCAAGAAAAAGGATCAAGTGTTCTCAAATGAAGAAGCATTAAGATTAATACCAGAAATATCTTCAACAAGGCAAGGTATCTCATCCAAATAGGTTCTAGAGGATCCTCTCTCAATGCTCTTGGGTTCACTATTTTCATCAAACGGGTTTTCAAGAACAATTCAATCAAGATTCTTTTCTATGGTTTCATGCATTGCTACAAGTTTAAAAGGTATTGGTATCTTAATTTCCTCCCCATTAGGTTCTGTTTTGTTCATCTTTTCTCGTGTACCAACAACATCTACATATGAGCCTAACATATTAAAACGTTCAAAGACTTTTCTAGCTTCCTTGGAAACATCATAGAATTCCTTAAGCAAAGTTTCTAGAATAAAATCCCTCTTTTCAGGGTCCTCAATTTCTTTAAGTTTAAGAAACATTACTTGCATTATTGGGTTAAGGTTAACAAACCTAGCTTCCAACATGTGAACTAAAGAAGCTGCAGCAATTTCATAGTTTGGAGCAAGTTCTGCAAGGGATCTATCCTCAATATACTCATGCTTACTAACATGATTAAATAATTCTTCAATATTATCTTTTCCAATTATAGATCCACTACCTATTGAAAGGTCTTTTAGGGTGAATTTAGGGATCAACATGGTGAGCTAAGAAAGAGGTAACAACTATAGAAAGACTTAATTTTTGTGTGTTTTTAATAAAGAAAGCAAACTTGTAAAACTAATTTTTGTGTGTTTTTTATAAATAAACAAGCAAACAAAGCAAAAGTAAACTAAGCAAAAAAAACAAAGTAAAGAGATTGGTTATGAGGGACTCCCCTTGTGAAGATGTCCTTGACTCCCCGGCAACGGCGCCAGAAAAAGTACTTGCTGACTCGTGTATTAACGAGCTCGTTGGGGAACGCCAAGAGGAAGGTATGATGAGCACACCAGTAAGTTTTCCCTCAGTTATGAAACCAAGGTTATCAATCCAATAGGAGCAAGGAAACACCCAAAGGTGTAGCTAGCTGAACTTTGGCAGGGCACACTACTGGTGCCAGCATCAACGTGGAGACCTGCACAACACAACCACAGAACTCTGTCCCCAACTTGCGATGAGGTTGTCAATATCACCAGTTTTGCTGAAAACAAAGGATTAAACGTATCGAGTGGAAGAAAGTAATAGTTTGCAGAAAGTAAACACAAGCAGTAAACTGTTGATTGTAGATTGATAGTAAAAGAAAGGACTGGGGTCCATAGTTCACTAGAGGTGGCTCTCCTTAAGATAGATGACATGTTGGGTGAACAAATTACAGCGGGGCAATTGACAAACATCGAGAAAGCATACAAGCATATACTACTCATCTTGACTCCTTTGAGATTCGATTGGGCATTACAACATTATACATAGACCGCCATCCAACTGCATCTATGACTAATAATCCACCTTCAGGTTATCATCCGAACCCCCTCTAGTATTAAGTTGCAAGCAACAGATAATTGCATTACGAATTGCGTGTAAAGTAAACAATACGATTGTTCTATGACAAAGGATTGTTGTTTTCTCCCTAGTAGCAACAACACATCTAGTACCTTAGAGATTTCTGTCACTTCCCTAGATTACCAGAGGCATGAACCCACTATCGAGCATAAATACTAACTCTTGGAGTTGCTAGCATCTAATTGGCCAAGATAGCTACTAACAACGGAAAGCATGCAAGATCACAAATAACAAAGACATGATAGAATCAATAATCAATCTGAAATAGCATCTCCATATCCATCGGATCCCCGCAAACACAACATGTAGGATTACAAATAGATGATCTTGATCATGAACAGAGCTCACAAGATCTAAACATGATAGCACAAGGGAGGAGAACCAGCCATCTAGCTACTACATGGACCCGTAGTCCAGAGATGAACTACTCACACATCACATGAGAGGCTTGCATGATGATGAAGAAGGCCTCCAGGGTGAATTCCCCTCTCCGGCAGGGTGCCAGGAAGAGCTTCAGATCCCTCCCGATCTAGGGATGGAGATGATGGCGGCTACAGACTCTTTCGTGGATTTTTGATCGGGTACTTAGGGTTTCCGTATCAGAGGCAATATATAGGCGAAAGGAGAGGCCGAGGGGTGCCTAGGGTGGCCAGACCACCCCCTGGCACGGGCCAGGCCTAGCCGTGTGGCTAGGTGGTGTGGCCAGGCCCCAGCCCCTCTCCGTCTCGTATTCTGGCTCCAGGTGTCCCTCGGTGAAAAACTGACTTTGGCTTTTGTCCCGTACAATTCCGAGAATATTCATTTTCTGACTTTCCTGGAACCAAAAACAACAGAAAACATGCAGCTAGCACTGTGGCTCTTGTTAATAGGTTAGTCCAAGAAATCATATGAAAAGTACTCCAAAGTGTGCACAAAACATAAGAAAGTAGATAAAACCAAGCATGGAACATCAAAAATTATGGATACGTTTGCCACATATCAAGAGATTTTTCAATAGGCCAGAACTTTTTCGAATGAATCAAGAGATCTGACGGGAGGGGTGATTGGGGCTTTTATACCCCCTGTCAGAATAGAGCCATTGGAGAATTCTAGGGCTGGATTATCCGGCCTAAGTGAGGGCCAGATTATCTGGCCTGGGGAAAACTCCGCCCTAGACTCGGATTATCCGGGGAATAATCTGCCCCCAGACAGAAGGTCGCGTCGAGCCACCCTTGGCAACTTCTCCTAGGGGTGGATTATCTGGCCCAGGAGAAAGGCCGGATTATCTGGCCGGGGGAAATCTCCGCCCCCAGCCACAGATTGTCCAGGGGAAAATCCGCCCCCAAACAGAAGCTCACACGCGACCCACTCTAGCCAAGAGGGTCAGGCCGGATTATCCGGTCCTTGATAGGGGTGGATTATCCGGCCCCCCAACAACATGCTTTCCTACAGCACTTGACACACATGAGATACTCCATGGTATTGTTATCTAACACATAAAACACTAGAGATCATGAAATGCTCTTTCAGGTAAAGAAACTCCGAAGAATATGGATCTGAATGCCACAAGCCAAGTTTTCACACATATATGGTGGAGCAATATGTCGTACTTACGATTTCCCATGTTTTATGAGTTCTCAAATTTCCTAGTTAACTTTGCCCACTTGAATGACTTTATGAAAATTTATTGAAATTAGGAAAAAATTGAACTACTGCAAGTAAACTGTGTAGGTTGCTTTGAAAGTTTTACGAAAAAGCTCTTGGTGGTACCCATCGAAGGGGGGTGTCAATTAATATATCAGAAACCATGGAGAGTTCTGACGAAAGGTTCATCTTCTTGCTAATATTCTGCATCTTGACAGTTTAATGAAATTAGGTCAAACTTGAGCTACAAGTAAGCGCGATAGATTTCTCTTGAATTTAATAAAATTATGTCAAACTTGAACTACAAGTAATAAATTGTAGGTTTCTTTGAAAGTTTTATGAAAAAGCTTTTGGAGGTGCCCATCGAGCGGTTAATTAATATATGAGAAACCACAAAGAGTTTTGATGACTGGTTTGACTTCTAGCTAAGATTTTGCATCATAAAATTTTTGAACACCTTTTGAAAACGATCATATGAAATAGGGAGAGAGGGGAAATAATTTTTCTATTCTCTATGGGCAACCCACAAGCTTGAGGTGCACCTTAGAATTAAAGATACAAACTTTATTTTCTCCAAAATGTATATGGTGAACCTTAGTGGATGCCACATACTAGGCCTTAAGGTGTGCTTTTGTACATATTGTTGATGCCCTTATTAGGAAAAAGCAAATAGTATAGTACACTAGTAGTAGTACTCATTTCTTTGCTTAGACATATGCTCACCTCTGTCCATACACTGTACATGCTAAGAGAATAAAACATAGACAGGATAAGAGGGCAGCATCGAAGAGGAGTTGAAGGCGGTTTAATGTCAGAGAAAAGTTATGACGGGTTTCTGACACGTGGTACTCCTGTAGCCACTCTACTAGTAGTAAATTTCAGGACCTATGCACGCAAAAAAAATTGTGTATTTTCTCTCTCCTTTGCTGCCTCTCACCATCCATCCATCCCCCTCTCTCCTCCCCTTTCCCCTCGCGCACCGGCCCGGCTGATCTCTCCCCCGTCCACAACATGGTGCTGCGAACGTGTGCCTTAGTACGGCGGCTCTATATCTCTGGCGTGTTCGGCAACCGCATTGATGTGGAGTAGGGACAAGGAGTACATAGGAAGGAAACCAGTTTGGTTCTTGGCGGCAAAAAATTCAAACTTTTTCGGTTTTCAAAATTTTCACTTGCTTCCCAAACATCAGGAGGGAAGGTAACTCAAAAGATTGGCCATTCGTAGTACTTCTTATCTTATCTTTATCTTGTCTTATCTCTTACAATACCATACCATACCACGGTATAGTGTACGGATAACTTCGAACATTGACCATTGGATCAAGGCTGGCAAATCCAAATATTGCTAACCGTTGGATCTTCTTTTCCATTCTTAGCATCTACAAAGATTCTACTGATAGTCTTTAGCATGATGAATACTAGTATGTGCAAACGCCAAAACACACACTTCATTGCTCAGTTTTGGGTTCCTTATGCTAAATGCATGGACTTGGGGTGCAATTTTCATTTTTATGAGGTCCTTGATGTAACTTGTACTTCCACCGACCGTGTTACCCTCTCAAGCACCTCGCTCCTATAAGACCTACCACAGTTAAAGGAAAATGCAACCGTCCCAATTATCACACAAACTGGACTACGGTTTCTTATACGTAATACCCAAATTTTTAGTACTAGGATTTTTCAAGCTTCCTAGCTAACTTTGCACACTTTAGTGACTTCTTGTCAATTAACGAAATTATGTCAAACTTGAGCTACAAATAAGCATGATATATTGCTCTTGAATTAAATGTATTTTCGGAGGTAGATGTGTGCATCTTATTGTAGTAAACAATAGTATCAGTGTGAGTTTCCAACTATCAAGAAAGAAAATTCTCAGTTTTCCGAGTGATGACGAGATGGTTCTTTTCCGTAAAAAAAGTCGGAATAATATGAATCTCAATGCCATAAGCCAAGCTTTTAGACATATTAAGTGTACCAACGTGTTTTACTTACGACCGTGTCAACAGGCCACGACCCATCTTCTGCTATGGGCTCTATGGCTTCCTCGGCCCGCGACCCCGCGCCCTCGATGCCCGACGCCGCGCCCTCCAGCTTGGCCTCGCCCACCGCTCTGTCGGTGCCTGCCGCGTCGCTCGCCCACCACCACATGGTCACTCGCGCTCGGCACATCATATTCAAGCTGAACCCTCGCTACACCCATGTCGCCACTATGACGGTGTCGCCCCTCCCCTCTTCGGTTCGGGAGGCTCTCCGCGACTCCAACTGGCACAAGGCAATGTAGGAGGAATTCGACGCCCTCTCGTCAAACAACACCTGGACGCTGGTTCCTCGGCCTCCCCACACCAACTTCGTCACCGGCAAATGGGTCTTCTAGGACAAGACACGCGAGGACGGCTCCCTCGAGAGGTACAAGGCTCGCTGGGTCGTTCGTGGCTTTGCCCAACGTCCTGGCATTGACTATGGCGAAACCTTCTCGCCGGTAGTCAAACCGGCAGCGATCCGCACCGTACTCACCTTCACGTCCTCACGAAACTGGCCTGTGCACCAGCTGGACGTGAAGAACGCCTTCCTCAATGGCATCCTCGATGAGCAGGTCTACTGCTACCAGCCGACCGGCTTTGTTGATGATCAACGCAAGGATCACGTCTGCAAGCTCGTCAAGTCCCTCTATGGCTTGAAGCAAGCGCCATGGGCCTAGTTTCAGCGCTTCGCCACCTTCACCGTCACCATTGGCTTTACCGCCTCTCGCTCTGACGCCTCGCTATTCATACTACGGCGGGGCGCTGACATGGCGTACCTCTTGTTGTACGTCGACGACATCGTCTTGATGGCCTCCTCTTTGACACTGCTCCACGCTCTCATCGACAAGCTCATGCTCGAGTTCACGATGAAGGACTTGGGGCCCTTGCACTACTTCCTCGGGATCCGTGTGCGTCGTACACCTCGTGGCTTCTTCCTCAGCCAGGAGCAGTACACCGAGGAAATCCTACAGTGCATTGGCATGGTGTAGTGCAAAACGGCCACCACACCCGCCGACGCCCTTTTCAAGGTCGCCGCCGATGCTGGTGCCCCGGTTGCCAACTCCTCCGAGTACCGCAGCCTCGCCGGTGCTCTCTAGTACTTGACCATGACGCGTCCTGATCTTGCATATGTCGTGCAGCAAGTCTGCTTACACATGCACGATCCACGTGACGGTCATCTCGCCATCATCAAATGTATCCTCCGATACGTCTGTGGCACCACGAGCTCCGGCCTCCTGCTCCACAGCTCCTCTCCACTCGACATCGTCGCCTACTTGGATGCGGACTGGGCAGGCTGCCCGGACACCCGACGCTCTACCTCCGGCTATTGGGTCTACCTCGGCGGTGCTCTTGTGAGCTGGCCTTGTAAGCGCCAACCCACTATCTCGTGCTCAAAGCGCAGAGGCTGAGTATCGTGCCGCTGCCAATGCCGTTGTTGATTGCGTATGGCTGCGGCAACTCCTCGACGAGCTCGGTTCCCCTCCCTCCAAGGCCATGGTGGTTTGCTGTGATAATATCTCAGCGGTGTACATGTCTACCAATCCAGTTCATCATCGACGAACGAAGCACATTGAGTTAGACATTCACTTCGTGCGCAATAAGTTAGCTCTCGGCGAACTTCGGGTCGTCCATGTGCCTACTACTCAGCAGCTGGTTGATATCATGACCAAAGAACTACCTACGGCGTTGTTTCAGTCATTCCGGTCCAGTCTCTGCGTTTTGCCAAGCGCCAACGTATTGACTGCGGCGGGGTGTTAACAGATAGTCTAAGATAGCATAGTTATTGTTTAGATATTGTTGATATCTCGGCCTGATCTCGACCTGATCTTGCTATTCTTATTGTGCTGTTTGTAGGTTATTTAAGCAACAATTCCTGTCAATGAAATCAGTTGCCCCAAGCCGAGTCTCCTCCTGCCGTTCGTAGTTTAGACTCCTTCAGTGAGTACTATTCATTCGCAAAAAAAAAGATATGTGCAGTACTATTAACTGAATAGAAATAATTAGGGGGTTACCATAACTTAATCGATGTTGATCTTTGCTAGATCTTATTATTATTTTGAACTACGATATACTCTCTCCCTTCACAAATAAGTGTATTTTTAGTTTTTGGTTAAGTAAAAAAATTTTGACCAACTTTGTCGACAAATGTAGCAAGATATATAACATCAAATCTGAATATTATGAAACTATATTTCAAAATGGATATTATTACATTTTCCTAAAAGTTGGTCAAATTTTATTAAGTTTGACTTAAGACAAAGGCTAAAGTACAACTTATTTGTGTACTGAGGAGTAAACATCATGTTGGACAATGCAGATTGGTCTGTTTATTCAGGCATATGCATCTTCTACGGTTCTCCGCTTCTCCTGGTGGTCGCTGCATGAGTTGCATGGGCCTGTTCGGACGAGCAGACCCTCGCCTCCTTGTACACCTTCCCCGGCCGGCAGAAGTAGCCCTGCTCCGGTGCGCAATGCGAGTCGTCGGAGCAGATGCAAATCCCCTCGATGGCGCAACGCTTCTCAACGACAATCGGGCTCCCATTGATGCCGAGCACCTGATCACTCCACTCGCTGGAGAAGATCCCGTCGGGGTCGTATCTTTCCTTCACCTCCAGGAACTCGCCGGCCTTCGGGTACTTGGCAATGACGCCGTCGAAGGCGAAGTGGCGGTTCTTGCCCCAGTGCGGGACGGCTCCGTACTTGCCGCAACGCCATCTGCTCGAGCTCGTCGAGCACGTCGGAGTGCATGCGGGGCTCGCCTTTGGTGTGACTCCGGTAGTAGGTCAGATCGAAGTCGATCGAGTCCTCCGGCTTGCCGAGGTAGGCAGAGGACGCCTTGATGTAGCGGAGGAGCAGGCCCTCCTTGAAGTCGATGCTGCAAAAGGCTAGCGGGTTGAGGTCACGGAGCCGCTGCATGTCGGCGATGAACGCCGGCGCCTTAGAGAGCGCGACGCTGAACGAGGTGATGTAGAAGAAGAGTCCGTGTATGCGCGGGTCCCATGCGCAGGAGGAGAGGTGCCAGTCATCGGCGGTGGCGATGCACGTGCCCGCTGCCTGGATTCGGTGCTGGAACCCCACCACCGGGTACCCCGTGAAGATGTTGCCGTCGTTGGTGAAGCTGTACGCTGCCGGCTTGGAGACCGAGGTCGGCAATGGCGACGCCATGCACCGGCCGTTGTCGCTGCCGTCCTTTTCAAGCCGCTCCTGTGTGGCCCTGTGCATGTTGAGAGCGGGCGTCGGGATGGAGCGGAAGCCGAGGTAGTCATTGAGGCCGTTGCCCGGCGACGTGACCGCGACGCGGTCGTCTTTGCGGTAGATGACCTTGCGCTCCCGCGGCAGCCATGCCATGTCGCCGAACTCGTGGAGGCCGCCCCATACGGCCGCCTGCTCCGCCACGTCTGAGTCGTTGCGAGTTATGAACGTCACCGATCGCTTGAACATTGGCTGCAAGGCCAGGGGTCAATAGCTCCGACATCTTTCGTTAGAATTGGACAGAACAAGACATAGCTGAAACAAATGGCTACCATGCGACGTTTCTTTGATAGAAAATAGCCCAGGACCACATGGGCATTAAAACGGTCGTTAATGACACATTTAACTTAGTTCCAAGATTAGGTTAAGACAGACCGGTCGGTTGGTACAGCCAGTCAAACAAACCGCTTCCGACCGAGCCCGCGCGTCACACGTACTGTAGCTTCCCCGACGGCGGCGGCGGACCTCACCCATCGTTCTCGTCTTCGACGGCGGCGACAACGCAACATTCTTTGAGGCGGAAGCAATTTAGTTCGACGGCGAAGGTGGTGAGTGCCATTTGCAACCTAATTCCTCTCTCATTCTTCTCAAATCGAGATCTGAGCGTGTCCATTGATGCTAGATTGTGGAGATCGGGTGTGCTAAACGAGGGGAACGAGATGGAGCCGTGAGAGGGGACTTCTAATCGGTATATCCCGCATCTCTAACACTTGATTTATGTTTGGTTTGGCTCCTTGTTCGCTTCCGCTAGCTCACAGTGGCCGCCAAAAACAGGGGAGATGATGTTGCATGGCACACCTTCGAATTTTGCATCAAATTCTTTCCCTCTAGGGTTGTGTTAGTTGATGACAGCACGCAGGTAATTGAGAGAGACACGGTTGTTAAATGGGAGGTGGAATTGGAAGATGTTGATCCCCAAGAGCTACAAAGCATGGAAGAGGAGGCGGTGATGAATATGGTGGACAAAATTGGGGAGAGTGTGGTTTGGGGGCCAGAGCAAGAAGTTTCTTTGTTACGATTTGATGATTGGAAATGTGAGTATGTTAGGATTGAGACAGGGGAACAAATGGTTGATGAAATCGATGAGCGAGATGGTTGGAGAAGCAAAAGTGCTATGTTTTTAGCAGAGCTCATTGATCTGAAATCTGATTCGGGGGTTGGATATGTGCCCTCGAAGTTGGCTTCTCAGATGGTTGAGGATGATTGGGCTACACAAAGGCAAATAATGCCTATAGTTACTGAGTTGGCAGCGTTAACAGTGGAGGCTGCAGATGCTAATGCACAAGGGGAGGCTGAAAAGATTGTAACTGTTGATTAGAATTCAGTTCAGATAACTGCCCGGACTGATTTGGTCATTGCACCAACGTCTAACATTGAAATGGCAAAGCTTTTTGGCATTCCTATAGATGACAGAGACAAGGAGAGGGATGAAGCTGCAAATGATGGTGACAACCATTGAAGAGATGAAAAGGCAGATATAGATCCAGAGTTGTTGCAATATGCTGTAGTTCATGTAGATGATACACATGATGATGAGCTAGTAACAATTTATGACAAAGAGAACCCATTTATTAAAGTTGGGAGATTGTTTCCAAGCATGGATGAATTCAGGATGTGTTTCAGGACATATGCAGTCAAACGTGAGTTTGCTACCAAGACTTTGTGGACTGATAAAAAGAAGTTCTATGCAAAATGCATAGGTTATGATGGTGGTGCGAAGCCTTGCAAGTGGTATATATCTGCTAGATGCCAACCTGATGGAAGGACAATAAGAGTGAATCAAATTCCAAAAGCTCATACTTGTATTACAACTTCTCAAAAAGTTACAAAGATGACATCACAATTATGGGTTGCAGAAAAAATCAAGCCTATTTTAGCCACAACACCAAACAGCACTGCAAAGAGACTAAAAGCAGACTTGGAAAAGCAGTACCCCATTAAGCTGAATTATACTACAGTGTGGAAGGCAAAGCAAAGGGCAATGAAGGAGCTATATGGTGATTGGGCAAATATCTTTCGAATGCTTTATAACTTCAAAGCAGAAGTAGAGAAGAGGTCACCTAGCAGTGTTGTGGAGATAGATACTGAGGTAACAGCTGATGGGAAAGTCTTCTTCTCTAAATTCTTCATGGCTTTAAAGCCTTGCACTGATGGCTTCAAAGCAGGGTGCCGTCCATATTTGAGTATAGACTCATCATTCTTGACTGGCAAGTGGAATGGTCAACTAGCAGCATACAATGCTTTAGATGGACACAATTGGATGTTCCCTGTAGCTATTGGCATGTTTTAGTCTGAGTCAGAGGCATCATGGACATGGTTCATGATGCAGTTGAAAAGATGCATAGGGCCAGTCTCTCCTTTGGCAGTGCACACAGATGCATGTAAAGGTTTAGAAAATGCAGTGAAAATTGTTTTCCCTCATGCTGAGCAGAGGGAGTGCTTCGGCCATATGTGGATGAATTTGGTCAAAAAATTCAGAGGAGATGATTTTGGGCGCATGTGGCCAGCAACAAGATCTTACAACAGACAGACACATTCATATCACCTTGAGAAGATTAAGGCTGCATGCTCTGAGGAGGATAGGGTCAAGTTTTGTACATGGTTGGACACCTACCATTCTCTTTTATGGTACAGGTCAGGTTTTAACACTGCCATCAAATGTGATCATATTAACAATAATTTGGCAGAAAGTTTCAACAACAAAGTGAAGGAGTTAAAAGACTTGCCTGTACATGACATGGTTGACCAAATCAGGATTATAATCATGAGGTTGTGGGAATTGAGAAGAAGGCTTGGTGATGTTCTTCAAGGAGATAAGCTTCCTGATGTAGTGCAGCAGGTGGTTAGCAGGAGCAGAGATCTTGCACATTTGTGTGTTGAGAAATCCTCATTGTGGGGTGCTGAAGTCAGAGATACAAAGACTGGCAGGAGGCATGTTGTTGACACTCAATTGCATGAATGCACATGCCTTGAGTGACAACACACTGGGAAGCCTTGTGAGCATGCCATACTTTTCTTGGCCTCCAAACATAAGCTAAATATGCACCCATATTTGCATGAGTATTATTCTGTAGCAAAATTCAAGGCTGCATATGCAACACCAATTCCAGCACTTACAGACCAGTCTCAGTGGCCTGAAGTGGACATTCAGTTCTCCTTGTGTCCTCCATTGATGAAAAGAAAGGCTGGGAGGCCTAAGCATAGTAGATTCAAGGTTTGGTTTGAGAAAGGTGGGAGCAGCAAGAAGGGGAAGAAAGATGAAAAGAAAGATGGCAAGCCAAAAAGGGCCCAAAAAGGTAACAAGAATAGATGTAAACTCTGTGAAGAACTTGGACACCGAGCTGGCTCTACCAAGTGCAGATACACTACTGAAAAGCCAAAGTATGTTCATAAAAAATCTCTGTATTTCTTGTTGATGATTTTTCTCCCCCAACTGACTTGCTTGTTTTCAGGAGGAAGCATGGAGAAAAAGCCCCACCTCTTGTTGTTGAAGAATGCTGGCCAGTGAAAAAGGCAAGAATCAGTGGCTCAAGAGAACTAACTAGATCATGTTTGGTGCTGCCGAGGTGCAAATTGAACCTGTTAATGTTGTTGAGGATGAAGTGCAAACTTTTGAGGTGCAATCTGAACCTGTTAATGCTATTGAGGATGAAGTGCAAACTGTTGAGGTGCAATCTGAACCTGTTAATGCTGTTGAGGATGAAGTGCAATCTGAAACTGTTGCAGATGATTTGGCTGTTGTCCTGCCATGTGAATCTGCTTTGGCAACTGTGTTGCCATCTTTGGAGGTTGTGCTGCCAAGTGTTGAGTTTCCATCTTTGGAGGTTGTGCTGTCATCTACTCAATCTGCAGAAGTGCAAACTGAAGAAGTTGGACATGGTCAGGTGCATAAGTTGAGGGGGCCTAGTGGAGTTGGCAGGAAAACCAAGAGCATCAACAAACTGGGCGATGTGGAACCAAGTAGTGGAAAGAAGGTGAAAAAATCGAGTGGTAGAAAGAAGCAAAAGAAATAGAGTCGAAATCATTCAACTATGATGTGATTTGATGTGAAAACTTAAGTTTGTTGTCATTTGATGTGAAAACTTATGTTCTCTGATATAAAACTTGATTGATGTAATGGGTTATGTCATTTCATGTGAAAAGTTATGTGCTATGATGTTGATTTGACTTGATTCAAATTCAAATTTGAGCCTATCTACAATATTTTTGGAGTTCATTTGTTTGTTATGTGATGTTGCACTGTTGTATGTACTACTATGCACTTTAGTTAATAAATCCAAGCCTTTTTGCGAAGTCGAACTCATAGTCACTGAAATGTTGTCCAAACATGCTCCAAAGCTAGGGAAAACGACCACATTTCTAAGCAAGTTTTTTCGACCTTCTCAAAATCACCCAAAAAGATTTTCTTAGCTTATATTCTACCTCTATAGCATCAACACGAAGTCTCACATTTTTTTGAATAAGTATTCATATTATTAATTTATTTTTGAAAAAACACCCTTTAAAACAAAGTTAGTAATAAAACAAGATTAAAAGTTGAAAAATGCAAAAATAACTTCGGATCCTCCTTAGTCACTCCAAAATGAAGCTAAGGTGAGGTTTTTTGATTTTTTGCATTTTCAAAATCTCAAACCCTCTTTTCACTCCTTTAAACTCTATGCAACCTCAGTCGAGATAGTCCAATTTATGGAGGTTTTTTCGTGCAAAGATTATTAGATCAAATCTATCATTTTATATCATAAGTATGTAACATAACAACACTATGTGCGCAAGTTTTACATTTTTTTCGATTTTGTTTGAATTAGTTATGCACATTTGAAGTTCGGTCAAACCTTTTCAAAACCCCGTTGACTGCCTCCAAACCCCATCTAACCCTAACGCCAAACGTCGACCGTCGATCTAACCCTAAGGCCAAACGTCAGCCGTCGATCTAACCCTAACGCCAAACGTGGAGCGTCGATCTAACCCTAACGCCTAACTGTGGCCGTCGGATAAGCCTTCTAGAAGGATTCCGCGGGTGTAGCTGTGGGCGATCCGTGGGAGCCCTGATTCTCCAATCTGATTGGCCACCGTTTTTTCTCCGATAAACAGATAAAGTTGAGCGGGGGAGCATCTGAGTGACCGTTGGGTCGATCGGACCGGGCCGGGCTGCCACGACGTGCTCTGTTGGCATGCATGCGAGAGGGAGGGCTGCCTGCGACGTGTTGGCATGCATGCAATAGCGTTGCAATCTAGCTATTCTGCTCGTGAACGACGCAGGCTGATTTGCATGCACGCAGTGACGCAGTAAAACAACAGCAGGGGCGCAGCGTATAGGTACATCGTATCTAAGCTATTTAAACCATTTTAACAATTGCATGCACTCAGACACGGGACAAACGTGTTGGTGCAGTGCTGCTCCCTTTCGCAGTGTCACGCGCGGTGGAACGGTTTCTCACACGGCAGTCTTACCGTCACGCGCCAAAACGAAGCATCTAGCTTATGCGCCCGTGCCGCTTTGGATTCTCTGCCCGCCGATTTAATGCACTTATGCCACCACGAAGGGTGGAGAGAAAATGAAGCATCGTGTATATTGACCACGGCTGCAACGCGGCTATATAAGAGGCACCATTTCCTCATCCCTCTCCCCCTCACACTCATCTCTTAAGTCGCCCCCGCTTCTTCCTTTCGAGCCAAATCCACCACTCGAGCAACCACTCCACTTTCCAAGCCACCATGAAGTTCACCGGTCCTACCTACCGCCGCCCTCGCACCGTGCCGGAGTTGCAGTACCCGGCGGGCAGAATCGTCGAGAGCAGCCTCAGGGTGTGGGCGATATCGAGGTGGAGGGGCCCTTTCGAGTTGGCTCACTTCTTCCTCCGTTCCGGCTATCGCCACCTCCTTGCGGGCACTCCGCCCATGTTCCAGCTCCACGAGCACTATGACGACGGCCACGGCAACTTCGCCATCGGCCTGTACGTGACTTTCACCAACCCCTACGACGCCTACCACCTCCTCGGCCAGGTGTTCTGGTGTGGATGCGAGTTTATCGCATTCACCACCTACAATATCTTCACAAATTTCCACCATATCTTCCCCGAGCCCAACGACATGCACACCCTCCCCTACCAGATGACGGAGGAGGGCGAGTGAGAGGTGCCGACTAAGGAGGGGCCAAGGAGCGATGGCCGAGTCTTTCTATCTAGCTTATGTTGTGTTGGTTAGGGCGTGTGTGCCCGTGTCTAGTTTTAAATATTTTCGTTTTATGTTTTATGCACTATATCTTGTAAGAGGATGCCCCTCTATATGTTGTAAGGGGATGCTATTTAGGGTATCCAATGTCCCTCTATCGTGTTATCTATGTTGGTCGTACTAATATATTAATATTTATTCGTGCCTAAAGTTTCTTTATTACATTCTATTTACATTGTTAAACTATGTGACTGTGTGTAGTAAAAAATGCACTCAAACATGATCCAATAATATATTAATATTTATTCGTGTCTAAAGTTTCTTCATTGTATTCTATTTACATTGTTAAACTATGTGGCCGTATGTAGTAAAAAATGCACTCAAACATGATCAATCATAAACTTTGTGTCTATATTGGCACACTATGTCTTCTTTCTTTGAGAGGGGCACAACCATTTTAGGTAGAAACACACGTGTAAAAACTTTAAAAACACCATAGCATGCACAAACCAAAAGAAATTTAAATTGTTACTTCGAGTGCACCTTTTGATAAAAAAAGTGCTAGTCGGGTTTTGGTTCACAAAGACTACTAACTAGAACCAACCTTTTATTTCGGCCAAAACAACACGCGGGTGAACCCTAGCAGCAAGACACGATAAAAGAGCCAAAACAACGCGGGGCAACTCAAATAATTTGAAGCTTACTGTAGTCATATTTGTGAAATAACGATAAGACGAAAAGATATATCTATGTGAATAACCGTGTGCACTTTTTTTTGCACTAGCTACACTTCTTTTATCAATGGGCCTGGCTATGTCCTATTCGTCCTGCATACGTTATAATTGGGCCTGGCCTTTTCTGGCAACTGGCAACTGTCAACCAACTTTTTTTTTACCTTTTCTCCCTCTACCACTGAACTCTACACTCTGCCCACACCTCACTGACGGCGGACTGAAGAAATGAAGAAACGAAACAGAGTGAAGAAGACATGCCGAATTTGTGCAGCACAACACTTTTATTCAAACATCTTTTACGATTACAAGTGATGCACAAGCTAACTTCAACAGTGATAGCCTAAACTAACGACTAATTATCATCACATAAACAAATGCGAGAGCAATTACACAAACATAAAAAAGACCGGCCACCAAATTGTCCTGCTTCTTCAATTCGATGATTGTCTTCATCTGCTTGTTCAGGTTCTTCAACTCTGCCGTCACTGCCGTCACTCTTGCATCCCCCACAGTAGCACCAATGGAATTGCCAGATCTAGACAGGCCCGATCCAAACTTCTCCGCCTCCAACGGTAAATCGATCTCCCCTGATGCGCCAGCCAGTTGAATCCGCTCTATGTACTCATCAAGCCACTCAAAATGGGCGCATTGATTCAATTTCTGAAATCAGAAAGATGAACCCTAAATCCCAAATCGGATGAAAAATATGAAATTGAGACACAAAAACCAAAATTGGCAGATTGAGAAGTAAAATCTCACCTTCCCCTGCTCTGGTTTACTCTCGCATTTCACGAATTCCTGTCTAAGGTTGCCATTCTTGTTGGTCAATGTGACCAGCCGCTTCATGGGCGCAGTACGTGGGCATACAAGACAGCTTGTCATTGGCACTGCGCCATAGCGCGGCCATGTGCCGCGGGAGGCTGAAGTGGAGCTCGACATGGGAAGGTCATGGCCCGTTTGCCAGCCGTTATTGCGCGTCGTCGCCGGAGAAGAAGAACAACAACAGTCTGGGAGGGAGGATGGGAAGGTCGCGATAGGGCTCTGGTGCTGCACGGCTTGGGGTCCTCTCTTGTACCAATGCTGAGCTGGATAAGTTAATGGGTCCCACGCTGTGGGTCCCACCATCGGGAGACACTCTGTGGGTCCAGCGCTCAGGTCCTTACGTAGTGAGTCCCGCTCGGCTCACCTGATTCGAGTTATCAACATGTGTCTTTGGATTAAGCAGTAGTGTCGCACCTAGGCTATTTTCTACCAAAGAAACGTCGCATGGTAGCCATTTCCTTCAGCTATGTCATGTTCTGTCCAATTCCAAGGAAAGATGTCGCACAGGAGCTATTGACCCGCAAGGCCAGTGTAACCTGCACATGCACGTCATTCATTTTTTTTATTCGGGGCATATATATGCTTCCTTTACCAAAACACATATTTTAAATTGCACAAAAATTCTAAAAACATTCGCGTGTGCATGTCCACATTCTATGAGCTCATGTAAAGTTTTGTAAAATATGATATTTTTTGCAGGTCGGGTAAAAAGACAAAAAACTGTTTGGTCAAGGGCTTTTAGCGCAAAAAATTGTCTTTCACATAGGGCACACAAAAATTCGATTTTTCATTAAACGATTTTGTCACACCTAGACTATGGAGATGTATGTTCGGGTATTTGTTTTGGACTTTTAACATTTAAAAATGCTTTTAAAATACATTTCAAATAAAGAGAGCATATGCACCCAAGATTTAAAACACCAACGTCATGCAACTGAATTTTCCTGTAAAGAAAATGGCAAGATAACATATTGTGAAAAGGTAAAGTTCCTAAGGCCACAGAAGAAAAATATGAAACAAAGTCTAGAATAAAATCTACGGGGCCAACAAACTTTCGGTCAACCGAGAATTAACTTAACCGCAACCCAATGGAAACTTCCAGCCAACAAGAATCACGACACAAATAGTTTTTCTCTTTTGCTTGTTCTCGGTCCTCAACCGTGAACTAGCAGCAAAAGCCAAAAACAATCTCTTCTTAGCTAACATATATTTGGAAGGAGAAGATTAAGCCATACAGAGATCAAGGGAGAGGCGAATCCTTGAAGTAATCTAAATACTGCCTTATTCCACCGAATGCCCCCATTGGAGGCCGGGCTACACTGAGCTTCAAATCCTGTCCATCCATTCCCACTTGGCCTAATTTTGAAATTTTCAAAAAAGTTTTACAAAAATACAGAAAAAATGTCGGCGTGTAGTCAAGGTCACGCACCAGACATCTGAAAAGTCTCAATCTCAAATTCATTATATTTTGGGCCCAGCAAAAAAGACAAATTTTGATGCATTTTGTATGTGTACTGTTCATGCTCTAGATCTGAAATTTTCTCTTTTTCTCTGAGCCCGAAATACATTGTATTTTCACCCGATTTTCGGCACACACATAGTGTATATCATGATCTACATGCACGTATTTGTTTCGTATTTTTTCAAATCTTCAAATTTGAATTTTCCAAAATTTTAAAGAAAAAAACTAAAGGGCTCATTGTAGCTCGGTTTCCATTACGCCGCCCTCCTTATTCCACTCCATTTCTAATCAAAGGAGGAGGAAAAGCATATTACCATGTTGGAAAGCCCCAATGGAAATATTGAAGGCACTAAAGCTATATTCTTATATAGATGTCCATTATTGGGATGAACCTGAAAGAGTCACTGATGCTCAAAATAATTATTGAACAAGAGGAAAATAATGTTTTGTTTGAGTTCTTTTCTATTCTAATTAACAATAGTTTGTAATTTGGTTAGAAATTATCTACTTGCCATGTAAATTATTGAAACAAGTGAGAGTTGGATTTATTTAGTTATTTTTTTGAATGATGGTTAAACTTTTTGTTTTCTCACTTTAATCCCAAAAGAGCCTCTTGGTGTAACTATTGAGACTAGGAGTGGTGTGAGAATTTAATCTCACCACATCAAACTGCTTCCATTAGGAGCATTTTTTTTTGAGAGTGTAGTTTCCGCTCATGAAATAATTCATGATGTAGAATGTAGTAAGTAGTATGTATTTATCTTTAGACTAGATTATGAAAAACTTATGTTGCAATAAATAGAGAGTTTCTTCTTGAAATGTTGACCGCCGGAGGCGTTAGCCCAAATTGGTTATATATATTGTTAAATATAGGTCAATGATGTTAATAGTGAGTTCCTTTTTACTGGTAGGGGAGTTTGACAAGGTGATCATATTTCATTTCTATCATTTAACCTAGTTGATGATGGGTTCGCTTGAATTCTTATGAAAGCTGCTAGGAACAACAAGATTACTCGAATGTTGCATGGTTTCATTCGACCGAGATCAACATGCAACATTTTGAGATCACGTGCTATGAATCTTAAGTGGATCCTTTCTTGTTTTGGGCAAATCATTTTGAGCAAATCTATGGTTCAAAAATTAATTTTCGTAGGTCTGACCTTGTACTAATGAATGTTCAACCAGATGAAGCTCATTGCACAAGCTCAGAGGTCTAGATTAGGAAAATTCCCTTTGATATACCTAGGCGTTCCCATGCATCATAGTAGCTTAAGAAAGAAGATCTATGACCTATCATAGATAAGATCATTAAAAGAGATGTAGGTTGTAGGGAATTGTTATCCCATGCAGACAAGTTGGAGATGATACCCCCACATTGCTCTCCTCTAGTGATATGGCAGGGGTTGGTGGGCGACCCTATCACTGTCGCCTACACCTCCCCCCCTTGTCTTGCCTTTACCAGAGGTCCCTTCGGCAAAGCCAGGGCATGATCCGGTGATGGAGGTGGCGAGGTGATCCCCTTGGGACGCCTATCCTCCCTTTGTCCATGGGGATCCCATCGATTGGAGGACGATCATGGGCTCGTCTTAGATCTACGGGATGGTGGCCTAGGGCTGCGGCGATCCTTTCTCATGGGGATCATGCCATGATCGGCAAGAACGACGTTTCCCCCTTAATCACGCACTCTTCCAGCGATCCTACTGTGGTGGCTGGAGTGTCCTCATGGCCTAGCTCTAGGACTTCTTGGGGCTTGGGACAGTTACCTCCAATGTAGTAGTTCGTCGGTGGAGTGCTAGGCGGGCAAGACGGTTTGGATCAAGGTGAGCATGTGATACTGCTCGTGAATACCCCGGGCCTTGACGGTGGGGTCTCTGGGTGTCGTAACCTTATTGAAGGCATTAGTGATGCAGTTCAGGCTCCGCAAAAATCGCTCTGGGAAAAACCCTAGACCTGGTTTTCGGTCGGACGTTGGTGGCACATACCATCGTTCCTCCCTTGGGGGCAACATGTGGGTGTTGGACCTTGCTTGTGGGACCAGTGACAGCCGGTGGGGTTTGATGAGGTAGAACAATGTGGTTTTAACCGTGACAATGACAACGGGCCTTGGCGGCATGGCTCCATGGAGTATCGATGAAAGACTCAGCTTGATGGATGAGCGCATGGTGAGGGAGTTGTTTCGCGCGTGGATGCATCGACGACATGTATTTTGAGTATCAAGTTGATTTTACCCTGAAGGTTGCTCAACGGTTTGATTGCGGTGACGGATTCTATACCGTGTGCATGAGGTGCTCGTTAAGAGTCTACTAGACTGGATGAGCGCTCCGGTTTCGCCTAGAGGGTGTCTCAGGTATGTGATATCCTCGGTTCCTAGCTGATAGAGGGCTCGAGTTTTCAGGGCATACGAATCTTCCGACGTGATCTTCACCCATTGTCGGGTTTGTAGGTGTTGAGTGGTGGCTTAGGTTTTTTTATGTATGTTTTTTATCAATCCTTTGTTGAATAATTTTATAAAAAAGGTCGTATACATGCAGAGGCTAGGGGTTTCATCATCCATTTTTCAAAAAAAAATGCAGACAAGATGGAAGTCATAACAAGTTGTCTAACAAGCATAATACTCCTCTATACCTCCTTAGTGCTATTAATTTCTCAACTGGGCTAACGAGCTTATTAATTCTGAGACGGAACATTGCATACGGGATAACTATGAGAGTCACTACAAGCACCATCTAGCTAACCATGTCTTAGTCTCTCAAAAGTAGAGTTTGGAGGGGGAGTGGGTGTGTAGGTATTCCTACCATAGACAATTTAAATCTTTGCTTCTTGGATCAATAAGTACCATTTAGATGACATTAAGATGTGGAAACAGATTATTGATCACAGATATAGAGTTCATGGTCCCAAGCCATTTTCTTCTTCCTTTGTGGGACTTCCCCTTATTAGAAGAATGTGTTGTGGGGACTGCCAGTGGTGCCAAAATGGGGTATCAATGGATAGTAGGTAATGTGAGTAAGATTAAACTTTGGGACAAAACACTCATGGGATAAGTAGGAATAGCATGAACCACTGAAGGTTTTTGTGAGGATCTTATGAAATTAACTAGAGACTTTTGGTGGCGAGATGAATTTAGGAGATGACGCATGCATTGGATGAGTTGGGATAAGATCACAAAAAGGAAAGGCCAGCGAGGCATGGGCTTCCGAGACTTACGACTCTTCAATCAGGCTTTGTTAGCGAGACAAACTTGGAGGTTAATTGCTTTTCATGAGAGTCTTTGTGCGAGATTGTTAAATGCAAAGTATTACCCTGCTGGGAAATTAACAGACACTGCCTTTATCCAAAACCCTCCCCTGGATGGCAAGGAATAATGCATGGACTCGAGCTTCTAAAAAGGGCATTATTTGGCGCATTAGGAACAAAAAAGGATAAGAGTATGGAGAGATAAGTGGGTGCCACAAGGTGATATGAAAATAACGGATAATGTGAACAATTTAAGACTCCGAAGAGTTTCCTAACATATAAACCACAAAGTTCACAAGTGGAATGAAAATCTCGTGAGGTCCATCTTCAGACCCTAAGATGCGGAGGAAATTCTAAAAATTTGTCTACCATACGAGGAAGAAGTCTTTGTAGCCTGGACTCTTGAAAACGTGGTTTATTTACAGTGCGTAGTGCTTACAATTCGGCATTGGACTTAAATAATACAAGTCCACCAAATTTTAGCACCAATCTGAATGGGGACAGAAGCTTATGAAAAACTATTTGGAATTCAAATATTTCACCTAAGGTATTTTTTTACTTGGAGGCTTGCAACTAATAGCCTTGTTGTACAGGTTAATAGAAGCCACAGACTACCACATGTTCTTCATACTTGTTCCATATGTGGGATGCAGGAGGGAGCTACCATGAGACCATGAAATGTACAAAGGCATTGGATCTAAGACAAGGCTTGACTAATGTTTAGGAGTTAACACATGAAGCTAAGCTAACCTGTATAGGACAAAATTGGGTGCTTGTTCTGCTAGATAGTATAAACCATGAGTTGAGAAGTAAAATGATGTTTATTTTGTGGAGGGCCTGGCACCATAAGAATGATATGATATTTGACAAAGGTGATAATTTTGTTGATAATTCCATAAGATAACATGCAGGAAATAGCTTCTAGCAAGGACAATGTTGATAGGAAAGGCAAAGCACCCATAAATCAAACTATTCTGCAGAAGAAACAACTGACTCATCTCGGAGAAGAGGAAAAAGAGCATTAGAGGAAACCGCTTGAAGGATGACTAAAGTGTAATGTTGATGCTAGTTATTTAGGTGAAGAAAAGCAGGGAGCTTGGGGTGCTATTCTTTGTGACCGCTGTGGACAGGTGATTTGTTCGGCCTGAGGTGTCATCGAACATTGCAGTTCAGCTGCGATGGGTGAATCCCTCGCGCAACACCTGTCTCCACCGTCGCCACCCCAGCACTCTACCGACATGCCTCACCATCGACCGGTGGGGAAAAGGACCAGCTTGCCTGCACGCGCGCGACCACCAGGCCCGAAGCGGCCCGCACGCCCCCGCTTGCTGAGGCTCCCGGCGCAGCCGCCACACCGCCGCCACGTACACCCGCCGCCGCGCCGCTGCTCCCTGCGTGCAGAGCAACGCCCCCGACCAGCCGCCGCAGCCCGTGCCACCACCGCTAAGCAGGGAGGAAGAAGGCCACGCCGTCGCCGACGCTGCCCGGACTTCGTCCGGCAGCACGCTCTGGCGGCAGCGAGGGGGAGGGGCGAAGGAGGGGAGAGACGGGCCGGCGGGAGCGACGCGGGGGGCTGTTTTGACGCGAGGGGTCAGACCGCGCTTTAACAATTCCTAGCAGATACAATTTTATCCCTATCCACATTTTGCTGTAGATATATGCACGCGTGCATGAGTATATCCGAAGCAGGCGCAAATGCATTTTCCTTTGAAAAAGGATACAGTACCCCCGGGGATTCCGTGATTTTCATCCCCCAGGTCGCGTTGCATGGACCGTGGAATCGAGGCACGCTCGCCTCGTGGTAGGGCCCACCAA